>CM076583.1:496852797-498323119 GCA_034641835.2 Pinus albicaulis | reverse complement strand
CATTCTATTCCTAGCATGATAGGCTCCCCAAAGAAGCTATGCATATCATGACATCATTTCTCCACAAAAATCAACCATAGGTTCCAATCACCCGGTCATGTTTATCATCACCTCACCTCGCACATGATAAAAATTCTTGCAGGTCAGTAGAATCTCACCCTCAATGGCATCCATCACTCACGTAGACCATACACCAAAGATCTGGAGCCATGGCCATAATATCCAAGTCCAAGAAGTAGTTCATGTTCAGTCATCCATCATACATCAAGTCAATTTTGACCCATGCCATGATAAAACTCCTTTCTCGGAGTACCACACCCCCATGAGCATAGCCCATTTGCGACACTTTTCCCATTTATTAGGGCACCCGTCTCTATGCTTGTACATCTAAACCCATTATATATTATTTTTGCAAGTGTATAAATATTTTTAAGGAGAGACCTCCCACCCATCCATCCACATTTCTCACCTCGCAGCGATCCCTAATCACCCTTGGTCACAAATTTGCATTATTTGTTGAAAATGCAACAAGATGATGGAGCTTAGTGGAATGAAGTCGCCTTCACTAAGTGGGCCCGCAGGCTATTTTTGGCGCAAAGTCTATTTTTAGAATATGTCTATTTTTAGACATATGGAGCATGGTCTAAGAGTTGCAGTATGCTATTCTTGGATGATTGGTTGAGTTGGTAAAAAATAGATGGACCTCTATTTTTAGACATACAGTTCGAAGTCTATTTTTAGACTGCTTGTCTAAAAATAGGTCAGTCAAATATTATTAACCCTTAATAATATTTAGACTCTAAACTTCAGTTTATTCTCTTACAGCACTTCAGTTGGAGCTACGGATGTGGCCCATGCATCTGACAGAAGGAATTACACTATTCCTTGGGGTTTGGTGAGCTCATGCATGGTTGACTTCAGTTAGGACTTCAGTGGCAGAAGTTTGGTGGAGTTGATGAGACAGTTGGTGGAGTTGTGTTCGGTTTAACTTAGTTGAACTAGTTGAGATTAGTTTAACTAGCTAATCAACTAGTAATGAGTGGAGTGAATTAAATATTATTTAATTCATTAATTAGAAACTCATTATTCAACTCAAGAACACATCAGTTCACTACAGTGCATGGACAGTTCAGTGGAGACCAGTGGAAGAGGTAGATGAAAGGGTGAGTTTGCTATTAGTTGCGACAGCAGTTGTGCATGAGATTTGCACAAGCATTGGAGGAGATTGCCCATGAGGATTGTGTAGTTTAAGCCAAGGATATTCTAACTTGGATCTCTCATTGAACCAACTTAGATTGCGCAATAGAGGCAGGCAATTAGTGGATGAGTTTTGAACCTGTGACTTGTTTAAAACTGAGCTAGTTTGTGTGTAACTTTTAGAGACAGTACTGAGTACTTGTGAGGAGTATTGTACTGAGATTGTTACATGTTCTCTTCTATTATAATATACAAATAGCTGGGGGTTTTCAGCTATAAGCTTTCCCCATTACATATTGTGTTTATGTGCGCATGCGACTATTTCTATTTCTGCAAATTGATGATTGATTGTAGAAGAGGTTATGTGTTATACATGAATTCGAATTAATGTATGATCAGGATAATCTTAGTGGATAAATCTTCATTATTCAGCAAATTTCTACATGGTATCAGAGTGAATTGATCATCGGGATCTATTACAGTGATTACAATTTTATTTCGGTAGACAGAGTCTGTAACGGGCCAGGTAGCCTCTGGATCCATCCTTTCTCTGAAAGGTGATATATCCAGTAAATGCCCTTACATTCGATCTCTATGCTAGAAATAATTTGTTCTCACAGATCCAGAAGCAGTTGAGTTTTTGAGTTTGGAATTCGAATTTTGCAGCAGTTTGTTTTCTTGGTGCCGGAGTTGAAAATGTCTTTCAACGGTTTGCGACTCGAATATGCTCTTGAAGGCAGTTCGAATTATGTTGCATGGAAAGATTGCATGGAGGCAGTATTAGAAGATAATGGGCTGAAGGATTTCATAGATACGGATGTCCAAAAGCCTACTGATCCTGCTGAAGTTGAAGCTTGGCAAAAGAAGATGGTGAAATGTTGAAGGATTCTGTTGGAGGGCGTAAAGGATCACATTGTATCCAGCCTGCATGGAAAAGATTCTCCATATTTGATGTGGAAAGTGTTGACAGATCTATTCCAGAGTAAGAGCGACCAAAGGAAGCTGGCGCTCAAGGATAAGCTCAGAAACATTAAGATGGAGAAAGGTGACAATATCGCCAAATACCTCACGAAGTTCACTCAATGCAGAGATGAGCTGGGAAGTGTGGGGGTGACTGTCGAAGAAGAGGACATGGTAGACCTGGCTCTCCTTGGTCTTCCGAAGGCTTGGCATTCATATCAAGATAGTGTCAATGGTCGGGAGAAGTTGTCGGGATGGGAGCGCCTTTGGGCGGATCTCATGCAGGAGGAGATAAGGAGGACTACCAGGGACGGATCTTCATCAAAGGTATCTGATGAAGAAAATTGCGCTTTGGCTGCCAAAGCAAAGAAGGGGAAGAACAAGAAGGCTTCTCAGTCTGGTGCGAAAGGCAAGAAGCAAGACATGTCCAAGGTGAAGTGTTTTCACTGTCACCAGCACGGACACTATGCCACAAATTGTCCGCAGAAGAAGAAAAATAAGAAGGCTGCTGGATCTACAGCGGGAGAGGCATTGGCCTCCCAGTTTGAACTGGATTTTTCACTGATCACATGCTTGGTTTCAAGTGTGATGGGATCAGTATGGTTCTTGGACAGTGGTGCGTCATTTCACATGACCGGAGATTGAGATCTGTTTTCAGATCTGGAGGAAAAAGATCTTGGAGTGCACATCGAGATGGGCGATGATGGTAGATATAGTGCGACCAGTATTGGTACCATTTCCTTTGAGAGGGAGTCTGGTAAACCCTTCGTGTTGAAGGAAGTATTGCATGTTCCAGGATTGATGAAGAATCTAATCTCTGTGGTGATGTTGGAAGACAAGGGGTATGATGTGGTCTTTAGCGAAGGAAAATCTTTCCTGCGCAGTAAGACAACTGGAGAGACCCGAAAGATAGGGGTTCGAGTCAAGAACCTTTATCAGTTGCAAGTAGATGGCTGCGCAACAATGGCATGCAAGGCGGGAGAAGTGGTGAGCTGGGATGATGAGGGCGAACTGTGGCACAGGAGATTGGGCCACCTTCACCACGGAGCTTTGAAGATACTGCAGCAGATTTCTACTGGGCTTCCTAAGGGCACTCTTGCGCAGTCAGATCAGTGCAAGGGGTGTACCTTGGGGAAGTATGTGAAAGCCACCTTTCACGAGAAGGATAGTCGTGCCACGATGATCCTTGAGAGAGTTCACACAGACGTGTGTGGTCCTTTCTCAGTAGCTTCGACAGCAAAGCACAAGTACTACGTGATCTTTGTTGATGATTTCTCTCGGAAGTGTTGGATCTTCTTCATGAAGAAGAAGAGCGAGACATATTCAAAGTTCTGTGAATTCAAGGCGTTGGTTGAGAAGGAATCGGGGAAGCATGTGAAGGCTCTTAGGAGCGACAATGGTGGTGAATTCATCTCGGCTGAATTCAAGGACTTTTGCAGCGCAGAAGGGATTCGGAGAGAGCTCATCGCACCCCATAACCCACATCAGAATGGGGTGGCTAAGCAGAAGAACAGAATGATCGTGGGTGCTGCACAGGCGATGTTGCATGATCAGGGCCTACCCCTTCACTTGTGGGCTGAGGCATGTAATATAGCAGTGTATGTGCAGAACCGTTGTCCTCACAAGATTCTTGGCATGAGTACACCGAAGGAGGCGTTTTCTGGCAAGAGGCCTGATATTTCTCATCTGATAATTTTTGGCTCACCTGTCTACATGCATGTGACGAAGGACACCAGAAAGAAGCTAGATCCGATCGCAGAGGTTGGAATATTTGTGGGGTACACTGATACACCTCACAACTATCGGGTGTATTTGCCAAACAGTCGCAAGACTGTTGTGTGACGGGATATTAAATTTCAGGAGGAGAAAGCCATGCAGTGTTCGTTTGAGAGTGAGTCACACTTACATGCAGATGAGGAGCTGTTAGTTCCTAAGGAGGAGCTTCCGGATGTGGATCAGCCACAAGAGGAAGTTCATGAGGTGGAAGAGACCACTCATGCAGCACCAACCATCAGAGGGCGCAAGCGCACTATAGAAGCTGAGCGACTAGCTGAAGATGCAGAGAAGGTTGTAGGACCACCTACAGCACAGCGGAGACAGAGACAGTCACCGAATCGGTACACTGGATACATGGCTCTTATGAGTTAATGTGTCGTGATGGAGCCATCCTCTTTTGAGGAAGCTGTGGAGGAACCCGCATGGGTAGATGCCATGATCGAAGAATATGATTCGATCGTCAGAAACAGTGCATGGGAGATTGTCCCAAGACCGGAGGGGAAATCAGTGGTGGGTTCACGATGGATCTACAAAGTGAAGCAGGAGGCTGACGGGAGTGTGGAGAAGTATAAGGCGAGATTTGTCACCCGTGGCTTCTCACAGATCGAGGAGATCAATTATGAGGAGACCTTTGCACCTGTCGCAAGGTACTCTTCCATACGGACGATCCTAGCTCTCTCAGCATAGATGGGATGGCACATCCATCAGATGGATGTGAAGACTGTGTTCCTCAATGGAGTAATTGAGGAGGAGGTGTACATAGAGCAGCCTGAAGGTTTCGAGATCTTCAGCAGTGAGTCGCATGTTTTCCGACTCAAGAGAGCACTCGGTGATAGTTTGGCGGCACCTCATTTGGTACACACGGATAGACAAGCTATTTCACTTATTTCACCGGACTTGGATTCTCCAAGAGTGAGGCGGATCCTAACCTCTACCAGATTGTGGTGGAGGGTAAGTTGCTGATCATTGTACTTTATGTAGATGATTTGATTTTGACAGGTGATGAACTGTTGATACACTCATGCAAGGCTGATCTTGCAAAGGAGTTTGAGATGAAGGACTTGGGCCTCCTTCATTATTTCCCGGGATTGAGATCCGGCAACAAGCAGTTGGAGGACCGTTTTTTCTCTGTGGTAAGTATGAGATTTCGAGGTCAACATTCATTACCGCAAGCTCTGCTGGACACCTCTTCCCGGTGGTCAGAGGAAGTTACTGGGCTGAGTAGTGGATGCCACTGTTTATCGACAGTTGATGGGGTCGCTTATGTATCTGGCCAATACACGACCCGACATATGCTATGCAGTTAACCAGCTTTCACAAGCTATGGTTAAGCCTACCAAGCTCTTCTGGAAGGCAGGCAAGCATGTATTGCGTTATCTTAGTGGCACATCGGGATATGGTCTATGGTAGAAACAGGAGGATGGAGCGAAGCTTTCCGGCTTCACTGATGCAAATTGGGCAGGGAGCCCAACGGACCGAAAGAGCACATCTGGAGGAGTTTTCAGCATTGGGTCGATAGAAGTTTCCTGGTACAGCAGGAAGCAGAGATCCGTGGCACTCAGTTCATCAGAGGCCGAGTACATGGCAGCAAGCTTGGCCGCATGCGAGGCTATTTGGATGAGGAAGATCCTCGTTGGATTGTTCGGGTTGCATTTGGAGCCTACAGTGATTTATTGTGATAACCAGAGTTGCATTAAACTCTCGGCTAATCCAGTATTTCATGATAGATCCAAACACATCGACATTAGGTACCATCATATCAGAGATTGTGTTCAGCGGAGAATCGTGTTACTTTCATATGTTCCCACGGAGGATCAACGTGCTGATATCTTGACGAAGGCGCTCACCAGGAGCAAGTTCGAATTCCACAGAGGTAGGATAGGGGTTGCAGATAATCCATATCTTGTTGAGAGGGAGTGTTGAAAATGTAACAAGATGATGGAGCTTAGTGGAATGAAGTCGCCTTCACTAAGTGGGCCCGCAGGTTATTTTTGGCGCAAAGTCTATTTTTAGACTATGTCTATTTTTAGACATATGGAGCATGGTCTAGGAGTTGCAGTATGCTATTCTTGGATGATTAGTCGAGTTGGTAAAAAATATATGGACCTCTATTTTTAGACATACAGGTCGAAGTCTATTTTTAGACTGCTTGTCTAAAAATAGGTCAGTCAAATATTATTAACCCTTAATAATATTTAGACTCTAAACTTCAGTTTATTCTCTTACAGCACTTCATTTGGAGCTACGGATGTGGCTCATGCATATGACAGAAGGAATTACGCTATTCCTTGGGGTTTGGTGAGCTCATGCATGGTTGACTTCAGTTAAGACTTCAGTGGCAGAGTTTGGTGGAGTTGATGAGACAGTTGGTGGAGTTGTGTTCGGTTTAACTTAGTTGAACTAGTTGTGTTTAGTTTAACTGGCTAATACACTAGTAATGAGTGGAGTGAATTAAATATTATTTAATTCACTAATTATTAACTCATTATTCAACTCAAGAACACATCAGTTCACTACAGTGCATGGATAGTTTAGTGGAGACCAGTGGAAGAGGTAGATGAAAGGGTGAGTTTGCTATTAGTTGCGATAGCAGTTGTGCATGAGATTTGCACAAGCATTGGAGGAGATTGCCCATGAGGATTTCGCAGTTGAAGCCAAGGATATTCGAACTTGGATCTCTCATTGAACCAGCTTGGATTGCGCAATAGAGGCGGGCAATTAGTGGATGAGTTTTGAACCTGTGACTTGTTCAAAACTGAGCTAGTTTGTGTGTAATTTTTGGAGATAGTACTGAGTACTTGTGAGGAGTATTGTACTGATATTGTTACATGTTCTCTTCTATTATAATATACAAATAGCTGAGGGTTTTCAGCTATAAGCTTTCCCCATTACATATTGTGTTTATGTGCGTATGCGACTGTTTCTATTTTCGCAAATTGATGATTGATTGTAGAAGAGGTTATGTGTTATACATGAATTCGAATTAATGTATGATCAGGATAATCTCAGTGGATAAATCTTCATTATTCAGCAAATTTCTACATTATTTACCCAACCACACCATGACCCTCATAACAAACACATACCCACCATGGATGTCCTACTAGCTCAAGGGATTTCCTCACCAGAAACTGTTATCACTACAGCCACTTGAATTTACAAGCTCTGACCTCAGGCCACTGAACTACCATCATCAGTTACAACCATTTCTCATCATCATGCCTAAGCTAACCAATCACGCCCCACACTGTTACATCAGAAACCCTTGTCCCTTGCATCAGTACTCCTCTCGGTCATTTGAGGCTTCCTTCTTATCGACTTCAACAACCATCTTCAAAGGAGAAGGCAGTACCTTGGATGGCTCCTCACCTCAATAAGGGCATCCTCAGATGAAACTATGGGAGTCATCATTACCCATTGATGTTATCGATCCTCGTGACATTCAACTTCAACATAAGCTTTCATGTCAAGATGTATCGTACTTCACAACCCTTGCACTCTGTCATAATTCGTCGAAGACATGTGCCATGATAATAATTTCTTTCAGCAATTCTTACACGGGAAGGTCCCTAATAGTAAGAGACCTATGCATACAATGAGAATTTGTTCTAAGCATACCATACTAAGATTATCCATGTGGTAACCATATTCAACCTACTGTGAAAGAAAAAACACCCCTGAGGGCATCAACAACCATCGTCATCAACCAACAATGGGTAAATACCACACAAGTGACACAAATAGAACCTCTATCTATGAGATAAGCTTAACTAGTCAAAATATCATGAGCATGGGACATGCATGCCTCATAGAAATATTGTATTTATTCTATCTCATGTAGGTTTACAACAGAGCACGATACCTCTTTTACTCACGACAAGGGGTCTCCAACCTCAGTTTTCACATAAGTTACACTCTCTCTCTCTCAAACGGATTAAACAAAAAAAGAAACTATAATGCATTTCAGCTATATAGTTCTTCCTAGACCTCATACATTAGGGGAAAAATTTTAACATTGGAAAATCATACAAGAAAAATAAGTATTTACACGAAAGGAATACATTATAGGAGCTAAAAAATTTAACTTTTCCTAAGGTCAAGCTCGCAAATTTATTAAAATCCGCACAGGAAACACTGAACCAAGATGATATTTGCAGATTTTCTTCGATAACCAAAAAAATCATCACGACTATCCCTCTAAGAGCCATGCGGTCCTGAGTATGTGGAAATTCACCATTTGGGACCACTTGGCACACTTGAAGAAGAATATTCTCACTGAAGCGAGCCAAGTACAACTGCCTTGGATCTACCTTAAGGCCTTAGTGTACCACACAAAGGAATCATCCTGCCACTCTTATGTCAACAACCATATTGTATTAAGAGAGGGAGGGAAAATTTCAAATTTTTCTATAAAAGAATGCCATGGGAAGAGAAAAATGAGAACACATTGTTATGCTCACTAAATTGCTTGAGAGAAAACCAACTTGTGCTTTCTAAGCAACAAGAGGATTGGAAGGATTCAACTTTTGGCCATCAAACACCTTAATATAAGAGAATAATTTCACTAAGTGTCTACCAATCTACCATGTGTTGAGTGGCGAGAGAGGCTTGCATAAATAGTCAGGGGAGGAGACCCCCTTGTCTTGGATATTAGGGCTCCATAGCTCTAAGGATCAATTGCAAGAGATTTAGAATCATATTCTATTACAACACCAGCACCTAATAAAGGGAGAGAGTTCTCCATTTGAATTATTAGTGTGTTTGAATCAATTGAGCTTGTTATTGTACATGATTATTTTGTTTTTTGTTTTTTTATTGATGTAGCATGCTATATTCCTTACTTAGTTTACTACATGTTATTTTTTTCCACTAACAATCTAACAAACCAATTGACCTATGAATTTCTTGTAGGAAATGAGCCTCCCTTTTAAGCACAATGTATTTTGTCTACCCCTATGTTGAATACACTACAACAAACTCAGGTTGGTACATTTAATGGGCATGTGGGTTGTTTTTTCACATTTATTTTTTTGCTATCGAAACTGAGGTGTAAAGGTAGTCATCAACATTAGTAAGAATAGGAGTAATTGATTCTGCTCAATTTTCAAGTTAATTATAGTTGGATTTTTATTGAAAGTAATCCTTAAGAGGTTGGAGGTAAAATAAAATGGATGTTTAGTGAGGTTATAATTTAGGTTGTATGGTAAAATTATGTGAAATTTTTTTGGGTAGTGTTTAAATAGTTTTTTTTTGTAAATGGATTCAAGGCTTTTAAATTTTTTTGGATCACTCAAAATCTTTAAACTTGATAGCTATAATGTAGATTTCCAAAAAAAATTGTCACATTTTCTCAAAATTGCTAGAATTTCCATTATTTTCAAGACAAAATTATGACCTAATTACACTAAAGAGAAAGTAACGACTTTGTTACACCCCAATAAAATAATTATATTACTCAAAGAATCAAAATCCCTTGTTACATACATGTAATGGTCATGTAGACAATATTTTTACATTTACTTATTTTTTTAGGGTCTCAAGATGGTCATTGACATCCAGAGTAATTGATTCACTTCAATTTTAAAGCAACTTAGGATTGGATTTTTTTTATTGAAAGTGATGTGTAAAGGGTTAGGAATTAGAATAAAAAGCTTGTTTATTGAGATGAATGGGCCAAATTTCAAGTTGACTAAAATGAATTTATTGGCTGAAACAAATTCTCTAAAGGGAGAAAATAAAATATTGATAGCTTATTTTCAAGAATACTATGAGATTGTACAACTAAAGGCATATAATGATGGATCAAAGTTCAATATTCAAACAGGTAAAATATTTTGTAAAACATTTTATGTAGTCAAGTTTAAAGAAGATAATAAGATTAGACCAAAAGAAGCACCCAAAAGAAAAAAAGGGAGAAAATGTTGAAAATGCAACAAGATTATGGAGCTTATTGAAATGAAGTCGCCTTCACTAAGTGGGCCCGCAGGCTATTTTTGGTGCAAAGTCTGTTTTTAGACTATGTCTATTTTTAGACATATGGATCATGGTCTATGAGTTACAGGATGCTATTTATGGATGATTGGTTGAGTTGGTAAAAATAGATGGACCTCTATTTTTAGACATTGGGCGGTTTCTATTTTTAGACTGTCGGGCTAAAAATAGAACAGTCAAATATTATTAACCCTTAATAATATTTAGACTATAAACATTATCTTATCCTCTTGGAGCACTTCAGTTTGATGTTTGGATGTGGCACATGCAGCTGACAGAAGGAAATACGCTTTTCCTAAGGGTTAGTTGAGCTATTGCATGGTTGACTTCAGTTAGAACTCATGTGGCAGAGTTTGGTGGAGTTGATGAGACAGTTGGTGGAGTTGTGTTCTGTTTAACTTAGTTGAACTAGTTGTATTTAGTCTAACCGAAAAATACACTAGTGATGAGTGGTGTGAATTAATTATTAATTAATTCACTAATTATTAACTCATAAATCAACTAAAGAACACATCAGTTAACTGCAATGCATGGACAGTTCAGTGGAGACCAGTGTTAGAGGTGGGTGAAAGGGTGTGTGTGACTATCAGTTGTGACCATGATTGTGCATGAAATTTGCACACACATTGATGGAGATTGCCAATGAGGATTGCACAATTGGAGCTAGTGGGATTCGAACTTGGATCTCATTCATTACTCACTTGGATTGCGCAGTAGAGGCAGGCAGACTTGTGGAGGAGATTTGAACCGAGGACTTGTTCAAATCACATATAGTTGGTGTGTAACTTTTGGAGATAGTACTGAGTACTTGTGAAGAGTATTGTGCTATGGATTGTTACATGTTCTCTATCATTATAATATACAGATAGTTGGGGGTTTTCAGCTATTTCTTTCCCCATTACATCCTGTGTTGATATGTGTGCTTGATTATGTTTTGATGAGCGCATGCGACTGCTTTCTATTTCCGCATATTGATGATCAATTGTAGAAGAGGTTATGTATTATGCATGAAGCTTAAATAGTGTGTAATCAGGATAATCTCGGTGAATGATTCAGAAAATTATTAAAATTTCTACATGGTATCAGAGGAGAATTGATCATCGGATCTATTACAGTGATTACAATTATTTCGTAGACAGAGTCTGTAACGGGCCAGGTAGCCTATGGATCCATCCTTTCTCTGAAAGGTGATATATCCAGCAAATTCCCCTACAGTCAATCTCTGTGCTAGAAGTAATTTGTTCTCACATTAGATTGGAAGCGGTTGAGTTTTGAGCTGGTGGAATTCAAATTTGCAGCAGAATTTGGAATTCGAATTTGCAGCAGTTTTCTTGGTGCTAGAGCTAAAATGTCTTTCAATGGATTGCGACTGGAATATGCCCTTGAGGGCAGTTTGAATTATGTTTCATGGAAGGACCGGATGGAGGCGGTATTATATGATAACGGGCTGAAGGAGTTAATAGAAGCTGAGATCCCAAAGCCTACTGATGATGCTCAAGTTGAGGCTTGGCAAAAGAAGATGGCGAAATGTCGAAGGATTCTGTTGGAGGGCGTGAAGGATCACATTGTATCCAGCATGCATGGAAAATATTCTACATACTTGATGTGGAAATCGTTGATAGATTTATTCCAAAGCAAGAGTGACTAGAGGAAGTTGGCGCTCAAGGATAAACTCAGACATATAAAGATGGAGAAAGGCGACAGTATGGCGAAGTACCTCACGAAGTTCATCCAATGTAGGGATGAGCTGGGAAGTGTGGGGGTGACTGTCGATGATGAGGAATTGGTGAGATTGGCTCTCCATGGTCTTCCGAAGAGTTGGCATGCCTATCAGGATTCTGTCAATGGTCAGGAGAAATTTCCAGGATGGGAGTGACTGTGGTCGGATCTTGTGCAAGAGGAGATAAGGCGGAATACCAGGGACGGATCTTCATCAAAGGCATCTGATAAAGAAAATTTCATTTTGGATGCCAAAGAAAAGAAGGGGAAGAGAAAGAAAGCTTCTCATTCCGGTGCGAAAGGCAAGAAGCAAGACATGTCCAAGGTGAAGTGCTTTCACTGTCACCAACATGGACATTATGCCACAAATTGTCCGCAGAAGAAGAAAAATAAGCAAGCTGCTGGATCTGCAGCGAGAGAGGCCTTAGCCTCGCAGTTTGAGCTGGATTTTTCGCTGATCGCATGCTTGGTATCAAGTGTGATGGGATCAATATAGTTCTTGGACATTAGTGCGTCTTTTCACATGACTGGAGATCGAGATCTGTTTTCAGATCTAGATGAGAAAGATCTTGGAGTGCACATCGAGATGGGTGATGATGGTAGATACAGTGCGACCGGTATCGGTACCATTTCCTTTGAGAGGGAGTCTGGTAAACCCTTTGTATTGAAGGAAGTGATGCATTTTCCAGGATTGAAGAAGAATCTGATCTCTGTGGCGATGTTAGAAGACAAGGGGTATGATCTGGTCTTTAGTGAGGGAAAAGCTTTCCTGCGCAGTAAGAAAACTGGAGAGACCCGGAAGATAGGGGTTCGAGTCAAGAACCTTTATCAGTTGCAAGTAGATGGCTGCACAACAATGGCATGCAAGGCGGGAGGAGTGGTGAGCCGGGATGATGGCGAGCTATGGCACCGGAGATTGGGCCACCTTCACCATGGAGCTTTGAAGATACTGTAGCAGATTTATACTGGGCTTCCTAAGGGCACTCTTGCGCAGTGAGATCAGTGCAAGGGGTGTACCTTGGGAAAATTTGTGAAAGCCACCTTTCATGAGAAGGATAGTTGTGCCACGACGATCCTTGAGAGAATTCACACAGACGTATGTGGACCTTTCTCAATAGCTTCGATAGAAAAGCACAAGTACTATGTGATCTTTGTTGATGATTTCTCTCGGAAGTGCTGGATCTTCTTCATGCAGAAGAAGAGCGAGACATACTCAAAGTTCTGTGAGTTCAAGGCGCTGGTCGAGAAGGAATCGGGGAAGCATGTGAAGGCTCTTAGGAGCGACAATGGTGGTGAATTCATCTCGGCTGAATTCAAGGACTTTTGCAGCGCAGAATGGATTCGGAGAGAGCTCATCGCACGCCATAACCCACAGCAGAACGGGGTTGCTGAGCGGAAGAACAGAACGATCATGGGTGCTTCACGGGTGATGTTGCATGATGAGGGCCTACCCCTTCACTTGTGGGCTGAGGCATGCAATACTGCAGTATATGCGCAGAACCGTTGTCCTCACAAGATACTTGGCATGAGTACACCGGAGGAGGCGTTTTCTAGTAAGAAACCTGATATTTCCCATTTGAGGATTTTTGGTTCACCTGTCTACTTGCATGTGACAAAGGATGCCAGGAAGAAGCTGGATCCAACCGCAGAGGTTGGAATATTTGTGGGGTACACTGATACACCTCACAACTATCGGGTGTATTTTCCAGACAGTCGCAAGACTGTTGTGCGACGGGATATCAAATTTCAGGAGGAGAAAGCCATGTAGTGTTCGCTTGAGAGGAAGCCACACTTGCATGCAGATGAGGAGCTATTAGTTCCTAAGGATGAGCTTCCGGATGTGGATCAGCCACAAGAGGAAGTTCATGGAGTGGAAGAAACTACTCATGTAGCGCCAACCATCAGAGGGTGCAAGCGCACTACGGAAGTTGAGCGATTGGCTCAAGATGCAGAGAAGGTTGTAAGACCACCTACAGCATAGCGCAGACAGAGACAGTCACCGGATCGGTACACTGGATACATGGCTCTTGTGAGCAAATGTGCCGTGACAGAGCCATCCTCTTTCGAGGAAGCTGTGGAGGACCCCGCATGGGTAGATGCCATGGTGGAAGAGTATGATTCGATTGTCAGAAACAGTGCATGGGAGATTGTCCCAAGACTGGAGGGAAAATGAGTGGTGGGTTCATGATGGATCTACAAAGTGAAGCAGGTGGCTGACGGGAGTGTGGAGAAGTACAAGGCAAGATTTGTTGCCCGTGGCTTCTCACAGATCGAGGGGATCGATTATGAGGAGACCTTTGCACCTGTCGCAAGGTACTCTTCCATACAGACGATCCTAGCTCTCTCAGCGCAGATGGGGTGGCACATCCATCAAATGGATGTGAAGACTGCATTCATCAATGGTGTCATTGAGGAGGAGGTGTACATAGAGCAGCCCGAAGGTTTAGAGATCTTCAGTAGTGAGTCACATGTATGCAGAATCAAGAGAGCACTGTATGGGTTGAAACAAGCACCTCGTGCTTGGTACACATGGATAGACAGTTATTTCACCGGACTTGGATTCTCCAAGAGTGAGGCGGATCCTAACCTGTACCAGATTGTGGTGGAGGGGAAGTTGTTGATCATTGTAGTGTATGTAGATGATCTGATTTTGACGAGTGATGAGCTGTTGATACTTTCATGCAAGGAGGATCTTGCAAGAGAGTTTGAGATGAAGGACTTGGGCCTCCTTCATTATTTCATGGGATTGGAAATTTGGCAGCGTAGTGATGGACTATTTGTTTCTGAGGGTAAGTATGCCCGGGAAATACTGGAGAAGTTCAACATGCATGGCTGCAAGTCTGTTGATACTCCTCTTCCTGGAGGTTGGAGGAAGGAGGATGCTACTTCGGCGGAGGTAGTGGATGCCACTGTTTATCAACATTTGGTGGGGTCGCTTATGTATCTGGTCAATACACGACCCGATATATGCTATGCTCTTAACCAGCTTTCGCAAGCTATGGTTAAGCCTACCAAGCTCTTCTGGAAGGCAGGCAAGCATGTATTGCGTTATCTTAGAGGCACATCGGGATATGGCTTGTGGTACAGACAAGAGGATGAGGTGAAGCTTTGTGGCTTCACGGATGCAGATTGGGCAGGGAGCCCAACGGACAGAAAGAGCACATCTGGAGGGATCTTCAATATCGGGTCGACAGCAGTTTCTTGGTACAGCAGGAAGCAGAGATCCGTGGCACTCAGTTCAGCAGAGGCTGAGTATATGGTAGCAAGCTTGGCTGCATGCGAGGCCATATGGATGAGGAAGATCCTGGTCGGGTTGTTTGGGTCACACTTGGAGCCTACTGTGATTTATTGTGATAACCAGAGTTGCATTAAACTCTCGGCTAATCCAGTATTTCATGATAGATCCAAACACATCGACATCGGGTACCATCATATCAGAGATTGTGTGCAGCGGAGAATCATGTTACTTTCATATATTCCCACGGAGGATCAGGATGCTGACATCTTGACGAAGGTGCTCACCAGGAGAAAATTCGAATTCCACAGAGGTAGGATAGGGGTTGCAGATAATCCATATCTTGTTGAGAGGGAGTGTTGAAAATGCAACAAGATGATGGAGCTTAGTGAAATGAAGTCGCCTTCACTAAGTGGGCCCGCATGCTATTTTTGGCGCAAAGTCTATTTTTAGACTATGTCTATTTTTAGACATAGGGATCATGGTCTATGAGTTGCAGGATGCTATTTATGGATGATTGGTCGATTTGGTAAAAATAGATGGACCTCTATTTTTAGACATTGGGCGGTTTCTATTTTTAGACTGCCGGGCTAAAAATAGAACAGTCAAATATTATTAACCCTTAATAATATTTAGACTATAAACATTATCTTATCCTCTTGGAGCACTTCAGTTTGATGCTTGGATGTGGCACATGCAGCTGACAGAAGGAAATACGCTTTTCCTAAGGGTTAGCTGAGCTATTGCATGGTTTACTTCAGTTAGAACTCATGTGGCAGAGTTTGGTGGAAGTTGATGAGACAGTTGGTGGAGTTGTGTTCGGTTTAACTTAGTTGAACTAGTTGTATTTAGTCTAACTGATAAATACACTAGTGATGAGTGGTGTGAATTAATTATTAATTAACTCACTAATTATTAACTCATAAATCAACTAAAGAATACATCAGTTAACTGCAATGCATGGACAGTTCAGTGGAGACCAGTGTTAGAGGTGGGTGAAAGGGTGAGTCTACTATCAGTTGTGACTATACTTGTGCATGAGATTTGCACACACATTGATGGAGATTGCCAATGAGGATTGCGCAGTTGGAGCTAGTGGGATTCGAACTTGGATCTCATTCATTACTCACTTGGATTGCGCAGTAGAGGCAGGCAGACTTGTGGAGGAGATTTGAACCTGTGACTTGTTCATCTTCATAACTAGTTTTGTGTGTAGCATTGAGATAGTGCTGAGAGTTGTGAGAGCTTTGTGCTATGTATTGTTACATGTTCTCTATCATTATAATATACAGATAGTTGGGGGTTTTCAGCTATTGCTTTCCCCATTACATCATGTGTTGATATGTGTGCTTGATTATGTTTTAATGAGCGCATGTGACTGCTTTCTATTTCCGCATATTGATGATCAATTGTAGAAGAGGTTATGTATTATGCATGAAGCTTAAATAGTGTGTAATCAGGATAATCTCGGTGAATAATTCAGAAAATTATTCAAATTTCTACACCAACATTTGGTAGGGCCTTGGAACTGAAACGTAAATACAAGATCAACTTAAAATTTACTCAATTAACCTAAGGCAACATTGAAACCTAACGAAATTTCTAGTGGTATAAGTTAGAGACGTGTTCTGGCGTCTTTAAACCAAGTAGCTTTTTCTTGCCATCTGGCTTCAGACAGCACTAGTACAGACTTGCACTCCCTGTATCGTCGAGTATATAAAGGGAGACCCTCTAGGTTGCAATCCTTTTATCCGTAGGAAGCCAAGTCTATTACCTTGTAACCGTGATACACCGAACACATCATTCAAGGAGACTACCTGCACGTACATCAAGTCTCTGGTCGATTCTTCTTTCATTTGATTACCAAGGTGTATATGGCAGTTCACGGAAACCTGGTACACCCACTTGCTTAGAGTACCTGAGTAGTCATTTTGATCTTTTCATGACTCCTTAAAAAGAGAAGAGATAGTCGAGTGCTTGTCATTTCACGCTCATTTCAACCTGAAAGTGATAGAGTCACCTTTTGCCTGTTTCTCGACTCTTAATATATGAAACGACAGATTTTTGTTTCAATGTCTTAAAAAATTAACTATCCACGAAATATTCATGGTTAAAGTTAGCTTCCTTAACATTGTTTTAAGGTTGTTTCTGATGGCGACGTTTTCTGAGTTCACTAACCCAGGAATCCCTTCCAAAGGGAATCCTGGTCCTTTTCCTGCTTTTGGGAATGTTGGTGCTCCCTATATGGCAACATTGTCCCTGTCTGGGTTAACTGTTGGGTTGCCTGTATCTTTATTTTCAACCTCAGTGGTTCCGAGCGCTCCGGCCTCTATTCGACCATCTCCTCCACTTGAACAACATCATGTTGATTCTAAGGTGGACCTCTACCCTTCTTTGCCTATTTCTTCATCCTCCTCTTCTACTTCACTTAGTGAAATTCTGGATTCCAGTAATCAGGTGGCTAAGAAGAAGAAGCAGAAGATAAAGAAGAAGAAGTCAGATAAGCGACAGGCTAATACTGCAGCTATTGCACTTGAGAAACCTTCCCTTGCGGAACCATCCAAGCTTCCACGGAAAGTCAAATTCCCTTGCATGCTCTACAAAGGTAACCATCTGCTTCGAGACTACCCTGGCATTCCCAAGGTACTTGACGCGTGGTCTGATGGTCATCCGTCGTTGCTTTTGGCTTTTGGAAGTCATATTGGTAACACATCTTCGACTAGCTCTAATAAGACTCATAAGAAACAGGGTATGATTACCAATCCCTATAAGTTGTGTGAAGGGAACCATCCCATCCACCTTTGTCCATACATGGATGAAGCCAAGAGAGTGTTGGACAACTCTCCTGTTTCTACACCCAACCTTCCGGCTGGTTACCAGAAGCTTTCTTCGAGTTCTCCGCCAGTTGATTCCACGATCAGTCAAGCATCATCCTTGGTCGATCCCGCTCCCACGAAAATTCAAATTCATGAATCCATTCCCAACCAACCATTGGTTGAGGATTCAATCGATCTGATCCCGCCTATGGTTCATTAGATATTTTCCGTTGAGAGTGGATTTCATCCCCCCCCCCCCCCCACGTTCTTCATGTTTCTTCATATTCTTCGCACTTGGAGAAAGATTGTTCCGTCCCTGTAGTTCAAGAATTTTCTTCCCCTACTCATGATATAAGTCCTGAGATGCCTCTTGCTACGGTAACACCAAGGGAAGACCATCTCAGTTCGATGGTACCCCCTCCAAGTAGTTTGGTCGCTTCCTTCGATTGGAGTCGATTTGCGGGATACTGCCTTCCTTCTTATGTGCATTTTGAGATCACGATACAGGTCTTTGATATGATCGTACCTAGCATAATTATATATGAAGGTGTGTCTATTAGTATTCTATCCTTGACTACTTGGAAAGCTTTTGGTTCTCCACCTCTTATGCCTATTACCCATAATTTGTTGGATTTTAACAAAGGAACCAGTCAACCGTTAGGGATCCTTCCAAAGTTCCCTATTACTTTGGGAGGGAAATTGTATATATAGATGTGATGGTTATTCCAAGCCCCTTGGATTTAAATTTACTCTTGGGGCGTGACTATACTTATGTCATGGGAGCGCTTGTCTCTTCCCTCTTTCGTGTGATCTTTTTTCCACACAAAGGTCGGATCATGACCATTGATTAGCTTTCATTCTTTGGTCCTAACGTGAAATCTGGTCCACCATCATCCCTTCCAGGTCTTTATCCAGCGGTTGTATCTTCCCCACCGTAGGTTAATTATGTGGCTACCTGTCCCATGCCCACATTCAGTGATAGTGCCGTTGTGCATCGTGTGCTAGGGGCATTGTGTCCTAATTTTCAAGATGTTGTTCTCCCATCAGATGTGAACCTCTTGGAAACCATGAATTCTTATTCAAAATGATGAGGTTGTCAAAGCAGAGTTCCTTTCCTTGTGTCAAGCTCCTTAAAAAATGAAACAAGCTGGTCGGAGCATAGTTCCTTTCCTTGTGTCAAGCTCCTTAAAAAATGAAACAAGGTTGTTGAAGCAGAGTTCATTTTTTTGTGTCAAGCTCTTTTAAAAATGAAACAAGCTCGTCCGAGGATAGTTCGTCTTCTATGTCAACCTCGTTAAAAAATGAATTAGCTCACGAGGATAGTTCTTTTAATGTGTCAACCTCATTAAAACAATGAAACACATTCCCGTTCCATTCGAGTCTTTGATAAGATCTCGTAAAATCCCAGTTGAGTCTTTCTCTTGATCTCGTAATTTGAACCTTCACTCCATCTGCCTTTCATATGGACTGAAGCTTGGGGGCATGTACCTCGAATTGAGTCACCATGCTAGGGGCAAGCAAATCTTTTTTCAAGCATAGTTTATCTTTGTTTCAAGCTAGTGTAAAAATGAAACCAATCCCAAGCATAAGTTTATCTTTGTTTCAAGCTTGTGTAAAAATGAAACCAATCCCAAGCATAAGTTTATATTTGTTTCAAGCTTGTGTAAAAATGAAACCAATTTTCAAGCATAGTTTCCTGATTTCGAGCTTGCGTAAAAATGAAACCATTCCCTCTCGTGATTGCCATTTTATCGGCCTGTTTTTCCAGATGAACCTTGGTTTTCTCATTCCATCGTCCCTATCTGCTTGGCCGATCATATGCCTTCACTTGGTTGTTTTACCCATTCCTGAGGAACTGCTGCAATGAGTGGTATTGTTAGCCAGCCTCTTGACCTTTACATGTTCTGAGCAGTTCCACCATTATCGGAACCAATTGCTACCCTTAATACCACTCGTTCCTCTAGGAGGAGTCAACTTTCAACTTTTTTCTGAATTTTAAAAATTGAAAAGATTGACGAGACACTTGTCGTTTTGAACTCGTTAAATGGTTGCGAAACGATATCTACCCAGTATAATTTTATCCCTTTTTCCGGCTAGAATAGATTATTTACGAAAAAGGAATACCTTAGCCTATCTTGAATAAGAGGTTCTCTCAGACATAGTTTTCTACCTTTTCGGATCTGTGAGACTATTTACGAAAAGGGCCTTGCTGGAGCTTTCTTTTCCGCTTTCTTTTCAAACTCTCTAAATATGAAAAGATGTCGAGTTCTCCCTTTGTCAAACTCGTTAACAACTGATGACATCGGACTCTGTCATTATGATGTTACTAGAGTTCCTCCTTCCTTGGGCTCATAAAATGTACTAGGCTAGATTTTTCCGAAGGACAAACTTACATCAAAAGAATATGCATCCCCTTCACACTTGTTTTAAAAAATAATTGGGGTACTTGCCAGAAATAGTGGGGGAAAATGGAACCAGATTGTAGTCTTGTTGGCAGTATGTCTCTCTTGAACATGGCACTTGTCTGCATTCGTGTCAAGTTGGGGACATCTCACTTCGTCATTTGTTTGCCTCCATGGGTTTGGGTAATATATTTTTACCACTCATCTGCTCTTTTCCTCGTCACCATGACCTCAAATCCCTTGATGTCAAATACTGCCAAATCCAGTGTCGTGCCACCGATATGTTCAAGAGAAGTTTGCCTCTGAAGTTTTCAACCTCCCTCTGATTCTCTGTTGGTCTTGATTCACAAACATCATTTTCCTCCGTCTCGTGTCGATGATGTGGGAAACATTATGGCCCACCTTCGATTAGGTCACTTCCTGTCAACTTTAGCTCATTTTCTAGGAAGTTGATCCAGAGACTCCCTTCAGGTACCTTGGAGCATTCATGCCTCAATGGCAGGTTCTTCACATTCGACGCAAATCCACATCATTGGCCTTAGATCGACTGACTCTATGGATGTTCGACATCATATCACTGTTCACATTCCGTAGATTGTACCTTTGGTACCTTGAGATCCATTGTCATCATTGGTGGTTTCTCTCGCGTCTGTTAACGGCTTTCATCATTGGCTGGTAATCAGACGATTTTCTTGCATGTTCGACTTCAGCTCACATATTCGCATGCTCGAATTTTTACTTTGTTCAGGTCGAGCGCAAGAGCCTGGGTTTTGTTTGATGAAATTCAGGCTATGGGTTCTTTATGGATTACTATGACTTATTACATGACTCTTCTGATTGGATGAAAACGACCATACCTGAGTTTATTTTTTGATCCTTATTGATGGATGGCTACGTCCATACCTCAGATCTCACTTTTTATGTACTCTATTATGGATGGTTGCGCCCATACCACATATCAGAGATATTAGTTGTATTTGTACTTGCAGGTTTTCTGACAGTAGTGTTTGGGTCGAACGCGTTCTCATAAATCATTTCACCCCTCCCTCTCTCTCGAACCTCATGATTTAGGGGGCATCTATTACATAGCATTTTTTCACCATCCCTGCAATCCCTCGCCTTGCATATTGGAGGGTATTTCCCGTGACCTATGAGCAGTTTCATACTTTGCAAACACATTCATTGCATCCTTCTGCATAAGGACATCATTTCTCATGTTGGACATTTCCTCAAAAAATCACACAAAACCTATGTTTTGGTGTTGGCGCGGATAGACAGCCAATTCATCCCTTGCACCGATTTGGAAGATTTGCACTAGAGCCCATGCCACCTAGCACTTTGTCTTCGTGTAGTTCCCTCGCTAGCTGTTTTAGGAATGTTTTTTAACAAATAGAGGCAGAAGTTTCCTCCTAACCACCTCAGGGATGAGTAACTGGAAGTGGTTAAGTTGATCAGCCACGAATCTCCCTCATTAGGTAGTGGTTTCCTCCTCCCATGGAACACTCCTTGAAGATAGGTTTCCCTTGCATGATTATATGGATCCTAACCTCTCCATCTCCCTCTATATAAATAGGCCTTCTCCCTTTATGAAAGCTAGCTGAACATATAGCCAAGGAGCTGAACTTGGAGAAGAGATACTATAGCTGAGTAATTTATACTGAGAAGGTAGAACCGAGGAGAATTCTGTAGAGAGAGCCCCATCCGAATTCCCGACAAGCCTTTGTGAGATGCACTCCACTGGAACCCTATTGGAGGAGACCGCAACATCGAAGCTTGGTTGTATTCTTTCTTTCATTTATTAATATACTCGACTATGGTGGTGGTTCCATCATTGTGTTATGTTGATTACCTAATGCAACTTATTTAGTCCTCTTCGATTGAATGATAGTTACGAATGTGAATTAGTATGTTGTATATCTTCGTTGTTTCTTGTGTGTGTGTAGGTGCCCGAGCATGAAAGCGAGCGGACCGTGATCTGTCAAACTAGGAGCGAGAGGCAACCACTCTTTTTGGTGACAACAACAGCATAGGACCTCTGGTAATTCGTCTATTGAATCTCCGTCCATTCGTTAACTAGGAATCAATATTATAGCTTGTCTTGTTTGTGGCTAGACCCACTCTAGGGCTAGTGGGATCGCCTCTGTCCACAGAGGGGATTTACCTCACCAACAACAACATATACTCTCCTAATCACTACATGGACAAGGAAAACTGCTGGAAAAATTTAAAAGATAGCACAATGGAAGATCATGAAGATAACCTCATTGTAGGAGGATATTTAAATCTCATTCTCAAAGCGGAAGAAAAAAGAGGAGGGAATTTTCTGCCCGATCCAAGCAGAGAAACTTTAGAAGAAATAATAGAGGAGTGCAACCTTCTTGATATCCCCCAAAAAAATGGAAAATATACTTGGGATAATAGAATAATAGGAAAATCAAACATCAAATAAATATTAGACCAGATCCTCATCCGAGATAAAATGGTAGTCAACTATAATAGAGCATCCTCTAGAATCATCCCTTCAGCAGCTCCTGATCATAAACCGGTACTAATCGAACTAGGCATGGATGAAAATTATGAACCTCTTCCTTTTAGATATAATCATTTATGGGGCAGCAATGAAGAAGCCAAAAAATAGGTGGAAAGTGTTTGGAGGAGAAACATTAGTGGATCACCAACTCTCATTTGGGAAACAAATTTAAAAGCAACGAAAGCAAGATTAAAAGATTGGGAAAAAATTAGTTATAAGGAGCCACACAAAGAGAAAGAGAATCTAAAAATTGAGCTAATAAAAATCCAAGAGGATCTTGAAAGCAATGACAGTACCATTGAGAAGCAAGCAAGAGAAAAAGAAGTGCAGTGGAAAATATATAGGAACAACAGACAAGAATAAGAAACTTGGAGGCTTAAATCTAGGCAGCTCTGGATGCAAGATGGAGACAAAAACACTTATTTCTTTCACAATTCAGCTAAAACAAGGATGATACAGAACAATATTGAAAAAATAATGGGAGGAGATGGACAAGAATTAAAATGGCAAGAAGAAATAAAAAAAGAGGCCTTCAATCATTTCAAAACTCTTTTAACAACAGTTGATAGTCATGCAAATCCATAAGAGTTTCTGAAACATATTCCAAGAGTTATTGATATTGACACCAATATCTCCCTTACTAAGGAAGTAACATAAGAGGAAGTCAAGGCAGTTGTTTGGGATTTGCAGCCAGACAAGGCTCCGGGCCCGAATGGATTTCCCATAGCTTTCTATCATACTTACTGGCATATCATCAAAAAGGATCTGCTGAAAATGATAAGATATGTAATGAGGAAAAGAAAAATCGGAGGATTCACCAACTCAACCTTCTTGGCCCTTATTCCCAAAGACCCTCGCCCATCCTCTCTTAACCGATTTTGACCAATTTCTCTATGCAATGCCTCATACAAAATAATCTCCAAAATTATTGCAAGTAGGCTGAAACCCCTCCTCCCTTCCCTAATCTCTGATAATCTAGGTGGGTTTGTCCCAAATCGGTAGATTGTGGACAACATCATCGTTTTCCAATAATCCATCCACATTAACCTCACCAATAATGAAAAAGGGTTCATCCTAAAAATGGATATGGCAAATGCCTTTGACAGAGTCAACCTCTCCTTTCTTTTTGTTGTCCTTAAATATTTTCGCTTCTCTAATGATTTTGTTGAATTAATTCAAGTTTGTACAACTGGCCCTTGGATAGTCCCCCTTGTAAATGGCAAGCCTTGCAACTTTTTCCGAAGCTTAAGGGGACTGAGGCAAGGTTGCCCATTGTCCCCTTTCCTATAAATCCTTATGGCAGATTCTCTAAGCAGAAAATTGGAGCACAATAGAAGAAATTCCACCCTAACCAGCCTCTACATCAACAATGGAACTAAGAGAATAAACCACTCTTTGTTTGCTAATGACACTCTTCTATTGGGTGGAGCTTCATGAATTGTCGCAAGAAGATTCAAATCTATTCTAGACAGCTTCTTGGATGTCTCTGGAGGCATGGTAAATAATGGAAAAAGTTGCATATATAGCTAGAATAATCCTATAAGAACTTTACAACGGATGTCTCAAATTCTAAATATTCCC
Source organism: Pinus albicaulis (assembly GCA_034641835.2). Lineage (NCBI taxonomy): Eukaryota > Viridiplantae > Streptophyta > Pinopsida > Pinales > Pinaceae > Pinus > Pinus albicaulis. The sequence continues at coordinate 498,298,912 of CM076583.1, read as the reverse complement.
TTCTAAGACAATTGGGATCATTTCCAATACCTTGGGCTACACATAAGTAAGAAAAATATGAAGACTAAAATATGGAGTAAATTTGCAGAAAAAATGAAAGTGAAAATCCAAGCATGGGGTATGCTCTGGCTAAACCAAGTTAGGAGAATTACGCTCATTAAATCCATCTTGGCTACTCTGCCATTATACCAATATGCTCTCATTGCAGCTCCTGCAAGTACCCACAAAAAAATAGAACTAATAATCAGAAGCTTTGTTTGGCAAGGAGGGAAAAGAGAAAGGAAAAAAATCAGTTTGATAAATTGGAAACAAGTGACAACCTCATAAAAAATGGAGGACTCTCCATCAAACTCCCAAGATTAATGAGCATGGCTTTGGGAAGCAAGATAACTTGGAGATTCATAATAGGGGAACAATTATGGTGGAAAGCAATCCTTGAGGAAAAATATCTCAATGTAGCAAAGGCCTCAATCTTGGAAAAGAATCCTCCAATTAGACCATGCACCCAAATTTGGAAAGCAATCATCAATGCAACCCAACTAATTAAGGACAACATCACAATGAGACATAGAAATGGGGAACAAATAAAAATTTGGAAAGACAGCACTATGGGACATCCTCCCTTGGATAACAACCCAGAATTGAAAGACTTAAAAATTTGGATGAATAGAGAAGGACTTCAAAAATTGGTAGACATTTCCATTTGGGAGATGGACGAGGATTGGAAGAAATGGGCCAAACCCAACCTACCAAGTGATCTCACAGGTCAATGGAACCATCTAACTTCTCTCTTGGCCGAAGCAACCCCGATGGATAAAAACTCTAAGGATCTTCTTTATTGGAAACCAACGGGAGGAGATTACTCTGTAAGGACCGGATACCAAAAAATTCAAGAGAGTCAGAGACAACATGAATGGAAATACTCGAGATTAGCATAGAAGGTTGAATCTCTTCCCAAGATAAAAATATTTTTGTGGACTCTACTTCACAACAAATCATTAACTGCAGAGAATTTAAAGAGGAGAGGAATTTGTGGCCCATCACAATGCCCCCTATGCAAGGAGGCTGAGGAAACAATCCAACATATTTTCTTGGATTTCTCCTTCTCAAGAAGATGCTGGGAGGCGATGGTGACCTCCATAGAAGTAAATCTAAATTACAACCTCTCTATAAATCAGTTTGTGAGCAAGTGGCAAAGCAGTTACCCCCACTCTTTTAAAAACAAACCAACAATGCAACGTTTTTGGAACAACCTTCCCTCTTTCCTTTGCTGGAAAATTTGGCTAGCAAGAAATGGGATAATCTTCAAAGAAAAAGTCCCAACAGTAAACACAATAATATCAAAAGCATGGGGGATGATGGTGGATTTTCTCTTGGATAAAGGGCTCCAAGGAATAAATATGACCACCTCCAAGAGGATGAAAGGAGTTGGATCAGCTTCGTAATTAACAAGATCAGCCAATGACCTCTCCCAAAAAACATAAAGGTGCATAAGAACTGGAAAATCAGAAATACAGAAGAGGAGTTTCAATCTTGGGTTAATTCTTTTAATAAAGTCTGCTTCTTCTTTGATGGTGCATCAAAGAAAAACCCAGGCAAGGCAGGAACTGGAGGAACCATAATTCTTCAAAACAACTCAACTCAGATATTCTACAATTGGGGGTTGGGCCAGATGCCAAATAATAAAGCAAAGGCTTATGGACTATTATTAGGCCTCAAAATTCTAAAGGAAAAAAAGATAAATGATGCTATTGTTTTTGGAGACTCTTCTCTCATAATTTTTGCAATGGTAAGTAAAACTCTCCCAAAAAATGCAGGCCTCAATCAAATTCTGAAGAGAGCTCAAAAAATAGCAAATCACATAGGCAATATCGAGTTTTATCACATTCTGAGTAAGAACAACAAGAAAGCGGATGAACAAGAAAATGAAGGAGTTCATAGGATTATATGACATGCCAAAATTGGTGACACCTTATCCCAAATCCCCATCCCTTGATTCCCCCTCCTTACTTCTGATGAAAATCTACAATCACATCATCTCAGTTCAAAATTCCAAGAAATATATTAAGATCACTCTTGAACCAATAACCCAGCAAAAGATCAAAAAGGAAATCATTCCTTATCTCTACAATATTCCTCAAATCTTTGCATCTTGTACTCCCATATCCTATAACGCGTTGCCTCCCATGAACTCTTTTCATATTTCTCCTTCTCTGTTTGATTATAAAAATCACATCTCTCATCAGGATTCAACAGCATCAACTAAGTCCTCGCCTCTGTATGAGCTTCTTATCCACAGTGCAACACTTTCTTCTAATTCTTCTCCCTGTATTTTCTACCTGATCTGTAGGCTTTCTTCACACCTCTACAGCACTCCCCTTCACTCTATTCTCTCCCTTCTCATTTCTTTCTTTTCGCCTCACACTCATTTCTTTCCTTCATACTGCTTTCTGCCTTTCGCAATCCTCTCCATATTTTTTCTTTCTGCTGGCCCTTCCCAACCAAAAAGGTAGATATGCAGTCTGACATTATCAGTGATCTCTCTCATCAGAACTCAGGAAAGAAGGAAGCTGCAAACAAATCAAAAGAAATTGTAAAATAAATTGCAGGAAGCCAGGACATCAACATCAAAGATCGCAACAATCATTAGAAAATGGATCCCTTGGAAGATAGGCCACATCCCTGCACCTTTTGCAAATCTCATCGAATTGTGATTGAAAGTCTCAAGAATCAAATCCAGCAAGATAAAGAAAAAACAAAAGAAGAGATGGCATACATTCGATCACAATGGAGACTTGTAATGAGGATATGAGGATAGTCAAGAATCATTTCAATCACTTGGAGAAATCACTCAAATTTATAAAAGAAGCACTCAGCAAGAAATTTGAGCAAGGCTCCACTTCCTAGGACCAAGGAAGAAAATATAGAGGAAGCGAAAACACCGTGAAAAAATAACTTGCTAAAATTTCTGAATCTCCATGTTTTCTACTTTAAAATGTAGTAGCATAAATAGATTACCATGAAAGTTAAGTGCACTTTTCTATTAGATCAGTTTGTTAAACAATACAACACAAATGTAACAGTGTCTATCTCTAAAACAAGGGAAAAAAATGGCAGATCAAGTAGCACATATCATGTAATGACTCCCAAGCAGATTTCACTCTGTCTCAAATTTGGGAGAATTTTGTACTGAGCAAGTTCTTTTCCTCCCCCCTTTTTTAGAAATATAAGACAACCGAATATGTTTGAAAAAAAAAGAGTTTTCATGATGTGAACATGACATTTCAATGGCATAATGGGTTTGCAAAGGCCCATAGGGTCATAAGAGTCACCAAAGTCAATTGGGCTGGTTTTATTTTAAAGTCAACCAAATGTTGTTATGTTAGTGAGATTTTCTATAAACTATATTCATATGGATTATTTTGGAATCTAGTATAGTTTAAAAAATATAATCTACTCTATTACTGTTAAAAAAAAATACACACATTTCATTTTTCTTCAAAAATAATACTTACATAAAACAAAACATATAAATTTAAATCACATAATTTTATAAAATTAAGTAGCAAAATAATAAGACCAACTGAGAAAAATATATTTATTTACATAAAATGAAAATAAAATATTCTTTGTTTTAAATACTATACATTACAAAGTATTTCCAAGTTTGTGCTTTTTGCCATTAACATTGGTATAGTATATTGTTGTTATCACCATCCTTTTATTTTTCTTTTGCATTAATATATGCACCATTTTCTCTATATTAACAGAGAGAATAATTATATAAAATAAACTCCAATCAATGATTCGTTGTCCTTTCCTAAGCAACACCTATAAAATCAAATGAAATTATGGAAATTTCTTACTTCATAATTGTATGGAATTTCTACATCATAATTTGGGAATTACATTGAAATTAGGGTCAATCCTCTCTTTGAAGATTTAAGATGCTCCTTTTGCAGCAATATCTTCTAACCAATGCTATATTATAACACACAGAACATTAGGATGCATCGTATTACGTTTTACACTCCTCGAAATACTTTCTGAAGCCATCCAATTTATGGTACAGAATAGTAATTTAACAAAGGCAAGGATTTTGAGAAAAGCCATATGTTTGCCTTCACTTTGTACCTGGCTCAAGCAAAAGTATCCTCTCTGAGGATTCTTTTCCCACTAACACATCATATCATATCATATCATAGTTAGCTTTTGGAAAAGAATTTAAAAAAGAAGTGAATATATACTAATCAAATTTTACTTAATTAAGGAAGGATGAGCACAGAAGTGAACCAACAACGTCTGATACTTCGACTGAAAGTGAAATAATATAAATTCAACACTAATAAAAAAGATAGGACAAAAAATAAAAAATAAAAGTTTAATCCTTTTCAATATACAAAATCTCTTAATTCACTTTTATTCTTATTTGATATATATTTATATATATATTTAATGAAATTGAGATTAAAATAGCTTAAATTTATTAAAAAACTTTATATAGCATATTCAACAACAACAAAAAACAGACAATTAGGGTTATCTACCATAAAACTGAGCATGAAGTCTGGTACGCTACTATAAAAATTTGTAAATCTAGTACACATTTACTGTTATAGAATTGTACGAACTTTTCAAGACGTTTAGCAAGTTGCAACACAAGAGTGAGTTGCAAGCGATTGGGCGCGGAAATCTAGATGACAAGATCAATTACAGGTTACGCCTTCAACATTGGTTCCGGTCATCTCTTGGTGCAGCGAAGAAGGAAAGATAACGTTGCTTTATCCCTGGGCAGGTCGAATATCAAGCTATGTGCAAATGTATGTGAGTAAACTTTGGCTGCGTAGACTTCTCCAAGATGCAGGGTTGCTACGAAGCTACGATCATCAATTGGACAATCAAAGTTCCACAACCGTTTACAACTCGTGTTTCATAAACACTAAGCACATAGATACTCAATTTCATTTTGTTAGGAGAAAGTGTACCAAAGAGATTTCTGTGAGACTATTGTAATTCTTGTGATAATATGGCTGACATATTCACTAAGCCACTAGGAAGATCAAGTTTGATTTGTTTAGGGACACTTTAGGTGTGTTTAAAATCCCTTTCTCCATTAAGGGGGTGTTAGAAATTAATGGAGAATAGGTTACGTAGTTATGATTTTAATTTATTTTATTATCTCGCTCCTATTAATTAGGAATTGTTGGCCCATGTATCTATTTAATTCCCGATGCTTAATGAATAATGAGCACGTATTTACCGGTGGGAGCCCCTGCATCACCCCGTGAGCTCCCGTGTGTTTGTCCAACTTTTGTCTTCGTATTTTTCTATCATGAGTTGGGTATGATGAAAAGCTAAAAGAAACATAAAACAATTATAAATTTTAGTTATGGATTTTAACAAGTAAAAAGCCCAATTCTCAACTTTCCAACGAACTCGTTGGATAAAATATACTAAATTCCAAGCACTTGACTATGGTATGCAATTAATTCAATTCAAAGCATTGTTTTCTGCCTTCTTGTAATGATGAAATTCAGTAAAGTTAAATAACAAAGCAATCTCCCACTAGAGATTACACAAAATTGATATATACTTTTGCTAACTTTAAGAGGGGTAGCAGGCCAAGGAATAAGCATTGCATGACACTGACAATCATTGAAAAAAGCTAGTAATATGGAGTTGTCTACCGATGTAACAAAATAGCCTGGAGGTCAGTGAAAAAAAATTCAAAAAATTAGGTGATTGGAGTGTTTGAATTGCATTTTTTATGGTGGAAATGGATTTAGAACCATCAAAAACCCTTAAGGCACCCAAAATACTGAAGTTTAAAGACTGTTATCTAGTTTTTCAAAAATCTTTGCTGACATTTTTCATAATCTTACTGGAATTACTGGATTATTTTATGGGTTTTTTAAACTACAACTAGTAATAGTGTGTTTATGATATATTGTCTCCACATCTAAATTGCACGCTACAGGGAAATAGGCATGTGTTGGAATTGAGAAAATGCGATATTACTGTATAATTATAATTATTATGATATTTTATAAATATCACATTATATTGGAATTTTTATAGAAAGAATAGAGGAACAAAAACATTTGAAAAACAAAATTAAACGACAATTTACTAGCAAATCATTCTATATATTATTTCTTATTTCTTATATAAAATTACTTTATATAAGCAACAATCTCTTAAAACAACCTTTATAAATGAGGCTACATGAACCAAACATTCCAATAAAACATGGGCTAAGCTGCTAAAGCTTAATAGTCACCATCCTTATCTTAATCTTCATCACAATTATATAGAAGACGTGGATTGTGAAGTCAAAAAAATATTTCCAATTCCACTTCTAGGTTTCTCAAGATTCAGTGCACCAAGAGACATTTTCAAGATAGGGGATTCTAAATCCATATTTGAATCTCTATTAGGCCCATTGTTATACTCTAGACACTTACGAGTTGCAAGGCAAAATTTCAAATCCACATAGACAATATTCTCAACATTTTGTAAATCCAACTTATGCTTCTAGAATAAATAAAGTTGTAGATACTCCAATTTCTTTATGTTAATGAAGAACTTGTCACTTGTGAAAGATAAGATGATTTTATAAAAATCCCATCAGATGACCAAAAAAGTAGGTCAATGGAACCATTGAGTGTATATGCATTAATACAAAATGGAAGCACAAAAGTAGCTCCTAAATAAGGTAAGAAGTAAAAGTAAAAGAAACAAAATGAGAAGCAACCCTTATCTAAGATCTAAACAATGATTTCAAAGCTAAGAAAAAATATGGAAGAGATGGACCTAGATTTTGGAATGCAAAGTGTGAGAGTCAATTAGGATTCGATAGTGATCACTACCTTAACATTTACACATAAAACATTATCTAGACGGGGAACAAGAAGTAACTATCAATTGTGTATATGTTGTTTGGATAATGTCTCCTGCCTTTGGAGACTTGGAGGCCTCTATTGGTCATTTATGTAAGGTCTGGATTTACTGTCATTTAGAACTGATGATAGTCTCATGAGCTTGCACTCATCTCAAGGTGGGGACCACACTACTTTTGGTTTGTCTTTTGGTACTGCTACTGCAAAATCTAGAAGCCTAGTGCAAAGCCTCTCTAGGTACTCTAGGTCTTAGGGCAAGAATGAACAATGTAAACTTTGAAACTGGAGGGAACTATATGCTCAAAACGAGAACTCTAGCCAAAAACTCCAAAAAAACGTGAAAAACATCCTAAAAACAAAAAATGTTGATGCTAGAATACTAGAATGCTAGAAAACCCTAAATTTTTTGACATTTTTTCAACCATGACATTATGGAAAAAGTTTTAACTAAAAAAACTTTAAAAATTAACACCTAAATGAAAGAGTCAATATTTAAGGAGTACTTTCTTTTTTAAATGTTAAAAATATGATGACTTTAAAATCTTGTCCTAAGACAACTTGACACATTGCAACAAAAATTTAAAATACAACCATAAAATTGACACACAGTGTAGGCAAACTCGACCCATTGAAATGAAAACTTTAATATCAACCATGAAATTGACACATTGTGCCGGTGAACTCGTTCTTTTACAACAAAAACTTAAAAATCAACAATCAAATTGATAAATAATGGCTACAGGTTGCTAGTCGAGGATCGACACAAACCCTATAGGAAGAAATAAAATAAAATAATATAATAAACACATATATAAAAATGAAAAATATAAAAGAAAACAAAAATTTAAACATTGAATAAAATTATAAAAAACACACACACACAAAAGTTTAAAAAATAATAATAATTAAAAAAAAAAACATGACAAAATAAAAACAAATAAAAAATATTGACCAAAATAAAAATAAAAACACAAAAAATAAAAAAATAAATAATAAGAAGTAGATAATAATATATATTAGAACATAAAAAGAAATAAAAACATAAATATATATATATATATATATATAAACGTGGCAAAAAAATACAATTGTAAAAACATATATGAAAACCAAAAAAACAAATCTAACATAAAAATAAAAATAAAAATAAAAATTACTCAAAAAACAAAATTAATTTAAATAAATAAACTATAACAAATACAAAAAAAAATAGAAAATTAACCCAAAAAAAAAACGAAGATTAATCCCAAAAAAAATACAACCAATTTTAGATAATTTAAAATTAAAAATAAATAAAAGTGATTAAAATTAAATTGAAAATCTAAATATATTAAAAACATTATAATAAAAATTATAAAAATTATAAAAATGCATAGTTTAAAAAAATAATAAAAATAGCAAAAACAAAAAATTAATTTAAAATTAAAATATATATATATATATATAATATAAATTAAAAATAAAAACATTATAATATAACTTAAAAAAAAAAAATTAAGAAAAAAACATAGTTAAAATAAATAAATAAAATAGTAAAATATAATTAAAAACAAAACATAATTAAAAAGAAAATAGGAAAACTTAATTTAAAAAAACATTAACAAAGTAAAAATAAAAAATAAAAATTAAATTAAGCTACCTTAGCTAAGCGGTCGAGCATTTGACTTGTCACCCATGGCCGCTCGGTCGCTAGGCTTGACAGTTGTGGGAGCTGCCCGAGAGTCATCCTATTGCCCATGGAAGCTGGGCTAGGCGGCCGTGGGAGCCACGCTCGCGGCTCCCACGACTGCCCAGCCCAGCGAGCCCTCGGCAGCAGGCCGACTTAATTTTTTTTTTTTTTTTTCTACAATTAATGTTATTTTTTTAATTATCTAAAATAGTTTCTATTTTTTTTTGGTTAATCTTCTCTTTTTTTTTAATTAGGTTTGTTTTAAAATATTTTTATGTATTTTATTTATTTTATAGTCTTTTTAATTTTTATTTTTTTTTAAGTTAATTTTGATTTTTTAGTACATTTTTTTTTTAATGTTAGATTTTTTTTTTATTGTCGTTTTCATATATGTTTTTATATTTGTGTTTACATATATATGTTTTTTAATTTTTTTTAATGTTCTAATATATATTATTATCTACTTATTATTATTTTTTAAATTTTTTGTGTTTTTCTTTTTATTTTGCTCAATATTTTTTATTTGTATTTTTCATGTTTTTTTAATGTCTTAATATATATTTTTATTTACTTATTATTATTTTTTTTAACTTTTTATGTTTCTTTTAATAATTTTTTCAATGTTTTAATTTTGTTTTCTTTTATATTTTTCATTTTTATACATTATTTATTATTTTGTTTTATTTTATTTTTTTTCTCATATTAGGGTTTGTGTCGATTCTCGACTAGTAACCCAATCTCATTATGTGTTAATTTGATTGTTGATTTTTAAGTTTTCGTTGTAAAAGATCGAGTCTGCCCGCACAATGTGTTAATTTCATGGTTGATATTAAAGTTTTTATTTCAATGAGTTGAGTTTTCCTATACTGTGTGTCAATTTGATGGTTGTCTTTTAAATTTTTGTTTCAATGTGTCAAGTTGTCTTAGGCTAAGATTTTAAAGTCGCCGTATTTTTAGCATCTGCAAAGAAAAAAAAAACATTAGTTTAGAAAACCCTTAAAAAACTAATAACCTAGGATGAAAAACACTAAGAGACAATACACTTGAAAAATTGCTACATAATCAACATTTAAAAAAAATTGTGTATACTTAAGACATAAGTACATTTAAAGTGTCAAAAATGTCTTTAAAAAAATAAATGTTGATGATTTTCAAAATCTACATGAAAATCATCAACATTTAAAAAAAAATATCGTCACTTAATACATTAGAAAACTTCAAGTGTCAAAAATAAGCCTTCTAAAAATAGGGGTTGATGTTGCATCAACATTTTTCAAAATTAGCATAAAAATCACTAACATTTAAAAACAAAAATTATACTTGATACATAAGATAATTTAAAGTATCAAAAATATGCTCCCCAAAAAAAATGTATTCTCGATGAACACTTTTCGAAATCAGATTACTTTTTTGCAACCACAAAAAAGTGGGCACTTGTTTATGTTTCCTTTTCAAGTTTACATTGTTAATGGAATCCACCCCCATTATCACTATAGTGGCTTCTCCCCTATTGTTTTATCATTGGATATTATCTTCACAAGGGAAGTTTCCCTCGCAACACTTAAAGATGAGAAGACCTATGGATCTAAGTCAAATTTATCTCCAAGGAACTTGCTAATAAAACACAAAATGTAAAGAGGCACATAGTGTAACAAAGTTGATGGAATGGAGGAAAGCACCTTTGAAGCATAAGAGGCCAAGGCTTGGTCTATAGATGTTCAAGTAGATTTTTTAGCTAGCCACCAACTCATAAAATGTTGTTATAAGCTAGGTTTTCAAGAGTATGCGGGTTTATAGCATGAAAAACAATATAACAATGATGTAAATAACATATTTATGGTATGCTCAATAATGGGTTAAAGCTATTAATGAGAGTAAACAAAGGAAAGGTCAAAATGTGTATTTGGTGGATGAAAATGCATATATCATCAATCAAGACTTGGACATTAGCCCTAAAATTGGTGGTAAAACATGTAATAAATGAGAGGTTTTACATTTCGTACAAATAATAGATGCAATTCTAAATTAAAGGGAAATAACACATAGGAATAATTTAGCTGTAAAATGTAGATTTAACCAAACCCTAGCCCTAGTTTTTTTTTTCCACAGAACAAAATAAATAAATAAATAAATAAAATATCGAACTTTCTATTAAGAATAGACAGTCACATAGCATATGTAGAGCATTTCAGAGCAGCTCCATTCCCCTTTTTTTATGTTCTTAGAGTCACCAAAAATCTGAATCTGCCTCGAATGTTTCGAGATCAACCAGCAAAGGAGAAAATGAAGGGCTTTGAATTCAGCAAAATTGTTTGACCCTTGCCCAAGACCCACTGAAGCACGTAAGGATTTTTCAGGAGATAGATGAATAACTAAACTAGCACCACACTACCCATTCAAAGCTGAGGCACTATCAAAAAGAGCCCACGGAATTGAGTCCTTAATAGCTTCAGGTTGAATGTTACGAGGGGGGCCCAGGCCAGGAGGGGATGGGATGCTATCATAGATGGCAGCTCCTTCCGCAGCCAACCTTTCAATTGGGAAAGATTGGTCATGAAAGATAACCCTGTTCCGAGCAATCCAAGTACCCCATGCAATCAGGAGGGGAATTGATCTTACTTTGTCATCTAGAGCCTCTTACCACCATTGGGTCCAAGCTTGCAAAAGGTCTTCTCCTTGCCATCTGAAGGGAACATTAATAAGCCTTAAATATTCAGCCCAGAGGCTAACATTAAAAGGGCAATGAAGAAAGATGTGGAGAGATGTTTCTTCATTATTTTTACAAAGGGAACACCAACCCGAACCTGATTTTCCCCTCTTTTGAATAAAATCCCACGTAGGCACTTTTTTCAGCAGGATACACTAGAAAAAAAATTTGGTCTTGGCTAGGCATACCCTAGCCCTAGTTTACCATGAAAGATAGAAAATTAAAATATTAAAGATAATCAACACACTTAGACTAGTGCCATTTATCAATTGGGAAATGGAGTTAATAGGATGAGGTCTATTCAAGAGGACCTTAAATAGAGAGTGGAAGGAAATTTCTTCACTTCCAAAACACTAGCCACTTTCTTTTCGAGGAAATTTAAGGTCAACGGGTGCATATTTAGTCCCCTTGATGGATACTTGATGATAAATTTTACATAAATAGATAAGAAACAAGAATTCATTAAAGATATTGAGTTTTTAAATATGACATGTGAGAAACCCTATTTTTAGCGATTCATGAAAAATGGAAGAAATTAGCATTGCTTACACCATTTAAGCAAGTATCACTTCATCAATCATTATATAGCCTTCTCCATGAAAAACATGTTGTTGTGGTTCTTGGATGATAATTGTTGTATGTTGCTTTTGAATTTTGAACAACAAGAAGAAATAGATGCTCCTTAATGGGTTGATTTGGCTTTGCAAGGAAATTCAGATGGAGAGAGGTATCCAAATGCTTTACAAATGAAGATTTAGTTTTGAAATTTTTAAAATTTGAATGGGAATTTCTGAAGGAAGATATATGTGATGTTTTTTTATTTTTCTCCTGGAAATAGCCTTAACTAATGAATAGTTTGATACTCAATTGTTCAGGGATGATAGTTGGTTTGACACTTTGCTTCCGTAAGACTCTACGCCCTTCGATCCTTGAGTTATGTACTTTAAATAATTTCATTAGTTATTTATTACATATTTTGGAAGGAAATTGTTTCTAGAAACATACCCTGAGGTAAGGGTCTGCACAACATAACATATATTTCTTTAGGCTTAGTGCCAAGGGGTACACATTTTATCAAATTGTTTCTAAAAACATTCCCTGAGGTTGGGTTTTGCACGGCATAACATGGATTTCTCTTGGCTTAGTGCTGAGGGTTATCTGTTCTGTCAAATTTCCCCAGAATCATGCCCTTAGTCTGGGGCTTGCAGGGATGACATGGGTTTTTGTAGGCTCAGGCCGAGGGATATTCGTTCTGTCAAATTTGCCCAAAATTTGCATTTGGATTCATCTTTTTTTTCCCTTTTTTGACATGTCATTGCGGTGGAGTAGACCACAAGAAGAATGGAACCTCCACCTGGATGATTTTCTTTGCATACCATAGTAATAATTGAACCCTAGTGGGCTACTTGATACTCCGTCAACCTTACTATTGAACCAAGGAACTGCCAGCTAATTATTGCATTCAGTATGTTTTAATTGTAATACGTGCAAGGATGATGTTTATTCTCATCAAGTTCCTTCAACATTCATTCCAATATCTGGTCTACCCTGGTGTGAAAGTGAAGGGTAGAGTGTCATAGTTAGGGTAGTTGTGTCATAGTTAGGGGTATGTTCTAGTAGGGTATGTTTCTCCAATCCATGTTAGTTCAATTACAAAATTGAGGGGAAAGATGCGTAAAAAACAAGCTTGTCTAAGGAACAAAGTGGAGCAAACTCAATTGAATTTATCAAAATTGAATAGCCCATGTGATCGCCAAATCAGGTGTGTTTATAATACTGTTTAGGTATGGGAACTTTATTTTGGAAATGTTAGTTCAAACCACAAGTCCTCAGCAACGAAAGTGTCATCAATTAAATCACACAGTAATGATAGTTCAGGAGTTAATTTTGGCTTCTACAAACCTAGTAATTCCACTGAGGTAGAATCTTCTACTACAGTACCCACTAGTAGTGACAAAGAATCTAGAAATCCAATGGTCAGAAAAAGTGATTCATCAAGAGCTTGTGACCCACGAAACTGATTGATAGTTCCTTAGCATACAACTGTAATGCCTAGATAAAATGGGTTGTTAGCACCACTCAAATTGATCAAATTGAGAAGAAGTAGTAGAGATCTTCCAACATTGAGGGTGGAAGTGAAGGGCCAACAACAATCAAGAAATGGGAGGTCTTTCGCTAACAAGTTCAGCACTGTTGATGAGAAATCCGAGAAAGGTTGTGAATAAACAAATACCGAAAATAAAACATCACTAGCAAAAATGAAAACAAAGACACTTTTAACTGCAAAATTAGCACCACGACAATCAATCAAGGATAGGAAACGTGGAGACCTTTCTATTCAAATTGAAAGTGTGAGTAATTCACACTCAAAATTTGCTAATTATCCCACTCCTTTTATAGATCAAACCATTGACGAATGTGTTGGGGGTGAGATATTGTCTTTCATGGATGATTTTTCTGGTTATAACCAGATCAACATCACTCCAGCTGATCAACATAAAACCACTTTTATCTGTCCATGGGGAACCTTTACCCATAAAAATCTCCCTTTTGGTTTGAAAAACGTCGGGGCTACCTTCCAACAAGCTATGTCATATGCCTTTCATGATATTAAACACATAGTTCAACCATATCTTGACGACCTTCCAGCTCATTCCGGGAAACGTCGAGATCACCCCGAACATCTCAGAGAAATATTTATTCATTGTTGACACTATAATATGGTTAAATCCTCATAAATTTGTCTTTTGTGTAGAATCAGGTCGCCTCTTAGGTTTCATGGTGTTCAAAGAAGGCATTCAAATAGATCCTCTTAAAATTGATGGAGTCATCAATTTTCCTCCTCACTCTTTTGTACATCAACTGCAAAACTTGTAGGGGAAGGCCAATTTTCTCCATTGGTTCATCCCGAATTATGTCGAGCTTGCCAAAGGATTCACTCGCTTGTTGGAAAATGGAACCCCATTCCTCTGAAATTAAATTTCCAAAAACTCTTTCTATGCTTTAAATAAATCCCTTATCAACACTCCTTTATTGCATCCTCCCAACTATCATCACGATTACTTCCTATATTTGGCTGTCACAGATAGCACTATTGGTATGGTTCTGGTTCAGGATGGTGTTGATGGGAAATAACACGTAGTTTACTACTTGAGCCGCAATATCTTCAATGCCGATACCCACTATGCTTATGCAGAGAAACTCACATTGGTCGATGTTCATGTTGTTCAATGTTTTCGTCATTACATTCTCCTGCATAAAACTATGGTGATTTCTGACTGCAACCCCATGAATTACATTCTTACACGTTCGTTTCTTGGGGAAAAATACTCAAAATGGATTTTTATTCTCCAAGAGTTTGACTTAGATTTTTCTACAACCAAATTGAAGAAATCACTTGGTTTTACTAAGTTTATCTGCGATCTTCCCACTACAGTTGATCACACTCCCTTTGAAGAATCAATTCCAAATCAATCACTCTTTCTCATCAGTACTCTTGACCCTTGGTATTGAGATCTCATCATTTATCTCCAAACCCAAACCATCCGACCAAAGCTATCTTATTCTGAGATACGACGGATTCATTACCTTTTCCAACCCTACCACATTATTTGAGATACTTTGTATCACACTAGTGTTGATTTTGTCCTTAGTTGATGCTTGACTATAGAGGAAGCTAAGAAACTTCTTAATGACTGCCACTCTGGGGACTGTGGTGGTCATATGTATGGTTATTCTACCGCTCAGAAAATCCTTCGAGAAGGATACTTTTGGCTGTCTATTTTTAAATGTTACATTCTTTCTATTCAAAAATTTCTTTATTACCAAATATATTCTCGAAAAGAGCATGCCCCACCCTCACCCTTGTACCCAGTTGTGACCGTCGAGCCATTTGCAAAATGGGGCATCGATTTCATGACCTGTAACCCTCGCTCAATTGGGGGGCATGGTTATATTATCATCTTCATCAACTATTTTGTAAATTGGGCTGAGGCGATGCCTACATATGATAATGAAGGTCAAATTGTGGTGCAATTCTTGTTTAATCACGACATAGATCGGTTCGGTGTCCCGAAAACCATTGTCATTAATCATGGGTTTCATTTTTGAAATCATATGATGATAAATCTTACTTCTTAGTTGGTTCTATGTCATGATAGCTCTAGTCCTTACTATCCACAAGCCAATGGCCAAGTCGAAGTTGTTAACAAGGTTTTGGGAACAATGCTTTAGCAAACCATTGGGAGACACAAACAGGATTGGAATCTCATGCTTTTATCAGCTTTGTGAGCTTACTGAAATTCCACTAAAACTGCTGCTGAATTTACACTATTTCAACTGGTGTATGGTCTGGAATCCATACTCCCGATCGAGTGCGAAATCCCTTCTCTGAAGCTATCCATCGAGCTACTTCCTGGTACTTCACCAGAACAGGAATGTTTTCTTTACCTCGAGCGTCTCGATGAAACTTGAAGACTTGTTTCTTAAGTCATTGCAACACAAAAGAAATGAGTTAAGGCTCAGTATGACAAATCTGTCAATCCTCATGTTTTCTCCAAAGGTGACTTAGTCATACTTTATGATCAAGCCCACGATAAATTGATATTCAGGAAGCTCGATCCAATGTGGCATGGGCCCTATATTGTTCAACGCATATTGGAAAGAGGTGCCTATCATATAGTAGATTACGAAGGAAATTAGTTGGACGAGCCCCAAAATGGTCTCTATCTAAAGAATTATTATGCTTGATCATAAGTATGGTACTTTGTACATTAGTTTGTTATTCATTAGTGTGCTTTTTATATTTTTTGGTGTGACTGATTTCTTTGCAGACATGTTTCCTCTGCTTGCCTAGTGTTCCACTTGGTTTGCAGATGTTGTCGAACCATTATATCAGTTTTGCTAATGGTGCTTGTCATAGCACACAAAGCTAGTCTTCCACAGCATGGGCACTTTTTGCCCCTAATGGCGAGTTGATTAATCTACAAGGTATTTTTTTTGGTCAAAAAACTAATAATATTGCTGAATATAGTGCGGTTATCGAGCTATTATCTAATGCAATTGATCTCAGTATTAGAGATTGGGTTATCAAATTAGACTCACAACTCGATGTGTTGCAATTAAATGGTCATTATTTGGTAAGAAACCCTCAAATTTTGCACATCTATTTACGTGTTCAATTCTTGGAAAGGAATTTTGATTACATTGCATATCAACACATTCCAAGAAATTTGAATACATTAATAGATACATTAGAAAATTATGTATTATATATATATCTGCGTAACATGTAAAAAACCAATATATCATCATGACACATGAACACTTAGTAGCCATACATACATACATACATACATACATACATATATCAAGTCTCTTGTGTTACATCACAATCTCAACAAATATGTGTTTTGTGACACATATGGCTCTGTGAGCCTACATCAGTACAAACATATAAACCAAAGGCTTCTATCCACCCACATGGTGCTCATGATAGCATGTGACTGCTCGAATGACTTGCTAAAGTAACTGACGCAATCTGCTTGGGACCCAAACTATAAGCCTCTAGTAGCGTAGCGAAATCTCGTCAAATGTACCATACTCTGGGATGCCTCTTGTGAGGCATGTCAGGTTGTGATCCACCTCTGCTAGTGGGTATTCTCCCTCCTCATAAGGAGCATCCTCAATTTGATGGGCTATCCTCCTCGCAATCGGAGACATACCGATTAGTCTCTCAGGTCCAAAATCTATAAACACATCATAAGTTTAGATCTCAGAATACATAACAAAAACATTAAAAATTAAAAAAATATAAAAACAATTCTTTACCTGCATCGGACCACTGTGTGCCTAGCGAAAGAGGTAGATTTGGATATGCATATGCATAGTCCTCAACCACAATCAGTTGACAACACAGCTAACTAAAAAATGCTATCAGAAAATGCATCTATTTCCCCCAACCTGATAGGGCATGATCTCACACCACCTCATCAACCTCAGATCCGTCGGATCCCTCGACTCTGGATCATATATCTCTAACTGCTAGTACTGAAACAAAGGCACTCTCTCTAAGAATAAGTTAACTAGCATGGATCCATATCTGAACTGTTTCAGTCGTTCAATATTACACTTGGTTAGTTGGCTCTTCATATTGGCCCAAAACCCCTCGCACTAGTTAAACATTGTCGGAGCTAGACAATCCACTGCATACTGGAACTAGGAATTCGTTGTCTCGTGCAATGCCTGGGCCTTGGCTACTCGGGCCACTGTTGGAACAGGCTCTCCTACGAGCTGTGAAACTGGTCCAATTTTGTATATTTTTTATTATAATTAGGCTAGCGCAGGGGTTTTTGGGTGGGTCAAAGCCCCGAAAGCACTGTAATGGGTCAAAGGATAAACCAGGGGTCAGAAAACCATGATTTGCAAACCATAAGAAAGTTTAGGCTAGATTATTATAAATAGAGGAACATTTTGAATTGTAAGGTAAAGAAAGAAAGAGCTATTCATGCGAACTATGGTTTAATATATCTGTTTGGGTTTTTGGGGAAAGGACTCATGCTGGCTGTGTGCATGGAGATCCAGAGTCCTGTTGTGTGTGGACCCTACTGTTGTGTGCACGGGCTGGGATGGGTATTGTAAGAGGGAATTGATGAATTTATAAGTAAGAAAGGTTGTTTGAGAACTAAATATATGTGTATTGTTTGTGCGGATCATTGGTAATTACTGTATTATGCGCATTCTTTATTCAAGCTGCGAAAGTTTTGTGTAAGTGTGTTTACTGTATCTGGATTTGTTATGTTCTGTTTTATGCAATATTGTGCTACTGTCATAGAAGTTTATAATTATCAAACACTGTAGACCTTGCGCATGTGGAGACCTGTAAACCCTGCGCAGAAAGAAGTGATCTGGGCATCACAGGGCTGGATGTAGCTCTGCTTGCCTTACCTACCCTTTCTCAGGGTGCAGAAACTTGGTTCCAGCATTCACCCATACTACTTCGGGTGAGACTTTGACCTGCGCAAGCAGGTCACTGCCGAAAGGGCTAGTAGTATAGGGGTTTGTTGGCAAACCTTGAACTCCAAACCTGGGTCAGGACCCCCAAGCCAACAAATGGTTCCGTTACTGGGGTACGAAGTGATATAGGGACATGCTGTGACTTCTCTGCAGTTCCAGGCTCCCTACCAACGAAGGCCATATTTTTTCACTACCTAGCACTATCTTGGTCGGCGACCACCTCCCAACAGTTATGGAACTCCAAATGGACTTAGCGCAGCTACCCCACGAGGCATTATAGGGATTACACACTGTCATGCTACAAGAAATCCATCATCGTCACCAGACCATGCAGCAACACCTCAATGTGGCCACACTACTCCTCACATGCCAAACCGAAGATATCCCACTTATGGCGCAACTTGAAAAAATGGTTCACCGTCTCAACGCAGAGATCCCTGACGAACTCTCGACGTCAGCCACACTCTGGGCTACCCTAGAAGGCTTGGTTGTAGCACTCAGGGCATCCTGAACCAAAGTGCAAGCCCTCAAGATACAAAGGGCCCGCTAATTCACAACATACCAAGCCCAAGCACAACCTACCATATCCCCAAAGGTACAGGCGCAATGGGATGCGTTGATAACAAAAGCTACAGATGTTATTAAAGGACAGCTTACTCTGGGTACTCAGTTGCTTGAAGCAGCCATGCAGCTCTGGACAGTGGCCCAGTTCAACCCGATGATTTAGCATGTCAAAGAGGACTTGCGCCAGAAGGAAGCTGCTTTCGATCAGATCGAAGCTAACTTTCCTTCCCTCGCCCCTGCACAGTGTCTGGCACTCTTGAAAACTAGCAACGCCCTCCAGGACACAATTGCGGATCTTCGACGTGCCAAGCATGAAATCAAAAAGCATGTGAAGCCATGGGGTGATGCTACCTTCCAGATATCTCAAGATGCTCACAACACCATTGCACAGCTCAACCAAATTTTGGAACAGGTTACCACAGCCCTTGCAGGACCTACCTCCCTAAAGCTTGTCGATATCACACAAAGTGTTGCTGCCCAGAGTCAGGTAGTGTTACCTCCGCTGATCGTCGCCTTCAATACCTTTCTTACACAGATAGAGACTGCACCACCACAGTGACTCGGGATGAGTCACAAGATTGTGCTAGGGGACTATTGGAATAGGGTCTCCTATGAGCTGCGAAACTGGTCCGATTTTGTATATTTTTTATTATAATTAGGCTAGCGCCGGGGTTTTGGGGTGGGTCAAAGCCCCGAAAACATTGTAATGGGTCACAGGGTAAACCAGGGGTCTGAAAACCACGGTTTGCAGACCATAGGAAAGTTTAAGCTATATTATTATAAATAGAGGAACATTTTGAATTGTAAGGTAGAGAAAGAAAGATCTATTGATGCGAACTGTGGTTTAATATATCTATTTGGGTTTTTTGGGAAAGGACTCTTGCTGGTTGTGTGCACGGAGATCCAGAGTCCTATTGTGTGCAGACCTACTATTGTGTGCGTAGGCTGGGACGGGTATTGTAAGAGGGAATTGATGAATTGATAAGTAAGAAAGGTTGTTTGAGAACTGAATCTATGTGTACTATTTGTGTGGATCATTGGTAATTACTTTATTATGCGCATTCAGTATTCAAGCTGTGAAAGTTCTGTGTAAGTGTGTTTACTATATCTGGATCTTTTCTGTTCTTTTTTTATGCAATATTGTGCTACTATCATAGAAGTGTATAATTATCAAACACTGTAGACCTTGCGCACGTGGAGACCTGTAAACCCAGCGCAGAAAGAAGCGATCTGGGCATCACAGGGCCAGACGTTGCTCTGCTTGCCTTACCTACCCTTTCTCAGGGTGCAGAAACTTGGTTCCAGCACCCACCCATACTACTTCGCAGACTTCACTTGCGTAGCTGCTATCGCCGAAAGGGTTGGGTGAGGAGCAGGTTTGTTGCAAACCTTAACTCGAACCCGTCGTGACCTCGAGCCAACAAACACACAATGCAAAATTGTCCTCAAAGGTATAACTGTGATGGTTTTGATGTCTACCTTCCCGCCCGCAAATCGGGCACTGTTGCCTTGCATGAGCATGCTAGTGATCTCTCCTCCAGTATGAGCTCCAGAGATTTGGATCCTCTCCCCTCTCTTGGACAACCCTGTGATGAAGTAGATTTTTGTGTGACCTCTAACACAATTTTTTGATCCCTAATTATGAAAAATTGGTGATCTACATCGCATATCCCTAGAGCCAGATACTCAAGCAACCTGGCCTAAGCTCTTAGCTCAGTTGTTAGCCACCTATAATATTTTGTTATACAAAAAGGTGGCTAAAACTTTTTGGAGTCTCCAAGGAACAAATTTTATCACTAAAAATTGTTGGCTCTTGAAGTCTCTCTAAGGCCTCATGCCTCTGTCCAGATCCCTTATTGTTGTTTACATCCTAAAAGCCTCTGAAATCCTTAAAAAATCCCAAGTTAAATACTATTGCAGAACCCCTTGGTCCCCTTCCTTTTCTTCCTCACTAACCTCATTTTCTATTCTCCATTTCCCATGAAAAACCCACAATTTCATGTTTCTCCCTTTCCATTTCATTAAAATCCCTTTTATAAGGTTAAAAACCCACTTTTTAACCTTACTGAAACCTTCATTTCCTTCAAGAAACCCTTCAAAAACCATGAAAATACATGTTTTTATGTATAGGACTTAGGCCCCTCGAGCTTAAGCCCTTAGCCCCTTTCTTCCATACGCCTGCACCCTGGAACCAAGTTTTAACCCTTTGGCGCTTATCGCAAAGCGCAGATCGCAGAATTTCCAAATTGTTATTTTTTAAACTGATGCATCGCAAATATTTGCGCTGCGATCCATCGTAGATCACAGATCGCAATTTTCAGTTTTCCTCCAAAGAGCCATCGCAAATATTTGCGCTGCGATCCATCACAGATCGCAATTTTCAGTTTTCCTCCAAAGAGCCATCGCAAATATTTGCGACGCGATCCATCGCAGTTTCCGCCCATCGCATAATCGCAATATCGCATTTTCTCTCCGTCGCATAATCCGCCATCGCATTTTCCACTTTTGCGATTTGCGATCAATCCCGCCAGGCCCACCGTACGATCCCCTCGCCGCTCATATAAAATGCGCCTTTTTCCTTTGTAAAATTTAAAAACGTCATATTGTATTGTTTACAAAGGTTTTTCCGCTGCCTTCTCCCAACCATCGATCTTGCGCGATCGACGGCTTAGATTTTATCTTTTTTTCACCATTCTATGATTTCTCCAATTAATCCTGACCGTTGGATGATGCCATCCAACGGCCCTGCTTCCTCCGCACATCCTCCAATGCAGTTTAACCTATAAACGCAAGATTTCATAACTTTTGTTTGTATTTTGTAGGGTTTAACGTTTTTCGCTATATTCAGATGAAATTCGAAAGATGAGGGTGACGACCCTCCCTCCTTCGATTTATCAAAGGAAATCGTTCGCAGGTGTCAAATTCGCGTTTTTATCAGTGTTTCATGAGGCATTGATGCCCGTATAACCCTGCGCAGCCCTGTGTAACAGCGAAGCACCAAGAATCTAGCACAGTCAAAGAGTATCAGCTGTAGAAGACCAGAAATGTGCCAGCACAGAGAATTGAAGACAGTTTTATGGGGATTACAGCTAAGACTGTTATCAAAAGCCTAATCCCCCAATCTAAAACACAGTCTGTAGAATACCTGAAGTGTTTTAGTGACAGCGAACCCTCCACCGCCACAAAAAGGAGGCGAATTGATTCCTCCCAGCAACTAAACGCCACCTATTGCCTCAAACCTTTCAAACCAGGGCCGAAGTTATTGCAAAGGAAGATGTTTTGCCTCAACGCAGCCAGGGAGTTACTTCTGCAAGGAAATCAATGCAGAAAATATCTACAGAGTTACTCCACACATCACACAGAGCCTCAAAGTCAAATTAAACTCCCGCCGAGCTTTGATATTTATTGTAAACAGATAATACAGCGATCCACCTGTAAACTTCTCCATCGAGCCCCTCAAAGGGCCGAGAAGTCTTGACTCTGTATTTATTGTCTTAAAAGATCTTATCTCGGATCTTTTCCCCTCAGTCTTCTATAAATACTTCAGTAGAAGATGAGAAGTTGTTGGTTGTTGGTTGCTCTTTGATCACAAGTTGTAACATTGAAACTCTCTGAAATAAATATACAAGTCTGTTGAAGTTGAAAACAAATTGAAGTCTTGGATGTCTTGATGATGCTGCTGCATGCCCGTTCCTGAGAAGGCTCTATCATTGGATTCATGAGCTTGGTTGTTGGTGAAGTATTCTAACTGTTTAATGTTTTCTCCTATTTTCATTATGTTTCATAATCTCTTACTATAGTAGGCTGAAAGTTTTAGGCTAAGAAATGACTCCTGGAAGCACCTTAGACCTGTTCACCCTTCATTGTTTTATGTTTTCTTCTGCTGGAGTATTTTAGAGGCTTTAAACCTTCTCTTTAGTCTTCATGCTTGTTTATTTCCTTGATAGCTCAAATAGTTGGTTTCAGCATGATTTATGGTTCTCCTTGCTTGTCTGTCATCACTTGAAAGCTGTTATTGAAGTCTCCCTTTGAAGTACCATTGTCTTAAGTTAATCAAAGAGGTCGGTTTTGATCTTACCCTTTGCCCCTGCTTGAACAGTTGTTTTGAAGGTCTTTTTAGTTGCAAGCATAGATGTTATTTAGGTGTTCCCTCTTCTATGAATGCAGCTATCAATGAATCTTTTATGTTTTCTAAGTCCTTTAAAATAAAATATTTGAGGAAATAGGGAGTTCCCCGAATCTTAGATTTCATTTTAAAAGTTGTCTTGAAGTCATTATTTGCTTAAAGAATGTTTGTGGAATTTATGGTTAGCCATGTCTATCAAATATCTCTTTATTGTTAAGTTATGTTTTCAAGTTCCCTTTGTTGAGAATTAAGCTTCTCTTTCCAAAACATTAATGTCCATCTCATTCCAAGACAAAGGATCCTGTGGCCAAGTTATATTTTCCCTTTGATAACCCATATCCCTTGAAGAGTTTTTCATGACCTTATTTTGACTCCATTGCCCAATGAACCAGATATTTTCTCTTTCTGTCTATCTTTCCTAGACCTTTCACATTCTACTGTATCAACTCAACCCAACCAAACAAACGTCTGCACTTAATAACTAGTATAAAATCCATAATCAAAGCAAACAAGATAAACCTTTGCAAACAAATATTTGAGAGATCCCTCTCTGAGAACAGGAGGACTAGATCCTGGAACTCTAAAGATTGGTTCTGATGTTGCCTTGTCTTTTGATTTTCCAAACTGTCAAAACACGGGACACCAACATAATGGCGATTACGGTGGGACGTTCTGAGTCAGTGACAATCTAAGTACCCCTTAGGACTCCAAAAATCCCTTATTTTCAAAGACTATCCAGTGATTATCAGCCACCTCATCGCCACCAACATAATGGCGATCACGGTGGGACCACTGAGTTCATAATTGCTTGGCAAGCTCTTATAAACTCATTAGTCTTTCAAACAACCATAGAAACTCAGAAAACCCAAAAATATTTCAGTTTGGCTTCATAATAAACATGGTGGTGGAACCATAAAAAATTTTGCCTTCACAAAAGCTAAAACTTTTCCACCTGGTGACTCCGCTGGCCTCCAGTAGGCATATTACCCTTCCAGTCTGTGTAGACTCCCTTTGGAATGCATTGAGAAAACCCAATCATGCTGTCGGTGGACAGCAAATTTCAAAATCTTCCACCTGGCGACTCCACAAACCCAAAAGACCTAGTAACTCTACTGGCAGAAGACTCTGAACTGGTTAAAAAGATACAGTGACCTTAAATACAAAACTCAACCATTACAAGACCTAGACAATGAGCAAGATTATAGACAAATTAATAAAGAAAAATTACTGATCATGATGGAGAAAATGATGTACATACTTGGGAAAAGATTTGAAAGGCATGAGGCCAATTTAAATATTGATGATCTAGAGCAGCCCATACTCCTTTCGAATCAAGAGCAAACCCAAAAACTACAAAATAGGTATGATGAACAAGATTACAATGAGAGCAATGAAGAGGGTTGTCAGGAAACTCCTGATTGCCTACCTATTTCTTGTATTATGCCATTAAGAGAACTCCATAACCAGATTGCAAAAGCTCATAGTGAGCAGTGCCTTGAGGAAAACATAAGCCATTTTGAACCGACAAAATCTGAAATAGGAGAAGAGACAATACAACCAGGGTTTCTTCCTTTATGTTTCGAATCATTTCAGATTATTAAAAGACAATGGCATCTTCATAATATGATTGAAACAACTCATGAACCTTATAGTCGAAGTGACTGCCATGAAAATCATGAGGTGTTGGTTGAAATTGAGATAGATCAGGAAAAGGAAGAGAATCCTCAAAATTCCCCTACGAGCACAAGTAATCATTCCCTAGAAGAGGCTCAAGAAGACATCCAGCCTCAAAACCAGTTAACACAAGAGGGAGAGGACTGTTGTTCTTCTGTCCAAAGCAAAGAGAACATTCCTTCTCTTTTTACAGAGGAAGAAATTGATCAAATATTAAATAAACAGTCAGCCCGAAATTCTTTATTAGAACAAAACACTCCCGCTCATTTATCTACTAAATCTTGTTGTCTTGAAATAGAAAATAAATGTGTAGGTCAGCTAAAGGAACAAAATGATAACCCAATATGTTTGATTGGTGAAATTGTGTATACTAATGATCTTTCAACTTCTGATAAATCTAATGATGATGATGAGCTCCAAACAGAAACTAATCATGCAGGGCAACCAACAATGGATTGGTGTCATGAAATTCATTATCATCAGCTTGAAAGCAACAATCAACTAGTCCAATTCATCAAGAATAATTTTCACATAATTGGGAATAAATTATCTATTAGTTGTAATGTTGGGGTTGAGAAGAAAGAGAAATTTCTTGAACAGGATGCATATGAGGAGCCTCCTCCTGAAAGAGTTGAGGTAATAAAAGATACCCCTACTCAAGAACATGATGATCTCTTCACAGAGCACAGTCCACTGAATCAGAGCATACCAGGACTACAAGAGGACAACACTGCAATATATTATGAATCCTCTAGTTTAGATAATAATGAAGATGAGGAAGTTTTTCTTCCTCATAAGAATCTTTGCCTTAATCCAGTGGAGAAAGAAGAGATGATCCTGGTTGAAACGTATCTTCCAAACACTCACAACCAGGTATTATTTCAAGATCCCTATGCTCATTTCTTGAAAATCTTTGAAGAAGGGATAAAGGTTATTAGGAGCAGTATATTACCAAAAGCAAGAGGATTATTTAGCACTGCTGCTAAAAAACAAAAAGAATGGGAGTGGCCCTGTTTGTCCAGCCTGCCCAAGGAGATGAAGAAGGACCAATCGTGGAATCATTTGCTAGATTGGTTGTACTGGAAAAGAGAGATCATCAGCTAAAACATGTAAATGTTCCAAGTTAGATTAGGTTATATAGGAAAGCAATAAAGCTCAATCCTTTGAGCATTTAGTTAGTTGTTGATTTTTGTCTTGTAAGAAAAAGAAAAATACAAAAACAATAGAAAGAAAGAAAAGAGGGCAGAAATGAAAACAAGAAAGGCAAAGCCCCATGCCAAAAAAGAGAAATAAATCTGAAAGTGTGCAAACTCAAATGCCACTCCTGAAAAACACACTTCTAATTAGTCAAACAATTTAATCTTGACTAATTAAATTTAAATTTTCTGCTGATAGGATAGTGAATTCGATCTGCCAAACTGCTTAATCTTGGCTTATCAGTAGATAGTTCAGGTTAGAAATTGAAGGTTCAAACAAACTCAAAATATGAACCAAAGTTTCCAAAGAAGAATGACTCAAATCTGTTTTATCTTCTGGGTTAAAAAAGATATAAAAATCTGGTTCTAATCAACTTAAAACCTGAGCCAGAAGAAAAGCAAAGACAGCTCACACAAAAGCAAAAACAGAGTTGTGAAGGAAGAGAAGGCCATGATGAGACTTTCAGGTCTTAAGCCTTCCTTTTTGTTTTTTATTTTTTGCAAATAATAATCTATGTGCAGCTTTTCTTTATGCCATAGATCACAACAAGTCAAACAGCTTAATCTTGACTTGGTTGTTTTTAAATTTCTGTTGTAGAATTTAGAAAATGGAAGTCTGATTGGACAGTTTAATCCCAACAGACAGTAGATTATGTAGAGAAATATTTGAGCTCAACTGTTTAATCTGAGTTCAGGGAGAAATAAGGAGTAGAAGTAGATTAGTTTTTATGCTTTCAAAAGAACAAAATGTTTTGAAAAGAGTTTTCCAATCCAAGTGCACTCTGATGAAGAAAAAATGTTAGATAAGTAGGATTGGGTAGGTAGAAAGTTTGTATTAATGAAAGTCCATTGTTTTCATAGCTGCTAAAAAGTTTTCAAAACCAGATCATCCAGCAAAGGAAGGGCAGCCCAATGGATCAGGCACAGGTCAGCCTCCCAGAGAACACTAGATGAGGCAACTAATCAGCCTCCCAGAGAATGCAAGTCTGAAGTTCTTGATGCCTTCAAGAAGGCACCATCCCCAAGTGGAGCCACTGTTAGCCACCTATAATATTTTGTTATACCAAAAGGTGGCTAAAACTTTTGGAGCCTCCAAGGAACAAATTTTATCACTAAAAATTGTTGGCTCTTGAAGACTCTTGAAGGCCTCATGCCTCTATCTAGATCCCTTATTGCTCAGATCCCTTATTGCCGTTTACATCCTAAAAAAGCCTAACCTTCTGTAACCGTTAAATACTCCATTGTGCAGAACCCCTTGTTCCCCTTCCTTTTATTCTACCTTAACCCCATTTTCTATTCTCCATTTCCCATGAAAAACTCACAATTTCATTTTTCTCCCTTTCCATTTCATTAAATCCCTTTTATAAGGTTAAGAACCCACTTTTTAACCTTACCGAAGCCTTCATTTCTTTCAAAAAACCCTTCAAAAACCATGAAAATACATGTTTTTATAGGATTTGCTTCCAGCCAAAGCCACTTTCTTCCATACGCCCGCACCTTGGAACCAATTTTTAACCCTTTGGCGCTTATCGCAAAGCGCAGATCGCAGAATTTCCAAATTGTTATTTTTTAAACTGATGCATCGCAAATATTTGTGCTGCGATCCATCGTAGATCGCAGATCGCAATTTTCAGTTTTCCTCCAAAGAGCCATCGCAAATATTTGCGCTGCGATCCATCGCAAATCGCAAATCGCAATTTTCAGTTTTCCTCCAAAGAGCCATCGCAAATATTTGCAATGCGATCCATCATAGTTTCCGCCCATCGCATAATCGCAATATCGCATTTTCTCTCCGTCGCATAATCCACCATCGCGTTTTCCACTTTTGCGATTTGCGATCAGTCCCACCGGGCCCACCGTACGATCCCCTCGCCGCTCATATAAAATGCGCTTTTTTCCTTTGTAAAATTAAAAAACATCATATTGTATTGTTTACAAAGGTTTTTCCGCTGCCTTCTCCCAACCGTCGATCTTGCGCGATCGACGGCTTAGATTTTATCTTTTTTTCACCATTCTATGATTTTTCCAATTAATCCCAACCGTTAGATGATGCCATCCAACGGCCCTGCTTCCTCCGCACATCCTCCAATGCAGTTTAACCTATAAACGCAGGATTTCATAACTTTTGTTTGTATTTTGCAGGGTTTAACGTTTTTCGCTATATTCAGATGAAATTCGAAAGATGAGGGTGACGACCCTCCCTCCTTCGATTTATCAAAGGAAATCGTTTCGCAGGTGTCAAATTCACGTTTTCATCAGTGTTTCATGAGGCATTGATGCCGTATAACCCTGCGCAGCCCTGTGTAACAGCGAAGCACCAAGAATCCGGCACAGTCAAAGAGTATCAGCTGTAGAAGACCAGAAATGTGCCAGCACAGAGAATTGAAGACAGTTTTATGGGGATTACGGCTAAGACTGTTATCAAAAGCCTAATCCCCCAATCTAAAACACAGTCTGTAGAATACCTAAAGTGTTTTAGTGATAGCAAACCCTCCACCGCCACAAAAAGGAGGCGAATTGATTCCTCCCAGCAACTAAACGCCACCTGTTGCCTCAAACCTTTCAAACCAGGGCCGAAGTTATTGCAAAGGAAGATGTTTTGCCTCAACGCAGCTAGGGAGTTACTTCTACAAGGAAATCAATGCAGAAAATATCTACAGAGTTACTCCACACAGCACACAGAGCCTCAAAGTCAAATTAAGCTCCCGCCGAGCTTTGATATTTATTGTAAACAGATAATACAACGATCCACCTGTAAACTTCTCCATCGAGCCCCTCAAAAGGCCGAGAAGTCTTGAATCTGTATTTATTGTCTTAAAAGATCTTATCTCAGATCTTTTCCCCTCAGTCTTCTATAAATACTTCAGTAGAAGATGAGAAGTTGTTGGTTGTTGGTTGCTCTTTGATCACAAGTTGTAACATTGAAACTCTCTGAAATAAATATACAAGTCTGTTGAAGTTGAAAACAAATTGAAGTCTTGGATGTCTTGATGATGCTATTGCATCCCTGTTCCTGAGAAGGCTCTATCACTGGATTCATGAGCTTGGTTGTTGGTGAAGTATTCTAACTGTTTAATGTTTTCTCCTGTTTTCATTATGTTTCATAAATTCTTACTACAGTACGCTGAAAGTTTTAGGCTAAGAAATGACTCCTGGAAGCACCTTAGACCTGTTCACCCTTCACTGTTTTTTGTTTTCTTCTGCTGAAGTATTTTAGAGGCTTTAAACCTTGTCTTTAGTCTTCATTCTTGTTTATTTCCTTAATATCTCAAATAGTTGGTTTCAACATGATTTATGGTTCTCCCTGCTTGTCTGCCATCACTTGAAAGTTGTTATTGAAGTCTCCCTTTGAAGTACCATTGTCTTAAGTTAATCAAAGAGGTTGGTTTTGATCTTACCCTTTGCCCCTGCTTGAACATTTGTTTTGAAGGTCGTTATAGTTGTAAGCATAGATGTTATTTAGGTGTTCCCTCTTCTATAAATGCAACTATCAGTTAATCTTTTATGTTTTCTAAGTCCTTTAAAATAAAATATTTGAGGAAATAGGGAGTTCCCCGAATCTTAGATTTCATTTTAAAAGTTTTCTTGAAGTCATTATTTGCTTAAAGAATGTTTGTGGAATTTATGGTTAGCCCTGTCTATCAAATATCTCTTTATTGTTAAGCTATGTTTTCAAGTTCCCTTTGTTGAGAATTAAGTTTCTCTTTCTAAAACATTAATGTTCATCTCATTTCAAAACAAAGGATCCTGTGGCCAAGTTAGATTTTCCCTTTGATATCTCATATCCCTTGAAGAGTTTGTCATGACCTTATTTTGACTCCATTGCCCAATGAACCAGATATTTCCTCTTTCTGTCTATCTTTCCTAGACCTTTCATAGTCTGCTGTATCAACTCAACCCAACCAAACAAACATCTCATACTTACACAACTAGTCTAAAATCCATAACCAAAGAAAAAAAGATAAACCTTTGCAAATAAATATTTGAGAGATCCCTCGAGAACAGGAGGACTAGATCCCTCAGAACTTTTGGTATATTGGTTCGATGTTTCCTTGTCATTTGATTTTCCAAACTCGTCAAACATCGCGGATACCAACAACGTGTCTGGAAGAAAATAAGGAATTTTCAATTCCTTAGTGCGTTTATGCAATTTGGGTCTTGGATAGCTTGGTGGTATTCCACCTCTTGGCCCCTCCCTTTCCATTCGATCACCATCTTCACTGAAAACACCTGCAAAACATGTTCAAATGACATTTTAGGTGCTTTCATTGGAGTAGTTTTTGAAATGAATCATTTAAAATGGATGATTTTCTTGTTTTAAATTCTTCCCCGTAGTCATTGTGCATGTCAAAATTAAAAAGGCGATGTTGGTGCGCTGCCCTGATGGGCTAAGAGCGATCAGCGTGGGTCTGATAGGTCGAACCCATGCTGATCACCAACAAAAATAAAATTTGAAACTCTCCCCCCCAAAACCAAAATTTCTAAGTTGAACCACTTAAGAATGGAATTAAATCAAGGAGAAAAGTTTGAAATCTTACCTGTTATTGACAGATCATAGAACGGTGTCTTGGATAAGCCGCACCACTAATCTGAAGTTCAAAGGAAAAAGGGGTAAAATGCACTTTCACAATTTACTCCAAATAGAATGGTTAAAATGATTTACTTTTTGTCTATTTATAGATTTTTTAAGATATTTTGAGCATTGTTTTATTATTTCTCCTCGACATCAATGATGTTTGTCATTTCTGATGTGACGAGTTTTATTTTATCTCTTTTTCGGACTCAGTGAAAATAAACGAAAAAGGAAAACCCCATGGAGTCATCTTTTAGCTATTTTCTGACTCTCGAAAAATGTAAATATTTACAAGTACTTTTATTTTCAAACTCGTTAAAGTAATGAACTGATGTGGTCACAATATACATTTACCCCTTTTTTGGGCTGAGATTAACTATTTATGAAAAAGGAATACCTTGACCGAACATGGTCAAGAGGTTCTCTCATATATTATTTTCTACCTTTTTGGATTCGAGAGATGATTTACGAAAAGGGACGTGTTGGAGCTTTCTTTTCTGTTTCTTTTTTGAACTCCCTAAATATGAAAAAGACATCGAGTTCCACTTCCCTCAAACTCATTAAAACTTAAACGGTGAAAGACTTGTCACCATGACGAGACCGAGTTCCTCCTTCCTATGGATCTTAAAATTAATGGGATGGATTCATTTGAAGAATTAACTTACACACTCAGCATATGCTATCTTCTTCACACTGGCTATCAAAAATAAAAAGGTACTCGTTAGCAATAACGGGGGAAAATTTAAAGTGGAAAATCTTATGTGTTTTGGGCAGCTTTTCTCTCTTGAACATGACACTCATCATCATTTTGTGTCGGGTTGGGGATATCCTTCATTCGTCATTTTTTCCTCCTGGGTTTGGGAAATCCATTTACCTCTTATTTTCTCACCATTCCTGTCATCATGACCTCTGATCCTATTTGAGTCAAATGTTGCCATACTCTGGAGTCGTGTCGCTGATATGTTCAAGAGAAGTCCTTTTTGTCAAATTCAAAAATCTTATGCTTATTTGACCCTCTATATAACAATCGTGAATCACTCCTATTATCTTGAGATATACATTGTTTTGTGTCGATGATGTGGGAATCATTATGGCCCTCCTTTGATGAATCACTTCCTGTCGACTTCATCTCATTATCTAGGAAGATGATTTAGGAAATCTTTCAGTACCTTGGAGCTTGCTTGCCTCAATGGAAATTTCTTTGTGCTCGACGACAAGTTCATATCATTAGCCTTCCATCAAATGGTTCTACAAGTGTTCGACTTCAACTCATTTATTTTCACTTTTATATTGTGTTGTTGTACCTTGAGGGCCATCCTCATTATTGGTGGTTTCTCTGATGCTGCTAATGGTTCTCATCATTGGCCACTAATAAGCTAGCTTCTACCATGTTCAACATCATAACATATATTCACATGGCTAGCCTCATACATTGGGTAGATTGAGATCGAGACGAAGACCCTGAAGCACATTTGTCATTATCTAGGTTGCGAGGAGTTATTGAGTATTCATGATTCTACACATGATCATTTCTATACATATGGTTGTGTCCATGCTGTGGATCTATTTCCATGGTATCCTTCAAGTGGATGGTTATGGCCATGCCATGGGTTCATTTTTTATTTGATTGCTATTCCATACACATGTTGTTAGGCATATTCATATCATAGATGTCATATATTGTATTATGTTTTATTTGGCAGGTTTCCTGGCAGTATTCTGAGTTCTATGCCTTGGTTCATAAAGCATTTCGCTCATCACTCCTCGTTCTGCCTTCATGCTTTAGGGGGCATCTATTATACAGTAATTTGTCACTCTACTCACTTCATTTCCCTGATCCTGAAGTTATGTGTGACGAATCTTATTCAGTATATCCACCTGGGAAAAATACATAAAGACATCATCTAAAGACTAAAATAAAAATGCCTTGAAATATTATTGAAGAAACTTAGTGAAAACCCTAAATTTATGCATCAATGGGCTTCTCTAGTTACCTTCCCATGCTGATGGTAGGTTGGAAGCTCTAGCCTAGCACTATCAACTCTTTTTTAACTGAGAAAACTGCATTGAACCCTTTCTAGCATTGTTTCCTCAAATGGAGAAGAAGCTTCGACCTCTAGAAGTTTCTAGAACGACGAGTTGGATGTTATTTGGTGGAGAGAGGGCCGAGCTCTCTCATTTAGAACTTTTGATCTTAAAAATGGGGGATTATCCCTTGAAAAGTGGACCTTCCTCCTTATTTCATGGGCTCTTAACTCCCTCTCCCTTACTATAAATTGATCCCCATCCTTCTACTACTGGTTGGTCATTATTGGGTTGGTTTGATCATTCATTTTCCTTTACACCCCTGTATTTTGATAACGCCTAAGCTATCCGGGAGAAGGAGTGCTTTAAGAGCTTCTATGAAGGACTCAAACATCACCAAAGGGAGGCCTCCAACATCAAGGCCACGGTTTTAAGATCTCTATTTCATATTTATTAATAAAACATCTAGTGGTTGCTTTATATATTTTTTCTAATATTTTACACGAATAGTCTAATGTTCCTTGATCTATTAGATAGTTTATATTCAATGTATGTTTTGTATTGGATTACGTTTGTTGTTGTCTCTTGATCTCCTGCAGCTAATCGTACGCCACTAGTAGCGAGGAGCAAGGCTCAGGGAGTGTGGATCAAGGCCATCATCAAAGGATTTGAGCATAGCATCAGGAAGAGGTAGGCCTATTTCCTTTCTCATCTCGTTTTGAATATTAACTAAGAAATATTGAATTAGATAGTCTCTTAAGTTGCTGGACCCACTCTAGGGTTAGAGATATCGCCTTTGTCCGTAGAGGGGATTTATCTTCACAATGACCTTGTCTTGTACAATTCCTCATTTATTTATGCTCTCATTTGAATTATCTTTCTTTTTCTCTAGGAAAAAAATATGATGGTAATTTCCCTGTAGCCAAATAGTTAGCAATATCTGAAAACCATGAATATTTAATGGATATCACAAAAAGATATTCATCAGGAAAATTATCCTCTACATGTTTATCATTTTTATCATTTTGAATTCTATATAAAAAGTCAGCAATTCTGTTTTGTTTCCCAGGTCGATTCAAAATAGTGATATTAAATTCTTGTAACAACAATAACCATCTTGTGAATATGCCATTATTAATTGACTTACTCATTAGATATCTAATTGCAAAATGGTTTGTATCAATGAACGTTTCATAGCCAGTGATGTAATGTCTGAATTTGTTGATGGTATGAACAACTAAAAATTCATTTTCAGTAACAGTATAGTTTAACTCTGCAGGAGTCAAAAATTTAGTTGTATAGTAAATGGCATAAGGAATCAAGTCTTTTGTCCGAATACAGCTCCTAAAGTTGTGTCTGAAGCATCAGTTGAAATATGAAAAGTTAATTTCCAATTTGGTCCTCTCAAAATGGGTGCTTCACAAATCTTCTCTTTCAAAGTTTGAAAGGATTTTTGGAAATCAGGATTCCAACTAAATTCACAATATTTTGTGAGAAATTTGAAGAGTGGAGATGCAATTTTTGTAAAGTTTTCTATAAATATTCTATAGTATCCAGTAAAACCAAGAAAACTCCTAACATCTCGTTGATAAATTGGAACTAATAGTTTAGAAATAACTTCTACTTTAGATGATTCCACCTTAATTCCATTCTTGAAATGTGGTGTCCTAAAACAAATCCCTCAGTAAACATCATAAAATAAATTTCATTACTAAGTGAGAGATTTGCTTCCTTACATCTTATAAGAACTTTTTCCAAATTTTTAAGAGCTTCTTCAAAATAATTTCCATAAGCTGTAAAATCATTCATATACACTTCCACATAATCATGAATTAGATCATAGAAAATACCTAAGGCCGCTCTTTGTAATGTATTTGGTGCATTACATAATCCAAAAGGAAGTAATCAGTAAGCATAAGTTCCCCATGGACATGTAAATGCGGTTTTGTCTTGATCTTCTGGTGCTACCTGAGTTTGGTTATACCCACTAAAACGATCCAAGAATGATAAATATTTCTTCCCTTCTAGTGTATATAAAACCTGATCTATGAAAGGAAGTGGAAAATGATCTTTCAAAGTGGCCTTATTCAGTTCCCTATAATCAATGCATACTCTCCATTTTCCTTTTTTTTTAGGAACAATTACTAAAGTTGAAACCCTTTGACTGTCTGATATTGGATAACTGAAATTTACATTCAGCAGTTTTTGTAGTTCCTCTTTAAAAATTTCCCTTAAGTTTGGATTCATTCTTCTTTGAAGTTGTCATATTGGTCTAGAATTATCTTCAATATACATGTGATGCATGCATGTTTTAGGATTAATTCCTTTCATGTCGGTGTATTCCTTTGCATATGCAGAAGTGTGTTTTTTTGTAATATTTCTATTAAATTCCTCCTTTGAAATTATTATAGATTTTTAATTACATTTAAAGCTTTTCCTAAAAAAATATATATTGAATAATTGCCAAATTCCTGCATAGAGTGTGAAGACATCTGTCGGGATGATAAATATTCAATACTTCATTGTTCTTGAAAATTTTGACTAGTCTCACAGTATGAAAGGATTCATTATTTTATATTGAATTTAAGATTTGATCATCTTCACTTACTTGTCAGATAGTAAAAATAGGTTGTATATCATTATCATCATCCATCCATTCCTCACTTTCTACCTCTATCATCGTTTTTGCAAGTGGATACAATGTGAATTTCTTTGTTGACTTTCCATTAGAGATAAACATATCACCAGATCTACAACTGATAAAAGCATTAGTTGTAGCTAACCAAGGTCTTCCTAAGATTAATGGATGTCCTCCTAAGTTATTCTTGGGTGTCAAGATCATGAAATCAACCAGATATTCCCAAGAATCTAAGGATACATAAATGTCTTCTAACACACCATCAGGTTTAATTCCATATCTATATGCTAATTGTAACAATGTTGGTGTATATTGGAGATTGAGAAGTTTTAGTTGATCCATAGTTTGTTTACTCATGATGTTTATAGTTGCTCCTAGATCAATGAGTGTGTTTGGTATTTCAATACCATGTATGTGTGTTTTCACAATTGGACTTCCTGGATCCAAATATTTATGAATTTTTGTTTTTCCCATCATGATATCTACAATTTTTCCAACTAAATGAATAATTTTGACTTCTTTTCTTTTTCTTCCTCATCTTTTAATACTGAACTCCCTAATTGTCTTTGCAAAAATTGAAATTTATTTGATAGCTTGTAGCAAAGAGATTTATGAAAACATTCTTTAGCTCATATAACATCTCATAATTAGGCAGCATGATCTTTTTTTGTACCCCTTTATCAATCTTTAATCTTTCAGGGAAAGGTAGCCTTGATACAAATACTGAAGGTTGTTTTATAATAGGAGTTGAGTTTATTGGAGTATCATCAAAATGTTTAGGAATGTTTTTTGTTTGAAGATTTTCTTTCTGATGGAGAGGGATTTCTTCCTCAGAGTGATTAATTTTCTTTTGAGGATTTTCATTATGTTGAAGAGATGTATCCTCCTCAAAATTATCATCCTTTTTATTTTCCTGAATAAAAACATATGGTGAATTATTTTCTAATACTCTAGCAGATCTAAGTTGAACGTTTTTAATATCTAATGGAGTTATCATATAGGGCTAGAAATTTTGTCCCTCCATGTTGTAAACAGGTTGTCAATTTTATTATTTGGGTTCGGAAGTGGTTGAGCAGGCAATTGATTTGGTCGTTACGGAAATGGTATTGAAAGTTATGGATTTGGATTTTGAATTTGAGCTTGGGGTGGTAGTTGACTAGATTGAGGAAAATATTGTGGTGAGAAAGTAGGATAATGTTGAGGGCTTTGAGAATACTAAGGATATCTTCCATAAGGACTTTTGCATCCTTGTGCCAAAGGTTGAGGTTGAGGCCAAGATTTCCAAGGCATAGTTGCATGCCAATTGTTTTGTGGTGGTTGTGAATATGTTTGAGTGTTGAATCCTTGATTTTTCCATGGTATTTTGGCAACAAAACAAAGAGGGTCTATCTGATTTGGAACTACTTCCTCTTGGTAAACAACTTTAAGACCTGGTATTGAAGGAATTTTTTTGTATCATGAATTTTTGCACATATAACACAAATTTATACACTCTTTAAGTCAAGAGGACATTATCTCAAGGCATGTTTCTTTCTGCACTTAGGACAAAAAATAGACGAGGCATCACTTTCAACTTTTTGATTGTGTTGTAATTTTAAGGTGTGTATTTGTTCACTAAGACTCCCTAAAATTTTTGTTTTAAATTCATCAAGAAAACTGCCTATTTTAGCCCCACTTACTGTTCCTATTGCATATTTATTAATTCTAGAGATAATAGGGTCCCTTGAACTCTTTCCAACTATTGAATTACCTCTTGAAATATGTATGCATAATTCAGAAATTTATGGTAATGATAATTAAGAAATATCTCCTTTCCCATCATGTTGAGGATATATATATCCATTCATCTATAATGGATTTTAATAGGAGATATTTCAAAGTATCTTCATCCAAATTTCCATTTTAGCTCTCTTAAGATTATAACTAAATCTTTCAATTAAATACTCAAGATTTTCATCTTCTCTTTGAATCATCTTAAAAAATTCATCCTTACGATTATGGGGCATGCAATAATCGTTATATTTTGATAAGAATGCATTTTTCATTTCTTCCCGTGTTCTAGTAGAGTTTTACATTAAACCCATGAACCATTTTAATGTTGCATCCTTAAGAGTTGCTGGAAATAATTTCAATTTTTTAGAATTGAGCAAACAGTCATAAGACCTACATAAAACTTAGAACTCAAAAATAAATGTTTTAGGATCCTCACTTCTTAATCAACACTGTTACCAATGAAATAGGTAACCTGACCTCAAAACGGGAACTCTAGCCCAAGAAGACTCAAAAAAACATGAAAAAACACCCCAAAAGCAAAAAAAAGTGTATTCTAGAACGCATTTGGTTTTTTTTTAAGGTCCAATTTCAACATTTTATAAAATTATGCTAAAAACAAAATTGTTTCTTGAAAAAAGGATTGAAAAAACACCCTCAAAACAAAACCAGTTGATGCTGGAATAACAAAAAAAAAAATTGTGTCATATTTTTGACATTTTTAAAAATAGAAATAACATTTTTAAATTTTTGAAATTCAAACATTAAAAAAAACCTAAAATTTAAGAAAAAAAAATAAATTTAAAAAATAAAAACATTTTAAAGCTTAAAATTTAAAAATATATAGGAATAAAAAAATAAAAATAAAAACAAAATAAAAATTTTAATTCAAACATTAGAAAAAAACCTAAAATTTAAGAAAAAAATAAAAAATTAAATAAAAAAAATTAAAGATTAAAATTTCAAAATATATAGAAATAAAAAAAGAAAAATATTAAAAAAAAAAACAAGTTAAAAAAGAAAGAAATTATAAAAAATTAAATATAGAAATTAAATTTAAAAAAGAAAAAGAAAATGTTTATTAAATTAAAATATATATATATATATATATATATATATATATATATATATATATAAAATAAAAAATTAAATTTAAAGAAATATATTAAATTTTAATAAATTTAAAACTTAAAAAAAAAAACTTTATTGAAATTAAAAGTAAAAAATGAAAAATTAATTAAAAATAAAAAATGAAAAATAAAATACAATAAAAATATTAAATTTAAAAAAATATATATTAAAAAAATAAATTAAATTTAAACTATAAAAAAAATATATATATATAATTATAATTATATATATATAATATGTAATTATATATATATGAGAACTTAAATTAAAAATATATATAATAGATTTTATTAAATTTAGAAAAGAATGTTAATATTAAAATAACAAATTCAATTTTAAAAAAGAAATATTAAATTGTAATAAATAAATGAATAAACAAATAAATTTTGAAATAAAAAATAAATTTTAATATAAACAAAAGAAAAAAAAAAAAACATTGTTAAAATAAAAGTTAAAAAACTTTAAAAATGAATTAAAATTGAAAAATTGAAAAAAAATAAATTAAATAAAAATATTTTAAATAAAAAATAAAATAAAAAACAAATTAATTTGAAAATATTAAGTTTAATTAAAAAAAAAAATCAAAAAAAATCTAATTTTAAAAACACAATTTAAATTGAAACAAAAAAAATATAAAAATTGTATGTAATTAAAAAAATAATAATAAAAATTTAAAAAAAATATATATATTAAATTCAAATAAATTTAAAAAAAAAAAAAAAAAACAAACAAACAAACAAAATACAAAATTTACTAAATTTTAAAAAATTAAATCAAAACATTAAACATAAAATTTAATAATATAAAAAAAAAAAAAAAAAAAAAAAATTATTAAAAAAAATCAATTAAATAAAAAAAAAAAATTACAAAATTTAATAAAAATTATTAACAAAATTTAGAAAAAAAATTAAAATCAAAAAAATTTAAAAAAAAAACAAAAAAAAATTAAAACAAATTAAATTTCAAATAAAAAAATTAAATTTTAAAAATAAAAATAAATAAATAAATAAATTTTTTGAATTTAAAAAAAAAAAATTTAAAAATCAAATTAAGAAGAAAAACAAATATAAAAAAAAAATTAAAAAATAAAAAAGATCTTGGTGGTGGCGCCAATCGGCCTCCCACCCAGGTGGCTGCGGAGGTCGACTGGTGGGTGGGAGGGCGATTCCGAGAATCGGCCTCCTGCGGCGGGAGGTCGATTCCGGGAATCGCCCTCCCGCGGCGGGAGGCCAATTCCGGGAATCGCCCTCCCACCGTGGGAGGCCGATTCTGGGAATCACCTTGAGCGGGAGGGCGATTCCCAGAATCGGCCTCAGGGCGATTCCCAGAATCGGCCTCAGGGCGATTCCCAGAATCGGCCTCAGGGCGATTCCCAGAATCGGCCTCAGGGCGATTCCCAGAATCGGCCTCAAGGCGATTCCCAGAATCGGCCTCCCCGCCGTGGGAGGGCGATTCCCAAAATCGGCCTCCCCGCCATGGGAGGGCGATTCCCGGAATCGGCCTCCCACCACGGGCGATTCTCAGAATCGGCCGCCTGCCACGGGAGGGCGATTCCCGGAATCGGCCTCCTCGTCGCGGGAGGACGACTCCCGGAATCAGCCTCCAGCCGCGGGAGGGCGATTCCCGGAATCGTCCTCCTGCCAGGAGAGGCCGATTCCTGGAATCGGCCTCCCGCCGCGGGAGGCCGATTCTCGGAATCGCCCGCCCGCCCAGTGGTTGGCCTCCGCCGCTACCAGGGCGAGAGGCCAATTGCCAGCGCCACCACAATCAAAAAATTCTTTTTTTTTTTAATATTTTTTTTTTAATTTGATTTTTTTTTTTTTAAATTCAAAAAGTTTAAATTTTTTTTTTTTAATTCAAATTTTTAATTTTAAATTTAATTTGTTTTAATTTTTTTTTGTTTTTTTTTTTTTATTTTGTTTTTAAATTTAATATTTTAGATTAATTATTTTTTTAAATTTAAAACTTATTTATTAAATTTATTAAATTTTAATTTAATTTAATTTTTTTTTAATCTTTTAGTTTATTTAGTTTTTCATTTTTAAAATTTATAAATTGTTTCATTTTAAAAAAACAGTAAATTTATGGATATTTGTTTTTTAATTATTTGCACATGGTTTTTCTTCTTCTTCTTCTTCTTCTTCTTCTTCTTCTTTTTTAAATTTAAATTTTTAAATTTAAATTTTTCTTTTTTGTATTTTATTTTTTTTATCTAGATTTTAATTTTGTAATTTAAATTATTTTTAAATTTTCTATTTAAATTTTTTTTTTAATTATATGGTTTTTTATAATAACTTAGAAAAAAATGTTTTTGATGTTTTTTTTTTTAAATTTTTTTGGTTAATTTTTGTTTTTTTTTCTTTAAATTATGTGTTTTTTTTTCAAATTTTGTCATTTCTTTTGATATAATTTTTGAATATTTTTGTTTTTTTTTGTTTTTTTAATTTATTTTTCTTTAAATTTTTTATTTTTACGAGTTAATTTTATTTTTTTTTACATTTTTATTGGTTATATATATATATATATATATATATATATATATATATATATATATTTATCTAAGTTTTGTGTTTTATTACCAACATGAAATCACCACTCTAAAAAAAAAAGGTTGATGCTGCATCAATACGTTTCAAAATTAGCATGAAAATCACCGCTCTAAAAAAAAAAAGTTGATGCTGCATCGATACGTTTCAAAATTAACATGAAAAACACTAACATTTTAAAACAAATATTCATACTTCATAAATAAAAATATTAGAGTGTCAAGAAGGTGCTAAAAAAAAAAAGGTGATTCTGCATCACCACTTTTCAAAATCGGGTGCTTTTTATGCTACCAAAAAAAAGTAGGTAACAGTGCAGTTACCTATTTCATTGGTAATAGTGTTAATCCATGGAAGTTAGGAAGGATAGAGGGTGAGATATTTTTCATTCTTGTTGTAGTATCTTCATCATATAAAGGAAACCCAACAGGATCTGGTTCTCCTCTATCTCCTTCTCCTTATCTTCCCCTTCCTCTTCCTCCTCCTCTTCCTCCACCTCCAATCCTATGTCCTCCTCCTCAAATTCTTAGATGTTCATCATTTGCATTGTGTACTTCTCCTTCTCCTTCCCCAACCATTGTGGATTGTTCAGAACTAATGTAAGGTTCCAAAATTGGGCTTGTTTTTTCTCCTTCTAATTCCTCGGGTTCCTCTATTAATGGTATATTAAAATATATTTCTTCTTATTCTTCTTCACTAGGGAGTTCTAGTTATTGGGCGAGAATTTGTTCTCTAGTTGAAGTTAGGAAAATTACTCCTTTTGTTGGGTATGTAGGATCTTGTTCTTCTAAAACTACTTTGGTTGATGAAGTTGGTGAATTTCTAGGTTGGATTTTAGATCTGAGTACCTCAGGAAGTCTATGTTTGCTTGCAATGGATGGTATGCGATTTTGGGTCAATGGTGTGGCACTACGAGGTTTTGATGGGGTGAGTGGTGTTGTTGGAATTAAACTTCTACCTCTAGCTATAAATATTCCTCTAGAATCTCTTCCCTATGCATATCATTTTTATGTTTTATTATGTTTTTTTTTAAAGAAAGAAAAAGGGTCCTATTTACACTTCCCCGGCAGCGACGCCAAAATGTTTGCCAATTTAATCGTCTTAAATTGCTTACATAAATTATAGACCGAATTTGGTAAAATTGTGAAGTGAAAGTGCACTATATATGCTAGAAGCCTCTTTTAATTCAATTTATTGATGTCATGATTGAGTTTGTAGAAATTACTTTTAAGGATGATTTTTATTCTTATGTTCCTAATGAAATTGATGCTTTCAAATCAAAATTTAAGTTCCTAAAATCAATATGCTTTTTACTCTGCAAAATATAACTAAAGAAAACTTAACCAATCTATTGTTAGTCTTTAAAACAGAGTTACTTAATCTATTGTTCTAACATACTTGTGCATAAAGATAAAACCAAATTCTAGGAATGGAAACCATACATCTTCTCATCTACTGGAAATGAAGACTTGTAAAAAATATTCTATTACTCTTGAAAAGAAATCACTTATAAACTTATGAAGAAATCACCATTGATTTGAAAAGAACTCACTCATATGCTAAAAGGAAATCACTCATGAACTTGTAAAAATATTATGAGATAAATCACAACTGCTTTTGAAATGAAACTGTGAAGAAATCTATGAAAAAAACTTACTCTGCAATTTGACTATTCGAAAGGGAGGATTAATGAATCTACATAAAATAAAAAAATGAAATTATGAAAGTAACTACATCAAATGACAAAATTATGAAATCAACTATCTACATCAAATAACAAAAGGAAACTAATTAAAAATAACTACATCAAATGATAAAATGGAATTATGGAAACAACTACAGCGAATAACAAAATGAAAACATAAAAATAACTATATCAAAAACATAAAATGCAGAACGTTCACTGTTTGTAGGGGCCCTCCACAAACAGGTAGTCCCAAGTATTTACTCCAATAGCCAGCTACGCATCAAATATCCAAAACACATCTTCATTAAAAAGGATGAAAAACATAGTTTTAAAATATCACAAAATATCACAATCGCATAAAAAATTACACATCGTTCAGGATTTGTTTGCATGGTATTTATAAAAGCCTATGCTCATAATTGTTTGAGGCTTTCATGCCTACTTAAGCTAACAAAATTCTAATTTGACTTCTAAAAAAATTAGAATATCACCTATTCACGATTTTCTATTTGGCAAAGAAAACCGTGAATCATGAAGATCTCGGACTCTCGCTCGTTGGTTCAGCAGCGTGTTGACCCGCTCCTTTGACCACACAATCAAATGGCTTATTTCATGGTATGGCTTAGATTAATAGGAGGAAATACTTGAGGAGATAAATCTCCACCTGTCCATGTACCTCTTCACTTAGTTGGCACCTCAGAGTCCGGAAAACCATGGAGTTGGTTACAGAAATGCGGATTAGATACAAAATCATGTCAATTTCATAGCTAATACAAATATTAACTCAATAATAGGGAACATTATTAAATATGATAGACAAGACATTTAAATACCTTACCATGTCAAAAACCTGCAGTTTGATGCTTATTTGAGTTGAAGATGATGGTTAAAAAGAGGAAAAATAGGTAAAAGAGAGTATCAAAATGAAGCAATCATGAGGCTCTACATCGATTGCACAGAAAATCATGTTATATATATCGCATGGTATAATTGGGGATTCAGGGTGGGTCAAAGCCCCTCCTTTTTGTAACGGTTTTTTGGTTAGATTTGTTTGTTTTGTGGAGTCCATGGTATTTTCTCAATGTAATACTATATAAGGGGATGTAATGCTATGATTTTAATCAATTCTATGGTTGAGGGAAATTCTTTGTAATATGTTTGTAGCAAAGGGAAGGCTTTGCAATTGAGTGCGTGGAGACCTTGGAAGAGTCTGCAGCTTAGTGCACAGACCACGTGCAACTGTGTGCGCAGTTCAGAGAGATGATTGTAATCAAAGATCCATATTAATAAGGAAGCAAGTTTTGGGATGATATATGTGTTCTTATGTGTTTTTTGTACATATTTTCTTAATATATGTTGTTGCAAAGTAGTTTCATGTTATGACAACGCAGTATTAGTTCCTGATGTTAGGTGATATGTTTATGTGATTAACTGAATGTGGCGAAGTAGTGTATGAGTAGTAAGAATAATACAATCATAAAAATACCATATCACACAGTCCCTCAAGGATGCATAAATCTAGTTCTGTAACCACCCATAGTCACCTCAGGTGAGATTGCGATATCCTTGCAGGTCATTGTCGAAAGGGCCGGTGATCTAGGGTTTTGCTAGTATGCAGCATAGCTTGAACTTGGGTCAAGCCCAATCAAATCAACAAGGGGTCTACGTCATTTCCAAATCAAGCCTTTCCAGGTCATGGATGTTTGTGCAAAGGAGGTTACGTCATCATCCAATCAAGCTACCACGTGTCATGTGACTATACAGAGGGGGCCATGTCATTGGCCAATTAACCACTTCCATGTGTTGTCCCTAGATTATCCATTTCACTTTGGTTAACCAGTGCACATGTTGGCCTATCTCTGTCATTTGATCTGAGAAAG
Source organism: Pinus albicaulis (assembly GCA_034641835.2). NCBI lineage: Eukaryota > Viridiplantae > Streptophyta > Pinopsida > Pinales > Pinaceae > Pinus > Pinus albicaulis. The sequence continues at coordinate 498,254,816 of CM076583.1, read as the reverse complement.
GGGAACATTATTTAAGCTTGTTAAAAGTAGTGCAATTCCTATCAAAATTCATTGTTGACTTAATCATTGAACCATGGATCCACCTGAGAGTTGCACATTGCTTAATGTATTAATGTTTGGAATTTTTTCCCTATAGTTATGTGCCCTTAAGTAATGTTGATTTTCAAATGGTCATAAATTTCCATCTTTGAGGAATTTTTTAGAGTTAGATATATTTTTGGAAAGGTATCGACGATGCCCATACAAACATGTTGTTTGTAAGATCATTAGGGCATCATAACCTTGTGAAAAAAACAATAAATTACAAGCTTCATTTTACTTCACTTGATGAGGATATGCAAGATATCCAACTATCATATTGTTCCTTTGACCTATGAATGATACTATTGATGTATCAAACTCCCCTTTGATGTCAATGACACTTGTGGTCATCAATGACAACAGTATGTGAAACAATTCCCCCCTTTGTCATTGATGGGTACATCACAGATTAGGAACTCTTTTTGCGTGACAAGCTCTAGTTTTGCACCAAAAAACCACCAGTTTTCTATGTTTCTGCCACTATTTTTGAAATGGCACTATGCATCTGGAGTAAGGTTGGGAGAATCAACTTTTGGAGGCCTTCCAATGGGTCGTTTTTAAAACTTTCAAGATGTTCTAGAAACTAGACACATAGGTCTAGTTGACCTATCTTCCACACTTGTATTTGGAGTCTTAAAATTCCCTCAATATCAGCTACAAAGTGGCACTACGTATCTGCATAGGATTCCTTAGGACACTTGTCAAGCCCAAAAAAAGTCATATTTTCAAGTTTTTGTAGTCCTTTGAGCTGGAATTGGACTAATTGAGTTGGTTTTTGCCTCTTATCATGAGGAAACATGTAATTTAATGTGGGGGACACAGACTCCTAGCCTTTAGCTAGATTCTAGGAAGTGGCTCATCCTATGTGAAACAATTCTCCCCTTTGTCATTGATGGGTACATCACAGATTAGGAACTCTTTTTGCGTGACAAGCTCTAGTTTTGCACCAAAAAACCACTAGTTTTCTATGTTTCTGCCACTATTTTTGAAATGGCACTATGCATCTGGAGTAAGGTTGGGAGAATCAACTTTTGGAGGATTTCCAGTGGGTGGTTTTTAAAACTTTCAAGATCTTCTAGAAACTAGACACACAGGGCTAGTTGACCTATCTTCCATACTTGTATTTGGAGTCTTAAAATTCCCTCAAAATCAGCTGCAATTTGGCGCTACGCATCTGCTTAGGATTCCTCTGGACACTTTTCAAGCCCAAAAAAAGTCAGATTTTCGAGTTTTTGTTGTCCTTTGAGCTGAAATTGGACTAATTGAGTTGGTTTTTGCCTCTTATCATGAGGAAACATGTAATTTAATGTGGGGGACACAGACTCCTAGCCTTTAGCTAGATTCTAGGAAGTGACTCATCTTATGTGAAACAATTCTCCCCTTTTTCATTGATGGGTACATCACAGATTAGGAACTCTTTTTGCGTGACAAGCTCTAGTTTTGCACCAAAAAACCACTAGTTTTCTATGTTTCTGCCACTATTTTTGAAATGGCACTATGCATCTGGAGTAAGGTTGGGAGAATCAACTTTTGGAGGCCTTCCAGTGGGTGGTTTTTAAAACTTTCAAGATGTTCTAGACACTATACACACAAGGCTAGTTGACCTATCTTCCATACTTGTATTTGGAGTCTTAAAATTCCCTCAAAATCAGCTGCAAAGTGGCGCTACGCATCTGCATAGGATTCCTCAGGACACTTTTCAAGTCCAAAAAAAGTCAGATTTTAGATTTTTTGTTGTCCTTTGAGCTGGAATTGGACTAATTGAGTTGGTTTTTGCCTCTTATCATGAGGAAACATGTAATTTAATGTGGGGGACACAGACTCCTAGTCTTTAGCTAGATTCTAGGAAGTGACTCATCTTATGTAATTATGATGCATTTTAGATGGGATTTCGATCCTATGAGGTTTCATTGTTCATATTTTCTATAATTAGACTCACTTTAGTATTTTCTTGGGTTGGATAGTTGTTTTTTGGAGTGGAGCTATTGTACAAGCCTTTTGGAATGAAATCAAAGACAGTGTTGCAGAAGTTGTGTTGAGAATCATGTGGTATGCCTTGGAGCATTTGTTCTTTCTCTATATGTTTATCTTATCATGTTGAATGATATGTTTTCCTATTTCATATACATGCTTCTATGTGTTTATCTTGTTATTATATAAGAAAAAATAATTCCTTTTCATGCTATGTCTTAAAAGATTTACATTATATGTCTATGTTCTTCTAAATGAATGAATTCACCTCAGTGCTCATTTATATTTTCTATCATTTCATCCTATACACAATGAAAAACTAAACATGATTTTAAGCTACCTACATGGCCTCATCCATATTCTCTGCAAATTGATCTTGAATTCAAACCTTAAACCCTAGACCTAGTCTCCTTACTGTAATTCCTATGCAGCACACAAACATCAAACAAAAACCCTATTTACTGAGCTTACATACCTAACCTAAGATCATTAAAAATTCAGTCATTTAATTGATTGAAAAGTGACATTGAGAGAGCCCTCTTTGGTCCTAGTAGGGCTAGCTACCTGACTTAAAGCCTAGTCTACGGTTACCTTCCTTCAATCCCACTCTCAACCTTGGGAAGTTGGGGGGAGTGATAACATTTTTGGCATTGTTTCCAGTGAGCAAAGGTTAAATATTTCCTAATAAATAATGGCAAGGATTAGCTCTGATTTTAGATGGTGAACAATGGCCAGGCACAAGAAGGTTGTGCATTTTTCACCTGGCGACTCTAGTGTTGAAGAATCCAAAGGTTTAGAGTTTTCATGCCGACTCCACTGTTCAAAAACCAGTAGCTTGAAGAGATTTTTGGTGGCTTCATTGTTTTCAATATGGATTCAACTACTAAAAGGTATGTTTCTATGCATTTAGATCATGTTCTAGGCTTTCCAAATCGTATGCCTCAGGTAGATTGGCAAACATACTTGCCAAAATTCAGAGATGGAAAAGGTGATGATGCTACACTTCATTAATAATATTTCATATGCATGTGCGTAAGCTGAAGATTAATTTTCATGAAGATTGTTTAATGAAGATCTTCATGATCACATTAGAAGAAAAATCACGATTTTGGTATGAAAGCTTGCCTCCTTCTTTTATTTATTCTCTCAAGGATTTTAACTCAATTTTTTTTTAGAAATATAGAGAAACCTATCCTTATTTTCTTTCGATTGAGGATTGTTGTGGCCACTTTGAGAATTTAATTCAAGAGCTAGAAAGTGTTTATGGCAATGAAGAGTTGATGGATGATGGACTCTTAGATGCTTTGAATGAAAACCATTTTCACTGCCATGATAAGATCATGGATTCTACCCTGGATGACAACAAACTTGAGCAGAATTCTTCAAAGGATGATATTGATCTTCCATCTTTCGAAGTTGGTGATAATTTACAGTAGCCTCGCCAATATTCGAGTGATCAAGATATATATGAAGATGTTCTATCCAGCTACCCTTCATCCCTTTCCTCTTCTGAGTTTTTAATTTAGGAAGAAATATCTGCAAATCAGAATTTTGAGTTTTCTTGTAAAGAAAATCTAAAGAGTCATGATTTATCTGTTGAGGTCAAAAACAATGTACAACAGGTTTGTTGTCTTGAGTTTGATGAACATGTTCAACATCCCTCAAATGATCAAGATCTAGAATTTTTTGAGAGCCAAGACAATTCTCTTTCTGATATACATAAAAATCCAGTTGTAGATAGTTGTGTTGATGGTGATTTGGCTACCTCAATTGAATATTTGCAAGAACATAAAAATATTCTCTATGATCTGGATGATATGGAAGATAACATTGCTGCATTTTGATTTAAGAAGGATCAACCAAATGAAGAAGAACAATCACCCATTATATCTGAAAGCTTCTCACTTTTTTTTGTTGATCAAAAAGAGGTAACATTTCATGATTTTCAAGACCCCTTGGGTAGTATTTTACAAGCATCAGAAAAGGTGGAGTTTGTTTTGTTCGCCAACACAGGTTTTGGGCTCAGTTTTCATTTTGATTTTCCATCTACTCAATCTTTCTTTATGCCTGATGGAGGTGGATACAAGCATCAGTCAGGTACTCATTTAATTGATTGGTTACATTGGATATTTGATTTCACTTTATCAAGTGATTTATGGATCAGCTATAGTAGTTAAGGTGTGATGAATGAGCTCAACATTCTGAGAATTTTTTTCAGTGTCATTTTCCAGTAGAGTTTGTTGTTGATGATGTACAGTTCAATTTTCAGTTTGATTTGAGTCAGTTTGAGGATTGTAGCTGTAGTGACTCCATTGCCCAAGGATGAGGCTACTTGTTCTACGGTGTTCTTGACACCTCTTGAAGGAGATGCCATCCCCAGATGAAGCCAATGTTAGTGTCCAAATGTTCAATGATTAAATGTACTTTTTCAAATTTTCTTAGTAGTGGTCCTAGGTCAAAATTTCATGCTTTCGAACCAATTATCAATTCAAATTTTGTTCACTGACATGTTGTCTAGATATGAATACTACTCCCTTCACTCCATTCATGGTCATCATCATTTCGAGGTCATGTCACTCATTTTAATTTAGATTCTTAGGTCAGTCACTCCATCTCCACCTAGGTCTGTTGTCTAGGTGTCCTTGTTTTTCCACTGAAAAGTCCAAATATGTCACCAAAAAGGGCGAACAAAGCTTCATTTTCATCATATAAATATTTTAAAGGGAGTTAGCATAGTTAGGGGAATAAATTAAGACAATTTGTCTTATTTCAAAACTTGTTTCATTCTCAAATTGTTCCAAAAAGGAAAAATTTTCCTCAATTTTTTTGTTTTCACTAAAAGACAAAAATTCATTTCAAGATGTTATAAAGAGGAAAAAGAAGAATTCTTCAACTCATTTTATCTTTTCATGATTGGTAGAGCTCCTCTCTTACCTTCATCTTGCTCCATAATTGTCAAGGGTTGGAAGAAAATCAATAAATTCTCTCCAAGGAGGTTGTGTTATGCATTTGGACACCTGCGCTACGCATCTGGAAGCCTCTGCTACGCATCTATGACTGTGTTATGCTTTGGTTTTTTGCTCCTAAATCACTCATCCAAGCTACATAATCACTGCACACGGTTTCTGCATCTTCTACAATAGTAAGTGGACACCTCACATCCTCCTCAAAGTCAATTTATCAAGCAGGGCATTGATTTTCTTGTTTACCTTCTCTCCCACTACATTTTTATATTTTCCTATCATTGAGTGTTTTTAGTGGAATAAACCCTAATATTGTCATTTAAAACCCTCATACATTGTTCACGGGCCCTATCCTATCATTTCCCACCATCCACACCCTCCCTAAGCATCATTTCCATCAAAGCCTAATTTCTTACTACTTTTCCATTGGAAAAACAGGAAATACATGTGTTTTCCTAATTTATCCACCTCCATCATACCCACTTCACCAAAATTCACTTATAATCTAAAGCTAACATACAACCCTACCTCCTGAGTTTTTTTGGAAATTTATCTTGGCTTCATTACCCTTCATCTCACCCTTTAAACCTACCCTATCCATGTCCTATGTTTTTCCTAATTCACTGCACATACCCACTACATCCTAAACACCTAAGGTTTATCCTTCAGAGAGATATTATGGAGAGTGAGAATAAAATCCACAAAGGAGGGTGCCACTTCATATTTGAGCCCTCCACCTTGAAATAAGTCAATGCCTCACCTTTTTCCAAAATATGCTTTGAGAGGACTTGATGCTTGAGATTCTGTGAGAAAATCATGGAAGAAGGTTGTCATCTCCAATTGACAAGCTTATTTTCCACTAGTTTTAGTATGGGAAAGGCCATCATTGCAGGTGTAGGTTTCAACTTATCAACAGATGTGATTTCTTCAGAAACAAGTATATCTAGTCATGGACAAAATTTGTTTAAGGGCATGGACATAGACCTTGAACATTACAAATTATTCCTCAAACCTCATGCTAGAGAGAACCTTGAGTACATTTTCCCTTTCAGGCACCTCCTTGACAAATATTCTCCTTTGACGAGGTTAATTATGAGATATTTCAACATGTGAAGGGAGATTCTCTAGGTTGTACAGGTACCATATCATATTATTGATGCACTTTACCTCTACTAACCCACTTGATTTGCCAAATTACTTGTATAGAAGTTTTCTTAGAATGACTAAGAAGGTTCAGAGAAAAAACAAAGATCACTACCCAAGTATTTTCCACCATGGTTTATTCAAACTCATTTTTTTGCATAATCTCTCAGCCATCTACATGACTTGGGAAACCTTCATGGAGAAAGTAGTAGCAGTAACCGCCACTAGTCCTCCTATCATGCATAACACACCATCACCACCAGTATCAACACAACTAATGGAGGTTGGCTCTTCCAGCATGCAAACTCAGTTTTCAAAGGCGCATAGGGTTTTTGAGGTCACTCACACCTATGAGAAGGGAAAGAGTAAGGTCTTTGCTAAAAAATCCATCAAAATTGTATCTACACTTGACATTATATATGAGAAAATAGAAATAGAGGAACAACCAATCATGCATCAGAATGAATCACCATTGCACCAACATGATGAACAAGCGTCCTTGGAATTGAGGTGGCAGAGCATGTTGAAGTCAAATTAGCTGAGGAGGTCATTAGGAAGAAGGATGAAAAAATAGTAGAGCTTAATTTCAAACTCTCCAAGGCTAATTTCATGGAAACACTAATACAACAAGAAAATTGGCAATTGAAGGTGAAGCTGTAATATTCCAAAATGGAATAATGCATTGATACACAAACACAATATTTGAAACTACAACAAGTACACATAAGATATGAACAAAACAAAAATATATAGAATATATGAGCCTTTTATTATTATCGGAGATGGATTATGGTTACAATAGTGCTCAAAATATGAAGCGCTCAATCCAAACAAATAGGCTAGAATGACCCTGAAATCCCCTTAAAGGAGGCACCGCGTAATTGGAGAGTTGTTGGAGCAAATATTGTGTTGTACCTTCAGCAGATGATGTACATATGACGAATGGCTAAAAGGGAAATTCAAATCTATGGTGTTCTGGAGCTATGATGATGCCAAGATTCTAGATCTAGGCACTATGATGGAAACCCAAGATAACCCAGAAAAGAAATTTCAAATCTATGAGATTGGAAATTCACCCTCCTAGGGTTTGATCCCTTGACTGTTGATTTATGTAGTTTTGGAGATAGATCTGATCAAAATATGGCTGAAATGTGTAATACAAACATATCTAAGCTTGAAGGGTTGATCCCTCCTTCAAATTTCCAAGCTAGAAGCTTGAGATCTTCCTCCTTCTTCCTTCTTCTCAAGATGCAACTGCTACAAATACAACAGCTGGGTAAAGTGCGTTGTATAGGAAGGAGAGGATTTTTCCTGCTAAAAATGTGGCTATGAAGCTCAAGACTGATGGAACTGATGAGCACAAAGTGAGAGGAAGACCCCTCACAGGATTTCTAGCTGAAGTGCTAGAAACTTCCCTCCTACAAATTATCTATATGAATGGACTGCACAACCCTTGATAGGACTGTTTCTCCATGGAGGTGAATAATTTTTGTCCTGATGCCAGATCTGAAATGAGGCTCCCAGAATACTGATCTTTAAGTACAAGGTGACAGGAAAAATCCTTCACCGGTTCCTCAGCTAAAATACTGAAGACAACCTCCTCCTCTCAAACCCTTCTTCAGGAATGCGTAATTCCTGAGTGTATATGTTCTGCAGAGAGTAGGAACAATGTGGCACCAATGTCTAATGATGAATAACAACTCAGAATACCTTCCCAGAGTAGGCACTCAAGGTCCCCCATGGGTAAGGGTGGGATTCCCACTCGGGAACACCCTATGCTAAACAACACTGCAGACTTAGCTAAAAAGCATAATCGTGCATAGAAATGTCACATGACAAATCGAGATCTAAACAGATCAAAGAAATGAATAATCCAAGATTGCCTTCTATTCTTCCTTCATCTTCCTTATATGCAAAGTGAGCCTTCCCAAGCCCTGACCCACCTTTAAACTGTGTTGTACATGTGGACATAAGTTTCCATGATTGACTGCATTGTCTCTCTATGTCCTCCATCATGTTTGCATGTGATGATCACCCTTTCCATTATGTGTGCATTAATGCACTGCTTCCTCCATCATATCATCATTTATTTCTCTATGATCTTACATTTTATTCCTTCCATGATCTTATTTGACTTCTTCAACCTCCATGATATTTCTCATAAATGAGACATGATCTCCACTCCTTTCACATTAAGAAGTTGCTCCACTACTCCATAATGTAGATCTAGATCTAATTCATCCACATTCACATGAAAAAAGTGGATCTTATTCATATTAAGGGTTATGGGTCCCTCCACCCATTTATTTACTTAATTAATTAATTTTATTAAGAACTATAATATTCCAATAAACAGATGAAAATTTTGGAATATTACATAAGCAGTTGATACAAATTAAACCTAAGGCAAACCTAGAGGAAAATAAATGTAAAGGGAAGCAAGTAATGGATGTTGATCAAATGCAGGACATGAATACTGAAACACAACCAAGAAAGCCAAATACAAGAGGCCTTAAGAGGGCGTTGGAGCTAGAAAGACAATCAGCTTATCCACCTGAATGGTTGACCTTTGATGAGATAATATCTATGGAGATCAATCAAGATAGAGAATACTAGTTAGGAAGGGTGAAAGAACATTTGGAGAAGCTCTTAAAAAGAGCCAAAAGAGACAACAACCTCTAGAGACACATGGAAAATCATTATTGCACCAGAAACATGATTTCATAACTCAGGCTTAAACAGCTGAAGAAAAGGCTAAAATAAATTAAAATGAAGATAAAGAAGGATAGTTTAGATTTTATCACTGAAGTTTCATTGGTTGTTTAGCACATCATCCATAGGTTCCAAAAAACAAATTTTGAGAAGTTTTGAGAAAGTTTGGTATTTTTGTTAATTTTTACACTAATCTGGAAATTCTGCCTCCACATATATGTAGCGCCAAGGCGCTACACTTTTTCCTAGGGCACCTAAATGATGAATGTATTACATATTTGGATGCATTTTGATAAGTACATCATAGATCGGGAACTCTTTTTGCATGACAAGCTCTAGTTTTTCATAAAAAGACAAAAAACGACCAGTTTTCTATGTTTCTACCACTATTTTTGACATGGTGCTATGCATCTGGAGTAAGGTTGGGATAATCAACTTTTGGAGGCCTTCCAGTGGGTGGTGTTTCAAAATTAAAGATGTTCTAGAAACTAGACACACAGGGATAGTTGACCTATCTTCCATATTTGGATTTGGAGTCCTAAATGTCCCTCAAAATAAGATACAAAGTGGTGCTACGCATTTGTAAAATGGTGCTACGCATCTGTAAAATGGCACTATGCATTTGCATAGGATTCCTCATGACACTTGTCAAGCCTATAAAAACTCATATTTTCGAGGTTTTGTTGTCCTTTGAGCTGGAATTGCACTAATTGAGTTATTTATTGCCTCTTATCATGAGGAAACATGTAATTTAATGTGGGGGATACACACTCCTATTCTTTAGCTGAATTTGAGGGAATGGTTTCTAACCTCCCTAGATTCTAGGAAGTGACTCATCTTATGTAATTATGATGCATTTTGGATGGGATTTCAACCCTATGAGGTGTCATTGTTCATATTTTCTATAATTAGACCCACTTTAGTCTTTTCTTAGGTTGGATATTTGTTTTTTTTAGTGGAGCTATTGTACAAGACTTTTGGAATGAAATCAAAGACAGTGTTGCACAATTTGTGTTGAGAATCCTACGGTATGCCTTGGAGAATTCATTCTTTCTCTGTACATTTATCTTATCATATTGAATGATATGTTTTCCTCTTTCATATACATTCTTCTATGTGTTTACCTTGTTAGCCTATAATTAGAAATCGTGCCTTTTCATGCTCCGTCTTAAAATATTTATATTATATGTATATGTTCTTCTAAATGAATGAATTCACCTAAGTGCTCATTCATATTTTCAATCATTTCATCCTATACACAATGAAAAAATAAACATGCTTTCAAGCTACCTAACTGGCCTCATCCATATTCTCTGCAAATTGATCTTGAATTCAGACCGTAAACCCTAGAACTAGTCTCCTTACTGTCATTCCTATCCATGACACAAACATAACAAAAAATCCTATTTGCCGAGCTTACATACCTAGCCTAACATCATTAAATATTTAGTCATTTAATTGACTGCAAAGTGACATTGAGAGGGCCCTCCCTGGTCCTGGTAGGGCTAGCTACACCTAAAGCCTGGTCTATGGTCACCTTCCTTCAATCCCACCCTCAGCCTTTGGAAGTTAGGGGGAGTTATAACATTTGTCATCTGAAATATCCTCCTGTCACTATCCATTTGTTGCTCTCATATCAAATTACTCATTCTATTTGCGTAGAATTACTTATTGAATCATTGATTCAACCAATAATAGTCTTGAAAAAGCCTTCACCAAGGGATTAAATATGAGGGGTCGGATCTAGTTGAGGTTCTTCCTATCTTTTTCTCCATCCTCTGGAATTAATCCTTGGATTGATAGGAAGTCCCTTGTGTCATCTCAATTTGAGTCTACATTCTCATGTTGTATGACCTCAATTGTGACATATGTAGCATTCAACATTAGGCTTCAACATTTGCAAAAATGGTTGAGGTATTATCCTAATTTGGTCCACATCTCTCCATTTAGGTACATGATCATATCCTTTATATATGATCACATCACATGTCTTGCAATCTTGCTTTTTTTGTCCAAATTTTGTAGACAATAAATAATAACCAAAGAACTTATTTTGATACCCAAAGGTATAGGGTGATCTTGATCTTCTAAATTTGTTCCTTCGAAGAGCCCCATTCATTTTCTTATTTCCAACACATGCTTCATTACTACTTGTGGATCCTTTATGAAGATTCCTTATCATGGAATATTCCCTTCCTTTATTCTTCAAAGGATTTTTTTTTGGATGCAATGAATGTCTAATCGATCCTCTTTGGATGATATTCATTTGAAGTGCTTGGTATACCTTTGTTCTTGGGTGCCTCACAACCTTATTAATAACCAAGACCTGTTTTAATGAGGGGAGACCTTTTCATGCTTAGAATGTGATATAGAGATTTAGTCCCTTTGTGAAGCTTTGATTTGAGTTGCTCCAATTCTTCTTTTAAGAGGAAAACTTATTCCTCTAGTCTTTCACAAATTTGTTCCTTCTCATATAGTTGTTCTGAAAAAAACTCCTTTACCCTTTTAGCTTCTTCTAGTTTGACTTTGAGAGCAAGAATGGTGTCTTCATTTAGAATTTTGTCTAGAAGTCGATGCATTAGTTGACCTTCCCTCTTTCTAAGAATCTTTATTTAAGTTAAGTGCAGCTGTAATTTCTCCATACTCTATTTATGCTTCAGGTTCTTTTGTTTCAATGGTGAATAATATTTCACCACTTTCATCATCGGTCACACTTTCTTTGCTTTCATTGTCACTTTTCTCTTTTCAATATAAATTCTTCTTCTTATTGGCTTGCTTCTTCTTTTGATTCTTAGACTTGAATTTTGAACCAAAATTACTATCATTCATTTTAGCATAAGAAAAATTAGAAGCATAATGTCTAATCCTTCCACATTCAAATCATTTAAAAGGGACCTTACATTTGAACTTGTTGATTTCCCTTTTTTTTCTAAGAACCTACATTCTTCTTCATCAAAGTTAGAGTATGATTTATCTTCGTACTTTCTCTATATTTTGGCTGTTGGGAATGTTGCTTCCTTGACTCTAGATTTGTCCTCTTTTATTCTTAGCTCATATGTTGAGAGTGTTCCATGAAGCATATCCACAATAATTTTGTCAACATTTTTCAATGCTTTAAGGATTGATACTTTGGGATTGAATATTGATGGGAGAGATCTCAATACCTTTCAAATAACATCACCATCTTTAACTTCTTCACAAAGACCTCCAACGGAGTTGACAATATTGTCTACTCAAAGAAAATATGAGGCAATATCCTCTTTTTCTCCCATCTTTGAACCTTTGAATTGGCCCTTGAGAGGTTTTAGCTTAGCTTTTTTTACTTTTGTATCACCTTCATAATATGTTTTGAGCTTATTCCATGCCTCATGATTTGAATAACATTGCATCATTTTGACAGATTTTGAATTTGATAAACTTCTTAGAATAGCATGCTTAGTTTGAGTATTTGAGGTATATAGTGCCTTATCAACTGCATCTATGGGATTAGAATGGGGAAATTTATAATTAGTCTCCACAATTGCTCAAATATCATCTTCCAAGGAGATGTGATAGGTCTTCATCCTTATCTTCCAGAAAGTTGGATCCATAAAATAATGGGGGCTTACTTATTGCATTGATCGTGGCCATCTTCCCTTGAACTCAACCTTCCAATAGTCAACCATTCTTGAATGAAACCTTATTTAAAACCACTTTTTGGGCCAAACATCACCTTAAGGGGGGGGGGGTGAATCAGCGTGGCAACAATTTTACCATTTCACAACTTTTATCAATAAAAAGTTATGTAACAATGTATCATAACTTATTTTCAACATATCAATGAATAAACAATGCATCAAGAAGCCATTAACGTTTCAATAAACACATCAAAAATCCATCAACACAAGGAGACACAAGATTTTACTTGGAAACCCATACAGGGGAAAACCACAAATTCTTCTTCTTCTTCTTCTTCTCCAATTCATTATATATTTTTGCAGGAACCGACCCACTGGAGACACCCACCTCCAAGATATGCAAGTTTCTACTTGTAGTAGGCTACAACCTGATTAAAATGCCAATCTTAGTGATATGAAATCTTTGACTTGTTGTAGCCTCCAACTTTATTGAGGTACCAAATTTAGTTATATGCAAGATTTGACTTGTTGTAGGCTCCAACCTTATTGAGGCACTAACCTTAGTGGAGGATGTTATCACTGGAAAATCAGATAGGAAAAAGACATCATGAAATGTCAAGCAGAAGGATTTGTAGGAAAGAAAAACATTACAGAATATGGAAAATTTAACTTTTCCTAAGGTCAAGCAGCAAATTTATCAAGTCACACACAAAAATCACTGACACTAAGCGCTCCACACGGCCTTTTCTTTGATAGTAGTAGAAATCTCCGCGGCTATCCCTCAAATAGCCACGTGATCCTGGGCATGGTAGAAGGTCACCATCCGGGACCTCTTGACACACTTAAGGAAGAAGATACTCCACTCAAGGCCGCCAAGGAAAACCACCTTAGAGCCACTAATCTTGGGTCACCATCCACAATTGTACCAAGAGAGGCAAGAATATTTGGATTTTTCCTATAAAAGACCATCGTGAGAAGAACAATTTGGAACACATTTTTATGTTGGCCAAATTTCCCAAGAGCAAAATATCAGTGTGTTGTCCAAGTAGCAAGGAGTGGAGGGAATCATGTGTTGGCCATTCAACATCTCAATCCAAGAGGAGAAGTGCCTTATTTGTCCGTTATCTGACCACTCATTCGAGGAGAGAGAGAGAGAGAGAGAGGCTTGCAAGCAGCTTAAGGGAAGAGCCCTCCTTCATTTGAATATTAGAGCTCCATAGCTCTAACGATTCACTGCAAGTGTTTTAGCGTTCTACCTCTTTTTTACCATCAAAAACTAATAAAATGGAATTTTCTCTTTGTTGGTATTATTAGTTTGTTTAAACTCGATATTGAGCTTGTGTTGTATTTGTATTTGTTGTTTCTTGTTTCTTTCTCTATTGTAGCATGCTATGTTTTATAACTAGTTTTCTACATGTTATGATGCTTCACTAACTATCTAACAACTCATTTTTCCCTATGACATTGTTTGTAGGAATGCAATCTCCCCTACCAAGCACCGTCCATTTCGTACACCCACTTGTTAAATGCACCAATATAGGATTGGCGAATCCTTAAGCTAAGTGGTTGTTGTTTGCAGGACCTCTCTTCTACCCAAGGTTGTTGCAAGACCATTTCTCCTCTTCCTCAGCTTCTTTCATTCACCCTATGTGAAGAGATTCAGTTAAGAGAAGGTGGAATTCCTGTGCACAACAAACCCGTGCATGTTCAACCTAGACAGACGAGCAAGTCACACGCCTATGTAAAAATAACTCACGTGGAAACCAGTGAGCACTGTTTTCACTGATTTTCTTCAATTTTAGCAATTGTAAAGTGATTTCCAGCTCATAATAAATCTTCCATCACTGTGTTATGGTGTTTCTTGACTATTAGGACATGATTTTGCCTGAACTTTAGCTTAGCTATTACATTTCTCTAATTTTAGTTTATTATCACAAATTCACATAGTTTAAATAGGGGGCAAGTAAGTGATTTTTAAATCCACACGTGATATTTGAATGAAATAGTTATTGATAATAGACACCAAACACATAGTATTAATTATCAGGAAGTAAGTGGCCCATATCCACTCATCTCTAACTAGTTTCATTTTTTCAAAAAAAATTGCATTAAGTTTAGTTTAAATTTTTCATTAGGATTCAGGACTAGGATCAAAGTATGAAAGAATGCAAGTAATATCTGCCACCCTTACACCTCTTGGTGATCCTGGGTACGCATATGAAAGCTTTATTTTGATAGTTTTCCATCTCCCTATATAGTAGCATTTATTATAACTAGGCAAAATTGTAAGCATCCCATTATCTACGCATTGTTTATTTTCTGAAAGGAGCAATCAAACATAGTGTAATTAGGAAAGGAGTGTAAAGGATCATCGCATATCCACATCCTATAACATTGTGATTGTACACTTCATTACACACATGAAGTTTTAGTGAGTTAGGACTTTGGTCCTCTTCTTACCGTCGCTTCACCAAGGCACACCTTAAGAAAATTAAGACTCCTTAAAACTAACCAGTAATTGAACTCATTAAAATCTCCCCATAGGGGCCACAAACGAAATAATAGTTCAGGTTAGGACCATTGGGGGTAGGCATCCAAAAAGCTGCCATGGTCATTTCACATTCTTGAAACATAGAAGTTGATTGTTTAGGGAGCTTAAAATCCGTCTATCCGCCCACGGAAGAAAATTCTCGAGCCCTATAGAGAGCCGATTCAAAGGGGGTTAAGCTTAAGCCCAGTGCGTGAGGTACTATTTGGGGCTACCTGACCCATATAGTGCTCAGTACTAGTATCTTAATACCAAGAATCTCAATACTCGAACACTCACGTGGGATTACAGTACTTTAGTGGCCAAATCTAGGGCATCCTTCCCTATAGGTGATGGTGCAGGCAGCACTAGATCCTCTTACCTTTACCTTGGTCAATTCTTCGACTGTTGGAAGGCATCGCCAGTTCTTTCAGGACGTCATCCCCAGTACCCATCAGAAGATATCTTTGCAATGCCCAGTTATATTTGAGAGTGTGAGGATGATTAGGTCTTCTAGGATTTTTTAGTATCATACGCGAAACAACCAAAACCATATTTTTTGATTGCTTGATCACATAGTATTAATCTAAAGGAGAAAATTACCTTTTATTTTTCACTTTGTTTTATGAATGTGATCATATTTTTCTTTGATAATAATATATATCCTCTCAAAAAACTAAAAAATATTTCCAAAATCAAATCGATTTGACACCATAACGGACCCAACAGGACCTCATCAATCTAGACCTTTTTTGGACCTCTCCCTATTAGAGGGAGGAGTGCCAGGTCTCTCGCCATTCAGGCGTCAAAGATGACACACAACCACCCTTATTGGTTCATTCTTTATCGGGGCATCTTTAGTTGTAAACCCCCAAGGAGCACCCAAAGCCACACCTGTGGAAACCCCCTCAGTGTCTCCACACACCACCAGAGGGCAGAGGAGTGCCACCCCTTTGGGGACTCAACAGAACACACAACCAGGTACGTCACAGGGTAACATCTCCCAGACACCCCCCATACACAACCAGATTTTGGCGTTTCCACAATCCACAATGGAAATCAATAATCAGTTACCTTTCCTAGCATCATTAAACCTCCCAAATCTATCAAAGCTAACTAATGACCCTATTGCGCACAACCCCAATTGGCCCCCCATGCCCACGAAGCTCCATTCAGACATTCAAAACTTTGAAGGGAAGTAAGTGAAAGACCCTGGAAATCATGTAATGACTTTCCATCTATGGTGTTCGTCAAATAGTATTATTGATGATACTATTCGACTAAGACTATTTCAATGCACCTTAATCAGACTAGCCGCGAAATGGTATGTGGAGCAGCCTTCTGCTTCGCATGGAACCTTTAGTGCCCTTACTACTGCGTTCCTCACATATTTTCAGTTACCCATCCACCATGATTCAGGAATGGATTTACTGACCCATTTTAGGCAAACACCAGCTATCAATATCTCAAACCATATCCATGAATGCCGGTGACATTGAAGTTTGTGCAAAGCCACACTAGATGATAGAGCTTTACTGGTTTTTGAAGACTCTCACAGCAAATATTTCAAAATATGTGGCAGCCCAAGGACCTACCTCCAAGGAGGATGCCATTAGTAAAGCCCAACAACACGAACTTATATACACCCAGTTAGGATACATTTACAAAATCCTGCCTAATGCCCTGGGCCTACAAACTTACAAAGAATTTCAAGGTGCATTGAACACCGCAGACGAATTGATCGATTCATTGACCCAAGGTCACCTAGGTAGTAGTATCTCATACCCAAGTTACTCGTATGATCCTAACTAGAAAATCACGCAACCAAGCTACCATTAGAGTCATCCTGCACCTCTGTAGAACATGACCAATAGGGCATCATCATACCACCATCAACAGGGAGGATCCTACCCTCCCTCGCAAGGGACCTAGTACGCAGTTAGGAACATTGACGGAAGAGCTCCCTCCTATCAACCATATACAAACCGGGGACAAGGAACCCAATATTCACCTTCCCCAGCACAAAACCCATCATTGTAAAACAATGCATCGGTGAACTTCATGCAACCTTCTGAGGCTCAGCCGCGCCAGTCTTACGACCAAGAGAATCATAGTAATCCTCCTAACATTGTAATAAAAAAGGCTTAAAATAAACAAAAGAGAGATTCTGGATAGGGGGGAAATAACCAACAATGTCCTCTGCGACCTCAGGCTTGGGGTAACCCCAACCGAAATCAAAACTACGGACCAAATAACTCCCAAGGGAAGAAAAAGATGGATAATCTGCAAAAAAACCATTCTTGTGCTATTTATGGTGAGTATGGCCATTACACTTATCATTGTCCTGAACTCCCCGAGCTAAAGAATCTTTAGGGTAACCGTGGACAAGGGGGACCTACACAGCAAACCATTTTTATGCAAGAGCCCTTCCCCCACCAAGGGGCGGTTAGTACCCAACAGCAACACCCACCCCCAAAATTATTTCGAAAAAAATAGCCATGAAATCTGTTGTTTAATCTTTAACATTAGTCATTGGTGTATTAAAGGGGTGACAAGTCAGGCATTAAGCTTTGCACCAAAGGACAAAATACTTCAAAAGTGGGTCGAAAGGAGACAAAGCAACGAGGGCCACATGCGTTAAAGCCAAAGGCGGAATTAACACGAAAGAATGGAGTATAAAGCCAAAAGCTAACAGAAATATAAAAAGTGATGGAACGCTACACTAAGCGCAAAACCTATGTATTGAAAGAAATTGCCGCCGCGTGAAGACACATACGAGAGAAATTCCGAGGGGTTCGAGCAGCGAGGGAGGGAAGAGACCCTTACCCCCGCGGAATTGTGACAGTGTGGCGTGGTGGGGACCCGAAGTAAAGGGGATGACGTGGCAAAGCTAACGCGAGGGACCCGAGGATCGATATGCTATGTTTGGAATCTGCCTTATGGGAAATATATTCAAGAATCGTCGGTTTTATATGGTAAAAAGGTAAGGTAAAGTCCATTAGGTTAACTGGTACTGAGCCCGTACCAGTATTAAAACCGGCACGAGGCGCCCACCTGCACTCTGACACACCCAATCCTTATGCGCCGCGTGCCTCACCGTCAGTGTCCTTAGGGCACTTGCCTTCATTTGTTTTACCCATCCGTCTTTTTACCTCAAATTACCCAGTCCAGAGATATCATTTCCCCCGTATTTCACTCCAGTAAAAAGTCGCAGGTTTCTGTCTACGGCATATACCAAGTAGGAAAGAGCGCCTGGTCTACCCAATCATTGTCAGAGTTCCCTGCGTCGCTTTCCCGAGCAGATTTACCTTCCGTTCAGGTACTCCGTCATTCATACTCCCTATGTTTTCCTTTCGCTTTTTCAAATTCTTGAATGTCAGCCATGGGAAGGGGAACGCCAAAGAAAAATGAACCAGAGACCCCCCAGGTCCGTGAATCCAAGAACCCACCCAGGTTCAACCCTCTCATCGACCTACAGGCCGGTATCTGTGACCCTAAATACCCATTTGACATTCGCAGCATTAAGCCCGTGCTTTTCAGTCGTCATATTAAGAACACAGACCGTTACCGAGTAGTTGTGTCTGGCCTGTACCACCAAATTGCCCCTCAAGTTCACTCTGTAGTTGATTTTATCTCTTGGCTCAGAGATTTTTTCGACAAGCATCGAGGCACCTTCACCTCTCCTCAGGGGAACAAAGTTTTTTCCCTTTCCCCCGATATTATCAAACAGGCCCTCCGCTTTCCTACCAGCGACACATATATCAGTTTCAGAGAAGCAGCTTTGGCCGCCCAGTTCATCAAACAGCCACGGGAGGCCCAGCAAGCCTTCATCTCCTCTATAACTGGCGACCAGGTTACTTCTCTTCCCGCCATAGAGCCTTGTCCATTAAGTTTGTTCGTAGAAGAGGTTCGGCCCATTCTCTCTCTAATTGTTGGCCTTTTAGGGGTAGGGAGTCCGGAAGAAATTTCCACGATGTGCGTCCATCTCTTATGGCTCATGTCCCAAAAAGGGGTAGTATTAGATATTCCTGGTTTCCTCTCCACTGCCATTCGAACCCAATTCCAGGAGCTTCCAGAAACCCGTCAGTTCCATTTCTGTTCAATAGTTTTCTATCTCTTCTTGTACCAGCACGCCGATAAATTTGAGGGTTTGGGGTTAGACAAAGTTTATCTTGATAATTCCCATCCCCGACCAGTTTTCGACTGGAATTTCTCTGTGCGTCAATTACCTAAGGGGGAGGGTTATTCCAGTTTTGTGAATAGTTTCATGTTTATTGCCTATACCATTATTCATGACTCGTCTTCCCCTAGAGTCTTTCCAGAAATGAAAAGCTGGCTACAAGCCGGAAAATCCCAGAGCACTGGAGATTGGTTTCTATTCGAGGACTACACCGAAACTCGGGTCTATGGAGCCGAAGTTTCCCCCTACCGGCTGCCAGTGTTTCCTATTCGTCGATTTTATGCACTCGAATACATCCGACAGACCCTCAAGGCTGATCAGCTCCATTTTGTTCCTGCCAAGAAGGGTTACATCCTAAGGCTTCCCATTGAAATCGGCCCCTTTGTGGTGAACTCGAGGCATGCCCTCCCGATCGTTGAGAAAATGCTGCAAGGTCTGGACCTAAGGCTGGGAAAAATCTGGGCTTATGACCCTCGAGAAATTATCTTGAACAAAAGAAAAAGGAACAATTCTGCACCCTATATGCATGAGCTAAGGCCATTCATGGAATGGAGGGCTAATCTCGAAACTTGGCCCTTATTTTCGCAGATGGAGATAGATTCATCTACTACTGGGGAGGAAGAGAACGTCAATAGAGGCACAGGCGGAGAAGAAGCAGGTACCTCAGGAGCAGCGCCCCCTCACAAAAAACAAATAACAGCCTCCAGTGAGGCAGAAGTCATAGGAGAGGAACAACTGCTGGAACCCTTCACAGTATACGGTCAATTGGATAAAGGCAAGGCCGAGATAACGGTGCTAAGAGACAGTACCACTTCTTTCGATTTCACAGAGGACACACAGGCCATCATAGAGCATACCTCGCCAAGGGCAATCGAAAGGGATCAGGCAAATAGAGCAATCCGAGACAAATATAAAGCTGAGCTGGGAGGATACGTTGAGAA
Organism: Pinus albicaulis; assembly: GCA_034641835.2. Lineage (NCBI taxonomy): Eukaryota > Viridiplantae > Streptophyta > Pinopsida > Pinales > Pinaceae > Pinus > Pinus albicaulis. Next base: position 498,234,681 of record CM076583.1, on the reverse strand, counting down.
ATATCATACCAGGCTCTCTTCCTCCATGAACGCGGACATCGAAAGCCTGGTATTATCTATGGAAGAAGCTATCCTAGACCCTAATTCAGGTGTCACTAGCTATCGGGTGCTTGAGTATGCGATCGACATGAAGAAGGTGCCAGCCAACGACATGTGTGACCTGTTCCAGACTGTATGCGATATGATGAAAGACGAACTGATGCGGGTCACCCTCGCGCTGAAGAAATTAGAGCAGAAACACGAACAATTGAGGGCTACCCTGGCAAGCGAACAAGCTAGCTACCGCGCCAGAGCAAATCAGGCGCGTTTCCTCCAAGACCAGATCAATGGGAAGGATACAGGGGAAACAAACCCCCAGGCAGCTTTGATTGAACAGCTACAGAAGGAAGCCGCATCAGCAAAGAGTCAGGCCCGCATACTAGCCTCCCGCCATGTCCAGACGGCTAAACTTGGGCAAGTAGAGCGAGAGAAAGCAGAACTTTCTGGTAGGCTATCAAAAGAAAGAGAGGAGAAAGAAAATATGGCTGAAACAATCACCATGCTACAGAATAAGGCAACAGAGCTGCAAGCTAGATGGGACTCACACAGCTGCCAGCCGACCGTGGTGTCAAGTGGAACTAGCTCGTTGTCTGAGCAATTAGCCGCAGCAAGAGCTGAAAATGAGGTATTGGAAAAGCAGGCGTCCACAGCAAGGCAAAAGATCACAAACCTGGAAAACTCTCTGGCCGAGAACACCAGAATATTAGAAGAGTTGCAGAGAGAATAGAGTAGGAAAAGAAGACGACGGCAGATCAGCAAAAAACTATCGCCGACATGAGAAGCCGTGCAAAGGGAAATCTCACCCTCCTTGAGGCTAGGAGTATAATCTGGTCTGATATAATCTCAGTTGTGACCGAGCAATGGGGCTTCTTAAGGACGATGGGGGAGCATAAGTCTGCTATACCCTATCTCAGTAGGAAACTACAGGAGGTAGACCTCGATGTGTCCAACAGGGCCCAACATGCCAAAGAGTATATTTCCTTCCTTAATGAGCTAGGATTAGATGACATGGAGAAGCACGGTATTCCAAGCCGATTCACGGAGGCTATTGAGTGTCACAAAATCATCAACAAATAGATGGCCCGAGTCACAGCTTCGAGAGCTCTCCAACAGGTGGTCGCCAATGTGGGACGATTCGACGCGGTATGGGGTGAGATCATGACAGCTGGACTCCCTTCCTGTTGGGACCCAACCACTCCTTCTGTGCTCTTGCCTTTGGCCCAATACACAGTACGCTTGCAAGAAGAAAGAGACCGAACCGACCTCCAGACAGGTAAAGCAGCTCAGCTCAGAGCCGACATGATTGTTTCATCCCTTCGAAAAGAGTTCAACCTCCTCCATTTGATAAAACACAAGCTTCCTACTGGGGCGGGTTTCCACGCCCTCACAGAGGACTTTGTTGAGGTGGAGGGGTTCTCAGCAATGCCCGAACCAGCTGCAGACAGTCAGCAGAGGTGCACTCAGTTTACGAGCCAGTATGCCAATTCATCTGCAAACGTGTCGCCACCAGAATCAGCAACTGCCTCAACTCTGTCGCACCTGTGATTCTTTGTCAACTCATGATTTGGCCTTAACAGCCTATTTTACTTTTTACTCAATTAGTTTCTTTCAAGTTTTGAGTGGGTTGTTTTCCCCACTCCTGCATTTTACTTTTTCACCAAACTGTTGTTTAATTTTCTGTTTTTAAAAACGGCCGAGGGCCTGATTATCCATGATGGGAGGCTTGATTCCTCATCATGAATTTTGCTATTTTGAGAATGACATTTAACAAATTTTGTTTATGCGAAGAAGATACTTTTCCAAAAAATATCTTCTCGCTGAGATAGAGAGAAGCCTATATAAGTAAAATCCAATGAGAAAAATGGGTTCCAGATTTCCGGAAGAAACTTGCAGTGTAAAAGTATTTTGTATGCTTTTCGGGGAATTATCAATGCAAATACATAGAGCCCGTGGGGTTTCAGCGAAGCGAAGTTCTAGTTATATATGAGGATTCCAATCTTAATGTTGTATAGTTTGTGACTCTTTCTTTGTGATATTGTATCATTTTTCTTTCCACTGTTTTCAATTTCCTTTTATCGTGTCTTGGAATGCGAGCAACTTGCTAGCTCAGGTATGAATTTATCGTTTTTTGATACTCATGCTTCACTGGTACATGTTGCTTTAAATATGGCTCATACACGATATGTCGTTCCGCTTAACACATCATTCATATTTCCTCTGTATTAAATATCGTGAAATGTTACTCTTACTGAACTGTTTGATATGTATGGATTCTTAGTTCCTAAGCCCATTTCATGTTGAAATATGTTTTCCGAGCACCATTTCATTGGTAGTTAATATTCCCCTTTCACTTTCTGCGCCTCAAATATCTTTCTATTTAAAATACCTATATGTCGTTGAGAAACTAGCCCTCTCTAATGAAAGCTATCTCTAAGCTGTTTGAAGTATACATGTATTGAAGATTCCCTTCTTGTCTTTATAGAGTCTTTGTAACTTGCTAAAATCCGAAGGTAGTTTGGTCCCATCCATATGATGACGTTTTACATAAGTTGAAAAGGTAGAGAGTCCAAAGTTGATAATAAGCCTAAAATATACTTTATACTCCCTACTGTTTAAGATGTCCTATGTACTGGTCTTTGACAACTCAGGACTGTCTCTAGGAGCTACAACAAAATCTATATGACTGGTGAGGAAATATTATTTCAAACAAGGAATCGAAGCTATGATACCCCTCCAGACACCAACTCATCAAGGGCCAGCACGAGTGCACCTACCTCACTGTTGACTATATCCAAAATTCCTATTGAACCCCTACCAAAAATGGCTAAAGGTCCAACAAGGAGAGTAGGACACCACTCCAAAGTGACCCATAACTATAGCATCATGAATGATTTAGCACAATCTCCTACTACCATGTCAGCTTTATATATCCCGCAATCTTTCCCAAATAAACGGAAAGCCTTACTTTTCGTGTTAGTCACCATTGACCTTGTCAATTCACGCCTAATGGTTTTGACTTAAATAAAGCCACTCCCAGACTTCCTTCATTGGTCTCCTTCCAAATACCAGTGTCAGTCTAGAACATCACTATACACTGATGTATCATCAACGAGGGTGCATCTACATGCATCATGTCCACAAGTGTTTGGCAGAAATTGGGATCTCTCGAACTGAAGCCATCCGACATCACACTCAGAGCAAATGACAAGCGCCCTTCTGCTCCCGTCGGTCTCTATCAGAATGTCTTGGTCATCTTGGCCAGCAAGACGGTACTCATAGATATTGAGGTCTTGGACACTAATCTTGACTACATATACTCCTTGGGTGGATTTATATGTACGCCATGTCTGCCATAGCATCCTCCATCTTCCGGATAATGATGTTCCCCCACAAGGATCGCATCATCACCATTGACCAGTTGACATACCATGAAAAAATACCCATGATGATTGTAGATTTTTTTCTACCCAATGTAGACACATCTACAGAATCACTCATGCGGTACCAAGAATATGGCCCCAGCTAGTTAAAATCGTCATCTATCCTTAGATCATTTCTAGGATATCCCCCTGTCATACCAGAATCATTCTCTGATATCACAGGCGCCCCGGTGTGCATGATGTCATCATCAATCATCAAAACCAGCCAGGAGATGGAGACTAGTAATTAACGAAACCGAGGCCATTGGCATGGCTTTTCTACCCTACGCCATCTCCCAAACTCCATTCTTATACCCTTCACCTAGTTTCGTGTCACAACAAGTCTTGTTAATGGTAACATTGCCAAACATGCCTTTCACGATACATGTTTGGTATATGGTCCCACCAACCATGTTGGTAGCCCCTGGCATTACATCTATAGGAATAACCCCCATCCCTCCTTAGGAGGCGACACTGGTTAAACAGATTCTCATAAACGCCGGTTAAAGTGACCAAGAAAACCCACAAAAAATGGAAAATGATAGAAAACCCCAGCATGCCAAGGGCACTACAACCTTGTACATTGTAGGCCATCCTACCAATATTTTCCCAGAGTTAGATGAATTAAATCCTCTCATAAGCTCTGAAAGAAATATTGCAGCCACAAGTTCCAATAAAAAGGAACCAGCCACAAAAAATCAATGCAAATCATTACGTACCAACCACGCATGCACTATCTGCAAAAATTACGGGCATTACACTCATCATTTCCCAGAAATGTCACGATATCGGGATGCCTTACATGCCCTAGAATGATCATACCAAGAGGATCCCCCCATGTAGACAGATGGGGAAGAACCTCGGGTCATATTATACCTACAAGAGGCAAGGCAGTCACCTGAGAGACTTATGTTTATCCCTCCTCCTCCTATCCAACATTGTGCACTCTGTGACGAACTCGATCATTTCATCGCTGACTGCGCAGCCCTAGAGCTATTTTAGAGATGGTATCCTATTAACCCTGTATATTATGTCAGCCTACGAGGAGCTCAGTATTTATGTCAGATATGTTTTGGCGATCACACATTACGTCATTGACCTTATATCCCTCGATTTCGTTCAGCGTTAACTAGTCTACGCATGGCCATAATGCGCCTCTCCCTAGGAAATGCCTCACACACTGAATCCATGGAAAGCTAGACAGCACAAGAGGATATGAAAAGCATATCCATTCTCTTCCTATCAGCAGAAAAGTGGCCAATTGGGGGGCATATAGTCACCCCAAATCGCCCTCCATGGAGAAAGCCAACCTGTGCATTATGCAACACACGTAACCATTTTCTCGCCAAATTCCTAGACCTAGAATAGCTACGCAGAGTGTATCCAATCACCTCACTAGCCCAGAGGGAAGGGAATACCCAAGAAAGACACTCTTTTCTAATGTGTCAAGGCAACCATCATCCTCAACATTGCACTTACATCCCTCGAGTGTGCCCGCTAATAGACATCATACGTTCATTGGAAACACATCACCAACATATAATCAGTCTAAGCCCAAGAGAACCTAATGCAAGGCAGACTGCCCCCAGACAGCCTGCCCCCTTCTCAAAACTAAAGCATTGGATGAGTCAAATCAATGCACCATCCTAGCAGGGCCCGTGTCCAGCAAAGGATGACATGCGAGCTATGTGATAAGATTGACCACCAAATCAATCAATGTAAGGAACTAAAGAACCTTACAAACAACCTTCACAGGGCCACCCCATCTCGCGGATCAATCTCTCTAATCAAGAGAAGATCATACACGGCTATTGTAGGATTTTCTCACAATTCCACCATACAATGAATTTTGAATCCCTCCCAAGGCTAAGAGAAGAAAGAGAAGAATTAAGTCTAAAATCCCCAAAGGATTTGGACCTCCCAAAACCAAAAACTCATAGATGGAAACAGTTGAACCATTCCCCTATGCCTGATCCTTTCCAAGCATCCACTTCAGGGACAAAGAGTAGCGTTGGTTCTCACACCATCTACTCGGTAAGAACCATGGTACCATGCACCATTTGCACCATTCATAACCATGAAACAAAGGCATGCCCCTTAATGGAAACATTTAGGTGCGTCTGCAACAAGCACAATTTCCAAATCCAGGAAAGTGAAAGCACCCTTGGTATGCCTTGTGAGGAACCTAGACTTGCTCTCATGCAAGCCGCCATGATGGAAATTCTTCCCCCACCCAAAGTCGACGACACGAAACATCACATACAATTCATCTCGTCATGTATAGGAACCATGACTCGTGTTGTTTGCTCATCAGTCATAGGTGTCAAGACTGCTGCAACTACGAGAGTAGTTGTACCAACGATGTTGCAAATGCAATCTGTCTCCACCCTGTCTACTGCGTCTGGCTCCACCGCATTGACTATGCAATATTATTCATGTCTGTCGACCAACTCCATTAGGACCGAACCACCTCCTCATGCCTTACACAAACTCAACCCCCTTAGGATCTTTGTTTCACTCAGATGAGGATATTATGGAGGCCATGACGGAACTTGATTATCCATGGGATGCAATGCATAACCGCTTGTTTTTTCTCCCTGAAAATACATTCGGCCCGAAAAACCAAGGAAACCATGAAATAGATGCGATTGAATCAAAATATTTTCTTCCATCAGGGAAAGTAGATTGGTTCAAAAATCTCATTCTAGTGCCCAATGTGTTTGAAGAAGGGAACATGTCTAACATTTCTGCAACCATCAAGGTAAATATCTCTTGAATTATTGAGAAAATTGAAGAAATATCATTGGGGGCAGCATGTTCCCCAAAATAAGTAACCTCTTACACACACTTGTTGCAAGAGTATAAATACATCTTTGCATGGGACTATTCAGAAATTCCAAGGCTTAGTCTCACTATAGTAAAACACCATATTGAAACCTGGCCTGACGTACCATTGGTACGCCAGAAACAATGTCAATTGCACCCATCCAAGGTATAAGCAATTAAATGAGAAATCGATAAGCTTCACAAAGTTGGGTTTATCTACCCCATCGCTTACACATCATGGGTTTCCAACCATGTTGCCGTCATGAAAAAATAGGGCACCATTCACGTCTGTATTGATTTACGAGATTTGAACAAAGATTTTCCAAAGGAAAACTACCCTACCCCATTCATCGACCAATTCATCGATGCTTGTGTGGGACATGAGGCCCTCTCCTTCATGGATGACTTCTCTGGGTATAACCAAATCCAAATTTGGCATACTAACCGGTACGATACTACATTCACCACCGTGTGGGGCACGTTCACATACGAGGTTATACCATTCGGTCTTAAAAATGTTGGAGCCACTTTCCAGCGAGCCATGAACTATATCTTTCATGACTTGGCCCACCTTATCCTCACCTACTTGGATGACCTCACCGTTTGATCCAAGAAGCGATTTGATCATCTCGAAGATCTGCGCCTGGTATTCCAAAGATGTTGGAAATAAAACCTACGCTTGAATCCTCTCAAGTGCATCTTTTGCATCATTGCAAGTCAACTTCAAGGTTGTATTGTGTCCCAAGAAGGGATTATAAAGGAACCCCTCAAGTTTCAAGCCATCAAAGAGGTACCACCACCTCGAACCCTCAAGCAACTCCAAAGCTTGTAGGGAAAAGCTAATTTTCTCAAACGCTTTGTCCCAGATTATGCCACTTGCGCTAAGGGATTCCTACACCTTTTCCGTTAGATATCCCATTCAAATGGGATGATCAAGCCCAACGATCGTTCGAGGAATTGAAAGACGCATTATCTTCAACACCATTGATCATCCCACCAAACTATGACAAATACTACACCCTGTATTTGTCAATTTTTGAAACCGCTTTAGCCGGGGTATTAATCCAAGAGGGCCCCAACGGTAAAGAACACGTAATTTATTATGTCAGCAAAAACTTATTAGACCCTGCATTAAGGTATGAGCTTGAAGATAAAACCACCTTAGCATCAATACACGCAGTCCAAAAGATTCGGCACTACATTATGTTAAGGACTACAGCAGTCGTCACAAATATCAACCCCGTTAGATATCTGCTAACCCGTTGTTTGATGAACCATAAATACACTCATTGTATAGTTATACTACAAGATTTTGACTTACAGGCTTGCTCCCCCAAAATAAAAAAATCTTTGATTTTAGCTGAGTTCATCACTGACCTCCCAAGTCAAACCAAAGGATCACCAGTCAATGACTCACTACCAGATGAACATCTCTTCCTAGTAACAACTAATGACCCTTGGTACGAAGATATTCTCCTATTCCTATGAACCCAAAAGTTAAAACTAGGGCTCAAACATGATGATCGCAAGTTCATATGCCACTAGGCCCCCCAATACCTCCTCATATGATATTTCCTTTATCAATGAGGCATCGACATAATCCTACGTCGATGCCTCACTCACGACCAAGCAGAGCAAGCCCTTAACAACTGTCATAGTGGAGTTTGTGGTGGCCACCTCTCTGAAATGGCTACCGCCCAAAAATTTATGCGATCATGATATTTTTGGCCCACAATATTCCGTGACTGCATCTCAGCAGTAAAAAGGTGTGAGCGATGTCAACACTTTTCTCACAAGGCAAGAGCAACTCCCACTCCCCTGCACCCAGTCATTGTAGCCGGTTCGTTCTGCAAATGGGGGATCAACTTCATGAGTTGCAACTCCGTGTCATTTGGAAACCACAAGTACATTATTGTCATTGTCAACTATTTCACCAAATGGGCAGAGGCCATGCCCACATATGACATCACCGCAAAAATTTCTGCACGATTTCTGTTCAACCATGTCATCACCTAGTTCGGTGTACCAAAAGAGTTAGTCTCCGGCCATGGAAAACATTTTGAAAATGAAATTTTCCAGGAACTATATCACCACCTAGGATTCACACACGAATTCACTTCACCATACTATCCTCAATCCAATGGACAGGTAGAATATGTGAACAAAGTGCTCAAAACAATGTTACAGCGTCTGGTGAATAACCGTAAGACAAACTCGCACCACATGGTTTTTTCTGCCATGTGGGCATACCGCACAGTGGTTAAAAACTCAAAAGGGTTCACACCCTTCCAACTTGTGTACAGGGTCGAAGCCTTGATTCCCATACAATGCGAAATCCCCAATTCCCATACGGGGTCGAAGCCTCTAGAGCAATGCTTGGTGCAACTAGAACTCGTCGATGAAAATCAATGACAGCCACTCCAACACAATGAGGCCCATAAAAATGGGTAAAATCATCGTTCAATAGCAACATCACCTCTCCTCATTTACCGAGGGAGAGTTAGTCCTCTGCTACGATGTTGTGAAAGAAGCCCTAGGTCCCAGGAATTTCAAAACACTGTGGAAAGGTCTCTATGTCATAAATCATTTCCTCCTCAAGGGGGCATATATATTTTCAAAGCCCGATGGAACATGCCTAAGCAACCTCATCAATGGGCTCTACCTCAAGAAATTTTACCCATAAGTGTCAGGAGGCCTCAACCCTAGAGATAAAATGCATGTAACAAACTCTATTTTTTTATCACAAACATCGCAGACTTATTCTAAAAAAGTGCTCTGGTGTCACAGATGGATCATTCCACCAACCATTATTTTGGATTCACTGATAGAGCATCGAAATGGTCTCAAAATATAACAACAGCCGCCTGGGTCATCTACTATCATGACCGATCGCCATTCTTCACCAATGGAGTATGCATCGAACTAGCTGCCATTAATCAGGCATAATATGACGACATCCTTAGGCTTATGAGCGATGCCTTCAACCAAGGCATATGCCACGTGCATATCTACCTTGATTTCCAGCTAGTGGTTTCGGATTTAAACCAAGAATTTGAAGTACAATATTCTCAACTGCTTAGAAAATATTTGCATGCAATAATATTAAGCCATCAATTTGATCATATTACATTCACACATGTACAAAGAAATCAAAACCAGACAGCGGATCGCATAGCTAATCACATACTAGATTGGAACACATCTCGTATAAATCATCATACATAAAACCAAAAACATAAAAAAATAGATCTCCATCAAAGATACACGACATCCATCAAATCATATAACCATGACACATCATCAAGAGCTACAAAAAATACATATCTCGCATATATACCAAAAAATATATGTGAGTCCAACTACATAAGTCGGGTCTCTCACTCGCAGGTCAGCCAAAAAATATATATACATGTCTTAAAAAATAAGGGAAGAATCCTCATAATGGGTGCTTTCCTAGAATAAAAAGTATCTCAAGGGCTGAGCCCTGCCAAATGGGCCATCTAGACCCACAACTGCACCCGGTGCCAGAACTGGGGCAGCAGCCAAAACAGAAAGTGCCACATGGCGCAGTGTCAGACAATATCCCCTCTCTCGAGCCATCAGTGCCTCGAGCTAGGTATCGTCCAAATCATTGACAAAACCTTGGGTCGACATACCCCGTGTAAACCTCTCCACTCAACCCCGAGCATCCACTAAGTCGGTGGATCAAGCCTCAAACGCAGCTAACTGCTCAGCCATCTCTGCCACTCGCGCCTCTTCAGCCTCATCATGAGCAATAGCATTTGCATACTCAGTAGTAGTCAATATCTTACCCTCCCCCGAGGAGCCATTACCATCACTTGGCCCTCCACCCTGAGGCTATCTAGCACCACCACCCTGCCCCCCACCCTGGGGATGAGCACCTCCACCTGGAACCCTCCGAAGTGGCTGGTGTTTCACCAAGCGAGCAATAGGGCATCCAACTGCTCCCACATATGCAAGAGAAAAAAAGCTAGCGGCAGTGTCACCTCAATACACATATAAATATACACATCGTAAGATACTCAACAAATGCATAAAAATGTAAAAACTCATACCTGCAGGTCCCCATGCGTAACCAGCAGGAAGACCCATATCCGGATCTCACCGAAAATCCATCCCAGAGTATGGGAATTCTAGGAACATCTGGGGGTTCGCCTTGAACCTTGCCTCAGTGGTTGCATCCCAATAGCAAACAACCTCCCCCCTCCACCTCCGGGCATCACTGATGCACATCGCCTCATCTGAGGGTCCCAGCGACGCCCAGTAGGAACAGGCACGACGGGTCACAGCAATACCATCCTCTCAAACATAATGCTACAAAGGATGCTAGAATAGGTGAATAATTTGGAAGATCATCCCCGGACCTTCCCCAACTGTGACACCATGCCATCATAAACATGGCGCGCCCAATCATAAAAATGTTCAGCTCGGATTCGGCTCAGAACACCAATACAGGGTCCAGACGCCCTGTGCGGCAACGATAACCCTTTCAATCGTATGATCATAGCTAAGTCACATCGCTCATCTAGATTGGTCACTGATGCAATGAGGATTCATCCCTGTGAAAGCGGTGCCCCACCACAATGATGCTCCGACCAACGCCGGAGAGCCACCCTCCCAGGTGAGAGTGGGTGTGGAAGTGCCTCACCCTAAGGTAGTAAGTTGGTCACAAAATATATATACATCTCCAGACGGTTTGGATGTCCTCCCCATGTAGGACCATCACCTTGCGCCTCTTGTTCCAGCTACGGACCAAGAAGCGCAACAGGCGATCCTGCTCCCAGGAGTTCATTCTCTAAAAACCTTAGAAGACCCCACTATGCCAACAAACTTCTTGCATTGGAATCCTAAGCCAGAGGCATGTGAAGATCATGCCAATCACGCTCTCTCCACAACATCCTGTCACTAAACACAATCACATCAGTGACATCAAATCAAAAAAAAAAAATCAATTTTTTTTTTCAAATTGGCTACTCATTGTGCTTGTTTCCCATACAGGCATGTCGATCGCGCGTCTGTCTCAAAGATAGATGTGCGAGATCGCGCAAAATCTAAGACAGGCACGAAATCTCCGTGGAAAACCTCATTTTCTTGCTAAGTGTCTGCACCTATAGCAGTATCGCCCACGCGACCAAGGCCAAAAAGAAGTAAGAGTCCATACAAACCTAATTTGTACTGACCCCCACCCAAAAAATTTGAAAAAATTAAAATGCTAATCGTTCAAAGCCCTACCTAACACTAACGACGCAAATCCTGGGTACACAGGCTAACTACAACGGTAAGAAAATATTGGCAAAAAGGGCTCAACTCTAACATGACAGCTCTCAAGCAATACAAATGAACTAAAATGAGCCATATTGGCCCATAAATTTCCCTTTTTAAATTATTTGACAAACCATAACGGGAGCTCGAAACACCCAATTGCACAACCGAAAGCAACACAATGATCAACACCTCATAACGTCCAAAGGAGGCTTCACACATTCACATCTCTGAAGAAATCATTTCTTCAGCTACGACAGGTATGCCCTCTCTTATTGTTTTTTCATTATGTCAATATATTTGAACGGAAAAAATGCTTTCACTTGGGGTATTGGTTGCAGTTGTTACAAAGCACGACAAAACACCTATTGCACTAGCCACTGAAGGTTTCATAGTAGGTATTATTATGCCCCCAGCATGATAGGCTCCCATAGAAGCTTTGCATATCCTAACACCATTTCTCCAGAAGAATCAACCATAGGGTCCAGTCACCCGACCATGCTTATCATCACCCACCTTGCACATGATAAACATTCTCATCGGTCAGTAGAGCCTCCCCCTCCATGGAATCCATCACTCAAGTATACCATGCATCAAATAATATGATGCCATGGCCATAACACCCCAATCCAGGAAGCACTTCATGTTCATCCATCCATCATACATCAAGTCAAGTTTTACCATGTCACAATAAATCCCCTTTCCCCGACTACCATTTTTGCAAGCAGATCGAACACACACCACCGTATCTCGCATTTGGCCTACCATACCTCCATTAGCATAACCCATCTATGACACTTTCCATCCACTTCACCACCCCTGCACCGAGACTAACCATTGGGGCCCCCACCGTCAGCAAAAACACCTTCCTCACATCATCAGCGAGTGATAATTTTCATGTTTTTGGGGCACCCATATTTTTTTTTGTACATCCAAACTCATTTTATATTCTTTTGGCAAGTGTAAAAAATTTTTTTAGGAGAACCTCCCTACCCACCCATCCCCTTTTCTCCCTTGGAAGTAGTCCCTAATCACCCTTGGTCAGAGCTTCACATCTTTCACCCAAAGCCACCACGACATTCATAACAAAAACATACCTACCCTAGACATCCTACCAACTTCAGGGCCTTCCTCACCAGAAATTGTTATGACTGCCTCCAATTGCATTTACAGGCTCCAACCTTGGGCTACTAAACTCCCATCATCAGTTTCAACGATTTCTCGCCATCAAGCCTATGTTAACCTATCATACTCCACCTGCTATATCAAAGACCTTGGTCCCTTCCATCAATATTTCTCTTGGTCGGTTGAGGTTTCCTTATTGTCGACTTCAACAACCATTTTCTAATAAGGAAGCGGTATCTTGGATGGCTCCTCACCTCAATGAGGGCATTCTCGGATGGCACTGTGGGAATCATAATTGTTGTTAGGTCCCTATATTACTAGTGTAGTCCCATATTGTGGTTAGTATAGCCCCCTTATTGTTTTTTTTATACCCTTGTAACCCCCATATTGTTATTATTGTGCCCTTACATTATTATTGTTAAGTCAGCTAGGATTATATTATGACCCATGGACTCCTATATATAGAAGGATTTTTTTTCATTTGTATCATCCAAGAATTATTCATTTATCTAATGTAAAGGAGGTTTCCCCCTTGAAGTGGCTTATTTATTAGGCTTTGATCTCTCTTTTCTTCTATTTTTGGAGTTGGTTTCATAACATTTGGTATCAAAGCTTTGGATTATAGGGTTTCACTGCTCCAAACATGTCATCATGGAATTTTCGCTATAATTTTTTTTATACGAAGGTTCAGAAGCTGGAATTTGTATCACGTGAAGCCGAAATCCTGAGGAACTTTAGGTAAAAATTTGAGATCATGGTTCACAAAATTTTTGGAGATATGATTTGTGGAAGTTAGGGTTTTTTCAGGCTCCCGAATTTCATCTCAAAGAGGTGACCATGGGAAATTAGTCATAACTCTCTCTCTAAGCATCGGATTGGGATTCTGTAAAAATTGATCAAAATAAAACAGACTATATTTTCTTGTGTATCAATTTTAGATCTGAAGGAGGAAACATTGACACGTGGCATGTTGTACAAGTTCGCTCTACGGAACTAGTCCATAATTAGGTCATTGTGGGAGATTGAGCATAACTTTTATTTGAAGCTTCCAAAGCAGTTCAGACCTATGGCATTTGAAAGAAGATTCATAGAGATACTATAGTACTAAATTTCAGATATTGAAGATCCAAAGTCACAGAGATAATGCAGTTTCAATATTGAGCTCCTTAAAAGCAAGAAAAAGGTCTGTATTTTGTTTTTCAAATTGCATAAGTCTTGTTTGAAAAATCAGTTTGAAGTGATTCCAAGGGCATATTGAAGCATAGATATCAGTATTGGGTTTTAAAATTCCCCCTAAAAAGAATTCAACACCCATGAAGCCCTTAAAATACTCTACTATGACTCATGAAGATGAAGAAGTGCAACATGATATATCAAAATTACAATAGCAAGTGCACCAAATTTCTCTCTCGCAAAGAGTAAAAAAATATGAAATGGAGGTTTTGAAGAAAATCATAGAAGCTAAGATAGATGGTTTCAAGAAGGGCATGGAAGCTAATATGGATGGTTTGAAGAAAGGCATGGCAACTAAGATGGATGGCATGGAAGCTAAGATCGATGGTATAAAGTAAAAAATGAAAGACAACATGGAAGGTTTGACAAAGTTGATACAAGAAATGATTCCTAATGGCGAAAATTTAGTAGAGGAAACTCATGATGAAAAGGATCTCGTGACATGAATACTACAGATGGAGCAATATTTTGATCTCAATAATGTGCAAAACACACAAAAGGTATGCATTGCAACTTTATATTTAGAAAAAAATACATTTTTATGGTATCAATGGCTTTGCTCCCGTAAAAAAAATGTCAATTGGTCAATTTTTACGGAGGAAATGATAGCACATTATGAGGATACAAAGAGCAACACCTTCTTTAGCCAATTGATAAATCTAAAACAAAAGGGTCCAATGGTGGAGCACATTGAGGACTTCCAAAAATTAAATATAAGGGTAAATGATATTCCAGAAGAACACATGATTGATGTCTTCATGGGGACTTTAAAGGATAACATCCAACATGAGGTTTGCCTTTGGGAACCTGATTCATTGAAGAAGGCATTCAGGTTGTCAAGAAAAATTGAATGTAAAATCATGGCGACAAGCCTACCACTCACATCTATAAAGACGGAAGTGTTGCTACTCCTAGACTTCCACAACTTACAAGGTTGAAACCACAACAATTGGAAGAAAAAAGAGCAAAAGGGCTTTGCTACAGTTGTGATAGAAAATACACTAAATTTCATAAGTGCACTGAGAATAAATTATTTTACATAGATTGCTAAGAGGAGGAAGAAAATGAAAAAGCAACTTCAAAAGAAGAGGATATACACCAGGAACCAGCCCTAGAGAAAGAAAAAATGAGTCTGACCATATCATGTAATGCATTGGCAGGAATTACCACTCCTCAAACTCTTAATATAGAAGGACATATCAAGAAGGAAAAGGTAATAGTGTTGATTGATTCGGGTAGTACCCATAATTTTATTCATTTTAAGATAGCCAAGGAATTGAATTTCTTCCTATACCCAGCACCAAAATGTCAAGTGATGGTTGCAAATGGAGGAACTATAAATTGCTTCAGAAAATGACATAATATCAAGCTAACCATGGGGTAATATCTATTGAATAGCCCAATGCTTTCCATTCCAATGGGATGTGTTGATGTTGTACTAGGAGTACAATAGTTACAATCTTTGGGGACTGTGGCTTTTAATTTTCAAGAAATTTTCTTGAAATTTTTTTCGGAAGGAAAGGAAGTCGAATTACAGGGTATCGCAGGGAAGAAGGGAAAGATAATAAGCTCTAATGTCATGAAAAATCTTCTAAAGAGAGAACAATGATGCGTAATTGCACAATTATTCTCACTAGAAGTTCCAACATCAAAATCATATATTTCTCCAAATCTCCAAAAAGTCCTGGACAATCATTCCAAGGTGTTTGAAACTCCCAAAGGACTCCCACCTATTTGTGAACATGATCATGCTATTGATTTGATTCCATGAAGTGTTCCTCCAAACATCAGGCCTTACTGATATCCTTATGTCCAAAAGAGTGAAATTTAATGTATGATTACAGAAATGTTAGAGGCTGGTATAGTTTAGCCTAGTCAAAGTTCTTTCTCTGCCCTAGTGGTATTGGTGCACAAGAAGGATGGATCATGGTGCATGTGTCCAGATTATAGGGATCTCAATAAGCTCACTATTAAAGATAAATTCCCCATTCCTGTGATCGATGAATTATTGGATGAATTACATGGAGCAATTTATCTTACCAAGTTGGATCTTCATTCAGGATATCATCAAATTAGAATGAAGACTGAAGATATTCCGAAAATAGAATTTCGAACTCATGAGGGTCATTATGAATTTTTGGTCATGCATTTTGGCCTTACCAATGCCCCTTCTACATTTCAAGGGTTGATGAATTCCATTTTCAAACCATTCCTTAGAAAATTTATGTTAGTATTCTTTGATGATATACTAATCTACAGCAGGTCTTGGAAGGATCATGTTCAATATGATGACAGGGTGCTCAAACTATTGGAGGAGAAACAATTATATGCAAAAACTTCCAAATGTTTCTTTGGAGTACAAGAGGTGGAATATATAGGTCATATTTTATCTCACGAGGGTGTTAAGGTAGACCCTAAAAAAATTAAAGCCATTAAGGAATGCAAAGTCCCCACAACCATAAAGCAGTTGAGAGGATTTCTCGAGATAACAGGATATTATCACAAGTTTGCTAAGAATTATGGGAGAATAGCAGCACCTCTAACAACATTATTGAAGAAAGATTAATTTTCATGGACTCCTGAAGCAACTAAGGCCTTTGAACATCTTAAATAGACAATGTTCCTAGCACCGGTCTTAGCTACGAAAGACTTCACAAAAACCTTTATTGTGGAATGTGATGCCTTAGGAAATGAAATTGGTGTTATTTTAATGCAAGAAGGAAGACCCATTGCTTTTGAAAGTCATCCAATCAAAGGAAAGTATTCACACTTGGAAGACACTTCAAGATTAAAAATTATCATGATAGTCTTAAACACTTTTTGGAACAGAGACTATCTTTAGAAGAGGAGCAAAAATGGGTCACAAAGATGTTGGGTTATTACTTTGAGATCATCTACAAAAAATGAAAGCTAAATTTTGTTGTAGATTCACTCTCAAGAAAGGATGAAGAGGTGGAAGCATTGCTTTGTGTCATTTCTATTATCCATCCAGATTGGATAAACCGAAGCAAGGGATGAATGGAAGAAGGATGAAGAAATGTGGACACTCATTCAAAACTTGCAGCAAGATCCTAGTACATCTGATACATTTAGTTGGAAAAATGATTCCTTATGGTACAAATATCACGTATATCTTTATAATAATTCCCAACTAAAAAATATATATTCTTTTGGAATTGCACACTTCTCCTTTTGGAGGACACTCAGTATTTTTAAAAACTTACCACAGGGTGAAGAAAGAATTTTTTTGGGATAGCCTTAAATTTGATATTCAAATGTTTGTGGAAAAAAAAAAAAATTCTAGCAAAATAAAGTTGATAAAATTAAGACCTCATGTCTTCTACAGCCTTTATCCATTCCAAGTCAATGTTGGGAGGAGATTTCAATGGATTTCATCACAGGTTTACCTAATTCTGAAGGAAAGAGTGTCATCATGGTGGTAGTTGATAGACTCACCAATTATGCACACTTTTGTGCATTAGATCATCCATTTAAAGAAAGTACAATTGCTACTACATTTATGGAAATAATTCAAAGGCTACATGGAAACTAAAAGATTATTGTAAGCGACAAAGACCCATTTTTACTGGAAATTTTTGGACGGAATTATTTTCTTGTTTGGGTACTCAACTAGCTCATAGCTCATCTTATCATCCTCAATTCGATGGTCAAACTGAGATACTGAACAAATTTTTGTAAGGATATCTTTGTTGTTTTGTATCTCATAAACAAACACAATGGCTCAAGTGGTTACCTCTGGCTGAATGGTGGTATAACACTTCCTTCCATACTGCAGCAAAAATAACCCCATTTATGGCACTTTATGGATATCATCCATTATCCAACACATCATATTTAAGAGAAAATTCTAAGGTTCAAGCGGTGGAATATCACATCAAGCATCAACAACAAGTTCTCCAACTCTTAAAGGATAACATAAATTTGGCACAAAATCGAATGAAACAACAGGCAGATCAACATCGCAACAAGAGAGGTTTTGATGTAGGATATTTGGTATTTTTACAACTACAACCATACAAACAAATTTCACTCAAGCAAGCTAAGAACGATAATAAATTATCGCCAAAGTACTTGGTCCATACAAGGTGTTGCAAAAGATTGGTAGTATGGCATACAAATTGGAGCTTCCTGCTTATTCGCGAGTCCATCCAGGTTTCCATGTTTCATGCTTAAAGAAGGTGATAGGTGACAAACCTCCAGTTCAAACAATATTTCCAGAAATTGAGGAGGAAGGAAAAAACATATTAGAACCTGAAGTAGTCACAGAAATAAGAACTCGACAGCTACGAAATTAATCAATTTCAGGGTATCTCATCAAGTGGAATAACTTACCCACTGAAGATTCTACATGGGAGGATGAGAATTTTATACAGAAGCATCCAGAGCTACTCAACCGTTGAGGACAACACTTTTTTGAAGGAGAGGGGCATGTTAGGTCCCTACATTACTAGTGTATTCCCTTGTTGTGGTTAGTATAACCCCCTTATTGTTATTGTTGTGCCCCTGTAACCCCCATATTGTTATTATTGTGCCCTTACATTATTATTGTTAGGTCGGATAGGATTATATTGTGACCCATGGACTCCTATTAAGGAGGTTTTGTAATTTGTATCATCCAATAATTGTTCATTTATGTAATGTAAAGGAGGTTGCCTCCTCAAATTGGCTTATTTCCAAGGCGTTGATCTCTCTTTTCTTCTATTTTTGGAGTTGGTTTCATAACAATTGCACATTAATGTCATCGATCCTCCTAACATTCGACTTCAACAAAAGATTTCATGTCAAGATGTTATCGTACTTCACAATAATTGCACTTTGTCAGTATTCGTCGAAGATACGTGCCACCATAAGCATCCCATTCAACAATGCTTACACGGGAAGGTCCGAGTCATACACCCATACATACATTGATCATTTATTATAAAAATATGACATACCAATATAATGCACGTGGGCACTACATTCAACCTATTGTCAAAGAACAAGTGTCCTTGAGGGTGTCAGCAATTGTCATCATCAACCAAAACAGAAAATCACTTCCATGCAAGTGACACAGATAGAACCTCTATCTGTCAAATAGGATTTAATTGGCCAAAGCATCATGAGCATGGGACATGCCCACCTCATATAAATATTGTATTTATTCTATCTCTTGCATATTTCCAACAGAACATGGTCCCTCTTTTACTCACAGTAAGGGGTCTCCAACCTTAGGCTTCATGCAAGTTACTCTCTCTCTCTCTCAACACAGGTTATACAAAACAGAACTATAATGTATTTTGGCTATACAATTCTTCCTAGACCTCATATATTAAGGGGAAAATGCTATCACTGAAAAAATGAACAGGCAAAAGACATCATGAAATTTCAAGCAGAAGGATTTACATGAAAGAAAAACATTGCAGAATCTGGAAAATTTAACTTTTCCTAAGGCCAAGAAGAAAAATTTATCAAGTCACGCATAGAAAGAACTGGCACTAAGAATTATGCGTGGCCTTTTCTTAGATAGTAGTGGAGATCTTCGCGATTATCCCTCAAATAGCCCTGAGATCCTTGGTATGGCGGAAGGTCACCATCCGGGACCACTTGACACACTTAAGGAAGACGATTCTCCACTCAAGACTGCCAAGGACAGCCACCTTGTGGCATCAAGTGTAGCACACAGTGGAATCAACATCCACCCTTAGCTTACCGTCCACAATTGTACCAACAGAGGGAAGAATATTTGAATTTTTCTTATAAAATACTACCATGAGAAGAAAAATTTAGAACACATTGTTATGTTGGCCAAATTTCCTAAGAGAAAACCAGCAGTGTGTTTTCCAAGCAGTAAGGAGTGGAGGGATTAATTTGTTGGCCATCCAACATCTCAATCCAAGAGGAGAAGTGCATCATTTTTTCGTTATCCGACCACTCATTCAAGGAGAGAGAGAGAGGCTTGCAAGTATCTTAAGGGAAGAGTCCTCCTCGCTTTGAATATTAAAGCTCCATAGCTCTAAGGATTCACTGTGTGTGTTTTAGCATTACCTCTTTTTTACCTTCAACTACTAATAAAAGGGGACTTGTTCTTCGTTGGTATTATTAGTTTGTTTAAACTTGATATTTATCTTGTGTTGTATTTGTATTTGTTGTTTCTTGTTTCTTTCAATATTGTAGCATGCTATGTTTTATAACTAGTCTTCTACATGTTATGATGTTTCACTAACCATCTAACAACTCATTTTTCCCTATGACATTGCTTGTAGGAAAGTAACCTCCCCAACCAAACACTGTGTATTTCATACACCCACGTGTCAAATGCACCAATACATAGGAACCCACATCTTTCTTCAACTTCTTGTGGATATATTTCCAAAATATTTCAAATTGGATCCACTTGCACTTCAATCAACATAAGTATCTAAACTAAATAAATTGTTGTTGCCAATCCCTTGTCATATCCTGTCCAAACTCTTTTCCAATTGCTCATTCATCTTGAAACTTATTTTTTTCCATATACTCAACATAAACTATAACCTCCTCATAAGCTCCCAAAACATATAACATATATTTTGATCATAAAAAATACATCATCTAGACTCTTCATGCCTCTAGGATTGTTCACCACTGAACCCTGATTGTCATGCTTCTTCCAAAACTCAATTCAAAAAACCATTTGAAACTATATAAAAGCCATAATAAATTCAAATCCTCCAAAACAACTTAATCTAGGCATGTTCTACAAAAGGGTTGTTTATGACCACTGAAAAGTTTAATTTTGTGACAAAATTTATAGATCAGACATACCAGTAACCCTTCTACAACAAAAACTTGCTTGAGTCCACTCAGAATCCAACCCATGACTTGCAATATACAAAACATATAGCATAACTAATTAACTTGATTAGTGTGTCATTGTTAAAGGGTGTCACATTGTCACATAACCAGACATCGGGTTGAACCAACAAAAACTACGTTAACTCTTCGCAGGAAATTCCACACTCTTATACACATAACACATGCCCGAGAGCTCGAATTTGCAAGAGACTAATCATGCTACCACATCAAAATCTCCACAATACCACATAAAAAATTTTGTTAACTCTATAAGGGAATGTCACACTATTATATATAAAATTCTAGCCTAAGAGCTAGAACTCACAACAAACAAATCATGCTACCACATCAAACACTCCACATAACCACATATATGTTTCACATTTTATTTCGGTGGATTGATGGTTTGTATGGGGTCGTGATATTGTAATATATGTTCCTGGGGTGGTCTTGGGGATTCAAGGGCTAACCACACCACCATATGACTTGTTGTTAAAACTCATCATGTGTCATCCTGGCGCTTAGCCCTTAGACGAATAAATTGTTACCATATGGCCATGCTTATAATTCGCACCCAACTCCATATGACTTTGCCATGTGACCCTGACACGGGGGTCCATGGTCACTCGCATGATGCCATCAACATCAAATCATGATGCCACGTGGAAACCCATGAGGAGTGCCACGTGTCACTCATTTTTGAACTTTTGACCAATAAAAATGCATCAAATCCATTTGCAACATGACAGACCTAGGTATTAACATGTCACTATGCTAACATAATTTATTGATTGTGCAGGGAGGCCACGTCATCCAACCAAACATCGCCACGCACCATGCTTGATGGTTGTGTAGGTGAAAATTTCATCCAATCAAACACTGCATGTGTCACAAGTGACTATGTAGAGGGCTCCACATCATTGGGAAATCAAATGTTGCCATGCCATCGATGACTGTGCAAAGGAGGCTATGTCATCATCCAATCAAGTGATGCCACTTGTTGGGTGAATGTGTAAAGGGGGCCACATCATTGGCCAATCAAGCATTACCGCATGTCATCCCTAGATTATCCACTATGCTTTAGTTAACTAGTGCACATGGCTTCTTTGGAGGGTTGAATTGGTGTTGGGAGGAGGATTTGCTCTAGGATTTTGGGTCTCGATTATCTCATTTTAAGCATATTCTATAAGGAGAGAAGAGATTTTTTGGGTTTTCCACTTGGAGGGGTTTTTCCCTTTCTTGGAGTCTAATTTTTGTGTCCATTGTCTTTACTGTTTTGATCTTGATATTTTTTTGATGAAAATATCTAATAAATAAATACAAGAAGATAAATAAGATTCACAAGAAAGTATTAAGTAATAAGGAAAATCTGAATTAATAGCTGCCACATTGTGTTTTCCAATATGGTATTAGAGCTAAGGTGAACAAGAAGGCAG
Source organism: Pinus albicaulis (assembly GCA_034641835.2). Classification (NCBI taxonomy): domain Eukaryota; kingdom Viridiplantae; phylum Streptophyta; class Pinopsida; order Pinales; family Pinaceae; genus Pinus; species Pinus albicaulis. The sequence goes on along the minus strand of CM076583.1, from coordinate 498,212,483 downwards.
TTGGAAGGATCATCTTGTGGACACAAAGAAGGGTTTGTTTGTTACGAATAATTAGGGTTTTGAAAAACCTTAAGGAAATCTAAATTACAGGAGACCGAGTTGTAGTATCAAGTTTCTATAAGAGAATATATTATGTTTTTACCTCGTTGACCTTCGATGGATCTATCTCAAAGAAGGAACATTTAAAGAACTATCTTGTATCAGATTTAGGGTATTTGAAGTAGTTGTAGTATCAAAGGTGCAAATCAAATTTACAGGGTCGAATCTGAGGATCAAAGGTGTAGCTGGTAGCTAGCTAATGAAGAATTGAATCTTGTTGATCTAACCTACCTAGAAGGACATATATAAAGGAAGCATCAACGAAAATTAGTATCATTTATCACTCTTTGAAGCCTAGAAACATACCTTTAGGACAACATTGAAGTCTTATTGAATATCTTGAAAACATCAAGATATTTGGAGACATCATTAGAGAAGGGAAGACTCTTGATTGACAAGTATATATCATATTGTTGTTCTATGTATGAATCTAAGGGTCTTATCGGTTCTTTCTGCAAAGAAAGAAACAAGCTCATTGACTCAACAAAATTCATAGCATGGAAGAAAAATATTGACCTGACACTTACTATACATGAAGTTATGGAACATGTCCTCTATGAAATTATTGAACCTAGCAAAGATAGGACTAAAAAACTAGAAAAATACAAGAAATGGGAAGTAAGGGCACAAATTATCATTGTTGAGTCCATTAAGGATCATATAGTTCCCTTTGTTGCCAATGTTATCACCAAAAAATGATCACCTAGCCATTTCTAACTAGGTGGAATGAAAAACACCATGTGAGTTCAATTTTACCATAGTAAAATCGCTTTCACTATAAAAAAAATAATTTAATAAACCACTTTTATTAAGTTATTTTTTGATTAAAACCCAATAATAATAATTAAATAAACCATTATTTATTTAATTTTCTCTTGGAATAGTTATTAAATCATTATTTAATAAATATTCCTTCTCACATTTGACTAAATCACCTAGGAATAATTAAATTAATCATTATTTGTTTATTATTCCTTATTTCCATAGTTGAAATAATTATTTAATACTTGTGTTGGTGGATTTGGTGCATGAGTGTACCAATTCACACTTACTTAAGAGGAGTGGTTGTTTCCTCTTAAGTTTTTGGTCACGGGCAGATAAACAAAAGAGTTAGCGGGTTAGTGAACATGCCATAAAACAAAACACACTAGATAATGATATAGTATGCATATGTAGAGAGAAAACAAAGGTCAAATAAACAAATCACACGAAACCTCATATAGAGTCAAACGAAAAAATAATACCAACAGTGGCGTCTATGTCCCCTCTTATTATGTGCTATTAGGAATAAAATATAGAACATTTACACACTTTCCAAGGGGCCCTTAGAACTAGGGATTTCTAATACCCGATGCAAGGATGTTTTTTACCTCTGAGTTGTCTTGGTACAAGGTCCCTCTTTCTACTCTGAAGGAATGGATTTTTTGGATGGCCAACAACTGAATCCCCTCTCTAATTTTGCTATGGATCACACACTACTGGATTGCTTGAAGCAATCTTGGACAACATAAAAATTTGCTCTCCATTTGTTCATCTCTTGGTGGCCTTTTATAGATGAATTCAAACTCTCCTTCCCTCTCTTGGTACATTGGTGGATGGTGACCCAAGAGAGGGGGATGATTCCATTGTGTGCTCCCTTGAGGTCCGCGTGGATTTTTTAGGGAAAGTCGCAAAAAGGTGCACCTATCAAAGAAAAATGTGCACAAAGGCACATTCTGCTAGTTTCTTGAGTGCGCAATTTTATTTTTCTTCTAGACCTTAGAGATTTTTTAAATTCTTTAGATTCTCTTATGTGTCTCAGCCCTATTAATCCTTCTGCCTATCATTTAATAATTTCATCTTTTCTTGTCTGATTTTCCAGTGATAACAGTTGCTCCCTAATGTGTGAGGTCTAGGAAGAACTGTATAGCCGAAATACATTATAGTTTCTTTTTTGTGTATTGTGTGGAGAGAGAGAGAGAGACTTGCGTGTAACAAGGAGTTGGAAACGCCTTACAACGAGTCGAAGAGCGATCATGTCCTGTGGGAACCCTGAAAGAGATGGTATGATAAAATAAATACAATTTTTCTACAAGGTGGGCATGTCCCATACTCGAGATGCTTTGGCTAGCTAAACAAATCTATTTGACAGATACAGATTCTGTCTGTGTCACTAGTATGGTAGTGATTTGTTGGTTGATGGCGAAGATTATTCACACACTCAGGGGTGTTTTTTATTTGACGATAGGTGGAATGTGGTACCCAAATGTGTAAGCTTGGTATGGCATATAAATGCGCATTGTACGCATGGGTGTATGACTGGGACCTTCCCGTGTAAGCATTGTTGAAAGGGATGCTTATAAAGGCACAGATCTTCGACGAATTTTATCAAAGTGCAATGATTTCAAGGTATGATACCATCGTGACATGAAATTTTGTGTTGTAGTCAAATGTCAGAAGGATTGATGACATCTGTGGGCAATGATGTCTCCCACAGTGCCACCCGAGGATGTCCCTTTTGTGGTGAGGGATGATCCAAGATACCACTTCCTTTTTGGAAAATAGGTGTTGATGTCGACAAAAAGGAAGCCTGAACCAAACAAGAGAGTCATTGATGTTGGGGTTTATGATATTGGATATGATAGGTTTAACATAAGCATGATGGTGAGGGGTAGCTGAAAACTGATGATGGGGATTCAGTGGCCCAAGGTCGGAGTATAAAAGCAGCTTGGCAGCAGTCATAAATATTTCTGATGGGGAAATCCCTGGAGTCGGTAGGACATCCAGTGTGGGTATATATTGGTTATGAATGTCATGGTGGCTTATGCATGAAAGGTGTGATACTCCAACCAAGGGTGACCAGGGACTACTGCCATGGGAGAAAAAATGGATGGATGAGCGGGGGACATAGTGCACCATTTGTGGTCTTTTTACACTTACCAAATGAATGAAATAATGGGATTTCGATTTGTACAAAAAGCAAAGACGAGTGCCCCAAAACATGAAAGTACTCACTCACTAATGATGTGAGGAGGATGTTTTTTGGCTGAGGATGGGGGTGATGAAGCGGATGGATAGTATTGCAGATGGGCTATGCTGATGGGGGTATGGTAGGCCAAATGCAAGACATGGTGGTGTGCTTTTGATCTACTTGCAAAACTTGGTCATTCGGGAAAGGGGTTTTATCTTGATATGGTAAAACTTTACTTGATGCATGGTGGGTGAGTGGGCATGAAGTGCTTCCTGGACTAAAGTGGTATGGCCATAGCGTCATGATTTTTTTGATATATGGTCTACTTGAGTGACAAACGCCATGGAGGGGAGGCTCTACCCACCAACAAGGATGTTTATCATGTGCAAGGTGGGGAGGTTATAAACATGGTCAGGTGTTGGAACCTATGGTTAATTTCTTGTGGAGAAATGATGTCAGGATATGTAGAGTTTTTCTGGGACTCTATCTCGTTGAGGGTAGAATGATACCTGCTCTGGAAATTTCAGTGGATGGAGCTATGGATGGTTTTGCATAAAAACTGAAAAAAAATACCCCAAGTGAAAGCATATTATTCATTCAAATAGTATTAAAATACATGCGTTGAATGAAAAGAAGATGAGAGAGGGCATACCTGCCAGCACTGAAAAACTGTTTTTTTGGAAGTGTGAATGTGAGGCATGTCCTTTGGGCGTTATGAAGTGTTGATCGTTGTGTTGCTTTCGGTTCTGCAATTGGGCCTTCTGAGCTCTCGTTATGGTCCTTCAAACATTCTAAAAAGGGAGACATATAGGCCAATATGGCTCATTTCAGTTCATTTGTGACATTTGAGTGTTTGGGGTTTTGAGAGATCAGAGGCTTTTGCGGAGCCATTCTTGTTGTTGTGGTCAGCCTGAGTACCTGGGACTCGCGATTCTTGAACCAAGTAATCCCCATAATGTCTTGCATTATAATTTTTTCAGTGTGTTGGTGTCAGGGTCTGTACAAGATGGGCTTGTACAAATTCTAGGTCAGTTTCTGCCTTGACCACGTGGGCGATCAAGGCACAGGCATGCCTTATTCGCGCAAAACCAAAGGTTTTGCACGAAATTATTGCTTCTGCATTGAATTTGAGTGTGCCTTTTCCACGTCTGTGGGAAACACAGATGCACATTTCTCACGCATGTCTGAGGAAAAGGCGCGCAGAGAGACACAGCAAATTTTTTGAATTTATTTTTGGAAATTTTGTCAATTTTTGGTGCTTTTTGTGTCACTGATGTGTGCCTGTTTGATGACAGGATGTTTTGGAGGGAGAGGGATTTTCCTGACCTCCGAGATACTTTGGAAGTTGATGCTCATGTACGCTAGTAGTTGGCACGCTGGGGTCTTCTCAAATTCATGGAGAATGACCTCTTATGATCACACGATCATCTTCTTCGTTACCTGATCTGATGATGGAACAGAAGATGCAAGGTCATGGTACTGTGGGGTGCGATCTTACTATCCATACTGAGATGGATATCTATTTTGTGACTGGGTTTTTGCCTCAGGGTGAGGCGCTTCCTTATCTGCTTCCCCATGGGAGAGTGCATCTTAAGTGGTTTTCAGCAGGCCATTATGGTGGGGTGTCCCTTACGACATCAGCCGATTTGGAGGCCTCGAGGTGTCCCTCGCATAGGTGGGGGACAAGGAGGAGCTCTGGTATAGCCTCAGGGTGGAGCACCTGGCGGGGATGATGGTCCTTCAAGGGAGGGCAGCAGCTCGATTGATGAGCGCACTCGTGCTAAGGCGGCAGAGGCTCGCATTGCAGAGTTAACCGAGCAAGTGGATGCTCTGGAGGTCAAAGCTTGGGTTATATAGGATGCATGGGGTCGAGTGGACCACTTGACCCAGAGGATGCCTACTCGAGGCTTTATGGATGACCTTCAAAATTCATGGTTAGAGACTCTGATGGCCCAGTAGAGGGGCTATCGGCCAACTTTGTGATGGGTGGCGATCTCTGTTTTGACAATGGCTCTAGTGTTGGTACCGGGAGCGGTTGTGGGTCCAAGTGCCCCACCTGGGGGAGCATCGCCCTAGAGTCTTTATTGTACACAGGGAAATCACCCATTATGAGGATGCTTCCCTTTTTTTTCGACTTGTATATTTGTATCTTTGGGTTGACTTACGAGTCAAAGATACTATTTTTTGTACTCACACACATATATTTTTTGGTATGTATGAGAGAGATATTTTTTGTGGATCTACATGGTGTGTCCCCTATTTTATGTTTGTTTATGGATTATGTTATGCTTATATATATGTAGAAATCAAATTAACTGAAACAGATTGCAGAAAAAATAGATACAAAACCAGACAAAACATTGGCAGAAAAGAGGCTTCAACCTCATGGCATTCTCGTCATTCTCTCTTATTAAAGGAATTTAGTTTACAATTTAAATAGATGAGAGAAAATGTCTAAGATAGTCCGTTCTATCTTAGACTTTTTTGGTTGAGATAATTTCTCACCAAAAACCCACCAAGATAGGAGTTACTAATCAAACTCCAATATTTGAGGAACAACCCAAGAGTTAGGCACATATTCCTAACTAGGAATATTTAATTTATTTATTTATTATTTTGGATTTATTATTGTTATTTGAGAGAGGCTAACATTCCCCCCTTCAATGACAAATCCAAAATAAGAACGAAGAACCATCTTCCAAGTTCTCATGTTGATCCTCAAAAACATTGCCTGAAAACACCACCAAAGCTGGATGCTGAAAAACTGCAACCTGAAGAGACCATGAGTCAGCTGCATGTCTGATTCATCTCTGAATTTTACTTGACAACTCCATAAAGTGCCAAGTTGCAAAAGGATCCATCTGTCCTTTGCATGAAATCATCATCCTTTTTCCACTGACAAAATTTTCTCAAAGCCCACTGGCTGATGATGTCAAAAAACAACTCATTGTTGCCTTTGTTGTGTTGAAAAATATTCACTGCTTCTTTGTTGTCGACTACCCACTGGCAAATTTTTTGATGCCCACTGGAAAAATTTTTGATCCCCACTGGCTGCTTTTGCTGGTTTTATCGAGACTTTCAGTCTGAAAACCACTATCAATTTCATTGACATTGTCCCCCCTTTGTCAACTGAAAGGAGAGACACTTCTCTGGAAAGTATTCCTGAACTCCCCCCCTTTAGGTGTAGGAGTTTTATACTGGTGTACTCCCCCATTCAAATGCATGATAGTACCATCATCTTTTCACTGTTGGCTACACTATGTGTGAGTGTATGCGATTGTAGAACTGAGACAATCATTTGACTGTGGATGACCATTTCCAAGGGTCGATCCATTCATAATGTATCTTCAATCTGGCTGATTTTTGTTGGTTGCGACACTTTTCTGAGGAATGATTTGGTTTTCCACAATGGAGACAAGGATGGAGATCAAAACATTGATCTTCCATATGACTGGTTCTTTGAAAATGAGAACATGTCGGTTGGAATTCAACTTCAGGTTGCGTGCAATTTTGTTTGTCTGCAACTTTGGGTTGCGTGCATTGCTGGTTTTCTGCAGCTTTCTCAGAACTTGCTGAGGTGAATTTTGCAAGAAATCTTGCACTGATGAACTCAATTGGCTTGGAATAATTAGGGATATGCAAGCTGGTGTCATCATTGGCATATCCTAAGCCGCGTCGATTCTTGTTATGTTGAATTTCTTCCCAGGGCTTGATGATGGGCTTTGAAGAAATTGGAACTGGAACAACTTTGACACTTGTTTGAATGAATTACTTATCATCTGGATGGTTGAAAGTATCATGCTTTTCTTGAAATTCAATCCTTTGAAGTTGCAACTCTAGTTGAAGAAACTCAATAGTTTCATGTGTTTGTTGTAGATGCCGTGAAAGATCAGCAAGAGTTTCTTTGCTGATGTGCACCATGTCTTCATCGCTAGAGATGATCAAACTGTGAAGAATGTTTAACAACTAAATATGTTGCGCCATTTTAACTTGCTCAATTGAAATCAGGCTCTCTTGTCAGAGATGTCATGCTTTGAACTATTTCACTTGATTTTGAGACTTGAATCATAGGCTCACTTGCTATGTGACTTGAATGGCACACTCGCTTGATTTGTTTCTTATTATGCTTGCTTGGAACACTTGCTTGAGTTGTATAATTTTCTTGTTTAAACTCTGGAATTCACGCTCGCTTGATGATGATCGCGTTTGTTTAAGCACTCACTTGACTTACTTGATGACTTCACACTCACTTGAATGAATAGCCATGCTTGCTTGATGGCGATCTCAACTTGCTTGATCGTTTTAACTTGTTTGGTTGCTTTGATGATTGTTGCAATGAACTTCACGCTGGCTCACTTGATGGTTTGATCTTTGTACTGAATTGATGCAAATTTCTTCAATGAATACTCACTCTCGCTTGCAGGAGATGTAAACTTGTTGCTTGTTTGATTCAGAAATTCGTGCACTCACTTGATTTTGCATAAATGAAGGGTGTCGAACACTGTCGACAATGCACCCAAGAAATCTTACAATGATTTTAATAATTCACTTAAAACAATGAATTTGATTACAAGTTCTAAAATGGATTTGCAAGAATGCTGATGTAGAATTTGCTTTGAAATGCATTAACTTGACTAATTGAATTTGATTGTTGATGTAGAATGTTGATGTAGACAATCTTTGATTATATGTTGTAGTGGCGCAAATGCACATGTTGATCTTGCAGCTATTTCATTACATGTGTTGTGCTTGCTGATATTGAATTTTATGTATGCGATATTTAATGAAATTATTGATGTGTCACAATTAGACACAAATCAAAAAGCAACAACATGAAGCCATAAAAAGCATGCGCCATCACAAACACACATGGTGTACCTAAGATCCCCTTATTCAATTTCGGGCGGATCTAGGACACAATCACCAAAAAATGATATCTTTATTAAGTATTGAGTACATAAGAAATCTCCACCTTCAAGTAATGAATATGCCAAGCTCACAACCCTTGGAAGCAATTTGTCTTCAAAATCTGGATATGTACTGACTCAATCTCTCTCAAAGTAAACTAATACTTTGAATTACAACAATAGCTTTCCCTTATCACATCAAATTTACAAAAAATAAATCATCTTATCACTCTAAATTACAAATAGAAACATCACCCTTATTACAAAATCAATGACAATCTTCACCCTTATGACTCCCTTCACAAAAATATTTTTTCCACTCCCTATCTCTCCCCAATCAATATTTAAAGAGCCTTTATAATCATGCTTTTACATAATTTCCATTAAAATAATGCAATTAACATTATGAAGTCACTCCACCCTTCTTAAAATATTAGAATATCACTTCTCACTTTGGAAAACTATGACCCTTCTTTTTTTCTTTTTTTTTTAACTTTGGAAAATATTTTAAACAAAATTTCCTCACGCTTGTGTAAAAAGATTATGTACCATAATTAAGGCTGGCAGCACACGCAATTAAGACTCGAATTTGAAAATAAAATCTGAAGGGTTTTCAAACCAGTCGCTAAAAAACTTCAGCAATCTGCCATTTCCTTAACCTATTCTGACTGAAACTCCTCCAGCGTGACAATCATAGCAGTTACAAAAAATTCTCGAACAGTAATTAAAAATGCTGGCATGTACTGAGAGGAAAGCTCAAGCAAATTTAATGAGTCCAGGGAAAAAATTTCTAGAATTGACGTTATCTTGCAAACTGGGAACACTGCCTCTGACCAAGAAGACACAAATTCTCCACATTTAAACATTGCTGACTCAGTAAAGTTCAATGAAGTCAACACAGATGCAGTTTTACCCTGTGTAGACGACGTCAAGACAGGGTGACAGCATCACTTTTGTCATCAGGCATACCTTTTGGAATTTCTGATTTCGGTGTTCAGGCTCTGCTTTCGATTCAAACAGTAACTCACGGTGGCTTTGACGACGCTCGGCTCTCTCCACCTCTCATGATCTGAGCAATTCACTGGATCTCGATCTTACGCGTTAATCACCGATTGACGGAACTCCAACTTCACGCAACTGCAGTCTTAATCTCAATGAGCTTATGATGTTCCCCAGGCATGAATTGCGGGTTGCAATGGCTCAAAAATAATACGCATTTCCACATGTCACAATACAGTAAACTGCCGATGTCTACAATTCATCCTTTGAATCAGCCACATCAACAACATTTTACACATTGTGGTAGAAATTCAGAGGATCGTTCTTGTAATTTCAACAATGGAAACCTTTATAATTCTATATCGTCTAATGGATTTGCAGATGCAATGAGCTTTTGTATGAAATCTGTAGGATGGAATTCACCTAATAGTTTACATTACCAGCAAAAGAATTTTCCACCACAGAAGCAAATGGAACAGGATCAGTTCCAGGATCCACATGATCCCCAACAAATTCAATTTTCAATGAGTTCACAAGTACCAACTGGGCCATTCTCTCAATCTCAGCTTGAGGTCTACGGTTGACGCATCTGGCCCTGATGTAAGTTTCGCATTCCAAGCCAGAAATTCTGTGGATAAAGAGCGACGTCAAGCTCACACTTGTCTCTCCATGTAATATATTGAAGAAGGTTGAAACCCAACAGGAATTTGTGCTAATTCTTAACACCATTCAAGTGGCATCCCAATTCCAACATCAAGTTGGTGAAAAAAATGAGCAGAACACTACGATGAAACATGATGCACTTGAACCTTTTAGACTGGAAACTATAGCACAAGTGATAAATTTTGAGCCTACTGTAGTTACTTTGAGAAAATTCCCTGTGCAAGGAATATCAAATCTCGAGGTAGTAGCGCGCAGAAAAGCACTAGTAAAAGGAAGGAAAACCATGAGGAAATATCTTGTCACAAGTGACAGAAGATAAACAATGATTTTTTTGGTGTTGGAGTGATGGTAAACCCAAAGCAACCAAGCCTTTGACGTTCAAAAAGTTTTTTCAGGCAGCTGAATACATATGGTTTTCACAAAATTCGGTTTCTGCGAGATCAGAGGCATTTTTTGAAAAAAATTAACAGACGAAAACTTGCAGTCATTGGAAGAGTGATTGCAGCTGATGGAACAACGGAAAAAATGTATGATGGCATTCTTCGTTAAAGTTTCATGATGTTTAGAACTAGAAAATCAAACTTGTGACCGCCAAGGAGAAAGGACTGTAATTGTAATCTGTTGCGAAGAAACTTGAATTGTATATCAAAACATATTCTGAATGTTTCAAAGTTTTTCTCTTTGAACTTGCATAGTTTTGAAGGGGTCCGTCAAGTTTCATTCAAAATTGTATCTTAACAGATGAAGGTGGAGGCAGAAACTTCATTTTCCTTTCCCTGAACTTAGATTTTTTTTGTTTGTTTCATATTCTTTTTACAAGAGAGAGTTGACTGTTACAGCCTCCGCCAAAAAGAAACAATGATACCTTCAGGTGTAAGATACAATATTTACAACGATTTTAACGATTTCAAACACTATGCATCTCCTTTCATATATGCTTTGGCAGACTACTATAATTTCTCCTTGTGCATAGATACATCACAGAAAAATAGAAATTCTTACCGAATTGTGCAATATTTTGTCTAGAAGCGAGAAAGCTTTCCGGACATGATGCTTCTCACAGTGAGGGTTTTAACTCATCTCTACGATGTTAATACTTCATCGTGTTCGGTCGTTCTGCATCATAACGCAATCACCATTGACCACAATTTCCTTTGTAAAAAACCTTCTCATGGAATATTGCCACCTGCAACTCTCTCCTCTTGCATTCCTTGTGTATTCAATAAAGCAGCTACAAATATACTTTCTAGCTCTCTTAATCCCAAAGAGAAAACCTGTGGCTCCGATACCACATGTAGAAATCAAATTAATTGAAACAGATTGCAGAAAACATAGATACAAAACATTGGTGAAAAAGAGGCTTTAGCCTCATGGCATTCTCATCATTCTCTCTTATTAAAAGAATTTAGTTTACAATTTAAATAGATGAGAGAAAATGTCTAAGATAGTCTGTGTTATTCTAGACTCCTTTGGTTGATATAATTTCTCACCAAAAACCCACCAAGATAGGAGTTACTAAACAAACTCCAATATTTGAGGAACAACCCAAGAGTTAGGCACATATTCCTAACTAGGAATATTTAATTTATTTATTTATTATTTTGGATTTATTATTGTTATTTGAGAGAGGCTAACAATATATATATATAATGTATGATGGTTTATCCAAGATGCATTCCAGTTTAGAATATTGTTAGCTATGCGATCAGCTATTTGGTTTTTATTTATTGGCACATGTGTGAATGTAATGTGATCAAATTTTCAGATTAATATTTTTTCGTGCAAGTATTTTCTAAATAGATGTGAATCTCGTACATCATACGCTTGGTTTAACTATGACACCACTAACTGGGAATCGAGCTAGATATGCATATGGCATATGCCCTGATTGAGGGCATCATACATAAGTCCGATGATGACGTCATATTCTGCCTGATTGTTTTTCGTTCAGCCGATGCATACACCATTGGTGCATAATGGCGATCGGTCATGGTGGTAGATGACCTAGATGGCTGCTGCTAAACTTTGAGACCATCGCGATGCTCCATCAGTGAATCCAATGTAATTGTCGAGTTGATAATCCATTGTGACACTAGAGCATATTTTGTGACAAGTCTTTTGCTCATGGATTTACAGTGTTTGGTCTGTGTACTTTGACTCTAGGGGTGGGTCTTCTTGGCCCTTATGGGTAGAATTTCTTGAGGTAAAGGTCATTGACAGGGTTTCTGAGGCATGTTCAGACATCGCTCTCACCTCCTGACTATTGTAATACAGTCGCAAAACAAAGTGGGCTAGAAATATCTTGCTTGTAAGACTTTTTGGGTGGTTTCCATACCAAGAAGGTGGCCACCGCAAGTACCATTGTGGCAGTGATTAAGGGCTTGTTCCACTTGGTCGTGGGTAAGGCATCAACGTAAAATGGTGTCGATGCCCCGTCAGTATAAGACATCTCCCATGAGGAAGTATCCTGGGGCCTTATGGCGGGTTTGTAAGAAGAGGAGGATATCTTCATACCAAGGGTTGTCGGTTGCTACGAAGACGAGATGCTCATCTGGTAGTGAATAGTTTACTAGTGATCCTTTGGTATGACTTGGGAGGTCCGTAATGAGCTCCACTAAGATTAACGTCTTTTTTCTCTTGGGGGAGCGAAACTGTTAAGTCGTATTCTTGGAGAATGAATATCTAGCGAGCGTATTTTTGGTTTATTAGGCGACACATGAGCAGATATTTGATGGGATTAATATCCACGAAAACCATTATGGTCTTACGATGATGTAGTGATGTAGCATTTGGACTACATGAATTAGCGCTAAGGCAGTCTTTTCTTCGATTTCATATCTTACTGTAGAGCCTCATAAGGTTTTGCTAACGTAGTAGATTACATGTCCCTTCCCATCTAGGCCCTCCTGGATCAATACTCTGACCAAAGTGGTCTCCGATGCTGATAGATACAGGATGTAATCCTTGTTATAGTCTAGGGGACTGATGAGCAGTGCTCAAGAGAATGTCTTTCAGCGCGTCAAATTCTTGTTGGGCGTGGTCATCCAATTTGAATGGGATGTCCTAGTGAAGGTGGCGTAGGAACTCTTGAGCGCCAGTAGCGTAATCTAGGACGAAACATCTCAGAAAATTAGCCTTCCCGTGCAAGATTTGTAGTTGCCTGAGGGTTCAAGGTGGAGGTACCTCTTTGATGGCTTGGACCTTGAGGGGGTCCACTCGAATTCCTTGTTCGGACATGATAAAACCTAAAAGTCTTCCTATAATGATGCAAAAGATGCACTTGAGGGTGTTCAAGCGTAGGTTGTATTTCCTACATCATTGGAATAGCAGTTGCAGATCCTCGAGATGGTCTAAGTACTTCTTGGATCAGATGGTTAGGTCATCCAAGTAGGCGAGGATAAGGTGTGCCAAGTAATGAAAGATGTAATTCATGGCCCTCTGCAAGGTGGCTCCTATTTTTTTTAAGCCAAATGGCATTACCTTTTATGCGAATGTGCCTAGGGGGTAGTGAACGTGGTTTTGTACCGGTCGGTACGGCGGATTTGAATTTGATTGTACCCAAAGAACCCATCCATAAAGGAGAGGGCCTCATGACCCGCACAAGCATCGATGACCTAGTCGATGAATGGGGTAGGGTAATTTTTCTTAGGACATGCTTTGTTCAAATTGCGAAAATCGGTGCAATCACATAGGTGCCCTATTTTTTCATGACGGGAACAGGATTGGAAACCCAAGATGTGTAAGCAATGGGGTAGATAAACTTGGCTTTGTGAAGCTTGTCGATTTATTGTTTTATTTCTTCTTCCTTGGACGGGTGCAGATCACGTTGTTTCTGGGGTATTGGCGGTACGTCAGACCAGGTGTCAATATGGTGGTCTACGATAGTGGGACTCGACCCATAAATCTTTGTGTAGTCCCATGCGAAGATATCTCTATACTCTTGTAGAAATTGGGTATAAGAGGTTATTTATTCTGGTGAGCATGTTACCCACAATGAGATTTCTTCAACCTTTCCAGGATTTTGATATATATTCACCTTGACGGTAGGTGAAATGTTTGACATGTTTCCTTCCTCGAACGCATTGGGCGCTACGATGGGATTCTTGAACCAATAAACTTTCCCTGATGGGAGGAAATATTTTTATTCAATCGCATAAATCTCTTGTTCTTATGTCTTTTTAGGACTGAAAACTTTTCATGGGAGAAAAGTGAGCAATGAAGCATTTCATCGCATGGATAATCCGACTCCGTCATGGCTTCAAGGATGTCCTCGTTTGAATGAAATATGGATCCTAAGGGGGATTTATTTTTCCAAGGTTGTGCAGAAGAGGTTTAGTCTGCATGAAGCTAGTTGATAGACATGAAAAGGATTCCATCGTCGACATGGTGGAACTAGACGTGGACGACAGAGTGCAGACAGATTGGGCTTGCATTTTCATTGGTACAACTACTTTTGTAGTTGGATCTAAGTCGACACCTATGATATATGAGCAGACAACCCAATTCATGGTTCTGATACATGAGGATATGAATTGTATATGGTGTATCATGTCATCGGTGTTTGGTGGGGGAGGAATTTTCGTGATGGCATTTTGCATGAGCGCAAGGCTAGATTCCTCGTTAGTATGGGCACTTTCTGGAAGATGGAAGTTGTGGCTGCTACAAAGTGTTACACAGAATTTTTCCATTGTCCATGCAATCCCCGTCCTGCACATTGGAGGATCACGTATGTGACTAAAACAAAGTGTCATGCCTTGCAAAGACCATCATTGCATCCCTTTCGATGAGGACATCATTCCTTATGTTGAAAATTTCCTGAGCAGACCATCAAAAGCACATGTTTTTGCCTTGGCGCTAGTAGATCGTTATGCCCTCGTGCCAATGAGGAAGATTAACACTAGGTCGTGCACCCATTGGCGCTCTGTCCCAGTGACCAACTCGCACCAACCTGTTTATGGAATTTTTTTTAAATATAGAGGCAATTTTTCTATCCTAACAATTCGTGGGTGATTCATCTAGAGTGGTTCAACTGAATAACAATGGCCCCCCTCCTTTAGCCTCTTTTTTCCACCTTTTGGAGAAACCTCCCAAGGGATAAGGCCTCCCTTCCACCATTGTAGGGATCCCAAACTCTTCCTCTCCCTCTATAAAAAAATCCATCTTCCATTGATGAGCTAGCTAAACATATTATAGCTAAAACATTGAAGATAATTCCTGAACATATTGCTAGAAAGATAGAATGGAAAGAGACCTTTGTCGAGAGAGCTTAGGCTTGTGACCTCACCCTGTCCGAATTCCCCGACGATCCTTTGAGACGTGCTTCTACTGAACCCCGCTAGAGGAGGTTGCGATGTCAAGGCTCCGATTGTAACTCTTCCTTATATTTATATATATACATGACTATTGTTTGGTTCCAATCTTGCATTAATGTGTTTTGTTTGATACAATATGCTTAACCCTCCTTGACTGGTTAGTTGATTATGAATGAAATCATTGTTTTGTATGCTGCTCTTTTTTGCTGATCTTTGTGCAAGTATCTGAGCACTGTTGCGGAGGGATTGTGACCCGTCAAAGCAGAGATCAAGAGGCCACCACCACTACAGCGACAACAACGTTGGGCTCTAGGTAGGTCAATCTACCCTTTCCCTTTGTTGCTAGACCCACTCTAGGGCTAGAGGGATCATCTCTATCCGTAGAGAGGATTTACCTTCACATAAAATTAGCAACTCCATTGGGGATCAGTGTGAGTTTGTTGTTTCGTTGCCCATGCAACTTTGGTCATTTGCTTACTTGTTTGTCTTTTTTGGCTTGTCTGATTGTTTGGAATCCTCCTGTTTAGCTCTAGAGTGTCAAGATTGACCTATGCTCCCTAGTTCTTCCCTCCTCCTATATTTATCCAGCTTGGTGCGAGTTTTGTTTGAATAGTCGCGCCAATTGGCGCTGGTTTATTTTGTTGCAGTAGCGCCAATCCCTGTTTGGCACGGATTACTGCCTCACAGTCGTGTCGAATACTGTAGGATATTGTTTGACCCTTTTTCTGAGTTTTTGGCAAGTTGTGCTTGACTCTGGCTTGTTTCTTTCTTTGCAATTAGTCTTTTTGGAGTTTTTTTTACTATTTTAGGCTTTCTCTTCTTAGTTGTTTGTCCATTCTCTAATCAGTGCAGTTCATAGCCCTAGGGTTTCTAGGTGTCTTTCGCTCACTGAGCCTTGTGATTGAATTTCGAGTCTTTTTTATCTTTGTCAATTCGATTCCGTGGTCGGTTGCTTTAGTCTTTCTTGATCCTTTGAGTTTTGGTTTGTTGAACAATTACTTTTGTGCTTGTTTGACTCTCTGTCTCTTCACTTCGAGCACAGATCACATTGCTTGTTTGGGTCATTTTGAGAGCTTTCATTTTGTTTGAAAGAGTGCGTCATTGGTTTGAGTACATTTTTATGTCTGTATTGCTTTCAAATTGTTTGCCTTGAGATCTCTACATTCATTGTTCTCTAAACTAGTGTTTGATTTGATTTTTGATGTAATTAGTGCATTTTGTGCTTCATTCATTCAGAAAACAAAAAATTGCATCCTTTCGTTTGCATCGAAAATGAAGATTTCTTTTGCATAACTAGCGCTTTCATCTAGGAAAGAGTTTTTCATTTCTCGTTTTGATTGTATTAGATGCATTAAGGGACTTTTTCGTATCACTTCATTGATTTATGCTTTCTAAAAGATCTCTATCTTTCCCTTAGTTAGCATTCATCGAATGGAAAATGGTGTTCTATTGCATGTAGCTTGCATTTAGGAAATTTGAGATCAAATTCGGTAGGGCCTTGAAACTGAAACATTAATTCAAGATCAAAAATAAAATTTATTCAATTAACCTAAGGAAGCATTGGAACCTAACGCAACATTTTTAGAGGTCTATGCTAGTAATGTGTTCCAGCGTTGTTAAACCTAGTAGTTGTTGTTCGCCATCTAGCTATAGGCAGCCCTAGTATGGAATTTTTCTCCCTGTCCCATTGAGTATATAAACAGAGACCCTCATAGGTTAAAAACCTTTATCCATAGGAAGCAGAGTCTGTTGCCCTGTAACCGTCATACACCGAACACAGCATTCAGGGAGAATACCTGCACGTATGTTAATTCCTTGGTCATTTCTCTTTCATTTGATCACCAAGGTGTATATGGAAGTTCATGGAAACTTGGTACACCCTCTTGCTTAGATTACCTCAGTAGTCATTTCAATTTTTCGTGACTCCTTAAAAAGAGAAGAGATCATCGAGCACTTTTCCTTTCACACTCGTTTAAAATTGAAAGTTACTAGAGTCATATTTTGTTTGTTTCTCAACTCTTAAAACATGAAACAGCAAAGTTTTGTTCTGGTGTTGTAAAATTAATTACCTACGATCACATGCCCATTAAATTTTTTTTTACTTGGCTTGTTTTTTTACTTCTTTATATTTTGATCTTGAAGCCCTGAATTTTTTATCTCGTTTTCCTTCCTGTGTTGAAATATTTTCACAGTGGCGAAACCACCAGTTTCGTTGTCTTCTTCATTGCCTCCTAGTGGTAGTTCATTTCCTGACGTTTCTTTCGAAACCCCTCAGTCCACTAGGTTTGCCAAGCTTTCGAAGCCTATTCTCCCTAATGTTCAACCTCTCGCTACCTGATCTCCTCCTGAAGAGTTAGTTGAGTTCAACTGGACCCCTCAGGGTGCTTGGTCTGGTTTTGGGAGTGAGGAAGAATACCCTCATCTTACTTTGGGATCACCTTTCATAGTTGTTGCTATACCTCCTAGCCCTTGTCGTCTTTTCTAATATCTTACAGCTTTGTCAGACATGGATTCTTCGAGTCATGTCAGCAGTCAGGAAATTCCTGTTTCCACAAGGGAATATCAGCTTTTCCCTAAAGATAACTCGCGTGTCTCTAATCAATCTTCCCCTCCATCGGTGTAACTTCCTCCCAGTTATCGGTCTTTGAGTCAGATTATTTCTAGTGTTGTGTCCATAGCATAGTCCAATACATCAAATCCTCCTAGGAGTTTGATCCTTCCTTCATTAGGAATGTCGCCTTCAACACCTAGTTCGTCGGCAGTTGTTACATCTGTCCCAATCCAACCTACCATTTGTGTGGCTTCGTCTGCACCGGTTGTTACACATCAATCGTCAGGATATTTTCACACTCACAGGTCTATATTTCTTAATCCTATGTGGCCTGTCAATCCTGGCCCGGGTAAATCACAACCCCGCGCTGTGGAAGCCACGCCTGCTTCTAATATGGCTATGACTTCCTCTGCCATTCCTAGCGGTCTTACTTTTGAAGAGTATATGTTGGTTTTTAAGCAGTAGAACTCCCAGGGTTCTCAATAGCCTCAAGCTCCTATCAGTCCTCCACATCATTATGATGTCTTCAGTAACCCCGTTTACATGCCTTTGATTGATCCTCATTAGGCTGTTAATCTGCCTCCGGCTAATCCTTATCGGATCGCCTCTCATCAAGGTTCAGTAATACAAGGACAACCCTCTGGTCTGCAAGGACAACCCTCAAAGGGACAACCTTTGATCCAGCAGAGACGACCTTATGGTACGCAAGGACAACCCTTACAGGGTCAACCTTCAGTTCAGCAACCCTATTGTCCTTCTGATCAACCTCAATATCAATATCAACTAGGCACGTCTTACGTTCCTGGGGGGAAAATGTATCCACCACAGGGACAACCTTTTGCAAAAAAACAATAGCCTTACAGTCAGCAATGCCAAAACTTTGTGCAACAAGGACAACCCTACGGTCCTACTCCGGGTCAACTTGGTTATCAGGGACAAGCTGGTCCATCACAACCATCAGTCCAACCTCTTTCACAAGGGAAACCTGGTGGTCCTCAGTATCCAGACCAACCTGCTCCGCAGGGACAGCCTACCCAGCCCCATCAGTCGATTCAACTCGCTCAATAGCCAGTTCAACCTATTCAACCAGCCCAGCAGCCGGTTCAACCTATTCAACCAGCTCAATAGCCCATTCAACCTGCTCAGCAGGGTCCACCTTCTCAACCTCAAGGTGCTACTTATCCTCCTCAATGTTCATATCAGATGGTATATAGTGTGCCCAAATGTTTCACTTATTACCCTCAAAATAAATCCCAAATGGTGTATAATCCACCTCAAGGCAATGCTTACATTCCGCAACAAAATCCATACGTTGCTCAGCAAGGACCTCAATGGTATGCTCAGAATCAGTATCATGGTCCTCAACCCCAGTATGGGAAGAACTATCCGGCTTATAACCCCTATGGTCAGAATCATCCAGAACAAAACATATGGGGGTACAATTTCTCCCAGCCTAGGTGGAATGTTAACACCAGTCCTTATAAACAATCGTCGATGCCTTTTAATCCTCAATTACCATTTTTTGCTACGTTGGAATTACTAAATGTGTCAAAGTTAATGAATGATATAATTCTTCATAACCCGTATTGGCCTCCAATTCCAACCAAGATTCCTGGTGATTGTCCTAAGTTTGAGGGAAAGCCTGGAGAAGACCCCCAAGCGCATGTTATTGTTGGAAATACTGAGAGGGGGGGCTGAATCAATATTCCTTTCAATTAGAGCATTAGTTAATCTTCAATTATTATCAGTGTTTGTATAATGATAGCAGCAAACAAGAGGAACACAAATGCACACAGTTTTTAAGGTGGAAACCCACTCCGGGACAAAAACCACCTAATGCTTTTCTAATAATTCTTTAATATTCAAATCCAATTGAAAATAAAGCTCCAACTTCCTAGAATCTAGAAAAGCATTCTTCTCCAGCTCCCACTGGATGGACGCTCCAATGCTCGAGATTCTTCAGTAGTCAACTGAACAGATGCCCCAACACCTAATGAGCTACAACTCACCCTAGCACCACCCTACCACCCTATTGAAGAATAAAAGAAGAATGGACTTCCATACCAGAGAAAATGGTTCACTTTACAATGATATAGAATGATGTAGAAGAAGAAGATATACTATACCATAACCCCAACTTTGACACAACCACCTAATGATGATCCTAGACCTCCCAACACTGCCTCTTCAACCCTTGGAAGATAGACACTAGTAAAAATTTTACAATAATGTATTTACAATGACTTAGTGCAAAGATACCTTTACAATGATTGTATGCAGTGCTGCCCACTTGAAGACTTCATATGATGAACTTCTTGCTATTGTTATGCACCTTGGTTCATGCTCTTTTCATGCTACCCTCTTCTACACCTTTTTTTGCTTTGCTGCCCTAGAAATTCTGGTCCTTTGCAACCCTTGACAACACATGATCTAGCTTTTTATTTGCCTTCTAGGAGCTCGATATTGAATATGTTGTATCTATGTTATTTCAGATCCTCGATATCTTATTTTCAGTCTTGTATTATTCCTATGAGTCTTCTTTCCAATGCCACAAGTCTGACCCAATTTGGATTCTTCAAGAGAGAGTTATACCCAATCTCTCACAATCCCTAATTATGGATTGTTCCATTAGATCACACTTGTACGGCATGCCACCTGTCCTTTTTTTCTTCATTTGGCTCTGAAATTGATAGAGAAAAAATTACAGACTGTGCACTATCTTCCACTTTCTACGGAATTCCAATCCGATACTCAGAGAGAGAGTTATGACGAATTTACCAAGGTCACTTCTTTGAGATGAATTTCAGGAGCCTACAAAAACCCTAACTTACACAGATCATATCTCCAAAAATATTGCGCACCTTGATCTAAAATTTTTACAGCAGCTTCCTCAGGATTTTGGCTTCGTCTCATAAAAATTTCAGCTTTTAAACCTTCGTAGAAAAAAAATTAATAGTGAAAATTCCACAATGACTTGTTTTAGATGGTTGAATCCCTTGCCTAAGGAGGAAATGCAAATCAAAATTTATATAAATGCTTAAGATAAGGGGGGCTTCAACAAGTGAACTTGGGAGGGATTTTAGGAGCTTAAAAAATATTAATTATGAATTTTTAATGACCCATGCCCCAACCCCATGGGGTTTCAGCCCACTAACTGGGGGTAAAAAATTCAAACATGAATATCTCTCAAACCATGAAGAATTACATGGCGTGCCATATATCAACGGAAACATCTCGACAAGTAGAAACCATAAAAACAATTATTGACCCATAATATATTAATTTGGTAGGTAAAAATTCCCATGCAATATTGGGTTAGCCCCTGGTGCTACTTGGGTTGACATCAATGACAACTGCTGATCAACAATCTCCCCCTTTGGCATTGATGGAAACACAAGTACTCCCCCTGCAATCATGACACCTCTTCCTACAACATTCTCTCCCCCTTTGACATCAATGGCAAAGGGTAACTCCCCATGAAACACAACCATCCTGCGGACTTGTACACACTTCCACTCCCACTGACACACAACCGTCCTGCAGACCTATAATCTAATGATAACTTGGGAGAATCCCAAGCTTTTGACGAAGATATTCAAATTCTTCACGAGGTAAAGGTTTAGTGCAGATATCAACAATTTGTTCTTTTGTACAAACATGCTCAAGTTTGATATTCTTTTCAACGACTTGTTCTCTAACAAAATGATATTTGATTGGAATGTGTTTTGTTTTTGAATGCATGATAGGATTCTTGGAGATGTTGATGGCACTAGTGTTGTCACATAATATGGGAATAGGCTCACTGAATTGTACTTGAATATCTTTCAAAGTTTGTTTCATCCAAAGGACTTGAGTACAACATGATGTTATTGCAATGTATTCTGCTTTCGTTGTAGATAACGAGATTGAAGTTTGCATTTTGCTCAACCATGTTACGAGACAACCACCTAGATAGAATGTTGCTCCACTAGTACTCTTATGATCATCAACGCTTCCTGCCCAATCTGCATTTGTAAAGGCTTGAATAATGATATTGTTACCCTTGGGATACCACAAGCCATATTCTTCTATGCCCTTTAGATATCGAAGAATTATTTTGACGGCAATAATATGTGATTCTTTTGGTGTTTCTTGGAATCTTTCTACTTGTCCAACTGCGTGCATAACATCTGGCCGAGAGGCTGTTACATATAGAAGAATACCAATCATAGATCTATACAACCTCAGATCCACATCCTTAGATGAGTCGTCTATGCTCAATTTACAACCTGTTACCATCGGAGTAAGGACAGGTTTGCAATCTTCCATTTTGAATTTCTTGAGCATTTCCTTGATATACTTGGCTTGACATATAAATATTCCTTTCTCTTGCTGAGATATTTGAAGCCCTAAGAAGTATGTCAGCTCACCAAGTAAAGACATCTCAAACTCACTTTGCATCTTTGTAGAAAATTTTTTACTTAGTCGATCATCATTGCTACCAAATATTATATCATCCACATATACCTCAATGATTGTTAAATTATCTTTATCTGTTTGTACATAAATATTGCTATCAACAGTACCTTTCTTGAACCCTTGTTGACATATATATCCATCAAGATGAGCATACCATGCTCTAGGAGCCTGCTTGAGACCATATAGAGCCTTCTTTAACCTGCAGACATAGTCTTCTTTTTGTGATAGTGGAAAACCTTTAGTTTGTTCGATGTAAACTTCTTCTTCTAATTATCCATTCAGAAATGTTGACTTAACATCCATTTGGTAGACTTTGATTTTTCTTGAACATGCATAGGAGAGAAACATTCAGATGGCTTCCATTTTGGCAACTGGTGCAAATGTTTCGTCGAAATTAATTCCTTCCACTTGTGCATAGCCTTTGCAAACCAATCTTGCTTTGTTTCTGGTAACCTGCCCATCTTCATTCAATTTGTTCCTGAACACCCATTTAGTCCCAATGACATTTTTATCTTTAGGTCGTGGAACTAATTCCCAGGTGTTATTCTTCTTAATTTGATCCAATTCTTCATTCATAGCTACTACCCAATGTTCATTCTGGCTGGCTTCCTCAAAAATACTAGGCTCAAAGTTTGTTAGAAAAGCAACGTGAGATTTTTGTGATGAACGAAGTTGTCGACCTTCATTTATGTCACCAATGATTTGATTTGATGGATGGTTCTTTTGATTCCACTCTTTCGTTCTCCTTGGAGGAGCTTCTTGTTGTTGTTCTGGTATATCTTGATGATCATTGTTTACTTCTTCCTCGTCGATAGTTGCTTCTTGTTCTGCAATTTTATCTATGTCTTTTTCAACCTCTGTCTCAAGTTTCAAAGATTCTAGATCCTCATCATTACTCGCTAGAACACCATCTTTGTCAAATGTAACATTTATGCTCTCCACTATCTATTTTCGTCTTAGATTATAACATTTATAGGCCTTTCTTTTGCGTGATTAACCAACAAAGATACCTTCATCAACACGTGATTCAAACCTACCCAGATTTTGATCTTCTCTTTTGATATAACATTTGCTTCCAAAGATTCTGAAATATTTTACATTGGCTGGTTTTCCTTTCCATAATTCATATGGATTCTTATTGCAATTATTTCTGAGAAGACTTCGGTTGATAATGAAGATTGTCATATCAATTGCTTGAACCTAGAATTTTTCATCCAATTTTGAGTCCTTCAACATTGTTCTACCCATTTCCTGTACGGTTCTGTTCTTTCTTTGAGCAACTCCATTTTGCTGAGGTGTTCATGTTGTTGAAAATTTCCTTTTTATTCCATTTTCGTCACAATATTGCTTAAATAATTTGGAAGTGAATTCTCCACCATTATCTGATCTTAAACACTTTATTTTCAAATCAGTTTCATTTTCAACCAACTCCTTGTAGATCTTAAAGCACTCAAATGCTTCAGATTTTTTCTTTAGGAAACTGACAGCTATCATCCTAGTATAGTCATCTATCATTAACATGAAATATAATTCTCTGTCTAAGCCTTTTGTTCTCACAGGACCACATAGATCAGTATGTATCAATTCCAATGGATGTGATGCAAAGTGTTCTTTTGTTTTAAATTGGAATTTTGTCTGCTTTCCATGCCGATATGCCTCACATAGTGTGTTGGAAGGTTTTGAGATTTTTGGCATTTCTCGTACTGCTTCCTTTTTTCTTATACTGATAAGATTGTCAAAGTTTATGTGACCCATTCGTTTGTGCCATAACCAGCTTTCATCTTCTTTAGCTAGTATACATGCTTTAGTTGCTTCATCCAGAACATATATGTAGTTTGGAGCTCGACTTGTTGTAGTCACAATTTTACCATACCTGCCTTTCCTGATTTCACATTTTGTGGAGTTGAATAGCATTGTGTGTCCTTGATCACACATTTGTCCAACACTGAGCAGATTGTGATTCATGTTTTTGACCAATAGAACATTCTTGGCTATAACATCTTTGCTTTCGAGAGTGACAGTACCTGATCCTATAACATTTGAAGATCCATAATTTCTAAAGGATATGGTTCCATCCTTCTTCTCTTTCATAGATACAAATTTCCTTCTATCTCCAGTCATATGTGTTGAGCAACCGCTGTCAACATACCACACATCTTTATTTTTTGAGCCTTGAGAGCGAGAGTACAATTATCAGTCTTCTTCTTCTTCCATGTTCGTTCATTCTGTGGCTTCAAATATTCTTCTGGAGAATTTTCAAGTCTGTAGTCTCTGGCTATGTGTCCAAAGTTCTTAAATTTGTAACATTCCATATTATTTCTTAAATGTTAAAACCTATTGATGCTTCGTTGAGCCCTAGGAGGTTCATATTTGAAGAATCTCTTGGAATTGTATTGGTTCCTAGGGTACATGCGACATTCTACAGCTTTATGACCAAATTTTCCACATGAATAAAAATAGCCATGAAAAATATGTTGGTACCTAGATGAAAATCTTCATCGAGGAATCGTCTTCCAAGGATGTGCTTGCGAATCTTTTCCAATGAAGTCTACATGTATGTCAGATCTCATAGGTTCATTGTATTTTGTTGTATAAGGTCCTGCTTATTCTTCTTTGTAACCGAGGCCAGTTCTGTCGTTGTAAGATCGTTGATTGTTGATGAGTTCTTTCGATGCCCTTGAG
Organism: Pinus albicaulis; assembly: GCA_034641835.2. Taxonomy (NCBI): domain Eukaryota; kingdom Viridiplantae; phylum Streptophyta; class Pinopsida; order Pinales; family Pinaceae; genus Pinus; species Pinus albicaulis. The sequence continues at coordinate 498,187,862 of CM076583.1, read as the reverse complement.
CTGTTGGCATAGTTTTGGACAGTTTTTCCCTTCTTCACTTTCTTACGCAACGAGACTACTTCGGCTTCATATGCTTCCCTTTCTTGGTTGCTTTCTTCAAACTTCTTTTGAAGTGACTCTTCAATACATTTGTGTTCTTCAACCTCAATTTTGAGACCTTGAACTTGTTCTTCAAGAGTATTGGAACGGATCTTCTCAGCATTGAGCTCTTTTATAAGCTTGATTGCTTCCTCATAAAATTCTTCTATGGTCAACCCTTCTTCTTCATTGTTTGATACTTCTTGTTTATTGTGCTTGGCCATAAACAATACTTTCTCATTAGCTTCTTCTTTGTTGTCACTTTCTTCATCGGATGATGAGCTATCTTCTTTAGAGAGAAAGTTCCTTTTGGATCCTTTCTTTTTGCCTTGCTTGTTGAATTTCTTAAAGCCTTTCTTTCCTTTTGAGTTGCCATCACTTGTGTTCAGACATTTTTCTACGAAATTCCCAACCTCACCACAACCGAAACATATAAATGGAAGTTTACTTTTGAATTTTCCCTTACCAGGTTTTAGTTTTCTCGTAAAGTAAGCATATTCTTCATCTGAAAGACCTTCTCCATCATCTCCCTTTTCTTCACACTTGCACGTGCATGTCATTTCAATTGAAGGTTGTTTGTCCTTATTGGTTTGCTTAGATGCAACGAACGTAGTTTCTAGATTTGAAGTACCCTTTTCTTCATCAAGTCTCATTTCATATGCTATGAGAACTCCATGTAATTCTTCCTTGCTGAGTTTGTCCAGATTTGCACTGTATTCTAAGATCGATACCTTTGGGTTGAATCTCCCTGGTAACGTTCTAAGAATCTTCCGTATAATAGTCTTCTCGTCAACTGGCTCTCCCAATCCGTCCAGAGTATTGGTTATTTCATCAACGTATTGGAAGTATGCAACAATGTTGCAATCTTCTTTCATTCTGAGTTGCTCAAATTTTGCTCTATAGATTTGAAGCTTTGCTTCTTTGACATTTGAGTCACCTGCATATATATTCTCAAGCTTGTCCCATATATTTTTGGCAGTTTTACAACCCAACACCTTATGATAAGCAGATTCAATAAGTCCACTGATAATAATATTCTTTGCTTTTGCATCATTTACCAAATTCTTCTTACCTTGTTCATTTGCGGTTGATGTAAATCCATTTTGAACAGTGTCCCATACTTCGTAACCTTGTGCCAAGAGATAGACCTCCATTCTTCCTTTCCAGAGTGCATAATTATTTTCATTGAATAGAGGTACACCATTCTTGGTATGCTCCATGACCTCCTTCCAGCTGTTAAACTGCTATTGAAGGAACCAAGCTCTGATACCAATTGTTGGAAATATTGAGAGGGGGGGGTGAATTAGGATTCTTTTCAAATAGAGCATTAGTTAATATTCAATTATTACCAATTTTTGTACAATTATAGCAGTAAACAAAAGGAACACAAATGCATACAGTTTTAAAGCTGGAAACCCACTCCGGGACAAAAACAACCTAATGCTTTTCTAATAATTCTTTAATATTCAACTCCAATTGAAAATAAAGCTCCAACTTCCTAGAATCTAGAAAAGCATTCTTCTCCAGCTCCCACTAGATGGATGCTCCAACACCCAATATTCTTCAGTAGTCAACTGAATGGATGCCCCAACACCCAATGAGCTACAACTCACCCTAGCACCACCCTACCACCCTATATAAGAATAAAAGAAGAATGGACTCTCGTACCGGGGAAAATGGTCCACTTTACAATGATATAGAATGATGCAGAAGAAGAAGATATACTAGACCATAACCCCAACTTTGACACAACCACCTAATGATGATCCTAGACCTCCCAACACTGCCTCTTCAACCCTTGGCAGATAGACACTAGTACAATTTTTACAATAACGTATTTACAATGACTTAGTGCAAAGATACATTTACAATGATTGTATGCAGTGCTGCCCACTTGAAGACTTCATATGATGAAATTCTTGTTGTTGTTATGCACCTTAGTTGATGCTCTTTTCATGCTACCCTCTGTTGCACCTTTCTTTTCTTTTCTGCCCTAGAAATTCTGGTCCTTTGTAACCCTTGACAACACATGATCTAGCTTTTTCTTTGCCTTCTAGGAGCTCGATATTGAATCTGGTATATCCCTATTATTTCAAATCCTCAATATCAGATTTTTAGTCCTATAGTAGTCCTCTGAGTCTCTTTCCAATTCCATAGATCTGACCCAATTTGGATTCTTCAAGAGAGAGTTATACCCAATCTCTCACAATGCCCTAATTACAGATTGTTTCAGTAGAGCGCACTTGTACGGCATGCCACATGTCCTTGTTTCTTCATTTGGCTCTAAAATTGATAGAACAAAAATTAAAGACTGTGCACTATCTTCCAATTTTTACGGAATTCCAATCCGATGCTCAGAGAGAGATTAATGACGAATTTACAAAGGTCACTTCTTTGAGATGAATTTCAGAAGCCTGCAAAAACCCTGAATTCCAAAAATCATATCTCAAAAAATATTGCACACCTTGATTTTTAATTTTTACAGTAGCTTCCTCAGGATTTCAGCTTCACCTCATAAAAATTTCAGCCTCTGAAACTTTGGAGAAAAAAATTTAGAGCGAAAATTCCACAATGACCTATTTCAGATGGTCGAATCCCTTGCCTAAGGAGGAAATGAAGATCACAATTTATATAAATGCTTAAGATGAGAGGGGCTTCAACAAGTGAACTTGGGAGGGATTTTAGGAGCTTAAAAAATATTAATTATGACTTTTCAATGACCCATGCCCCAACCCCATGGGGTTTTAGCCCACTAACTGGGGGTACAAATTCAAACATGAATATCTCTCAAACCGTGAAGAATTATATGGCGTGCCATATATCAACGGAAACATCTCGACAATTAAAAACCATAAAAATAATTATTGTCCCAGAATATATTAATTTGGTAGGTCAAAATTCTCATGCAATATTGGGTTAGCCCCTGGTGCTGCTTGGGTTGACATCAATGACAACCGTTGATCAACAGTTTTGACCTACCACTTGTGGTGTTCCTCTAACTCTTGGGTTGACGATTCCATCTGACTCTGTCTTTTCCAAAGGACTCTTACTGGTGTCACTGCAAAGTGGTACATTGAATTATCTCATGGCATCTTTGAAGATTTCGACTCTTTAGCCATGGTGCTTCTCACACATTTTCAGTTATCGGTTCTCTTTGAGACCGAGACGCACCTCCTCACATCCTTGAAATAGGACCGAGCTACTCATATCTCGAATCATATTCATGAATGGAGGCATCTTCATCACTTGATCAAGTTCGATATTCCTAATCAGCTTTTAACCGATTGGTTCACCACCTCATTTTTCAATCAAATCGATAAAGACATAGCTATGGGGGCATTCGTGACCGAAGAACGGGCCATTGCTTGTGCCCAGTACCTTGATCTTTTGTACTCTTATTCTGACATGTTCTATGATATCTTTCCTAATGCTCCTCGACCTAAAACTTCTAAAGCATTGGCGATGCCATCTGTTAATGGTATCATCGGTTTTGTGTCTCAGACTTCTCGTAAGTCTTCATCTTCGAATCATGGGAAGCAAAAGTCTAATCCTTCCACTCATACTGCTTCTCAGCCTACCCCAAATTCTGGTACAACTGCGGAAGTCAATGTCGTTCAAGCCAATCCAACAGATAAGACTTCCAAAGGGAAAAATAAGGGTAAAGGTAAGGCCAAAGTCGATACCCCGAAACAAGGTTTTTCTAAACCTCGTGCTGATGATGGTTCGCAGTGTAAGCCAAAGTACCCCTTTTGATTTGTGACGAACAGCATTACACCAAGGACTATCCTCGATGAGCTGAAGTAAGTAGATTACTTAAAGGCACCTAGGGAACTACAGTTGTTCTCAAAGAACCTTTTCCATCATAGCAGACCCAGATGGTAGAGCAACCTCAGCCCTCTGCCCCATTTGGCTCTCAGGTTTTCATGATGAACAGTTATGCATCCATTTCTAGCACTACTTGGTCGAAATATTATACTAGATCACATCAGGCAGCGGGGAAAGAGATTTTTGATGGTCCTCCCCCTCTACTTATTTCTAGGCCTCTTCAGATTGAAAGGCCTAGTATTGAGCCCATTGTACGGCCACCTTCCAAAGGTGTACTCTGTAAGTCTTCTTACAATCCCAACGCCCATGTTGTTCAACATTATATTATTATTGAGGATCTGGCTCACGCGCCATTTGCAATGTGTGCATTAGAAGTACTTCAAATTTTTCCAACTCAACGAAAGGCTTTGTTATCTATGATTGGCGGGGTTGATTCTACTGATTCTAGCCTTCTCGCTTTCGACTTGGAGAATTTCATCCCACGACTCCCGCACCAAATTACACTCATCATACAAGTTGGTATTAATGGTCTGAATATCCATTGGGTAGTTGTGGATGAGGGTGCATCTACATTCGTCATGTCATCTTCTTTTTAGAAAGCCATTGGCTCTCCAGCTCTGAATTCATCACCAAATTCCCTTGAAGCATCTGATGGAAGGGAATCTAAACCTCTTGGTGTTCTCGCTAGTTTACCGATTACGTTAGAAGGGAAGATAGACAATGTCTAGGTTGAATTAGTTGATGCCAAACTCAATTACAATCTTCTCCTCGGTCGCAGTTGGACTCACGCCATGTTGTGTGTTCCATCCACTCTCTTTCGTGTTTTGAAATTCCCGCACAAAGGAAAGATTGTTACTGTCGATCAGTTGTCATTCTTTACTTCTTCTTCCGAGAACAAAATTTCGTATGTGGATCAAATTCCTACTCCCTATGAGAGAATAGGGTCAGATCTCTTAAAAGATCCTGCCCTTATGGGTATTTTTCCTCTTCCTCCACCCAACACTGTTCGGATTAATATGATCTCTTGGTCTGATCACCCATGGATCATCCCTTTGCCTAAGAAGATCGATTATTTTGGAGATTTGATGTCGTTAAGTCCGATCGAGATAGACTATTGTGAACTTATTTCGGCTTTGGAGCCTCCGCCTTCTAATCATGCTCCTTTGAGCATGTCTCTTGAAACTTATTATCAATCCCCTTGGCTCGGTGACTCGGATTCGCCCAATCCCTTGAAAAAGATATTTCCCTCCGATGAAGCCATCGTGGAAACTATGTCTCTCGAGGATCTTCCATGGGATGATAGCCATCAATTTTCCTCGTTCATGAATGGTCTTGGGGCCATGTATACGTGTCTTGAGAGGTTTGCATCTTAGTTTTCTTATCCTCCGCTTCAAACGCCTATTATAACACAGGAAGTTTTTACGGAGGGTAACTTGAGTAACATCACGCAAACGATGCCTATCGACATTTCTGTGAAACCGGGAATCGTCGAGAACATCCATATCGAGGTCACTTTTTCTTCAGATGAAGTTTAGGTTTATACTACCCTTTTCCGTGAGTTCCGTGATGTCTTTGCATGGTCCTATGTGTTGTACGGATTAATCAATCTTGCGAACAAGACCGATCTCCCTAGTACTAAAAGTATCTAGCAACAAATAGCCAAATAAACTAATCTTTCTCTAAGCATATATGATTCAAAAGAAGCTCTATAGAGGTGTGAAAGACTTACCATATGTCCAGCGCTTGTTTGAAGTCATTGTTGTCCCTCGTGCACTTGAAGGAGTTATCTTTGTAAACCTACAGTCACAAACAAGCAAAATATTAAATAGCACCTGTATAGAAATCATCATAAATCATGCTTATTATAGTGATCAAGGAATCTATGAAATAAACCATTAACTAACAGCTTATTAATAAAAATGAATATATTTGTATTAATTTCAAAAGAAGGAAAACCTTACAACCTTGGCCTTGATGTTGAACAGGCCTTCCCGAGGTCCGAAGCAGGAGTCTCCTCTACTTTGATAAGCTCTGCACTCCTCCAACCAAGACAAATAAAGGTATGTGATCTCTCCTCACAAAAATCTTCGTTAAATGAGTCTGAATCCCAACAGCACTTAACCTCAAATATTTCTAAAGCTTAAACTCCCCTTGAGGCTACCCAATGCCTCTTTTTATAGTGGAAAAGAGGAGGTTTTCAATTCCAACTATGAAGGGATAAAATCCTCCTTCAAAGGGATAAGCTCCTCACATCAAGGGGTTATCTCCATAAGGTAAGGGATACATGAACCTCATAAGAGCGGTTCTGCCACCGCAAGATATTTTCTAGAAGCTTCTAGAATTTACTAAAAATGAGCTTTTTTGAGTTTACTTGCGCCTTTTTAATCTTTATAGGGGTCCGCACCCATAACACAGAGAAAGTGCGTTTAAGTACGCAGAAGACATGCACATTAGGCGTGGGACCGCAGGCAAGATATAGAGAAAGTGTGACACCAAAGTTAAGGAGATTTTTAGGAACTTTTCTCTGATTTTCAAGGCTTGACATGAGGAACTGATATGTTAGACTTGCAAAGGAGGAAGTATGAGTGATAATGAGCTCATACACATAGCAGAATGTCAAGATGACAATTTTCAATGTAACACTATGAAGAGATGCCTGGCATCGATCCTAGTATAGTGGTGCATGGGATTTCTACCTACCTTGGTTCAAAACCTGTTCATCAACGTCTTCGTCCTGTGCACCCTAGAAAGGCTGCCACCATTAAGGGTGAAGTGGAAAAACTTCTCAACGCTAGTTTTATCTACCTTATTCTCTTGACAAAATGGGTGTCCAACATTGTCCCTGTAGATAAGAAATAGGGTACCATTCGAGTATGTGTTGATTATCGTGACATAAACTGGGACTGTCCTAAGGATAATTATCCTACTCCCTTTATTGATCAAATCATTGATGACTGCGGTGGTAGTGAGATATTTTCCCTCATGGATGGATTTTCTGGCTATAACTAGATTAACATTCTCCCGACTAATCAACATAAGACTGCCTTCATCTGTCCTTGGGGTACTTTCGCATACAAAAAGCTCCCTTTTGGCTTAAAAAATGCTGGGGCCACATTTCAGCGAGTGATTTCATATGCTTTTCACAATATTAAGCACATCATTCAGCCTTATCTGGATGACCTTCCAGCTCATTCAGCCAAATGTAAGGACCACCCTGACCATCTTCGTCAGATATTTCCTCGTTTTCGATGCTATAACATCCGGATAAATCTGCATAAGTGTGTCTTCTGCGTCGATTCCAGTAGACTCTTAAGGTTTATCATTTCCAAAGACGAGATTCACCTTGATCCACTCAAAGTTGAGGCTATCATCAATCTCCCCTCTCCATCCTCATTACATCAATTGCAGAGTCTGCATGGGAAGGCTAATTTTTTGCGTCGTTTTATACCTAACTATGCCGAAGTGGCTAAAGGATTTATGCAATTACTAAATCAAGGTGTCCCATTCATTTGGGATGAGATCGCCCAGAAGTCTTTCGATGCTCTAAAGATGTTGCTTGTCAACACTCCTCTGTTGTGTCCTCCAAACAATCATCGCAATTTTTCCCTCTATTTAGCCATCGCTTTCAGCACAATTGCCATGGTTTTGGTGCAAGACGATGATGACGGTGATGAGCATGTTATTTACTACCTCTCTCATAACCTTCTTGACACCAAAACATGCTATGCACATGTTAAAAGTTAGCGTTCACTGTGGTTCAAGAAGTTCAACTTTTTCATCATTACATTATGTTGCGTAATGTGACTGTGATTTCTGACTGCAACCCTATGACTTATATATTGTCTCGACAATTTCTGGGGAGCAAGTACTCGAAGTGGATCGTCATCCTCCAAGAGTTCGATCTGGAATTTACTATCGCCAAGTCGAAGAGATCATCAGTCTTTGTCAATCTGATCTGCTCCCTCCCCTCTGACTCCGCTTCGTCTGGTTCTGAGGAATGCATTCCAGAATATTTGCTTTTTTTGATAATCACCCTCGATCCTTGGTACAGTGATATCATCGCATATCTTCAGAATTCTAATTTTAGATCTAATTTGACGAAGGATACTCATTGATGCATCTGTCATCAATTGCAACCTTATCATATAGTCAGAGATACGCTCTACTACATCGGAGTAGATTCCATTCTCTGCCGGTGTTTGACTCTCGAGGAGGCTGAGAAAGCTCTGAATGATTGTCACAGTGGCACCTATGGAAGTCACATGTCTGGTTATGCCACTGCACAGAATATTCTTCGTTCTAGGTATTTTTGGCCCTCCATCTTTAAGGACTTCATTGTTGCTGTTTGTAAATGTCATGATTACCAGATTTATCAGTGCAAGATGCGCGCGCCGCCATCACATCTTCACCCTGTCATTACCGTTGGTCCCTTTGCGAAGTGGGGCATCACTTTTATGACATGTAACCCTCACTCGGCCTGGGGGCATGCTTATATCATCATAGTCATTGACTACTTCACCAAATGGGCTGAAGCAATGCCTACACTTGTCGTTGATGGTAAGACAGCTACTCAATTCATATTCAATCACATAATTTCTAGGTTTGGTGTCCCTCAAGCCATCATTATCGATCATGGTTCCCATTTTCGGCATTATATGGTGGTGGAGTTGACTTCCAAGTTGGGTTTGCATCATGACAGCTCAACGTCGTACTATCCTCAGGCCAATGGCTAGGTTGAAGCCATGAATAAAGTTCTTGTCATAATGCTTCAACGTACGATTGGGATGCACAAATCCAACTGGAATCTCATGTTATTTTCAGCTCTTTGGGCATACTGAACCTCAATTAAGGATGCAATTGGATTCACTCCATTTCAACTTGTTTATGGTTTGGAAGCCACCCTTCCGATTAAGTGTGAAATACCTTCACTCAAGTTTGATGTTAAATTGCTACCAAACACTTCGCCAAAAGAAGAGTGTCTTCTCTACTTAGAAATACTAGATGAAACTCGCCGCTTTGCTGCTTTTGTCAGCGAGGCACAGAAGAAGCGGGTCAAAGCTCATTTTTACCAGTTGGTTTCCCCTCGTTCCTTCATAGAAGGAGACCTCGTCCTCCTGTACAACCAAGCTCATGATAAGCTGGGGGAAGGAAAATTTCAACCCATGTGGCATGGGCCCTACATTGTTAAACATTTCTTGTGGAATGGGGCCTATGAGCTCATTGATTACGAAGGTCATCCTCTAGATCAGCCTAGAAATGGGTTGTATCTCAAAAAATATTATGCTTGAGTCATTTGTGCATGTTTTGTGTACATAGGTGTTCTTTTCATTTTTGTACATTTTTGGCTTGGTGAGCTTTGTGAGCGTTTTCTTGCTTATTGGGTCGTTGCTTATTGTGCAAATGTCTATTACCCCTTATGTCGGTTTCACGGATGGTGCTTCCCATAGTACCCGGAACTTGTCTTTGGCAGCCTGGGTGATTTATGATCCTGCTGATGAGTTGATAGATCTATAAGGTATCTATCTAGGCTGAACTACAAACAATGTTGTTGAGTATAGTGCTATCATTGAACTATTAACCGAGGCATTACCCTCAGCATTCATGCATTGGTTGTAAATATAGACTCACAACTTTTTGTTCTTCAACTTAATGGACATTATTCAGTTAGAAACCCTCAGATTTTAAGGTTGTATTTATGTGTTTGTTTGTTGGAAATACATTTTGATTATATCACATATCAACATATTCCTAGGCGAATGAATGCATTGACTGATACAGTGGCTAAAATTGTATTAGATAGACATTTGCGTAATCTGTAAAATCATCATCACATAAAAAAGATCCATATATGAAAATAGATGTGTGTGTGTATATATATATATATATATATCGAATGTTTGCATCAGTGTGCATTATAAGTTCAAAATATGTGTGTTTCTGTTACATCCTGAGACATCATGTCTCTTAAAATAAATCCTAGGTTTCTAATCGGTGTGATGCTCATGATAGCATGTCACTACCTGTATAAGTGGCCTCAGCAAGCGGTGAACTCGGTTTGACACTCCTATAATGTTTCTTTGGTATGCACGAGGAACATCATCAAATCACGCATATTCTAGGACCCCACGAGAGATTCCCTCCACGTTGCACACGATTTCCTCCTCCTCGCCTCCCTCACCATGAGGGGCAATATCAAAATCGCGAGGAACTCGCCTCGTTATCGAAGATATGCCTGCAGGTCTTTCTGGTCCAACATCTGCAGAACACATGGATTTAATGTCAGAACATACATAACAAAAAAATCATAATACTCATAAAAATAAAAAAATGAGTCTTACCAAGTGTTTCATCCCAATCCTCTCCTTCCAGGAGTGGGAGATCTGGATCATGAGTGAAATCTATGCCAGAGTAGGGCCATTCCTCCACGACAATCAGCTGCCAACAGAGCCAATCAAAGAACTCTGGTCTCTAGGACATCTCTTGACCACCCCCTGACCTTGGCATCATCGTTTCCCAACGAGCCATCCATGGCTCCTATGCTGGTGGTGTCGGAACTATCACTTCCTGTCACTGGAAAATTGGTAGTCGTTCCAGGAAGAACAATACCAGGATGGATCCATATCCGAACTTCTTTAGTTTGGTCTTATTGCATTTCGTCAGTTGACGTTTCAAATTGATCGTCACTGCCTCTACCTAGTTGTAGATGGTCGGTGTCAGACAGTCTACTACAAGAAGAAGTTGTATTTTTTTTGCTTTGTGCGGTTCTTGCGATCCCACACCTCGCATGATGGTGTGTGGCACTACTTTTATTGCCAAGTTTGGGATAGTCTGGATATCCACTTTACCGCTTCCTGATACTTTCTATGCCCCTCGACATACCCTATCAGTCACCATGCTCATGTTCTCCATGGTGGGTCGGGTGCCGATCAGGACTGGTATTTCCCCCCTCAGTGACAGTCCTAGTATGAAGTAAATGTCTGAAACACCAATTTTGAGTTCCTGATCACTAAGAATGAGTTTTTCCTAATCCTCATCCCAGATACTGATCAAGTATTGCAGCAGCTCCGGTTGAGCTCTGAGGCATGGTGTCATGAAGAAATTTTTCAGTCCATAGTCTCTGAGAGCTTCCATGCACCTTTCATTTTCCATGGCAAGCTCGTCTTCTTCACTATGTTCTCGTTCTTTCCATTTGATCGCCATTTTGCCGCTTTACACCTACAAACATGTTCATATGAACCTCATTAGCCAAATTAAAAGCTATTGATTTGTGAAAATTGGTCTTGCTTTCTTGCATTTTTAACCTAAAAAGGTTGGCATAGTTGGCGCAACTGTTCGGGAAACAGTCGTGCCAATGGGCACACCCCAGTTCAGAAATCTGGGCGATTGGCGCAAGTCCGTGCCCAATACTTGCACCAACCGCCATGCCCTGTTTTTTACAAATTCCCCCACAGAATTCCAAATTTGGGGTTGCAGGTAAATAAAGAGGAATCAAAATGCAGGGAAGGATGTTGGCTCCTACCTGGAACTGAAGGATTCAAGATTGATCTGATGAATCATCTGCTATCGTCGCCATAAAATCACAGTCTAAAATGGGTAACTATTGCTCCACAAGAGGTAAAAGTGAAAAGTAATTATTTTTTACCATTTTTGGTATTTTGTAACTTTTCAGAACCCTAATTAGGTTTTAAAACATGTTTTTTTATTATTACATTATGTTATTTGAGAAATTCTTTTTACATTTGTCTCTTGGGTAGCAAGAGGTCTTTAAATGAGATAGTAATGAAGTAACGAGTTGTATTTTATACTTTTTCGGACTCGGTAAAAACATGAAAATGTCACTACTTGAGTCATCTTTTAGCTCTTTTCTGACTCTCTAAAACTGAAAATATTGTCGAGACTCTTATCATTTTGAACTCGTTAAACAGTTGTGAAACGTTATCTACCCAGTATATGTTTACCCCTTTTTCGGGTTGGGATAGATTATTTACGAAAAAGGAATACCTTAGCCTATGGCGACTAAGAGATTCCTTCATATATTGTTTTCTACCTTTTCGGATCTGAGGGACTATTTACGAAAAAGGACATGTTGGAGTTTTCTTTTCTGCTTCTTTTCAAACTCTCTAAACATGAAAATATGGTGAGTTCTTCCTTTGTCAGACTCGTTAAACCCTGATGACATCGGAAATCGTCACCATGAAGTAACCGAGTTCCTCCTTCCTAGGGCTTGTAAAATATAATACGATGAATTTTTCTGAAGGAAAAACTTACATTGCAATCATATGTTATCCTCTTCAAGCTTGTTTTCCAAAAATAATTGGCGTGCCCGCCAGAAATGGTGGGGGAAAATGGAACCGGTTTTTAGTTGTGTTAGCATTATGTCACTCTTGAACATGACACTCGTCTGCATTCGTGTCGGGTTGGGGACATCTCATTCGTCATTTTTTCCTCCATGGGTTTGGGAAATCTGTTTTGACCTCTCATCTTCTCTTTTCCATGTCATTATGACCTCAAATCCCTTGATGTCAAATACTGCCAATTCCAGAGTCGTGTCACTGATATGTTCAACAGAAGTTTTCCTATGCAGTTTTCAACCTCCCTTTGATCCTCTGTTTGGTCCTGATTCATTATCATCATGTTCCTCTGTCTCGTGTCAATGATGTCAGAAACATTATGGCCCTCATTTGACCGAGTCACTTCTTGTCGACTTCAGCTCACTATCCAAGAATTTGATCTAGAGACTCCCTTTCGGTACCTTGGAGCTTGCATTCCTCATTGGCAAGTTCTTCACATTCAACAATGGGTCCACATCATTAGCCTTCGATCAAGTGATTCTACGGGTGTTCGACACCATATCACTGTTCACATTTCGTGGATTGTGTTTTTTGTACCTTGAGAACCATTGTCATTATTGGTGGTTTCTCTTGTGCCTATTAACAGCTTTCATCATTGGCTGGTAATCAGGTGACTTTCTTGCATGTTCGACTTCAACTCACATATTCACATGCTTGAATTTGTACTTGTTCGAGTCAAGATGGAGCGTAAGGCCCTAGGTTTTGTCTAATAAAATCCAGGCTGTGGGATATTATGGTTTATCATGACTTTATGCATGACTCTTTTGATTGGATGGTTGCGACTATATCTGAGTCTATTTGTTGATCCTTACTATTGGATGGTTCCGTCCATACCTTGGATCTCAGTTCATATATATACTCTATTATGGATGGTTACGCCCATGCCACATGTTCATGTATCAAAGATATCAGTTGTATTTATAATTGCAAGTATTTTGACGACAGTGTTTGGTTCAAACGCGTTATCGTAAAGCATTTCACCCCTCCCTCTCTCTCCGACCTCATGCTTTAGGGGGCATCTGTTACACAAGATTTTACCATTGTCCCTACAATCCCGATCCCACACATTGGAGGATCATTTATGTGACTAAAAAAAAGTGTCATGCCTTGCAAATACCATCATTTCATCCCTTTCGATGAGGACATCATTCCTTTTGTTGACAATTTCCTAAGCAGACCATCAGAAACACATTTTTTTTCCTTGGCACTAGTAGACCGTTATGCCCTCACGCCAATGAGGAAGATTAACACTGGGCCCCACGTCCATTGGCGCTCTATCCTAGTTACCTACCCGCGCCAACCTGTTTATGGAATGTTTTTAAATATAGAGGCAAAGTTTCTATCCTAACAACTTCATGGGCGAGTCATCTAGAGTGGTTAGACTGAATAACCACAGCCCCCCTCCTTTGGCCTCTTGTTTCCACCTTTTGGGGAAACCTCCCAAAGGATAAGGACTCCATTCCACCATTGTACGGATCCCAACCTCCTCCTCTCCCTCTATAAATAAATCCATCTTCAATTGATGAGCTAGTTGAACATATTATAGCTAAAACAGTGAAGAGAATTCCTGAACATTTCGCTAGAAAGGTAGAACAGAAAGAGACCTTTGTCGAGAGAGCTTAGGCTTATTCACTCACCCCGTTCGAATTACCAAACAACACTTCGAGACGCGCTTCAACTGAACCCCGCTAGAGGAAGCTGCGACATCAAGGCTTCAGTTGTAACTCTTCCTTCTATTTATATATGTACATGACTATTGTCTGGTTCCCATATTACGTTAATGTTTTTTGTTTGATGCAATATGCTTAACCCTCCTTGACTGGTTAGTTAATTATGAAAGAAATCATTGTTTTATATGTTGCTTTTGTTTACTGATCTTCGTGCAGGTATTCGAGCACTGTTGCGGAGGGATTGTGACCCGTCGAAGCAGAGATCAAGAGGCCACGCATGGCATACGTATAACTCTGGCCAAGGAGTCTATTGTAATCCAGTTGAGCATCCTAGACTTCAATGTCTATAAGGACCGTCTTGTTAAAAAGAGAATCCATACAGGTGAAAAACATTTTTAGAAAAGAGGAATAACCTGTTTCTGAGTTTTTAACCCAACGTTTCGGACTTCCTATGTGAGTCCATCATCAGGGGTAGGCGTCAAACGATCTTTGAAATGTTGAGAGAAATAGAGCAAAAGAATGGAGGTATAAATAGTGACTTAAAAGGAGGTTTATATAGGTCGGTTTGAATGAATATTTCAGTTTAATCCAAATTTTAATTTAATTAAATTATAAATTAAGAGAAATTATGTAATTTATTTTATAGAAATATGTCAATGTTAAATTAATATATCTAGTCAATAAACTCTTAACTAATTTTAATTTGTTTGTTATAATATAATTTAATTAAACAAATTTAAATCATTAAATAATTTACTATTTTTATTTTTATTTTTATTTTTTTATTTTTATTATTTATTTATTTTTTTTTTATTTTTAATTTTGGTTATAATTTATTTTACTTTTGTTTTAAATAATAAGCAAAGAGGGACATTTTTGTAGAGACCGACGGGAGCTGAAGGGCGCCCATTGTATGGTCTAAGCGTGATGTATGATGCCTTTGGCTCGAGAGACCCTAACTTCTACCAGATGTTATTTAACATGATGCATGTGGATGCACCCTCATCAATGATACATCACTGAATAGTGATGTTTTGAACTGACATCGGTATCTGGAAGCCAACCATCGAAGGAAGCCTAGGAGCG
Source organism: Pinus albicaulis (assembly GCA_034641835.2). Taxonomy (NCBI): domain Eukaryota; kingdom Viridiplantae; phylum Streptophyta; class Pinopsida; order Pinales; family Pinaceae; genus Pinus; species Pinus albicaulis. The sequence goes on along the minus strand of CM076583.1, from coordinate 498,172,852 downwards.
GATTTTTCTAAATTGAAAGCCATAAGGCGCGAATCGGCAGGTTCGATGGTGCCTAATGCGGAAAGTAAGGCTTTCCTTTGCTTTGGGCATGATTGTAATACCTCCAAAGCTGACATAGTGGCGAGATATTGGGCTAAATCATCCACAATGCTATAGTTATGGGCCGCTTTGGAATGGTTTCCTGCCCACCTAGTTGGTCCCTTAGCCATCTTTGGCAAAGGTTCGATAGGTATCTTTGATATAGTTAAAGGTGTTGTGGGTGCACTTGTACTAGCCCGTGACGAATTGGTGTTTGGTGGGGTATCGTAGTTCTGGTTCCATGTCTGGAAAAAATATTCTTCACCAGTCATGTAGATTTCATGGTTGTTTTTTCTGGAATCATCGGGAGTTTTTTGTTGTTGCTGAGTGATAACTATCCCTTGATGGGGGAAAGGCTCTTGCATGACGACTGTCTGCTGTGATGAACTCCCTTGTTTTCGGTTACCTTGAAGCTTCTTCAGCTCTGGGAGATCGAGACAGTGGTGAGTGTAATGGCAGTACTCACCACAGATTGAAAAAGAGTGGTTGGTCTGAATATTTGCCCTCTTGTTCTGCCTTTGGGAGTTGTTACGCTCCTGGTTATGATTTTATATGGAATTGTCTCCAGCCTGAGATCGCGGAGGGCGTTGTTGATTATTGCCCCCCTGTCCAGGATTTCCCTTTGGCTTGTTTTTTCCTTTTTTCTTTACCACATTAGGGGGATATTTCGGGTTCTCTTGATTGTATGGTTGGCGCAGTAGTGCTTGTGAAGGTTGAAAAAAGTTCACATGTGCATTATTCTACATGGGTGGGTTTTGTGCTGGGGACTGGGAATATTGCGGTCTATGTACCTGGTTTATGAATGGTTGTTGGGGGCAGCTCTTCCGTCAGCATGTCTAGTTGCGTACTGGGTCCCCTGAGTCGTAGGATATGGACCTCCCTGCTGATGGTGGTATGACGACGCCCTATTGGTCAAGTTTCATGAAATTTCATGATGACTCTGGTAGCCCAGTTGCGGGATGTTCTGGTTAGAATCATATGCTTAACCAGGGTACTGAACACTGCTACTAAGGTGATTTTGGGTTAATGCCCCTGTTATCTCTAAATTGATACTGATGGGCTGCTCCACCTGACAACTTGGAGTAACTGTTTCAACCAACCTTGAACTGAAGATTACCCTCTTCAATCTGAGATGGCTCTCTCAAGGTAACTTATGATTCTCAACGAAAACTCAATTAGATGGCTAAATCTATGACTGTAAATTGATTATGATTGGTTGCAGGTTGAAAAATTAAAGGACTGCTACCATTGGGAAAATGGAGTCAACATCAGACGAGTCAATGAAATGATCCTTCTTGTGGAAACTGAGGCAAATGGAAGTTTCAATGATAAGATGGTACACAAACACAATATAGGAATAAAACAACAGTTCAACATCTAAAGGAAGTCAGATCATGTTTCCATGATTTCTGAGTGATTAGACATAAACTAACTGAAAATACTAAACATGAAAGATATAATACAAATAACTCATTGAACACTTCATTCGAATCTCAGGTGAAGAAGACCGAAACATCCATTGTATATTACTAAAGCTGAAAGTTTATAAAAAATAGCGGTGTAGTACAATACTCTTCAACCCTTTGATATTCAATCTTCTGTCTATAAATAGACTCTCTTACAATATATAGGATGCTAAATCATCAAACCTTGTAATGTCTCTCACATTACCCAAAAAAAAAAATCCTTGTTTTTATTTATCCACAGCTGAATATTGCTACTAGCATGTATACTATTCTAGAATTTTCGTCGTTTTAACTTTTCGTCACAATTTGACGAGATACTATCCCAGTTCCACATTTTCGTCTTTCTTGTTTCGTCGCAAATCGACGAGATTCTGTCATTACTACTACAACTACCATTTTCCTTCCTTTAATTCTATAAATTCATTCTACCAATATAATTAAAGTTCTGTGCACACATTGGTGCATTATTCCAATGCTAACCCATTTCATTCCTGAAATCTATGTAACCCACCTTGCTTATAGTTAAACATTTTTAACCTATTTCTTCTTTTCCATTAAGGTCATGGGTATCCTTGAGGGTGACTAGTAAAATTCCATACTCCAATTACCATTCCTACTCTAAGGAATTTATTTAATCATACTCTTCAATTTCATTATACATATAGGCAAGGTATAGTCATAATACAATACCTTGTCATTTTATATTTTATTTATCATATATATATTAAGTTTTCTTCTACTTTCCATTTTTTCCTATTTGGATTTAAACTTAGAATTTTGTAATTTTTCTCCATGAACTAAAGTGTTTGCATATGAGTAACATTATTACATGCCACCAAGTTGAGATTTGTTTTCCACATGCCCACACATGACATCACATTGGGATTCTCGGTTTTTAATGACCATTAATACTAACGCCTATGTTCTTAATGGTCCTGGATGTTATGATCACATGTGACGTTCTAAGTTATGATTTAGGATGTACGCTACACATCTCAATTTACGATTTCAGGTGTAGCCCATGTGACATGGTACATGTGAAATTAAATTGAAGATTTTTCACTCCCTTATCGGGATCTGGTTTTCAGCTACCTAAATTACATCTCAACTTAACTCCATTGTTTCCCGCTCCTTCGCCATCGTTTGACGCGTGGAATATGGGATTGAACCTTGAATTAGGGTTTTTTTATGAGTTAATATTGTCGACTTTACACAGCATTCACACATTCTCCTCTACGGTTATTGAGCCTGTGCATTGCAACTCTCTTTTTTTCATTTTATGTTCTTCAAAACGAGGGCCGAATGGAGAGAACCCTATAATGTTACTCCACCACACCTTAGCACTAGTGTGAATTCCTCTGGTAATTCATACTCCATATGCAACATAATTCGTTTATATTGGTAGTCTTTCCCTTTCTAAGTATTTCTTCACTATTGCGTACACCATATGAGTAGATGGTGGTTATGAAATCCTGTCGTTTTCGTTACCTTGGTATTAGGTTATGAATGTAGTTTATATGTTTCATTGTTTACACTCCTGGAATTTTCATATGGTAATATGGTTTTAGATCTAAGTTTTTTTTTCTAAGAACGCTACCAAGGTGCCTCCCATTGATATGGTTGTGGCCTTTATGGTTTCTAATTTATTTTTATCTTCAGATAGATGGGACGTTGATTTTTTTCCCACTGTTGTATTCTTTGTTTGTCTTATTATTGTAATTACGAAATGCTCTGAGACCCTACTCACTGGTTTCGAGCTCAATCTCGAGGTCCACTTATAGTGGTCAATTATTTTCATTGTAAATTTATGGATTCTCTCATTCAATTATTCATCTTGTGTGTTAAATGAATCGAATTAATTCAAGTTTGGACATGGGTTACTTTTTCTATTCCATGTTTGTGTGCATATGGGTGAGCCATCCCACGCAGTGGAGCCAGTTGTTCCTCTCCTTAAGCGGACGTGTTCTTCCACCCATCCCTGGTTGTAATAGCATTATTATGATTCAGAATTTTGGTTGAGTACATCGTTTCTTACATATATTTCTACAGGTATTATTTTTTTTCATTAAATCCCTCGCACAAATTTCTTTTAATTAATTCACTCAATTTAAAATATACTCCTCAACTGCATAGCTTATCTACCTTGCACTAGATTATTGTGCTTACAGATGAAGCCGTCAAAATGTCGAATCTCATAAGGTACGGTTTCCCTTATGAGATCTTAATCGACCTTTACTTTGTTCTTGAGTTCCTTATTGCCGACATTTTAATTATTTTTGTTTTATTTTCAGGTGCGTTCAACTTATGTGGGTTCCACTTATTTCTAATACATTAGCCTCGTTCAACAAACTCGTCTTCTTCCTAGCAGTGTACCTTTCTTTTGAATGGGTTGGTATTGTGGTTCCAGAGATCTCTTCTGCAATGAACTTTTCTTCAGATTTTAGCATATGTGTCTATTTGATTTTTGTACAGTAACCCTAGCAGCAACTATAGCACTGAATTTGTTTTTATAGTTTGATTGTAATATATATATATATATATATAAAGATATTTCTGGGTTTAGACCTAAAACTGGACTGTCCAACTTTGTTCAATTTTTCTCTATTTCAATATAATATGATTGTCTTGTTACCAAATAGCTACTCTACTATTGTAGTTGAATAGATGTCTTTAGATGAGGTATTATACGATATACCAGGATATTAGCAATATATTAATAAATCTTCTCTCTTTATTCTAACAGCATAAACCTTACTACTTCTTTTGTTAATAGTATAGTTTTATTTATGTTATTGAGTACCCATAATAATATAACCTCACTTCATTTAATTTAAGAATTTAACGTTGGAAATCAAATTCTGTAAGCATCTCTAAGAGGATAAGATTTAATTTTCTATTTATTTCTATACTCTATTACATAGCTTAGAATTTCCTTTATGTCTATTCTTATCTGAAATTGCTATGCATTTAAATTTCAATTTACTGTAAAGACCAGTATGTTTAGCATTTCTTTGTATAGCACAAAAGGCTAAAGTCTTAGTCGAAATTTCACTTAGCAGTTATCCCTTTATGTTATTATATTTACTGCTAATTTATTTATAAATGATTAGAACAAAATTAATTCAGATATATATATAATTTGTATATATCTCAGTAACTTAGGCTTATTTCATATCAGCATCTAATTTTTCTAGAGATAGAAATGACTCAGTTACATGTATTTATCTAGATAGTTTACACTGTTTAGCATGTTTTTTTTAGATTTGAAACTTGAAATATATGTCTAATGATATTTCTTTTCTATGATAATAACCAGTTCATTTCCTTAATAAGACTAGTAGAATTATCGGTTAGACTGTCTAACTCTAGATTTAAATATGTACAAAGATTTAGACATCCTAGTTGTTGGAGCTAACTCGATTTTACCCATACAACCATACAGATTTCCATGTTACTCCTATAACAGCATATGTTAAATGTATGGCCTCCTATAGTTCATTGCACTAATTGACAATTTAAACTAAGTAACTCCCACTAGTCTTAACTACAACAATTTCACATATCACATACATATAAATATTAATACTTTCCTAAGCAGATATCATGTAACACATATACGAAATTCATATCAATCAGAAACATGTTATTTAGGTGTGCATACCAATTTCTCTGACTAGTTCCACCCAACCGTAGAGTTCTCTCTTCGCAACTCACCCCCGAGCCGAGACCTTAGCTCCCAGTGATAGACAACCCTCTATCTATCCTGGAGCTGCTTATTTAAGCTGTGTTTTCCCAAGCATGTTTCCAATTACTACATCCAGTAATTTCAGGATGCTTTCTTCCTATTTTTCCTAGGCTTTCCCTCTTAGAGGTACTTTAAAGCTGTCTTTTCTATTTTTCTAGCTTTTTCTTCCTCTTCCCAATTACTTTCCTCTTCATTGGGGAAATTATAAGTTTATCTCCAAATCTAATTTTTTAATATTCCTTCCAAAGATTTCTAGAAGGTGTGGAAAAGTCTCATCACCTTATACACATCCTCATGGATTTAGGTTTCGGATCTCAATTCTCAATCTATTCATTGCACACATAACTTTTCCATTTATTTTTATTAATTAAAAATAAAATAAATTCACATTCTAGTTCTCCATTGGAGTCCACTTCCCCTTTGTACTTATTCAATTGTCAATAAAAAAGCATAGGAACTTGGGGTATTACATATTCCCTCTCTAAAAACAAACACCGTCCTCGATGTTGACAAAAAAAAAAAAATTAATAATTCACTATGTAAATAGGGATGGATGTTTTTCCATCATCTCAGCTTCTCTTTCCCAAGTAGCCTCTTCGCGTGTAAAGTGTCTCCACTGCACTTTTACCCTAGCTACTGTCTGGTTCCAAAGTTCAATTTATTCCCGCTCCAATATTTGAAGCAGCTCTGGAAGGAATTCCCCTTTTGGTTCCACCTGAATCACATTCCAATCAATAACGTGAGCAGAATCATGTACATATTTTTCAATAAAGAAACATGAAACACATCATGAACCTTAATATGAATGGGTAAGGCCAATTTATATGCCACTGGTCCCACTCTTTCCAGCACTTCAAATGGTCCACAATATCATGGAGCTAATTTTGCACAACTTCCGGTGTGAAAAGTATTCTTCTTAGGCTTTATCCTCAGATATACATGATCACCCACACTGAATTCTCAGTGAACTCTCTGTTTGTCTGCATAACTTTTCTGTCTATCCTGAGCTGTCTTTATATTTTTCTGAATCTATTTTACAACTTTTTCCATTTCTTGCAAAGCTTCTGGTCCAAGTATCATTTTATCTTTAGGTTGACTCCAACTTGAGGGAGTATTGCACTACCTACTATAAAGTGCTTCAAACAAACTCATTTTTATGGAAGTTTGGTAGCTGTTGTTGTAGGCAAATTATACTAAGCATAAATAGTCTTCCCACTTGGTTGGTCTATCTATAACATACATCATTAACATATCCTCTAGAATTTTGTTTGTTCTTTCTATTTGGCCATCATTTTGGGGGTGGTAGGCAGTATTAAAATTTTAGTGCCCATGCCTCCAAAGAAGATCCTCCAAAAGGCTACAGTAAATTTTGCGTCTCTGTCTGAAATTATCATTTTAGGAACCCCATTTAGTCTTACAATCTCCTCTGTAAACACATTTTCTACTTGAGTTGTCCCAAAGGTAGACTGAAGAGGTATAAAATGAGCAGCTTTAGTTAAAGTATCCACTACAACCATAATAGAATTGTTCTGATATTTGGTTCTAGGTAAACCAGTAATAAAATCCATGGAAACAGTTTCCCACTTTCATTCTGAAATAGGTAGAGGATCCAGCAATCCAGCTAGATGCTGATGTTCAACGTTTACCTATTGACATTCAATGCACTTAGCCAAATAACTTGCTACATCCTTTTTTATTCCCAACCAAATTAGGTTCTTTCTCAAAGCTGTGAGTATTTTCTGGTATCCAGGATGTCCCGAATAGGGCCTTTTATGATATTCATCCAAAATTTCTTTCTTTAAAGAGTCTACATTATGAATGTACAATCTATCTCTGTAAAAAATCATCCCATTTTGATTTTGTGTATACCCTTTCATTTCTTTTTTCAACATTTGAGTCTGAAGCTTTTCATACTTTTGGTCTTGATCCACTACCCCTTGAACCAATCCCTCCAAGTCAAAGTTGACACTACTTCCAATGTTATTCATACTTTTCCAAGCATTTCTGCTTAAGGCATCTGCAATTTTTTTTTCTTTACCTTTGATGTGTTTTATTTCCATGTCAAATTCACTCAGGAAAGACAACCACCTAGTTTCCCTAGCATTCAGGTCTGGTTGAGTGAAGAAATACGTTAGGCTGATGTGAATTGTCATTAGCACAAATTTCTTTCCTATAAGGTAATGTCTCCACATCTTGAGAGTGTGTATTACATCAACTAACTCAAGATCATAAACACTATAATTCTGCTCATGTTTCTTAAGTTTTCTGGATTCATAGGCTATAAAAGAATTTTCTTGTAATAGTACTCCTCCCAATCCTTCTCCACAAGCATCTGTGCATACTACAAACTCTTGATCTAGGTCAACAATCTTTAGAATAGGTGTTGTAGTAAGTTTCATTTTTATCTACTCAAAGCTATTCTGACATTTTTCATTCCATTCAAATTTTACTCCTTTCCTTTGCAAGGAAGTAATGGGGTAGGCTAAAGCTGAATTTCTCTACAAACCTCCGGTAATATCTTGCAATTCCCATAAAGGATCTTACAGCTCATACATCAGTAGGTATAGGTCACTCTTTGATTGCTTTTATCTTTTCTAGGTCTACAGCCAACCCTTTTTCTGAAATTATATGTCCCAAGTATTGAATTTTATCTTTGAAAAATTTGCATTTGCTAAACTTAGCATACAATTTGTTTTCCCTGAGAGTTTGCAAAACAATTCTAAGATTTTCTTTATGTTTTGCTTCACTTTTTGAATAGATTAAAATGTCGTCAAAAAATACTAGTACAAAATTTTCCAAGTATTTATTTAATACACTATTCATTAAACACATAAAAGTGGTTGGTGCATTGGTCAACCCAAATTGTATGACCACAAATTCATAGTGTCCATACCGGGTTCTAAATGTTTTTTTGTTGATATCATCATCTTTAATCCTTAACTTGATAACCAGTCCTTAAATCAATCTTGGAAAACACTGTTGCCCCTCTAACTTGGTCGAAGAGGTCATCTATCCTAGTCAAGGGATATCTGTTTTTTTATTTTCAGTTTGTTCAATTGATGGTAATCAATACACATATGGAAGGTATCGTCTTTCTTTTTCACAAACAGCACTGGTGCTCCCCATGGAGATACACTTGGTCTGATGTAACCTCTGTCTAGGAACTCTTGTAATTGCATTTTTAACTCCATTAATTCTGAAGTGCTCATTCTGTATGGGGCTCTAGAAACTGGAGTTGCTCCCAGCACTAAATCAATTGAAAAATAAATTTCTCTCTTGGGGGGAAGATGAGGAATTTCATCTGGAAAAACATCTTTAAATTCTCTTAGCACTGGTAATGTTTCTAGCATATTTTCTTCTGCTTGCTATCCCAACTCTTCTACATGAACATAATACACCTGATACCCTTTTCTAGCAATTCTCTTTAACTAAAGGGCTGAAATTTCCCTCACAGATATGGGTTTAGGCTTTCCTTTGATTATAATAGATTTTCCCTCCTTATCAATGCAATGTAAGGTTTTGTCTAATTCATCATAGCCTTCTTTTTTTCTAACCAGTCCATCCCTATTAGTACATCATAAGACCCTAATGGCAGAATATTCAAATTTAATTTTATTTGGTATCCATTCAGATTTATGGTTGTTTGGGGTAGCTTATGAGTTACTTTTCGTTTTGTACCAATGGCTAACTGGACTAACCAAGAATGTTGAAACTTATTTGACTTTAATTTACATTTTTATACCACTTGAGGACTCATATAACTTAAAGAAGCACATGGATCTTATTAAAACTGTAACAGATTGATCAGCAATCATACCTTCCATTTCAACTATAGTGGACTAGGGTTCTACTTGACGGTCTTCTAAGGCAGTGCTGATTTTGGGGATGTTTCTTGCTACATCTTTAACCGTAGTTGCCTATCTCAGTACTTGTACAGTCTAGATATTTCGATGTGGGTTGTCCCTCAATAAATGAGGTTCTCCACAACCCCAACACTTTAAAGATTCTTTCATTTTAACAGTCCCTTCCCTCTTATTATTTCCATTCATTGATTTGGATCCAATTTGGGATTGAGAAGTTTGATTTTCACCCATTTTACTGAACTTCTTTCTTTGGTGGTTTCTCTCAAAGTTTTTCAGATAGGCTGGTTTTGTTTTCTTTCCGCTGAAGTCACTTTTGTTTAACCAATTCTTTCCTTGTTCCGTCTTACCCTTGAATTACTAGTAACACAATCTGGATTTCTGCACCACCTCATCCATCGTTTTTGGGTTATCAAACTCTATCTTTTATTTATAAACAGTTGGAAGACAATTTAGGAATATTTTTACCTTTGCCTTCTCCTCTCTGATATAAGGTACATATCATAACAGATTTTTGAACTTGGTTACAAACTCATTAATCGTGAGTTGTCCCAATCTGAGATCGTGAAACTCTTTTGCCTTGTCGTAATAGTAGCATTCATTCAAGTATCGATTTTTAAAATTGACTTGAAAATCCTCCCAAGTCACCATTTTCTCATCAATGGCATGAACCATCTTTGTTTCTTCCCACCACAAGGTAGCCTTACCTTGCAGCTAATAAATAGCTAGCTTGGCCCTTAAGTTACTTTCATATTCATAAACCTGAAAGTACTTTATCATATTTAGAAGTCATGCTTCAGCATCTTCTTCTTTCTCTCCATCATCTGAGGGAGGTTTAATTTTTCGGAATTCACCCTGTAATTCCTTCTTTTGTCTAGACTGTTGTCTAGAGGCGTCATCTTCCTCAGAATATTCTAAGAGATTGACCCTTCCCTTCCTCTTCCTTCCGGAACCTTCACTCTCCTAGCTATTCCAACAAGTCAATTCCCTTATTAGTCTATCTTTCTCCTCACTAGCTAAAGATAGCCTTTCATTGTGGCTTTTAAACTGTGCCATTTCTCTTTGCATTCTATGCAACATAGCCATCAACAGAGCATTTGGATCTGGTGTGTTTTCTTCATCACCCAGATCTACATACAGTTTGTCACCTTCCGTCATGGTTCGCAGCTGTATACTTTAGTATTGTTCATTGTACAGGAAAATAACATTAGAAAATTTTAAATTTCATAAAATTCTACAGCAGCATACATTTTCTGTGTGAGCACATAAATTGCCCTGTTTTTTAGCTAATGCTCTGATACCATTTGTAATGTCTCACTTTACCCAAAAAAACAAAAAACAAAAATCTTTGTTTTTATTTATCCACGGCTGAATATTGCTACTAGCCTATATATTATTCTATAATTTTCATCATTTTAACTTTTTGTCACAATTTGACGAGACACTATCCCAGTTCCACATTTTCGTCGCTTCTTGTTTCATTGCAAATCGACGAAATTTTTTCATTACTACTACAACTACCATGTTACACAGTAATTTGTCACCGTCCCTGCAATCCCTCGTCCCGCACATTGGAGGGCCTTTTCCATGACCTGTGAGCAGTGACATGACCTAAAACCAATTTCATGGCATCCCCCTTGACAAGGACAATCATCCCTCTGAAGACAGTTTCCTGTGAAAAACCCTAAAAATAGACCTTTTGGCCTTGGCGCAACCAGGCAGTTCAGCCCTCGCGCCAATGGGGAAAAACCTCCAAAGAGGGCGCGCCAACTGGCGCACTATCCCAGTGTATTGCTCGTGCCAAGCTTAATAAGGATTTTTTTTTTTAAATAAATGGCGAAAGTTTGATTCCAACCAACTCCTAAACTGGTCTCTAAAATGAGTTGGGAGGTTTGGCTCTGGATCTCCATGTAGGGTAAGTGGTTTTCCATCTATCATGGAAGATTCCTTGAGGATAAGGCCAATCCCATGATTTTAGGGATCCCAACTCCCCTTCCACCATCTATATAAGCTTGCCATTTTCCCTTAGCAAGCTAGAATGCAGAGTTGAACTTGTAGCAAGGAGACTATCACCAGACAGCCTTTGAGAGACTAGCCAAAGAGAGAGAGCTTTGTCCCATTCCCGACGAGCTTCATTGAGACGTGCTCCGTTGTCAACACACCGAAGGAAGATCCAGCGTCAGAGCTTGGGTTGTATCTTTCTTTCGTTGTTATTAATAATAAGTGACTCTGATTATGGTTCTATTCATGTGTTTATTTCTTATGCTATTAATTATATCTTCTCTTACTGATATATGGTTACATGCTTTGGATTTCACGTCGTGTGTTGTTGTTTCCTTGCACGTGTATAGGTGTATGGACGTGTCGAATGGAAGGATCGTGATCTGTCAAGCGAGGGACGAGAAACGCCATTCTCTCTGCAACGAAAACTGCGTGGTATTTGAGGTAGGCCTCTTATCGCATCTTGGTCTTTTTGTAACTAGGAACCTACATCTTTGCATGACCTGATTGTTGCTAGACCCGATCTGGGCTAGTAGGAATCACCTCTGTCCACAGAGGGGATTTACCTCTCCAAAAAACTGGTGAATCCACCGGGTAAAATTTGATTGGAGTTTGTCTTGTCTCTTTCGGTTTCTTTTGGCTTTTGTCTGCTTGGTCAGCTCTTCTGTTTTGCCTCCTTCTAGTGTAAAACCTTTATTCATCCCCCACCATACCTGATCTGCTCCCTGTTTGCTCTTTTTCATTTTTTTCATTAGTAAACTCGATTGGCGCACTTTTTGACTTGACAGTCGCACCAACTGGCGCTTGTTGCTAGTTAGGCCCCCGTGCCAATCTAGTTCTGACGCAAGATTCAGCCAGACAGTCGCGCCAACCCTGTGTGGTGCTAGGGTTTGCTTTTTTCTAAGCTTCATGAGCTTGATTTTTGGTTTTGGTGTCATTTTTTCGACTGCCTAAGTGTTTTGAAGTCTTGGTTGACTGTTTCCAACCTCCATTCTCCGGTCGTTCGCCCTCTACTATCAGTTTTACATTCTAGCCCTAGGACATCCAGGTGCTATTGTGTGTTGAGCCTCCCATGGGAGTTTTTGGTTTTCGTTCATTCAGTCAACTTCATTTTCGCTTCCTTGCATTCATCTGGTGGTTTTTCATTGTATTAGTGTGTTATTTGGGTGATTTCTCTCTTTTTCATTCGAGTTTCTCTTTGTCTCATTTCAAGCCTAGATTACACGGTTTGTATGAGTCTTTGGGATTCCTCTTTGATTTGAGGGATTTCTCCATCGATTTGAGGTCTGATTGTGTATTTTATATTGAGTGAACTTGCTTATCTTACTCTTTCACTATCATTTCTCAAATTGGTATTTTTATTAGTTTTCATTTCGTTTAGTGCATCTTGCTCTTAAACATTGAAAATACAAAAACAAGTCTTTTGCTTTTGACTAGTTAGTGAATATTGAAAACTTTTATGCATTATTAGTGTTGTATAAATCTAAAGGAAAAGCTTTTAGTTTCATTAGCATGAATATGAGACAGTACTGGTTGTTTTGTGATCATTTTACTATTGTTTGAAAAGCTCTCAACCTTCCCATAGTTAGCTATTCATCGAACAAAGTGATATATTGTGGCATGTAGTGTGCATTTAGAGGATTTTTGAGACATAACATTTGGTAGGGCCTGAAATTGAAACATAATTGAAGATCAACTCTAAAATTTATTCAATTTACCTTAAGGCAACATTGAAACATTAACGAAATATCTAGAGGTCTAGGCTAGTGATGTGTTCCGGTGTCGTTAAACCTAGTAACTATCGTTCACCTCTTGGCTTTAAACAGCACTAGTACGGACTTGCGCTCCCCGTACTGTCACGTATATAAAGGGAGACCCCACTAGGTTGCTATCCTTCATCCGTAGGAAGCCGAGTCTGCTGCCTTATACCTGTGATATACCGGACATAGCATTCGAGGAGATTGCATGCACGTATGTTAAGTCCTTGGTTGATTTCTCTTTCATTTTTGAACCAAGGTGTATATTGCAGTTCACGGATATCTGGTACACCCTTTTGCCTAGATTTCTCGAGTATTCATTTCGATCTTTTCTGACTCATTAAATTTGAAAGGATCGTCAAGGCTTGTCCTTTCACGCTTGTTTTCAAATTGAAAGAGATAGAGTCACATTTTATCTGTTTCTCGACTCTTAAAACATGAAACGGTGAAATTTCTAAGTTTCAATGTGGTAAAATTAATCACACGCCCTTTTAGAATTTTTCTTGTTGGTTGTTTGATTGTTTGCCTTGGTTTTTGCCCATGTGCTTTTGTTTTAATCTCTTCCTCTTTTCGTTACTATCACAGTGGCAAAACCTTCAGTTTCGTCTACTGGTAGTCCTTACACCGATGATTCATCAGAGGTCTCTCAGTCCTCTGCTGAACTCCAGAAGCCCATTGTATCCTAGTTTCCCGACGGGGAACCGGTTCTGTCTGAGCTTCCCTTTGGTGGACCAGTTGAATTCAATTGGCCTTTATCCAATGCTTGGTTTGGATTTGGAGTAGGGGAAAATTTCCCTCCTCTTACATCGGGATCACCTTTCTTTGCTATCGTTATACCTCCTAGTCCTCGGCGTCTTTTAGAAGACCTAGAGGCAGGTTCAGATATGGACTCACCCAGTCCTTCTCCTAGCGAGGAAATTCCTACATCTGGTGAATATTACCAGCTTTTCCCAAAAAACAACCCCGAGCCTTCTGTCATGTCTTCACCTGGTCCTTCGCTTCCAGTGGGATATAGGTCCTTAGGTCAGATTGTGGCCGTCGTGGCCTCTATGGGAGTATCAACTCCGTCTATGACGCTGGTTACTCCTTCATTAGGGATGTCTCCCAGGACACCTCTCACGTCATCTCCGCAGGTCACATCAGTACCTATTAGGCCTATTTTCTGCATAGTCGCGTCTACGCCCGCTGTTACTACTCAGTCTACTAGGACATTGTCGCTTCCTGAAGACATTTATATAGTGTCTGCTATTCTGAAGAATATTTCTCCTGAGGAGTATTGATTGTCTTTACAGCAGTCGAACTCCGAGGTTGGTCAATCCTCCCAAGATCCCAACCGTCCTTATTTTTCCCATTATGGACCGGATGGTACCCCCATATATGTTTTTCTGTATCAGTACGATGAGCAGGGTAACCATCTTTGTTTTCCTGCTCCAGAGGCTTATCAATATGTCAGTGGTTTTCTATTTGCCCAGGCTGGGCAACCTTCCAACCCGTAAGGGCAACCCTTACAAGGCCAACCTTCGGGCCAGCCTGGTTATCCATATGACCCGCAAGGACAACCCTTAATGGGCCAACCTTCGGGCCCGCAGGGGTTGTTGTACGGTCCGCAAGGAAAATCCTACAATCCTCTAGGTCAACCTCTACAACCTCAACCTGTGGTCCAACCAGGGCAACCTCAAGGACCCACAGGTCAACCGGGGTATCAACCTAGGCCATTGTATGGTCCTGGGGGGAAAATCCACCCTTCTCAACCTATGATGAAACCTCAGCAACCTCAACTTCCCATCGGTCTGAATTTTGCATAGCCAGGGCCATATTATGGTCCTATCACAGGTCAACCTGGTTATCAGGCACAACCTAGCCATATTCCACCACATGGCCAATCGGCTCAACCGGGGCAACCTGGTGGCCCTCATTAACTAGGTCAACCTGTTCATCCAGGTCAACTTATTCATCCGGGCCAACCTATTCAACCAGGACAGCCCACCCAGCCAGGTCAACCTGTTCAATGAGGACAGCCTGCACATCCAATCAACCCTGCTCAACATCCAGTTTACTCTATGCCACAGTCGAACCCGCCTGTGCGCCCAACTTATCAGGCTCAGCAGGGCCCCACTTACCAACAGCTCGCTCAACCCCAAGGCAGTTATTACCTTCAAGGTCAGTCTCGACCGGTTTACAATCTGCCCCAAGGTTCTAGTTATTACCTTCAACAACCAAGCTATACCTATACTCAATAGTCAAATCCATACACTGCTCAAACGAGGCCTCAATATAATCAGGGCCAATACCACGGATATCAACCCCCGTACACTGGTTATCAGCAGCCGTATCAGCCCAATTATGCGGCTTACACCCCCTATGGTCAGAATCCTCCAGGATAGAACCAATGGGGGAAAACTTATGCTCAACCAGGGTGGAGTACAGGTACAAGGCCTTATCGGGGGCCTGGTATGCCATTCAAGCCTCAGTTGTCTTTCCTTGCCACGTTGGAATTACCGGAAGTATCTAAATTAACCAATGATCTGATTCTTCACAATCCATATTGGCCTCTGGTTCTGACCAAGGTACCTGGTGACTGTCCTAAATTTGAGGGTAAAGCTAGGGAAGACCCCCAAGCACATGTCATGACCTACCATCTATGGTGTTCATCGAACTCTTGGGTAGACGATTCAATTCATCTTCGTCTTTTTCAGCATACGCTTACCAGTGTTGCTGCTAAGTGGTACATAGGGTTACCCCGTGGTATCTTTCAAGACTTTAATACCCTAGCTATGGCTTTTCTGACACATTTCCAGTTGTCGTTTCAGTATGAAGCCGACACGCATCTCCTGACTTCTCTGAAGCAGGATAAAGCCACCCACATTTCGGATCATATTCATGAGTGGCAACGTCGTCGCCGACTGATCAAGTTTGATATCCCTGATCAGCTCCTGACGCATTAGTTCACTACCTCCTTCGTTAGCAAAATCGCTCAAGATATTGCTATGGGGGCATGTGTGGCTGAAGAACAAGCCATCGCTCGTGCCCAGTACCTTGATTTGGTGTACTCTCAATCTATCATGCTATATGATATCTTGACTAATGCCCTGCGGCCAAGGACCTCTAAAGCACCAGCTGCCCCATCGGTGGATGGTGTTATTGGTTTCGTTTCTCAGACTTCTCGGAAGTCCTCCAATGGGAAGCAGAAGTCAAGTTCCTCCCATAATTCTACTCTTCCCGCCCCTTCGGATTCTGGTAAGACCGCAGAGGTCAATGCCGTTCAGGCCAATCCTACAGAAAAGGCCTCCAAAGGGAAGAAGAAGGGCAAAGGAAAATCCAAACCCGATGCCCTGAAACCAAAATTTTCCAAACCTCATGTTAACGACAGTTCCCAACGGAAACCAAAGTACCCCTACCTTATCTGTGAAGGATACCATTATACCAAATATTGTACCCGACAATCTGAAGTGAGTCAACTTCTAAAAGGCTCCAAAGGGACTCCGGCAGTTCTCAAGGAACCCTTCCCATCTCAGCAAACCTAGATGGTTGAACAGCCTTCACCATCTACACCATTTGGGTCACAAGTTTTTATGATGAATGGTGTTGCACCTGTTTAAATTGCTACTCATTTGAAGGATTGCGCTGGATCACACTAGGAAGCGGGGAAGGAAGTCGTTGATGGCCCACTTTCCCCACTTACCTCTGGTCCTTTAGAAATTGAGAAGCCCAGCACTCAACCCGTTGTAAGGCCACCTTCCAAAGGTGTTCTGTGAAAATATTCCTATAATCCAAACGCCTATGCCGCTCAGCACTATAGCATTTTTGAGGATTTGGCACAGGCGCCTTCTGCAATGTCTGCGTTGGAAGTGCTTCAAAGTTTCCCATCACAACGAAAAGCTCTGTTGTCCGCAATCAGTGGAATTGAACCTGCCGATTCTAGTATTCTCACCTTCGACCTCGAAAAATTTTTCCCCTGACTTCCACAACAAATTTCTCTTGTTATCCAAGTCGGTATCAATGGCCTCAACATTCATCGGGTTGTTGTGGACGAAGGTGCTTCCACCTATGTTATGTCATATTTCTGCTGGAAGGCCATTGGATCTCCAGCTCTTACTTCATCTCCCAATGCCTTAGAGGCATTTGATGGTAGGGAATCAAAACCCCTGGGAGTTCTCGAGAGTTTTCCGATCACGTTACAGAGTAAGACAGTCAACGTAGAAGTAGAAGTGGTTGACGCCAAGCTCAACTACAATATTCTTCTTGGTTGCAGTTAGACTCACACCATGCTATGTGTTCTGTCCACCCTCTTCTAGCTTCTGAAATTTCCTCATGAGGGCAAGATCATCACTGTTGATTAGTTGTCTTTCTTTACCTCATCCTCCGAGAACAACGTACCTTACGTGGATCATATCCCCAATCCCCCCGACAGTGTAGGACCCAGTCTTTTCAAGGACCCCGTCCTCATGGGTATTTTTCCCGCGCCACCACTGCACACAGTTCAAGTTAACATGATCTCTAGGTCAGAAGACCCTTGGATCATCCCTTCACCTGAACAGGTGACCACTTTTCGAGAGTCGATGCCTTTAACTCCAGTTGAAATCAATTACTGTGAAATCGTCGCTCCATCTGATCCTCCTCCCTCTCAACATGCTCCTTCAAGCATGGCTTTAGATGTCTATTCTCAATCCCCTTGGCTCAGCGATGCAGATTCGCCTGATCCTTTAAGAGAATTCTTCCCTTCTGATGAAGCTATCATTGAAACGATGTCTCTTGAAGATCTGCCCTGGAGCAATGGACATCATCGTTCCTCATTCATGCCCGGCCTGGGGGCAATGTCTAATTGTCTAGAGCGCTTCGCATCTCAGGTTCCCACTCCGCCTTTTCAAACACCGACACCGACTCATGAGGTTCTTTCAGAGGGAAATCTGAAAAATGTCACACAAATTATGCCTATCAACATCTCCGTCAAACCAGGGGTAGTCGAGAACATTCACGTGGTAGTTACTTGTTATCCTGAAGAGATTAAAGTATACACGAGCCTTTTTCGCAAATTTAGAGATGTTTTCGCATGGTCCTATGAAGAGATGCCTGGGATTGATCACAGCCTAGTCGTGCATGAGATTTCCACCTATCCAGGTGCGAAACCCATGCTTCAACGTCTACGCCCAGTGCATCCCTGAAAATCCACAGCTATAAAGGCAGAAGTTGAAAAACTTCTTAACGCGGGCTTTATATATCCAATCCCCCTCACAGAATGGGTTTCAAATATTGTCCTTGTAGATAAGAAGCAGGGCACTATACGGGTTTGTGTTGATTACCGAGACATAAATCGGGCTTGTCCTAAGGACAATTACCCCACCCCCTTCATAGATCAGATCATTGATGACTGCACGGGGAGTGAGATTTATTCCCTTATGGACGGCTTCTCGGGTTACAATCAAATTAATATTTTACCCATTGATCAACATAAGACTGCCTTCATCTATCCGTGGGGCACTTTCGCTTACAAGAAGCTCCCGTTCAGCTAGAAAAATGTTGGGGCCACCTTCCAGCGTGTTATGGCCTATGCTTTCCATGACATACGTCACATTTTTCAGTCGTATCTAAACAATTTTCTAGCCCATTCAGCTCGACGTGAGGACCATCCTAAACACCTCCGCTAGATTTTCCTCCGCTGCAGATGTTACAATATTTGGCTCAATCCTCACAAATGCGTCTTCTATGTAGATTCTAGTCGTCTTTTGGGATTCATCGTCTCCAAAGACGGAATTCGCCTAGACCCTCTCAAGGTCGAGGCCATCGTTAACCTCCCATCCCCCTCCTTATTACAACAACTTTCGAGTCTACAGGGGAAATCCAACTTTTTACGGCGCTTTATTCCGAATAATGTGGAAGTGGCCAAGGGGTTTACGCGACTTTTGAAACAGGACGTTCCCTTCCATTGGGACGAGATTTCCCATAAATCCTTCAATAAGCTTAAAACATTGCTCGTCAATGCTCCGTTAATATGTATTCCAACTATCATCGCGATTTTACCCTTTATTTGGCCGCTACGTTTACCACGATAGCTATGGTTCTAGTACAGGATGACGATGATGGAAATGAACACGTAGTTTCCTATCTATCTCGGAATCTTCTCGACACGGAAACACACTATGCTCATGTCGAGAAATTGGCACTTTCCGCGGTCCAAGCTATTCATCGGTTCCGCCATTACATCCTGTTGCGTACAGTAACCGTGGTTTTTGACTGCAACCCCATGACATACATCTTGTCTCGACAATTGTTGGGGGGCAAGTACTCCAAATGGATTGTCATCCTTCAGGGGTTCGATTTAGAGTTCACCACTACTAAATCGACGAAATCATTGGTTTTTGTTGATCTTATTTGCTCTCTCCCGATAGACTCCGTCCCATCCCAATCCGAGGATCATATTCCGGATGAAACACTCTTTCTTATCAACACTTGTGATCCATGGTACGGTGACATTATCGTGTATCTTCAAACATCCACGTTCCGGTCCGAGTTGACGAAGGATGCTCGATGTTGTATTCGGCATCAATCTCAACCCTACCGCATTTTTGGAGATACCTTGTATCGAGTCGGAGTTGATTATGTGCTCCGCCGGTGCTTGACCCTGGAATAAGCTGAGAGAGTCCTGAATGACTGTCATAGTGGTGCCTGTGATGGTCACATGTCCGCATATGCCACTGCCCAGAATATTCTACGTGCGGGTTACTTCTGGCCATCTATATTCAAAGACTATATAGTTGTCGTTCGAAAATGTCATGCGTGCCAAGTATTTCAGTGCAAGATGTGCGCGCCGCCCCTACCCTTCCATCCTTTCATTACCGTAGGCCCTTTTGCTAAATGGGGCATAGATTTTATGACATCTAACCCTCACTTGGACGGGGGGCATGCTTATATAATCGTTGTCGTGGACTACTTCACTAAGTGGGCCGAGGCGATGCCTACATTAGCTGCCGATGGTAAGACAGCCGCTCAATTCATTTTCAACCATGTACTTACGCATTTCAGAGTTCCTCAAGCCATTGTCACCAATCATGGCACTCATTTTTGGGATTACATGATGGCTGAGCTGACATCAAAGTTGGGTTTACGTCATGATAGCTCAATGCCATACTACCCCTAGGCGAATGGCCAGGTTGAGGCCGTGAGCAAGGTACTGGTCACGATGCTTCAACGAACGATTGGTATCCATAAATCCAACTAGCATCTCCAATTTTTCTCAGCTCTTTGTGCCTATCCAATATCAATAAAGAGTGCAACCAGATTCACACCGTTCCAGTTGGTGTATGGTATGGAAGCAACTCTCCCGGTTGAATGTGAAATTCCTTCTCTAAAGTTGGTTGTGGAATTATTGCCCGACACTTCCCCGGAGGAAGAATGTGTCTTGTATTTGGAACGACTGGATGAAACCCGCCGCTTGGCTACCTTAGTTATTAAGGCATAGAAAAAGCGGGCTAAAGCCCATTTTGATCAATCGGTTTCTCCACGTTCTTTCATCGAGGGGGACCTCGTCCTCTTATATGACCAAGCACATGATAAACTTGGAGCAGGAAAATTCCAGCCCATGTGGCATGCGCCCTATATCATCAAACGAGAATTAAAAAATGGGGCCTATGAGCTAATCGACTACGAAGGTATTCCTCTGGCGCAGCCTAGAAATGGGTTGTACCTCAAGAAGTACTACGCTTGAATTATTCTTGTGTGGTGTGTGTACATAACTGAGTGATTTCATTTTTGTGCATGTGTGGTGTGGTGTGCTTTGTAAGCATCTTTTTGCTGATTGGGTCTTCTTGATTGTGCAGATGTCTATTACTCCTTTTGTTAGTTTCGCGGATGGTGCCTCCCGCAATACCAGGAATCTATCCTCAGCAGCCTGGGTAATCTACAATCTTGCTAGTGAGTTGGTCAATTTACAAGGTGTTTGTCTGGGGCCTACCACAAATAATGTCGCAATGTATAGTGCCATTTTGGAATTATTGAACAAGGTTGTTAACCTCGGTATTCATGCATTACTTGTGTATCTGGACTCACAACTTGTAGTATTACAACTTAATGGTCATTATTCAGTTAGGAACCCATCCATTTTATGACTGTATCTACGTATTCGTTTACTGGAAATAAATTTTTATTACGTTACATATCAACACATACCCAGACATATGAATGCGTTAACAGATGCAGTAGCTAATATGGTTTTAGATAGACATTTACGCAAATTTTAAAATGAACATCTTCATATGTAAAAAAGATCCATCCAGAAATATAAATATATATATATGTTGAAATGTTTGCAGTTTGTGTACATCGCATAAAATTCAAAAAATACATGTCTTTTTTAATAATAGTCGGAGACAACATGTCTCTCAAAAATATGCAAATGAATAGCCCTAGATGACTAATCAACATGGTGCTCGTGGTAACATGTCACCGCCCGCAGCAGTCACCTCAGTAAACGATGAAGGCGACTAGGCACCCCCACAGTGTGCCTCTGATAAGCCATTGGGATGTCTGCTAGATGAGCATAATATGGGATCCCATGCACGATACCCTCCAAGTTCTGCACTAGCTCACTCCCCTCGCAACCCTCAGCTTGAGGGTCATGTGCGAGAGGGGTCCTCCGTGCGATGGGCGACATCCCAGCGGGCCTCTCTGGGCCGACACCTGCATACATATAGGATTGTTTGTTAGAATAGGCATGTATCACCAAAAAATCATAAAATACATAAAATCAAAAAGAGTCTTACCCAGCTCCTCATACTAGTCATCCCCCTCTGGGAGTGGAAGATCTGGGTCTCCCGTGAAGTCTGTACCGGCATAGGGCCAGTCCTCTACGACGATCAGCTGTTGTCGAAGCCATGCAAAGAACTCGGGCCTCCATGACATTTGTTGGCCCCCTCCTGATCTGGGCATGAGTGCTACCCATCGAGCCATCTGTGGCTCTCTCAATGGCGGATCGGTGACTATCGCCCCATGGCCCTGGAAAATTGTTAACCGTTCAAGGATGAACGACACCAAAATATATCTGTATCCAAACTGTTTTAGTTTGGCCTTCTTACACTTCGTCAGCTACCGCTTGATGTTCATTGTTAAGGCAGTGGCCCAATCGAATAGTGTCGGGTTCATGCATTCAGATGCTAGCAAGAGCTGTGTTTTAGTTGCCTTGTGCAGTGCCTGTGATCCTGCAGCCCGCGTAATGGTATGGAGCACTACCCCGAGTGCTAGATCAGGAACTGTGTGGATGTTGTCCTTCCCATTACCTGATCTGGTTCGTGCCCCTGGGCACACTCTTTCCATCACCATTGCCATTATTTCACCAGATGGCCTGGTACCTGTCAAGATGGGAACTGGACCTCTACGGGACAATCCAATTATGAATTAAACATTCGATACTTCGAGCTCCAATACTTGGTCCCAAAGCCTGAACTTCTCCTCATCTTCATCCCAAATATTGATCAATTACTGCAGTAATTTAGGTTGTGCCCTTAGGCATGGTGTCAAGAA
Source organism: Pinus albicaulis (assembly GCA_034641835.2). Classification (NCBI taxonomy): domain Eukaryota; kingdom Viridiplantae; phylum Streptophyta; class Pinopsida; order Pinales; family Pinaceae; genus Pinus; species Pinus albicaulis. Next base: position 498,150,432 of record CM076583.1, on the reverse strand, counting down.
GAACTTCTTCAAGCCGTAATTTCGGAGAGCAGTCATGCATGTTTCTTTCTCCATGGCCATTTCATCTTCTTCACTGTGCTCCCATTATTTCCACTCGATCACCATTGTGGCTATGTACCTGCACCAAAATGGTCATGAACACTTCATTAGATCCTTTGAACACTAAAATATTCAGTTGAATGGTTAAATATTTGTAAAACTTGGGTGGAATTTTACGTTGTGCCATTGGCGTGACTGCTTTGCTGACATTCACACCAACTAGCGCAATCCCTTTCTAAAAAGGAGCCAATTGGCGTGGGTCCGTGCCCGATACCCGCGCCAATTGGCCAAAACCTAATTTTTCAAAGGTCCCCTCAGGGATCCCAAAACACAATGGAATTCTATAAAAAAAATAAATCAAAACAAAGCTAAGGACAGCGCCTCTTACCTGAAGAAAACGGGAATTGAAAAGACGCACTGGATCGCCCACAAACGTCGCCGCAAGTTTGCACTGGAAATGCCCACTATTGCTCTCCACAAGAGGTAAAAAGTAAAAGTGAATATGTTTTTACTATTTTTGGCATATTTATAACTTTTCAAAGTCAAATTAGGTTTTGAAGGTCATTTTTCCAATATTTTATTATATTTTGTCGAAAAATGGATTTTACGCTTGCTTTCTTGTGCAGCAACAGGTTTTCACGCAACTTGAATGACGATACGAGTTGTATTTTATACTTTTTCGGACTCGGTAAAAACACGAAAAAGTCACTACTGGAGTCACCTTTCAGCTCTTTTCTAACTCTCTAAACATGAAAAGATTGCTAAGTCGCTTGTCGTTTTGATCTCGTTAAATTAGCTGCAAAATGACATCTACCCAGTATACGTTTACCCCTTTTTTCGGGCTGGGATAGATTATTTACGAAAAAGGAATACCCTAGTCGATCGCGACTAGGAGGTTTTCTTAGACATAGTTTTCTACCTTTTCAGATCTGAGGAACTATCTATGAAAAGGGACTGTTGGAGTTTACTTTTCCATTGTCTTTTCAAACTTTCTAAACATGAAAATACCCTGAGTTCTTCCTTTGTCGGACTCGTTAAACCCTGATGACATCGGATTCTGTCATAATGACGATACTCGAGTTTCTCCTTCCTAGGGTTCGTTAAATGTACTAGGTTGGATTTTCCCAAAGGATGAACTTATATCACAAGCATATGCTATCCCCTTCAAGCTTGTTTCCAAAAATAATTGGGGTACTCACCAGAAATGGTGGGGAAAATGGAACCAGTATCATCATCGTGTCGGCAGTATGTCGCTCTTAAACATGGCACTTGTCTACATTCGTGTCAGGTTGGGGACATCTCATCTCATTTCTATGCTTGCCTCCATGGGTTTGGGTAATCCCTTTTGACTGCTCATCTGCTCTTTGCCTCGTTGTCATGACCTCAGATCTTTTGATGTCAAATACCACCAAATCCATTGACGTGATGCCGATATGTTCAAGAGAAGTTGACCTCTGTAGTTTTCAACCCTCCTCTAATTCTCATCTGATCCTGATTCACAAACATTATGTTCCTCTATCTCGTGTCGATGATGTGGGAAACACTATGGCCAACCTTCGATCAAGGTCACTTCCTGTCAACTCTAGCTCATTATCCAGGAAGCTGATCTAAAGACTCCTTTCTGGTACCTTGGAGCTTGCATGCCTCAATCGCAAGTTCTTCGCATTCAACGTGGGGTTTTCATCATTGACCTCCGATCAAATGATTATGCGGATGTTTGACGCCAGCTCACTGTTCACATTTCGCAGATTGTACCTATAGTACCTTGAGGGCCATTGTCACTACTGGTGGTTCCTCTCACATCTGTTAACAGCTTTCATCATTGGTCGGTAATCAAACGATGTTCTTGCATGTTCGACTTCAGCTCACTTATTCACATTCTTGGACTTGTCCTTTGTTCGAGTCAAGATGTAGCGCAAGACCCTGGATTTTTTCTAATGAAATCTAGGCTGCGGATTTTGTGGATTAGCATGATTGGCTACATGACTCATTGATTGGATGGCTGCAACCATACCTGAGTCTATTTACTGATCCTCACTAGATGACTACGTCCATGCCTCGGATCTTGATTTTTGTATACTCTATTATGGATGGCTATGCCCATACCACATATCATGTATTTAAGATATCAGTTGTACTTTTCTACGCAGGTTTTCCGACGGCAGTGTTTTCAGTTGGGCACATTCTCGTAAAGAATTTCACCCCTCTCTCTCTCTTAGGCCTCATGCTTTGGGGGCATCTGTTACACAGTAATTTGTCATCGTCCCTGCAATCCCCTGCCTTGCACATTGGAGGGCCTTTTCCGTGACCTATGAGCAGTGACATGACCTGAAATCACTTGACAAGGACAAGGACAATCATCCCCCTTGACAAGGACAATCATCCCTCTAAAGATAGTTTCCTATGAAAAACCCTAAAAATAGACCTTTTGGCCTTGGCGCAACCGGCCAATTCAGCCCTCGTGCCAATGGGGAAAACCCACCAAAGAGGGCGTGCCAACTGGCGCACTGTCCCAGTGTATTGCTCGTGCCAAGCTTAATAAGGATTGTTTTTAAAAATAAATGGCGGAATTTTGATTCCAAACAACTCCTGAACTGGTCTCTAAAATGAGTTGGGAGGTTTGGCTCTAAATCTCCATGTAGGGTAAGTGGTTTTCCACCTATCATGGAAGCTTCCTTGAGAATAAGGCCAATCCCATGATTGTAGGGATCCTAACTCCCCTTCCACCATCTATATAAGCTTGCCATTTTCCCTTAACAAGCTAGAATGCAGAGCTGAACTTGTAGCAAGGAGACTATCGCCAGACAGCCTTTCAGAGCCTAGCCAAAGAGAGAGAGCTTTGTCCCATTCCCGACGAGCTTCATCGAGACGTGCTCCGCTGTCGACCCACCAAAGGAAGATCCAGCATCAGAGCTTGGGTTGTATCTTTCTTTCATTGTTATTAATAATAAGCGACTCTAATTATGGTTCCATTCATGTGTTTATGTCTTATGCTATGAATTATATCTTCTCTGACTGATATATGGTTACATGCTTTGGATTTCATGTCATGTGTTTTTGTATCCTTGCACGTGCACAGGTGTCCGGACGTGTCGAACGGAAGGATCGTGATCTGTCAAGCGAGGGACGGGAAATGCCATCCTCTCTGCAACAACAACTGCGTGGGATTTGAGGTAGGCCTCTTATCGCATCTTGGTCTTTTTGTAACTAGGAACCTGCATCTTTACATGACTTGATTGTTGCTAGACCCGATCTGGGCTAGTAGGGATCGCCTCTGTCCACAGAGGGGATTTACCTCTCCAACATACCATTTTCCTTCCTTGAATTCTATAAATTCATTCTACCAATATAATTAAAGTTTTGTGCACACATTGGTGCATTAATCCAATGCTAACCCATTTCATTCCTGAAATCTATGTAACCCACCTTGCTTATGGTTAAATATTTTTAACCTATTTATTCTTTTCCATTAAGTTCATGGGTATCCATGAGGGTGACTAGTAAAATTCCATACTCCAATTACCATTCCTACTCTAAGGAATTTATTTAATCATACTCCTTAATTTCATTATACATATAGGCAAGGTATATTCATAATACAATACCTTGTCATTTTATATTTTATTTATCATATATATATTAAGTTTTCTTCTACTTTTCGCTTTGTCCTATTCGGATTTAAACTTCGTAGTTTGTAATTTGTCTCCATGAACTAAAGTGTTTGCATATGAGTAACATTATTACATGCCCACCCATGACATCACATTGGGACTCTCAGTTTTTAATGACCATTAATACTAATGCCTATGTTCTTAATGGTCTCGAATGCTATGATCACATGTGGCATTCTAAGGTATGATTTAGGATGTACGCTACACGTCTCAATCTACTGTTTCACGTGTATCCTATGTGACATGGTACATGTGAAATTAAATTGAATATTTTTCACTCCCTTATCGGGATCTGGTTTTCAGCTACCTAAATTAAATCTTGACTTAAATCCATTGTTTCCCACTCCTTTGCCATCCTTTGACACGTGGACTGTGGGATTGAACCTTGAATTAGGGTTTGTTTATGATTTAATACTGTCGACTTTACACAGCATTCACACTTTCTCCCCTATGGTTATTGAGCCTGTGCATTGCAACCCTTTTTTTTCGTTTTATGTTCTTCAAAACGAGGGCCAAATGGAGAGAACCCTATGACATTACTCCACCACGCCTTAGCACTGGTGCGAATTCCTCCGGTAAGTCATACTCCATATGCAACAGAATTTGTTTATATTAGCAGCCTTTCCCTTTCTATGTATTTCTTCACTCTTGTGTACACCATATGAGTAGATGGTGGTTATGAAATCTTGTCTTTTTCGTTACCTTGGTATTAGGTTATGAATGTAGTTTATATGTTTCACTGTTTACGCTCCTAGAATTTGCAAATGGTAATATGATTTTAGATTTGCGTTTTTTGTTCTAAGAATGCTACCAAGATGCCTCCCATTGATATGGTTGTGGCATTTATGGTTTATAATTTCATTTTATCTTCAGATATATGGGACATTGATTTTTTTCCCGTTGTTGTATTCTTTGTTTGTCTTATTACTATAATTAGGAAATGCTCTGAGACCCTACTCACTAGTTTGGAGCTCAGTCTCGAGGTCCACCTACAGTGTTCGATTATTTTCATTGTAAATTTATGGATTCTCTCATTCAATTGTTCATCTTGTGTGTTAAATGAATCCAATTAATTCAAGTTTGGACATGGGTTAATTTTTTTGTTCCACATTTGTGTGCATATGGGTGAGCCATCCCACGCAGTGGAGCCAGTTGTTCCTCTCCTTAAGCGAACGTGTTCTTCCACCCATCCCTGGTTGTAATAGCATTATTATGCTTCGAAATTTTGGTTGAGGACTTCGTTTCTTACATCTATTTCTACAGGTATAATTTTTTTCATTAAATCCCTCTCGCACAAATTTCTTTTAAATAATTCACTCAATTTAAAATATACTCCTCAACTGCGTAGCTTATCTACCCTGCACTAGATTATTATGCCTACAGATGAAGCCATCAAAATGTCGAAACTCATAAGGTATGGTTTCCCTTATGAAATCTGAATCGACCTTTACTTTGTTTTTGAGTTCCTTATTACCGACAATTTAATTATTTGTGTTTTCTTTTCAGATGCATTCAACTTATGTGGGTTGCTCCCGTTTCTGATACATTATCTTTGTTCAGCAAACTTGTCTTCTTCTTAACAGTGTACCTTTCTTTTGAACAGGTTGATATTGTGGTTCTGGGGATCTCTTTTGCAATGAAATTTTCCTCAAATTTTAAGCTCTCTCATTCGTTCGCTAAGGTAGGCATCATAAGCAAGTAAGTAAGTAAGTAAGTGTAGGTCTGCTCAGGACCTTGAGAGAGGGCTTGATGGACGCTCCTCGCTAACGCTCTATGGGTCCAGACCCCGCAGGGCATGTTCGGCCTCGGAAGATGACCAGCCATTCCATGCCATCCAGCAATCGATCATGGAGAGCTCGGGGCATCTCTATTTGATTTTTGTAAAGTAACCCTAGCAGCAACTATGGCACTGAATTTGTTTTTAAAGTTTGATTGATATATATATATATATATATATATATATATATATATATATATATATATATATATATATATATATATATATATATATAAAGATATTTCTGGGTTTATACCCAAAACTGGACTATTCAACTTTATTCAAATTTTTCTCTATTTCATGTAATGTAACTATCTTGTTTCCAAATAGTTACTCCGTTGTTGTAGTTGAATAGATGTCTTTAGATGAGGTATTATACGATATACCAGGATATAAGCAGTATATTAATAAATCTTCTCTCTTTATTCTAACAGCATAAACCTTACTGCTTCTTCTGTTAATAGTATAGTTTTATTTCTGTTATTGAATACCCAGAATAATATAACCTCACTTCATTTAATTTAAAAATTTAATGTGGGAAATCAAATTATGTAAGCATCTCTAAGAGGATAAGATTTAATTTTCTATTTATTTCTATACTCTATAACAGAGCTTAGAATTTCCTTTCTATCTATTCTTATCTGAAATTCCTATGCATTTAAATTTCAGTTTACTATAAAGGCCAGTATGTTTAACATTTTTGTGTATAGCACAAAAGGCTAAAGTCTTAGTTGAAATTTATTTTAGCAGTTATCCCTTTATGTTATTATATTTACTGCTAATTTATTTATAAATGATTAGAATAGAATTAATTCAGATATACATATCATTTTTATATATCAATCTCAGTAACTTAGGCTTATTTCATATCAGCATCTAATTTTTCTAGAGATAGAAATGACTCAGTTACATGTATTTATCTAGATAGTTTACACTGTTTAACATATTTTTTTTCAGATTTGCAACTTGAAATATATGTCTAATGATATTTCTTTTCTATGATAATAACCAGTTCATTTCCCTAATAAGACTAGCAGAATTATCGATTAGACTGCCTAACTCCAGATTTAAATCGGTACCCAGATTCAGACATTCTGGTTGTTGGGGCTAACTCAACTTTTTACCCATACAACCGTCCATATTTCCATGTTACTTCTGTAACAGCATCTATTAAATGTATGGCCTCCTATAGTTCACTGCACTAATTGACAATTTAAACTAATTAATTCCCACTAGTCTTAACTGCAAAGATTTTCACATATCACATACATATAAATCTTAATACCTTCCTAAGCAGATATCATAAAAAATTCATATCAATTAGAAACATGTTATTTAGGTGTGCATACCAATTTCTTTGACTAGTTCCACCCAACCGTAGAGTTCTCTCTCCGTAACTCACCCCCAAGCCGAGACCTTAGCTCCTAGTGATAGACAACCCTTTGTCTATCCTGGAGCTACTTATTTAAGTTGTTCTTTCCCAAGCCTGTTTCCAATTACTGTGTCCAATAATTTCTGGATGTTTTCTTCCTGTTTTTCTAAGGCTTTCCCTCTTAGAGGTACTTTAAAGTTGTCTTTTCCGCTTTTCCAGCTTTTTATTCCTCTTCCCAATTACTTTCCTCTTCATTGGGGAAATTAGATGTTTATATCCAAATATAATTTTGTTAATATTCCTTCCAAGGATTTCTGGAAGGTGTGGGAAATTCTCATCACCTTATCCACATCCTCATTGATTTAGGTTTCAGATCTCAATTCTCAATCTAGTCATTGCACACATAAATTTTCCATTTATTTTTCTTAATTGAAAATAAAATAAATCCACATACTAGTTCTCCATTGGGGTCCACTTCCCCTTTGGAATTATTCAATTGTAAATTAAAAAGAATAGTAACTTGGGGTATTACAAAATTTGACTATGACAGCTAAGCATAACTAACAAAACTATTTCTAGAACATAAAAAGACACCTATTCATTTTAAGAGTTTCTCTCCTAATGTGACTCTAATTACATTTATTTCCTCCACTTATCTAATAGTGTGATCACTACATAGATATTAAACATGAAAGATTTAAGACAAATAACTATTAAACACTTCGTTCGAATCTTAGGTGAAGAAGACCAAAACATCCACTATATATTACTAAAGCTGAAAGTTTACAAAAAAATAGCAGTGTAGTACAATACTCTCCAACCCTTTGATATTCAATCTTATGTCTATAAATCGATTCTCTTACATTACATAGGGTGCTAGATCATCGAACCTTGACTCTGACAGCTAAGCATAACTGACAAATCTATTTCTGGAACATAAAAAGACACCTATTCATTATAAGGGTTTCTCTTCTAATGGGACTCTAATTACATTTATTTCCTCCACTTCTCTAATAGTGGGATCACTACATAGATAAGGATCAGGTGCTCGAATGGCATTCTCCATGACATAAGACATAAATACACTTTCTAAGAATTTAGCAACGGTTGTCCTATTTTCTAGGAAAGGATCAACAATAACTATAATTGTGTCTTCATGTTCTTTTGTATGAGTGGCACATAAATCAAGTGATGAATATTTGTTGATATGTCTCCTTATCTATTTGGATGCCTCCACGTAGCTTGTTGGTCTTCTATATGCCCTTTGAACCTTCAAAAACCCTTCAAAAACACCTCGCTACAAAACAGAGCATCTTTAGGTAGTTTTGTAGCGTAGTTTAGTAGCGAGCTGGTTTTTGTCTTTTAACCCTTCTTTTTTCCACCTCTGCTGGTCAAAAATAATTATTTAGTAAAAATATCTAATACAGTCAAACTCCCTCCTTAATTATTCATAAAAATTATTTTAAAATCCAAAAGAAATCTTCAGAAATTTCGTAGCGTTTTTCGGCCTTCAAGCCTGGATCTCGCTACGAAACTGCCTAATAAGGCAGAAATTGCATATTTTGTAACTTTCTTCAAAATTTGATCTCCTAAGCCAAAATTTACGTCCCTTGCAAGATATACCCCTTAACAAAAAATGTCTCATCTCATCTCTTCAGTCCTTGGGTGTTTCATCTTCATTAACAATAGGTGGACCTTCAGGTTCTTCAATCACTTTCATTTTCAGTCCTCTCTTCTCCAGTTCATCTTGAATCAAGGTCATTTGTTCCTGAAGGTCTTCCACTTGATTTTGTAATGATTTGTTTTCAGCTTGCAGGTGAAAATTCATCCTCCTGTTATGTTTGGACATAAGTATTACAGGCTGGGTCATTTTTAGCAGTCTTTTAGCATTACTCATAGAGTCAGAAACATTTGAGAGTTGATTATCCCATTTTTTCATCATCTGATCAAACTCGGCCTTTTCATACTTGTGATTCTCTGCTTCCAACTTCAACTCAAGTATTTCTTCGCTTGATTCTCCTAGTTGTTCTGTGAGGAGTTATGTTTTTTATTTTCCGACCATCTTCTCCTTTCCCTTTCTCCTCATGGTGACAACTTCTTCTACTGCTGGGGATAAATCTATGATGTTTTATGGCTACATACCTTTACTAACTTGTTCTTCTCTTTTGCTTTCCATGGCCTTCTTTGCAATCTGTGACCTGGTCATTGGCTTCCTTAGCTGAAATATGATGCCAACATCCTCTCCTGTAAAATCCAATTTCTTAACAGACTTACCTTTCTTCAATTTTCTTCCATCACCTTCAATGTCTTATGCTTGCACTATTAGGGACTCCTCAATATATATTACATGTAGAAATTCTTCCAGATTTCCTTTGGCCAATATCTGACTCCTTGTTATTATCTTAATGCTTTGTTTGATAATATTATATTTTGCAGGTGTTGGCTGAGGGATATCAGTTTCTTGCAGAGGTTCTACTTCAATGTCCATTGGTTCTAGAAGAAATTGCCTTCCTTCTCCATCAATCTCTTCTATTTCAGCGGGTGATGTAGTAGTTTTAGGCTTTGAAACTTTATTTGGAGTCACTACACCTACTTAATATCCACTCATAAAATTTAAAGAGGTCCAATCTCTCTTAACTTTTTCAACTCTTCCATCACCAACAGTTTTATCAGACCATGGTGAAATACTAATGTTTCATTACCCTCTGTCTTGACCTAGACTTTATCTGACATCTTTCCCAAAGTCTTGTATAAAAAAAGGGTAGGTCAAGTTGTTTCTTACCAACAAAATGTAGAAGGAGTCTATTATGATAGGAATAGACCATGTGAAATCTCCCTTCGTAGGTGAAATATTTTTGGATCACCAGCATCAGCTTTGCATAATTGTATTTCATATAACCCCCTGGAATTCCATTGGTCATATCAGCTCCTCTGTTCTCCTGCTTGAGAAACTATTCACAGCCTTGCATTCTAAACTTTGTGCCTTTGAATCATTATTCACCACTTCTAGGAATTTCTATAGCTTGGGAGATGATATTTGGTGTCACTCTAAAATTCAAGATCCCAACTTTTGATGCTTTCCCTGTAAAATTTGTTGCAAAGTCTTTGGAAACTTATGCATGGAAACCCTACAATTTGTGGTAGGACTGTAGGCAGCCTGTCTTCCTGAAAGCCTCCATAGTAGTGGGATATTCATTCAGCAACTTCAAATCCATAGGTTCATATCTTACGCAATAACCTCCCTTATTTTTTTCTTCTTCGATGCCATGATACTTTATACTCTTCGCTACCTCGCTTGTTGATGAGACCTGCAGAATCAAATTCGAATAGCAACCTAATTTGTGTGGTGAAGCAGCTCTCAAATAGTGACAATGAGATACTTAACATGCAAGGATTGGACACTGAATGACAAAGAGCAGCTTGGGGTAAAGTTTTAAAAGGTAATTTGACAACTCAGATTTTGATGATGACACATGTGACCATAAAAGACAATAATGACAGTTGATACGACTATGCATGCTTGGGAATCATTATAACAAACTCAAATGAAATAACCCTTTACTTGTCTTATTGAAAGTTGACACCTCACACCACTCTTGACACTTTCTATAGAAAAACACAATTCCGTAGTGAAAACTATTTAACTGCTGATAGATTCGCTACGGAATTGTTAGGCATTTTCGTAGCGAAATCTACTGTTTGGCCATATAATTCGCTAAGAAACTGTGAAAAAATGACAGGTGTAATATTTTGTGATTAAAAAGCATGGGGATGAAAACTATATGATATGAGGTTGATTTGACTGATATGACATGGTTAGAGGTGGGCTTTAAACTTAGAGTAGACATCGCCAAATGCAAATTTTCTTAGAAATTTCATGAAAATGACTTATGAGAAAGCATGAACCTAGGTGAATGACATGTATGACCTTATAAATGAAAGTTTTAAAACTAATAAGTGATAACAGACCCAATCAAATTTTCTACAGAATTCGACGTGCCTAGCAATTCTTTGTAAGTTTGCAAGCACGGGGCATTAAGTAGGATATTGTAAATATATCCTGACTGCATATAGATCAGATCGAATTGTTGGGCCTTGTTGATGGCGTCCTCTTTGAATATGGGCTTTTGTGTTGCCACATCCTTTGAAATCTCTGTGGCGATATTTTTCAAGAATAGGTCTAATAAAACTCGATCGTCGAGCCTGGCTTTGCACAAACTATGAGGTCACCGCCATTTGTGGAGATGGTCCGAGATGTGGATGGCAGGTGTCTACCTAAAGTGGATCAGTAGTTCCATTCTTGAATCATGGTGGATGGGTAACTGAAAATAGGTAAGGAACGCAGTAGCGAGGACGCTAAAAGTTCCATGTGTAGTAGTTGGTTTCTCCACATTCCATTTCGCAGCTATTTCAGTTAGGGTGCGTTGAAATAGTTTTAGTTAAGTAGTATCATCAATGATGCTATTCGATGAACACCATAGGTGGAAAGTCATAATATGATTTTCAAGGTCTTCCGCTTGCTTCCCTTCGATCTTTGGAATGTCCGAAGGGAGCTTCGTGGGCATGGGTGGCCATGTAGGGTTGTGTGCAATAGGGTAGCTTGTTAACTTGGTTAAATCTAACAGGTTTAACGAAGCTAAGAATGGTGACTGTGAATTGAGAGAAATTACACACTGTGAAGATACAGTTATTTGGTTAGGTTTAGGGTTTTTCTATGACGTACCCGGTTGTGAGTTCACTTGCCTTCCCGAATGGGTAGTGCTCCTCTGCCCCCTAGGGGTTGTGGGAGGAGTGGTATGCGGTGACCCTGTGGGGTTGTTCACTGATGTAGCATTGGGTAACCGATGAGGGTTCCCAACTAAGGATGCCCAAATAAAGGATGAACTGATAAGGGTGGCAGTGTTCCATCTTTGAACCATAAATGGAGAAATACCTAGAACCCCTCTTGGTAATGGGGGGATGTCCAAAAGACGTCTAGAATGACGAGGTCCCATTAGGTCCGTTATGGCATCGACTAGGTATGGTTTTGGAAATATTTGAGGGGATAGATATTATAATTAAATCAAAAATTCGATCACATACGTAAAACAAAGTGAAAAATGAAAGGTAAATTTTCCCTTTAGATTAATCCTATGTGACCAGTCAATAAAAAATATGGTTTTTGTTGTTTTCGCATATGATACTCAAATCCTAGAAGACCTAATCGTCCTCACACTCTCGAATGTAACTGGGCCTTGAGAATATATCTTTTTAACGTTGGCACAATATCCCAAAAGAGCTGGAGACACCCCCAGTCAACTAAATAAAATCAACCAAGGTAAAGGTAGAGGATATAGTGTCGCATGCACCGTCACCTATAGGGAAGGATGTCCTAGTTTTGGCCACTAAGTACCGTCATCCCACGTGAGTGTTCGAGTATTGAGCTTCTTGGTAATTCAGCTACCAATAATGAGTATTAGATGGGTCAGGTAGCCCCAAATAATACCACACGCACTGGGTCTAAGCTTAAACCCCTATGAACCGGGTCTTTGTGGCGCTCGGGTTTTCTTTGCCGTGGGTAGATAGACAGATTTAAAAGTTCCCTAAAAGGTCAACTTCTATGTTTCAAGATGTACACTGACCAAGGCGGCTTATTAGATTCCCACCCCATTGGTCCTAACTTAAACTATAAATTCTCTTGTGGCCCCTATGGGGAGATTTTAATGAGTTTATTTAAGTTAGTTTTAAGGTGTCTTTGATTCACTTAAGGTATGAAAGTGTGTGAGCAAGAGGTGAAAAATCGCATAGTTTTAACATGTCGATATGCGGTGATACTTTTCAAATCCGCTATTAATCTATGTTTGGTCATTCCTTGCTCAAAAGCAAAACATGTGCAGATATGGGTCGCTTAGATTGTTGCCTAGTTAATCTAAATGATCAGCTAACGGGAGATGGAAAATTATCAATAGAGAGTGTTCATATGATTCCCTAGGGTCACCCAAGGGTGCAAAGGCAGCAGAGATTACTTGCTTTCTAAGGATAATTAAATCCTAGTCTTGAATCCTAGTGAAAACAATTGAACTAAAATTAGTGACTTTAAACTAGAAAAAATGAAAAAATTTAGCTAAGCGTGTGTGGACTAGGGCCACTTACTTTGGCTAATTACCTATGTGTTTTTGATGTCTAAATTTGGAAAACATAAATTATTTCATAATGCAAGTTAATTGCCCCCTCCTTAAACTATATGTTCACTTTGCAAAAATAAACTTAAAACTGACACCTAAAACTACTGAAATGTAGCCAAGAGTGATTTTTAACAAGTCATGGGACACCTCACATAATTCTGGCAGATTTCTTATGGGCTTCCATTCACTTTACAAACATGAAACGAAAAGAAATGGAAAATATTTTCTGCCTCTGGTTTCCCCGCGCAAAAGTCTCACATAGGCACGCAGTCTTCGCGCAGGTCACTGTTGAACGTGCACGGTCGGGCACTTCTATCTAGGTAAAAGTCGTCCGAATTTCCTGTAACAAATTTTTTGGAGCTTCTGAGCTTCAGCCTCTCACTGAGGGTGAATAAGCAGAGAAAGAGAAAAGGGTTTGTTCAAGCCAAACTCCAGAGAAATGAAAGAGGTCTCTGCAAAAGGCACAACCACATTAACTAGGAAGTAAAATTAGTGGAGTCGCCTATCCTATGTTGTTGGATTTGGTGCACGAGTGTACCAATGCACACTTGCTTAAGAGGAGTGGTTGTTTCCTCTTAAGTTTCTGGTTACAGGTAGATAAACAAAAGAGTTAGCAGGTTATTGAGCATGCCATAAAACACAACACACTAGATAATGCTATAATATGCATATGTAGAGAGAAAACAAATCTAAACTAAAAAAAAACACACGAAAGACCATATAGAGTCAATCAACACAATAATACCAACGGTGGCGTCTATGTCCCCTCTTATTGTGTGCTATTAGGAATAAAAGATAGAATGTTACACACTTGCCAAGGGGCCCTTAGAACTAGGGAGTTATAAGTGTTATGTGGAATTATGAATTACGAATAAATAATTCTTCCCTAGATAGGTGCTTATCTAGAACTACATATTATATACTTTGCAACTACTTTTCCTAAATTTTCCCCGGTAATTTGTCAATCAGTTCCTCTTTATTTTTTAACAAGCTTGACGAGGATAACATTTGCTTGATCTATAATTCAACCCTTCGAGTGAATAATGTATCGCTATTTAATAATTTAATGAGTCTAGCAATGAATGAAACTTGATTCTTGCCATGATCGACAAGCCCGTCACTATTTTATGTTTTAACGAACTTAACGACAGTGATAGCCCAGTCCTTTTTCATATTTAGAGAGTTTGAAAAAGAGGATGAAATAAAACTCCATAAGTACTTTTTCGTAAAGTTGTCGCTCAGATCCAAAAAAGTGTAAAATAATATCTGAGAGAACCTCTTTAGTCATGTTCGACCAAGGTATTCCTTTTTCGTCAATAAGCTATCTCAGTCTGAAAAAGGGTTAAACTTATACTAAGTAGATATCAATTCATTTACTTTTACGAGCTCAAAAAGACAAGTGCTCAGCAATCTTTTCACATTATCAGAGTCTGAAAAGAGCTGAAAGAAGACTCCAGGGGTTCCTTTTTCGCTGTTAACGAAGCTCGAAAAAGAGATAAAAGTGTGCTTCAAATCCTTTTTCGTTTTTAACAAATCTCGAAAAATAAGGAGAAAAAGTATGCTTTGTGGTCAAATCATTCTTGAAATAAATCTGCACGACTAATCTGTTCATCAGTTGTAAAGCATGTTCAAAACAACATCAAATGGATTAAAAATACTTGTTTCATGATAAAACATAATAAAACTATATTCATAGCAATAAATACAATTTGCAAATAATTAAATGACTAATAAAAGTAGTTTTACTATTCATTTTTACCATTTCATAGTTACCATTTGCATTTTTGAGCTCTGAACCTGATTTTGTCCCCAAACTTCGGCTGTTGATTGCGATCGTTTATGTGGACAGATTTCATTGTTGTTTGATCCAGGTTAGTGATATGAACCTCCTCTTTCCTTCAGTTATCATTTCATTTCCAATTTCTATAATTTTTTAGGGTTTGGGGGTCCCTAGGCTAAATTCTGCCCAAAAAGAGGGCAACGCACCCTTGAATGTTGAAACCTGTGTTGCATAGCAACTAAATTGAAGTTTACTTGCATACACAACGCATTGTCTCTTGTTAGAACCTGCATTGGGCGCAATCTATATTTTTTGTTTTGGCATTATGCCCAAAATTTACCTAGTTTTTTGCATTGAATGGAATCTAATGGTTCTTATGGTTGTATTTCAGGTTTCCATCAGATTAAAATGACAATTACATGGAGGGAAAGAGAACATGAAGAACAGGATATGATTTCCCTAAATGATCCGGGTATAGTAAGAGCCCTAAGATATTGTGGACTACTAAAGTACTTTAGGTTGTCAGAAATGAGGCAACAAATAGAACTCTTGGAGTTTTTAGTCTGAGCATGGGATACAGCTATCGAGCCATTTCATATTAAGAACCAAGTGGTTCCCATAACAGTGGAGGATGTATACTTTCTTACAGTTTTTTCGAGGAGAGGCTTGCCTATTTCACTCTCAGGGTCTATTCTTGGAGGAGAGACAGTGAGAGATTATGTTTTGCAACATATTTATCCAGGGGCAGAGCCCATAAAATATGTAAAGATAAACATCTGGGATGTTATATATTTTCCTTTGAGAACTAACCTTTTCACGATCGCAAAACTTCCCAGCACCGTTACACTACATGTAGCGAATAGATCGTATATGCAGTACGCGCTAGAGTGTATGGAGCCAACAGTCTTCAACTGGTCTAAAGTTGTACTTTCTCATATAAAATAACAACTGAAAAAAGCAAAGGCAGGAAGGAAGAAGAACTTCAGTTATGGTTTTATCCTCATATCCTTCGCCTTAGAACGAATTCCACAGATGCAGCCACAAAATGTGACACTGGATGTGTCTAATCCTAGAGATTTGCGGATGCAGAGATGGGTAGAACTCATGGGTAGGCATGTTGGCCAATAGACCATTGTGTTCTCGACTGCATTCTTTGCCTGGTTCCGACGACAGATTTTCACCATCGATGAGTATGCATACGCAAGTGTTGATTTCTAAGGAGATCAATATTTAGCATTACCAGAAGGCGCTCAGTGGGGTGCAGTAGGTAAGAAAGCTTTGACCATGTTTTTTATTTTCCTAAGGTTTATACAATGTTTTTATATTTTTGATGTTTTCCCAAGACTAAACTAAATGTTTGATGTAATTCAGATGTTGGTCGTGTTCAACCAGTAGAGGAACTGGAGCGTGACGCATATGTGCCAGCAGAGAGGGTTGTCGGGAGAGCGGTCCTTCAGGATCTTGATATGGTTGAGACTCTGGCTAAGCTTTAGAATCATATAGAGGGTTTGACCTTTGGGATTTAGGATTGTCAGATCGAAGAGTTACCCATGCGACTACAGCGATACACTATTGGGGTTCCTAACCATTGGATGTGATTACTGCATAGGATATCTAGACCTATAGCATGTTACTAAGAGCACCACTAGTTTACTTTTGACATTTTGCATACATTTTGAGGTCAGATGACCAATGTGTCTTGGGCACAAATTTTTGTAAAAACCTATAACTATCTATCTATATGATTTTAGTGTTTTCCTATGTTTATTCTGCAATATTATTCAATGATGTGAATGTTTTCTTTACATATGTTGCAAATTTCTGTCTAAAACTTGATTAGCTAAAGAATCATTTAATGTGTTCAAATTTCTAGAAATGTGTTGATATTGAATAAAATCAAAGTGTCTTTCCAAAATTCGAACTCTTAGGAACAATCTATGCAGTGTTGGATTTCTAACAGTATAACACTAGTAAGTTGTAATACCACAAGTTATGAGTCTAACCTTATGATGATACAGTTAATAACAAATGAAATGGCATCAGAGAGAATTTCAATCAACGTGCTATACTCAGCGATATTGTTCGTCGATCTACCAATACAAATCCCTTGAAAACTCACTAACTCGTCGTTCAGAGCGAAAATGGCCCACGCTGCAGAGGATAGATTCTGCGTACTACGACTAGCACCATCAACATATCCAACAAATGGTTCTGAAGATTCATACATCTGCGATGAAATGTAAAGCGGATTACTAACGTCAAGAAAAATCTAAAAACAAATTAAGATAGTGAATGCAAATCAATAGCATATATATATAATATATAATACAAAAAATTACTCTGCTCATGATTAAGCATAGTAACGTTTTATATACAACCCATTTCTAGGCTGCACCAACAGAATTCCATCGTAATCAACCAAATCATAGGCACCCTTAGCAAGAACTCTTTTGACAATATAGGGGCCATGCCATAGTGGCTCAAATTTTCATGTACCTATTACATCAGCTTCTTGATCATAAAGAAGGACTAAGTCGCCCTCTGAGAAAATGCGAGGCTAGACATTTTTGTCGTATTGCACCTTTATACGTCTCTTATGCGCTTCATTGGCCAATTGGGCTTCACAATGCGTTTCATCAAAATGGATAAGGTTAAAAAGACGCGCTTCTTCTTCTAAGGTGTTAGGTAACAAGTCAATTGCGAGTTTTAACGACGATATTTCACATTGGATTGGTAAGATAGCTTCCAGACTATACACCAATTGAAAAGGAGTAAATCCAATCACATTTCTCACCGAGGTTCGACATGCCCATAAGGCCAAGTACAGGATCAAATTCCAATTTCTTTTACGAACTCCTATCATTCGTTGAAGCATATGTTTAAGAATCTTGTTGATAGCCTCAACTTGTTCATTTGATTGTGGATAATAAGGAGTATAATTATCATGTGACAATCCTAACTTGGCAGTCAATTCTGCCATCATATGGTTGCGAAAATGCTTCCCATGATCTGTAACTATAGCCTATGGGACTCCAAATCGTGCAATAACATGATTAAAGAAAAATAATGCAGTTGTTTGTCCTCTGTTGTTGAATTTCGGCATCACTTTGGCCCATTTGTTAAAGTAGTTGACTGCGAAAATAATATAACCATGCCCCCCAGACGAACAAGGGTTACAGGTCATGAAGTCAATACCCCATTTCGAAAATGGTCCCACAGAGACAACAAGATGCTTTGGCGCTGGCGGTTTGCGGATTTTATGATAAAAAAATATGGCACACATGAAAACTTCTAACTGCGAGGATGCAGTCTCGAAAAATTGTAGGCCAAAAGTAACCGGCAAAGAGTATCTTCTACGCGGTAGCGTACCCAGATAAATTTCCACCACAATCCCCAACATGACAATCATTTAAAACCTTTTTGGCCTCCTCATGAGTGAGGCACCTCCTTAAAATGGTATCGACACCACGACGATAAAGTGTATCGCCGACAATCAGATAATCTTTGGCTTGGTATCGAATACGTCGTTGTTCAGAGCAAGAGGTGTCAAGTCAAAAAGTTTGAGTTTGGAGATAAACGATGAAATATCCATACCAAGGATCAGATGATACGATTAGAAACAAAGACTCATCAGGAATTGATGGTTTCGACGTAGTTGCAGTACTTTCAAAGGCAAGGTCACAAAAAAGCTTAGCCAAAACTAAAGACTTTTTTGACTTGGACTTGATGAATTCAAAATCAAATTCCTGCAAAATGACAATCCATCTTGAATATTTTCCCCCCAGCAATTGACATGATAAGATATAAGTCATGGGGTTGCAATCTGAAATGACAATGGTCTTTCGGAGCAGGATATAATGGCGAAATCTTTGGACAGCTTGAACAGCTGCCAAGGCAAGATTTTCTATGTATGAATACTTAACTTCCGTATCATTGAGATTACGACTCAAATAATAGATCAGATGTTCAATTCCATCTTCTAATTGGACCAAAACCATAGCAATGGTCGTTTCAGCCGCGGCGATATATAGGAAATAATGATTTTGATAATTAGGGAGGTACATTAATGACGCTCTGACAAGAGTATCCTTGACAGCATCAAAAGAAGCTTACGCAAGTTGGTCCCAATGGAAGGGAACCCCCTTTTTCAATAGTCGAGTAAATCCTTTAGCCATTTCGGCGTATTTTGCAATGAACCTTCTTAGGAAGTTATCCTTTCCATGAATTTTCTGTCTCTGAAGTAAATTTGATGGCGCAGGCAAATCAAGAATGGCCTGAACCTTCAATGGGTCGATTCAAATTCCTTCTTTTGAGACTACGAATCCAAGCAAACGACCAGAACCAAGACAAAACACACATTTATGTGTATTGAGGCATAATTTGTAGTGTCAGCAGCGTAAAAAGATGGCTCTCAAGTGCATCAGGTGATCAGTCTGATTTCGTGAATGCGCTGGTAAATCATCTTGATAAGGTTGAATAGTGTGCTTGATGTCATTGAAAGCATAGTCCATTGCTCTCTGAAAATTTGCCCCAACATTCCGTAAACCAAATGGTAGTTTCCTATAAGCGAATGTGCCCCACAGAAAGATGAATGTTGTTTTATGTTGTTCCTCTGGGCGGATATTGATTTGATTGTAGCCGGAAAATCCATCCATAAACAAAAAGATTTCACATCCAGCACAATCGTCAATAATATGGTCGATAAAGGGAGTAGGATAGTTGTCTTTTGGACAAGCAAGATTGACATCCCGATAATCGACGCACACTCTAATATTTCCTTGTTTTTTCATGACAGGAATGATGTTGGAAACCCACTCAGTCATCGGAACAAGGTAAATGAAACCAGCACGCAAAAAAATTTCAACTTTTGCTTTTATGGTAGTGGCTTTCTTCGAATGAACAGGACGTATCCGTTGACGCACCGGTTTGACATCAGGATACAAATTAATAGTGTGTTCAATAATACTAGTATCTATGCCTAGCATTTCCTCGTAAGGCAAAGAAAATACATCACGAAATTCACAAAATAGAGAGCGATATGTTTCGAGTTCTGATGGAGAACAAGATACACTAACATGAATATTTTCTACAACTTCAGGTTTGGTCGAAATATCGATAGAAATGGTTTCTTCAATATTTGACAGATTTCGCTCAGAATTGATTGCATTAATAGGTAAATAATTTGAAAAGAAATTTTTGATTGATGGGTGATATAGTTCACTAAGATAGTTTTCTTCATAATCAGGAGGATGGGAACGATGATGATAATCTTCCCATGGTTCTCCTTCTGTCATCATGGCTTCCAAAATATTCTCATATGTCAAGAACATTGAGGAAAAAGGATCAGAGGGAGTACCAAAATATAAGGAATGATCAACCCAAACACTCAGCAACGCTGATTTTGGATTCACCGCCCAAGCCAGATAGATTGATTTCTATGCCAGCTCAATAGGATTGGGCGGCAGAAACTCATCCAATGTAACAATTCCAGAATCATCCATACTCTCCCTTAAGCCAGATGGAGTGGAAGAGATCATGTATCAGGTCTCTATGTTTTCAATTTCTGCTGACGTCGCAGGCGGCAGTAATGCAAAGGTTCCCATGAGAGTGGAATCCTTTAAGTCCTACACCAATGTTCTAAAGTGCTAGTTGGGGTGCGTGAATGAACAGAACGCTTCCAGTTACCTGCGAAGCGAAGACAAAGAAGGATAATTGATTAATGACTATGATAGTACCTTTATATGGAAAGGCAATCATTCTGAAATATGTAGAAACAATTGCAGTCATTGCATATACCCATGGCCTTCCAAGTATAATATTATAGTAAAAGGGTTCTTCAACAACTTCAACATCAAAATTCATTGTTTTTCCCCCTAGTTCAACATGCAAGTTATTAATAATACCATAAGCCTTATATGTACGTCCATCAAAAGCCTTCAACGTCGTTGATGATTGTGATAAGTGCGGCGAGCCAACTGACTTCCAACAATTTAGAGACATAATGCATGTAGATGCTCCCTCATCAATAATAGTGCGATGAACAAGGTGATTGAGAACATTTACTTGTATATGGAATGCCAATTCTAATGGTAGTTGCGGCATAGCCCATATGATTAAAGACAACAAGATTAGAATCAGTCGAATAGATTCCACCAATAGCCGATCATAAAGCCGGTTTTTGGGAGGGACAATTTTGTAATACCTTGAGAGCAGACATAATTGAAGGGGATTGAGCCAAATCTTCAAATATATTATAATTTTGTGTAGCTCTTGCTCAAGGATTATATGTCAATTTTTGAATTACTCCCTTTGGTGGTTTGATTGTCAATTCAGGAATAGCAGTAGGCGGTGTTGATTCCATAGACGGATTCATAGTCGAGGTAGTAGGTTGATCAGTGGCCTGACTACCATAATCTTTATTACGCATTGACACCAAAATATATGTTGAAGGTTTTTTGATGGATAACATAAGTACTTGGGAACTAGAAGTTGGATCCATAGCAACCATGTTTGTGTCTGGATTGGGAAATGGGTCTATCAACACAGCTGATTCATGGGAAGTCTTGATGATTTTTGAGACTTCAGTGCGGTCAGGACAATCCCTAACAAAGTGTTCCTCATTACAGATTATGCATGGATAACGAGGTTTCCTAGGTCCAGATGATTGATCAGATGATTTTTCCTATGGGTTAGAAGTTTGATTTTTCGTAGATTTCCCCTTTTTCTTACTTTCGGGTTGCTTGTCACTTTTTCCCTTGTCAAATAACATGACATTAATTTTGGAAGGTGGTGCAGGATCAGATGCAGTAGTATGATGTGTGCTTGCAGTGCCAATCAAGCCATCTCCGCCATGAGAGTCCTTTAATTGAGGAGGAATAGAAAAATTAGATCTCAACGCATTTGGAATTTTTTCATAGAGCGTGCCAGACTGAGTGTAGATCAAGTCTAAATATTGGGCATGAGCGATAACTTGCTCTTCTGTGACGAAACCACCCTTAGCTACATCCTCAGTTATAGATGGTAACAGGGACTTAATGAACCACTCAGCAAGGAGCTAATCCAGAACAAATCTCTTAATCATTCTACGACGACGACGCCACTAATCCGGATCTTGGGGGGGAGGCCCCCAAGATCTAAAAAGTTGAAATGGATCTGACAAGATCTGCAAAATTAGAATGCCAGAAAAAAGAGAGAACACAAAGAAAATAAAACCACAAAGAAACTTGTTTTATTAAAACAAAGAATAACTGTAGAAGCTACATTGTGATGGACAATCTGTCCTTTTACAAACTGAGGCTTGTTATTTATAGCCTTTTTTGAGTTACAATACCATGTGTAGATACCATAGGCCAATACCATGGGTAGATACCACTTACAATACCACGGGTAAATCCCATGTGTGGATGAATACCATGGGTGGATACATACCATGGGTCACTTACAATACCATGGGCGAATAAATATCATGGGTGGATGAATACCATGGGTTGATTCCATTTACAATACCATGGGTAAATTCCATGGGTGGATGGATAATATGGGTAGATAAATACCATGAGTTGATGCCATTTTCCATTTGGATCATTCCTCCCTCCTTAAGAAGCAATGGTCCCCATTGCATGAAGTTCCCTCCTGAGAAGCCTTTGTTGAATATGAAGAGCCACTGAAGAGAAGGGTTTTGTGTAGTTAACCCATAACTGTGATGAACGAAGATCCGAGGATAGAGATACCCTGTAATGCTTATGACCAACTGTGATATTGACAGTGTGTGGCCTAGCAAATGGACTTCGATGAAGTGTGGGTTTGTGGATGAACCAAAACCATGACGAACGAAGATCCGAGGATAGATATACCCTGTAATGCTTGTGACCAACTGTGTGACTAACAGTGTGCGGCCTAGCAAATGGACTTCAATGAAAATGAGTTTGTGCGGTTGACCCATAACTGTGATGCTGATTGTTAATGAAGTAGCAGGTGCCTACATAGCTTGGGGCGGGAGGGCACATCTCCAAATAACCCAAGCCGAATGCTGCTATGATGAAACTGATGAAGGTGATGCAGGTGCCTACTAAAGCGGGGTGGGAGGGCACGTCTCCAAAGGGAACCCGCTCTAAATGTTGCTCCAGATTTAAAATGAGCATAACTCGGTCAATATAACTCAGAATATTTATTATAACCTGTTTTTGGAAATGGAATGATCATTCTGCATCTTCTCATGTGTTTGAAACCACTATCTGGAGACTTTAGACTCTCAGATTCGCGCTGGAACTGTCTCGCCGTCACAAAATTTCTGAAAAAATAGTTGACTTTAAATCAACGATAACTCCCACATACGGACTCCGATTCGACCGATTTTTTTTTGAAATTGGGTGATTTTTCAAGAGGAGCTCAGATATATATCCATTCTTCTAAAATTTTTCACTAAAAGTTGTGAAAAATTACAGGAGAGCCGCCGTCCATGAATTGTCGTCAGAAAAATTGCTTCAATATTACTGATTTTGAATCAGCGATATCTCCCTCATCCGAACTCCAATTTGGCCGATTTTTTTTTTGAATTTGAGTATTTTTTCACAAGGAATCTAGATTTGGTATTTTTTTGGTAAATTGTTTACCAAAATTTTCAGATCTGATCTGAAAACTCGCCGCCCAAAAAAATTCATGGATTTTGCCGAAGATTGCTGCAAAACATTGAAACTGAAATATGTTTCAAACCCTCATTCCCATGGAGGCATAACCTGAATCTGATACCACTTATCCGAATCTTGGGGGGGAGGCCCCCAAGATCTAAAAATTTGAAATGGATCTGACAAGATCTGCAAAATTAGAATTCCAGAAAAAAGAGAGAACACAAAGAAAATAAAACCACAAAGAAACTTGTTTTATTAAAACAAAGAATAATTGTAGAAGCTACATTGTGGCGGACCATCTGTCCTTTTACAAACTGAGGCTTGTTATTTATAGCCTTTTTTTGAGTTAAAATACCATGTGTAGATACCATAGGCCAATACCATGGGTAGATACCACTTACAATACCATGGGTAAATCCCATGTGTGGATGAATACCATGGGTGGATACATACCATGGGTCACTTACAATACCATGGGCGAATAAATATCATGGGTGGATGAATACCATGGGTTGATGCCATTTACAATACCATGGGTAAATTCCATGGGTGGATGGATAATATGGGTATATAAATACCATGAGTTGATGCCATTTTCCATTTGGATCAGCCACTCATGAATATGATCGAAAATGTGAGTAGCATTAGTCTGTTTGAAATTGTTCAAGAGTTCTGTTCTAGTTTCATATCATATGGGTAACTGGAAGTGATTCAAAAAGGCATTATCTAAGGCAATGAAATTATCAAAAGAAACTCTAGGTAACTCAATGTGCCATTTTGTAACCGAACCTGTGAGCGTACGCTAGAAAAGACGTAGTCGAACGGAATCATCATTCAGGGAGTTTGATGAACACCATAAATGATAAGTCATGACATGTGTTGACGGATCTTATCCAAGTTTTCCATTGAACTTAGAAATATCCAAGGGTAATTTGTGAGATATCACCGGCCACCATGGAGCATAGTTAATTGGATCATTAGTTAGCCAATTTAAATCTGGTAAATCTAAATTTGCAACAATGGGCAACTGTCTATTAAGGCCAGGTTGAGCATAGCCAGGGTAAGATGGAATTTCTTGAGCAATGGGCCTTTAAGCACCAACATAAGGAATCTATTGCTTGTAACCCAGATAGGGGTTGTTTTGAAAAGAAAACGCTTGAGGATTATGTTGACCAAAACCTGGATATGATACTTGTTGAAATCAAGTTTGAGGCATTTGTGCCTGAGGCTACCAAGGGGTCTGTCCACCAATGTTATAACCCAAATTAGGATAATTTGGATTCGGTTTATAGGTATAACCAGGTTGTGGTTGTGACATCCCATAAAATGGTAAACCACCTTGTGAATAAATAATTTTGGATACAGGTTGTTGTAAATTAACCGAAGGATTTGGAGTTTGTGGACCCAATATTTGAGGGTATTGAGTTGAAGGACACGCTTGATCAGGTTTTTGTACAAAATTTTTATTTTGTAACAGGGGTAAGGATGTATTAACAAGTGGAAATGATGTGGGTGTAACAGGTTGAACTAGTTGATACGAGTGTACAACTGTTTGTGGTTGAATAGGCAGAGTGGGCTGCCATTGAAAAACATTCATTTCGACATTAGGTTGACAAAAAAGTGACAGAGTACTGTCATATTGGGTGACCAAAGGTTGCCCCCCAGCATGAGGAGGATAATAAGATGGAAAATATTGCTCTCCAAATGTTGGGAGTCCATTTGATATGGTACTTAATGGAATAGTCCCAAAAGGACCGGCTTGATATTGCCTTGATGATGTGTATAAAGAATCAAGTCATTCAGTACGCACTATAGGATTACCAGATAGAATATCGGACGATGACATTGGTAAATTCCATGGTTTTGAAGATGCACCAGAGAAAATTCCAGATAGAGATTTATAACCTGATGGGACCATAGGGCCACCATGAAATATGACTATGGTGAAGTTGTAAACATCGATGGAGTAGCGAGGGCAGGTGCTGACGTAATTGGAAAAGATGGCCCAATCGAAGATGTTGGTTCAGGCATGGTTACTTGACCAAATGTATACCCTTTTGGATTGATGGGAGTTTGAATAGGAACAGGATCAACAAAATCAGTTGGTCACGATTTAGGAAAAGACTCGTACAAGTAAATGTCCTCCCCAAAATGGGTTGGAGTTAAAGGTGTCTCATCTTGTGGGATTTCTTCAATCGCAATTAAACCAGGTGGAATAATTTCACCGTCAGGCCCAAAGTATATTTCAGGTGGTTGACTGTGTGATATGGGAGACTTCATGGCTATATAAATTTGTGGGATGACCAAGGCAGGAACAACTTCCGGTTGTTCGACTTCAGGATTCAAATGTTTTGGAAAATAAGAGACAGGATCTGGATCAATTTCTGGTTCAACAACGTCGGGTCCAGGAGGTATGGTCTCACTGATTGGATGGATCGTGACCATGGGTAACTGTGAAGAATCTATTTCGACAACAGTAGATGAATCGGGATGTGTAGAAACAACTTGAGCTAACTCTGGTTTATGGGAAGATGATGTTTCACCAGAGGTACAAATTTTACTTGATTCGGCAGAGTGTGATCGCCTTCGCCTACCAAAATTAACTTTTGGTGGTAAAGGTGGTTTTAATGCTAATATATGTGAACGACGGGGGAAAGGATTTTTTTCTTCCACGATTACTAATTTATTTTAACCAAAAACAAATAAATAAATAAAAATGGTAATGCTAGGAAAAAGGGTTTGCCAAGAAATTGTGAACTGCATAATACCTCTTGGCGAACCAAGAAGTGCGAGCAGGGAATCTCCCTGAATGCTGTGTTCGGTGTATCAAAATTTACAAGGCAGCCGACTCGATTCACTATGGATGGATAGCACCTAAAATTTTTCCTCCCAAATATACCCGAAGGTATGTGGAGGCCCCAAGTCCGTATTAGCGTTGTCTAATGCAAAACTGTACAGTGAGAGCACCCCTTTATACTTTTCGTATTGTAACACCACCTGATATACCCGAAATTACGTGGACGAGCTACGATATACTTACGTACGTGGAGTGAGGTATCATACTCAGACTGTATTACAGACAAGTTAACGACAGCTGCTATGTTTTACGATGTCGGAACACGTCTCTAGCTTAGACCTTCTAAATGTTATCGTTATGGTTCCAATGCTTTGTTAGGTAAATTGAGGTAAATTTTAAGTTGATCTTGTTTATAAATTTTCCTTTCAAATGTTCACCGCGATGATGTATTAAAAATTCCTAAAATTCAAACTAAGAATGATAAGAAATCTTTCATTAGTTTTTCAATGAAAATCCTAGCTATTAGAGGGAAAGAGCAATCAATTTGAGAGCAAACAAATCAAAGAGCCCAAACTAAAATGGAGCTTTCCTAATTGTTCCTTTTGCAAATCACATAATCCACTACATGAAAATGCAGGATTTTCTTTTCAGTGCCTTTAATGTTATGAATGAAAAAAAAAAACTAACTACACTAAATCAACAAAAACAAATTCCTTTTACTTTTGAGAAATGAGGAATATAAACAACAATTTCTCTTTTGAAGGAAAAATGACGAATTTAACAACAATTTCTCCTATTAGGAAATGAAGAATTTACGGCAATTTCCTTTTCAAAAGAAAATGGATCTAATGTGACAATGAAAATAATTTGAAATTAATTTGTCAGTGATAAAGAAAAACACTTTAAACAAACATTGAACAAACTATTCTTTCATAGGAGGAAGAGGTAGATAAGTTCACTAGTCAATATGAGGCTCAAGATTTTCAAAACACAGTAGAAAACAAAATGCAATGAAAAATTCAATGGAATTTGGATGGTTTTAAGAGGCAACGCAGTCTCTAAAGGGGGACAGTGCTTTGCAACGCAAGCCTAAAAGGGAGACAGTGCTATGCAAAGCACTGTTTCCTATCCAACAGTGCGTTGGGCGCAGTGTATAATGAAAAACATAGCTATTTAACACACTTCTAATGCAAATTTGGATGTCAAAAAACCTAATATTTCTGAGTAAAAGCTACTGGGTGAATAAACAGAGAAAACCATAGGAAAATACACCTAGGATGAAAAGTAAACTCCCCAGCGAAGTTGCCAATTTGTTATGCAGAATTATGAATTACAGATAAATCATTCTTCCCTAGACAGGTGATCATCTAGAACAATAGATTAAAGACTTTGTGACTACTTTTCCTAACTGTAAATAGACACACAGAACATATCAAGGAACTTACTTGGAGTCTAAGCGCTTCCTATTCTCCTTTTTTTGCTCTTGTTGTAGCTTCAAATCCAAGCTAGATGTTTGAAAATATTTCCTACAAAGATGAACACTAAACAGCAAAAGATAGCAATAATACAGATGTTTATTCAAGTTATTTAGTTAAATCAATGAAACATAAACCATATACATCATATAAGAATTCATAATATGGAAAACATGAGCTTATACAGATACATATGTGGGAAACTAAGCAACAATATTTATTAATAGATAGAAGGGGAGGTTACAACCCAATGATTAATTTGAAGTGACCATCTCCAGCAACATCCCATCCTCATCACAATGCAGATCTCTACAACAGCATGTTACACAAATCAACTCCTCAATTGAAATTCCACTAGCATTTCTCTACTCAAATTCTTCCTTATCAAACACTAAGATCTGTGCTCAATTTATAGAGGAGCTAAAGGTAGTTTTACAATCAATGACTTTCCAATAATAGGCAAGACATGTTCCCAATCTTGTATATGTAAAATGGACACATGGATTCGAAGTTTGACATATGTGAACTCTTTTAGAAGACACTGGGCAAGTGGATATTCCAGAACAATAATAATTTTGCTCCCAATGTGACCAACGCACCTATGAGTTTTGGGAAGTGCTTTGCAGAGCAGCCTTGAATGGGCCTACCTGCATATGCAATGCACTTAGTCCCTTTAGAGGCAGTGTTGATGAGCTCTCATATGATATATTATAAACTTCAAATCTTGGAAACCTTTGCAGATGAAAGTCATGAATCATTTGTCTTGTTCTTTGTCTTAGGGCATGTAGCAAATGAAATGATAGGGGATTATAAACCCCATTAATTGGTCCTGGAGATGATGTCCAGTTAACCAGGTCTTTGGGAATGATGCCCAAATTGACCTCTAACAATAAGACCCGATGCAAGGATGTTTTTACCTTCAAATTTCCTTGGTGCAAGGTCCCTCTCTACTTCGAAGGATTGGAGTTGTTGGATGGCCAACAACTGAATCCCCTCTGTATTTCTGCTCCAGATCACACACTGTTGGATTTCTTGAAGCAATTTTTGCCAGCATAACAATGTGCTCTCTCTTTGTTCATATCTTGGTGGCCTTTTATATATGAATTCAAACTCTCCTTCCCTCTCTTGGTACATTGGTGGATGGTGACCTAAGAGAGGGGGATGATTCCATTGTGTGCCACATTATTCCATTATTTGCTCCCTTGAGGTTCCAAGGAGGCTTAGGCGGTTGTCCTTCGGCTGCCTCAAGTGTGTGATCAATTTCCTGGAGTGCGCCTTGTGGTCCCGGAAAGTGACTTCCGCCACTCTCAGGTCCACACGGATTTTTTAGGAAAAGCCGAGAAAAGGCGTGCTTGTCGAAGAAAAATGCGCAAAGGTGCATTCTACTAGTTTTTTGAGTGCGCAATTTGAGTTTTCTTCTGGACCTTAGAGATTTTTTAAATTCTTCAGATTCTCTAATGTGTCTCAGCCCTGTAAATCCTTCTGCCTGACATATAATAATGTCATCTTTGCTTGTCTGATTTTCCATTGATAACAATAGTTATTTCATATTCACACATTTCTTAACATTCGTGAAATAATTAATAAATCATTTGTTTATTGTTGCAGAATCTGGATTATCCACAGTATCATATTCTGCAACAATCAATGATAACCACAGAAGTTTAAAAATGATAAATCATTTGTTTGTTAATTATTTATAAATAAATACATTTAACCATTTTAAATATATTTTTCCCTCTCCAAAAATATAATAAATTATTCCAAACGGTTAGATCTATATTTTGGTCAATAATATTTTATTATTCTCCATTTTCAAGATCAACGCAATACTTTGTTATAAATAAGATGGTTTTTCATTCATTTCTCACCATGATCATTATCATCGTCACCATTATCGTCACATACCATTCGAGCTCCCATTTTGAGTTCTACAATGTTTAGGTTTTCACAACTTTGAGAGAGGAAGATCAGAATACTAAAGAAATGAGGACATCAAAGGACCCGTCCCACTGAGCGGGACTTACGACCCATTGTAAATATCCTTCGCCAGGTTTCGTTAATAAAATGTTTTTCTTTCAAAACTTTTCCAAGATTGGGTTTTTACATCATATTTATTTATGTTGTTTATTCTTTTAGATTTGCATACATTCATTTTTCTGCATGTTTTTCTCACACATTTGCTACAGATCTAGAGGATAAGCATCCACAATTGTTGTTAGGGTCACTATTCACTCATGCCTTAAGTGAGATATTTTTGGTATGCCTTCCAAGAAATTTTATACTAGCAAATGGTGACTCCATTGGTTTAGCAATTCAGTTTCCTGGGTGACTTTTGCTTTTGAAATTTAACGTTTTCAGCTACTATTGTTTGCTTCCTTTTGCTATTTATAGCTTTCTCTCCATTATTTTGTCAAATTTCTGGTTATCAGTGATTTTTTGGTGTTTTATGCAGGTCATAGGTACCAGCCGAGTAAGAGACGACAAAATTTAGCAAAACCTACCGCCCGAGAGCCGCAGAGACCAAAACACACTTTTCAACCCCAAGAGTGTGTTCTAAGGAGTAAAATGCCCTATTTGGCCCAAAAGATGTGTTTCCCTACAAAAAAATTTCAGAACCTGCGTTTTCAATTTTTCCCAGGAATTTTTTTCCAATTTTTTCAGGGTTTGCCAAGAGAATTGTTTTGGGTTTTTTTACCTCTATTTCAGCCCTCCTTAGGTCCGAATCTACTTAGTTTGTCTCTTTTAGGAAGAAAAAAACCCCTAGGGTTTGTAGTAATCCTCCACCTTTTTAATAAGGGATCAGTTGGGTAAGGATTCTATGGTTTTCAGTACCTTCAACCATTGTTTCAGGGTCTTATCCATTTTATTACAATCCCTTTGCCATAGGTTTTTTAGCCATCAAAACTCCCTTTTGAGTTTGTTTTTTCCTTGCCCCTAGGATCCCCTTGTGTTTCCTTGGTTTTTTGAGCTTCTTGCCTATCCTTTGCAGCATATCTCACCTCTATTTTTTGTTGTTAGTCTACACCATGTTCAACAACATAAAGTCTTATATCCCACTCCCATTGACATTAGATCTTGTAGGC
Organism: Pinus albicaulis; assembly: GCA_034641835.2. Lineage (NCBI taxonomy): Eukaryota > Viridiplantae > Streptophyta > Pinopsida > Pinales > Pinaceae > Pinus > Pinus albicaulis. Next base: position 498,119,644 of record CM076583.1, on the reverse strand, counting down.
CATTTTTATGTGTTTTTAAGTAGCTTGTTTGCCTCTTTTTGCCTATTTATTTGAGATCCTTCTTTGGGTGGGGTTTGTGCTTTATTTGTTGTTTATTTTCCTGTCATATTTTAGTATTATTTACAGTATATTAGCAACATATGGCATCACAAAATATTCTTAATTTACTCATCCACTAAAGCACATTTTTTCACACACGTGAACACCCTAAGAGAACATGAACTTGGTTAACACTACCAAGTCAGGACTTTTAACACCACACTTAATAATCTAACACACATAGATTAAGCCCACTTGGGCATTAGGTCCAAATAATCTGCGTAGTTAGGTGTGATATCAGTGAGATAGGCTTCCAATAACACCCATTGATCATTTACATTGAGACATAAAAGTTGAGTTTTTAGGGAGCTTAAAAGCCTTCACCATCCCACGGTCAAAGTCGGAGTCTGTCAAAAACCCAATTCAAAGGGGGTTAGGCTAGGACATCATGCGAACAGTTCTCCTCGGGGCTACCCAACCCATGGTATGGAATTTCATGCGTTTTTTTATTTACCAATAAGCTCAAGACTCGACCACCCCCATGGGGCAAAGGTAATTGTAGTGACCAATCTTAGAAAAACACGTTATAGGACTGGTTGTGGGAAGAATTTGGTTCTCTACCCAACCTTTCTCTGGATAGATCTGCTTGCGGGGATTAGTATCATTCAAGTAAAAATTTCTTTGGAATGCCACCTAAAACAATAGATTTAGGATTATTTGAGGAATTATATCACCTTTAAGCTAGAGGTCATTTTATTTGATAGGACTGTTTTGCTTGAATTAGAGTAGCATCATTATATAGTTAGTTTACACTTGGCACCATTGCACTAGGTGTTTGCTTGTTGTTTGTTACTCTGATTTTTCCTATCATCCTCTAGTCCTTTAGTGTTGTCTTTTCCTTGACATCATTGTGCTACCTAGGCATTTGTCGTGGCGAATTCAAGGTCTTCATCCTCAATTCCTGTTAGGGCGTATTACTCCTCCCCCGTAAGGTGCAATTTCATCCTCCTAGTCCTCCATCGAGTCCTTCTGACTCTCAGCCTACTAATTCCTTTAATTCCATGTCTTCTCAACCTCATATCACCACCATTTCAAGCACCAATTCAGGTGTGGGAAACCAAGGTGGTAACTCGGGTCCTACCCTGAGTAATACCACTAGTGGAACCTTAACTGGTATGGTCACTCCTACTCCATTGCTACCCTTCATGGTTGGTTTTAATCTCCCATATTTTAATTAGATTATCAACGATCCTCTTCTCCATAATCCAACATGGCCAGTTATGCCTACTAAACTTCCTTCGCATATTCCCAAGTTTGAGGAAAATTCTGGAGAAGACCCCACTAAGCATGTTCACTCATTTCACATGTGGTGTTCCTTTAATTCCATTATCAATGACTCCATTAGTCTTTGTTTATTCCAACACATGCTTATTGGAGTTGTGGCTAAGTGTTATTTCGACCAACCTCGTGCCACATATTCCACTTTTGCGACTCTTGCCAAAGATTTCTTATCACATTTTTAGCTACCTCTCCATTACGACATCGGAACCAAACTCTTTACTTCATTCCGTCAAAAATTTTCCACCTACCTTTCTGACAATGTCTAAGAATATCGTAGAAGGAGGAGCACATGTAGGGCTCCTACTTTTGAAGACTTTACCACTCAATTCCTGTTAGGACGTATTACTCCTCCCCGTAAGGTGCAATTTCATCCTCCTAGTCCTCCATAGAGTCCTTCTGACTCTCAGTCTACTAATTCCTTTGATTCCATGTCTTCTCAACCTCATATCTCCACCATATCAATCACCAATTCAGGTGTGGGAAACCAAGGTGGTAACTCGGGTCCTACCCCGAGTAATACCACTAGTGGAACCTTAACTAGAATGGTCACTCCTACTCCATTGCTACCCTTCATGGCTGGTTTGAATCTCCCATATTTTAATTATATTATCAACGATCCTCCTCTCCATAATCCAACATGGCCAGTTATACCTACTAAACTTCCTTCACACATTCCCAAGTTTTATGGAAACTCTGGAGAAGACCCCACTAATCATGTTCGCTCATCTTGCATGTGGTGTTCCTCTAATTCCATTACCGATGACTCCATTAGTCTATGTTTATTCCAACACATGCTTATTGGAGTTGTGGCTAAGTGTCATTTTGATCAACCTCGTGCCACCTATACCACTTTTGCGACTCTCGCCAAATATTTCTTATCATATTTTTAGCTACCTCTCCATTACGACATCGGAACCGAACTCTTGACTTAATTCCATCAAAATTTTGCCACTCGCCTTTCTGACCATGTCCAAGAATGGCGTAGAAGGAGGACCACATGTAGGGCTCCTACTTTCGAAGTCTTTGTCTCTATGGATTGGTTTCTTATATCATTGTTGGCCCCCATATGTAAATATTCTGCATCAATCTTCCCTCAATTAGAGGAAGATACCCTCCCAATAACCCTGAAGTATGACTAAATATATGCTCAGTCAGGTTATCTTTATATTTTTCTCTCCGATCTGCCTCATCTCGGTGCTGCTAATGCACTGAGGGCATCTCATGTTGCCAACAGTATCATTGTATCTCTTTCACACCCTTACCAGCAACCATAAGCTCTCCCTTAGCTGATTTATGGTCAAACCCAGGGGGCGCCAATACCTCCTACAATTATCCCCTTCCATCAAGAAACCCTTATCCAGGTCAAAGCACGCCATATGCATTTCCCCAATTGCATTAACATATGTGAGGGCCAGTTGTTGCTCAACCAATTTATCAAAATGTTTCCCCTCCTCCATATGTTTTGTATGCATCACCTACTACTCCATCCCCTCCGGCACAAGCACCTCAGACTCCCATGCCTTCTCAACCCTTTCCACAACAACCACCTCCTCCTCAAGGGCAAGTGTATGGTCAACATAGAGCAACCAATCCCCCCAACACAAAAAATAATAATAAGGGGAAAGGTAATAGGAGTCATAAATCCCAAGGTAATGAGGGTAACCAAAGTCCTCCACCTATTCCACACCAGCGAAATCAGCTTAATCTTGCAACCCATCAATAGGGTTGTCATCCCAAGCATAACAAGGCCCTTCATATGAATAATCCTTGTGCATGTTGCAGAATATATGGCCATTATACTCATGATTGTCCCCTTTTACCGCAGATGCACCAAGTATGGGAAGCCCAAGCAGTTTCCTCTCGAGGATAGCATCCCATGGCTCTACTTCCTCAAGCCCTTGCTTCATCTCAGCCAGCAGTGCTTACCAACCCATTTCTTCACCAAGGATATGTAGTTGCCCAACCTACATAAGGTCATGAAACACCTCAACATTCACAATCTAGTCCCCACGATTATTAGATTCTCATGATGAATTCTGATGTGGTCACCACATAACATGTCAATCTTCAGACTCGTTCATGCCAGTACGAAAAGGAACCTGCTAATTTTGTGACTGAGTCTGAGCCAAAACTTTCCACTGAGTCCATTCTATTACCAAATGGTACCTTACAGATCCCTTAGCCTAAGACCAAGGTTATTACCTAGAATCCCAAAGGACCATTATGTTGTAATGTTGCTTTAGTCAAATCCTCCCACACATACAACATAGTATATGACTTGGCGTAATCTCCTGCAGCCATGTCAGCGTTGGAAGTACTCTACTCATGCCCATCCCAAAGGAAATCTATACTCAATGCTCTGGGTGATGTGAATCCTCCAGATGATTTCATGATCATCTTTGGCATTGACCAATCAAAATATTTCCCACTTCCTTCATCCATTGCTTTTCAAATACCAACCTCAATAAGAAAAGCCACTATTCAGCGACGTATCATTAACGAAGGTGTCGCTACCTGTGTGATGGCTGGTAGTGTTTGGAAACAAATTAAATAACTAGACTTGTCCCCATCCACCATCACTCTCCATGCATGGGATGATCATCCATCTCAGCCCCCTAGCTTACTTCACAACTATAGTATCATTGTTGTCAGCAAGACTATCTCAATTACTATAGAAGTCATCGATGCCCCATTGGATTAAAATATCTTTCTCAGTCGTAATTACACCTATTTCATGTCAATTGTCGCATTTTCAGTTTTCATAAGATGTGTTTTCCCCATAACATAAATATCGTCACAATCGATCAAATAACATACTATGATCCGTAGGCGCAAACTTATCCTCAATCCAACATCTCATCCATGAATGTAAATACAACTATCTCACCCCTCACCAATGTCTCACAAGGATTATATAAAGATTTTGCTTTGCTTGGTGCATACTATGGTCCACCACCTACCCCTTCTGAGCCCATCTAGTCTAGTGTTTGCATGCTGCAAGTGTCACAGACTACTCACAAGCAATTTGGTACGCCCATCCAACAGTCGGCTCCTTCGTAGCCTGTTGTCCCCAAATCAACCCAGCATACAGGTATAATTCCTTAAGGACGACCTCCTTTTTTTGGTTTCTCTCCTCATGCATTCCAACCAGGAACATTTCCTCCAGGCCTTAACCATAGAGGAGTGGTTATGTCAGACCATTATTCGTCAGGTCAGATACCTTTCTTATTTCCTCCACTAGGAGTTTTTTTTGTCCCTGTCATGTCTACATTGAGTTTACCCCCAATATTATTCTGAGGATCCCAGTCTGGTACATTGATCCCCCTGCAAACACTCCATCTAATCAACTTGAACCTTACACAACTTTCAACCCGATGCAACTTGTTGTACCTTCCCCTTATTTTACTTCGGTTCCACAACAACCTCAACATGCACCTACACATGTTGTGAAAGCATCTAGTGAGGGGGGAAAGCCTAGAAAAGGGGAAATAAAGATAAAAAACAACACCATCTCGTCCTAAGCCTCCAAATTCGACACCTTTGTGCGCTTTGTGTGATGTTGTTGGGCATGCCACCAATAATTGTCGTCGAAACGTTTCCTAACTCTGACATACCAGAGTTCTATGTTTCCTTACCTGAGTCAGCCAAGAAAAAAAAACGGTTACACAAAAATCACCCTTGCGCTTTGTGCGATAACTTTGGCCACTACTATCATAATTTTCCTCGTCTTTAAGATTTATGTGATTCCTGTCAAGCACTTCGTGAAATAGAGGTTGCTCATAATGAATCCATCGCTTCTTTACCTACATATTTTGGCATCATTGTTGAGCCAAAACAGGAACCACACATTTTGATTTCTCCTCTCGATATCGAGATGACGGATAGCATTGCTCCTTTTCTCTACCTGTCATCATTCATCAGATCCTCATCTAGAGACTCTTTTGGAGTTTTCCATTCTGATTTGAATGAACCTTCTTCGTTGGATATCTGGGTCTCAACATTGGTAGATATATCATCTACTAGTTATTCTTCCCCTCCTATTGTCAATTCACATGTGAACCTTGTCTCTCATCATTATGCTTTATGTAGCCCCTCCACATCAAGTGGTTCTTATTCCTCCAGTATGCCCATATTTCATTCTGATGAAGACATCGTGGAAGCCATGACCACCCCTGGTTATCCTTGGGACGATATGAAACATCATGTGTATTTCCTTCTGCAACAAATTGTTTGGTAATTTAATTGATTGGTAAATTACTTACATAAATTATCAACCAGGGCTAGTATACTGATGAAATGTATGTGCACAATATGTGTTAGGATTATTTGTCACTCAGACAATTCCTCGGCTAATTTGAGATATCGAAATGCACATGTTTCTCTAATAGTTATGTAAGTAAATGAAATTGATTCTATTTATCTAGATTAAAAGAAATATAGCACTCTTCTTGAAATGAATAACACACTTGTTCATGCTTACTCAAAATTAAATAAAACACACTATTTTGCTTTTAAATGAAATCACACTCACACACTTTTCTTTGAATGAAATCACACCACTCTTGCTTTAAAATGAAATCACACTTGCTCTTGCTTTAACATGAAATCACACTTTCTCTTACTTTAACATGAAATCACACTTGCTTGAATTGAAACCACAATTTCTTTAAAATGAGGTCACACTATGAATAAATCTACTCTTGACAAAAAGAAAGATTGTCTCTGCAAATTAAAATCCTATCTATACAACTGCAATGTAAAGCTATGTTATTGATTTATGTAAACCTATGCTTTGTCCATATGCACAAGATATCTCACTTCACTCGATAATAAAAATGATTAGAAAAAATTTCTATGAAAACAGTCTTAAAATCACATTTAAAATCAAAATATAAGCTAACAAAATCCTACAGAAAACAAAGAAAGAATGTAATATTCCCAAATGGGAAAAGCAGGAATATAGTGCATAAACATGGAAATAGTAGTGTAGATCAATGCATAAATGTGAGAGACCAATACGAAGCTTATTTATAGATCAAAACAACAGCAAACAAGTATAATATAACGAGCCACAAACCATAAAACAAGATACAACAAGCCTCCAATAAAGAAATCCCTCAAGAATTAGGTGTTGCTACTATATCAAAATGCCGGAAGACTGCTACAATGCACTTCTATGGCAAATGATCATACAAAAGATGAATCGCTGATATATGCCTCAAAAGATAGAGAAATATGAATATCAAGGCCCTATACAACCTCCAACAAGAAACCCAAGAGGGTTTTCAGAAATACACCAATATAAAAGATATGAATCAAAGCCCTAGGGCTGAAGCTTCACTACAAAAATATACCTAGAAAGATGTGGCTGATCTGATATGGAAAATAATATAGCCTTCTCCAATAGAGATGAAAGGTTGATCCCTTCACTAGAAAACCTCCTCCCCATATGGTGTACTGAAACCACCCCTGCAACTCCTCACTAAAATAACGCAGTCCAAGATAGAAACTACCTAATTCCAAATGCTACGATAAGGATCAAGGGCCTTCCTTACTAGCCTCCCAATGGAAGGAAACCTTCCTCCACTAAAAAACAAATCAGAAATCACCTGAATGTATTCTCCACTACCGCAACCTACAACTCAGCACATCTCTAAACAGAAACTGTGTTGTACCGCAAGACTGAAGCTTTGGCCTGATGCATGGATGTGGAATATAGTTAAAATACTCTTCCTTAGAGGTCCCTCAGGGATAGAGGTGGGATTCCTACTCGGGAACACCCTATGCTAAACAGTACTACAATCTTAGCTAAACAGTTGAAGAGAGCAACAAGTCTAAACAAACCATAAATCCAAATATCAAAACATAACATAATGATCTATGGCTTCAATCCTCTTCCTTATATAAGTGGTGAGCTTCCTCACCCTTGGACCCACTCATTAAAGGCACTACTTCCATGCATGGATTCTCCCACCAAAACTGCGTTGTCCCATAATGAATGCCACTCCTCCATGAAAGCGTTGTTGATTTGATCAAAGTTGACTCAGTCTATGTGCTCCAGCCCCTTTTCACACATAAGGGTGCTTTATCAAGCCACTAAGGTGATCTCCTTTCACATTAGCAGTGATTTTATTCCTACTAAAGAGATTTATGGGTCTCCATACCCTCTTATTCAGGAAATTAAGAAGCAAAAGCAAAAATTAATATTCCAACTAGCTTATGGATAATTGGGAATATTACAGTCCTCCCCTCCCAAATTTTGCTTGTCCTCAAGCAACTGAAAAGGTGAGTGTTGCAACTCTTCTCCTCCTCCATTGGTGACACCTCCATGTGATAAACTCTCCTCATAAGCGAAGTGTCCCCTAATCAATCCCTCCATGACATGCTCCTCCCAAGTTCTCATGAGATGCAAATGACTCATCCCACAAGGAAGCAAAAGACCCAATGAAACAATCATGGTTTGCCCAATGTTCTCCCTGAAACATGTAGCATTATAAACATGGTGAGTCTCTCTCCCAAAGGGCACATCTAATCCTTCCATCCTTCCTCCAATCATTCCCATAAAAATAATAAGGACATCATCAAATTATGGGATCAAAACCAATGATACATAAACAGCCATATGCAAAAATGGAGGTGGATCATAGTCCCACATATGGAACCAGCACAGAATATCTCCCAACTGCCTTTCATAATGATATGGTAAGTGGTTTCCCCTCCACTGAATTGCTCCAATATTCTTCTCACATGCTTTGAGAAGGTGAGAAAAGTTTGGTGCCTTTGAAGTGCGCCCTGAATGGTAAATCATCTCCTTATATCCTCCTAGGGAGTGGGCATGCTCAAAAAAATTTATGGCCCCAAGTTGGCCATGAATTTTATAAGGAATAATTCTCCTACTTGGAGAAATGGCCTACACATACATGGTAAAGGAATGCAAATAATCATCAAGTAAATCATTATGCATATAAACATAATCCTTACCATAAATTCTGCTCATACAAATGGAGTGGTCCATAGATAAATCCCCTCTCATTGCCAAAAGAGGAAAGAGGTGTTTGTGATAACCCCATCAAAGAGTTATGTATATCTTCCCTCTCCACATGATCCATGCATCTCCTCAAATGCTGATATATCTCCTCTTCAAAGCCTTCCCAAGTGTATCCCTCCATGATGGTATGGTATGCTCTCATGGAATAAGTGTGGCTGAAGAGGAAATATTCATGTGCTACATGTAGTAACTTCTCCTTGAGCTTGGATGCTCTAGATAAGAATATCTTACCATGATAGTAGATGACCTCATCTCCGATTGAATATCCCTCCTCTGGTAGCTAGTCATCAAGTATCATACAAGTAAAAAGATCCTTGGAATAATCCACCAACATCTGGGATTTTCAATATGGATCTATCCTCCATAGTGACAGCACTGATGATATGTCATGTAAAACATATTTCATGTGGTTGTCCTCTTCTTTGACATCTCCCATGCCAAAGTCACATACAAGGATGTTTTCATCCCCTCTCTGTTGTTAGAAAATTATATATTATGGAGCAATGCAACACATAAAATATGCGAAAAATACAAGCACACAAAACACATAAAACTAGAGAGACACAGATATACATGGTTCACCCAGTTTAGGCTACGTCCACCCCGAACAACCAGTCCTTCCTTTCTATTATCCAGAAAAAAATTGAAGAGACAAAACCTACAGTAGATCCGTTGTAATATCCTTTGTTCTCTCTCACAGTCTCCCTATCTGTTTCTTGCTCTGAGAATACACACATAATACACAGCCGCAATACAATACCCTCATATATACAAGGGGGTTGCCTTCTATGGCAAAAAACCCTAAACTAAACATAACTTCTACCTTCAGATCATCCGCCTATGAACGGCCCAGATTGACTAGAAATTACTATACTTTTACAAGGCAATTTTACATCTGTTTTTAGCTTCGGGGGCGCTGCCTCCGAAACCCCCCGCCAGGGGGGGGCTCTGAAAAGCGTTGCCGCCCCCCTTGGACCCCCCACAGCAGCGATTAATTATGGGCGGCGTTTCCGCCCCTTTTAAGGTACAGGGGTCCAATGTTGTGATACAAAGTAAACAAGATAATCAGGCTCCACACGCAAGATCTGTTACTCCTCTTCTAGCTGCTCATGCTCAAGTAAAGGTTGAAACCTTTGGTGGTTAGTCTTCCATGGGAAGCTATCACCTATCCAAAACCTCTTGAGTTGGGCCAAAGCATGCATGAGTGGCCACCATCTTCTACCATGTGTGGAAGATTTCCCTCCAAGTGAGAACATTTTTGGAGCCTCCAAAGTCAAGGAGTAGTCTCCTTGCACCATGATAGTGCCATCCTCCATCCCTATAGCATCCTCTCTCAGTGCAAGATATGGTGTGAGAGCGGGTAATGATGATGTTGGGAGAATTTCTCCCTCCTCCTTGAGTCTACCCAAGACTCTCTGCGCTATACCATGACCTCCCAATGTTCCCACTCTTCCTGGATCTATGAGTGGTGCAACATGTTGTGAGACATTCCTCATCAAATCCTGATCAGGTGGCCTCCCAGGTGGTTTGCCACAAAATCGTGATGTCTCATGGACCAAATTCATATGCATAACAGATAAGACTATTAGGTCCTTGCTTCCACTACGCAAATCCAACCTTGTTTTCAGTGTGGAAGTGTTCTAATACTTTGGTACTACTCTCAATGATGCAAGAGTCCCTCCAATTGGAGAAAATTCTCCCTTCTCACCTTCTGGTGGTGGTGGTGGATCATTTCCTGCTATTCCAGTGTTGTGACCTCCTTCTAGGTCTTCTTCTTCCTCCTCATCATCTGAAAATACCTCTAAATAGTGTGCCTTCCCTGCTGCACATCTATGTCCGGGTGCCCATGATTCTTGGCATGTGAAGCAAAGCTTCCTTCTCCTCAAGTCTCTTCGGACATCATCACTGAGAGGTACTCTGTTTTGGCTCTCCTTTGAAAGAGGAGCCTTCTCATATTTTATCTTTGATGGAAAATTGGGCTTTTGCTGAAATTTTTCCTTTGCCTTTGGAAAGGCATCTTGTAGATATCTAGCCCTTTCAATGGCATATTGAAGGGTATTGGGTTTGGTAGACTTAACCAACCCATGAAGAGGTTCTGCTAACCCATCAATAAACACATAAACCCTTCTTGCTGCTGATAAATCAGAAACCATAACGGAAAGTTTTAGAAATTCATAAATATAATTTTCTAGATTACCTGATTGTTTGAGCTTTGCTATCCCCATGAAAGGTGCTTCCAGGTCTCTTAAATCAAACCTCTCCACCAACCTCCTTGTGAAATATGAATATGCAGTCACATTGGCATGACCCAATGTAGACAAGCCATGAAACCACCAATCATGTGCTTCACCCTCAAGGTGCAACACTGCTATCTTGATGACCTCCATCTCTGGTACTTGGTTCAGCTGGAAGTAGATGTCTAGCTTCTCTACCCATTATTTTGCAGTGCATTTAGATGACCCATCAAAGTTGGGTAAGAAAAATATGCCCATAGTCCGGTGTAGATCATGATTCTGTATGAAACCTCCACCTCTATTGTGATTACGAGGTCTCCTATTGTCCTTGATCTGACAAAATTCTTGAAAACTTAAGTGATCCTTGAATATCTGAGATTGAGACTCATACTTTATGAAATATTCTTCAAGATTTTCTTGTTCTTGAAACCCTCCATTTCCCACTGCTAGGAATGTAGGCATTGTAGAGCATTGGGAAACTTGTTGTTGGTTCACTGGTTGATCACTCCAGTGATTAATAATGTCAGAGCCTTCACCATGTAGAAACCCTTTAGTGGATTCCTTATGTCTATCCATCCACATCTCCTTTATTTCTCTAGCAATGTCTTGCATAGTTCGAAGAAGAAGCTTTGGATACTCCTTCTCATATCCTTCTGATAAAGGGGTTTTACTCTTGTCTTCCTTATCATCTATATAATCATACTTCCAGTTTCTTCTTCTAAGATACCTCTTCTCTCTATCTGTGAGAGAATATCCTTCTTCTGATGACATATTGGCTTAAGATGCACAGGTTGAGCCAAGATTATGCTCTGATACCACTATAATATTCCCAAATGGGAAAAACATGAATATAGTGCAAAAACATGGAAATAGCAGTGTAGATCAATGCATAAATGTGAGAGACCAATATGGATCTTCTTTATACATCAAACGCAGCAAACATGTATAATATAACAGGCCACAAACCATAAAACAAGATACAACAAGCCTCCAATAAAGAAATCCCTCAAGAATGAGGTGGTGCTACTATATTAAAATGTCGGAAGACTGTTACAGCGTAGTCATTGGTGCACTACTACAGCAAATTATCATACAAAAGATGAATGCTTGATATATTCCTCAAAAGATACAAAAATATGAAGATCGAGGCTCTATACAACCTCCAACAAGAAATCTAAGAGGGTTTTCAGAAATACACCAATATACAATATATGAATCATAGCAATAGGGCTGAAGATCCACTGAAACAATACAGTTGGAAAGATGTGGCTGATCTGATATGGAAAATAATATAGCCTCCTCCAATATACTATCTAGATGAAATGTTGATCCCTTCACTAGAAAACCTCCTCCACGGATGGTGTACTGAAACCACCCCTGCAACTCCTCCCTAAAATAACGCAGTCCAAGATAGAAACTGTGTTTTAGGGGAAAATGATAGTGTTTCCTAATTCCAAATGCTGCAATAAGCCTCAAGGGCCTTCATTACTAGCCTCCCAATGGAAGGAGACTGTCCTCCAGTGAAAAACATATCCAAAATCACCCGAATGTATTCTCCATTGCTACAACCTGCAAATCAGCACATATCTCAATAGAAATTGCATTGTACCACAATACTAAAGCTTTGGCCTGATTCCTGAATGTGTAATATAGTGAAAATACTCTTCCTTAGAGGTCCCTCAAGGATAGAGGTGGGATTCCCGCTCGGGAACACCCTATGCTAAATAGCACTGCAATCTTAGCTAAACAGCTGAAGAGAGAAACAAGTCTAAACAGATCATAAATCCAAATATCAAAAAATAACATAATGATCTATGGTTTCCATCCTCTTCCTTATATAAGTGGTAAGCTTCCTCACCTTTGGCCCCACTCATTAAAGGCACTACTTCCATGCATGGAGTCTCCCTCCAAAATTGCATTGTCCCGTAATAAAAGCCACTCCTCCATGACAGCGTTGTTGATTTGGTCAAAGTTGACCCAGTCTATGTGCTCCAGCCCCTTTTCACACATAAGGGTGCTTTATCAAGCCACTAAGGTGATCTAATTTCACATTAGCAGTGATTTTGTTCCTACTAAGGAGATTTATGGGTCTCCATACCCTCTTATTCACCAAATTAAGAAGTAAAAGAAAAAATTAATATTCCAACTAGCTCATGGCTAATTGGGAATATTACAAAGAAATACTAAATTACAGTTAAAATTAACTTTTAAATATAAGATAATGTGATCCTCTCATGATTTTCTATCAACGCAGCAAATCACGAGGCTAAAAATCTGCATCTCACTCGTCTGGTTCACCTCCTACAGTAGTTGAATTTTCCTATGACCGAGCTACTAGGGTGTCTTCTTTATCGATCCAGGCTACGAAGGTAGGAACAAATCGTTGTACCAGCTAATTTCCACCTACCTACATGCCTCGTTCTTCGGCTGGAGCTTTGGAACCTATCAAACCTTAAACTCAGCTGCAGAATCATACGTTAGCTAATGTAAATATTAAGCTAAACAATAAAGAACATTGTTATTTGTGAAATGGAAGACGATTAAGTACTCGATATTCCATAAGCCTTGTGAAATGATGCCCAAATTAAATTTATGAAGATCAAAAAGAGGATAATGGAGTCAAAAAGGATTGTCAAAAGGAAGAAATTTTGGCGTTCAACACAAACCCATGATCAATTTGTTGTGGATTCCACTTGTTTTTGAACCCAAAAATTCACCCCCCATCTTAGTCGCGGTGATTGACGATGTATTTTACATAAAACCCCTCGCTACATCCTCATCAGTGATGATATCTATCATCGTGGTGTTGAAATTTTCCTTCATCATCATCTCACAAATGTTGAATTTGAGCAAGTGCTCAATGCCTATCACGGTGGCACTTGTGGTGGTCATCTCTCTAAAATGGCCACTACCCAGAAAATCATGTGTGTCGATTAATTTTGGCCTTCTCCCTTTGGCAACTACATTGAGCTAGTCAAACACTATCCCATTTTTCAATTATATGACACTAAGGTGTGAGCTCCACCTGCTCCCCTCCATCTGTCATCGTAGTGGTCATTTCTGTAAATGGGATATTAAATTTATGAAGTGTAAACCTCCATCTTCTAATAACCATAAGTATATTATCATGGTTGTAAACTATTTTACCAAATGGTTTGAGGCTATGCCTATGTTCAATAACACTGCGGCGACTACAACCCTATTTCTTTTTCAACCATGTTATCGCTCGATCCAGGGTTATGAAACAATTGGTTTCTGACCATGGCCAACATTTTGAAGATGAGATATGGCATGAGCTATCATATTTGTTGGGATTGAACATTAATATTCATCCTCTTATTATCCCCAAGGCAATGGTCAAGTTGAAGTGGTCAATAAAATCTTTAAAACCATACTTCAACTTATGGTGAATAAGCACAAGACCAACTGGCACCTTATGCTCTTCCCTACTTTGTGGGCCTATAGAACCTCTGTCAAAACCGCCACTGGGTTTACTCCTTTCCACCTTGTTTTTGGCAAGGAGGTGGTCTTAATGATCGAGTTCCAAATCCCCTCCCTCCACCTTGTCGCCGAACTCCTCCCGGACACCCAACTGTTAGAACAAAAACTTATCATGCTTGAGTGTGTAAATGAAGACCATAATGTTGCTTTTCAAACCATTGAAGTGGCCAAAAAGTGTACCAAAGCTCAATATTTCATGAAGGCGACCTTGTTCTTGTGTATGACCAAGATCAGATGTCCTAGGGCATGGGATGTTTTAATCATTATGGCTAGGACCTTACATCATCCGTAAGTTTTTGTGCAAGGGGTTATACCTTTTAGAGGATTTTGAAGGCAAACTCCTTCCTAACCCTCGAAATACACTCTACCTGAAGAAATTTTACCCATAGAATTTCCTATTGAAATTCATGTATTTGTTACTGTTATGCATTTAGGTAGACTGCATTCACCCCTATCATCTCATTTTTTGTCTTCTTGCGTCTTTCAAATGGATCCCTCATCCACACCTCATATTGTTTATGCCAATGGTGTGAGTCGCTTCTCCAAGAATCTTGCCTCGGCATCTTGGGCCATTTTCACCCCTCTGCATTCGTTAGTTCATTCCAAGTGTTGTGTAGGCAAATCCCCTCTGTGGAAAGAGGTGATCCCTCTAGAACTAGGGTGGGTCTAGAAACTATGGGAACATACTAACATCTACATTCCTAGATTGTAAATGAAATTCAAAGCAAGGAAGATGACCTACCTTGTTATGATGCTATGTTTTTGTCTTATGTCGAAGCTTCTTGATCTGTCACCCTTCTCAAGCTCGATACACGTTGCTACCAACGTTTGATTTCTTGTACCGATAGTCAAGACACCGTGACAAACGTAAAAGCACGAAAAACATAAAACAATTACAACCTATCTAACTGATCAAGGAATGCTATAAATCTCACTATAAATGTAAACAAGAGTGGAAGATAAACATCAGTTGCATTTTATTATGATAAATACAAGGGGAGTTAACAACCAAGCCTTGATGCTGAGGCTCTCCTTCGGCAGGTCCATATCCAAGCACGTTTGCAACATCCTCATACACAAAGGTCTAAGATCTCACTGTGTTCCTAACACACAAAAATAATCACACTCTACTCTATTCTCCTGAAGCTATAATTTCTTCTTCCCTCTATGATTGTTACTTCTAACTAGCTAACTAAGGTTGTAGAGGTGAAAGAGGTCTCCTTATATAAAAATGGAGGAGGAGGATATGGGCCTTCAAATAATGGGAAAAAAGCTTATCCTTTTCGAGTAGTTCCTATTTTATGGGAACAAGAATTCCAAAGGGGAATTCCTTGGCCATATCCTCAAAACAAACTTCCATCTCTCCTCTTCGCGAAGCTTCTAGTCGTGGAAACTTCTTTTCTATTTAAAAAACTTTCCAAAAGAGGATCGGCATGGGTCAGACATTATTACAGAGTGCCGATCGATGCGAGTCTCATTGCAAATCTCTGCTATCAGTGTGGGTCACACACTGAGACAAAGCGCTAACCTTGAAAACTAGGTTTTTATAGAGATCTTCCAGAAAATTTGTAAAGGGAGATAAATTGGTAGACAAAATGTGGTTTAGGGGTATGTATTCCATATTTGGAAAGTACACAAGGATCATTGTATGGGTCCTCTAGGATCAAGGAATGGGGAGTACAGGGATAGTGACAAATTTCCATGTAACAAATGCCCCCTAAAGTATGAAGTCTGAACACGAGTGAGGGGTGAAATGCTTTACAAATACATGCAAGGAACCAGACGTTGTTGTCCGGAGACCTGCAAATCAAGCATAGATACATATACATAACTAAAATATCTAATGAAAATACATGAATCAAGGTATGGACGCAGCCATCCGTAAAAGAGACCATGGTATGGTTGCAACCGACCATTTGAGAAAGATCACATATAGACTCATGGTATGGTCGCAGCCATCCATCTGAAAGAAACATGTATCCAATCATGGACAAACCATATCACCTCGCAACCTGGACTCTAGAGAATAAATTATAGGGTCTTTCACTCTGTTATGGCCCAGTCAAGTACAATTTCAAGCATGCGAGAAACTGAGCCAAATTCAAACATGCAGGAAAATCGCCTGATTATTAGTCAATGATGTAAATTGTTAATAGACGCGAGAGAAACCACCAATAATGAAAATGGTTCTCAAGGTACTGCTAGTACAATCCACAGAATTTGAACAAAGAACTTAAGTCGAACACCCGTGAAATCACCTTATCGAAGGCTAATGATGTGAACCTGTCGTCGAATGCGAAGAACTTGCCATTAGGGCATGCAAGCTCTAAGGTACCAGATAGGAGTCTCTAGATCGATTTCCCGGATAATGAGCTAAAGTCTATAGGAAGCGATCCATCGAAGGAGGGTCATAATGAATCCCACATCATTGACACGAAACAAATAATGTGATATGAGTGTTAATCAAGACTGAAATAGATGATCAAGGAATGTATAACTACAGAAGGATTTTCTCTTGAACATATCGGCGACATGACAATGGAATTTGACAGCATTTGACTCAAATAGGATCACAAGTCATGTTGACAATATTGGTAATCGAATGAGAGACAAACTGATTTCCCAAACCCATGTATGCAAAGTGACAGAGTGAAGATATCCCAACCCGACATGAACTGCAAATAAGTGTCACGTTTAAGAGTGACATAATATCGACACAAATTACGAATCACTTCCATTTTTCCCCACTATTTCTGGTGAGTACCTCTTTATTTTTACACAAGCTTGAATAGGATAGCATATGCTTGTCATATAAGTTTTTCCTTTGAACAAATCCATCCTAGTACATTTTACGAGCCTTAGGAAGGAGGAACTCAATGTCGTCATGATGACGGATCCAATGTCGTTAAATGTTAATGAGATCGACAAAGGTGAAGCTCGACGTCTTTTCATATTTAGAGAGTTTGAAAAGAGACGAAAAGAAAACTCCAAAAGATATTTTTCATAAATAGTCCCTCATACCTGAAAAGGTAGAAAACAAAATATGAGAAAACCTCTTAGTTGTGATTAGCTAAGGTATTCCTTTTTCGTAAACAGTTTATCCCAGCCCGAAAAATGGGTAAACGTATACTGGGTAAATGACAAGAGCTATGTTGGGGCAAAATAATTGTCTGTCATTTAATTTGTCAAGCCGGGGGTTTCGTAAAATTATGAAGCATGCGTGCAATGTATGCGCTAGAAATTTTATTTTAGTTTAGATCAATCTAACTACAAAATAATGAAAACCAAATCATCTAATCTATGAAATCAAATAATGAAAATGAAATTCCACTAACCTATGAAATCAAGTAACGAAAAGAAAGAAAACAAATTCAAAATACAATATAGTGTGCGCAATCACACTTGAAATTTTAATCTAAGAAAGCATTTCAAAGTATGTAAATAAAAACAACTAAGGTGCGTTCAATCACTCCAACGTCCAATATGGAAGTATGATAGAATCACCTTCTTCGGATGATGTATAAGTAGCCTATTATACTTTAGTCTTTAAATCTAGGACATCAGTTAAAGCATGCAAAGGGAAAACTCAATAATTGCATAAGTTAGGTATTCAAGTATTCAGTTTAGAAATATGATAAAATCACCTTCTTGAAATGATCTTTAAGAACACCCTATTATACAATTGAATGAGGATATAAAAACCAATGTAAAAGCATGTAAAATTAAAGCTCAATGATTGTATAGGTTGAACATTCAATCACCCAATTTGGAACACCTTCTTAGTCTGATCTTTTAGGAACATTCAATTATACAATGAATTGATAGTTTGATCTAAGAAAGTAAATAACATAACATGAAAGGAAACTAAATAACTGTGAGCTCTGTTGCCTCAAACTTGATCCAATTGGAAAATAGATAAATCTATCCTTTTGAAATGTTTTTAGAAAAGCAAAGATTACACAGTCATTCTAAAACTAATACTAATAAAGAAAATAAACTTTAATCTATAAAAGCAAGCAAATCTCACACATTTTAGGTAGTTGATCTAAAAGTATGAGAGATGGTAAATCGATATGCTCCATATGTAAGCAGAACCAAGTCAAAATGAAGGAACATTCTTGAGTAAGGTGCCACAATCTAATTATGTATTCAAAGCTTGAGCATAACTCCAATTTTACACATGATTTGATAGGAGAAAGCTTCCCCTATTTATACAAAAGATGAGAAGCTATCTCATTAATGAGAGTCCATGAATCTCTCCCTATATCTCTAGAGTTACAATCCAAATAGGAAGTGATAAGGAACATGTCTTCTTATATTTACAATACAAATTGAAAATGAGACACATATCCTTATGATCCCATGATCTTCTCCATCCAAATTCGAATTTTCCTTAGGAGGCTGTCATCTAATTCTGCAGCTGCAGAATGGTGTTGATCTTGTTGTAGCTGCATGTCTTCTTCATTGGCTTCAAAATGCTGAAAATAATAGTCTCCGTGCCTTCAAAACTTGTTGGCATAATTCCTACTATGTGAATAGATGTTATGATGTAGAACATAGCAGGAAATTGTCGACTTAGTGGCCATTAATGGATGCCACTAGTCAACACGAGAACTCTCACCATTGATGACAATGAGAGTCAAGATGCCCAAACACATATTGCTAGGTACGAATAATTTTGTTGTTTTCGAGTACCTAGAAGATCCGATGAACAAGGGACAGTAATGTATTCCCATTAGTTGTCGACAAGAGGACTTGCCATTAATGCATGCAAGCCTCAAGGTGTTTTTGCAAGGATTTTAGACTCAAAGGACTATGGACTCAATAATTTGCATTGAAGCAAGGTTTATTTGCGAAATGAGAAGGATATGAGAAAGAAAATGCAAATGGAAGATGAAATTGGAAAATGACAATGGGCAATAAGCATGTAAGTGAGCTTCTTGCTTTTATTTGTGGGTTAGGAGTAGACAAAAAGTAATGGAAAGTGTATGTGAATAAAAATGAACAACTGACTCTTGCTGGGAAAGTAACCGTGGCTTGTTTTGAATTGCTTGATTTGATTTATAATTCAAAATGGAGGAAAGGTAATGGTCTTGATGGATATGGACATCGACTTGTTCTTATGTTTCTCATGGAATCAGTCCTTTGAGGACCAATTGTGCACATAATTGGTTTCCTTCAATGTTCATTCGATCATCCCAAACCTGCAAAAAAACTTGGCATAAAGAACATAAGCGTGTTCAAAAAGAAATGGCCAATTCCTTCATGATTCTTACGCAAAATTTGAATGACAAATAAAATAGATTAAGGAAAATCAAAAGTGTTATATTTAGTCCAATTCATGATATCGATAACATTCCATTTTTAATAAATAACCATGAAAAATAAATCAACTCCCTATTGTCGGATGACTTCATGCAATGTGCTCAGTAATATGATTGGCATCACAAAGATTCGTTGTGTTCTGCAAGTTAAATCTTCATAGAAAAATACACTTCAACAAAAAATTTAATGCCAAATATTGAGAAATCATCTAAATAATCTTCCAATTGTTCTACAAGTCATTATTAAATCTGTCAAATTGAATCATCATTTGTGCTGCAAAAGCATGTTGTCAAAAATACTTGAAGCGACAAAAAAATTTACTTGCACAAAAAATTATTTCAATCAAATTTTGCAAGTATTTTTCGCCTTATAAATTGCTTCAATGTCGATTGTATATGAAAATGTTTTTTTTTTATATTTCTCATTTTTTTTAATATATTTTATTATTATTATTATTATTATTATTATTATTATTATTATTTAATGATGAGACACATAGGAAATGCGACTAAATCAAATTTATTAAATCAAATTGGACTCTTAGACCACTTGCCATGTGGAGTAGAGTTTGTTATTAACTTGGATTCTTCTGCTTTCAACTTGTCGTGTTTAAAGACTTTAAAAAAAATCATTTTTTCCTCACGCAATCTGCAAAATGGAGCTCCGAAGAACCCTAAATTTCTCCCAAATGGCTGCGAAATCCAGTAAATCGCTCACGATTTACCTAATTTCCCCCGTTCCTGAGAAACCCCATGTTTTATTTTTTCCTAATTCACCTCGGTTTGCTCAGAAAATGCATTTTAAAATCGTGTGTTTTTAGCAGTTACGCATTTATGGCAATTTCGTTCTCTGGAAATTACTTCTGCAACAAAATAAAATTGTTGTGGTTTGTTTTTTTTTTATTTGCAGGTTTTTATGTATAATGGCTTGTCTCTCATAGAGAATTTCAGATCGATCACCCTCATTCCAATTACCTGCAATGGAATCTGAAATCTTCTCTTCATATGCAGTTTATTCATCTACGACACTTTCATTGTCTGTCTCCGCAATTGAATCTCAAATCTTCTCTTCATCGGCAGTTTACAATCTTCTCTTCATCAGCAGTTTCTTCATCCGATACACCTTCATTGTCTATCTCTGCAACTTTTAAAATCGATTTATAATAATTGTTGCTTGAGGAAGACCGAATATGGAAAAGAGAATGTTCATTTTTTATTGCAGTGCATGGGTCTTTGTGTGGATTGGAGGCATGCACATATGTGTAAGGCCAAGACAAAGGCCGGCCTCACGCACATGCGTGGGCCTCCATTCCATGGGCCAATTTTTTTATTATTAATTGTTTTCATATAAAAATGTTGTTGTTGTTGTTGTTTTTTATTTTTATTTTTATTTTTTTAATGTATTCATATATATAAATTGTGCACATGCAATTCAATAAATCAGAAAAATATTGAGAGGGTGCAAAACATTAAAATTTGTAGAATCGATCAAAAAAAGGATCATGACTCAAACGACGATTTTCAATAGAATTGTAGTTTAATTTCCAGCAAAAATTTTAACGAATTTTTGAATTTGACTTATCTGATTTTCTGATCTTCTAGGTCGCAACAAGGCGCGGGAAGAGAGCATACTAGTTAGCGTCGTCAAATAAATTCATATTTTCACACACAAATTTTATTTTTGATGGTGATAAAAAAACAAAGTGATTCTTACTACATCACTAGAATTTATTCAAATGAATTAATCAACATTGTTTAATATTTTTTTTGAAAAAAAAAAATCTATAATTCTAGCTAAGTTTGGTTTTATTTTTATTTTTCTTATATATATATATATATGTTTCCAATGAAGCCATTTACGGATTAGAATCTTTGAAATATTCATATCCAAACTTGAAAAATGTACCTAATTGTTTGTAAGGATATGAAAAATTGTCTTGATCTTTCTATTTGCCGCAAGGATCTATTGAAGAATTGATGAATGTTGTGGCGCAATCTCTTTTTGATACCAATCCTCAATGTAGTCTTTGGGATGCATTCTAGATCTTTTGTCCATAAATGGTTAGTAAAAACTAAATAAATAAATAAAATACACTCTAGAATGAAAGCTAGTTCCTATGCACACTTTTCCGGCAATGGCACCAAAATGTTGGGGCAAAATAATTGCCTGTCATTTAATTTGTCAACCCAGGAGTTTCATAAACCTGTGAAGCATGCGTGCACTATATGTGCTAGAAATTGTCTTTCAGTTTAGATCAATCTAACTACAAAATAATGAAAACCAAATCATCTAATCTATAAAATCAAATAATGAAAATGAAATTCAACTAACCTATGAAATCAAGTAATGAAAAGAAAGAAAACAAATTCAAAACAAAATATAGCGCGCGCAATCACACTTGTAGGAATTGAAATTTTAATCTAAGAAAGCATTTCAAAGCATGTAAAGAAAGACAACTAAGGTACGTTCAATCACTCCAACATCCAATATGGAAGTATGATAGAATCACCCTCTTTAGATGATGTATAAGCAACCGATTATACTTTAGTATTTAAATCTAGGAAAGAAATTAAAGCATGCAAAGGGAAAACTCAATAATTGCATAAGTTAGGTATTCAAGTATTCAGTTTAGAAATATGATAAAATCACCTTCTTGAAGTAATTTTTAAGAACACCCAATTATACAATTGAATGAAGATCTAAAGATAAATGTAAAAGCATGTAAAAGTAAAGATCAATGATTGTATACGTTGAACATTCAAACACCCAATTTAGAACACCTTCTTAGCCTGATCTTTTAGGAACATTCAATTATACAATGAATTGATAGTTTGATCTAAGAAATTAAATAACAGAACATTAAAGCAAACTAAATATCTATGAGCTCTATTGCCTCAAACTTAATCCAATTGCAAAATAGATAAATCTATCCTTTTGAAATGTTTTTAGAAAAGCAAAGATTACACGGTCATTCTAAAACTAATACTAAGAAAGCAAATAAAATTTAATCTATAAAAGTAAGTAAATCTCACACATTTTAGGTAGTGGTAGTTGATCTAAAATTATGAGAGATGGTAAATCGAGATGCTCCATATGTAAGCAAAACCAAGTCAAAATGAAGGAACATTCATGAGTAAAGTGCCACAATCTAATTCTCTATTCAAAGCTTGAGCATAACTCCAATTTTACATATGATTTGATAGGAGAAAGCTTCCCCTATTTATACAAAAGATGAGAAGCTATCTCATTAATAAGAGTCCGCGAATCTCTCCCTATATCTCTAGAGTTACAATCCAAATAGGAAATGATAAGGAACATGTATTCTTAGAGTTACAATACAAATAGGAAATGAGACACATATCCTTATGATCCCATGATCTTCTCCATCTAAATTCGAATTTGGCCTTAGGAGGCCACATAAGGGTCTTCTGGAAGCTTCTTTTTGACCTACACATGGCAAAAAAACTCATTCCACTTGTTAGGTATAAGTATGTGCATATTATTTTCTAATTTTTAATGATAAATTCACTTAAAAATACTAGGAATTAATAAAGTTTGGAAAAACATAATGTAACCCAATAGTGGTAATGGTAAAGTAAATGTAATGAAATGGAGGTGGAGTAAAGGTGATAATATGGAATATAAGTGAAAATTTAATGGAAGTAAATGAAAATTTCAAGGCCCAACAAGCTCAACAATATTTTCATGTTTTGAGAGTCAGAAAAGAGTCGAAAGTTGACTCCTCCTAGAGAAACGAGTGGAATTAAGGGTAGCAACTGGTTCCAGTGATGGTGGAACTGCTTAGAACAAGTAAAGGTCAAGAGGTTGGCTAACAAGATCACTCATTGCAATGGTTCCTCAGGAGTGGGTAAAATAACCAAGAGAAGGTGTATGATCGGCCGAGCAGATGGTGACGATGGAATGAGAAATCCAAGGTTCATCTGGAAAAATAGGCTGATAAAATGGCAATCACGAGATGTAAATAAGAATGGTTTCATTTTTATACAAGCTTGAAAATAGGAAACTCTGCTTGAAGTTGGTTTCATTTTTTCACAAGCTTGACACTTTTAGAAAACTACGCTTGAAACCGATTTCATTTCTACACAAGCTTGAAACGGAAACAAACTATGCATGAAATTGGTTTCATTTTTACACAAGCTTGAAAACATGGAAAATTATGCTTGAAATATGTTTTCATGCCCCTAGCATGGTGACTCAATTCGAGGTACATGCCCCCCAAACTTCAGAGCATTCACCGGAGTAGACTGCTAATTACTGATATGTGGATGGAACGAAGGTTCAATTACGAGATCAAGAGAAAGAATCGACTGGGATTTTACGAGATCTAATCAAAGCTCGAATTGCATGGGAATATGTTTCATTTTTTAACGAGGTTGACACATTAAAAGAACTATCCTCACAAGATCTAATTCATTTTTTAACGAGGTTGACATAGTAAAAGAACTATCCTCATGAAACTTTGTTTTATTTTTTAAAGAGCTTGACACAATAAAAGAACTCCGCTCTGAAGATCTTGTTTCATTTTTTAAGGAGCTTGACATAAGAAAATGAACTATGCTTCAAAGAGATTTTTTCATTTTTCAAGGAGCTTGACACAATAAAATGAACTATGCTCTGAAGATATTGTTTCATTTTTTAAGTAGCTTGACACAATAAAAGAACTCTGCTCTGAAGATCTTGTTTCATTTTTAAAGGCACTTGACACAAGAAAAGAACTCTACTCCAACGCACTTGATCATGTCATACGAGAAGTCATGGATTCCAAAATTTTCGCATTCGATGGGAGGAAAACATCTTGGAAGTCTAGACCCAATGCCCCCAATGCACGATGTACAACGACAATATCACTTAATGCGGGCATGGGACAGGTAGCCACATAATTAACCTATGTGAGGAAGACACCACCGATGAGTAAGGACCAAGAAGGGATGACAGTAGACCAGATGTCACATCAAGACCAAAGAATGAAAGCTGACCAATGGTCACGATCTGACCTTCATGTGGAAAACAGATCACATGAAAGAGGGAAGAGACAAGTGCACCCATGGAATAAGCATAGTCGCGCTCCAAGAGAAAATTAAAATCCAAGGGGCCTTGGACCACCATCATGTCTATATAGACGGTTTTCCCTCCCAAAGTAATAGGCAACTTTGGAAGGATCCCTAATGGTTGACTTGTTCCTCTGTTAAAGGCCAACAGATTATTATTAATAGGCACGAGTTGTGGAGAACCCAAATATTGCCATGTAGTTGAGGAAAAAACACTAACCGAGGCTCCTTCATCTATAATCATGCCTAGTATGACCATATTGTAGGCCTGTAAAATGATCTCGAAGGGCACGTAAGAAGGAAGACGGTATCTCGTAAATCGAATCCAATAAAAAAAAGTGACTAAACTACATGGAGGAGGTGCCACAGGAATAGGAGGATTATCCCCCTGTGTTATGGGAGTGGAAAGACTAGCCTCCTGGGCTCTGGGAACGAGAGTGAGAGGATCACTTTCTGGAACTGTGGCGACAAGAGTTGGAGGGTCACCCTCCTGGATCATGGAAACGGGAGGATCGCCCTCTGATCCTGGGGAATTAGAGGAAACAAAAAGAACCATACTAGGATGAGGCCCACTCTCAATGGAAAAGACCTGATGGACTATAGGTGGAACCAGGATGACCTTTTTCTCAACCAATGATTGGTCGGGAATGGACTCAAGAGATTCACTTTCATAGAGAGAAGAATCTACTGGAGATGAATCCTGATCAATGGGTTGATAAAATATCAGAGGACTCGAAGAAAACTTCTAGTAACCAACGAGAAGACAGGACTCAGAAGCCAAAACAGTATCCAATACTTGATAAGCTTCTTTCATATAAGGACAGAGGTGAATGGGATGGTTACCCTATTTCTTACAAGTATTATTATCTTTAGCTGAAGGCTCATCATCAGCATGATGCCCAGAGGTTGATGACGAAGGACGAATCGGGACAACGGACCACACTTCTAGCACCTTGGGAATACTAGGGAAATCACAAAGAAGGTGGTCACTCTCACATAGCTTGCAAGGGAATTTGACTCTGCAAGATGGAGTGGGAGGTTTCTCTATATTAGCTGCATGGGTAGCAATATTTTTTTATTTTCCCACTACCTTATTTTCCTTCTTCTTCTTCAACTTCTTCTTCTTCTTCTTAGCCACCTTGTTACTAGAATCCAAACTTTCATTAGGCGAAGAGGAAGAACGAGGTGAATAAATGGGTGAAGAAGGTGAGGGGTCAATCTTAGGATCAACATGGGGTTGACATGGTTCAAGTGGAGGAGAACTTGGTTGAGAATCCGTTTGGATGTTCGGAACCACAAGGGTCGAAAATAACCAAACCGCAGACCAATTGTTAATCCCAGGAGGGATAACATTGCCATGTACGGAGCACCAACATTTCCAAAAGAAGGAAACGAACCAGGATTCCCATCTGAGGGGATCCCTGGGTTGATGGAATCTAGGAATGTTTCCATTGGAATCAACCCTAAAGAATCACTAAGAAATGTAACTTTAACCAGGAATATTTCGTGGGCAGTCAGTTTTAAGACACCGAAACAAAACTTTGCCTTTTCATGTTTTAAGAGACGAGAAAAGGAAAAACAGTGACTCTAGTAACTTTCAGTTTGGACGAGCTCGAAATGACAAGTGCTCGATGATATTTTCAAATTTTAAAGAGTCACGGGAAGATTAAAATAATTACTCGGGAACTCTAGGCAAGAGGGTGTACCAAGCTCCTGTGAACTGCAATATACACCTTGGTGATCAAATGAAAGAGAAATGACCAAGGACTTAACGTACGTGCAGAAAATCTCCCCGACTGTTGCATTTGGTGTATCACGATTACAGGGCAGAAGACTCGGCTTCCTTTGGATAAAGGATTGAAACCTATGAGGGTCTCCCTTTATATACACAATGCTACGGGGAGTACAAGTCCGTACTAGCATTGTCTAATGCAAGATTGTGAGCGACAGCTTCTAGGTTTAACGACGCCGAAACACGTCACTAACCTAGACCTCTAAATGTGAGCATTGAGTTTTAATGCTTCCTAATATTGATTGAATAAATTTTATGGTTTATCTTGAATTAGGTTTCAATTCCAAGGCCCTACCACTGTCATCTAACAATCTTCTATATGCAGCTATATGAGAGAAGAAATCTTTCATTTCAATGAATCTTATCTAGTTAAGGGAAGAGTCTCAAACAATGATACAACAAACAGTAATACTACAAACGAAACGTTTTCCCAACTAGATGACTTTCGCTATCCAAAATTAATCTAAAAAATTCAAAGATGTGAATTATGCAATTTAATCTATTGAAAATTCTCTTTTTGAAAACTATGCAATTGTAATCTATGCACAATTTCCTTTTTTTTTTAATGAATAAGAATGCACTCAATGCATTTTTCGATGAAATGAGGATCTACTTAATGCATGCTTTTAATGAAAGAGAATGCACTCAATGCGACTTTTAGTTTTCAATCATTAAACAATGTAATCTAAGTTCAATGATAAATTTCAAACATGACTTTTCAATGCAACTTGATCTAATTCATTTTAACGAAAAGCAAGCTTTGAGACGAAAACTAAATGAATGCAAATTTCGTCATGCAAAAAGGGATGCAACAAAAATTAAGAATACATTCTTGTTTAGAACACTTTGTAACGAAATTCCTCAAAAATCTACAATACATATGAGTTCAAGCACAAAAAAGACTTCCAAAGCATGGGCTCAAAACAAGGCATTCATTCCCTTTTACATCAAGCTATCATACAAAGAATACTTTTCAGTTGAACAATGAGCAATGTAATCTATGCTCACAGGCGGACCAAATGAACTCGCAAAGACACTTGAGACTTGAACACTCAATCAACCAAAAAGAAAAAGGCAATCAACTAGAGATGGCTCACCAAGCAAAGAGACTGACTCAATCAGGAGGGCGATGCCCCGCAGAGTATGCAACCAGAAAATTAATGCACAATCCTAGAAAGACCTAGGGTCTTAGGATGCACATCCCAACAGAAAGGACAAAAAAAACAACCAAAAACCAAGCCAATGAGCCAATCAAACCAACTCGAGTGAAGGGGAGAAAATGTAAATCATACAGAGAAAAGGACCAAAAGGGCAAGACACGCTAGTGAAAGACTTAGGGAAAAAACCTTAATTTTTCACACACATAGGAATGGGCGCGACTTTGGGGGTGAAACTAGCACTAAAAGCCCGATTGGCGCGACTGTATAACTGACAACTGGCGTTGATTGGCTTGGTCGACGCGACTGTCAAACAAATAAAAGCGCCAATTTCTGAAAAAATAAAAATAAAGGTAAAAATAAAAATACAAATAAATTAATTAATTAAAATTAAAAATTAAAAATTAGAAATAAATTTAAAAATCTCTATAGGGCAGAACTCACAACTTATAGTAAAAACTAATATTGTAATTGATGAAAAACATAGGAACAAACAAGTAAATGGTTGTTCAACTAAACTCATTGAATGACTAAGACCTCAAAGAGTGACAAACTCAAAGGAAACTCCCCGATGGAGTCGCAAATTTGTTGTGCAGGCAAATCCCCTCTACGGACAGAGGCAATACCTTTAGCCCTAGGGTGGATCTAGCAACTACTAAAACATACTAACATCTACCTTCCTATATTGTAAATTAAATTCAAAGCAAGGAATATGACCTACCTTGTTCTGATGTTATGTTGTCATCTTCCGTCGAAGCTTCATTATCCGTCGCCCTTCTCAAGCTCGATACACACTGCTACCAATGTTCGATTTCCTGTACAGATAGTCAAGACATCGTGAAAAAATTAAAATCACGACAAACATAAAACAATTACAACCTATCTAATTCATCAAGGAATGCTAGAAAACTCATTATAAATGTAAACAAGAGTGGAAGATAAACATCAGTTGCATTTTATTATGATAAAGACAAGGGGAGTTTACAACCAAGCCTTGATGTTGAGGCTCTCCTTCGGCATGTCCATATCCAAGCATGTTTGCAACACCCTCATACATAAAGGTGTAAAATCTCACTGTGTTCCTAACACACAAAAACAATCACACTCTACTCTATTCTCCCGAAGCTATAATTGCTTCTTCTCTCTATGATTGTTTCTTCTAACTAGCTAACTAAGGCCGTAGAGGTGAAAGAGGTCTCCCTATATAACAATGGAGGGGGAGGATATGGGCCCTCAAATAATGGGAAAAAAGCTTATCCTTTTGGAGTAGTTCCTATTTTATGGGAACAAGAAGCCCAAAGGGGAATTCCTCGGCCATATCCTCAAAACAAACTTCCATCTCTCTGCTTCGCAAAGCTTCTAGTCGTGGAAAATTTCTTTCTATTTAAAAAACTTTCCAAAAGAGGATCGGTGCGGGTCAGACATTAAGACAGAGCGTCGATCGGTGCGGGTCAGACATTAAGACAGAGCGTCTATCAGTGCGGGTCTCAGTGCAAATCTCTACTATTGGCGCGGGTCAGACACTGAGACATAGCATCGACCTTGAAAACTAGGTTTTTATAGAGATCTTCCAGAAAAGTTGTAAAAAGAGATAAATTGGCAGAAAAAGTGTCGTTCAGGGGTATGTATTCCAGGTTTGCAAAGTACACAAGGATCATTGTATGGGTCCTCCAGGATCAAGGAACGGGGAGTACAGGGATAGTAACAAATTGATGTGTAACATCAAGGCGTATGCATATACCACCAATAACCAAACCGAATATGATGTCGTGATAGGTTTGTTAGTCGATTCCCTTAATCATCACATCCTTCATCTTCATGTTCGTTCAGATTCACTACTACTTGTCATGCAATTGAATAGAATTTATCATGTGCATAATCATGTCCTGTATACAAAATACCTATGAGTGAAGCTTTTGGCACATGAATTTGAAGTCATTACATTCAGTCATGTTCCTAGAGCCCAAAATCTATGTAGATTCCATTAAAAATAACATTCTAGATTGGCATTTATCACATACAAGAAAGCAACCATAAACATTAGCAAATGGTGAACCACAATCATCACAAAGATGCATAACCATATTATGTATCATCACATAAAACCATATAAGTGTTTGGAGTCCACTACTCTAAATACATCTGACATACCCATAGCATGTTACATAACCAAAAAATGGGACCCATATGTCCCTATCCCTATTCACTATCATCTAGAGGCTTTTGATCCAATGGCTCCATACCACCAACTTGTAGATCTCGAACTGCTTGACCTGCCACAACTATGCGTGGCGTGATACCTCGTCACTCTGAGGGAAGACCAGTACACTCATTCATATATTTATCTTCTAACTCATGCCATCCGCACTTAGTCACCCCGGTCAGTAGCACGTCGAATCTATGACGGAGGTCCTCTAATAGAGCATTAATGTCTAGTCTTTGTCGTGACGTCGATCCACCCTGATCTGCAGCCCCAGGTGTTGTGGCTTGGCCTGCATATCCTATCTGTTTCACCGGTGATATATCTGCATTACATATGTTTGTAAATCAGTACCACATATACATATTTTCTAAAAATTTAAATGTAGCCAAAAATTAGTAACTTTCACTTACCATCTGGACCCCATGCTCGTCATGGCGGTAGGGACAAGTCAGGATCACCCTGATAATTCATGTCACTATGCGGATATTCATCTATATACAATGGAATTTGGTCCCAATGTGTAAAAAACTTAGGTTAGAACACTCTTCTGACTCCCCCTCGTCCACCTCGTCACAGTAGCTAACCCCAGCAGCGCATCTTGGGCTCTTGTGGACCCCTGTGGAGGGATGGTCAATATCTTTGCAAAGAATAATGAGCACAAAACTATCCCAAATGAACAATTATCATTGATCTTTCACCTACATAATGTCAGTTTTAATTTCAATGATGACAAAATCATCTAGGCCCACCCATAGTAGGTCCCTTCCAGCACACTCTCTACTAGCATCATCTGCCCTCCAGTGATGTGATGAAAGGCATGACTACCCAAGATCTGTATCACTACTAAGGATGTAGATCATGTCAACAACCTCTCTATGTCATTAATCTGTATGGTCGTGCCCTTTGCCCAAACACCCATAATACGATGATAGTCCACAAAATCACCTATATGTATCCCATGAGACAACGCTGGTATCTCCACTACCATCCCTAAGGGGGGTAATCTAGTAAAAAACTATATGTCCTGGATAGTCAACTTGATCCTATGGCCTTGTACCACAAAAGATTCATGATCTAGGTCCCAATAGCTTGCTATCCTCGACAACAAGGGGTCACTAGCCTTCATAAATGGGTTCTCCAAGAACTTAAGAACCCCATAACGAGCCAAAACACCTGTGACTGCCAAATTCTCTTGAATCTTAGCATGAGGAGGCTCTAGATCTCATTCGCGCCATGACACCTTCAGCTCTACCATACCTGCAAAATACCATAATGTTTTTTCATTTCAAATTTAAATGCATGCATCAAAATTCCTCAACTTCGGCTTGGCACAGCCCCCCCCCATACTGCCCCCCCTCCTTTCCCAAAATGCAATTTTACCCCTCAAAACAGTGTTGAACACCCTTTTGGCCCTATTTCTGCATTCCAAAATGCAGAACAGGCCCCAAAAAATGCATTGCGATCATGAGGGATGGTCGAGGTCTTCCACAGCCAGTTGAGGCCCTAATCTGAAAATCTAAACCATTGAAAATGATAAGGTTAGGCCACCTACCTCCAAATTGCAGATCCTGATTCCGACTGTGGGTTTGTCCACTACGATATCCACAAGATTTAGGGTCTTATTCTCCTCTCCAAATTCCCCACATCTCACTTAGAAAATGAATTGGATTTGGAAGGAAACCACCCTTTTATAGGAAAAAACCTAGTTTTTATGTTGCCCATTGCGATCAAACCGTAGCTTAGTTTGATGAACCGCCAGCACCGTTGGAAATTTCTCACCGAGTACTATAATGGATCTTTTCTTGTTATTGTTAATTTGACACTTCATCATTATTCATGAGGAACTTGAAGTTTGGAAAGACTAATTATAATGTCTTCATTAATGATGACAAGATGAAAGTGATGTGCAAGATTGATGACCTAGATCATGTCACAAGATTGAAGAGAGAAGATGGATCCATGAATCTCAGGAAGGAATAAATCTGAATATAATGAGATGTGAAGGAAAGAGGGAGCCATGCAACTATAAAAAAAAAGGTAGTTGATACTCTTATAAAAATGAGCTATAAGGCTTGCGATGTTGACTTCCCAAATATAAAGGAAGTCAGGAATCTCCTCTAGATTTGAGAGAGAGAAAAGGACTCTTCATGAATAGGAGCAATGATATATTCTTGGTCAAGAGGAAATATGGATATCCTCTCTAGTTGAAAGGGAGTGATGGTGGACATCACTTGTGCATTCTCTTCTTCATGTGTCATGCACTTGACTAGGACTAACAACAATAAGTCTAAGTGAACGCCTTGGAGAGATAATGGTGGAGGATTGGATAAGCATCTATCGTTTCCTTGAGGATAAAGCATCCAATAAAGGAAATGGATTGACACTCTTTGAGGATAAGATAAGTATCCAATATAAGAGTAGTCAAAGAGGACAAATATTCTTTGAGGATCGGGAATCCAAGTTAAGCTTAGTCCTAAAAGGACACACCTTGTGAACATCCAGATGGGGTATGTGCCTTGTAGAGTGTTGAGGCCCCGAAAATCGGTGCAACAATATTAGGGAAAACCTCCCAGTCGGGGACTTAAAAACCACCCCTTTTCCATTTGGTATGGTGGCTCCGACTGGATTTATGGGACCAGTTTCCCAGTGAAATATAATTGGGTGAATGGAATCTATTATAATTGTATGTAACTTGGTAGATGAGAATGATAACAAGCTTGAAGTAAATAATATAGCTATCTAAATATATCTCGAGATGAATTATATTCTTTGTGTGATTTATAAATATGATCTTTCATTGAATGCAAATAAAGATTATACAAACACTTAGAGATATTAAAACAATTTGAAATAATCGATTTAATTAAATAGTTAATTAAATCAATTGGATAAGATTATATCACAGTTTTTCACTGCATGTATTGAATATGTACCAAAAGATAACAATATAACATGTTCAAAAGTGAGTTAATGCCTTACTGTTTTTCAAATAGATACATAAAACAAAACACCATAAGAAAAATTAACCATTTCTCATTCGGAACAAAAACATAACATATAGGATAAAAGTACCATGTATATGCTAACTCTGCTCATTTGAGAAACAATATTTGGTCTAGCCCTTTCTATTAAGAAAACTTTAAGAGTACAAAAGTGTGACTTCTGTAAAGTCTTCCTTTCAAAATTTCAGTACCCCTTCTTAAAATACATGAAGGGGTTTATATAATAAAATAGAAAGTCTTAAAAATAGTAATTAAAATAAAATTTGAGGAGGTTTAAACAAATCTCCTTAAACTAAGTAAAACAAAAACATAAACATAATTTAAAGGGGTGAATTGCTTGATGGTTGTCTTGTTGTCTCATTAGTCATTCGTTCCTTCAGCTGAAGGATGTTAAGCATAGGCTTAACCTTAGGAGGTTGGCCTGGACTGATGCGCAATTCTCTAGTGAAAACCGCATCTGAAAGTGGAGGCAATATATAGGAGGAAGTATCTGTAAGACAACACAACATGAGCCATTGGCTAGGTGGCTTTACCAAGTATCTCTAGTACTTATCCCAATCTAGTTTTTTCAAATTTCTGGTGTTTTCCTCTTTGACCTTTGAAACTTGTTTCCATTGCCTTATCAAATCTTTCACAGTAGGAAGCAAACCAGGAGGGCATCTATCAATAAGATTGGCAGCGATGAGATTTTGACTGACTGTTTTAACAATATTATTAGCCACATATATTGTTTTGCAGATGGATCTTTTAGCATGTTTTAATCGTACTTCCCAAACAACAAATAATATTTCCTTTTTAGAGTCCTCAATCCTGGGCAGGTTGGCCTTTCAGCCATCAGCAGTATCCTGCCAGGTAACATACTGTGAAACTTTATCATCAATCTCATCGAAACTTATTCTCTGGTCTGCTATTCAATTCATCAGTGAATCACTTTTCTCACATAATTCAATGATATTTGAAAACTTTTGACAAAAAATAACTTGTTGTTGTACTAGCAGGGTATTTTGTTCCAATGCTTCTTTTCTAAATTCATCTATCTTTGGATTATCTTTCAATTGCTCACTAGTAAACTGCAATTGATGAATTTGAGTGTCCTTTAAACTGATTTCAGTTTGGTGCTGTAATTTCAATTGATCAATGCTCTCTTGGAGTTGTGTTACCTGTACATGTAGTTGTTGGTTGACATTTTGATTTTCTGCCATAAGTTCATGTTCTAATTAGATGATTCTTTCATCCTTTTCTTTAATCAATTGTTGAACCTTAGAAGCTTTATCTATATTTGAAAAATGCATAGGCTCCTACAAACTGGGTCATATGAGTTAGATCCTAAGATGGATTTGTTTTTGAATCTTTCCAGATAACTTCCATTGAAACATCTCCTAGAGAAATGAGTTGAGACTGCTTCTTTCTCCATATTTTTCTTTTTCTGCTCATAACTGCTTTATGCTTAGGACTATAGAATATATACATAGGAGGGATTTCCTCGATTTTGACTACAGTTTCTGTAGTAGGGAAAGTCGGGATGAATTCCACTTTTTCTGTGCCAACTAACTTGTCAGAGGGCCTAACAGTGACTGGTTCCTGAATTTTTCTTTTAGGTGTTTGCACAATCTGTTGATGACCAATAATCATCACTTCTTGGTCTCCTTGGATTGTTTAGTTAAACTCCTTCTAGACATCATTCAAATTACTTGGAAAATCTAATTCCATGGCTTGAACCTCAACATATTTATCTTCTTCTGTTTTAATAAGGACTTCAGTATCCTTAGGTGCCATTTATTTTTCCTTTTCCTTTTGTATTATGGGTTGGGATACTTCTAGCATTTTCAAAGAAATCCCTTCCAATCTCTTGTTCTTGTATTGTTTAAACTTTGAAAATTATTGTAGATGGAGGCGTAGGGCTACTAACTTCTGAACTGCAGAGTAATTATCGACTAACTCAAACAAGTCATCGAACTCATCATCTTCATGTACAAAAGTATTGATTTTAACTTGGGGGGTAAAATCATTGGCAACTTGATTCGGGTCGTATTGTTTGTTTGAAATTGTAAACAAATCCAAACATTCAATTTGGGTGACCTCTAATCCTGCATGTTTATAATTATCCAAGGCGTAAACACCACAATGAATGGGAAAGGAGGGCCATGATGTTTTCTTAGCTTCCTTAAGAAAATTATTTAATCTGTTTCCAATAGTTTAATAAGCTACTTCTCTTATGAGAATCTTATCAGGAAGATAAAATGGTAAAACATGTGGTTGAGCCAGTCTCCCAAAACCTCTAACATAGGTAAAAAATTCTTCTCCAAACCATTTTCCAATGGATGAGAAGTCAGCTTGAGATTCTTTAGACAATCTAGGGGCTTTCTCATTGAAGACGGCTTGAAACAAAGGGAACATAACTCCATGGCAGACTTTATAAAAACGGTTTTCACATTTTGACTTCCATAACATGCTATGATAGACATGAATGGGGAGAGGGTCCTAGGTAGTCCATTTCCAACTCATGGCTGGAAAATATGAAGTGAAACATACAACGTCCATGATATAAGAACTCATATAAAACGAGGGAAACCTTTTGGAGGAAATATAATGAATTTTCCTATATTCCAAAATTTGAGTAGCAATATTGTTGTACAAAATGGTCCCCCAATCCATATTATAAGAGTCTGTGACTGCTTCCATTAGGGGAACCCATTCAACTGAAAATTTGGTGGTATCAGGCTTACCAAGGAGCCTAAACATCATTACAGCAACATAATAGTAAGTACTAGCAAGGGAATCAGTAGAATACATACCCTTGTCATCATTTTTTTGTTTATTCGGGTTATTTCTCCATTGCTTGATCGAATTTGACTTCAACTCATTCTCGTTGGAAAATTGCACCAGAACTTCCTTGTCATAGACCTTTATGGGTCCGGGATGTGATACATCGACTTCAAGTCTTTGGATTTAAAAGAACCTATCATCGTTCCTCTGCTGGTTAAGAAAGTCATGTCCCCAATGTTGAGGCTGTCAATTATCCATCTCACCATATCAGTATATGGTATAATTTTAGGGCGTGCAGAAACTCGGTACAGAAAAGAATTAGTAACTTCTTCTATAGTATATTCTGAGGAATCAGAAGCATCATCAATAACTTTCCTTTGAACCCTATGGGATTTCTCATCCTCAAACAACTTATATATCACTTCCCAAGAGGAAGAACTACTTTGTGGTTCACATGTTGTGTTTGTAAATAGAGGAAGAAACTATGTTATTTTGCTTACATTAGATGCAGGATTCACAAGTGTCATAGGTTTCTTAGCTTTCTTAACAGATTTTGACATCTCCGAAGAGTTATGTTTATTTAGACTCGCTTGTGAAAAATGAGAAATGATAAGTAGAAAGAGGCAGTTTTGATTTACAAATGCAGAAGTATCGTAATAATGGAAACAATCAAACAGTTGAAACTTGGCACGTTGTTAATACATAAATTCAATGCTTCTTGCAGTCAAATCATTTTTGGAGGCATGGGATATAAAATCATTAAGTTATGGCATTAATGGTTGGTATGGTTTTATGTTCCCATGTAATCATTCCAGCATTTAAACACGATGTGTCACATCACAATGTTACTCGTGTGTGAATCTTTATAAAATGTCGATAGGCTACCTTTTGCCGATTACAATATCACAATCACAATATCAGAAAAAATGAATGAATGGCAAGAGTGGTCACGAAGGGGAAGTGTGATGCGATAGATTATATCACATCGGGGAAATGTGGAGGATGACTTTAAGACCATCGGGTTAGAACTGTGAAATGTGATTTGTGATTTGTCTGCATGGCAAAACTGGGTCCCGTAATATATTTCTTATAGAATTTGTTGGGAAGAATGCCTTTTTCCCTTTATTAAAGTGCTTTTATATATATTGCATTGCAATATGTGTTGAGTGGATTTTATGAGCCATATGTGTTTCATTGCGATATTGTGATATTGGGATTTTCTTAACATTTTCCGCTCAAGTGTCTTTAAGGTCAAAATTCAAGGTTTTTTCCCCCTTTTGATTCTTATTTCTATTTAAATGAATCACTTAAGGGTCTTATTTGTTTTACTTTAAAAATAATTAAAATGGTCCCCATTATTTTTCTAAGGTAACTATGCTAAAATAATGGGGGTTGTTGAATAGCTCAAAAACTGGCAATTTACTGGAAGAACCAGTTATCTCTGAAAAATAATTTCTTGGTATTTTTAAATACGTAAAAATAATTTAAGGAAACAAAAATTGTTTTGTTTGAATGAATAAAATTACTCTGAATAAAAGAACTCATCTTTATTGTTAGTCTTTCACAAACCTTTCATAAATAAATATCTTCATTCTTCTATATCAATCATCAAATAGTTTAAAAGATAAAGTAAGTGCCTCTTTGTAACTTAGCCTTTTGATTTACTCCTTTTGTCATAGGTAGAGCCACTGCTGCCAGCAGGAATTCATAGCGTTGACAAGGTTACCTTTTAACCATCAATGATTCAGTATCCCATCCATCTATTATTAAAAAAAATTGAGATAAATCCTTAATTATATAACTTGTTTTTTCTTGCTCTTAAAAACTGATTGTCCTGGCTTGATGACCATAAAGTGACAATGCCATTCACTGGTTATAATTGAATTGAACAAGTTGACTTGTGATGAGACCCCTTACCTTATGATTATTTAATAATCATGAGCCATTACCCTAGTTTGATATGCAATAGTGGTAATGTCAGTTTATTATTTACCTATGATCATGGTAAGAAGGCTTGTGATGAGACCCCTTATCTTTTTAAGTTTTTTATATTTTTAAATTACTCTCTAAAAAAACATTTTTAAATGGATGGGGAGAATCATTGACTCCTTAAGAGTTTTGGATGACAATTTAGAGTTAAAGATGCTCAGTAACAACAAGTCTTTACTTTGTAAGGATGAAAAAAATTTTATTTATAGTAAAGTAAAAAGACTTTACAAACTTTAGGTTTATAAAAATTACAATTTCAATGGAAAAAGATTTCAGAGTTATATAGTATTCGTTCAGTTTTTCAAATTTTGTAGTAGTTTCCTCATGAATTTTTATTCTTCAAAAATGAAAAGACATAAAATAATCCAGAGGTGTTTGTGAAAAACCAAAAGTATGTAATCAAACATTATTCTCCAAAAAAATGTAAAAGTATAAGTATAGTCATTTAGAAGAAAATTTTCTCCTAAGAAAATATTTTTTCAAAACCAGCCCATTGACAGAAAGAAACTATTTTCTCCCTTGAAGATCTTGTAGCATGAAGGTTGATGGGCCAATTTGTTCTATGATTTGAAATGGTCCAAGCCACATTCTTTGGAATTTGGTATGCTTACCTTTTTCCTCATGTGCCTTGTACTTAAGTATGAGGTCTCCAATTTGGAATGTTTTTGGGGAAACAAAATTTGCATCAAAATAATTTTTTACTATCTGCTGGTGTCAAGCATGAGTTAATTTGGCTTTTTCTCTTTCCTCTTCCAGTTTAAGGATATGAGACATTCTTGATTGTAAGGAAGAAGAAGGTACTTCATCAATAAATTGAACTAGGGATAATGAAGGAAGAACTAAATTTGATGGAATTACAACTTCTTTCCCATAAACTAGATTGAATGGAGAAGTTCCTATAGAGGCATTCTGAGTAATCCTAATTGCCCATAATGCAAACGTGAAAGACTTGTACCTATTTTTTAGGCTCTGATCAATAGTCCTTTTTATGATTCTTATGATATTTTTATTTGTTGATTCTGCTAAACCATTCCCTTGGAGGTAGTAGTTAGCAGAATATTTAAGTTTAATACCTCTTTTGAGAGCAAATTCATTCATATTATTTCCCGAAAAATAAGATTCATTATCAAACATAAGTGCATTAGGTAAGCCAAACCTGGTAATAATGAATTGATCGATAAACTCCATAATGGCCTCAGAGTACGCTACCTTTAGTGGAACAACTTCCACCCACTTAGTAAAATAATCTATTGTAGTGAGAATGTATTTATGTTGTTTGGATGAGTTAGGAACAATCTAACCTATGATGTCCAATCCCCATTTCTCAAAAGTTTGTTCAATGTTGATTGGCTGCAAGGGTAAGACTGGTTTTCTTTGTCTTCCAGCGGTAGTTTGGCATGTTTTACATTTTCTCACATATGCATGAGTGTCTTTAAACAGTGTGGGCCAGTAATATCCAGCATGAAGGATCTTATGTGAGGTGGTATCCCCTTTGAAAATTCCACCTGCAAGTCCATCATGGAGTTCCTGCTTCAGACTTCTCAAGGCATCTTAGTAGTACGAAGTCATAGTTCTTTTTAAGTAAAACATTCTCTATAATCTGATATTGACTAGCTTTCAATCTTAAAGCTCTTTTTCTTTTATAATTGAGTTTTGCAGGAGCATATCCATTTTTTAAATAAAAAATAAGATCAGCATACTGTGATTCAGAGTCATTCAGGCTTACCTCAACAATGTGTACAATATTACCTCACTCTTCATTATCTGATATGTTGGATGCTCCAAATAGTAATCTTCTGAGATCTTGCCCTCTGATGATTTTGGTCGGCCTTATATCAATGTCATATTCCTGCAGAGCAGTTACCCAATTTTCTCTCTTTTCTCCCAGTTCCTTTTGAATAAGTAGTTGCCTTACTGCTGAAAATGGAACTATTATCTTAGTGTGTGTCTTTAGGAGAAAAGGTCTAAAGTGCCTTAAATATTTGTGAACAGAAACACTTGTGTTTCCACTTCTGAATAATTTAGTTCAGCACCTTGAATATTTGAACTAAAGAAAGAAACGGTTGCTTCAATATTTTGGTCATTGATTTGTGTTAACACATCAGCATAAGATGTTTTAGATGCAAAAGTGTATAAAATGAAATGATTAGAAAAATCCCGGGTGGTCAAAGAAGGAGCATTGATGATGGCTTCCTTAATTAGATAAAAATATTCTCTTTCATTGGGTCCCTATTTGAAGAGTGCATGTTTCTTAATCATTACTTGGAACGGTAAAACCATTTGTGAAAAATTTGGAACAAATCCCTTGAGAAAAACTATCTGCCGTAAAAAGGAATTCATGGATTTCTTGTTATGGGGATGAAAGAGTTCAGAAATTGCCTTTATCCTTTATGGATCTATGCAAATTCCTTATTTTGAGACAATAAATCATAAAATTTTACCTTCACTTAAAGTGAAATATGACTTTTTGGGATTTAAAGAAATTCCATATTTTAAATAGCATTCAAATATTTGCTTAAGATCATGATAGTGGTCGCTTCTTTTCTTGGAGTAAATGGTTATATCATCTAAATATACAACCATAGTTTTATTTATCATTCCTCTAAAAGCAATTTCCATTACTCTTTGAAAGGTTTCTCCAGCATTTATTAGGCCGAAATGCATTTTCTGGTAGGCATAAGTGCCCCATTTAGTTCTAAATGTAGTCTTTAACCTATCTTCAGGATGAACTAGAACCTGATTGTAGCCTGAAAATCCATCAAGAAAATACATTAATTTAGATTCAGCAACTAATTGCAAAATTTGTTCCATTGGTGGTAATGGGAAATTGTCTTTTAAGCAAACTTTATTTAAGTTCCTAAAATCTATACAAATGTGAATATCACCATTATTTTTCCTAACATGTACTATGTTTGAGACCCACTTTGAATGCCTAACTGGGAAGATGATCTTTGCCTTAAGGAGTTTCTTTATTTCACTTTTGAACTGACTTTCAAGATCATAGTGGATTTTCCTTAACTTTTGTTGAATAGGATTTTCAGTCGATGTCATTGGGATAATATGTTGGATGATGGAGGTACCATACGTTTTGATATCTTCATATTTCCATGTGAATAAATTCTTGTATTCACATGTAAGTGAATGAAGGCTAATCTTTCATCGGACGAAATACCAAGTCCTAAGTTAATGTCCTAAGGGTTAAGATATGTGCAAGGGTTTACTAATTCAAACCTTAAAGTTGAACCTTGCAATTTATAATTAGTAACCCTTTTGAACCTGTTATCACTCGTTAGTCTTAACATTTTCATTTATAGGGTCTTACATGTCATTCACCTAGGTTCCATGTTGTTTCATAATCAAATTCATGAAATGAAAAAGAAAAAGAAAAAACCATGTGGTAAGGTTTACCCGAAGTCTAAACCCACCTTGAGGCTTGTCATATCAATCAAATCCAACTCATATCATTTAGTTTTCACTCCTATGCTTTCAAATTAGAAAATAATCCACTTGTCAGTTTTCACTGTTTCGTAGTGAATTGTATGGCAAAACAACATATTTCGCTATGAAACTGACTGACATTTCCGTAGCAGATCTGTCAGCAATTTAATTGTTTTCACTACGAAACTGGGTTTTTTCCGCAGAAAATGACAGAGCAGTGTGAGATGTCAAGTTTTCGATGGCTAAAGACAGAGGTGAGGGCAGAAAATTAGTTATCATAATCACCAAGCATGCAAGGTCGTATTTTATGTAATCATTGCCTCTTGTGGTCACATGTGTCATCATTTTACCTCAAGTTGTCGAATTACTTTTTAAACCTTGGCCCTCAGCTTCTCTTTGTCATTCATATTCAATAATATTGCATGTAAATCATCTTAGTGTCACTTTTGGAGAGTTGGTTCACCACGCAAAATAGGTTGTTGTCTAGTTTTGATTTGGCACGCGCACCAAAATTAGAATATTATAGTCCAGATAGGTTTTCTATAGAATTGATTTTTTGCCCATCTATTCTTGATAATGTCACTAATTGAAGAGTATTCAACGACGATGAAGATGTTATAATTTTTCTGACATCAGAAGGGTCATATCATGACCAAATGATTGGTGAAGATGAACATGAAAGGCAATTGAATCAGAAACCTGAAGAGAATGTCATACCTAAGTCTATGGTTAAGCTTAAAGGTTTATATGATCTCAAAGACAGGTTTTTTTATCTCTAAATTGGTATTGATGGGCTACTCCACTAGACAACTTAGAGTAACTCTTTCAAACCAAATTTTGACTGAGGATTAGCCTCTTCAGCCTGAGACGGCTCTCTCAATTTAACTAGTGATTTGATCAATGAGGACTTAAAACAGATGGATAACTCTGTGAGTGTCTTATTGTATTTGATTTGTAGGTGAAAAATGGGAAATATTTCACTACCATTAGGCTCATGGAGTCAGTAAAAAGGAATTCAATGACAAGTAAATCTACTTATGGAAACTGAGGCTTTTTCTGTTTCATTATAAGGACAACATTAACACATGGGGATAATCAATAGCTCAATGCTAAAAGGAATTCAGAGCATGCATAATATGAATTCTTAGTAATTTAACATCAAGATACTGGAATTAAGATCAAAGGAAACACATAAACTCATTGAACAATCTCAAGAATCTCATTTTAAGCATAAACATAGTCATTGTCTGTCTATTATTGATGTAAATTATTTACAATAGTAGTAGTGTCAAAAGCATTCTCCAACCCTTTCTCATTCGATTTTTTGTCTATAGATAGACCTATTTTGCTTACATAAGATATGCCCAGCTAGCTAGATCATCGAACCATGACTTTGACACCTAATCATAACTAAAAACTACATTTCTGGAACAGAAAAAGACACCTAGTCTCTAAGACTTACTCTTCTAATAGGAATCTACTTTACATTTATTTCATCCACTTCTCTAGTAGTGGGACAATCACATCGATATGGATGAGATGCTCGAGTGGCATTCTCCATCACTAAGACATGAATGTACCCCAAGATTTAAGAAACAATTGTCCTATTTTTTAGAAAAGATAAACACTATTTAGAACTTTTTCTTCATGTTGATTTGGATGAGTGACACATCTGCCAAGTAATGGATCTCTTTTGGGATGGCCCACTATCTACTTGGATGTCTCCAGGTAGCTGGTTGTCCTTCCATATGC
Source organism: Pinus albicaulis (assembly GCA_034641835.2). Classification (NCBI taxonomy): domain Eukaryota; kingdom Viridiplantae; phylum Streptophyta; class Pinopsida; order Pinales; family Pinaceae; genus Pinus; species Pinus albicaulis. The sequence goes on along the minus strand of CM076583.1, from coordinate 498,076,988 downwards.
TATTCAAACCTTCAAAACTCTCAAAAAATATTTTGCTGCAAAAACAGAGTGACCTTAGGTAGTTTCGTAGTGAAATTTTGTACTATGTCCACTTCTGCCATTTAACCTACTTTTCTGCCCCCTCTGTTAATCAAAATATGTTTTTTCAGGTCATAATAACTAAATACCATCGATTTCCCTCCTTGGATCTCCATCAAACTTATTTTTTAAATAAAAAACATTCTTCAAAAATTTCATAGCGAATTTAGACCCTCAATCCTGGACCTCGCTACAAAACTGCCTAATCTGTTGAAAGTGTAGATTTGGCAAATTTCTTCAAAAACTCATCTTCTAAACCAAAATTGGTGTTACCTAAAAGCTGTAATCTTAAACAAAAATATTTTAGGTCAACTCATCAATCCTTGGTTACTTCATCTTCAGCAACAACAAGTTGTACCTCATGTTCATCTACCAATGTAATCTTCAGCCCTCTTTTCTTCAGTTCTTCTTGGATCATGTCCATTTGGTCTTCCAAATATTTGACCTGCCCTTTGATATTTTTTCTCTCAGACTGTAACCACACATTTCTTTTCCTTGTGTTTTTCACCACCTTCCTCAAAGGAAGACTTCTCTTCAACATCTTCTTAGCATTTGACAAAGTTTTATCATACTTGTCGAGCTACTCCTTCATCTCTTTCTCAAAATCTGCCATTAGATATCTGTCCACCTTGGCCTCTTTTTATTCCAACTTGACTTCAACTACTTCTTCCCTTGACTCTCTTAATTTCTCTTGCAATATTTGCACTTAAGTCTTTTCCTCGACATGTTCTTTTCCTTTCCTTTGTACAAACACCTCTTCTACTGCTAGAGATAGGTCTATGATATTCTCTCGCTGCTTACCTTCACTAATCTTTTATGCTCTTTTATTTTCCAAGGCATCCTTTGCAAACTGTGACCTAGTCATTGGCTTCATTGGCTTCATTGGCTGGAAAATGAAACCAACATCCTCTCGTGCAAAATCCAACTTCTTGGCAGACTTACCTTTCTGCATTTTTATTCTATCTCCTTCAATGTCTTCTGCTTGTACAATTGGGGATTCCTCAATGTCTATTGTCTGGAGGATGTCCTCCAGGTTTCCCTTGGCAAATTTTTGGCTCCTTGTTACCCTCCTGCTGCTGTGTTTACTAATTCTTTGTTTTTGTCTTGTAGGTGATGGCTGAGGGATATTAATCTCTTGCAGAGGTTCAACTTCAATGTCCATTGGTTCCACAGGAGGTTGTCCTCCTTCTTCATTAATTTCTTCTATTACAACTGGAGATGGAGTACTCTTTGGTTTTGAAATCTTCTTTGGTGTCACTGAGTCTACTTCATATCCACTCATGAAAAGAAAAGAGGCCCAATCTCTGTTTAACCTTTTTAATTCCTCTAATACTAACAATTTGATCAGGTCGTGGTAAAAAACTTATGTTTCACTAACCTCAGCCTTGGCCTAGACCTTATCTGAAATCTTCCCCAAACTTCTAAATAAAAATAAAGGTAGGTCAAGTAGTTGCTTACCAACGAAATGCAGAAGGAGTCGGAAATGATAAGAGTAGACCATGTGGAAACTCCCTTCGCAGGTAAAATATTTCTGGACCACCAACAATAGTTTTGCATAATTTTCTTTCGTATATCCCCTGGGGATGCCATTTTTTCATGTCAGCTCCTCTGTGCTCTTGTTTGAGAAATTTCTCATGGCTTTTCATTCTGAATTTAGTACCTTTTAACCATTCCTCACCACCTCTGGGTATTTATGTAGCTTGAGAGATAACATCAAGTGAAACTGTGAGGTTTAATACACCAACCTTTGAGGTTGTCCCTGTGAAATTTGTTGCAAATTATTTGGATATTTGGGCATGAAAACCTTGCAACTTCTGACAAAACTATAGGCAACCAACCTTCTTGAAGGCCTCCATAGCACCGGGATCTTCATTCAACAATTTCAAATCCATAGGCTCGTACCTCACACAGTAACCTCCTTTGTTTACTTTCTTATTTGATGTCATTGCTTCTTTATACTCTCGCTTCCTCCTTTCTTGTGACACCTGCATAATAAAAACTAGACAAAAACTTGTTTTGCATGGTGAACCAGCTCTCCAAAAGTGACACTGAGATGCTTTACATGCAAGATTTTGGACGATGAATGACAAAGAGAAGCTTACAGGCAAGGTTTAAAAAATAATTCGACAACTTGAGGGAAAATGATGACACATGTGACCACAAGAGGCAATGATTACAGGAAATACGACCTTGCCTACTTGGTGATTATGATAACTAATTTTCTGACCTCACCTTTGTATTTAGCCATCGAAAACTTGACATCTCGCACTGCTCTATCATTTTCAGCAGAAAAAACACGGTTTTGTAGCGAAAACAGTTAAATTGCTGACAGATCCGCTATGGAACTATTAGGCAGTTTCGTAGTGAAATCTGTTGTTTTTCCATACAATTTGCTACGAAACGGTGAAAAACTGACAAGTGTATTATTTTTTTAATTTTAAATCATGGGAGCGAAAACTAAATGATATGAGATGGATTTGACTGATATGACAAGCCTCAAGGTGGGTTTAGACTTATGGTAAACCTTACTACATGTGTTTTTTTTGTTTTTCATGAATTTGACTATGAAACAACATGGAACCTAGGTGAATGACATGTCAGACCCTATCAATGAAAATGTTAAGACCAGTGAGTGATAACAGTGACTCCACTGGGGATGGTGTGCCCCTCTTATACAGCAAAGAACATTTAGTTCCATTTCCTTATTTCCATGCTTCCCCTTTTCTTCAATTTTGGATTCCCATTTCAACACTACATCTTGAAGCTGGAAATTTTCCTCTTTAACCTTTCTGTCAAATGTTTTCTTCACTCTGTTTTGTGATTGTTGATGGTTTCTACATACCTCTTCTCTGTTTTTTTGCAGAGCTATAAGCTGGTTTATCCTTCTCCGAATAGCATTTGGCTCCTCTTCAAGTCCTTGCAACAGCTTCATTACTGGACTCCCAAAGAAGTGGGAAAAATAGCTTCAGCTCCATACACTAATTCATAAGGGGATGTACCAATGTATCGCTTTGTATAGAATCTATCAGCCCAAAGAGCATATTTCAACTTTAGATGCCATGATCTCTTGTTTTCTTGCAGCACCTTTTTTATAATCCTCACTATACTTTCATTGGATGACTCTGCAAGGTCATTACCTTAAGGGTAATAGGTCATTGAATGTCCAACTGTTATATGATACTGATGACAAAATATAATTATTTTTTTAGATTTAAAGCTTGTGCATTGTAACACTATTACCGATGAAATAGGTAACTGCACTGGTACCTACTTTTTCAAGTAGCAAGAAAAACACTCGATTTTGAAAAGTGGTGATGCAGAATCAAATTATTATTTTTGAAGCATGTTTTTGGCACTTTAATTTCATTTTATTTTTTATTTTTTATTTTTATGTTTTAAGTGATGCTTTTTATATCAATTTTGAATAGTGGTGGTGTATCATCACCAACGTTTTTTTAGAGGATTGATTTTGACACTATAGATTTTCTAATGTCTTCTTCTTCCGTGAGATGTTTATTTTTAAGTGCATTTATGTACTTGTGTTTAGAAAAAAATAAAATAAAATAAAATAAATTTGTAATTATATCTTCACTTTTTCACATAGATAAAATATGGAAAAAGGTTCAATATTATAAAGTTTATATTTTCTACATGTTTATGTATTGTTAATTAATTTTTCAATGCACATCAAATAATTGTCGCTAAAGAACCAATATTTTGAACCACTTGACAAAAAAAAACAATTTTTCAATATAAATAGAATGCAAAAAATACACTTTTAGAGACTTTCTGTTAAAAAAAAACGTGTTAAATAAACTAATTTTTGGGGAAAATCTTAACAAAAAAAACTTAAGAAAATAACATTTTTATTGAATTTTATGTCAAAAAATAATAGTAATCACATTTTTTTTGCAAAAAATAAAGATTATTTTCATAAAATATCAAAGTCTAAACATTACAAGTAAAAATGATTAATAGATCTAAAAAATGAGCTTTGTTTGCAAGCATAACTTAAAAATCATCAACAATATCAACTAATACATGATCAACATCATCTAGAACATCATTGATGGCTTCTTCCGCAACATTTTCTGCTTCATTTTGGTCATTGTCATCTTGTAATGGATCTTTCATGTGTGAAAATCTTCCAAAGTGTCCCTTTCAAATCATTCCATATAATGGTGGTTGAGGTTCTTTTGCTTTTTTTGCCACACGTGATTCATTAAAATCCCCTTTCCTCAAACCAACTTCTTGCTTCGCATCTGGAAGGAATTCAAGAGCGTTAATTCTTTGTTGAATAAATTTGCATTGCACTGGGTCTTTCTCAATGGCAATGCAATTTATTCCTTTTGGTAGGCCACATGCTAGTGATGTACCTAATCATCAAGCACAAAATAAATAAGTAAGAAAATTAGTATGAAGACATAAAAAGTAAAAAATAAAATATTTAAATTTAAATTTGTATAATAAAACTTACCTGAACCTGAGAATAAATCCAAAACCCAATCTCCTTCATTTGAACATAGATCTATAAGATAGTTAATCAATGCTTGCAGTTTTTGATAAATGTTAACTATATCTCATTTCGCATCTTTATCCTCATATGTTAGTTTTCTTACAACTGCATCATGAACCAATACTTGACTATGACTCTTCCCATCTACTCGATTCATAAGAATACGCTTCTAGCTATCCTCTTTTGTCCAACATTCAACATGGATGAACTCACAATCATTTATAATAGGTTGGTCTTCGGAAGAAACAATATTTGACTTATGTCTGTAACATAACATAGTAAAAGTTTAATTAAATTGTACATAAAAAAAAATTTTAAAAAAATATAAATATAAATAAATAAATAAAAAATAAAAATTAGCAGCAATCAAACATACAATTTCAAAGTCTTACCATATAAGTTGCATCTTTGAGTTTGCTTTACCTTTGAAGCTTGTTAATAACATTGCAAACCTTGTGTCTAAATGAAATGTCACAAATCGCCAAAGTGGTGATGTTGTCACTTCTTGAAAACCCGTAACCACTTTACTAAAAGCTTGATAAGTATATGGTTCACTATCATATTCAATGTCTAGGAAATTGAAACCATGAGGAATATCTGCAATAACTAGGGCATATTCCCTTTTAGGTATTAGTGATGCAATGTCTTCACAGTCACCTTGTATTATTTGATATTGGATATTGTCGAGCCCATTCCAAATGTAATGATTAAGAGTACGATCAAGTTCAACATTCATAAGATGCTTCTTTCTCATATTTTCCAACTTAATTTTTTCAATAAAGATTTTGAAAGTATCTGGTACTCCATTTCCATCCTTCTTTGACATCTTTAATGACATTAAAATATATATGTATAAGTAATAAAATAAAAATAGTTTAAATATGAATAAAATGAATATATAAATCAACATACCTTATTGAATTCAATATAAAAATCTTTAAGTGTTGTTGTAGAACTTGCTTCTGGGTAGTGGCGCACAACATCATCCCAACTGTCTTCATTCAACATTTTAACCATATGTTCTTGTATTTTCATAAAAATCTTCTGAGTGAATAAATCAAGTTAAAATTGTTAATATAGTGACATGTATAACAAATTCTACCAACAACATTATGTTTTATTTAAAAGAAAATTATAATGAAAGGAAAATAAAAAATAATTCAAGAAACTTACTTTTGAAATTCTACACACATTTCTTCCATTGATAATTCATCCGACTTCACACGAGCTAGTACTGATTTGACTAGTTTCTGTTAGGTCCCTATATTACTAGTATAGTCCCTTAGTATTGTTAGTGTAACCCCCTTATTGTAATTATATTACCCTTGTAACCACCATATTGTTATTATTGTGCCCTTAAATAATTATTGTTAGGTCGGCTAGGATTACAATGTGGCCCCACTAGGATTACATTATGGCCCCATGGACTCCTATATATAAAAAGAATGTTTTGTAAATTGTATCATCCAAGAATTGTTCATTTATGTAATGTATTGGAGTTTTCCCCCTCGAATTGGCTTATTTCTAAGGTGTTGATATCTCTTTTCTTCTATTTTTGGAGCTGGTTACACAACATTTGGTATAAGAGCTTTGGATTCTAGGTTTTCGCTGCTCTAAACAGGTCATCGTGGAATTTTCGCTATAACTTTTTTTATACGAAGGTTCAAAATCTGAAATTTTTAGGGTGTGAAGTTGAAATCTTGAGGAAACTTGTAAAAATAATTTAGAGCTTGGTTCGCAATATTTTCGGAGATATGATATGTGGAAGGTAGTGCTTTTTCAAGCTCCCGAATTTCATCTCAAATAGGTAATCGTGGGAAAAGTTTCATAACTCTCTCTCTGAGCATCGGATTGGAGTGCCGTAAAAAGTTTCCACAAGTACACAGACTGTAGTTTCTTGGCTATCAATTTCAAAGCCGAAGCATGAAACAGTGACACGTGGAAATCCGTACAAATTCACTCTACTGAACCAGTCCATAATTAGGTCATTGTGGGAGATTGGACATAACTTTGTCTTGGAGAATCCAAATCAGGTCAGACCTATAGCATTCAAAAGAGAATTTAGAGGGCTACTTCAATGTTGAATTTCAGATATTGAAGAGTCACAATCACATCGATAATCCAATTTCAATATCGAGCTCCTCAAAAGCAAGAAAAAGGTGTGTATTTTTTTTCTGAATTGCATAAGTATTATTTGAAGAATCAATTTGAATTGATTCCAAGGGCATATTGTAGAATATATATCAGTATCGAGTTCTAAAAAATGCCCCGTAAAAATAATTCAACACCCATTAAGCCTTCAGAAGGCTCTACTATGACTCATGAAGATGAAGAATTGCAACATGATCTATCAAAATTACAAGAGCAAGTGCACCAAATTTCGCTCTCGCAAAGAGCAGCAAAAAATGAAATGGAAGTTTTGAAGAAAGGCGTGGAAGCGAAGATGGATGGTGTGAAGAATAATATGGATGGTTTGAAGAAATGCGTGGAATCTAAGATGGATGACATGGAAGCTAAAATGGAAAACATGAAGAATGATCTAAAAGTAGACATGGAAGTTTTGACAAAGTTGATACAAGAAATATTTCCTAATGGTGAAAAGATAGTAGAGGAAACTCATGATGAGAACAAAATAAATTTTAATCGTGATTTCATAAACTCTAATGTTGGCGGGAAGAACCACCATATTCCAAAAATGGATATGAGGAAGTTTGACGAAAAGGATCCTGTAACATGGATACTACAAATGGAGCAATATTTTGATCTCCATAATGTGCAAAACACACAAAAGGTACTCATTGCAACTTTACATTTAGAACAAAATACATTTGTATGGTATCGATGGCTTTGCTCCCGTAAAAAAATTGTCACTTGGTCAATTTTTACGGAGGAAATGATAGCACATTATGAGGATACAAAGAGAAACACCTTCTTTAGCCAATTGCTAAATCTCAAACAAAAGGGTTTAGTGGGAAGCACATTGAGGACTTCCAAAAATTGATATAAGGGTAACTGATATTCCTGAGGAACACATGATTGATCTCTTCATAGGCACTTTAAAGGATAACATCCAACATGAAGTTCGTGTTTTGGAACCTGATTCATTGGAGAAGGCATTCAGGTTGGCAAGAAAAGTTGAATGTAAAATTATGGCGACAAGGAAGCCTACCACTCAATTCTATAAAGAAGGAAGTGTTGTTACGCCTAGATTTCCACAACCTACAAGGTTGAAACCACAACAATTGGAAGAAAAAAGAGCAAAAGGGCTTTGCTACAGTTGTGATAGCAAATACACTAAAGGTCATAAGTGTGCTGAGAAGAAATTATTTTACATGGATTGTGAAGAGGAAGAATAAAATGAACAAGAAGAGGATATACACTAGGAACCAGCCGTAGAAGAGGAATAAATGAGTCCAACCATATCGTGTAATGCACTGACAAGAATCACCACTCCTCAAACTCTCAAGATAGAAGGACATATCAAGAAGAAAAAGGTAATAGTGTTGATTGATTCAGGTAACACCCATAATTTTATTCATTGTAAGGTAGCTAAGGAATTAAATTGTTTCCTATACCCAGCACCAGAATGTCAAGTGATGGTTGCAAATGGAGGAACTATAAATTGCTCTGGAAAATGCCATAATATCAAGCTAACCATGGGGGAATATGTGTTGACAAGTCCAATGCTTTCCATTCCTATGGGAGGTGCTGATGTTGTACTAGGAGTACAATGGTTACAATCTTTAGGGATGGTAGCTTTTAATTTTCAAGAACTTTTCTTGAAATTTTTTTCAGAAGGAAAGGAAGTCGAATTACGGGGTATTGCAGGGAAGCCAGGAAAGATAATAAGCTCTAATTTCATGACAAAGCTTCTAAAGAAAGAACAACGAGGCGTAATTGCACAATTATGCTCACTAGAAGTTCCAACATCAAAATCATCTATTTCTGCATATCTCCAACAAGTCTTGGACAATCATTCCAAGGTGTTTGAAACTCCCAAAGGACTCCCACCTATTCGTGATCATGATCATGCTATACATTTGATTCCAGGAAGTGTTCCTCCAAACATCAGGCCTTATAGATATCCTTACTTCCAAAAGAGCGAAATTGAACGTATGATTGCAGAAATGTTAGAGGCGGGTATAATTCAACCTAGTCAAAGTTCTTTCTCTGCTCCTGTAGTATTGGTACTCAAGAAGGATGGATCATGGCGAATGTGTCCGGATTATAGGGAGCTCAATAAGCTCACCATTAAAGATAAATTTCCCATTCCTGTGATTGATGAATTATTGGATGAATTACATGGAGAAATTTATTTTACCAAGTTGGATCTTCGTTGAGGATATCATCAAATTAGAATGAAGACTGAAGATATTCCAAAAATAGCATTTCGAACTCATGAGGGTCATTATGAATTTTTGGTCATGCCTTTTGGCCTTACCAATGCACCTTCTACATTTAAAGGGTTGATGAATTCCATTTTCAAACCCTTCCTTAGAAAATTTGTGCTAGTATTTTTGATGATATACTAATCTACAACAGGTCTTGGAAGGATCATGTTCAACATGTTGACAGGGTGCTCAAACTATTGGAGGAGAAACAATTATATGAAAAAACATCCAAATGTTTCTTTGGAGTACAAGAGGTGGAATATCTAGGTCATATTTTATCTCATGAGGGTGTTAAGGTAGACCCTAAAAAAATTAAAGCCATTAAGGAATGGAAAGTCCCCACAACCATAAAGCAGTTGCGAGGATTTCTCAGGTTAACAGGGTATTATCGCAAGTTTGTTAAGAATTATGGGAGAATAGCAGCACCTCTAACAACAATATTGAATAAAGATGCATTTTCATGGACTCCTGAAGCAACTAAGGCCTTTGAACATCTTAAAGAGGCAATGTGCCTAGCACCGGTCTTAGCTACGCCAGACTTCACAAAAACCTTTATTGTTGAATGTGATGCCTCAGGAAATGGAATTGGTGCAGTTTTAATGCAGGAAGGAAGACCCATTGCTTTTGAAAGTCGTCCAATCAAAGGAAAGTATTTACAGAAACCTATTTATGAAAAGGAAATGTTAGCAATATTGCATGCACTAAAGAAATGGCGAACTTACCTAATGGAAAGACACTTCAAGGTAAAAACTGATCATGATAGTCTTAAACACTTTTTGGAACAAAGACTATCTTCAGAAGAGCAGCAAAAATGGGTCAAAAAGATGTTGGGTTATGACTTTGAAATAATATACAAAAAAGGAAAGCTTAATGTTGTTGCAGATGCACTCTCAAGAAAGAATGAAGAGGTGGAAGCATTGCTTTGTGCCATTTCTATTATCAAACCAGATTGGATAACCGAAGCAAGAGATGAATGGAAGAAGGACAAAGATGTATGGACACTCATTCAAAAGTTGCAGCAAGATCCTAGTACATCTGATGCATTTAGTTGGAAAAATGATTCCTTATGGTACAAAGATCGCTTATATCTTTGTAAGAATTCCCAACTAAAACAAAAGATTCTTCTGGAATTGCACACTTCTCCTTTAGGAGGACACTCGGGATTTTAAAAACTTACCACAGGGTGAAGAAAGAATTTTTTTGGGATGGCTTTAAATCTGATATTCAAAAGTTTGTGGCGGAATGTTTGGTTTGCCAGCAGAATAAAGTGGAAACAATTAAGACCCCGGGACTTCTACAACCTTTATCCATTCCAAGTCAACGTTGGGAGGAGATTTCAATGGATTTTATCACAGGTTTACCTAAGTCCGAAGGAAGAGTGTCATCATGGTGGTAGTTGATAGACTTACCAAGTATGCACACTTTTGTGCATTATCTCATCCATTTAAAGCAAGTACAATTGCTACTACATTTATGGACAGAATTCAAAAGCTACATGGAAGCCCAAGGGTTATTGTGAGCGACAGAGATCCCATTTTTACTGGAAATTTTTGGACAGTTATTTTCTGTTTGGGTACTCAATTAGCTCATAGCTCATCTTATCATCCTCAATCTGATGGTCAAACTGAGATAATAAATAAATGTTTGGAAGGATATCTTTGTTGTTTTGTATCTGATAAACAAACACAATGGGTCAAGTGGTTACCTCTTGCTGAATGGTGGTATAACACTTCCTTCCATACTGCAGCAAAAATGACCCCATTTATGGCACTTTATGGATATCATCCACCATCCATCACATTATCTTTAAGGAAAAATTCGAAGGTTCAAGCAGTGGAAGATCACATCTAGCATCAGCAAGAAGTTCTCCAACTCTTAAAGGATAACCTGAATTTGGCACAAAATCGAATGAAACAACAGGCAGATCAACATCATAGCGAGAGAAGTTTTGATGTAGGAGATTGGGTATTTTTACGGCTACAACCATACAAACAAATGTCCCTCAAGCAAGCTAAGAAGGATTATCGCCAAAGTACTATGGTCCTTACAAGGTGTTGCAAAAGATTGGTACTATGGCATACAAATTGGAGCTTCCTGCTTCTTCACGAGTGCATCCAGTTTTCCATGTTTCATGCTTAAAGAAGGTTATAGGTGAAAATCTTCCAGTTCAAACAATATTTCCAGAACTTGATGAGGAAGGAAAAATCATATTGAAACCTGAAGCGGTCATGGAAACAAGAACTCGACAACTACGGAATCGATCAATTTCAGAGTATCTCATCAAGTGGAAGAACTTACCCACTGAAGATTCTACATGGAAGGATGAGAATTTTATACAGAAGCACCCAGAGCTACTCAAGCGTTGAGGACAACACTTTTTTGAAGGAGAGGGGCATGTTAGGTCCCTATATTACTAGTATAGTCCCTTATTGTTGTTAGTGTAACCCCCTTATTGTTATTATTGTTCCCTTGTAACCCCCATTTTGTTATTATTGTGCCCTTAAATTATTATTGTTAGGTCGGCTAGGATTACATTGTGGCCCACTAGGATTACATTATGGCCCCATGGACTCCTATATATAGAAAGGAGGTTTTGTAAATTGTATCATCCAAGAATTGTTCATTTATGTAATGTATTGGAGGTTTCCCCCTCAAAGTGGCTTATTTCTAAGGCGTTGATATCTCTTTTCTTCTATTTTTGGAGCTGGTTACACAACAGTTTCTCATCCTTCACACCTTGCATTGTTCTCCAAGGTGTGATAGTCATATCCTCTGGAAGTTGCTTCATTTCAGGACTTGTCTTACTGTTGGTACATATTATGGGTTTACTCTTTTTAACCTTCTGATTTTTTATGGAAATATTCTCCCACCGCTCAAAATATCATCAATCAAATCCCATATCTCCCCAATTCTAAATGTCAACTGAAAAATGTTATCCATGCTTCTAAAAATATTTGAATGCATTTTTCCATCTTTTGCTTTGATTTTTTCATCAATTTGATAACCTGTTTCCATTAAACATTCCTTTCGAAATGTTAGACTAACTTGTGTCTTATCCCTACCACATTTTTCTCTGAATTCATTCTAAATAAATCTGACCCTTTGGATAAAATTCATTTTCATTCTATACTCATTATTTGCATTATGATCCCATGCCAATAACTTTGATTCTATTTCTGTTAAGCCAACGTAAATGATGCATTTCACTGTTTGAAAAAGATAGTTATTGGGATATTCCTCAATCAATTTTCTTTTAGCCCCTACCGAATGGTTCCCTCGAATTACATAATATTTATAATCAAAAAAAATTGTCTTGTCAAATGTATGTTTGTTGGGAACCTGACCACATGTGCATATGGATTGAAACTGAACAATGTTTTCAGATTATGTACATGTAGGTCATGGGCCTTTCTAATTTGATATTGAGATTGTCCTTCATCTGGCCTATAAAATTGACTGACATTAAGCTCAAATGTTTGGCCACCAAGAATTAATTTATTCTTCCTCAACTTATATCGAATAGCATTTTGTTTTGTTTTAATAATGTCATCCTCTAACTCAACGCTTGGTGTTATAATTTCTCTGCTTCCATTAGAGCTTTCAGTTTGTTCTTCATTGTTGCTCATGACTTTTACAGGTTGACTAATATTTGATTTCCTAGTCTTACTGGTTAACATATCAGTTTTTTTATAAACAAGCTCTTCATCATGAGGTAAAAGAGAGACATCTTTGGCCATTTTTCTTTGTGGTGTCTGATTTGTTTTCTCCTTTTGCACAACAGTTCTAATCTCATCCTTACTAATTCTATCATAATTTTCATTTTCATGTTCCACATCTTCAAAAGCAACATGTTTAAGTTTACTAGATTGACCCACCTTAGTGACTCTTGGTTGATCCCCTCTTTGTACTATTACAATGTCACGAACTATTGATCTTTGCTTCAATATCCTTTCCTCCTTTGTTTTGTCTGTATGGAAAGTGTTGATCACATTCATAACATTTGGCTCCATATGATAAATATCTTCAAACATGTTTGAAAGACTCGGAACAAAATCCTATGAAACAAAATAAAACATGTCAATGATCAATAATTTATAAAAAATTGAATGATCCTTACAATAATGCATAGCGGAAATAAAAATAAGCATACTTATAATGTTTTTTGCAATGTTGCTTGAGATTTCTTCCGAAAACTTTGTAGATATTTCATTTGTGTCATACTTTCTCTTTGATAGAATATATCTAACCTTGTCATGTTTATTAGCCTTCCTTGCAAGAACATAAATAGTGTTTATATTCGGGACCATACATATGTCTCGTACTCTGCACATCACATCATATGGTTCATTTAAGTCAATCATACCACAAACCAGATAGATATGTATATCAGCGTCCGTTTCATCTTCTTCAAGATACCATGAGAAATCAGTTTTATCTATTTCCTCGGCGTTCTTCCAATCAGAAATAAGATTTAATGAACCTGGTGGCCCACTTGTTTGACTTTTATTAGTGTGTGCAACAATGTCCTTATTGTGTCCAGTAATATCCATAGTGCGTCCAGCTGCAACTTTAGATTTGGGAGTTGTATCCATAGTGCATCGAGCTGCAACTTTAGATTTGGGAGTTGCTGCCCTAGGTGTAGAAACATTCACAAAAATCTTTTTTGATGTCATTTTCCTGATAAAAAGAAATATATATATTAGTTAATGAGAAAACAATTAACCAAAATTTTTTTAATTTGTCAATATAAATTTAAATTTACTGAAAAAAAATGTCTATAAAATAAATAGATAAATAAACAAAATTTATTTGTAAAACTAAATAAATTGAAATTAAACCAATAAAACTAACTATAAAAAATTTTCTTTTAAAAACAAAATATTAAAAATCATATTTAGATATATGTATATATATTTATATAATATTATTTGAATACATTTTATAAAAAAATAAAAATTTGTTTTAAATTGTGTAATACAATTTTAAGAAAATAAACATTATTTTCAAACTTAAGTTTTTGTTTAATATTTAAAAAACACAGACACACACACAAAAATCCTATTTAACAAATGTTAAAATTAAAATTTTCTTTTTTAAGCTAAAGATTTTATTAAAAAAAAAATGAATGTTAAATTTTTGTTTTAATTTTAATTGTATTGTTTTATTAAATATATACTCAATAAATTATATTTTAAAATTTTAAAAATAATGAATATAATTAAAACATATATGTTAAAATTTAAATTTAGCGTTAAAACGTATAATGTTTTATTATATTTTAAAATTTAATTTTATAATTTTATAATTTTATTTTACAATATTGAAATTTAAAAAATTTAAATATAAAATAAATTTTAAAATTTAAACTTAGTATATTGTTTATACTTATAAACAAAAAAATAAATTTTAAAATTAAATTTTTATATCATATCAATATTAAAATTATATATTTAAAAAACAAATATAAACTTTAATATAAAACATTATAATTATTTTTAAAAAAATTAAAACTTATACTTAATATTTTAAAACAAAACACTTATATTTAAAAAAATTTAAATATTTAAAATTAATTTTTTTATAAATTTTATTTTATATATATATATATATATATATATATATATATATATATATATATATATATATATATATATCAAAAACATTGTTTAAAAAAACAACTATTTAATAAAAAATATATATTATATAACAAAACAATAAAAAGAAATTATAAAATATAATATATAACAAAACAATAAAAATAAATAAAAATAAAAAATTTGTTTTAAAATATAAATAAACAAATATATGAAGAATTTAATTTTTAAGTTTTATTTTTTAAAAACTAAAACAATTATAATTTTTTTGTTTAACTGAAACGGTTATGAGTTTTTATTTATAGGGAAATCCAGGTTGGGTCTCGTAATCAGCCTTCAATACAAGACTTCTGCCATTTTCTTATTACATGCTGAATTGCTTTTCACGAGATGCAAATTTGTACCGGTATTCCTTCATTTATACTGAGGTCTCCATGGTCTAGAAGGCAGCCTTTGTTGGCATAAATGCCCGCTTCTTTGTTTGATTCTCTCATAATATGGAAGCATTTGAAGGAGGTGAACTCGTGAAGAATGAATCTCAGCCTTTGTAGGTTTTTGTTTAGGGCAGCATCGTTAAACTGGCCTTTCAAAGATATCTTTTTTATTAGGATTTCAGAATTGCCAAATGCTTGCAGCTCCTTGAATCCTCTTTCTTTAGCAATTTGGAAGCCTTTTATCAGGCTTAGTATTTTTGCTTGGTTATTAATTTGTTGTCTTAGCCCCCAGCTGAAGGTTTCTCTTGAGAGACCATCTGGAGAATATATAAGGCCTCCAGCACCCGCAGTCCCAGGATTTCCTTTGGAGGCGCCATCAAAGAAGACCGTTGCTATTCGTTGCTTCCTCCACCAGTTCTGAAAATTTTCGTCCTTATCTCTTAATCTTCACTCCAGATTGAGTTGGGGTTTTACAGTGCTTTGACTCGTATGTCTAAAGACAAAAGTACCAAACCATCTCTTTTCCTCTTGATGTAACAAAGTTTCAGGTTTGAGAAATTGGGTGCTCAATGTTTCCGGAAGCAGGCCTTTTGCTTTTGCGGCTACAATGTTGGAAATCCATGTTATATTGTTGAAGATATGTTCATTCCTGGCAAGCCATAATTTCCAGCATACAAACTTGGGGATGGTGATCCAAACCCGAGCCCAAAGAGGGATTTTGGTGAGGGTTAAGGGATATCGATCCTTCCATGTATAGAAGAGATCCACTGCTGAGATTTTGGAAGGGGCAGCGACGTTTAGGCCATGAAGAGCAATAGTCCAGACTTTAGAAGCAAAAAGACAGTCCACAAACAAATGGTCGATAGTTTCCAAGGCTTGATTGCAGAGGGCACATCTATGAGGGCCAATGATACTTCTTTTCATAATCTTTTCACCTGTCAGGATTTTTTTGTGCATTAATGTCCAAAAAAAGAAATTTATTTTGGGTAAAGCCATTGAATCCCAGAACTAAGCCCAGAAGTTTGCAAGGAAATTCCTATCTCACTGTGGTTGCAGCAATGCGTATCCTTTGGCCGAGGTGTATATACCTGAGGTTCCCCAGCCCCGTGTGTCTGTAACCTCTTTGTGGACCGAGGCAGCATCACATAGCTCGTTTTTTACCTTTTCTACATGCTGAGTGAGATGAATTGGAATGTTACTGATATTCCAGTCAACCCAATTGTCGGCTCTGTCCCAAATCGAAATATCAAAAATGTATTTGATTCCTTTGTTTTCTATAATTCCACGAATTTCGTCAAGGCTGGTGATGGATGCCAAGGGTGCGTGGCCCATAATCCTGTTCGTCCATAATTTAATTCGTTTCTCATTTCTTGGGATTCGATACAAATGTTGCATGAAGAAGTGAATTCCATTTTTGCAGAGAGTCCATAACTGCGTAATTTTCCTGCTATTTCCAAATTGAATGTTCCTTAACAATGTTGTTGGGATGTATTTTTGTCTGAGTGTTCGACTTGCTGGATGCTGAGGATCGGTGTGCATCTGCCATAGAATTTTGCATCCCAGAGATGTGTTTGCGTGGTCCGAATCTCTGATTTGAAGGCCACCATTTCTCAGAGATCTTTTAACTATATCCCATTTAACCAAATGCATCTTATGTTGGTTACCTTTGCCACCATGCCACAGAAAGTCGCGCATGAGTTTGTTGATTTTCCCAGAAATCAATTTTGGAGCCATGAGGAATGATGCTTGATAGATCGGGAGTGATGATAGAACCAATTTGATGAGTGTAAGCTTACCTCCATGTGTGAGGCACTTTCCTCCCCAAGCTACAATTTTTGCTTTAATTTTGGATAGCACTCCTTCCCACAGAGAAGTCTTGTTTGTGCCCAATGTTAGAGGTAGCCCGAGGTAAATGATCTTGTCCCATCTGGAGTAGCCCGTGAACCCCAAAGTGCAGGCTATATTCTATGTCTCATTCTCTTCGACATTCCAGCTAAAGATAGCACTTTTTCTTTCACTTATCATTGCGCCAGATACTTTACAGTAAGCTTGAAGGGTGGATTTGAACGTAGACGCTATTCTACAGGAGGCTCCTCCCAACATGAGGGAATCATCAGCAAAAAGAGCATGGTTTATAGGGTCTATTTCCTTCATAATTCTCAATCCTAGAGCGGCCCCAGCTACCTTGTCTTGCTCCAATTTCCTGCTGAGAGTGTCTGCCAGGAGAATATATAGGAAGGGAGAGAGGGATTATCCTTTCCTCAGCCCTCTCATCGCTTGGAAATAGCTAGATGGCCTCCCGTTTATGAAAGGGGCAATCCAAGGCCTGTTGGTACATGCTTTAATCTAGTTTACAAATTCTTGCGAAAATCTGAAGGACAACAGGACTTTATAGAGGAAGGACAAGTTTACTCTATCGAAAGAATTGGCCATATCCAGCTTGACCAGTATGCCTTTCTCTTTTCTAAGATTACTAGAATAGATGGTTTCCTGAACTTGAATTACATTATCCAATATGTGCCTTCCTTTGACGAAGCCTCCCTGCGCAGAGGAGATGAGGCTACCCAAGAGAGGCTTCATTATATCGACAAGGAGTTTTGTGATGATCTTGTAAGAGGCGTTACACAGAGAGATGGGCCTGAACCTATCGAAGGAGGCAAGGCTTGTATCTTTCATATTAATGCAAGAAAAGTTGATTTGGTGCTGCCCCCCATTTTTGCTTTTTAGAGGAATCCTTTAATCATTCTGATCAGATCTGTTTTAATTATATACCAACAAATCCTATAAAAATGAATTGTGAACCCATCTGGCCCAGGTGCTTTATCTCATTCCATGGACCAAATGACTTTGTTGATTTCTTCCTCGTTGATTTGCTGTTGTGTTGTCATCCTCAGTGACCAAGGAGGGAATATTGTTGAGAAAATCTTTGTTTTCTTCTTCACTACCTTCATTCCCTTCATTGTATAGCTTTTGAAAATGTGAGACAGTAGTAGGTTTTATTTTTTCAAAGCCTTTACAGAGCATCCCTTCAGATTTTGTGATCTCTGAGATGTGGTTTTGGCAGAGTCGAGCCCTCAACTATTAGTGAAAGTAGGATGTTTTCCTATCTCCGGATTCCAACCAAATACTGCGGGACTTTAGTCTCCGGTATTCTTCTTCATTTCTGAAGGAGTAGAAGGATTTACATTGGGCAGCTTGCTCTTTGTCCAATTCTACTTTTGTTATTTCTATGGTGTCCTTTTCTCTCTAAAGTCCTTCCAACTGCAGTACTGCTTCCTTTCTTTGACAGTTGGGAGTGTTTGTAGGGAGTTTTCTCCATTCCTTGAGGGCCTTTTTTGTGGTTTTTAGCCTTTGTTCCCAAACATAATTGGGGGAGCCACTGATAGGATTGGACCAAGCCATTCGAACTATCTCAAAGAATCTAATTTTCCCACCCCATAGTGAGTTGAATCTGAACGAAATTGGGCCCAATTTTTCTTCCTCATCCAACAATAGGAGGATGGGTTTGTGGTTCGAGGTGAGTTTGGGGAGAATGGATTCAGAAATTAGCCTCCTTTCCAGTAGCATGGTGCTTTCTACTAAGAATCTATCTAATATGGCCGAGATTTGTTCATCCCCTGTCCTATTGTTGGTCCAAGTATATAACCCTTTCTTTGGTTTACAATCCATTAAGTCCCATTGTTGAATTAAATCTTCTACCACATGGATCATTTGGTCCTTACTGTTTCTGCCTCCTCTTTTTTCTTTTGCATTCATCACTAAATTGAGGTCTCCAACGATGATTATGTTGTTTGAGGAGTGCAGTTCCAGAAATTCATTTAAGGTTTTCCAGCATTCTTTCTTCTCTAAATACAATACCGGAACATATGCATTGAAAAGGGCGAGAGTTAACTTACTTTATATATGCATCATCTTAGTGAAACTCCAGTGCTGGGTGTTGGAGGAGTTGACAAGCTTGAAATGGTCTTCCTTTCACAGGGTGGCAATTCCTCTTGAGGAGCCCCTTGTGCTTATTTCTTTCCCTGCATTCTTCTACCATTTCTTTTTACTGGTCTCTAGAAGGGCGTCCCCTTCAATTTTTGTCTCTTGGAGCAAGAGAATGTCAGCTAGTTCTGTTTACATGAGTTCCTTGACCACTTCAATTTTTTACGAATTCCCCAAACCTCTGTAGTTCCAAGAGACGATTCTCATTACTTACTTATGGGAGTGGTAGGAGCTCCTCCTTTTGGGGGCCTTGTTCAAGTGCTCCTTCCGATTGACATTTCTATTGTAGTTTGGCTTCCTTAAGTCTTTTGTCTTTCTGCCTCTTCCTCCCTTGCTTCTCTGCAGGACTTTCTTCCTGCTCTTTTAACTAGCCTTTCGGAGATTTCATCCTCCGAGGAGCTTGGCGATTCTAGTATTTTCTTTCTGGCTATATCAGCATATGTAGGGGAGGGAGAAAATTCAGGGGTTACCGCTGTCTGCCCTTGTTCCTCGATTCCTTTTTCGTTGGGGGAGAGCTTTGATTGTTCACTGTTGTCTTTGTTTGCTTCTAGTACTTCTGTTGCTTTATTAGACTCTATGCTTTGGTTTCCTGCTATCGACGTAGGGTTGGTGTTCCCATATTTTTTTTCTTTCCCCACAGGCCCGAGGTTGTCTGGGCCTTTACCTCAAGGTTTTGTTGTCCCTGTTTTCTGCACTATGGTCCATTGGTCAAGTTTCGCATTTTCACTTTCTTCGAGAATCTTTTTTTGTAATGCCTTGCGAAATGGCCATAGCCATGGCAGTGCCGGCATTTGAAGGGTAACTACTCGTAATCTAATTCCTGAATGTGCATCCAATCTGCCACGGTTAGTTTTATTTCTTCTGGTAGCCCTACTTCTAGATCCACCACCACACAGATCCGTGCACAAGAATATTGATCTTTTCTCACTGCTTGATCTATGTACCTTCCGAGCGAGTTGCCAATGGTTTGCAGAGATTTTTTATTCCAAAAATGTAGTGGAAGATGGGGAAGACGGACCCAGACTGGGACGACGGAAGGCACATCTTGAGTTGGGTCGAAGTCAGGGGTTCATTTGTTCAGGTATAAACCTTGTGGCCTCATGAAGTAAGGCTCGTTTTTGAAGATGAGGTTTTTGTCTTCTGCATTTTCGAAAACGAAAACAAGGAAACCTTTCCCAACGAAGTGGCTCTTGATCCCATTAGAGATGAGTGGCGCCCAGTTCCTCTGAATCCAAGCCTCCATGGATTTTGGTGAGGGCCAAAGCCTTGTAAACTAGCCAATGAGCCCTCTGTTTGCAATATTGATGGTGGATCTGCATATTTCTTCAACCCATAGCTCGACGGTAGGGATGCAGTCAAGTTTCTTGACGAATTTTTGCTATGTCTTGGACAACGGTCTTTTGAGGGTTCCAGCCACTAACTTCTTGAAAGTGATGAGCTCTGGCAGGGGGGGGAGGGGGGTCGACACCCCCACCGGCCTCCATAGGTGTTGTCAACTGTGGAAACAAGGTCGGACAGGAGCGGCGCAGTCTAGGTCAGGCAGCGCAGTTCAAGCTCCACTAAAAAAAAAACAAAACAAAACAAAAACAAAAAACAAAAAACAAAAACAAAAACACAATAAAAAATAGGTTTTAAAATATAAACAAAGAAATATATGAGAATTTTTATTATATATATATATATATATATAATAAAAACAACAGTTGTTGTTTAATATAAAATATAATACTCTACAATTTTAAAAATAAAAAATTAATTAAAAAAATTAAAATATATGTTTTAAAATATTAAAAAATACAAATTTAAATTATAAATTACAATAAAAAATAAGATTTAAAAAGAAATATATATATATATATAAACAATTTATATAATGAATCCACCAATATATTTATAATAAAAAAACAAATAGGTTTAATATAAACTAAAACTATCTATTCTTCTTTAAATAAAATAAAATAAAATATCTAATAATATTTCTAAAAATAAATTTTTATGTTAAGAAATAAAAATAAAAAAATTTCTCTTTTCAATTTTTCTAGTCGCACTTTGACAAAAAATAAAAATAAAGTAAATATAACTATTTTTTATGTGCATGGTCGTTTTATGTTTTTTTTCTATTTAGATGAACCTAAAAAAAAAAAAAAAAAAAATCTAAATTTTTGTCCTAAATACCTTAAAAATTTGATTTTTTTTTTCACTAAAAAAATATAAAAAATTATGGTTTTCGAACCTAAAAACCTTTAAAAAAATAGTTTTTGAACACAAAAACCATAGAAAAAACAGATTTTCCCAAAAATCGTCTTTAAATGGACAGAACAGAAAGAAAACTAACCTTTGAAATGTAAAAAACTCCTGTCACCAATGTGAACACAACGCCTCCAATGCGAATGCAATGCCTCCACGAAGTTACCAATGCCAACGCAACACCTCCGAAAAATTATTCCAACAAAAACCAGAAAACTTGATGTGATGTGATGAATAGAAACAATGATTCTTATTATATAGCAAATATTTTGTGATTGGTTTACTGTTTAACGAATGTGGAATTAAAATTTAAAATTTAAACTATTTACATGTAGTTTATTATAGTTAAAATACTTAATATTTGCATGTACTTATCATAGTTAATATTTTATTTAATATTTACATGTATTGAATGTTAAATAATTCAAATATAACCTGGGATTAAAATTTAAAATTTAAAATACTTACATGTAGTTAATTATAGTTAATATTATAGTTAAAATAGTTAATATTTGCATGTAGTTATCATAATTAATATTTAAGTTAATATTTACATGTACTCAATGTTAAATCATTCAAATATAATATGGGATTAAAATTTAAAATTCAAAATATTTACATGTAGTTAATTATAGTTAATATTATAGTTAAAATAGTTGATATTTGCATGTTGTTATTATTGTTAATATTTACATGCAGTCAATCTTAAATCATTCAAATAAAAAAAATTATTCTAGTTTGGAAGGCATGCATGAAAGGAATCTTTTGTGGATATTTTGAATAGAAAGTATGGTAAAATATTTCAAGACCAACAGTTTATTAAAAAAAATTGAAATATATTTTAGATGAATATAATGTAGGTTTAAATTTTAAAATTTAAAACATTTACATGTAGTTAATTATAGTTAAAATAGTTAATATTTGCATGTAGGTATTATAGTAATATTATAGTTAATATTTACATGTAGTCAATGTTAAATCATTAAAATAACAACATTATTTTAGTTTGGAAGGCATGCATAATAGGAATATTTTGTGGATATTTTGAATAGAAATATTGGTAAAATATTTCAACACACAGTTTATTAAAATGTTTTTAAATACATTTTTTGACTAATATTTTGTACGAAATATTTGAAACAAAAATTTTGGAGGGAAAGTTTTTCGCGAAATTTTTTGGGGGAAAATTTGGAGGTTTTTAGTCTTTAAGTTGTATATTGTAATAGGGAGAGGCATTTGTATCATTCAACATATTCTTGTTGAAAGCCATGGGTTCTTCTGATAGCGAAGTTTTTCTTTGTACAACATCAACATCTTCGTCACGCAACAACTCTATTCAGAGGGATGAATATAACAGGAGTTCGTTCACCATGAATAGAGAGTCAAAAAATCGATTTGGTCGTAATCCTAAGGATGATGAGAACATAATTGATGAGGCGCAACAAAAAGAAATTATGTAAATCGAGATTCAATTATTCTGCTTACTCTTAATCCTAAGGATTATGAAAGCAACAATGATGAAGGGCATGATGAAGAATTTCCAGAGTCAAAATTTTCACTTTGTCCTAATCCTAAGGATTATGAGGGCACCACTGCTAAAGGGGGAGATGAAGAATATCCACTTCATCTTATTCCTAAGGATTATGCAAGCACCACAGATGAAGAGGGGAATGAAGAATTTGCAGAGTCAAAATATCCACTTCATCCTAATACTAAGGATTATGCCAGCACCACTAATCAAGAGGGGAATGAAGAATTTCCAGAGTCAAAATTTCCACTTCATCCTAATCCTAAGGATTATGCCCGCACCACTGATGAAGAGGGGAATGAAGAATTTGCAACGTCAAAATATCCACTCTGTCATAATCCTAAGGGTTATGCCAGCACCACTGATGAAGAGGGGGATGTAAAAATTCCAGAGTCAAAATATCCACTTTGTCCTAATCGTAAGGATTATGTCAGCACCACTGATGAAGAAGGGAATGATAAAATTTCAGAGTTAAAACACCCACTTCATCTCAATCCTAAGGATTATGCCAGCACCATTGATGAAGAGGGAAATGAAAAAAATTTAGCATCAAAATATCTGCTCCTTCCTAATCCTAACGATTATGCGAGCACCACTGATGAAGAGGACAACGAAAAAATTCCAGAGTCAAAATATCCACTTCATCTTAATCCTAAAGATTATGCCAGCACCAAAGATGAAGAGGGGAATGAAGAATTTGCAGAGTCAAAATATGCACTTCGTCCTAATCCTAAGGATTATGCCAACACCACAGATGAAGAGGGGAATGAAGAATTTGCAGCGTCAAACTATCCACTTCATCCTAATCCTAATGATTATGCCAGCACCACTGATGAAGAGTGGGATGAATTTTGAGAGTCAAAATTTTCACTTCATCCTAATCATAATGATTATAAGTTCACCACTGATGAAAGGGGGGATGAAGAATTTCCAATAAATATAGATTCAAGGCATCCAATTATTCCTAATCCTAAGGATTATGAGAGCACCAGTGAGGAAGGGTAGGGGCAAGATGAAGAAATTCTAGTGAATACATATTCAAAGCTTCCACTTAGGCCTAATCCCAAGGATTATGAGAGCACCACTGAGGAAGGGGAGGATGAAGAGTTTCTTGCAAATGATAATTTTAGAGGCACAAATCTGAATAATGCATTTTCTCTAAGTGATCGTTTCAAAGATACTCATGGTGATGAAGAATTGAGTCCTCCCAAGGAAGAATTTGAAAGCATGGATCAAGATGGTGAAGAATTTCGTCTGAGTCGGGGTTACAAAAGCACAGATGATTCTTGTGAAATATTTTCTTCAAGTGATGATGGTAATGAAAATTTTCCAGGCAATGATGTTGATGAATTTCTTGACTATGTTGAGAATGATAATAGTGGGGATAATATTCCTCCTAATGGTGATGAAACTACTTCTATAAAGGATGATGGAATGATGAAGCCGTTGCAAGCAAATATTGTAACTAGGAAGTAGGAGTAGACCTTTTCATATCAATCCAAAACATTCCAATTATACAAGGGTGAGAACAAAATATTTCACAAAAAAAAGTTATGTCGTTCATTTGATTTCAAGTGAATGTTTTCGAAGGGATTGCTTGAAACATATGGATTTCAACTTTGTTTTAGAGAAAAGGAAAAGATATATGTCAATGAATAAAAGCATGCAAAATTCATATTTAGTGGATTGCATGCAATCTACACTAGTAGGTTATGATTATCATATTGAGAATGTATTTCTCTGCAGAAAGGCTTTCAAAATGTTGCATTCAATTGGTAATTTTCGTTTGTCAATAATCCAAGAAAAACTGGAAAAGGATCCCACATATTATTCAGAAGTACGTTATAAACGGGATGTTGGGCCGTTTTCAAATACTACTAAGACATGGATGAAAGACTTATTTTCAAAGCATGGAGAGTGTATGCCAAATAAAGACACAATACATATTCAAGATAATTTCTCGAGACGAGAAATATTCATCTTATACAAATATTAAGCAGAAGTTGTTAAAGGAGTTGGTAATTTTATTACACGTTCTTATTTTACAAGGTTATGGAAAAACGAAATCAACAATGCTTGTATTCCTAAGAAGACAAGGATGGGGGTTTTCAGCACATGTGCTTCTCTTAAAGCAAAAAGAGATAAATGCCAAGGGGCAGAAAGAGGTATGCATTCAAAACATTGTTTTTTAAAATTGGATAGTTATCAACTATGAAAATATATTTATTCATATGTTTCTTTTATTTTATGTACATATTCTGTTGTCAAAGAACTCCAAGAGCATTGCAATTAGCAAACAACTGAAAGGCAAAAGTTGTATAACATCGAAAGAAGTGTTATGATCATCCAAATAAATATATGGGTTTGATAATTGATGGTATGGACCAAAAGAAAACACTTCTTCCACATTTTGTCTACACGCCAAAAAAATTACAAGAGGGAAATTTCATTCAGTTTCACTTGGTTGGTTGTATGGTATTTAATGAGAAGATGTTTCGAAGAGTTTTCTTCACAACTCCAAATATTCACAATGATGCAAATCTGACCATAACTATAATCCATGATGTGGTTACTCATTGGTCTGGTATTCTTCCTGAAGTTTTGTATTTACAATTAGACAACACAAGTAGTGAAAACAAAAATCAAGTTCTTTTTGGGTATCTAAACATGCTCGTTGAATTGAGAATTTTAAAAAAAAATAAAGGTTGGTTTCCTTCTTGTTGGGCATACTCATGATCATGTTGATCAAATGTTCAGTCGTTTTTCAGTGACATTGAGGAGGAAAGGCATTGGGAGCCTGTCATCATTAATTGAATGTATTAAGAAATCATACATTCCAGAGCCTATTTTTTATGTGTTGGAATAAACTATTGACATGCGAAGGTTTATTTTGGGATCACATGGTGAGGAGAAATGCATTGAACAAATTAACGACATTAGCTTCCAACATCAATTTCGTATCAAAAAAGTTGATGGGATAACACTTATATGGGGAAAGAAGTATTCAACTGTTGTAGAATGGGGGCCATCATCAGGTTTAGCATTTTTTAAGTTCATTCCAAAGCGTCCAATATTTTCATGAAAGATATTGTTATTACAGTCAGTTGCTGAACTCCATAATGCACGAAGGCATAAGAGAGACATAAATTATTATGAATGTCTGGAGGAAATTAAAAGATGTATTAGAGATACATATGAGTACTTTGATGTTGCTGATTCAGTTTGGTGGGAGTCTTTTTTCAGTAATCAAAGTGATATGATTTGAAGATCAATAAATGTGGATATGCTTTTGAAGAATCCTTTTCTTTTGCCACAAAATATGCCAAATGAACATCATGAAACACACATTGTTGAATAACAACAGTCTCAAGATATTATTAATTCTCCACAAGTAGAGGAAAGAGAAATATATATTGGTTCTAGAAGATCACGTGCACAACGTGAAGCCATGGAAGACCTTTACAGGGGTTGTATGCAGGATGTTAAGGAGGGTTGCATGATAGCAGTGTTAGCAGATGAAGATCCACTTGGCTATCCATTCTAGATTTCCAAGGTTATAAAGGTCATTAATGAAAATGAAGATATTACAGTTGTTTATGTACATTGATATTCCACAAGTACCCACCCTTTCAATGGTGTGTACAAGCCAGAGATGGTAGTTGAAAAAAAGAAATTGGCAGAAAGACAAAAAGAAAGGGCACAAATATAAATCGTCGCTGCACAGATGTCTTAAAATTGGAGGATGTTGACATACTTGTGTATGAATTCAATTTGACAAAGAGAGGAACTCTTCGGTTGAAGACCATAAATATTTTGAAGAAATTGCTACTAGAACAAATGCTACTGAGATAGGACTCTGCTGAATGTAGTCGTAGATCTACAAGAATTTTGAACTCTGAAATGGTGGGCATGCATGTTGACTCAGATGGAGCACTAGTTGATGAAACAAAATAATATGGATCATCTTCATCTGCATTGAGTCATTCATTTGAAGATGTAGGTTATGATGGTGTGCCAGGACCTATGGTTGATTTTGAATAATTGTCTAAGACGTTTTTATGTAATTGATGTTTACATGGTAACGTGAAATAAATATTTTGACTTCCATATGATTTTTCATGAAGTTATGAGGCATTTCTATGTTTGTTGGATTATATGTTTTAATTATGAAGAATTCACCTCTTTAGAATATCCACAGCGCAACAATGAATTACAAAAATAATTTATGTTATATTCAATATATCAATGTTGATATTTTGATTAAAAGTAAAAAAGAAAATAGAAATTAATGTTGAATTTTTAGATTATGTAGTGATATTGCTATGATATTATGTATTGCTACCATTTGGTATAAGATACTTTTAAAATTTTTAAAAATTATATGCCTTATTGAAAGGGGACACTTTGTTTTGATGGTTGATTTTTAGGTTTTGGTTGCAATTAGATTTAAATTTGTCTCAGGCTAGGATTTTAAAAGAGATATATTTTTATCCTTTAAAATTAAAATTACTCTTGGAATAATAAATATTTCATTTACTTGTTCATTTTTAAAAATAGTTTAAGTCATATAATTTCTCCATAATTTCATGGTTCAAGTATGTTGAAAGCTTTAAGATTGAAAAACTTGAGATTACAACTTGTCATCAAGGTTTTTATGCGCTACTAAATTTTATCTAATGTTATGGCTGAAAATACTACAATTGCTGTAGGGTTGTTTAGAGTCAAGATATTTTATGTTTAACAACATGGATAAAAATTGTTAGAAATGATAAGCCCTTTAGACATGATTTTGTTTATATTTAGTATCATCTATCAAAAATTTAGAATTTTATGATTTTTCAATGTCCTAATACGTTGTCTTTAAGTCCATTGTTACAATGTGTCAAAAGTGTGACACAATGTTTTTTTTTTGTTATTCTAGCATCAACTCATTTTGTTTTGAGGGTGTTTTTTCAATCATTTTTTCAAGAAACAATTTCGTTTTTAGCATAATTTTATACAAAGGTGAAATTTGACCTTGAGAAAAAAACAAATGCGTTCTGGAATACACACTTTTTGTTTTTGGGGCGTTTTTTCATGTTTTTTGAGTCTTTTTGCGCTAGGGAGTCTTAGCTTTTGAGGTAATAGTTTCTCAAGCTTACCTGTGAATAAGCATTTGTCTCAGAATAATATTCATGTGACAACCAAACCTCGGACAAAGTTCAAATCCAAAGGATTTTTCTTTAAAGATGCTGCGTATTTCACCAATGAAATCCAACCCCCATTGTTGGAAAGGCACCTCAACATATCTTGGCATCAAAGG
This sequence comes from Pinus albicaulis, assembly GCA_034641835.2. NCBI lineage: Eukaryota > Viridiplantae > Streptophyta > Pinopsida > Pinales > Pinaceae > Pinus > Pinus albicaulis. The sequence continues at coordinate 498,048,914 of CM076583.1, read as the reverse complement.
TAAAGGAATCAATCTTTTCTTACCATAAAAAATCTGGCCTTCATGGCAGGCAATGATATTCTTGAAGAATTCCTTAAACATAGTAGACCAATAATAGTCTGATCTAAGTATTTTGTTGGCTATGGATTATTAGTAATTGTGTCCTCCACAATCTCCCTTATGAAACTCTTCAATGACCTTTTCAGCTTCATCTTTCAGCAAACAATTCAAAAGGATCCTACCCGTATCATTCCAATACAAATTCTTATTCACAATATAGTATCTTAATGACTTCAGCTTTACAAACCTTGCTTTAGACATGGTCAACTCTAGAGGAGCTTTGTGATGATGTAAGACAAAGATCATATCTCTATACCATTCATATAAGATGAATTTATCTTCAATAGGTACCAACTCTTCCTCTTCTTCTGACAGCTATGAAATTTCTGCAATGAAGTTCATGTCAAGACATTCAATTTTGGATTGTGCCATTATTTTTGCTAACCCTTGTCCCTTCACCAACTTTGTAGGCTTGATTTCTATGTCATACTCCAGCAAAGTAGCTATCCATTTCCCTCTTTTTCCATCAGGATCAGCTTGTGTCAAAATATTTTTAACCACAGTGTTAGGTACAAATGCAATGACATGAGAATGTAAAATATAAATTCTGAAGTCTTTAAGAGCTTTGAACAAAGCATATGCATGTTTTTCCAAAATATTATACCTCAACTCAGAGTTGGAAAGGGTTCTACTAAAAAATGAAATAGGTTGTTCAGTACCTTGTTGTCCTTTCTGCAGTAAAACTCCATCAGTGGTATTTTCAGAGGCAAACGTGAAAACCATAAATTTACCTGAGAAATTTGGACTAATAATCACTAGGGCTTGAGTGAGGTCTTTTTATCTCTTCAAATGATTGCTTAGCTTAAACAATACACTTAATATCAACTCCCTTCTTTAATATCTTGGTAATATCTTTGACAATCTCAGCAAAGTTTGGGATGAACCTTCTAACAAAATTTACCTTCCCAAGAAAAGACTGAATTTCCTTCTTATTCCATGGCAGGTCTATATTCTAAATTGCATTAACTCTATTAGGACCAATCTTTATCCCATTTTTTGATATGATATGTCCAAGAAATTTCCCAGAAGTTAGAGCAAAAATACTTTTAGTGAGATTAAGAGAGATACCAAATTTTTTGCATTTCTGCAGAATTTTCTCCAAATGTTTCAAGTGGTCCTCCTCCTTTCTTGAAAACATAGTTATGTCATCCAAGTAGACCAAAACTGATTTTTATTTCTCCTCATCAAAGGCAATATCCATTTCTCTTTGAAAAGTTGCTCTTGCATTCATCAGACCAAAAGGCATCTTGGCGTACATGAATGTTCCCCATGGCGTCGTAAAGGCAGTTTTCACCTGATCTTCTAGATGTACCAATATATGGTTATAACTTGAAAATCCATCTAGCATGGACATTCTTTGAGAGCCAACAATATTTTTCAAAATCTGATCCATCTTGGGAAGAGGATAGTTGTCCTTCAAAGAAGCCTTGTTCAGATTTCTAAAATCAATACAGATTTTGATCTCACCTCTCTTCTTTCTGACAGGTACCAAATTAGCAAGCCATTTTGAAAACCTTATAGGAACAATGATCTTTGCATCAAAAGTTTTCTTAATCTCTTTCTCAATTAGATGCATGAGAAAGAAGGTAGCAAGAGTATAAAGAATCAATGGCATAAAAAAATAAATTAAACAAAGGAGGTTATTGCGTGAGGTACAAGCCTATGGATTTGATATTGTTGAATGAAGATCCCAGTGCTATGGAGGCCTTCAGGAGGGTTGGTTGCCTACAGTTTTGTCAGAAGCTGCAAGGTTTTCATTCCCAAATATCCAAAGACTTTGCAACAAATTTCATAGGGACAACCTCAAACGTTGGTTTATTAAACCTCACAGTGTCACCTCATGCTATCTCTAAAGCTACAGAAATACCCAGAGGTGGTGAGGAATGGTTCAAAGGTACTAAATTCAGAATGCAAAGCTGTGAAGAATTTCTCAAACAAGAGCACAAAGGAGCTGACATGAAAAATGGCATCCCCAAGGGTTATATGAAATAAAATTATGCAAAACTGTTGTTGGTGGTCCATAAATATTTTACCTGCGAAGGGAGGTTCCACATGGTCTACTCTTATCATTTCAGAATCCTTATCCATTTCGTTGGTAAGCAACCACTTGACCTACCTTTCTTTTTATTTAGAAGTTTGGGGAAGATGTCAGATAAGGTCCTGGACAAGGCTGAGGGTATTGAAACATCATTTTTTCACCATGGCCTGATCAAATTGTTAGTATTGGAGGAATTAAAAAGGTTAAACAGAGATTGGGCCTCTTTTCTTTTCATGAGTGGATATGAAGTAAACTCAGTGACACCGAAGAAGATTTCAAAGCCAAATAGAACTCCATCTCCAGCTGTAATAGAATAAATTAGTGAAGAAGGAGGATAGCCTCCTGTGGAACCAATGGACATTGAAGTTGAACCTCTCCAAGAGATTAATATCCCATGGCCATCACCTGCAAGAAAAAAACAGAGAATTAGTAAACACAATAGCAGGAGGGTAACAAGGAGCCAAACCTTTGCCAAGGGAAACCTGGAAGACATCCTCCATGAAATAGACATTGAAGAACCCCCAATTGTATAGGCAGAAGACATTGAAGGAGATAGAAGAAAAATGCAGAAAGGTAAGTCTGTCAAGAAGTTGGATTTTGCAGGAGAGGATGCTAGTTTCATTTTCCATCCAAGGAAGCCAAGGACCAAGTCACAACCTGCAAAGGATGCCATGGAAAGAAAAAAATCAAAAAATATTAGTGAATGTAAGCAACCAGAGAACAACATAGACCTATCTCCAGTAGCAGAAGAGCTCTTTGTACAAAGGAAAGGAAAAGAACATGTTGAGGATAATACTAAAGTGAAAATTTTGCAAGAACAATTAAGAGAGGCCAGGGAAGAATTAGTTGAAGTCAATTTGGAATTAAAAGAGGCCAAGGTGGACAGACAACTAATGGCATACTTTGAGAAAGAGATGAAGGAGCAACTAGAAAAGTATGATAAAACTTTGTCAAATGGCAAGAAGTTGTTGAAGATAAGTCTTCCTCTTAGGAAGGTGGTGAAAAACACAAGGAAAAGGAATCTGTATTTACAGTCTAAGAGAAAAAATCCTCAAAGGGCAGGTCAAAGATTTGGAAGACCAAATGGACATGATCCAAGAAGAACTGAAGAAAAGAGGGTTGAAAATGACGTTGGTAGATGAACCTGAGGTACAACCTGTTGTTGCTGAATATGAAGTACCCAAGCACTAAGGAGTTGATCAAAAATATTTTTGTTTAAGTTTACAGCTTGCATGTAACACCAATTTTGGTTTAGAAGATGAGTTTTTGAAGAAAATTTCCAAATCTGCACTTTCAGCCAGATCAAGCAGTTTCGTAGCGAGGTCCAGGCTTGAGGGACGAAATTCGCTACGAAATTTCTGAAGAATGCTTTTTATTTAAAAAATCAGTTTGATGGAGATCCAAGGAGGGAAATCGATGGTATTTAGTTATTATGGCCTGAAAAACACATTTTGATTAGCAAAGGGGGCAGAAAAGGAGGTTAAATGGCAGAAGTGGACATGCTACAAAATTTCACTATGAAACTGCCTAAGGTCACTTTGTTTTTGCAACGAAATATTTGTTGAGAGTTTTGAAGGTTTGAATGGCATATGGAAGGATAACCAACCACTTGGAGACATCCAAGCAGACAGTAGGCCATCCCAATAGAGATCCATTACTTGGCATATGTGTCACTCATCCAAATCAACATGAAGTCAAAGTTCTAAATAGTGTTTATATTTTCCTAAAAATAGGACATTGTTTCTTAAATTTTGGGGTACATTCATGTCTTAGTGATGGAGAATGCCACTCGAGCATCTCATCCTTATCCATGTAATTGTCCCACTACTAGCGAAGTGGATGAAATAAATGTAAAGTAGAGTCCTATTAGAAGAGTAAGTCTTTAGAAACTAAGTGTCTTTTTCTGTTCCAGAAATGCAGTTTTTAGTTATGATTAGGTGTCAAATTCATGGTTCGATGATCTAGCCAGCTGGGCAGATCCTATGTAAGAAAAAGAGGTCTATTTATAGACAGAAAATCATATGAGAAAGGGTTGGAGAATGCTTTTGACGCTACTACTATTGTAAATCTTTTATATCAGTAATAGACAGACAGTGACTATTTTTCTGTTTCACCTGAGATTCTTGAGATGTTTCAATGAGTATACGTTTCCTTTTATATTACTTCCAGTATCTTGATGTTAAATTACTCAGAATTCATGTTACATGCTCTGACTTCCTTTCAGCATTGAGTTATTGATTATCCCCATGTGGTAATGTTATCCTTTCATTGAAACAGAAAAAGCCTCACTTTCCATAAGTAGATACACTTGTCATTGAATTACTTTTTACTGACTCCATGAGCCCAATGGTAGTGAAATATTTCCCATTTTTCACCTGCAAATCAAATACAATAAGACACTCACAGTGTTAGCCATATGTTTTAAGTCCTAATTGAGCAAATCATTAGTTAAATTAAGAGAGCCCTCTCAGGCTGAAGAGGCTAATCCTCAGTCAAAAGTTGGTTTGAAAGAGTTACTCTAAGTTGTCTGGTGGAGCAGCCCATCAGTACCAATTTAGAGATAACAGAACGTGTCTTTTAGATCATAAAGATCTTCAAGCTTAATCACAGACTTAGGTATGACATTCTCTTCGGGTTTCTAATTTAATTGACTTTCATGTTCATCTTCACCAATTAATTGGTCATCATATGACCCTTCTGATGTAATAAAAGTTATAACATCTTCATCGTCGTTGAATACTCTCCAATTAGTGACATCATCAGGAATAGATGAGCGAAATTTTAATTCTATAGAAAATCTATCTAAAATATAATCTTCTAAAGGAATAAGTCTAGATGATGCATTAGCTAGAAGGTCTGCACTTGCATTTTGAATTCTTGGAACAAACAAGATATTGAATGCTAAAAAAATGTGAGGTAAGAAATTGTACTTATGACTAGTAATGTTTAAGATGACCAGAAATACAATGTATAGTATTTCTTACCTGTTGGACAATTATTTCAAAATCACCATATACCTCGATATATTTGACACCAAGGTCAATTGCTTTGTATAAACCTTGGACCAGTGCCTCATATTCTGCGGTATTATTTGTGCATTAAAATTCAAGTCTGCATGCCAGCATTGTCTTTTCTCCTTCAAAATTGATTAGTATACAACTAGCTCCTACACCTTCACCAGATTTCGATCCATCAAAGTATAGTGTCCAAAACAAAGTTTTAATACAAGGTTTATCTATGATATTTATACACTTGGAAGAGTCTAACTAAGAACAATTTTCGACTTGAGAATTAACTGAGTTGGTGAGAAATGGAGAATTTTTAGCATAAAAATTCCCTAAAAATAATTCAGCAAATTAATTGTCGAGAATGTTATTAGTAAAAACCATGGGTTCATTCTCATCTTCGAATTTGGTTACTAAGTATCATGTGTTTTTCACGGTCTACTCGGATTTGATTTGGCTTACCATTATATGGAAGCCACATATGAGACCAATCAGTGGCAAAATAACCATGAAGCTTTTCTAACCAATCTCTACTTAGGACTAAACCATAAAAATCATGGATATCAGCAACCAAAATATCAACTACTTGACGAACTTTTGAATTGGATGCTAGTCTGATGAGGATTGAATTCATTTCTCCCAATACATTAACCTTAGTTATGTCTAATTGCACAATGTGTACTGCAGACGTTTGAGGAGCAATGTTCAACTTCAAAAAAATAGAATATGGCATGATCTTTGAAGAAACTCCGGAGTCAATTAGACAATTATGCACATTTTTGTTAAATACTTCAAAAGTTAAAAGGAAGGGAGGAGTATGTGAATTAGATCTGTCTACGGTTAAAATAGCATCATTTGCATCAATTTTTTTTAGGTGGATCACTAGGAGGTTTACCAACTCCTTTTGAAGCTTTAGAAGTAACAGGGGCAGGTAAGGATGAAGCAGGGACTGCATTAAGCTCTTTAAGTAAACTTTTCTGCTGTTGTTTTAATTTTCTCAACTCATGTATGGAGATATTTGCCTTTACTTTCTTCATGTCTACCACTACATTATATTAGATAGTATCACAGACAACTAATTTCTTGGATGCAAATGGAAGAGTAGAGGAAGTTAGGTTTGATTGAGGATAAGGAGTTCTCTTGTTAAAAACTTTATCCTTAGTAACAGAGGATGATGACTTTTGTTTTTGAGGAGACTGGGGAAGGTCAGTAGAATTTTTACTTCTAGTGTTAATTGGAAGTGCCTCATGTTCATCTTCATTGTCAGACATTAGAAGGATAAAGTCCCATAATCCATGAACTTTGATTAATTCTTCGTCTTGTGATTCTTCTATGGATGATATTGTTTCATCTTGATCTTCGTCTTCATCTAATTCAACATTTGAGATTACATTTGGAGGTTGGGAATCTTGAGTTTCCTTAAAAGATCTAAAAGGTTTCTTCGAAGAAGATTCATCTACTTGTTTCTTGATGAAGAGGAATCCTGATCTTCCACGGTGTCAAAGAATTTTTGTCGACGTTTCGACCATATCATTCGACATAGTTTTGAGAACCTTTTGTGATCCCTCAATATCATAAGGATCCTTGGATGTTTTCCTTTTGGATTCATCTTTACATGAAACTTTTTTAGTTTTTCTTTCCTCCTGTGCAGTTTTCTTCTCTAAGGCAAAAAAAAAATTCAACAGAACTTTCATGTTTTCTACCAATGTAGCCTTATTGGCCCTATCTACAAAAATAGAAATATTAGAAGGAAGAGAGGATATGTACCATTCTATTTGTACATATACCCAAGCTTAGATGTGGTTGTGATTTTATTGAGTAGCTTATTATATATTGAGTTGAAATCTTTGATATTTTCCCCTGTATTTTCTTTGAGATTGGAAAGATCATTGATAAGAGTAACATTAGTATGGTCATCACCAAATTTAGTAAGGAATTGTTCTTCAAAAATATCCCAGCTAGTAATAGTGCCTGATGGTAGTGAGAAATACCATGATCTAGCTTATCCTTGAAAAGTATAGGGAAATAACCTAACTACACAATCTTCTTCAGTGACATCCTTAAGATTAATGGCAAGCATAAAATTATGGAGATGTTCTTCTGCAACTAGACCATCATCTGGGTTATACTTAGGCAACCACCTTTATGGATGTTTGGGCAAAGGAGGAAGAGGACTTGGTAATTGAACGTCTCCAAGATTCGTCCAAGGTCTAGCTTCCATTGTGTGAACTAGAGGATTAGTTTGCCCTAGAGAAGGATTTGGAGTGGAAGAAGTAGTTCTAGTAGTGGATGTAGGTGTATAAGAAACAACTATGGAAATAATATTTATTGAGGCAACAATTGTAGATTGGGAAGGAGAAAAAATTTGAATTGACGAAGAACTTGTTTGAGAGGATGTAAAAGAAGGAGGAATAAATGATGGAGTTTGAGGGGTAGAAGAGGATTGAATCTCACTAGTAGATGATTGAGTCTCGGATATCTAAGGTTTCCTACTCTAAGAATGGAGAGGAAACTAAAAAGGGATGATTATGAGCTTTTCACTCTTAGAACGGGTTAATACACCAGTGCCCTCAAATATTGAAGTAACACTTCCTTCTGAAGCTTCAGAAAGTACATGTTTCTCTTTCGAAATAGAAATTTATTCCAATTTTTTTATTAAATTTTGTACTTCGGGTGATTCTGGAGTATAATCCAAAGAGAGTTATTTAGGAATAAAAAGAGGAGATTTTGGGGGAGATTGAAAAACTTATGATCTAAGAACAAGAGATCTTGAACCAAGACTAGAAGTTGTAGGAGACTTGGAGGGAGAATGACTCGTTTAATGGTCTTTGATTTTTGGATTGAGCTTTGGTGCCATTCATAGTCTAATGGCCCTCCTTCTAGCGCCAAAAATGTTGAGACCCTGAAAATTAGTGCAACGACATTGGGGAAAACCACCCGGTCGAGGACTTAAAACATATAGAAATTATATAACTTATGTGTTATATATCCAAGATTCTCCTAATCTCACACTATTTTAACTTCATGCAAAATACATAATCTATTTCACCATTGATCATTTGCAGAAATTAAATCAAGATTGCAATGCACACATGAAACAATAAAAATTCACACACATTAACACAGTTGTTTAACGAGAAAGCCTGAAGCTAAAAACCCCAACTATCTGTATATAATATATGTCATAGAGATCATGTAACAATCCTCATACAAAGTTGATCATATCATGCTCTCAGTACAATACAATCGCTACACACTAATCAAGCCCGATCTTGCAAATCCATGCACCAATCTTTGCCACCTACTAGCCTGCCTCTACTGCGCAATCCCTGCTGAAGAATGGCTCTAGATGAACTCGAATTACCCCAGCCTTGCTCACGCAATCCTCATAGGCATCTCTACTGAGTGTTGGATGCAATCATTGCATCACTATAGTCACAACTGATAGTCACACTTGCTCTTTCACCTACCTCTCCACTGGTCTCCACTGAAACTGCCATGCACTGTATTTAACTGATGTATTCTTCAGTTGATTAATGAGTTATTATTTATGAATTAATTAACTAATTAATTCACACCACTCTCACTAGTGTATCAATCAGTTAGACTAGATACAAATAGCTCAACTGAGTCTAACTGAGTTAAACTGAACATAACTCCACCAACTACTTCTACAACTCTACCAAACTCTGTCACATGAGTTCTAACTGAAGTCCTCCATGCATTAGCTCTAGTAAACCCTTAGGAATAGTGTAATTCCTTTTGTCAACTGTTGTTCCATATCTGTGCACTGAACTGAAGTGCTCCAAGAGAATAAGATAATGTTTAGAGTCCAAATATTATTAAGAGCTAATAATATTCGACATATCTATTTTTAGACTGGTAGTCTAAAAATAGACTCCGCCCAATATTTCTAAAAATAGAAGTCCATCTATTTTTCCAACTTGACCAACCATCCACAAATAGCATCCTGCAACTCATAGAATATGATCGACATGTCTAAAAATAGACTTTGCGCCAAAAATCACCTGTGTGGGCCCCACCTAGTTTAGGTGATTATTTTCCAAATAGGATCAAGGATGATGTTTCAGGGTGCCTCCTTCACTGTTTCTTGTTGCAATCTTCAACACTCCCTCTCAACAAGAAATGATTGTCTTTGCATGCAACATGCAACTCCATGCATTCACCCTGCAACCTTTACAAGTGCCCTGCAACTCCATGCATCTGCTCTGCAACTCTTCCGAAACTAAATAGGCTCCAAACAACTCAATCAATATAATGCATCTATCATCAAAGTCTTTGACTTCCGCTGGTACCAACTGCACATGTCTTCAGGAACCACTGCGTTGTTGAACTCTGCACCCATGCACTATGCACTTGCTGTCAACTCTAAATCGCGCTCCAGTATCTGACACTGTCACTTTGATCTGCCTGCATCAGTCCAAATGATCATGCTATTGTTGCTCTATGGGAACCTCGTAGCCAGGTTCAATTCATGAGATCCACACCATCTCAATGAATCCTGCCCAGAAATCTCCTCTTGGGATTACTCATGCATGTCGCCTCACCTCTCACCTGGTGGTATAGTTGCATGCACTCCCTTTGCCCACTTGGCACGAAATTTATCTGCATGATTGGTTGCTCCCACTCCATGATCCTCATCTTGTGGCTGCTCCATGTCCCGAGGTTCACTCTTACCTGCATGCAAATCCATCTCCCTCTCAAGCTTTAATTGCATGTCTTTCTTGCACTTCCCAACAGTAGGAAGCTCCGTAGAAATCCCATCTACTTCAAGTCTATAGAGATTCTTAGCTCGAATACCAACCTTCTTGACTAGTCCTGTTGCTTTGTACCGAAGGAAAACTTTTCCTTCACTAAAGACAACATCATAGCCTTTATCCTCTAACATTGCAACTGAGATTAAATTCTTCTTTAAACCTGGAACATGCACTACATCTTGTAAAAGAATGAGTTTACCTGACTCCTTCTGAAAGGTAATGGTACCAATGTCGGTCGCATTGTATCATCCATTGTCGCCCAACTCAACATGCAACTGGAGATCTTTCTCCACCAAGTCACTGAAAAGATTCACATCTCCCGTCATGTGAAAGGAAGTACCACTATCAAAGTACCACCTCGATCCCAATGCACTAGACACCATGCATGCGATCAATGAGAAGTCAAGCTCGAATTGCGAGGCAAGATCCTCACCAGCTACAGCTCCAGTAGCCTGCTTGTTCTTCTTCTTCTATGGACAATTTGTGGCGAAATGCCCATGTTCGTGACAGTGAAAACACTTCACTTTGGACATGTCACGCTCTTTTCCATCCTCACCGGATTGAGAAGGATTTTTCTTCCCCTTCCCTTTCCTTGCTTTGGCAGCCAAAACGCAATCCTCTTCATCATCATTCTTTGATGAAGATCCATCCCTGGTACTCCACCTTATCTCCTCCTGCACAAGATCCGACCAAAGTCGCTCCCATCCTGGCAGTTTCTCCCGTCCATTGACAGAGTCTTCGTAGCTATGCCAACCCTTTGGAAGCCCAAGGAGAGCCAAGCTCACCAAGTATTCTTCATCCAAACTGACTCCTACACTCCCAAGCTCATCCCTGCAGTGGACAAACTTTGTCAAGTATACCGGAATAGTGTCATTCTTCTCCATTTTTATTTTTCTGAACTTGTCTTTAAGTGCCAACTTCCTCTGGTCACTTTTTCTTTGGAACAAGTCTGTCAAAGCCTTCCACATTAAGAATAGAGTGGATTTCCCGTGAAGGCTGGACACAATGTGGTCCTTCACACCTTCCAATAGAATCCTTCGACACTTTGCTACCATTCTTTTTCCATGCATCAAGTGCGGCAGCATCGCTAGATCCCAACTTAGGAACATCGCTATCGATGAACTCCTACAGCCCATTATCCTCCAGCACCGCCTCCATCTTGTCCTTCCATGCAATATAATTCGAGCTCCCATCAAGGGCATACTCCAATCGCAATCCGTTGAAAGACATTTCAATGAATGCTCAACTTCGACACCAAGAAAACACTGCAGCAAATTCGAATTCCACCAGCACAAAACTCAACCGCTTCAATAATTGCAATCTCCTCCAATGATCAACTGCCTTGATACCATGTAGAAATTATATAACCTATGTGTTATATGTCCAATATTCTCCTGATCTCACACTATTTTAACTTCATGCAAAATACAAAATCTATTCCACCATTGATCATTTGCGGAAATTAAATCAAGATTGCAATGCACACATGAAACAATAAAAATTCACACACATTAACACAGTTGTTTAACAGAAAATCCTGAAGCTGAAAACCCAAACTATCTGTATATAATATATGTCATAGAGATCATGTAACAATCCTCATACAAAGCTGATCATATCAAGCTCTTAGTACAATACAATCGTTATACACTAATCAGGCCCGATCTTGCAAATCCATGCACCAATCTTTGCCACCTACTAGCCTGCCTCTACTGCGCAATCCCTGCTGAAGAATGGCTCTGGATGAACTCGAATTACCCCAGCCTTGCTCACGCAATCCTCATAGGTATCTCTATTGAGTGTTGGATGCAATCACTGCATCACTATAGTCACAACTAATAGTCACACTTGCTCTTTCACCTACCTCTCCAATGGTCTCCACTGAAACTGCCATGCATTGTAGTTAACTGATGTATTCTTCAGTTGATTAATGAGTTATTATTTATGAAATAATTAACTAATTAATTCACACTACTCTCACTAGTGTATCAATCAATTAGACTAGATACAACTAGCTCAACTGAGTCTAACTGAGTTAAACTGAACACAACTCCACCAAACTCTGTCACATGAGTTCTAACTGAAGTCCTCCATGCATTAGCTCCAGTAAACCCTCAGGAATAGTGTAATTCCTTAATCGGCTGTTGTGTCACATCTTTGCTTGGGCGAAGTGCTCAAGAGAATAAGATAATGTTTAGAGTCTAAATATTATTAAGAGCTAATAATATTCGACATATCTATTTTTAGTATTTGGTAGTCTAAAAATAGACCTAAAAGCAATATGTCTAAAAATAAGTCCATCTATTTTCCAACTTGACCAACCATCCAAAAATAGCATCCTTTTGCTACTCATGAGAATATGATAGGCATTTCGAATATGATCGACATGTCTAAAAATAGACTTTGCGCCAAAAATCACCTATGTGGGCCCCACCTAGTTTAGGTGATTATTTTCCAACTAGGATCAAGGATGATGTTTCAGGATGCCTCCTTCACTGTTTCTTTTTTCAATCTTCAACAAAACCGTCTCTTTTCCATTTGGTATGGTGGCTCCGACTAGATTTATGGGACCAGTTTCCCAGTGAAATATAATTGGGTGAATGGATGGTATTATAATTGTTTGTAACTTGGTAGATGAGAGTGATAACAAGCTTGAAGTAAATAATATACCTATCTAAATCTATCCTGGGATGAATTATATTCTCTGTGAGATTTATAAAGATGATCTTTCAGTGAATGCAAATAAAGATTATACAAACACTTACAGATATGAAAACAAATTGAAATAATTGATTTAATTAAATAGTTAATTAAATCAATTGGATAATATTATATCGCAACTGTTTACTACATGTATTGAATATGTACCAAAATATAACAATCTAACATCTTCATAAGTGAGTTAATGCCTGACTGTTTTTCAGATAGATACATAAAACAAAACACCATAAGAAAAATTAACATCATGTTTTGGTTAAACTCCTTCCATACATCATTCAAATTACTTGGGAAATCTATTTCCATGGTTTGAACCTCAACATATTTATCTTCTTCAATTTTACTAAGGACTTCAGTATCCTTAGGTGTCGATTCTTTTTCCTTTTCCTTATGTGTTATGGGTTTGGATACTTCTATTTTGTTCCTATATTGTTTAAACTTTGACAATTGTTGTGGATGGAGGTGTAGGGCTACTAACTTATAAACTGCGGAGTAATTATCGATTGACTCAATCAAGTCATCAAACTCATCATCTTCATGTACAAAAGGTCTGATTTTAACTTGGGAGGTAAAATAATTGGTAACTTGATTCAAGTCTTACTGTTTGTTTTTAATTGTAAACAATTTCAAACATTCAATTTGGTTGACCTCTAATCCTGCATGTTTATAATTTACCAAGGCGTAAACACCACAATGAACGGGAAAGGAGGGCCATAATGCTTTCTTAACTTCCTTAAGAAACTTAGTTAATCTGTTTCCAATAGTTTGATAAGCTACTTCTCTTGCAAGAATCTTGTCAGGAACATATAATTGTAAAACATGCGGCTGAGCCAGGCTCCCAAAAACTCTGATATAGGTAGACAATTCTTCTCCAAACCATTTTCCAATGGAGGATAGGTCAGTTTGAGCTTCTTTAGACAATATGGGGGCTTTCTCATTAAACACGACTTGAAATAAAGGGAGCATAACTCCATGGCAAACTTTATAAAAATGGTTTTCATATTTTGACTCCAATAACATGCTATGATAGACATGAATGGGGAGAGGGTCCTAGGTAGTCCATTTCCAACCCATGCCTGGAAAATCTGAAGTGAAACATACAGCATCCATGATATAAGCATTCATATAAAAAGGGGGATTTTTTTTTTGAGGAAATAAAACGATTTTTCCTATATTCCAAAATTTGAGTAACAATATTGTTGGACAAAATGGTCCCCCAATCCACGATTGCTTCCATTAGGGGAACCCATTTAACTGAAAATTTGGTGGTATAAGACTAACTAAAGATCCTAGACATCATTGCAGCAACATAACAGTAAGGACTAGCAAGGGAAACAATAAAATACATATCCTTGTCATCATTTTTGTGTTTATTCGGGTTGTTTCTCCATTTTTTGATCAGATTTGACTTCAACTCATTCTCGTTGGTGAATTGCGCCAGAAATTCCTTGTCGTAAACCTTTTCTGGGTCCGGGATGTTATGCATCGACTTCAAGTATTCGACTTTAAAAGAACCTATCATCGTTCCTTTGCTGGTTAAGAAAGTCCTATCCCCAGTGTTGAGGTTGTCGATTATCCATCTCACCATATCAGTATATGGTAGAATTTTAGGGTGTGCAACAACTCGGTGCATAAAAGAATTAGCAACTTCTTCTATAGTAACTTTCCTTTGAAACATATGGGGTTTCTCATCCTCAAACATCTTATACATCGCTTCCCAGGAGGAAGAACCACTTTGCGGTCCACATGTTGTGTCTGTAAATAGAGGAAGCATCTCCGTTTTTTCGCTTACAGTAGGTGCAGGATTCACAGGTGCCATAGGTTTCTTAGCTTTCTTAACAAATTTTGACATCTCCAAAGAGCTCTGTTTATTTGGACTCGCTTGTGAACAATGATAAATGATAAGTAGAAAGAGGCAATTTTATTTAAAATTGCACAAGTACCATAATAATGGAAACAATCAAACGAATGAAACTTGGCACATTGTTAATACATAAATTCAATGCTTCTTGCAGTCAAATCATTTTTGGAGGCATGGGCTATAAAACCGTTAAGTTATGGCATTAATGGTTGGTATGGATTGATGTGCCCACGTAATCATTCCAGCATTTAAACGTGATCTGTTGCATCACAATGTTACTTGTGTGTGAATCTTTATAAAATGTTGATCGGCTACCTTTTGTCGATTGCGATATCACAATCGCAATATCGATGAAAATGAATGAAGAGCAAGAGTGGTTACAAAGGGGAAGTGCGATGCGATAGAGTATATCACATCATTGAAATGTGGAGGATGAATTTTAGACCGTCCGGTTAGAACTGAGAAATGTGACTTGCGATTTGCCTACGTGGCGGAAGTGGGTCTTGTAATCTCTTTCTTATATAATTTGTTCGAAAGAATGTATTTTTCCCTTTATTAAATAACTTTGATATATATTGCATCTCAATATGTGTTGAGTGGATTTTAGGAGCCATATGTGTTTCATTGTGATATTGCAATTGCAATATTGCGATTTTCTTAACATTTTCTACTCAAGTGTCTTTAAGGTCAAAATACAAGGTTTTTTCACCCCCTTTTGGTTTCTATTTATATTTAAATGAATCACTTAAGGGTCTTATTTGTTTTACTTAAAAAAATAAAATAAAAGGGTCCCCATTATTTTTCTAAGGTAACTATGCTAAAATAGTGAGGGTTTTTTAATAGCACAACATAGAGGTAGTGCGGTATCACACGTAAATCCTCCCAGCATAATGCTTTTATATGAAGATGAGTTTGTCTAGTTAGGCCTCAAAGACAATGTTGGTCATAATGTTGATGCTTATAGTTGTATTATCAATCCCACTCTTCTTATGAGAACTCTTTAGTTTGAGAATGATGCTGTACTGGTTGTACAGTTATGAATACCTCTCTAGTTAAGAGGGAGTGTTGTAAATGTAACTAGTTTTGTTATTTATAATTGTTGTTGTACTCATTTCAATATGTATTTCATTTAAAAAACAAAAGAAGAAAATAAAAAGTTATTATTTTAAACATGGGTTTCATGCTCTTTATTGATTGTCTTCTAGGTAAAAACATGTTCTTTGTGATTCTAGAGTTTGTTAGGCCATAGGATTTATTGCCATGAGTCAAGAGAGTCAACATCTTAATTATAAGACTCTTCCAGGCAAAATTTATCTTGAAAAAGAATTCGTGTTTTAGTCTATAAAGTCCTGGAAGCCTCCTAGCACAAGTAGGCCTTGGCAGAGACAAGTTAACCTAAAATAGGGTATTCAGTGCACACAAAAGGGTATAAATAGAAGCAGTTAGACCTCATTTTCTCACCAATTTGATCTGCAATAAAGGAACTCGATATGAAGTGTGAAATTGAGGAAGAAGGACAAGAAACACAAGGAAGAAAGAAGCAATAGTTGGAAGGAAGGAAAATTGAAGTTTTGCCCTAGTTCTCTCTCACACGTGCAAGTTTTTGGAGCAATTGCAGGGGTTGAAATTTCTGAAATAGCTACAGGTCCACACTTTTTTTGTTGGGGGGCCGAAATTCTGAGATTGGTGCAGTTCTAAAAGGGTTTGTCTCTGATTGACTTGGTTTGACTTTGACGTAGATGGAAGGTCTCTTTGGAGGGTTGACTTGGTGTTGGAGGAGGACTCATTCTAGGGTTTTGGGTCTTGATTGACTCGTTTAAAGTAGATTCTATAAAACGAGAAGAGATTTTTATGGTTTCCCCTTATAGGGGTTTTAGAGCCTAATTTTTGTGTCCATTGTATTTATTGTTTGATCTTAATATTTGTTAGATGAAAATATATAATAAAGAAACATAAAAAGACAAATAAGGTTCATAAGTAAGTATTAAGGAATAAGGAAAATATGAATTAATAGTTGCCACATTGCATTTTCCAATAGGTGCTACTCTTCTAAAGCCTTTCGAGTCTGACTCTTGAGTGTCTTTCTTGGGATCCTCTTGGTGAAGTGGCTAATCACGGAAGAGGTGGCCATATTAATGACAACGATAGCATTGGAAGGGAACATGCTCATAATCAAGAGTTTGTTTCCAGACTTCGTGCTAATATGAGATTTCAATAAATTCTGGTAGTGGTTGAGAGATATTCATATAGATGTAAATTCTAGCATAGGAAGTGTATCACCATCTTCTTGTAGCTCCTAAGATCTTCACAAAAGAACCAATTATAGTTTTATCCCCTCAAATATTTGTAGATCCGATAACTCTTTAGGTAGTGACAACATTAGCACCCACACTAGTGTGGCCAAAAAATATTCATTGTCTGAGCTGTATCACTCTTCCCAGAATTGGCTCAGTCCTCCGGATTCATGAAGATAACTGTAAAGAAACCCTTGGCACCTAATTCTAGTTCAACTTGACCTTTAGATTTCCATTTGTGTTTATCTAGTTGATTAAGTCCCTTTTAGTGGTCCATACGTTGATAAATTTATAGAGAGGAGCATGGTATTTCATACACTAAATCTAACTATCAAGTTTGGTGGATCTTACTTATCACAATGAAAAAATTTGAACAAGTAAGAGTCGCCAATATGTAGAGGATTGTTGGTAAGGAGTCAAAAACCCTAACATAGTGCTAAAGAGTTAAGCATATTTCCCATCACAATAGAGAAAATTAAAAAGATGTACAATAATATAACTCTATTTTTATTAAGATTTTAAAAAGTATGAAATAAAATCAAAATTTACAATATTTTTCAAGAGATAATTTTTTTAAAATTATTTATTTATTTTTATGTCATTTTTTATCAAACAATCCCAACCTCCCACCATAAGCTAATAAGAAAACACACCTTCCATGCATATAAAGTCTATTTACTTCTAAATCCAAATTCACATTCTAAATTCAAGTAATTAGAACATCCAATTTGCAAAATAAGACAAATAAGAATTCCATATTTTCTTTAGTAATAAAATATTTCATTATTTACATTACCAAAATTAAACTACAAATTATAAAAGATGCAATATAGATTTATATTACCAAAATTGAAGTACAAATTATAAAAAATAGAATATAAACTAATAGGAATTTGAACTCTAATTAATTTACAATTCATACAAAGGATTTTATATTCAAAGTTCAGTGGGAAAATCGTCCGTGAGGTGATTCGTACATTCCGATTCCAGGTCGGTTACGGCCTCCCGGGCCATGCTGATGCGATGTGATGGGCAAAATCAAAATTGAAAAAATGTCATAAGACTATTTTGGTCCTTTTCATTGCTCTGTTTCTTCACAAGGTAACGTATTCACACGTTCACACCCAACGGTTGGACGATATTCCTCTAGTTGCCCTATTCGACTTTTAAGGAACATGACAATTATTCCGTCTTTTAAATTTTTAAGCATTATTATAGGAGACAACCACGCCATGTTTTTGTTAGGAAAATAATGTGAATTATGATATAATTTGGTATAAATTTTTATAAATCTAAGTTATATTTGTGATTTTGTGTGTTTAAAATTTTTTTTTGATAGTATTGAATCCATTTTTACTATAAAAAAATGATTCAAACACTCATGCAATGTTCAACAAATTTTTCACTGAATTTTGGCTAAAAATTAGTCATTTCATCAAACTTGTGGCCTCATTACACAACGCCTTAGCCATAATAATGAAAGTTATATATATATCTATATATATAGTTGAAAAAAACAAACTTTTTATTAAGCTAATAGAAAGTGACATATGGAGATGCAAAAAGCATTGCTGTTTTGTGTCTCCTTGGGAGACAAAAACATGGATAGTCTATGACAAAGTCCACAAAGTATTGTAGAAACAAAAAAACAAACCTTAGCCTCTCAACATGGAGAAAACAACGTTCATAATAGCCATATTCATGTACATATATATTACTCTGTGAAAACTAAAACAAACTTTGGCAACAAAAGAAACTTCATCAAATTGTCTTCAAAAAGCAAAAAAATATATAGTGTTGATATTAAAAAAAGCATAAATTATAGTTTCTTCTGTAAATAAAACTCGATAGAAGGTCGCTTCGTGTAGAGAGAAAAAAGACATGCCAGGTGATGAAAATAAGGTGATCATATTCCTGAATTCTCCCAGTCTCTCGAATGTGCCATGTGTCCAAATCCCGTTGAGCACAAATTTTAGAAAAGAGATTTGTCTCTGTATTTCATTCCCTGTATATGTGGCAAACAAAGATAAAATCAAAAACTCGTTTGATAGAAAAGATTTTTTCAATGAGTGGGATCAAAGTATGATTTTGACATCTCTGCACTGCATTAAACCAATTTATAACATTTAATGAATCTCAAAAACCTTGCAATGAATCTAAACCAAGTTCCCATGCCCAACGTAATAATAATTTCAATGATAATAGCTCTGTATAGTTGTTTGTTCCAGTTCCAAGGCCAATTTTTTGTTTGAAGCATTTGTGGTTGTTGATGTGAATAACCAATCCACCCCCGCATTTATTATGAGCATCAGATGCTCCGTCAAAGTATGCTCGCGACATCTGTGGGTTGATATGCTCTTCTCTGATAATTCGTGGAGCTGAAGTCGACAAGGAGGTTGGAAGTAATGAGTATATTGCTACAATTTCGATAGCTATGAGAGAGGGAGTCGAAAATGTGTCTCTGAAAATGCTTTTGTTTCTTGCAGGCCATATGCCCCACACTATTATTGGTGGGACATTTCGTAATTTTTTCATCTCGCACAACATTATTTATTTTAATTATGTTACTGGTTTATATATTTTATTTTAATTATGTTACTGGTATAATTTAATTGATATTTTTTATACTGCGTAGTCTAATTTATAAACGAAATAATTGATATTTTTTATATGCGTAGTCTAACTTATAGACTAAATAGACTTTTTGATTGACAAAACAATTTCAATAAATAATGTAATTTTTTGTTGTTTAAAATGCAATTTTAAAACTGAAATGGGTTCAACATTCTAAAGAAACCTTGGAGCACTCAAATTCTACAAATTAAACAACTTAAACTCAAAATTTTAAAGATCTCTCCCTGTTTTTAATTGAAAACCATAAAAAATATTGTGAAAAAAAACCATTTTGTGTATAAGTTATATTACATATTTTTTATATTAGTTAGACATATTATTATAGTTAAATAATATTAATTTGGGATAGAAAATTAAAAATTATCCAAAAATAACTATGATTTTTTATTTTTCAATTTAATTAAAAAAATATGATTTAAACCAATATCATATTTGATTTCCATTTAGTTTTTTATTACTTTATCGTATTATTTATAAATCAATATTGACAAATATTTAATTTATATAAGTATGATTGATATATTATTATTTGAATCTTATTTCAATTTGTTTATTAAAATAAATGTTAATAACACAATTTGTCCATGGGTCTTGGATAGATGGTTATCAGGTGTTTTGTTAAGGCAATCCTTAATGTGCAGTCACCGGTTCAACTCCCTACCCTGATCAGGGTGATATATTGGACATGATGAAGATGTAGTCCTACCAAGCTTACAAAAAAAAAAATTAATAACACAATTTAATTATGCCGAAAGGATTTTTCTCTATGGAGTTGCTTGAGAAAACACTGTTCAACCTAGCCAATATCCTCGCTCCATTTTCGTCGTTCCCTCCCATAAAGAATCGACATGTGGAAATCTTTTATCAACATATATCTTGTCTTTAACTATGGAAAGCTTGGCAATAAGTATACGCAGACCTAACTAAGGGGGGGCCTAACTGTGAATGTTATATGTCGTGGCTTTGCTTGGTGAGGAAATGATCATAACCGCCAATTATGTGATGCCTGCTTTAACTATCAACTGGCTTGTTTATTTGTATGATATTGTTTCAACCTTTTTATTAGTTAATGATGCAGAAGAAGGAATTACTGCAATTGTATCTTCTCATCAATGGACTTGACATAAAATAATGAAATTGTTCCATCTACAATTCAAATTAATCATGTTGGAGATGATGTTCAGCAAGATGTAAATCTAGGTGCTAACGTCGTTGAACAAAATGTAATTGAAGAGAATGGTCCTCCTTGGAATCATAATATAATTACATCAAGAGAGAGGTTTCTTTTGATAGCCCAAAGGAGGGCTTCATATTTTGCATATTTCAAACCTCAAGAGGTCCCAACCCAATGCTCGTTAGGAAAATATTTTTGGCAATGATGACCTTGCTTCTTTAGTTAATGAATGGCAGCCTTCCCGGGAGACTTTTTGACCTAAGTTATATCTCCCTCGCTATATGGTTTATGTTTAAACTTCTTGTTCAAACATGTTGAACATATTGAGATGCTAGAAGGAATTCCTGATTCAGCCAAGAACAAAATTTGTACTTATTTCTATGCATTGCGTAAAATGACTCCTCGGACCTTAAGATTATTCATTATAGGGTCTCCAACACAAATTTGCATTCCAGACTACTCTCTTATACCATAGAAAGATCTTACCAAGCTCATTGCAGAATGTTCAACAACTAATATAGAGGTATTGCAATTGGACATGTATGGACGCACTTTTTAAGATCGTTTAAAGCAAGATACCTTTGCTCATTCTTCTGTAGGCTTTCCTTGCTTAACTTGCCTCTCTCTGAAGGGTGCATATTGCCTATCATATGTTGGATTGAGATCATTTGTGCGGATGGCTCCTTTGCTAAGTTCTGTTGATTTGAGTCAATGCTCATTATTATCTGTAGATGGCATTAATACTCTAGCTGACACTTTGGATCCAGTGATTAAGGAATTGCATCTGGACTGGTGCCAACAACTAGAACCCTTCAAGATTATGTCTGCATTAAAGAAGATGCACAAATTGGAAGTGTTATCAATGGCAGGGATACCAGGTGTTAAGGATTAGTTTGTCAGTAAACTGCTTTCTTACCTGGGTTGTCACTTGAAAGAACTTTCTTTAGCAGACTGTGGAAAGATGATTGATGGTGCCCTAGAAGCAATAGGTGTTGTGTGTTGTGCACTAAATGTTCTCATTATGGACAATCTTTCTCTTTTGATTGATACGCCACTTAGCCACCTTGCAAATGGATGCAGATCACTTCAAACCCTATCGTTAAGAAGATGTCCATTCAGTGATGACATTGTTGTTGCATTCAATGGTGCTTCGAGGAATTGTTTATCTGATCTTTCTCTCAACAATGTAAAGGAGGTTGCAAATCATATTGTCTTAACCCTTGTGCGCAATACCCATGACACTTTGTCAAGTTTAGATGTATCTTGGTGTCACAACTTGAAAGATGAGCCTCTAGGGTTGCTGGCGGGTTCTTGTTCTCTTCTACGAGAGCTTTTATTATTTTGGTGCACCCAGGTTACAAATAAAATCCTTAAAGGTCATTCAAATACCCTTTTGAAAGTTACTGGAGTGAAGGACCAACCCCTTTACTGAGAGTTATATTCATCATCTTGTATTAAAAGTGAGGGAAGACTACCTTTTGCACAATGTGTGCCACAAAGGGCGGGATGTTCCTATTATCACACAATATTTCATTTTGTAGTTGCACACTTGTAAGGTTGTTCTCGTGATCCTAAAGAATGAAGGATGATTGTGGTCTACTCAGTTGTTTTGCAAATTTTTTAAGGCCTGCATGGTTGATTTCCATAATGTACGACATTATTCTCTTGCAAATGTAAAGTGTCAGTAAGTGTTTGCAAAATGTACAACAATGCCACTATTATACAATGATTTCTCAAAAGTCAATAATCATCAATGAGGACCTCACATTACTTATTTTTTTTTAGGAAAAATGAATATAGCTACTTTGAGGATATAGAATTGCAAGATTTTGAGGATGCCAACTGCTGATGAAAATATTCCTTCTAGTCTTTTTTGACGGTCCCTTACTGTTGTTGTGCATGTTGCTATACTTGTTTCCATACAAATTGAATACCAAATTCAAGTTGATGTTTCCAAATTGATTTTAATGTAAAAAACATCTTCATTTTCAATGACCGATCAAAGATTAACACAAAGAACTTCGATTCATTTCTCAAATTTCTCTAGAAGTCCTTGAACTCCATCATGAGTAGCTTTTTCCTTTGCATTTAATTCTTTCAGTTCCTACTTGTTACGCCTATACATTTTTACAAGAGGTGCTTGCCTTTGTATCACTGGAGCTTGGCATGTTAATTGAATTGGATTGGATTAGTTGAGAGTGAACTAATACTCGATATTAGTTTGGCCTCTTTGTAAGGCACATTGTTATATTTTTTATATATATTTTTAATTATGTTGTATGTGTGATTTATATTGAATTTGGGTTTGAGGAATTTTGATTGTAATTAGGTTTGAGGAATTTTGATTTTTAAATAAATGAGCGGACAAGATTGGATTTCAAGAGAATATTTTGTCTAACAGATAATCCATCCAACAAATATATGGAAAGTATTTGGATGAGTTTTCAATTTCAAATCAAAGAATAACATATTTAATTTAAAAATTATTTATTTCACAACCTGTTAAGCGCTACGTTGAACTTCCAACGATTGACTGTATGTTCAAGATTGGTTGGGTTTTCAATCGTTCATCAGACATTGGTATTCCTTTGCAGTTGTGGCTCTCGCTAACTGATTGAAAAAGATGGGTGGAGATAGGAATATTTGCATACTCCTCTGCCGTCACGAATTTCACTAATCGATTGAGAAAGATGGGTGAGACATTACTACATTCACGAATGTGGTAGTGGCTTCCATGAACATGATTTTCCTTTGCTTTTGGGTTGTTGCTGCTAATCACCAATTTAACCTAAAAGAAATGCCTGACATAAGCAAATTACTATTCATAGGTTTCGATCTCCAACTAATCCCCAATATGTTTGGTTGTTGCTAATCACCAATTTTGTAAATCATCTCTAATTGTTACACAGTAATTTGTCACCGTCCCTACCATTCCCCGTCCCGCCCAATGGAGGACCCATTTTGTGACCTGTGAACATTGTCATGCCTTGAAATCATCATCAATGCATTCCTCTAAGCATGAG
Source organism: Pinus albicaulis (assembly GCA_034641835.2). Lineage (NCBI taxonomy): Eukaryota > Viridiplantae > Streptophyta > Pinopsida > Pinales > Pinaceae > Pinus > Pinus albicaulis. Next base: position 498,025,290 of record CM076583.1, on the reverse strand, counting down.
CTTCAATTGCCCTAAAGACATCTCCTTGCAAAAACTCATGAAAACATCTCCTTTTGCATTAGCGCGGGAAGACAGTTCATCACTCGCACCAATGGGGAAAATCCTACAAAGAGGCCGCGCCAACTGGCGCTCTGTCCCAGAGCAGTAGTCGCGCCAGCCAATTTAAGGAGTGTTTTTTAAATAAATATGGCGGAAGTTGTGTTTCAACAAACTCATAAACCATTGCCTATCTTGAGTTGGGAGGTTTGGCTGTGGGAGTTCCATGGAAGGGAAGTGGTTTGCCACCTCCCATGGAACCTTCCTTGTTGATTCCAATCCCACAATAATAGGGATCCCAACTCCCTCCTTCCCCATCTATAAAAGCTTGCTCAATTCCATGGCAAGCTAATCTTGAAGTGCCTAAGCTTTGAATCTCCAAATTCCCAAGAGCCTTTGTGCTGTAAGAGCCCTCTTTCTTCCCTTAAGGCCGACTCAAGTAAGGAGACTATCGTCGAGAGACTCTGGAGAGGTTTGCCCTTTCCCTGGCGCGCTTTGCGAGACGTGAACGACTGGAGACCCATCCGAAGGAGACCGCGACGTCAGAACATTGGTTGTACTCTCTTTTGATTGTTATTTAATGAATGATTATGGTTATGGTTCCACTCTGTTTTCACTTATGTTAATAACGAGTTATATCCTTTCTGACTGATATATAGTTGTGTATTCTGGATTTTATGCTTGTATTCGTGTTGTTTCTTGCATGTGCAGGTGTCCATCCGTGGAGATCGTGGGAGGATCGTGATCTTCCGAGGCTGAGGAACGGGAACGCTTTCTTCTACGGATCATAGCATTGGATTCCAGGTAGGCCTCCATCTTTGGTCTTTTATTTGTAACTAGGAACTTGCGCTGTAACATTTGATGATTGTTGCTAGACCCCTGCTGGGCTAGTAGGGATCGCCTCTGTCCGCAGAGGGGATTTACCTCCTCAACAATTTTGCGACTCCGCTGGGGATCGTCTAGATTTCACTGTCTCGTTTAGATTGTCTCGTTTTGATTGTTTTATGATTTTCCTTGCTTGGTTAGCCTTCTGGGCTGGGTTCTTTTGCTGTTTTTTGCTTCTTGGTTTGCTTAGTTTACATTGATCTGCTTTTGGAGTAGTTCTTTTTTGTTTTTGGCTTAGAAACTCGACTGACGCGCTTTTTAGCCCGACAGTCGCGCCAATTGGCGCATGTTGCTTTTGTATAGCCCGCGCCAATTGCTTGCTGGTGCCAGTTGCAGCCTTACAGTCGCGCCACTCCTGTAGGGTATTTGAGTTTGCTCGGTTTTGAGCTCTCTGGGTCTGGTTAGTGCTTTTCTTCTTGATTTTTCGACTACCTGAGTGTGTTGGGGTCCTGTTTGACTGGGAATTTGCCTTCGTCCCTTGGTTGTTTGCTTTTATCTATCGATTTCACGTTTTAAGCCCTAGGGCATCTAATGGCTTTGTGTATCGAGCCCTCCTTGGGAGTTTTGGTGTTTCGTTTATCCAGTCAACTCTCTGATTGCTCCTCTGCATTCTTTTAGTAGTTGTTCACTGTTTTGTTGCGATTTTTGGGTGATTGCTCGTTTCTTCATTCAAATTTCGTTTGGTCTTGCTTTGGGCCTAGATCACATGGTCCATTGGAGCCTTTGAGTCTTTTTCTTGGTTTTGAGAGACTTTGGTCGATTTGAGATCTGATTGCTTGTGTCATTGAGTGAAATTTGTTTGTTTTGCTCTCTCAATATCGTTTCTCAAGTTGTTCCGTTTATTTTCAGTTTGTTTAGTGCATCTAGCTATCAAACGTTGAAAATTACAAAAAAAATCTCTTGTGCTTTTGGTTGAATTAGTGCAAATTGAAATTTTTCGATTTTACTAGTAATTAGTGATTTGAATGAAAAGTTTTCAATTTCATTAGTTGCATTAGAGATCTCATTGTTTGTCTTCCGATCATTTTGTTTGTGTAAAAACTCTCAACTCTTCTGTAGCTAGTTTTCATCGAACGAAATGGTGTACTGTGGCATGTAGCTTTGCATTTAAGAGTTTTTGAAACAACACATTCGTTAGGGCCTGAAAACTGGAACTTAATTGAAGATCAACTTTAAAATCTATTCAATTAACCTAAGGCAGCATTGAAATCTAATGAAACATATTTAGAGGTCTAGGCTAGAGACGTGTTCCGGCGTCTTTAAACCTAGCAGCTGTCGTTCGCCTTTTGGCTTTAGACAGCGCTAGTACGGACTTGTGCTCCCCGTACCGTCGTGTATATAAAAGGAGACCCCTCTAGGTTTTCAATCCTTTATCCACAGGAAGCCGAGTCTGCCGCCCTATACCCGTGATACACCGAACACAACATTTGGGGAGATTGCCTGCACGTACGGAAAGTCCTTGGTTGATTTCTTTTTCATTATTAAAACCAAGGTGTATATTGCAGTTCACGGTTATTTGGGACACCCTTTGTGCCTAGTATTCCTGAGCAGTCATTTGGTCTTTTCTGACTCCCTAAATTTGAAAAGACCGTCAAGCGCTTGTCCTTTCACGCTTGTGTCAAACCTGAAAGAGATAGAGTCATCTTTTATCGTTTCTCGACTCTTAAAACATGAAACGGTGAAGTTTCTTATTTTTCAATGTGGTAAAAATTAATCACCCACGATTATACGCCCTGTTAGATATTGCTTGTTGGCCGTTTGATCGTGTGTCTTGGCTCTTTTTCGGCCCGTGTGTGGTTTTGAGTTTTGATGGCCACCTTTTCAGAGTTTACCAACCAAGGGATCCCCTCAGAAGGGAATCCTGGTCATTTTCCTCCTTTTGGAAATGTTGGTGCTCCTTACATGGCGATGTTGTCCCTTCCCGGGTTAACTGTTGGGTTGCCTGTTTGGTTGTTCTAAACCTCTGTAATCCTGAATGTCTCCACTACTGTTCAATCAGTTCCTCCACCTGAACAACATCATGTTGATTCCAAGGTGGACCTCTCCCCTTCTTCGCCTGTTTCTGCGTCCTCCTCTTCTACTTCACCTGGTGAAAGCATGGATTTGAGTAACCAGGTGGTTAAGAAGAAGAAGAAGAAGACAAAGAAGAAGAAGTCTGATAAGCGAGAGGCTAAAAGTGCAGCCATTGTTTCTGAAATATCTTCTCTTGATAAACCTTCCAACCCTCCACGGAAAGTCAAGTTCCCTTGCATGTTGTGCACGGGAGACCATCTTCTTCGAGACTGCCCTGGCATTCCCAAGGTGCTCGAAGCATGGTCCGACGATTGCCCGCCATTGCCTTTGGCTTCCGGGAGTCAGGTTGGGGGCACGTCTTCAGCTGCTGCTGGTAAGACTCCTAAGAAACAGGGTAAGATTACCAATCCCTGTAAGTTGTGTGAAGGGAACCATGCCATTCACCTTTGTCCCTATATGGATGAAGCCAAGCAAGTTTTGGACAACTCAACTGTTTCTACACCACGCCTCCCGGCTGGTTATAAACAGCTTTCTTTGATTCCTCCACTAGCTGATCCTACGATTGGTCAAGCGTCATCCTTGGTCGATCCCACTCCCTCAGAAATTCGGATTCAAGAATCCATTCCCGACCAACCATTGGTCGTAGGATCGGTTGAACTGGCCCCGTCCGTGGTGCACCAGGTATTTTCTGTCGAGAGTGGATCTCACACCTATGTCCTTCTCCCTCGATTTCTTCTGCATTCTTCGTACTGAGAAATATTCTCCTGTCCCTGTGCTTCAAGAAGCTGCTCCTCCGCCTCCCATGATGGAGGCTCCGGAGGATATCCCTCCCGCCTTCGAGATGGAGGTTATGGAGGATGCTCCTTCTTCCGTAACATCAGGGGAAGACCTTCGCATTTCGATGGTAGCCCCTCCGAGTAGTTTGGTCGCCTCCTTTGATTGGAGTCGATTTGCAGGATTCCGCCTTCCGTCTTACGTGCCTTTCGAGATCACAGTACAGGCTCTTGGTCTGGTCGTACCCAACACCATTATAGACGAAGTTGCCTCTGTTAGTATTCTATCCTCAACTACCTGGCAAGCTTTCGGTTCGCCGCCGCTTGCGCCTGTTACGCAGAATCTGCTCACTTTTAACAGAAGGACGAGTCAACCGTTGGGAATCCTTCCAAGGTTACCGATTACTTTGGGAGGCAAAACCGTCCATATGGACGTGATGGTTGTTCCAGGCCCCTTGGATTTCAATCTGCTTTTGGGGCGCGATTACACCTATGCCATGGGAGCGCTTTTCTCCTCCCTCTTTCGCGTGATGTGCTTTCCACATGAAGGACGGATCGTCACCATTAATCAGCTTTCGTTCTTTGGTCCTAATGTGGCACCTGGCCCGCCATCACCCCCTCCTGGTTTCTATCCACCCGTTGTATCTGCCCCACCGCAGGTCAACTATGTGGCCACCTACCCCGTGCCTGTACTCAGTGATGATGCTGTCGTGCATAATGTGCTGGGGGCATTGGGTCCTGATTTCCAAGATGTTGTTCTCCCATTTGGTGCGGAACTCTTGGAAGCCACGACTTCCTGTTCATTATGATGAAGTTCGTGTGGAGCATAGTTCGTCTTCCTGTGTCAAGCTCCTTAAAAAATGAAACTGGGATTGGTCGGAGCAGAGTTCATTGTCTTGTGTCAAGCTCCTTAAAAAATGAAACAAGGTCGTCGGAGCATAGTTCCTTGTCTTGTGCCAAGCTCCTTAAACCATGAAACAAGGTGTCATGAGGATAGTTCTTTTAATGTGTCAACCTCGTTAAAATAATGAAACACATTCCTGTTCAATTCGAGTCTTCGATAATTTCTCGTAAAATCCCAGTCGAGTCTTTCTTAGATCTCGTAACTTGAACCTTCACTCCCTCCATCTTTTTACTCAGGTGCATGGACTGAAGCTTAGGGGGCATGTACCTCGAATTGAGTCACCATGCTGGGGGCATGCTTACTTTTTCAAGCATAGTTTGTTTCCGTTTCAAGCTTGTGTAAAAATGAAACCGGTTTCAAGCATAGTTTATCTTGGTTTCAAGCTTGTGTAAAAATGAAACTAACTTCAAGCAGAGTTTCCTGATTTCAAGCTTGTGTAAAAATGAAACCTTTCCCATTTTACCTCTTGTGATTGCCATTTTATCAACCTGTTTTTGCCAAATGAGCCTTGGTTTTCTCACTCCATCGTCACTATCTGCTTGGTCGATCATATGCCTTCACTTGGTTGTTTTACCCGTTCCTGAGGAACCGCTGCGATGAGTGGTCTTGTTAGCCAGCCTCTTGAATTTTATCTTGTTTTGAGCAATTCCATCATTACCGGAACCAGTTGCTACCCTTTATACCACTCGTTCCTCTAGGTGGAGTCATCTTTCAGCTCTTCCTCACTCTCTAAACATGAAAAGATTGCCGAGGCCCCTTGTCGCTTTCGATCTCGTTAAAGTGACACTTAATCGACATCTACCCAAGATAATGCTTACCCCTTTTTCGAGCCGGGATGGATTATTTTACGTAAAGGAATACCCTAGCCTATCGCGACTAGGAGGTTTTCGATATTGTTTCCTTTCTACCTTTTCGGATCTGGGGAACTATTTACGAAAAGGGATCTGTGGAGTTTTCTTTTCTGCTGCCTTTTCAAACTCTCTAAACATGAAAAGACGCTGAGTTCTCCCTTTGTCAGACTCGTTAAACCCTGATGACATCGGATCCAGTCGAAATGACGTTCTCCGAGTTCCTCCTTCCTAGGACTCGTTAAATGCACTAGGATGGATTTGCCCGAAGGGCGGACTTATATTACAAGCATATGCTATCCCCTTCAAGCTTGTTATCAAAAATAATTTGGGTACTCGCCAGAAATGGTGGGGGAAAAATGGAACCATCGTCGTTGTCGTCGGCAGTATGTCGCTCTTGAACATGGCACTTGTCTGCATTCGTGTCGGGTTGGGGACATCTCATCTCGTTGCTTCACTTTGCCTCCGTGGGTTTGGATAATCCTTTTTGACCTCTCATCTGCTCATTGCCTCGTCACCATGACCTCTGATCCATTGATGTCAAATACTGCCAAGTCCACTGTCGTGCCGTTTATATGTTCAAGAGAAGTTGGCCTCTGCGAATATCAACCTTCCTCTGATTCTCATACGATTCTGATTCACAACAAAAACATCAAGTTCCTCTGTCTCGTGTCGATGATGTGGGAAACATTATGGCCCACCTTCGATCAAGGTCACTTCCTGTCGACTTCAGCTCATTATCCAGGAAGTTGATCTAGAGACTCCTTTATGGTACCTTGGAGCCTGCATGCCTTAATGGCAGGTTTGTCGCATTCGACGTGGGGTTTTCATCATTGGCCTCCGATTGAGTGATTCTTCGGGTGTTCGATGCTAGCTCATTGATTCACACGCCGTAGATTGTACCTGTAGTACCTTGAGTTCCATTGTCATTATTGGTGGTTCCTCTCGCGTCTGTTAACAGCTCTCATCATTGGTTGGTAATCAGACGATGTTCTTGCATGTTCGACTTCAGCTCACATATTCGCATGCTTGAACTTGTATTTTGTTTGGGTCGAGATGGAGCGCAAGACCCTGGATTGTGTCTGTTGTAATCCAGGCTGCGATTGTGGATTATTATCATTATGTATATGACTCATTGATTGGATGGCTGCGACCATACCTGAGTCTATTTATTTGATCCTTGCTGGATGGCTGCGCCCATACCCTGGATCCGGATTATAGTGTACTCTATTTCGGATGGCTGCGCCCATACCACACATACATCATATACGTGAGATATCAGTTGTATCTTTCTGCGCAGGTTTTCCGACGGCGGGCCTTCAGTTGAACATGTTCTCGTAAAGCATTTCACCCCTCTCTCTCTCGGGCCTCATACTTTAGGGGGCATTTGTTATACAATAATTTGTCACCGTCCCTACCATTCCCCGTCCCGCATAATGGAGGACCCATTTTGTGACCTGTGAACATTGTCATGCCTTGAAAACATCATCAATGCATTCCTCTAAGCATGAGCTTCAATTGCCCTAAAGACATCTCCTTGAAAAAAATCATGAAAACATCTCCTTTTGCATTGGCGCGGGAAGACAGTTCATCACTCGCGCCAATGAGGAAAATCCTACAAATAGGCCGCGCCAACTGGCGCTCTGTCTCAGAGCAGTAGTCGCGCCAGCCAATTTAAGGAGTGTTTTTTAAATAAAGATGGCGGAAGTTGTGTTTCAACAAACTCATAAACCATTGCCTATCTTGAGTTGGGAGGTTTGGCTGCGGGAGTTCTATGGAAGGGAAGTGGTTTGCCACCTCCCATGGAACCTTCCTTGTTGATAGGGCCAATCCCAAAATAATAGGGATCCCAACTCCCTCCTTTCCCATCTATAAAAGCCTGCTCAATTCCATAGCAAGCTAGTCTTGAAGTGCCTAAGCTTTGAATCTCCATATTCCCAAGAGCCTTTGTGCTGTAAGAGCCCTCTTTCTTCCCTTAAGGCCGACTCAAGTAAGGAGACTATCGTCGAGAGACTCTGGAGAGGTTTTCCCTTTCCCTGGCGAGCTTTGCGAGACGTGAACGACTGGAGACCCATCCAAAGGAGACCGTGACGTCAGAACATTGGTTGTACTCTCTTTCGATTGTTATTTAATGAATGATTACGGTTATGGTTCCACTCTGTTTTCACTTATGTTAATAACGAGTTATATCCTTTCTGACTGATATATAGTTGCGTATTCTGGATTTTATGCTTGTATTCGTATTGTTTCTTGCATGTGCAGGTGTCCATCCACGGAGATCGTGGGGGGATCGTGATCTGCCGAGGCTGAGGAACGGGAACACTTTCTTCTACGGATCATAGCATCGGATTCCAGGTAGGCCTCCATCTTTGGTCTTTTATTCGTAACTAGGAATTTACGCTGTAACATTTGATGATTGTTGCTAGACCCCTGCTGGGCTAGTAGGGATCGCCTTTGTTCGCAGAGGGGATTTACCTCGTCCGTAGAGGGGATTTACCTCCTCAACACTAATTATGTCGAAAGGCATTTTCTCTATGGAGTTGGTTGGCCAAACACTGTCCAGCCCAGCCAATCTCCTCGCTCCATTTTCATCATTCCCTCCCATAAAAAATCAACACTTGGAAACCTTTTATTAGCATTTATTATTCTTCAAGTTATACCTCATCTTTTTCTCTGGCAAGCGTGGCAAGAAGTATATGCAGACTTGACTAAGGGGCAGGTCGTTTTTCAGCGCAAAATTATAGCGTCTATAGGGGTAGGTTGTGTGAAAGGGCAGGGGTATAGCATCTCAGGTGTAGGTCGTTTTCCAGAGCATAGGTAAAGTGTCTCATAATATTTTGCGTTATCTTCAACCAGGTTTAATAATCCTCCTATTGCCTCATATTCATTTTTCGTGTCCTCTTTCTCACCAAAAAAATAAAGTGAAGATAAATATGGATGTCCCTTACGATATCACGGAGCGGATCTGAATGCACCGTATGTTGAAGCCGCATTTTCATCTTCATTATGGTGAAGAAAACGATAATCTGTATATCCCACAACTTGATCCCAAGTATAGAAGGTAGATCCATCGTACTTGTTCAACTTCGACGCTCCCAATGCGAATCTAAGAGGAAGATCATGATTTGAAATGAATAGATGACTGTAAGAAATAAGGCCAGCCTCTCCGCCACTCACTGCAACCATCCCAGAGTCCCTGGTATAACCTCTGGTGCCCATAAGTGTGCCTTTGTAGTCCCGTCTTAGTAGGGAATGGAAATTATGAAACTTCAAAATTTCCTTTTGATGTCGTCGTTGATGATACTTGTCGCGCATTTGAAATTTCCTTTTGATGATACTTGTTGAGATTCAACAAGATTATGAGCTTAGTGAAAAGAGTCACCGTCACTAAGTGGGCCCGCAGGCTATTTTTCGCACAAGTCTATTTTTAGACATGGTGATCATATTTCAGAAGTTGTAGGATGCTATTTGTGGATGGTTGATCAAGTTGGAAAAATAGATGAAACTCTGTTTTTAGAATATTGGGTGAAGTCGATTTATAGATCATCGATCTAAAAATAGAAGTGTCGATTATTATTAGCTCTTAATAATAATCCGACAATAAACAACAACTTATTCTCTTGGAGCACTTAATTTCAGTGCACAGATTTGGCAAATCAGTGGGCTGAAGGAATTACGCAGTTCCCAGGGTTTACTGGTGGTTCATGCATGGAGGAATCAGTTAGAACTGAAGTGGCAAAGTTATGACAAAGTTGGAAGAGTAGTTCATGGAGTCGTTATTCAATTTAACTCAGTTAATGGAGTTAAACTCAGTTAAACTAGTTGTATCTAGTCTAACTGAATGATACACTAATGAGAGTGGACTGAATTAATTAGTTAATTAATTCACAAATAATAATTCATTAATCAACTGAACAATACAACAGTTAACTACAGTGCATGTCAGTTCTAGTGGAGATCCAGTGGAGAGATAGGTGAAAGGGAAAGAAGGACTATCTGTTGTGACTATAGTGATGCATTGATTGCACTACACACACATTGGAGTTACCAATGAGCATTGCGCAATCAAGGCAAGTGTAATTCGAATTCATTCAGAGCTATTCTTCAGCAGGGATTGCGTAGTGGAGGCAGGCTGTCAGGAGGCAAGAAATTGGTGCATAGAGATGCAAATTTCTGCATGACAGTGTGTAATGAATCTATATTGTATTGAGAGCTTGATGTACTAAGCTTTGTATGAGATTGTTACATGATCTCCATGACACATAATATATGATATTTGGGGTTTTCAGCTTCAGGCTTTCCCGTCAAACATCTATGTTATGTGCAATTGTTTTTATTTGCTTCATGTGTTTGCAATTGAATGTTTAATTTCTGCAAAAGATTAACAATGGAAGGATTTTGTATTTAGCAAGAAGATAAATATTGTTAGATCAGGAGAATCTGGATATATACATGCATCTTGTATATAATTTCTACATGTATCATAGCAGTGTTAATTCTTGAATATTGCAATTATGAAGAATTTTTGAGTTTGTGTTGGTGGACAATTCGGATTTGCTACAAAAATTCTTGGTGCAGAACTTGAGTATACATTGAAATGTCTTTCAATGGGTTGCGATTGGAGTATGCCCTTGATGGGAGCTCGAATTACATAGCCTGGAAAGATAGGATGGAGGCAGTGCTGGACGATAATGGACTGAAGGAGTTCATCGATAGCGATGTTCCTAAGCTGGGATCTAACCATGCTGCATTACTTGACGCATGGCAAAAGAAGATAGCAAAGACAAGAAGAATCCCGTTGGAAGGTGTGAAGGACCATATTGTGTCCAACCTTCATAGGAAAGCCCTTCCATTCTTAATGTGGAAGGCTTTTACATATTTGTTCCAAAGCAGCAACGACCAGAGGAAGTTGGCACTGAAAGACAAGCTCAGAAAAATAAAAATGGAGAAGGGCGACAGTATTCCAAAATATCTCACGAAGTTTGCCCACTGTAGAGATGAATTGGGAAGTGTGGGGATTATTGTTGATGATGAAGACTTGGTGAGCTCGGCTCTCCTTGGGCTTCCAAAGAGTTGGCATAGCTACAAAGACTCTGTTAATGGACGAGAGAAACTGTCGGGATGGGAGCGACTTTGGTCGGATCTTGTGTAGGAGGAGATAAGGCGGGGTACCAGGGATGGCTCTTCGTCGAAGAATGAAAATGAAGATAATTTCACTTTGGCTGCCAAAGTAAGGAAAGGAAAGGGGAAGAAATTTCCTTCAAAATCCGAAGCAAAAGGCAAGAAGCAGGATTTGTCCAAAGTGAAGTGTTTTCACTGTCACGAACATGGGCACTTCACCACTAACTGCCCACAAAAGAAGAAGAACAAGAAGGCTGTTGGAGCTGCAACTGGAGAGGCCTTAGCCTCGCAATTTGAACTTGATTTCTCTTTGATCGCATGCTTGGTTGCAAGCTATATGGGATCGGTGTGGTATCCTGATAGTGGTGCGCCTTTCCATATGACGAGAGACAAGGAGTTGTTTAGTGACTTGGAGGAGAAGGACCTCCAGATGCATACAGAGATGGGAGACGATGGTTGATACAGTGCGATCGGAATTGGGACCATTACCTTTGAGAGGGAGTCCGGTAATCCATTCTTGTTGAAAGATGTTATGCATGTTCCAGGTCTGAAGAAGAACTTGGTCTCGGTTGCAATGTTGGAAGACAAAGGTTATGATATTGTTTTCAGTGAGGGAAAAGCTTTCCTGCGACATAAAACAATGGGTCAAACTAAGAAGATAGGAATTCGAGTTAAGAATATCTACAAGATGGAGGTAGATGGTTGCACTGCAATGGTGGGAAAAGTAGAAGAAGTGGTGAGCCGGGATGAGGGCGAATTATGGCACAGGAGATTGGGTCATCTTCACCATGGCACTTTGAAGATTTTGCAGTAGATTTCTACTGGACTTCCCAAGGGCACTTTTGTGCAGTCAGATCAGTGCAAAGGATGTACCATGGGTAAGTTTGTGAAGACCACCTTTCACGAGAAGGAGAACCATGCTTTGGTGATCCTGGAGAGAATTCACACAGACGTGTGTGGACCTTTCTCGGTTGCTTCAATAGCAAAACACAGGTATTATGTTATATTTGTTGATGACTATTCTCGTAGATGCTGGATCTTCTTCATGCAGAAGAAGAGCGAAACATTCTCAAAGTTCTGTTAATTTAAAGCATTGGTGGACAAGGAGTCAGGGAAGAAAGTGAAAGCTCTATGGAGCGATAATGGTGGTGAATACATCTCGGGCGAATTCAAAGACTTATGTAGCAAAGAAGGGATTTGAAGAGAACTCATAGCACCTCATAACCCACAGCAGAATGGGGTCGCTGAGAGGAAGAACAAAACGATCATGGGTGCTGCACGAGCGATGTTGCATGACCAAGGCCTACCGATGCACTTGCAGGCAGAAGCATGCAACATTGCGGTTTATGTGCAAAACTGTTGTCCTCATAGAGTACTTGGCATGAGTACCACTGAAGAAGCTTTTACTGGTAAGAAGCTTGATATTTCTCATTTGAAGATTTTTGGCTCATTTGTTTACATTCATGTGACAAAGGATGCCAGGAAGAAGCTAGAGCCGACTACAGAAGTTGGGATATTTTTCGGGTACACAGAAACACCCCATAATTATCATGTGTATTTTCCAGACAGTCGGATGACTGTGGTGCGACGGGATATAAAATTCAATGAGGTGAAAGCCATGAATTTGTCGCTTGAGAGGGAGCTACACTTGCATGCAGAGGAGGAACTTCTTGTTCCCAAAGATGAGCCTCTAGATGTGGATCAACCACAGGAGGAGATTCATGGAGTGGAGGAGTCCACTCATGCAGAACCAAACATCAAACAAGGCATAAAGTGTACCACAGAAGTTGAGAGATTGAAGCTTGATGCGGCACAGAATGTAGGAGTCCCTACATCACAGCGGAGACAGAGATAGTCACCTGACTGTTTTATTGGATACATGGTTGTTATGAGCAAGTGTATCGTGACAGAGCCATCTTCTTTTGAAGAAGCAGTGCAGGAGCCCACATGGGTAGATGCCATGGTGGAGGAGTATGACTCTATTGTCAGAAACAGTGCTTGGGAGATTGTTCCAATGCTGGTGGGTAAATAAGTTATAGGATCAAGATGGATCTACAAGGTAAAGCAAGCTGTTGATGGGAGCATCGAGAAGTATAAGGAAATATTTGTTGCCTGGGGCTTCTCACAGATCGAGAGGATTGATTATGAAGAAACCTTTGCACCTGTCGCACAATATTCTTCCATAAGGACCATCCTTGCTCTCTCAGTGCAGATGGGTTGGCACATTCATCAGATGGAAGTGAAGATTGCATTCCTTAATGGGATCATCGAGGAAGAGGTGTACATTGAGTAGCCTGAAGGATTTGAGATCTTCAACAGCGAGTCACATGTGTGCAGGCTCAAAAGAGCGTTGTATGGGCTGAAGCAAGCACCACGTGCTTGGTACACTCGGATCGACAACTATTTCACTGGACTTGGCTTCACCAAGAGTGAGGCGGATGCAAACCTGTACCAAATTGTGGTGGAGGGTAAGATTTTAATCATTGTTCTTTATGTTGATGATTTAATACTAACAGGTGATGAGCAGTTGATATACTCATGCAAGGCATATCTTGCAAAGGAGTTTGAGATGAAGGATTTGGGCCTCCTTCATTATTTCCTTGGATTGGCAATATGGCAGCGGGAAGGTGAACTGTTTGTGTCTCAAGGCAAGTATGCCCGGGAGATACTTGAGAAGTTTCACATGCAAGGCTGCAAGCCTATCGACACTCCTCTTCCAGGAAATTGGAGGAAAGAGGATGCTACATCGGTAGAGGTAGTGGATGCCATTGTTTATCGACAGTTGGTGGGTTCTCTCATGTATTTAGTTAATACAAGACCAAACATATGCTATGCGGTGAACCAACTTTCACAGGTGATGGTTAAGCCTACCAAGCTCTTTTGGAAGTCAGGCAAGCATGTCTTGAAATATCTCAGGGGCACATCTGAGTATGGCTTATGGTACAGACAGACGGATGAGGTGAAGTTGCATGGCTTCACGGATGCAAATTGGGCAAGCAGCCCAACAGACAGAAAGAGCACATCAGGAGGGATTTTCAGTATCGGATCTACGATAATTTCTTGGTACAACAGGAAACAAAGATCCATGGCACTCAGTTCAGCGGAAATAGAATACATGTCAGCAATTCAAGCTGCATGTGAGGCTATCTGGATGAGGAAGATCCTGGTTGGTTTGTTCGGTTCACATTTAGATCCTACAATGATACATTGTGATAATCAAAGTTGCATTAAACTCTCGATTAATCATGTGTTTCATGGTAGATCTAAACATATTGATATCCGGTATCATCATATTAGAGATTGTGTGCAGCGGAAGATCATGTTGCTTCAGTACATTCCTACGGAAGATCAGGATGCAGATATTCTAATGAAGGCGCTCACCAGGAGAAAATTTGAATACCATAGAGGCAGGATCGGGGTGAAAGATAATCCCTATCTTGTTGAGAGGGAGTGTTGAGATTCAAAAAGATGACGAGCTTAATGAAAAGAGTCGCCTTCACTAAGTGGGCCCGCAGGCTATTTTTGGCGTAAGTCTATTTTTAGACTATGTCTATTTTTAGACATGGTGATCATATTTCAGAATTTGCAGGATGCTATTTGTGGATAGTTGATCAAGTTGGAAAAATAGATGAAATTCTATTTTTAGAATATTCGGCGAAGTCTATTTATAGATCGTTGATCTAAAAATAGAAGTGTCGATTATTATTAGCTCTTAATAATAATTCGACAATAAACACAAACTTATTCTCTTGGAGCACTTAATTTCAGTGGACAGATTTGGAAAATCAGTGGGCTGAAGGAATTACGCAATTCCTAGGGTTTACTGGTGGTTCATGCATGGAGGACTCAATTAGAACTGAAGTGGCAAAATTATGATAGAGTTGGAAGAGTAGTTCATGGAGTTGTTATTGAGTTTAACTTAGTTAATGGAGTTAAACTCAATTGAGCTAGTTGTATCTAGTCTAGCTGAATGATACACTAGTGAAGGTGGAGTGAATTAATTAGTTAATTAATTCACAAATAATTAGTCATTAATCAATTGAACAATACAACAGTTAACTACAGTGCATGTCAGTTCTAGTGGAGATCCAGTGGAGAGATAGGTGAAAGGGCAAGATGGACTATCTGTTGTGACTATAGTGATGCATTGATTGCACCACACACACATTGGAGTTGGCAATGAGGATTGCGCAGTCAAGGCAAGGGTAATTCAAATTCATTCAGAGCTATTCTTCAGCAGGGATTGCGCAGTGGAGGCAGGCTGTCAGGAGGCAAGAAATTGGTGCATAGAGATGCAAATTTATGCATGACAGTGTGCAAATTTCTGCATGACAGTGTGTAATGAATCTATATTGTACTGAGAGCTTGATGCACTAAGCTTTGTATGAGATTGTTACATAATCTCCAAGATACATAATATATGGTAGTTGGGGTTTTCAGCTTCAGGCTTTTCCGTTAAACAACTGCGTTATGCGCGATTGTTTTTATTTGCTTCATGTGTTTGCAATTGAATGTTTAATTTCCACATAAGATTAACAATGGAAGGATTATGTATTTAGCAAGAAGATAAATATTGTTAGATCAGGAGAATCTGGATATATACATGCATCTTGTATATAATTTCTACAATACTTGTCGCGTCGTTTGTTGATGTCGTCTTTCATGAATTGGTTGATTAGATAGCCATGGCTAGCGTGGATCTCAACCCTGTCGGAACCTGCAAGATTGATAATAATTGTCTCACAGTTGTTTTATCATTCCATTTATGCGAATTCAAGGACGAAATCGTTGGGTTACTTGGTTACCTGCAACCATGACATTTCTGGCGGCTTGGCGGAACTGTTGGACGAAAAGCATAATCTCTAAGGCTTCAAGCGCTCTAGGGTTTGAATAATTGCCTAACGATACGTTAGGCATATTTATTTTCCACTCATCTTAAATCTTCTTGCTCGTCGACGAAATGAGTAAATCTCCTTTGGGTTGGTAGATTGTATATCAAATAAACAAAATTGGGATTAAGTAGTTGAGAAAATTAATTGAAAGTAATCACTTACTTGTGCTTGAAACAAAAATCAAAGGATGTTTGGAGCACATTATGACTATTAGTTTAAGAACAAGAATTCACCAATATGCGATGCCCACCCGACGTGCCAGATTTGACAGAAAATTATACCGCCCTTCATATGTACTACGTCAACAACTCGTTTCCAGGCATTTATTTGTTCAATGGTAAAAATTCCTGGCGAATTGGGAAACCTACCAAAAAAACTATCAAACTGCCTTGCAACATATTTATATTAACAAAGTTATTGCCGGTGAGTTATTTGAAATAGGGTACCCAAATATTGTTTCTCCAACAAAAGAAGCTTCAATGATGAGCAATCCTCCCGGAGTGCTTCTCTGTGAATAAAAATTAACATGGGCAGGCTGAGGAATGTGATTTATTACTCGACATCTTGTCAAAGGAGCCAACACAACTCTGCAAGGTGAAAGATGCCAAAAGTGATGCTGTTGGAAAATATGATTCCAGTGGCATGCCTCAATCTGTAATGAGCCTACACCCTTTATCCTTACAACCTTCATCCACATAATCACCAAGCCCAATAGAAGCCAAAGCCTTTTGTCTGTTTCCCATTTACACCTTTTAGTTGGGCGACCCATGGATCCCAATTGGTTTGGTGCGTTGCTCCCACGAGATGCCCGATTTTGTATGGAGTATTGTTGGGGTCAACCAAGGATGCCTCCATTTTTCCTTGTCGCGAAGGCAATTCTACTATGTGGATAGATAAATTGTACAACAGTTTAGACCAAGAGGGCCGCGGTGATGGATTGACAATCGACGACAACTTTTGGTTATGGTAGTTTTCAACTCAGGGCCGGTTCTTACTATTGATTTCTCAAACTTGGAAACCGTGCCATATTCTCATCGCAAACATTTCGTTTTGCTATCCAATGAGATGGAAGAAAAAGAACGGTGAAAACCAATTTGAACAAGTGAGCCACTCTTCTCCTGATACCATTGGTGCTTTGTTATGGTAAAATGGTTGAAACTTGAAAGTATATATTTTTAGGTTCTAAGTCAAGCTCCCCTTTGTTTTGGGTTGGAGTTGGGATGTTTCTTCCAGTGACACTATATCGGTCTTTTAATTGTCTCTTTACCAAACTCCTCCAAGCCTGAGTTGACTCAAGTTTGACTCCAATCTTTGGGGAAAGAATCAAATCAGGGCCATTAAGAGATAACTTGGTCCAAAGTGTTGTTGCAATAGTGATTGACTATCAAACTTTATTCTATCTTTAGCATACAAATGACAACTTCTGAAAAAAATAAAAATAAAATAAAATAACATACAAATGACAAACCACCTGTCGACGCCAAGAATCCATGACATTTTGTTGGTTGTGCTATCATCTATAGCATCCGTGGATGCTATAGAAAGTAAGACTCAAGTAGAGATCACATTCATTGACACGATCTCTTTTGATTGCAATGACTGGAGTGGTTCGTGAGGTTAGAAAGTTTTTCCCCTTCAGTATGGTTTTATACACCCCATAAAATGACATTGATGATGTACCCTGACATGTAACAGAAAAAGAGAGTTTCCTTCCACATTTAAAGCTCCTCTTTTTGGCATTCCTTTGCATCTTTAAATACAATTGCTAGTTATTTTATTTTTAATTTTTCCATTAAAACTTGATTTAAAATCCTTAACGAGATTGATAGCGACATTTTCTAAAAACACTAAAAAAGAAGAAGAAGATGTTAATGGTTTTACCCTCATATATTCACTGCAAATTATAGCAATCGCCATGGATCCAAAGTAACTGAGTGGATTATGGTGTCAAACATGCCCTAGATCAAAAGTAACCACGAGTTTCATCACCAAAAGAGGAAATCTGCCCAATTGAGGGTGGCGCTGCAATTAAAGAAGCAGCAGCATTCAATTGCATACAACACTGATGCGTGTCTTAATAAGAAAATCAGGGTTACTGTCCCAACACAATTGAGAGCGCCCTTTGAGGAAATCATGAACAAAATCAAGACGGAGTATAAAGTTTAAATATTTGTTTTGTGGTAGCGGTCAAAATTGTGTTGCCACTCACCCACTTAACGTAAGCAAAAAATTACAGAATTGTTTTCGATTGCTTCGAGGCTACCTGCTTCTTCGGCTTTGCATTGAACCTGGGTAAATTAAATTCAAAAGAAAGGTATGGGATGGGCAACCCGAGTGTGAAAAATTGTGGGGCGTTGCATATTGACTGTTCATATCGTCCTGTATTCGTGACGATTTGAAGAATAACGGCTGGAATTGTTAATGATTTGGATAAATTTGGAGACGTCAAATTATTTTAATCTTGCAGTTAATAAATGTTGTGATTGCAAATCCTCAATTTATCAAATTTCTATGCAATATCCAGATTGAGTTTTTGTTCAGAAACGAACGACAATGTGAGTGCCAGCTACTTATACTTATTTCATTTTCTTTAAAAAAAAATAAAAGAAAAAGGATGACATCATACATTTAACTTTCAGACTAGTAAATAAAATAAAAAGAATGACAGCACACCAGTTTACTTTGACACTAGTTCCTATTTGTGACCCCATGATGATGATTATGTGCGCCATACTGATAGAATCCACTTCGTCTCCTCTGTCGGTCACTAGTAATTTAATATTGTTGTTTAGTTGTTGAGAACTATCACTGTTCAGTTTCATTCACTGCTGCTGTTTTAGGTTTACATTGGATCGACTACATTGTTGGGTGCAGTCAAAATCTGAGCTGGGTTGAGTTTGGCTCGCTCTTTCTCCTCCTTATAATTAATAAAAAGAAATTTTACACTGTGTATAAAAAGTTTTACACTGTGTTGGGTTGGGTCGGTTTGATACGGAAGTCGATTTTGAGATTTAAAGCTGTATTTGGCTTTGTAGGAAACATTTGGTTTTTGCCATTACAGGTGCTTCTTTATTGGGCGGACAATGGAGCATTGCCAACCGTTAGATAAATCTAAAGCCACGTTAGGTTCTGCTGAAAGCTGCAAGTTGCTCTAAAATACACATACTTTGGGTTTTGGCTATTGTCGATTTTTCATTTCATTAGGCTTCTAGATGTCCGAATCTGAATCGACGACGCTCTAGAAATTTCGAACCTCCGGGCGTTTTGCTCTCTCTATCATTCGTGTTTACATCGGACAAAACATAAAGAAGAATCCTCTTTCTGTGGGAAAATTCCGCTGGATTTGTGAGGGAATCCTCTTTCTGTGAGAAAATTCCACTGGATTTGTAGGGACAATTCAGTCTATTTTTCGAGGGCTTACATTTTAGGGCACTGACGTGATGTGGATCTGGTTCATCGAGAACAAATCTATGCGGGCGTATTGTTAGTAATAATTTTTCCACTAGTGTAAGCAGTGAGCTTTCAATACTGAACAGAGGCTTGCTTGCGTTTCAACATGCCAAGGGGTAGAAGTGATGGAGTTCAATTTCAAAGGAAGTCTCTGGTCACTGGTCTATTCGTTATGCTGTTTTTACTAGGTCTTCTTTTCGTCTATTATGGATCTTTCTTTGGGTCCGGAATGCTTCAAAGTACTTCAACTCAAGTCGAAAGATCATCTAGAAAGCTTGGAGGGAATAAGGGTGACAATGATGATGAAGACAATGGATCAAATCTCCAGGAGGATATACTCATAAGGGAAAAAAGGAATACAGAGGATGGCGAAGAAAGCGATCCCAAGGTTGAGAACGAGATCCCAAACGAAGAAACCGACCAAATTACATTGAAAACCTTCCCTGTAAGTATTCAATCAAAACTTTTGTGTGGGATATTTATTGTTGTTCTCCTCGGAATCATTATACTTTCGTATTCACTTTTTCTGTTGTAATTTACCCAGTTGCTAATATTGGACGAAAATTTACTCGTCTGTTTTATAGGAGTGCGACAGTAAGTACTCAGAGTTAATTCCATGCTTGGATCGTAATCTTATCTACCAATTAAAGCTTAAACTCGAATTGGGTCTTATGGAGCACTACGAAAGGCACTGCCCTCCTACAGAACGACGCTTCAATTGCCTGATCCCTCCACTGGAGGGCTATAAGGTCCAAATGCTTCTTTCATCTGTAATTTTATCTTGCGTTTTGCTCACAGTTTCCTGTATATTTAATTTCCTCGAATTTACAGTTTCAGTTTCACTTTGTAATCTCTTTTACTAGGTACTGTTTTCAATACCAACCTTTTTACTTTAAAGATTTTGGATGACTAATGTTCTGGGATCTGAGGTCCTGTGTTGGTAGCAGTGACAAAATTATATCTATATCTTATTCAGGTTCCTATCAAATGGCCAGCAAGTAGGGATGAAGTATGGAAAGTTAATATACCTCATACACATCTGGCAGAGGAAAAATCAGATCAGAATTGGATGATAGTGAATGGAGATAAGATCAATTTCCCTGGTGGTGGTACTCACTTCCATAATGGAGCTGACAAGTACATTGCAGCCGTTGCAGATGTATGGTATTTATAATTTTTAAATGAACCGAGATGGCATTTTATTAGTATGGCATTTTGAACTTAAAAGCTTAGATGGCTGAACTTTTCGAATATATATCGTTCCACAAATGAGAGTTTGTAGTTTATAATCACCATGCATTTTGAATTTCTGCCCTTGCAATGTAATTACACGGTTTTGTGAACAGATGCTGAAAATTCCGGGAGGGAATCTGAGCAATGGTGGCAAGATCAGAACAGTTTTGGATGTGGGTTGTGGAGTGGCCAGCTTTGGAGCATATCTCCTTCCTCTTGACATTATAGCTATGTCTCTTGCACCAAATGATGTACATCAGAATCAGATCCAGTTTGCGTTAGAGAGAGGAATACCTGCAACTCTTGGGGTTTTGGGAACAGAGAGATTGCCATATCCAAGCAGGTCATTTGAATTGGCTCACTGTTCTCGGTGTAGAATTGATTGGCTTCAGAGGGATGGCATCCTGCTGCTGGAGTTGGATAGGCTGCTGAGGCCAGGTGGCTATTTTGTATATTCTTCTCCTGAGGCATACATGCAAGATGAAGAAAATCTTCAGATATGGAATGCTATGAGTAATCTCGTGAAACGCATGTGCTGGAAAGTTGCCTCAAAAAGGAACCAGACTGTAATATGGGTCAAGCCTCTGACCAATGATTGTTACTTGAAAAGGGCTCCTGGCACCAAGCCACCCCTTTGCAACTCAGAAGAAGACCCAGATGCATCTTGGCACGTTTTAATGAAGGCATGCATTACGCCTTATTCAGATCGTAAGATTTTTTACCTCCTCTTTCATGAATCTTTGTTGCTTTGCATTCTTTAAATACACTGAAATTTTTCCTTCAGGCGTATTGCAAGTTTGAATTGAATGTGTCTGAGAAACAGAAAGCTTAGGTCATTTGCCTCTTCTCTCTCATGAAATAAAATCCAACCTTTTGCATTCCGAAAGGAACAGGTATGTGAATCGCATTAGTAAACATTCCTGAAACAGAAGGTGCAATACCTATATTTCAAATAGCATACATAGCAGACACCAACTCTGAGATCCAACTCAAAGTAATAAAATGTTAGCTTGAATAGGTGTATATTCGATACAAAATTTGTTAACTCAAAGAAAAAGTATCATAGGTTTCAGCTGTTTGACTGGTATTTTCTCTTTCCAGATAATTCTTGAACAAGAACTTGGGTATCGCTTGAATACCCCGGTGATCCGATTCAGGCTTCTGTATCTGGGCAAAGACAACAAAGTGTTTTTCTAATTTAAACTTATTATTTTTTCATGGATAAGTCTAACTAAGAGAAACCGGATCATTAGTGTTTTAACTCTAAATTTTGTCTAAGGAATCATGAACACAAATTCATCTTATGGACGGCAAACTTATCTGAAAGTCACATCCATAAAGGCAATTTCAAACTTTTTAGAAATTAGATGCAGGGGTTTTCTGTCTCGATTAGTTTCTTTTGGGGAACATACTCTTTCGGTATTGGGATAGATAGGATGAGCTAGGATAACTTTATCATTATGGAATGGGGCCGTCAACACCCTGCTCTATTGTGCATTCCAGGGTAACTTTTAAATACATTTTTCAGGTCCTTATCTCTGTTATATTTACGAATCAAATCAGGAAGAAAGAACAAAGTTATAGTGCTCCATGCAATGGTTTAATTGATCTATAAGCTTCAAATCCTATTCCAAGCACAGGACTATACTCTAGTTTACTTGGTCAAGTGTGACTACCTGGTTTCCTACTTAAAATACTTGTGGGATTTCCTCCATATAAACTTAGCAACAATTGTTTCCCGAAAGAAATAGTGAGGGGCAATTGTTTGAGTGATTTTGTTTTTGTGTTCTGCTTCGCTAGATGGGACGGAGGAACAGCAAATGAGCTTTCCCAAAATAATTATATAAAACATGAAACCTTCAACAAGGGGAAATGGGGGAAAGTTTCTAATCCACTTTTTTCTGGAGACAAAACCTAGAAATTGATCTACGAAGTCTTGGTTCAATGGAAAAGTGGAGGTGTTTCATAGCCCTCACAAATGATCAAATCCCCTAGAAACATGTTTTGCCTCTTGTGGCCACCTCGTCCATGCGAGTGGGCCGTTTTATGTGGCTGGTGTGTTAATTTCTCTAACCCCTTGCTGTAAAATAATTATTAGTAATTACTACAGATCTACTGAATAAAAAGTACCACAGATTTTAACACGGAAATAAAAAGATAATAGTGGAAGAAAAATAGTACACGGCACACCAATCTCAAACACATGCACATAAATTTTGTCCCTTCAAATCCGCTGTTTCATTAATGTAATCTTTAACATAAAAGGGCTCCCTTACTGGGATAATTGAGGAAAATACAATTACAACAAAACCTTGAGTTATTCCAGCTTATCAAACCCTTTGTTGATCTGTCCTTCAATCCTGCTGGCTGATCTGGATCCTTCTCCCTTGCTGCCCCTTGCACTCTTCCTTGAACTGTACACACTTGGATGAATGTCCTTTTCCACCTAGTCACTGAGATCTCACTATCTCACTGTCTTGTGCTCACTAGATGTGTCTTCTCCCTTAGCCTGACCTTCATTTTATAAGTTGGAGCTATTAATTGAATCCACAACCCTAATCTCCCAAGTGATTGAAGATTGAGATTATATCTCGATTTTTTTTTTTTGGTAAGTTAGGCTAAACTATATTGATTCGAAATAAAACATTACATATGCTACAGGCTGAGTTGGTAAGCTGCGCTTATCCAATCCCAACCTTCATTGCTTTCAAAGTAACGCAGGTATGGGGCTGCCTCCTTGGAGGAAACCAGCCCTGTAATAACATCAGACAAGAAATTACAAAATGTGCCATGGTACTTGTGAAAGTAAAAAGTTTCGTGATAAGAGTTGAAATAACAAAAAACTAGAAAGCGCCGAGCAACCACGCAGTCATGGTGTTTCTGCATCGTCCTCGGTGTCTGGGTCCTCCTCCTCGATACAACAGCCATACTTTTGCGCTATGGCCTCCTCCTCAGCAGTAGGTTGGCGCGGAGGCCTAGAGGCAGGTGCGTAAAGAATGGGAGCGACCTGGTACTCAGCATCCAGTATGCATGTCCAAGTGCCCTCTGAGTTCATGATCCATACGTCGATGTCTTCCCCCACTGCCTCTTGAACCGGAAGAGGCTTGGTTTTATGGGGCATGGGGTGCTCTTGGTGCGCTATGGTGGATTTCCTGGGTCCGCTTCTGCCTCTCTGCATTTCTTGAATAGGGGCCTCCTCCTCCAGGTCGTGCGCAGGGCTCTGAGGAGCATCCGTAGCGTGACTGCCAAAAGAGGAGCCCTCAAAGGACTCCAAATGGTTATTGGGCCCTCGCTGGTAGCATCCTGTGAACGTGCCTCTTTGGCCGCCTCTGATTGTCCTTTGGCACAGTCGCGGAGCCATGGGATAGTGAAGCAAAAGGGGAATGGGGGGCTGAGAGGTATAGAGAAGATGCTTAGAGTAGAGACATGGAGTGCGCAACGGAGAGTTATTGGGTAGGGTGGTGCACAGGTGGGGGTTGCGCAGCTGGGGGAGCTTGATGATGAGAGCGCGCAGTCGGGAGAAACTAGCAAGGTAGGGGGAGCTGAAGGGAGGCGCGCAGACAAGGTGTGCTGCCGAGAGGGTCCCCAACAACCTGGCACTGGGGGGGACGCTATGCAGCGGGTGGAGTGCGCAGGTGGGCTTAAACTGAAGCAGAGAGGCTAAGAGGGCACTATGAGCCAGAAGGAGCAAACTTTGAATAACACTTTGCGGAGAGGCTTCCCCTTTTGTAGACTTGTTGCACAAGTGCAGAGTGCATTATTGTGACACGCTCTACATTATTGTGACACGCTCGCAGGTGTATGCTGCGATAGTTCTCATGTGGTAGCATGTGCTTCGCGTTATGGCAGTGAGTCATGACCATCTGGGAGCTCATTCAAATAATTGCAGCGGAGAGGTTCCACCTAGGGTGGTTGCTGGCTTGTGTATCGTCGTAATCACTTGCCTCTGTCACCTCATGCGAATGATTGCAGGGAGGTGGTTCTACTTCAGGTGGGAGGGAACGTCTTCATACGTGCGCGTCATGTCACCCGCATCCGGGGGAGATTATATCTTGACTTTACTTGAGATCAATGGTTGAGATTCATCTAATTCACTGATGCAAAGAAGTTAATAACCTTTGCATTTTGTTAGATTAACTCAAATTTTCTTATAAAAGGAAATTACTTTATTAATTCCTTTAATTAAAGTAATTTGCTAAGGTTAAAAGATCTTTGGACAATTTCCACACATCTAGACACTTAGACTTGTGTGGAAGTACCTGTTTGATGCTACTATCACCAACACTCCCTCTAAGCTAGGAAGTTATTTCTTGAAGACCCACTTGGAACTAGCTTTCCCTTCGGTCTTGGCACAATGTCCTATACATCATCGTTCACCATGGATTTCCTCCAAACCTCCTAGTCAGGTGCCTCTCCAATGACGCCATTGATTAATGCCATATAGTTCAGAAACTTCTTCGGAGGCCTATTCTCCCTGAATGCGTTGAAATTCAGATAGATAATATAATTTCTTATCATGGTAATTACTTGTGATTGATATACATCTTTTTCTTAACATTTACTTTAATTAGTTATGTCATCAAGCAATTGCACATTAACAAAATAGAGATCATAATGCAAAAGAGACAAGAGACACTAGAGATTAGGCTAGAGGCCACGGCAAAATCCACAAGGGGAAAACCCATCAATCCTTTCCTTATAGCTTCTTCATCAACAAGATAAATCCAAGTCAAACTAACCAGTGATCCAAGTGCCAAGTCAACCCTCCAAAACTCTGCCATGTTCAGTCAATAAGATAGTCCACCAATCAACCATATCTCTGTCCTTAAATGTCTCTGAAACTTGTGTCATCATAGGAGACTGTATTTTTGAAACTCGTATTCACAGAGATAGCAATCCTCAAATGACCCACATTATCACATAGATAAATAGTTCGCTTTGTCACAGAATTATAGTGTCACAAAAAGGCTCGCATTTTCAGAAGTATACTGTCACAGGAAGCTTGCTTTTACAGAAGTATAGTGCCATATGAAGCTCGCATTTTATTCTATAACCTTCTTCCTTAGGAACCTTCTTATTCTGTCTCAGACCTCTGAATTATTCACCACAGATGAGCACCAAATTGATTTCCAAATGATGGAGGATAGGTGCCAGTTTCCTCATGTGAAAGACACGACTCTTGGGCAAGCTAACTTGTCATCTTGGAGGGCCGACTTGGCAACTTGGAGGGACAAATGACACTTACAAAAATTCAAATTTTCTTCTTTTCACGGGGTCACGAAGAGCATTCCCTTTGAATTTTTCTTTTGACCAAAAATAAAGCATGAAGAACATGCTTGACAATAAAATAATAATAATAATAATAATAAATTTCTTCTTTTTGTTTTTACATGAAATACATATTGATACATGTACGATGACAACTATGAAGACCAAACCTAGTCACTATTTTAACAGAATGTGCTTGGAGGAGCTTCAACTTGCTCTTGAGCATCCCTCAATATCTGCTCAAACCACCTAGGCCTTTTGACAGAACAGGAAGGAGCAATTGACACCTCAAAACTTGAAGGTTAACTCTCTAAATTGAAAGTCTTTGCATGTTGCTCTCTCTTCGGAGCCTCTTGCTCCTCATCCTTTGTCACTGTTGGTGGCAACTCACAGAGACTTCCTAGATGCCAAGTTCTCCTTGAACCTAACATCTTAGCTCACAACTATCTTCCTTTATGCTGGTATGACGATCTTGTAAGCTTTTGAAGTCGCGTTGTATACAACAATATCCTTGTTTCTCGTGAAGGCTCCAGCTTCGACCTCTTCTCTAGTGGCACGTAAATGTATATTGCACAATCAAAGATTCTCAAGTGTCCTATCTTTGACCTCACTCTTGTGAATGCTTCCTTAGGGGTCTTTCCCCCAATATCTTGTGAGGACTCCTGTTGTGCACATATACTGCAGTGTTACACACCTTTGCCCAAAGAAATGTAGGCAAATCCTGGTCATGTATCATTTCCTGGGTAGAACCAATGATGGCTTGATTCTTTCTCTCCGCAACCCCATTTTGTTGAGGGTTTTACAAGTATGTCATCTCCCTCTTGATCCCTGTCTCCTTGCAGAAGTCCTTGAAGTCATTGGAGGTGTACTCTCCCCCATTATCTGACCTCAAACCTTGATCTTCTTGCTCGTTTAGTTCTCTAACTAGGCCTTGAACTCCCAAAATCAATTGAAGACCTCATCCTTGGTCTTCATGAAGAAGATCTAGGTATTCCTGGAATAGTCATCAATGAATGTGACATAATATAATGCTCACTGCATTGATGCCACTGGCGTCAGTGGACACACAAATGATTGAATGAGATATAAGATCCCCTTGGACCTACTATTGTTGCTTGGAAAAACAACCTTGGCATTCTTGCCAAGGGCACAATGCACACCCTTTGCACATGCCTTGCTGCTCAACATTGAAATTTGTGGGACTAGTGATAATCTCCCTCGAGATCGGTAATGCCTTGTAGTGCAAGTGTCCTTTCCTCTCATGGCACAACTTGCACAGGTTGTCACTGTCATGTACCAAAGCTTGAACAAGTTAGCCCTTCAACCTGTATAAGTTGCCCTCTCAAACCTCAATGGCCACTGCTATGTCTAGGCTAGTATCCTTTGGACAAATGAGCCCCTACCCATTCCTAAACATGACCTTACATCCTTTGTCCTCTATCATTGATACCGAGGGTAAGTTCTTCAATCCTGGTACAAACAACGTGTCCTTCACTTCCAATGTTCCTTTTGACTCGAGTTAAAACTTAATGGTCCCTGTTTCCTTCCCTTCACTGCATACTTGGTATCGTCCCCATGGTCCACATGAACCCCTAAGTCTTTCTTTGTTAGACTACTAGACACCTCCCGTGCTTTTGTCACATGGCGTGATGTACCACTGTCCAAGTACCAAGCAGTCCCGATGATGGTGCTGGTAGATAGATAAGACACCAATGAAAAGTACTTGAACTTTGTTGTAACCTCATCAAGTTAAACCTTTGTTGTGTAATAACCCTTAGGGTAAAATTGCCCTAGGGTTTGATAGATTGCATGACAAAATTTGTATTCTGTTAGGATCACATGACTATTTTCAATTCTTGCAAATAGAAATAACGTTAATTCCAATAAATAGAGTAACCAATGTTTCGTTTCATCATATTCATGTACATGAAACCAACCCAACGATACAAAATGGGTTATAAACCTAATCCTTCACACTAAAAATTTAGGTCCAAAACATTTGCTAACAACCCTACTGCCCTAATGTTGACCTTCAATCAACTTTAGTACTTGACCTTGTTGCCTCTTTGCTGCTTCTCAACTGCCCTAGTCAACTGAGTCTGACCGCTGTCATAGATCAAGGTATTAGCCCTTAAACGACTAGGGTTTGACCTTGCATTGTCCAATGTTATTTGCCCTGACTTTAGGAAGAAGTTGTTGCCTAATTGGGACCTCTAGTTCTAAGTCGCTACTACAACTAGGCTGCAAATCTCTATGCTGTCACAAGGGCTTGATTTGCTATTGACAGTTCTCTTGGAGGTGAAACTACAGTCCTAATTTAGTGTAAAATGCTTCCTCGTTGCCAAAGTAGTAATTCAGAGGGCTTGGGATGTCAAAAGAAGGGCTCTCTTTCCCTAGAACTACCCTGACCAGTCCTTAATACCACATAACAATCTCTCTGTAGCTCAGTTAGGGGTTCTGCTGCCCTAAAGATGACCTAAGTTGCATGAAACGGGAAAACGGAAACGAGTTTCCGAAACGGGTTGCCTTACAAAACGTGACCTCCCCAAATTTTGGAAACGGGAAACGCGATATATATATATATATATATATATATATATATATATATATATATATATATATATATATTTATATTAGAACTTAGGACTTTTAAGAAATCTTATGTGAAATCATAAAAGTTTAAAACATACATGATAAATTCAAAGCATAAACTATTACAAGTTACAAGACATTTACTCATGAATGATAACAGAGGCATAATAATAAAGGCTGATTTTGAGATTTTGATATATAATAGAGGTTGGTTTTGGATATTTCAATATTGCTATTTTTATTATGCCTCTGTTATCATTCATGAGTAAATGTCTTGTAACTTGTAATAGTTTATGCTTTGAATTTATCATGTATGTTTTAAACTTTTATGATTTCACATAAGATTTCTTAAAAGTCCTAAATTCTAATATATATATATAATAGAGGTTGGTTTTGGATATTTCAATATTGCTATTTTTATTATGCCTCTGTTATCATTCATGAGTAAATGTCTTGTAACTTGTAATAGTTTATGCTTTGAATTTATCATGTATGTTTTAAACTTTTATGATTTCACATAAGATTTCTTAAAAGTCCTAAATTCTAATATATATATATATAAATTTATATTAGAATTTAGGACTTTTAAGAAATCTTATGTGAAATCATAAAAGTTTAAAACATACATGATAAATTCAAAGCATAAACTATTACAAGTTACAAGACATTTACTCATGAATGATAACAGAGGCATAATAAAAATAGCAATATTGAAATATCCAAAACCAACCTCTATTATATATCAAAATCTCAAAATCAACCTTTATTATATATATGAGGTTGCAAGTACAATAAAGAGTATGAGGCTGCAAGTACAATAAAGACTATGAGCATGTCAAGTCAAGATGTTGTTTGAGTGATGGGTACATTTTTAGTAGGGTCATGATAGAGGAGTTTGACAACTAATGTCACTAACATCAAGGTACATAGAGGGATTGGTGCTCTTGATTAAATAAGAGTTCCATACCCTAATACATGACAAAATCTGATGGAAACATTGCAATCCTGAAATCCTGAAAAACTGATAAGTCTATTGGATTTTGAATGAGATCTAAAATTCTACTTTCTCCATATGAAATCCAATAAGGTCGGAATCACTCTCAAACATCCTGAGTCATTTCATGGTAATGTTAAAAATTTAAGTAAAAGGATGAAAACGAAGATTATGAAGATTAAGGAGAATGTCACCATTACTTTAAGAATTTAACATTACCATGAATCGCATATAAATACTAGGGCCATAGGCTTGATCATTAGAAGCGAAGCATCCAAGACACAAATAAAACAAATAAAATAATATATTGCACGAATCGCAAAAAAAAAAATTAAAAATAAAAAAATAACGTTTTTTTGGGGGGAAACGCTGCTGTACGGCCGGGAAATGCATTTCCGGCCGTACTGGTACCGTTTCCCGTACGGGAAACGTACCATTACGGCCGAAAACACGTTTCTCGGTCATATGGTACGAGTTTCCTCATTTCCGTTTCGTTTCCTTGGAGAAACGAGCCTAGGGCCAGCATTTTCTGCAACCTTGAAGATGACACAAAATGACTGTTGTTGCCCTCATTTGTCCTCAGTCAGGCTGCAGTGCCACAGACAAGGTTAGAATGAAAGTCGCTGCCTCAAATAAGTGTTTTCCCTTAGTTCGTTGCTTCCTCAATTGCATCCAATTGCCTCAATTCCCTAGGCTTATGCGGCATGCCACATAAACCGCATAAATTTCGTTCCAAGCCAATAACCCACACAATTCTCCCTTGCTTGGCCAAAAACTAGATGAAAGTGTCTTAGAAGACTATGCCAAACAATTGAGAGAAGGAGAGGGGATTGGCTCGGGTGGAATCTTTCACAACTAAAACCAATCAGAGGAAAAAGGGGTCTTAAAGCCCTCAGAGCCTTATCTCACAAAACAAAATATCCAATCTATTGAAAAATGTAACTAGGTTCGATCTTCATAATTATCATTGTATATTTTATGAAAAAACAAAAAGAAATAATTTTTATTTAATTTTTTCAAGCATGGGTTTCATGCTCAATTCAATTTGTTAATTAGGTCAAGCACATTCTTCATGCTTCTAGGGTTTATTGAGTCAAAAGAATATTTTCCCTAAGTCAAATTATTGTACTAGAGTCAAGTACCATTTGGATTTTGAAAAGAAAGTGGAAAAATAATTTTATTTGAGTCAAAAATGTCAATTCTGTCCCCACAAGACCAAGTCGGCCCTACTTGTGACCCATTCGACCTCCTGGATGTGTATAAATAGACGAAAGTTCGACCTCATTTGGAGCGTCTCATGCAAGTTCGATTTTTGTGCCAAGAAGAGAGAAAACCAACGAAAAAGTCAAGAAAAAGAGCAAAAGCTAAAGGAGAGAGAGCGAAGGTCAAAGGAGGAATAAATCTACCCTAATTCTTTCACACGTGCGGAATTCTGAAGTAGTTGCAGGGGCTGAAAATTTGTAGTTTGATCGAGTTTTTAAGGCATTGACTATTGTTGACCAAAGTTGACTTTGGCTTGTTAGGAGGGCTGACTTGGGTCTTGTGGGAAGTCTTAGTCTTGGTGTTTGGGTCTTGGAATTCTCACTTTGATATGATTCTATAAGAAGAGAAGAATTTATTGAGTTTTCCCCTTGGAGGGGTTTTGCCCTGGCTTGGAGCCTATATTTTGTGTTCTTTGTTTTTTTGTGATCTTCATGGTTTATGGTTTTGGTAATTGTTTGATGAACAAATCATAGCAAAAGTAATAAGAAGCCAACATATAATCACAAGCAATTATCAAAGTAAAGAGAAATCAAACTAATTGCTACCCTAGTGATTTCTCAACACAATCAACCATAATGAGAATAATGATTCTCCTCTCTTATTTATAGACTTCCTTTGGGTTTTCTTTTCCTTATTTTAATTTGAGGGGTTATGAGTTTCCCCCACTTAGACCCAATTCTGGCTTTTTTCACAAGTTTTGCCCCAATCACCCCAATTTACCCAATGTTGCTCCAAAAGCATTAGATAATGGGTTTCCTCCTTTATCATTGACTATACCCTATGAGATTGGATAAGCTACTTTGTCCTCCCTTGAGCCATTAATTAGTAGGGAACATTACATATTGATGCTGCGGTCGTGACTCCCCCTTCCCCTTTTTCTTCTTTGGGCACTATGATGCATAGTGCCCATTCTTGTAGCAAATGAAAAATTTGAGCTGGCTCAAGTCTTTCTTCTTCCCTGGTTGTGATCCCTCACCATTACCTTTGGAACTCTTCCCTTTTCCCTTCTTGGCGTGATTGACCAAGGCTATGTTCTCCCCTCCATCTCCTTGCCCGCTGGCCTCTCCAAGCCTCTTCCTGGATGCAATCATACCAAAGTCTCTCCCATTTGAGAAGTTTCTCCCAAATGTAGATTCCCTTGACAAATGGTTCCCATGAGTTGGTAAACCCATTCAATGGCACATTGATGAGTTTTTGTCTCATCCACTTTCTCTCATATTGGGCCATCTTCATGAAATAGCTGGTAATGTTATCAAACCTAGACATTTGGATGGATTTGAGCTTGTTTCTCAAGATCATCTTCCTATTCATGTTATCACTTTGGAATAAATCCACTAGAGCCTTGAACATCTCCTTGGCTGTCTACTTCTATGCCAAGTGAAGGATCAAGCGATCCTTCACGACATCCATGATGACTTGTTGAGCTTTAAGGTCCTTTTCATGGGCTGCCAATTGCGCTGTATCTATTAGTGGTTGAATTTCCTTACAATCTCCCAAATGTCATTTTATTTCAACAACAAGTTAACCCTTGCTTTCTAGGGTAGAAAGTTTGAAGCCCCATCCAACTTGTCTTCAAACCTAAGGCTAGTTGTTGCCATTGCTAGATTTGATAACTTTCTTCCTTGTGCTAAGTCCAAGCACCCACAAGAAATAAATAAATGCTGTTGGTTTATAGATTTGCTAAAATATCTTCATGGATCCGCGTTTTGGTTCTTTAAAACACACAAAAAATTAATTTTATGTCAAACCCTTGGTACAACCTTCCCTTTGAAGTATGACCTCCACCAATTTGCCAGTTCACTGTATTGTGAAAATTTCAAAATTGAAATTCTTATTGCAACAAATGAAAGTAATTTTTCTAATTGTTAATTAATTTAACAATTTATCTACTACGAAAAATATCAAACAAATCACATTGCAACCTTCACAAATAAACTGCGGAAGAAAATAACGTTGGAAACTGAGAAATGCTAGGACACACATAAAAATTAACATAGTTATTTTTGGAAAAATGTCCCTGAAAAACCCAACTTGGGAAAATTGGTGCCACAACTAAGGGGGCTTTATTATTATGTAGCTGTGAGAAATTCTGAGTATAATCTGGATGCCAAATGCTCGCTATCCTATAAAGAAAATATTGGCAAAAATATCTAGAGGGAAATTACCCTCACTCCGAGCAATCCCGACACTCGACTGCTACTGAAAAGCAAGCTGTCTAACTGGGTCTGCGCAGGCCCCACATCAACCTGAAGCTGCCTGCCACACATGCTGCCCGAATCGTTTGCTAATCAAGTCGTCCTGCCTGTTGTTGACTAGGAAAACATTTCTCCGACACTCTGGAACCTCTGCCCGACCTTTGGAACCGAAAACATCTTCCTTCCTCAGCAATTCGAACTACCCACTAAAGCCCCTGTGCTGCCTCTGCACAACTTCCTGGAGAAAGTTCGGCCTTTCTTTGCAACGCACTTCACCGGATCTGGAGAAATTCCTCTGGCCTCACTGTCTCTGCTTCCGTACTGAAGCTCAAACTCTTCCAACACTGTTGGCTCTCTGGAAAATCGAACTCTCCAAGGAAATCAAACTCTCTGTGGTTCTCACAAGTGTTTCCAATGTATTCTCCATCTGCTCATTGACCTCTTCTTATAATCTTTTGTTGGGACTCCAATGACCAAGATTAAAACTTAATCAAGGGCCAAGATCATTTCCTAGTTGATTCGTGTGAGTTTCTAGAGATTTCTCACCTTATCTCAGTTAATTATGATTAATTAATCCCGTTCCCTAAGTTTAAACTTTAGACTTAGGAAATAATTAAAAATGGGCTAATAATCTAATTGAGACACTTCTAGGTGGAATTTCCAGAAAATATTTATGGGTTATGGAGATCTCATGTGTTTTAGCTTCTCCACAAAGTTTCGAGACTAGAATGCCTCCGATGCTACAAAAAATATCATGTATGGTTTGCTCTATCACTTTGCATAGTCTAACCTATACATATGGACACTACTTGTGTCACCTGTACAATTGAATCTGTGTCTACGACCCCCGCCCCCAATGCATGTGCTATGTATGAATCGTTTGTTGTTGCCTTTTTTGGCATTGTGTATATGTGTCCCTTTGTTGTCACATTTGTTTACGATTGAGTGCCGTACTTGTACAACCACGTCGCATATTGCCTCTAGTGCAATTGTGTACGATGACTGCACTGTCATTTGTCATACAACCCGACTTCTTTGTGCCTTGTGCTATGTCAGTTGCGTATGGTTTCTCCTGATCGCTCTAGCGGCTGCCTCTTTTCATGTGTCCTATCCTTATCGTACAACGTGCAACTGTTTTTTTCCTGCGACTATGTACAACCGCCCATTTACAATTGTTACTTACAACTGCCTTCTACTGTCTACAAACTGTTACAACCGTCACATCTCACTTTCACAACACTTTTCCTTGGTTGCTAGTGGCTTGCGTACAACCGTCATCTTTTTTTTTTTTTTGCTTTTCTGTCGCTATTTGCTGCATGCACGGCTCCGTACAATTGTTTGTATGGTTGACCTTTGTCACATACAACCCGATTGTTACAAGGCTTCTCGCCTCACATATGATGTACATCCAACTTCCGTCTCTGCACCTTTGTATGGTTGCAACCTGCAACCCCATAACCCTTGTACAGATGCGTCCTACACTAAATATGTACAATACTAGAGACCAGTTTTCCTTAGAGATAGTGATTTGATACCATGTTAATTTCTATAATCCTAGCTACTCACAATTTGTTAACCTAGTAGATTCCTTCTTGTAAATTAATTATTATTACAGATCTACTGAATAAAAAGCTTTGCTGAGATTTTAACACGTAAATAAAAAGATAACAATGGAAGAAAAATAATACACCAATTTCAAACACATGCACACATAAATTTCTGTCGTTTAAATCTGCTGTTTCATTAATATAATCTTCAACATACATGGGTTCCCTTACTGAGATAAATGCCCTTGGAGGAAAAATACAATTACAACAAAACTTGGAGTTATTCTATTTGATCAAACCCTCTACAAATCTATCCTTTGATCTTGCTAGCTAATCTGGATCCTTCTCCCTTCTTGACATTTGCACTCTTCCTTGGACTGTACACATTTGGATGAACATCATTCTCCGCCATATAATTGGGATCCATTATCTCACTATTTTGTGTTCACTAGATGTGTCTTCTCCCTTAGCCTAGACTTCCTTTAATACTTTTGAGTTATTGACCAAATCCACAACCCTAATCTCCAAAGCGATTGAAGATTGAGATTAGATCTCAACTTCACTTGAGATCAATGGTTGAGATTCATCTTCATTAACACAAATAACCTTTGCATTTCATTAGATTAACTCATTTTTTCTTATAAAAGAATTACTTTAATAATTCCTTTAATTAAAGTAATTTGGTAAGGTTAAAAGACCTTTGATGATTTCCAAACGTCTAGACACTTAGTCCTATGCAGAAGTATCCATCTGGTGTTACTATCATCGACATGCGGCTAGATGCAAGTCTTGGGTGACTTTGGTGTAATAGATACCCTCCACCCATGGGATCTCAGTTGAGGGGATTGTTTCGAGTGTCCTAATGTAATATTCCAACTAGGAAAATAACAGTGAATATCAAAAACATGAACTAAACTACTGCAATTAAAATTTAATCACATGCACAAATCAGTACAAAAAGAAATTGGGCAAAGGTGTTGAGCTATTTTATTAAATCTGAAGGAAAGGGTGCATATAAGTGAGAACAATAGAACTTGGGCTTGCTTCTGCAAGCTATGCGAAACCCAGGTGGAAATATGATGACCCAAGTGCTGGAGTGGCCTCAAATTGGTAGCATGCACTGCCCAAAAATTCTGCTAATTGCTGCTGGAGTAGAACTAGAATTTTGCCCTCAATGTTGCTTGAATTTTTTTGCAAAAATAGCCCTGGCCTCCTCAAAAACCTATAAAGGGTTTCGGCTGATTCTAGCTGACCCAGAAGCCCCCAAAAATTGTGAATTACCCCTCTGGTAAGCTCTGCACACTACAAGAAATACTTTGCTAAATCCTGCCCAAATCCTCCCATGGAATGCCTCACAAATTTCTGCAAAAATTCCCTTCAGAAATTCCTTATTCGTCCAGCTCCTTACTCCTCCAATGTACTCTTACTCCAACCCTTGCGCTGTCATAGCCTAGTGCCATCCGCGCACTCCTGGAAATGGAAAAATTCGGCCCAGAAGATCACCTAAATCTCTGCCTTGCAAAATGCCACAAAACTCCAACTTCTACAAGGGAAAATCTCTCTGCAAAGGCTTGGATCCTCCAACCCACTGTTGCTACTAAAACTGATGCTCCACGAATTTCTTCTACACCCTGGAAATGCGTAGAGATGGGTAAATTCGTGCAATGAAGCTCAAGGGAAGCCTTGGATTGGACCCCCAAATTACCTCACTAGGGAGACGCTCGAAGTTCTCTGAAATGAGGGTGGAATTTCCGCTTGGAATTCCTGTGCTAAACAACACTGCTCTTCCTGCAGTCAACAACTACAAGAGAGTTCGATTTCTGAAGTTAGACAAAAGATCCAAATGAGAGCCTCCTATTCTTATTTATAATTGTTGGTCCTCTCTCCCTTGGTGGATCCCATTCTCCACTTGCTCGCACCACCTTTTTCTCTCTCCTCCTCCACAAGTGCGAATTGCCTTTGGAAGTTTAAATTGCCTCCTTATGGCCCTCACATTCCACTCAGGGTGAGATTTTTCCCTATTTCTCCTAGGTCCCAATGTCAACATTGTCTCCCATGCCAAAATTGTGAAAATTGTGCTTGTTACCCACCACTTTGTGGGTAATATCCCTAGGAGAAAGTTTTCTCCAAGATGGTCCTCGGCCGACAGCCATCAACCCCTTCCAGCCATCAACTAGCTCGTTGTGCCATTTCTCTGCCACCTCAACCAACCATGTGGTCTCTCACCCATCTGTCATGATCGTATGTTTGAAAGTGGGCCTCTCGAACCTAAAGGTATGCCTTGTCATTTGGCAATTGAGTATTGAGTTTCCTTATCATGGAAACTTCTAGGCATGGATTAATGGGGGGATTCGGCATAAAGAGTGCGCTAAGTCTGTTCTTCTTTCCCTTAGACCTCTTTTGGATGTCACCCTTGGATCCTAGTCCCGTGGGATATCCGTTACTGACCATTGGGTTTTAGGGTGGTGCTACGTGGGAAACCTCGATTTTGGTTGCGTGGTCTTGCTCCCTCATCCATATATATCACTCCCCTTCTGTTTATTATAACCCCATGCATCATATTTCCCACCTGGGTCCACATTTATCCACTCGGTCCACATTGGGTTAGCCTCCCCTTCCCCTTGCCCACACCCTGGGTCGAGCTTGGAATGATGCCACAGAAGTTGATGCTGCAGAAAATAAAAGTAAAAACATAATTGGCCACATCAATAGAAAAAAATGCAAAAGATGGTCGGGACAAACATATTTAGCATGTGGGCCAAAGCCAATGCATGAGCTCTACCCCATACCCATGGCCATCACCTTGGTTCCATAGGCCCTAGAAGAGCCTCCTTTGTCATTCAGGAACCCATGATTGTCCTAACCCCTGGTGAGCAATGAACCACCTTATATCTTACACATCATGCTCTTATCCTTTGAGCCTCGAGCAGTTAATCAAAGAAAAATCATAAAAGGAAAAAGACATATAAAGAAGATTGGAAAAATCAAGGCCGGTGCACCTCATGTACCACGATTGCTCCCTCCTATACATTGTATATCCAAGTGTGGGCTTCCCTTTTTCCAACTACCCTTGTACCTTGATATGTGGCCCAGGATTGCCCCTTTCATCCCCTATTCCATTCACCTCTTTATCACATGCCACCACCTTTTGAAAAATGTACCTTGAACATACTATCCCCTCTAAAGGTAGAAACCACCTAATAAGGTACTTGGTTAACTCCCTTTGGAGCTTGGAGACATTAGCACATGCCAAAGCCCACTATGGAAGGGCATGCCATTATGAAGTGTCCACATGTTGCCCATGGTCTATAAGTTTTTTTAGTTGATTACTTTAATGACTTGTTGTTTTGGAACGTTAGGGGACACATTGGATCTTATGCAGGATTGCAGATGGTTTCCATTTTGAGTTTGGTCTCCCTATACGGGGCCCTAACTCTCCAGAGGGCTACATTCACACATGTAGGGTGTGTGTAGAGAGCCATGGGCCTGCACAATAGTAGACAACACTCCATGGATCCTCAGAGATGTTCAGAGATTGCTCAAGATTCACCTATTGGACGAGGAAGATGCATCTGGTTCACCATGCCCAACCGACCCCACAGTTGTATCATGCACTTGGCGGATGACTCAGGACTTGTATGCTGATGTGGCATCACTTACACCATCATCTGAGCCCTTAGAGATGGTCTATAGGCATCTTTGACTTACTTGGAGACCCATGAGGTTATTTGTGTGCCCCACACCCATTGGGAGCTCCACAGGTTTATTGTTTGGGGAACAAGAGGCCAATCCCTTCTCTATCACTTTCAGGAGTCTTATTCATCATTATGGCACTTATGGACTCCATTAGGCTTCTTAGAGGGCTCAACGACATGTATTATTCATCATTTGACCTCTTGAGAGGCTTATCATTTTGTTTATGAGCTAGTTTGTTGGGCTCGTCTCCAAAAGTTAGTTATTTTATTTTAGGGGTTAATGTAGGCTCAATTAGCTAAATCAAACTCCTTAAGAGTGTATAAATACAAGTGATGAGGATTTATTTTAACATCATCACTTGGATTGGATCATTCTCTCTCTTGAGATTTTCACTATTCCTTCTTGGTGGATGAAGTTGGAGCATGGATGAATTTTGATGTTTTGATTACATTTTCTTGTCTTAGAGCTTCTTGATTAGCGAATTTATTGATGGTTGGATATATTCTCCCACATGTAAGTACAAATTGCTATTTTCTTTTACTTTGTCACATGCATTGATAATGGGATTTCCGCTATTATAGGGCTAATTGCTACATGCATTTAGTATTAAATTGTGGAATTATGTTTCTATATAACATCTCTCTATGTATGGGCCATTTATGTTGAACGAATTTTCCTAGAGATAATACTATCTTGATAAGCCATCTTGATTTGCAAACAAAGGATAAACGCTTTAAGGTCACTCTCCTTTGCCCTAATGCCAAACAAAGTTGTCCTTAGAGCCTCCTTGAGCTAGAAACGAAGTCCATTCGCATCATTCTTCTTGACTCCAATATCCCCAAAGGAATTAGGCACTGGTCCACCATAAGGTAATCACCCTAAAACCATTTTTCTTCACCTTTTCCTCTTCCCATATAGGTCTAGCCACACTGGGTCACCTAGGGCATCATTTTCCTGACAAACTACCCATAGAAAAACTTCGATCTCCTGGCCTCTTCTGTGCTGGTGTCTCTCCAAGTTCCCCTCCAAATGTTAGGAAATTTTGATGGTGGGATTGTGAGATATCCCAAGCCCTAGCACTGAGATCGAATTTTGCCCTGGGTTTCCCTAGGCTAGTACCTCATAGGATCATTTTGGCACCTTTTAGTGGAAATTCTTTCTTCGATCCTTTTCTTCTCCTTGTTTAGGTTAAGATCATCATTGGTTGCTAAACTCCTTCCTCTTAACCTAGGTTCGGTCCACTTGGTTCCGTGTGGTCCCATTTCTCATCAAAGTCAATTCTTCACAAACAACTCGGGAATCCAAGCTTTGCAAGGATTTTAAGGATTGGGAAGCTCATTGACAAGTCATACTCTCCTAACCTAGCCCTTAAATCCTCACCCCCTATCCTAGAAAGCCTTGTACCTTGCTTAAGGAGCAAGTAAGTCCCATTCCAAAGCCTCTTCTAGGAAAGGGTCATTGAGGTCACTTCATATCTATTTCGCTTGATCTATCCTTCACAAGTGACTCTATATATCGGGGCTCCTCCCATTGGTGAAAGTCTGTAAAGAGTAGGGAGCCTTAGCCGAGGTGACAATGGGCTAAGTCTCCATAGTTGCCCTTGGCCTAACAGTTGCCCCTTTAGGATCTCCCTTCAGGCTCCCTGCTAGTTTGAGTGGTAACAATGCTATTCCTAACTGATTTAGGAAATTGGGGATATCACAGTCCTCCTCGCCAAAATTTGCTTGTCCTTAAGCAACTGCAATGTCGAATGCTGTAATACATGTTCACCCTCCCATGTGGCATCCTCCTCGGGCAAGTCCTTCCATCTGACAAGGAACTCCCTGATGACCCTGTTTCTAAGCTTCCTCTCTCTCACCTCCAAAATGGCCTCTAGAACCAAAACCAAATCCCCCTCATCATCTAGTGGTGGCAACTCTGTAGTAGCTGTAACTTATTGTCTCAGTGCCTTCTTTAGGCAGGACACATGGAACACATTATGAACCTTGCTCGCTGGTGGAAGCTCCAACTCGTATGCTACTTTCCCTACACGCCTGATCACCTTGTACGAGCTATAAAAGTGAGGCTTAAGCTTTTAAGTCCCTTACTCCTTGAGAGTTGACTGCCTATACGATTGGAGGCGCAAGAAGTCTAAGTCCCCAACCTTGAAATGTCTCTCAATACCTTCTGCTGGTTTTGCGCGACCTACAAGTTATCTTCGAGAGCCTTAAGGATCTCTTGGCTCTCCTGGATCCAATCTCTGGCCCTTGGGCCCAACTGTCTCCAAAAAGCATGTTAGCAAAAGACAAAGCATCATAACCGTTGAGAGCATGAAAAGGTGACATACCAATAGACATATGGTAGGTGGTGTTGTAGTAATACTCTCCAAGATGTAATCACATTTGCATTGCTGCCTCGTCACATAGTTTCTCAAGTAGGCTTCCAACCACTTGTTCACTATCTTTGTCTGACTGTTGGTTTGGGGTGGTAACTAGTACTGGGTGTGAGCTCGGTTTCCACCAATCTAAAGAGATCCTGCCAAAATCCCCCCATGAACCTGCTATCCCTGTCACTGATGATGTTCTTTGGAAGACCATGCAATCTAAACACCTCCCTGAAGAATAGCTCAACCACCTGTGAAGCTCAGTACCTGGTTGGGATAGCGAAAAAGTGGGCAAATTTGGTTAGCATGTCCGCCACCACATAGATGTAATCACCCCTCTAGATAGCTGGAAGTCTCATGATGAAATCCATAAAAATGCTCTCCCACTGCCTCTTTGGAATGGGAAGAGGCTGGAGCAACTTGGCCGAATGTGTGTGTTCCCCCTTATTCCTTTGACAAGTACTGCACTTCTGCACATGTCTAAAGACACCCCCCTTGAGGCCCCTCCAAATGAAATGCTCCCTAATGGTCCAGTAAGTCTTGAGGAACCCCTAATATCTTGCCAAAGGTGAGTCGTGGGTTGCATGCATAATCTTCTCCTGAAGCTGTGACCCTGGCACCAAGTAGGTCCTGTCCTTATAATATATATTGTCATCTCCAAACGAGCCAGCCAAGATCTCGCATGCTTGCTGATTTTTGGAGTACTCCACCAATAGTTGTGCCCTCCAATCCTGGGTGATGTCCATGAGAGAGAGAGTTGTAGGGCTCTTGGATAGTGTGTCTTGCACTATATTATGTTTACCCTTAACGTACTCTATCTCAAAATCGTATGCTTGGATTTGACTGACCCACTTTTGCTGCCTCTCATTAAGTTCCTTCTACTCCAAAAAGAACCGAAGATTGTTGTGATTAGTCTTCACTCTGAACTTGTCACCCAATGAGTACCACTGGAACTTGGCCAATGCGTGTATGATGGCCACATATCCTTGTCATAGATAGAATAAACCTCTCATACTCTTGAAGATTTTAGCTCTCGAATGCTATAGGTTGCCCTCCCTGCATCAACACTGCCCCAATGCCTACACCGGAAGCGTCACACTCCAAAACAAAGGGCGGTGAAATACCAGGCAACACCAACATTGGGAAGCTACTCATCACCCCTTTGAGGTGCTCAAAAGGCCTCTTGCGCAACACCTGTCCTCTCAAAGGCTCCTTTCTTTGTGAGATCTATGAGGGGAGCTGCAAACTGTGAAAATCCCTTCACAAACTGCTTGTAGTAGGTGCCTATACCCAGGAACCCTCGCAACTCTGTTATGTTCTTGGGTGTAGGCCAATCCAGAGCCCTAATTTTCTCTTGATGCACACACACCCCATCCTCTCCAATCACATGGTCCAAATACAACATCTTTGTCAGACCAAACTCACACTTAGACATCTTGGGGTACAATTGCTGCTCCTCCAAGATGCGCAATACCTCCTTTAGGTGTTGTAGATGCTCCTGCCAAGTCCTGCTATATATCAAGATGTCATCGAAGAATACCAAAACATATCTGCGCAACTGCTTGCAGAACACATGGTTCATGCAAGACTGGAAAGTTGCTGGAGTATTAGTTAGCCCAAAGGGCATAACCAGAAACTCAAAATGCCCGTAGTGACATCTGAACGCTGTCTTCGACATATCTTGCTCCCTCACCCGAATTTGATGATG
Organism: Pinus albicaulis; assembly: GCA_034641835.2. Taxonomy (NCBI): domain Eukaryota; kingdom Viridiplantae; phylum Streptophyta; class Pinopsida; order Pinales; family Pinaceae; genus Pinus; species Pinus albicaulis. Next base: position 497,983,510 of record CM076583.1, on the reverse strand, counting down.
ATACCCAGAGTGAAAATCTATCTTAGAGAAGTACTTGGCTCCCCTAAGCTCATCCATCAAATCATCAATACGCATAATGGGGTATCGGTTTTTCAGCGTCCTCTTGTTCAAGGCCCTGTATTCTATGCACATGCGCATTGTCCCATCCTTCTTCACCAACACTATTGAAGAAGCAAAGGGATTGGAACTTGACCTGGTGTGGCCCAAAGCCAACAACTCTTGTATGGCTTGCTCAATCTCATCCCGATAAGCCTTGGGATGTCTATAGGGGGTAGTAATGACTGTGTGGACCCCCTCCTCATGTTCAATTGTGTGGTCAAACCCCCGATCTAGTGGACGACCTAGAGGAGTGTCTCCAAATACTGCTTGGTGCCTCTCTAACAATCCTAAAATATCCGGGTGTGGCCGTCGTGCATGAGCCTTTGCCTCTGAAATCCTGAGCTCCATTGCCCATCCTATATCTCCATGTCGCAAATCGGCCTCCATTCGGTTAGTTGACATTGCCTGTGGTGGATAAGAATGCATGCCTCTTAACACAACCCAACTTCCCATCTGGCCCCATAAACTCCATCTCTAGTGCTCTGTAATCTATAGTAACACGCCCAAGAGAGTACAACCATTGGACACCCATCACCACGTTGGTGTTTGGCATGTTTGCTACAAAGTTGTGGTTAGTCACAAAATAGTTCCCCATGGTCAAAGTCATCTTGGGAACATATCTAGTACATTGCATAACCTAGTTCCCAGTACCAGTATTGAGAAACCCTCAAAGGGCTTCGTGTGTAACCCTCTTCGCTTTACCATTTGCGCATTAATAAAATTGTGGGTGGCCCCACTGTTTATTAGCACTGACACACCCTGCCCCTGAATAGTGCCCTTGATCCGCAATGTCAAGTATCTCAAAACCCCCATGAGTGAAGTAATGACACCGCTTGTGTGAATTGTAAAACTTGTGTCTCCCATAGCTCCCTAAGGCTCACCCTCTGCTTCAACGGCCTCATGCTCTGTATCCTCCTCCGGTTCACTATCTGAAAAGACGTCTATATAATGGGCCTTGCCCTTAGTGCATCAATGTCCTGGGGTCCATGGCTCCTGGTAGGTGAAGCAAAGCTTCCTCCTCCGGAGATCCTTCCTGGTCTCATCATTAAGCTGCCCCCGTCCTGTCAACTCTCTTTGTGCAGGCCTGGTGTCTCTACCTCTCTAAGGAAAGGTGGGTTCGGAAGGTGCTGGTGCTCTGGTTGTAGGGACCGCATCAAGCATGTCCCTAGTTTGGGTGATGGCGTCTTGCAGAGATACGAGCTATAACCCTAACCCATCCACGCAATGGTTTTGACAATCCCTCAATAAACAACATGATCAACCTTGCCTCCGACATATCAGAAACCATCACTGCCAATCTTTGGAACTCTGCCATATACGCCTTAAACTGCGTGTCTACCTCAAGTTAGCCAACTCCCAGAAGTGTAACTCTGGGTCCTTCCAGTCAAATCTCTCTATAAGTCTCCTGGAGAACTCTATGTAAGATATGATGGTAGCATGCCCCAGCGTAACCAACCCGTGGTATCACCACTCCTGTGCATCTCCATCTAAGTGCAATGTGGTGAATTTGATGGCATATGTCTCTCGCATGGGGTTCAACTAGAGGTAAGTGTCCAACTTTTGTATCTATGCCCTGGCTGAACTCCTGGTTGACCCATCAAAATTGGGAAGAGTGATCTTCCCTACTAGCTTCTTTGTGTCTTGATTCTGTTGGCCCTCCTGACCTTGGGGTCCAACGCATCATACTCCTCGATCCCATCAGAGAAAGACCGTAACAAATCTGCAAAGGTATCCGACTCTCTCTCCCTCTCAAGTTCGTCTAGAAACTGAGGCATGGTAGGATGGCTAGACTGGACATCTAAGTTACCTGACACTAGAACACGGGACACACAAGACACGAAAATATGAGAGTTCGACAAGGGACACAGAGATACATCATATTTTGATATTAGATTACACAAATTCCCATGATGATGCAAGTAACAAATTCAATCGTAGATTCATACATGTGCATTGTAAGTTTGAAACATTATGCATACAATCATGATTCATCAGTTATACAAGTTCACAACTAGAAATTAACCATAAATTGCAATTTTCTCATTAAGTCATCAAAATCAAATTGTATTTCATAGGTACTAAGTCCTAAGGACTCTTGACTAGGAATGCCAATGGAAAATAGCAAACACAAAATAAGGTAGACACTAGATCTCAAAACTGTAGAATAGGAAGGAAGAATCTCATAGGTTACTGCCAACATGCTATAGGTTATGCCTATAGCTCATCAACATCAAAATCAACAACAATACACCACTGCTCTCTTCTGCATCCTCCTCCTCTCTATCCAATGTAATCTCTGCATCTGCTGGAGGAGGACCCCTCAAGAGTATTATCATCATAAAAAATGACAGGCACTAGCACTGGGTCATTAAGATCCAAGTTGGCTAATGCCAACTCAACACTACTGTCCAATCCCATATCATCAAGAAAGACATCCCACATCTTTGTCTTTCCCTTCAACCACTCCTTTGTCTGCCTTTAAATAAGACGAAGGTTGGTGTGCACATACACCATTGTCTCTGCCATGCAATCACCTCCAAAACACGCCTATCTCCTTTGTTGGTCGCTTCCACAGTCACACATCTCCCAAACCATGATTGCAAATGAGAAAAAGTGGCCCAATTCCGGTTTTTATCAATCCCGCGGGTCGCTTTTTGGCGAACATGTGTCAGAAAATCGTGATTCCTCATGGGCTTGAATTAGATCCCAACTCTATGACATGCTCTAGGTTAGAATTATACATGTGTCACTTGAGAATCATGTCCAACACGATAGATTCGTGACACGTGGGGGGGCAGGACTCCGAAGCGAATCTGGTGACTTAGCTGGCCAATGTATGGGTGTGGTTTTGTTGGGTAATGCATGCCTGTGCGTGGCTTCCCTCTCCTGTCCAGGAACCACCTTCCCCATTGTTGGCTTGACCCTACTGGTTCTGTAATTGCACCCCCACCAACCACGCTAACATGTCCATCATGACTTTGTTCTGCCTTACCAACTCCTCTAGAGCCTGCCACGTTCCACCCTGGTTGCTCATTGTTCTGCCCGTTCTCCATGTGATCTCTATCCCAATCTTCACGCTCCTTAGTGTGCTCAAGCTCAGTGTCTGAAAAAGGATTAGGACTCTCTCTTCTACCCCGACCTCTTCTGCCTCGGCGTCTACCTCTATGAAATGCAACTCTAGTGTATCGGGGTAATATCACTTGCTCTCGTGCACACATCTTGGCCAAGAACATGCTCTAATACCACTGTAATATTCCAACTAGGAAAATAACTACGAATATCAAAAACATGAACTAAACTACTACAATTAAAATTTAACCACACATGCACAAATCAACACGCTAAAGAAATTGGGTAAAGGTACCAAGCCATTTTATTAAATCTGAAGGAAAGGGTACATATAAGTGAGAACAATAGAACCTGGGCTTGCTTCTGCAAGCTATGCAAAACCTAGGTGGAAATATGATGACCCAAGTGCTGGAATGGCCTCAAATTGGTAGCACACATTGCCCAAAAATTCTGCAAACTACTGCTAGAGTAGAAATGGAATTCTGCCCTCAATGTTGCCCATAAAATTATGCAAAAATATTCCTAGCCTCTTCATGCCAAACCCACAAAAACCCAGAAAGGGTGTGGGCTGATTCCAGCTGACTCAGAAGCCCCCAAAAAGTGCGAATTACCCTCTCTGGCAAGCTTTGTGCACTTCAAGAAATACTCTGCTAAATCCCACCCAAATCCTCTGTTGAAATGCCTCACAAATCTCTGCAAAAATTCTCTCTGGAAATGCCTTTCTCCTTCAGCTCCTTACTCCTCCAATCTCCTCTTACTCCAACCCTTGCACAGTCACAACCTAGTGCCCTTTGTGCACTGCTGGAAATGGATAAATTCGACCCAGAAGATCACCTCAATCTTTGCCCAAGAAATGTGGTGTAGAATTGCAACTGCTCAAGAAATTTTAATCTAAATCAATGTTAATTTTGGGCAACTAGGTCCAAACTCCAGGTTGCACTGCTCATATGATGATGATTGTATTTTTGTTGGATTCCTCTTTCGAAGAGGTGCAAGATTGATCCAAAGATCATCTTGTTTGGACGAGCATAACATATATTTTGATTTTATTTTCCCAACATGTGCAAGGTCGGCCAAATTTGTAATGTAGGCTCACAAGCCTAATGGATGTGTCACACACCCTCAATGACTGATATAAATTGGAGACTTGGAGATCATTTGATCATCAACTCATCACACATTCTCTCTTGTGATTTTATTGGTTCGATCAGCCTTTGGAGGCCTCTCTCTCTCACACGTGCGGAGCTGCAACTGGGAAAATTTGCGCACTGTTTTAGGGCTGTTTGCTGGTGCGTTGACCAACGTTGACCGTGGTCAACACTTGGTGTTTTGAACTCCAAACTTTGCAGAAATTTTGATTTTGTGAGGCTGCATTTGGGGGCATAAAAATCGAGGAAAAAAGAACCTGTTGACCGAAGCCCTAAATTGCAGCATTGACTTTCTGTTGACCAACGATGACTTTTGAGGCGCTGTCTTTGAGGGGTGTGTGTGACACTTGAAGGGTTGGCTGATCTGATGTTGAGAAAGACTTTGCTGGCTAATGCATCTTGTTGACTGCCGTAATGCACACTATTCTCTATCTTTGCTGGACAAGAAGAATTGTAAAATTTGATCGATATTATTGGCTTGTCTTCTGTTGATCTATTATTGTGTTCTATCAGCATTTTACTTTCATGTTTATGTGATTGCTAAATTGAATCGGGCCTAAGAAAGATTGAAGTAAAAATGCATTAAGCATAGAACATTCTATGTCTATCCAAATTTAACAATCAAGGGACACAATTCTACTCTACTGCTTTGCGGAAATTAATTCACAATTTAGAACAACAATCTCAGACATGCAATAAGAAATAACACATGCACAATATTTTTCTAGGGGAAAGCAACTGCTAAAAACCCCGTAAGCGTGCTTGCATTAATAAGATGAATAGAGAATGTATTACAATTGCTAGCTTGCTCTGAGCACAACCTGTAAGTGAATAACCTATCTCTCTGCTTAATGAGAAGCTCTGTCCCAGACTTAGTCAATTTCTACCTTTGCTTGAGCCCCTATTTCTTTGTGCAATTCCTGAGGAATTAGGCCCCTATTATTTAGGAATTTTCCTTCGATTGATTGTGCACTTCCCAAGGTTGATTATTTGACTGCATGCAACACTTGTACACTCAAGACTAGTCTACAACTGATGTTACACTGCCTTGGAATCTCCACCGCAACTGGGGAACTCGAATTCTCTGCATGGACTAGCTATTTTGGACTGATTGATCAGTTAATTGGATGATCACTAAGTTAGACTGCTGTCCCGCTGCACAACTGATCTTCCACTACTTCCATCAATAGTTAGAACTAGTTTAACTGAAAACAACTTGAAATAACTAGCCTTGATTGCTACAAATTAGAAATCACACATGCTTAACTGAACTCCAAGTCCTCTAACTTGAATTTACTGAGTTAACTAAGTGACAAGAGCCATGCCACACAAGTTAACTGCCTCCAAGTTGTCTGCTGATGTGGAAATTCAAATTTTCTCAATTTGACCAAGGCAAAATCAAATTGAGATTTTCTTGCTGCATTTTTTGACACTTCCTCTCAGCAAGAAAGGGATTATCAACCACCCCTATCCCCCTGTGATATTCGAACTTGCCCTTTGACAAAGCCTTTGTCAAGATGTCAACATCTTATTTTTCTGTCGGAATGTATTGTAGCAACATCCTATGCACACAGTCCCGTAAATGATGATACTGGATATCTATATACTTGAATTGATCGTGAAATACCGGATTCTCAGAGAGCTTAATGCAACTTTGATTATCACAATAGATCATAGTTGGATCCATCATCTGATTAAACAGTCCCAAAAGTATCTTTCTCATCCAGATCGCCTCACACGCTGCTTGACTTGCAGCCATGTATTCTGCTTCTGCTTCTGCTAAGTGCCATAGATCTTTGCTTCCTGCTGTATGTAATATTCCTAATTGGGAATTAACAGTAAATATAGAGCTTTGAACTAGGAACAACAAGGAAAATATAAGATCAAGCACCCAAATTCAAACACCAGTAGATATGAGCAGAATATATGAGCCATTTTATTAATATGGGGAAATCAGAGTACAAAATGAGAGAACATTGGAACCTGGTCTTTCCAGGCAAGCTATACAAACCCCAGGTGAAATCTTGCTGACCCAACTGCTGAAATGGCTCCAAACTGATAATATGCTCTGCCCAGAAAATCTCCTACGGATTGCCAAATGGAATTGGATGTTCCGCTCAAAATAATGTGCATAACGCTCTAAAATTACAGTCGTGAGCTCCTCTCCTCAAACCTGAAAATACCCAGAAAAGGTTTGGCCTATATCCAAGCCAAAATTGAATCCACAAAATGATGCAAATTCCCTGCTATAAGAATGAGGATTTTAGGCCTGAATATCGCCCAGAAAGTTCTAATTAGCCAGAGAATCCTCTCAATAAACCCACAAAAGCCCAAAAAGGATTTGGGTTGAATCCACCAACCCCTCGTGAGCCCCAACAAGTGCAAATTGCGCAATTTGGCCAGAAAATGCTCCACAATACTGATATTGCTGAATTAAATCCAAATTTACCACTGGAAATATCTCCCAACTCTGGCTAAAGTCTCCCCTGAGGAATACCTCCAATCTCCGACTCTTATGTCTCCTCAACCTCTATTCCTCCAGCCCTTGCGCACTTCTAGAAAAATGCAGAATTTTGACCCCAAGAATTCCCTCAGACTCATCCCTACTAATCACCACAAAAATCTTCGGCTAAAATAAGGGAAAATACTTGCAAATCCTCCTGTGTTTTGCTCCTCTGTAACTGATCACCCCACAATCAATTTGAGCCACCTCTATGCCCTGGAAGGAACACGTACCAACTGAAGTAACTTGCAATTATGTCCAATGGAAACTCTGAATTGAGCTCCCCAAATTGCCTCACTAGGGAGACACTCTAAGTTCTCCGAAATGAAGGTGAAATTCCGCTTGGAATTCCTGGTGCTAAACAACACTCTGGTCCTTGTGCTAAACAACTCCAAGAGAATATGAAATATGAAGTGTAATAGCCAAAATATGATCAACAAATGAGTCCCTCTTATAATTTCTCCCCATTCTTCTAGACACCCATTTTAATTATTATTTTATTGGTGGGGGCCGTTTTCCACTAAATGACTTTTTACGTCATTTTAATAAATTAATAATTTGCTGCCAATCTCCAATAAAATAATACTTGTCACCTTTCTCCAAAATATTATTTGCCCCTTTTAATTAATATTACCAAAATTGGGGATATTACGGTGCTCCTTGCCAAAAATTGCTTGTCCTCGAACAATGCCTAAACAAGTGCGTCCACCATTTGCTGGCCCAAACTATCACTGCAAACTATACCGGGTTTCCAAATGTGCCATTGAGTCACCCTAAATCCGTACACCATCCTATTATAAATGAATCCCTCGATACCAATGTCCCATGCTAATCTAAAAATGATGCCACCATGCCGACGTTGCATCACTCTGTTTACATCTGACTGCCCATCGTGCACATACCATATCCTCCTCTCCTGGAACCTAATGGTGAAATGCTGATATAGGCCAAATACATCCTACCTAGGTATCTCCATGATGCCAAAGCCTAGCCATCCAAAGCTAACCTGTGTAGTAACAGGGAAATCCTACCTCGCCATACAATCAAGGCCTCCGTGAACCCCCATGTATCAACCCAAGAGTGAGCTAGATCACTCTCTGCCATGAATCCCCTCATCAAGAGACAAAGTGGTCTATCAACCCACTGATTCCTCGGATCGCATAAGCAGACCTGCTGCGGCATAACTCTGACAACTGCTGGAATCCATCCGTGCCTCGTCTCTAGTCCCTGCATGAAATCAATATATAGGCTCCATATATCATGAACTAATTTGATGCATGCCAAACTGCCTTGTGCCTACCACTGCGTAGTACTAATGACTGCTAGAAACCACATGTGCCAAATAGCTACCCCATGAATGCAACCAATAGAAGGGTATTTGATTCTCACAATCGACTCAATGTATGTGGACACATCCTGCTCCTGCCAACCATCACCAACCATTAAGTTTGCCATCCACCTTCTCGGTAATGCGCCAATATAATGTTTGGAGCTCAGACACCCACTAGAAAATTGCCTCAGTCATACACGATATCCTCTGCTCATGCAAGATTCCGACATGCCCTGTGGAAAGAGTGGCACATGTCTCCCTCGTGACCAACTCCCTAGGTATAGGCTCGATGATGAACAATATGCCACCCCTGCAAAAGATCACCTCATCCCCCAACTTGTGGCTATCAACTCGTGCACCAAACTTGCTCCTCCCCTAGAGAATGTCTATCGTGCCCCTAAGGAATTGAATCTCATAGCGCCGTCCTAGGTAAATCCCCCAAGTCCTGCTAACCACATTGTGGGTCTGGATTGAACACAACAAGGTTCCCCTCAACTGCACATGGTGCCAACAAGTGGATGATGCGTGGGTTCCGATGGGTATGATCAAGAACTCGTGTGGACACTCTCGACCCATCCCGTGACCGATCCACTCTCCTAACTTGGGTATGTCCATCCCAATGGCATGCCTGACATCCTTTTCAAGGAATCTCCCCGCTATTAGCACTCCCTTAGTCTGCAGTGCAACCCCGCACACTACTGCATATAACCACATATCCTCGTGTCCCCTGGCATACAACTACACCTAGTTGCACATCTCTATGCACTGCCGAACCCTGCTAAATGCTATTGCATCATCATGGATCAACTTGTATCCCTCTTGTATTGATGTGTTTGTCACTCTATGAGGTAATGCACTATGATGTGAATTGCTCCTCCTACACCACAGTGCAACCTTGCACACCACTACGCACCACTGCACACCTCCGTCCTCCTCTGCATACTGCTGCACATCACTCCATACCCCTATACTACACTGGATGCTAGGGTCTAAAATTAGGTCTGTATGCATCAGGTCACATCCCTCTGCATAACACTGGACTCTACAATAAATCTATGTGCACCCTTGGTTACCACTGCCTATTGTCGTACCACCCTGTATCATATGCCATCCTGCATGTGCCAACGCATCCATCAGTTTGCTAGTAAGCCCTCCACGATGTGAGCTATATCTCCTCATCTGCCGAGGCCCGAGATATACCTGAGTGACCTAACTCCTCACATGCTAACATGAATGACACTACTAAGCCTATCCTCAGTAGTATCTGTGTCCAATATACCAATGAGAGAGTACCATCTCCATACAATACCGTGTCTGGTGGCTTGTCGATGCCACCTCCTCCTACCAACTCCTGCCAGAGTAGGCTAATCACTCTACAATCCCATGTACGCCCAACATGCCATGACAACTCATGAAATCTGCCTGCTCCCCTGTCAATCCATCCTGTCATTAGTGGTGTCAGGAACTCTGAAGGGGTATGAAAAGGTTTGTGCACCCAACCACCGAGTCCACCACGCAACTACTACCATCACCTATTGGCTCTATGATGTGATGGGAGATCCCACCTAGATCCCAACAACAATCTGGGCCTTGTGTCACTCTGACAATCCATGGCCTCTGCTGAAATGTGGCCATGGATGTATCCAACTGCCTCGCCTGCTCCATCGGTACCAGCGCAGTGCCTCTCGCCATCCAATCCCAAAGGAGGGATTGAATGTACAATCCCCTATGGAAGGAACTGTGAAAATTTCAAATTGAAATCCTACTGCAATATCTGATGTTATTTCTCCTACTTATTATTCAGAAATAAGTTATTTACATAAATCTCTTCAGTAGATATTGAAATAAATTCAACTGCAGTCTTCACCATACAATTACTGAGCACAATTATGAGGAAATACTAGCACAAGAATGACACAGAGGTTTTTGGACAATTGTCCTCGGAAAAACCTAATGTGGGAAAACCGGTGCAACAGATGAGGGTTTCTATTATTCTAGAGAGACCCTATGAGCTATGTGTACAAGGTGGGGTCCACTTCTTTATCTTCAGATGCATCAATTTTCTTCCAATTGGTAATCATTGGAGTAACCATGGGTCTACAGTCCTGCATTCTGAGTCTCTTTAGAATTTTTGTAGCATATCTCCCTTGCCCAAGGAAGGTTTCTCCCTTCTGCTGCCAAACTTCCAATCCTAAAAGATAGTGCATCAGCCCCAAATCCTTCATGTCGAATTCTTCTGCCGAATTCTTCTTGCAGTGCTTGATGAGCCTAGATGATCTCGTCAAAAACAAATCATATACATACAAAACCAAAATTAGGGGCTCATTCTCTACTATGAGATAGTAGAGATTGGGATTAACGTCACTCTTGACAAATCCCATCTGCTGCAAGTGACCATCAATTTGACCATACCATGCTCTAGGTGCCTATTTAAGCCCATACAAGGCTTTCTTCAACTTGCATACATGAGTTTTCTTCTCATGTGTTTCGAAGCCTTCTGGCTATTCGATGTAAACCTCTTCCTCTATCACCTCGTTCAAGAATGTAGTCTTGACGTCCATCTGGTGAATCTCCCATCCCATCCGCACTACAGGGGATATAATGGATATGATAGAGGTATATCTGTCTACAGGGGAAAAGGTTTCTTCTTAGTTTATCCCTTCCTTTTGAGCATATCCCTTATCCACAAACCTGGCTTTGTACTTCTCTACACTGCCATCTGCAACATACTTGATCTTGTAGATCCACCTAGAACCTACAACTGATTTGTCCTGCGGTCTAGGTACGATTTCCCAAACATCATTAGTCATAGCATCCACCCAAACTTGATGTTGTACGACCTCGTGAAAGCTAGAGGGTTCTTCAAACTGTGCTACAAATGCTTGGTATCTGTCAGGCTGTCTACGCTGCCTTTTCCCGGTTCTAGGAGCCCCAACAAACTCCTCTGCGTCCCTAAGCGTCTATTGCACTTCTCTATTAATTCTGCCACTGGTGGTGGGCTCAATCGGTTCTTCTTCTTGCTGTCCCATCTACTGTGAGCTACCTAGATTTTCTTCTCTTGAAGAAATGCTAGTACTGGTCATAGTGCTGGAACTTGATGGCTATCCATCTGTTGGATCTTCTCCCTGCTGCCGCTGGACAAGAGGTACATCCTAAAATTGCTCTTCAGTAGGCATTTCTCGGGATTTCTGAAGGCTCGGTCCTCCATGAATTTCACATCCCTCCTTACTACAATTTTCCTATTACTCAGAATGTAGATTTTGTATGTCTTTGATGTCTTGCTATATCCTACGAGATACCCTTTCTTCTCATGTGTTTCGAAGCCTTCTGGCTGTTCGATGTAAACCTCTTCTTCTATCACCCCGTTCAAGAATGCAACCTTGACGTCCATCTGGTGAATCTCCCATCCCATCCGCACTGCAGGGGATATAATGGATCTGGTAGAGGTATATCTATCTACAGGGGTAAATTTTTCTTCGTAGTCTATCCCTTCCTTCTGAGCATATCCCTTATCCACAAACCTTGTTTTGTATTTCTCTACACTGCCATCTGCAACATACTTGATCTTGTAGATCCACCTAGAACCTACAACTGATATGTCCTGTGGTCTAGGTATGACTTCCCAAACATCATTAGTCATAGCATCCACCAAAACTTGATGCTGTACGACCTCGTGAAAGCTAGAGGGTTATTCAACCTGTGTTACCATTGCTTGGTATCTGTCAAGCTGTTTACACTGCATTTTCCCGGTTCTAGGAGCCCCAACAAACTCCTCTGCGTCCCTAAGCATCTGTCGCACTTCTCTGTTAATTTTTCCATTGGTGGTGGGTGGCTCAATCGATTCTTCTTCTTGCTGTCCCATCTACTGTGAGCTACCTGGATTTTCTTCTCTTGAAGAAATACTAGTACTGGTCACAGTGCTGGACCTTGATGGCTATCCATCTGCTAGATCTTCTCCCGCTGCCGCTGGACAAGAGGTACATCCTCAAACTGCTCTTCGGTAGGCATTTCTTGAGATTTTATGAGGCTCGGTCCTCCATGAATTTCACATCCCTCCTTACTACAATTTCCTATTACTCGGAATGTAGATTTTGTATGCCTTTGATGTCTTGCTATATCCTACAAGATACCCTTTCTCAACATTTTGATCTAATTTGCTTCGTTTCTCATCGTGAACGTGACAATATGCCTCACTCCCAAAAATCCTGAAGTGACTTACTTCCAGCTTCATCCCTGTGAAGACACTTTCGGGTGTTTTCTTGCTCAATGCTCCGTGAGGGGTCCTATTATGGATATATGCAACTGTTATGCATGCTTCTGCCCACAAAAATATAGGGAGATCCTGATCATACAACATTGCCTTTGCTGCCCCAACAATAGTCCTATTCTTCCGTTTTGCAACTCCATTTTGCTCCAGATTATAAGGAGTTGTCCATTCTCTTCTGATGCCCTCCCTTGCGCAGAAATCTGTGAATTCCTTATCAATATATTCCCCACCGTTATCTGAATGCAATACTTTGATTTTCTTCTCTATCAGGTTTTCTACCAGAGCTTTAAATTCTCTGAACCGATCAAAGACCTCATCCTTGGTCTTTAAGAATTAAATCCAAGTCTTTTTGGAATGGTCATCAATGAAGGTGACAAAGTAACTGCCACCACCAAGAGCTCTAGTGGACATTGGTTCGCAAATATTTGAATGTATTAGTCCCAATACACTCTTCACCCTATTGTTGTTTTTGGAATATGCTGCTTTAGCGTACTTCTGTACTACGCACCCTCTGCACACGTCATCATGCTCGGTGCTTAGGACTGGAACTCCCATAACAGTTTCTCTGAGCATTCTCAGAGTTCCATGGCGTAGATGCCCCATTAGTCTGTGCCATAGCTCATTCAGATCTGCTTTGCCACTTAGACTGTTGCCTACTGGTGCTATTGGAGACTCAAGCTGCAACTTGTATAGTCTGTTGCTTCAAGTTCCAATTTGGGCCTTCTCCTTCCAACTTGGATTTTTGATGTACATTTTCCTTCCAATGAAGTATACATCATATCTCGTATCTCGCAACACTGAAAGTAAGTTCATTCCCATTCCAGGCACATGTAACACATTTGTGCCTTGGAGACTGTCTCCTGCTTCTGTTTGAAATGCTATGGTCCCTTTTCCTATAGGGGTACACTTTGTCTTGTTTTCCATAGTAATTTGGAAGTCCATCTGTTCCGTTCTTGATAACTTGAGAAATGATCTCTTACTCTAGTCATATGGGCTCTATCAATATACCAATCATCTGATGATGCAGAGCTGGATAAACATGCACATTCCTTTTCCAACCTTGAGGCCAACTCTGAAATAACGTGATCTTCCATCTTCTTCGTGCTTTTCCTTTTCCTGGCAGTTTCTGCAGAAGGAATGCATAAGCCCTTAGGAGTACGATTTGCTGCTAGAGCAGCGCCACGAGTTCCCTTTAATGTAGACCCTCCTGCTTTCTTGTCCAACCTTGCTCTAAAACCATGTGAAAATTTCAAACTTGAAATCCTACTGCAGTCTCTGATATTATTTCTCCTACTTATTATTCAGAAATAAGTTATTTACAGAAATCTCTTCAGTAGATATTGAAATAAATTCAACTGCAGTCTTCACCATACAATCACTGAGCAAAATTAGAAGGAAATACTAGCACAAGAATGACACAGGTTTTTGGACAATTGTTGCCGGAAAAACCCAATGTGGGAAACCGGTGCAGCAGATGAGGGTTTTTATTATTCTTTAGCAAAAATCTTCTTGTACAATTTACAATCAACAGTGATGAAGAGAATTCTCTATGATAACATTGGAGAAATTTCTCACAAGATTTCCTGATGAGAAATGACCCTAGAGGGACCCTCTTGGGGCGCCTACGTCACCACTGCGCTGGCTTTGTGTGGGTACTGCATAGAATTGCATCACACCTCTGCGCTGTTCCCTTCCTGCTTCTGCGCTGTCTCTTCCTTTCACCGCCTCACCTGCTCCTGTACCCCGGATTGATGATGAACCCTCTCTGTCTCTCCTCCACCTGCAACTCTCCCTCTGGATCGATTTTCTCTTGTCAAACTTCAACCACTGAGAAAATCGATTTACTTGGGCAACTGAGTATATGCACTGGTATATTTTCCAAATGACCCTCAAGCCTTCCTTTATAGTCTTCTCGTTGAAACATCAACGACTAAGATTATAACTTGACTTGATCCATGTTCTCTAGAAGATTACACTCTGTTTTATTAATACCCTTTAATTATATATTTTTCCTAAGTTAAACTTAGGGTCACATAAAAATAATTAATTATTTTAATAAAACACATTCCGAGTGAAATTTTCACAAACAATTTTGGGTTCTTTGGAATACATGTGCCTAAGCCTCTCCACAAATTTTGAGTCTTAGAGCACTTTCGATGCTACCAAAAATCAACAGGAACAAGCCCTCCAAGTTGATGCGGCGTCATGCTTCGCTTATGTCGCTTAGTCCTACTAATCTGGCCACCCCCCCGGGCATGTCTAGACAACTCTGCCTCCCTCAATCCAATGCCTAAGGGTGGGCTAATAACGTTGTAGATCCCATCAATGTGCCTCTGAAGCGAACTGTGCTGGAATCTCAACGCGTGGCCTTTGTGATGCCCCTCATCAATGGCTAGCCCAAAGGATGGTTGCACATCCTCCTCCATCATGGACTCAACATGAGCCTCCAACTGCTCCTCCATAGACAACCCAACATTCAATACATGCTCACCAGTCAGCTGCAGGTGACTGTTGTCCAGAAACTCTGTCATAGATCTGGATGCCTTTGTACCTATTGTCTCCTCAACAATGGTGGAGATGTCTCTCGACACCTCATCAACCTGTGGTGCGTTGCTATCACCTGAGAACTCGGTCACGTCCCCAGATACCTCATCAATGTATACCTCAACAACGGATGGTATCTCACCAATAGGTGTATGCTCAATTGTCTCCTTGCTAACCATGGCCCCTTCAACTACTCTTTCATCTTCTGCCTTAATCCTCCTCATCATCCTTGCATAATTCCACTGAATTCCCATTGTTTTGTGCATGTCTCTTAGTTCACAGAACTCCCCAAAGGAGAGGGACACCTAAATGCCATGTCCCAATGATTGGTATGCCTCCAATTTGCTGCCAGTAACTCCACATCAGTTGCAATCATGTCTTTCCATCTTGATGCATTATCCACAATTTTGGGCATAGTGGATTTGTTGTATAATTGAGAATGATCTTAATTTCAATTGTTGTATAAATAAGTTGCTTCCCCACATCAATCATCATTTGTTGCATCCTAATTACTTCATTCAAGGTTACTGCCATGTTGTTTGATTTTAACCTTTCTTTGGATCCCATGATTTCTTAATTTTTTATTCTGGTCTTGTTATAGAATGAAGGGTTTCCCACAAGTTGAGCTTAAGATTATGGCTCTGACACCATTGTAATATTCCTAATTGGGAATTAACAATAAATATAGAGCTATGAACTAGGAACAACAAGCAAAATATAAAATCAATAACCCAAATTAGAACAGTAGTAGATATGAGCAGAATATATGAGCCATTTTATTAATATGAGGAAAATCTGAGTACAAAATGAGAGAACAATGGAACCTGGTCTTTCCAAGCAAGCTATGCAAACCCCAAGTGAAATATCGCTGATCCAACTGCTGAAATGTCTCCAAATTGATAATATGCTCTGCCAGAAAAATTCTACGGACTGCCAAATGTAATTGGACGTTCTGCCAAAAATAATGTCTCAAATGCTTTGAAATTGCAGCCGTGAGCTCCTCTCCTCAAACCTGAAAATACCCAGAAAAGGTTTGGCCTATCTCCAAAGCCAAAATCGAACCCACAAAATGATGCAAATTTCCCAGCGAACTAGGAATTCACCTTGCTATAAGAATGAGGATTTTAGGCCTGAATATTGCCCAAAAAATTCTATTAAATTAGCCAGAAACTGCTCTCAATAAACCCACAAAAACCTAGAAAGGGTTTGGGCTGAATCTAACGACCCCCGACAACCCCCAACAAGTGCAAATTTCCCAATTTGGCCAAAAAACGCCCCACAGTACTGATACTGCTGAATTAAGCCCAAATCCACCACTAGAAATCTCTCCCAACTCTGGCTAAATTCTCCCCTGAGGAATACCTCCAATCTCCGACCCTTATCTCTCCTCAATCTCTATTTCCCCAACACTCGCACACTTCCAAAAAAATGCATAATTTCCACCCCAAGAATTTCCTTAAACTCAACCCTACTAATCACCACAAAAATCTTCGGCTAAAATAAAGGAAAATACCTGCAAATCCTCCTCTTTTTTGCTCCTTTGTAACTGATCTCCCCACAATCAATTCGAGCCACCTCTATGTTGAGAATTTGGAGTTGCGGAGTTTAATTCAAATTTTCTCCTTGATAATTACTTGTGATCTTACTTTACTTACTTATGTATTCTCTTCTTAGCTTATTATGTCTTTCATCAAGTCAATTACCAAAAACACAAGAGACACTAATATAGGCTCTTCAAGCCAGGGCCAAAAACTCTCCCTCTTGGAGAGGAAAACCCACAAGGAATTCTTCTTATAGACTTTCAAATGACAATTACCATGACCAAGACTCAGACCCTTGACCTATGTATGCCTCCAAGACCTTTTCACTACTTCTTTCTTGCCCTTTAAAGTTGATCCTTCTTTTCTGCACCAACTTGCACTGTCCTGCACCAGCAATAGAGAGCTCGGTCTCTAAGTCTATTGATCTTGTCTCGGTTACCCACACACTTCTTCTTCGCTTATTCTTCTTTGTCCTTAGTACTCTGAATAAAGATCTTTCTAGCTGCTCTATAGTAATGCCTTTCCACAAACTTCTTTCTATTCAGATATTAGACAAGGTCACTCGAGACCCTTCACTTTGCATGACCTTTAGACTTCTTTACTTGAGATATGCTATCTCCCCTTTACGCATTGTTGATCAGGAAGGTAAATCATAGATTTACCTTCCTTCTTTTCTTGCACTGTAATTTGGAGATAGTCCACAAACTTACAATAGCCCTTAACCACAAACTTCGCATAAATCAAGATTATATACTTTGCATCAAAGACTCAATTCATTATCGTTGCATCACATCACTGTATCTTACCGAATCCTTCTTGTAGTTCAGTTCGAAGATCTCAGACTTATCTACGCTTTTTGCTTCAAACTTATCCATGCTATCTATTTTAGATTTATCCAAAATTTCTTCACACTGATCCACACTTTCTGCTTCAGAGCAATCCACAAAACTTGTCTCCAAATGAGCTACATATCCATCAATATATATAGTGCATTGTTCCAGATTTAGGCCGACCCTACAAGCTGTTTTGTAGGCCGACTTTACCAATGTTCATAGGCCGACTTGGAGGGCTTATCTTCCAACGTTAACGAGGTTGACATGAGGGTTGTCTTGAGCCATTCCTTCACAGTTAGATGACAAGGTCTTGTAGCATATCCTTTTGACTAAACACTTCATATACATGACTCTTGAATACATTTATAATCAAAAGACAAATCCTAATAGACATCAAGAAGAAGTCTATTTACCTGTACTAAAACCTTGCTCATGAAACCCATGAAGCAAGCATAGCAAAAATACATTTTATTATCTTTGTCTTCTTCTTTACATAAATACATAATTACATAGTCAATATGAAGACCGAACCTAGTTACACTTTTCAACACTCCCTCTTAACTAGGGAGGTATTCATACATGTACATGGTCACTTTCAAATTGAAGAATCTCATTAGAAGAATCAGATTGGTAATCACATCTGTATAGCATCATATCAACCAGCATTGTCCTAGTGCAAGGCCTTGACTAACAACCCCATCTCGCAACGAGACAATGGGCTACAATGTTGGCGAGACATGTGACTTATAGACACCATAGTCATTGTCTCTCCAAGGTACATACTCCACCTAGGTGTTCTTAGAGTATGACCTTGGACTATTGTTAATTTCTGCATATGTTCTATGCCATTTCAGCTTAGGGCACAATACTGAAGAAGATAGAACATACTAATAGATCGATAGAAGACAAGCCAAAACAAAGATAAGAAATGGTGGCGTTACGGCAATCAGCAGGATGCTTCAACCAACAAAGTCTCCAATAGGTCATTCAGCCAAGCGTGTCACACATAATCCAGAACAACCCAAACAAAGAACAGTCCATATATATCACAGCTCCAACGCTATCCAGAGAGAGAGAATTCCTACACAACAATGTGTCTCAAATGAACTCTAAGTCTCTCCAATATATAGGAATATTTGGGGGTGTGTGACACGTCCTTTAAGACATCTAAGTCTATATTTTATTCCAGGCCGACCTAGCACATAAGTGGAATAAATTCCAAGTACATGTTCTGCTCATCTGATCGAGATGATCTTTAGATCAATCTTACACCTCTTCGAAAGAGGAATCCAATAAAAATATTGGGATCGTCATCTGAGCAACACAACCCGGAGTTTGGACCTAGTTGTCCAATTTTAACACTCCCTCTCAACTGGGGAGAACTCCGTCCACAAGTGCAATCCAAACATCGTGCGTCATCTCGCTGTAACTTGCTTTGCTGGCCTCTTTATTTCAGAACAGAAGTGGGTCAGTCACAAGGACATCATTCCTGGCTGAAAGATTCAGCCCAGAGGTCAAAACCTCTATCAGACTCACAAAGAGTCTCCAACCAACCCGAAGTTGGTTCATCTGACCCAAAGTCAGCAGGAGGTCTGAAACCTCACTAAACTTGATCCCAGATCAAGTGGTTGGACCGTGCCATCCTAGATAGAGTGTATGGCAATTTCTGATGCGTCCATCAGTCTTTGCTACTAGTCTCTAGCCTTTCCCATCTCATTGGCCAAATGAGAGGTACTTCCCATGAGCCCTGAACTCAATGGGTAGGATGCATACGGGGCATAGATAATGAGAGGTGAACCAACTCAATAATCACAACGGTGGGGTCCAAGCACACCAACAAGGTTTGGCAAGCCTAGCCTTGTGGCTGCTCATAGCTCCGAGAAGCTGTCCCCAAAGCCCCCCAGAGCTCCTCGAGCTCATCGTCCAACATGACCCACATCATAGGGTCGTTCCACGATACCAAGTCTCTCACGGAAGGTTAGGAACATGACCTTCCCCAAGGGCATTGTGAGAATATCCGCGACCTGCTCATCAGTTCCTATATGATCGAGCCTTACGGCGCCTCGCTGTACCATATCCCGGATAGTGGTATCAGCCATCATCATGCTTGGATTGTTCGTGGAACACAGGATTCTATGACAAACAAATCCCCCTCTAGTTATCACAAAGGATAACGGTGGCATCTGGGACATGCTCAAACAGCTCACTAAAGAGCTTTCACAACCAAGTGACTTCACAACAGGCCATACATGTTACAATGTATTCGGCCTCAGCGGTGCTCAAGGCTACCGTCTTTAGTTTCCTGCCCGAAGCAGATCTACATGTGAAGTAGCATCCAGATGTGTTCTTGTGATCCACCACACTGCCAGCCCAATCGGCATCAGTACATCCATGGAGTGTCATACTCCCGGTAGTGTATCTCAGCCCATGGTTTATCGTGCCCCGAAGGTATCTCAGAAGATTCCTGGCACCAACCCAGTGAAAGTGATGAGGCTCAACCATCTGTTGACTCAAAGTGTTCACTGCAAAACATATATCTGGACGGGTGTTCACTAAGAACATTAGGGCCCCTACGAGTTGACGATACTTAGTAGGATTGACAATACGGGCCCAGCAGCGTTGCCACTCAACTTCTTGAGTTCCATTGGTGTTGACACAGACTTGCAGTCCACCATACCAAATCTTTCCAGAAGTTTCACAGTGTGTTTTCCTTGAGAAAGGAAAATCTCGCCAGGCCTCTGCCAGACCTCCAGGCCTAGGAAGTAGTGCATCAGTCCTAGGTCCTTCATCTCGAACTCAGCAGCAAGCTCCCTCTTGCATTGATGAATGAGAGGGTCAGCACTTGTTAGGAAGAGGTCTTCCACATACAGCACCAGAATGAGAGGCTTCCCCTGGACAACCTTGAAGTAAAGGTTTCGGATCATCATTAATTCGAGTGAAGCCCAGCTTCATCAAGTAGCTATCTATCCTCTCGTACCAAGCTCTGGGTGCTTGCTTCAACCCATAGAGGGCTTTCTTCAACCTGCATACATGGGTGTCTCGATCCTGGACTTCCAACCCCAGAGGTTGCTCCACATATATCTCTTCCTTTATTGCACCATGCAGAAAAGCGGTCTTGACATCCATCTGATGAAGACTCCATCCTTGCGTAGCAACAAGGGCTATGATTGATCGAATGGTGGTATATCGTGCCACAAGTGCAAGAGTGTCATCGAATCTTACCTTGAACTTTTCAGCACTTCCATCAGATCCATGCTTGATCTTATATCGAGGTGACAACAGCTATGTTTTAGGAACCATATCCCAAACATCACCCTCACATCCTAGCAGATTTGATGCTTTACAACTTCTTCAAATGATCCAGGCTCATATTGTACTCATGGAAGCTAGATACTCCTGGTATTTATATGGCTTCTTGGTTTTCTTCCGGAATTTCCCCCTTTGAAGCCATATGTCTTTGAGCCATGAGGATCTTCATTCGTCCAGCAATGATATTGGCTCAGGAGTATATACAGAGATGTATTCTCCCTCTTAATGCCAGCTTCTCTCTTGAGAGAAAAACATCTATTTCAAATGAGGGCATCCGAGACACCAATTTGGAAAGGTGACTTAATTTTCCACAGTGAAAGCCATCCAACAGGCTTTGCTGATTATGGTTCAAGATCTGAAAGCTGCCGAAACACATTTTACCATTATGCTCCAGGTTGTGCATAGGTGTCTATGCTAACTGCTACATAGGTGACTATCTATGTCACTGTCCAACAGGGAGAATATACCAACAAGCCCCAGCTTGTGTTAGAAGTCCTGTTATTCTAAGGAGGTCTGTTGTAGCTTCCTCAACAAGCCCTCTTTACTGCGACCCACAGAACTAGAAATCCAAACATGATTCCTTCTCTCATAATTCTGCACTTGAGAGCTTTCATCTACTACATCTGACATCTCATCCAGAGCTGCTTCTTATTTACAAATCTGCCCAAGACTTCAGATCTCAGTTCTGCGATTTTTTTTTTTCTTTCTTAAATTTCACAGATCTAGGAGCCGATCATACAGATGTTAAAAACACAGAATTTACCTTTCTTCATGACAGTCCATGCAGATCCAGCACAGCCATAATGGTACTCCTGCTCATCAATGTTTCTGCCCCAATCATCCAAGAGGATAAAGCTGGACAAGACACTTTCTAAGGTCACTGTTAATAGATTAAGTCCAGGTATATGCTGGTTCACAACCACTGTTATTAGTCAACAGTATCATAATACTGTTAGATGAGGCACTGCACTGCCCCTCAAGTCATCAATACATATTACATGTGATCCTTTGTTTATGCAGATCTGGGCCACTTTTTTTTTGGCTCAATCAATTCATTTGCTTTGTCATCCGATTGCTCAAACTGTAGGGCAATTATAGGTTCCAGGGATTTCCTGAATGAGTGTTCCAGAATGCATCTCCTACACTTGCACTTGAAACCCCAGTTCTTACAGTTAGCTTGGTGCTGTAACAAGGGAACCAGAACATCAAAGTAAGGAATAGTGATCTCTTGTCCACTCCGGATGGCCTTGGAGGCATGTATAAAAATGGCATTTCCGACTATCAGCTAGGTCGAGTTCGGTAGGCAGGAATGGTTAATGAGGGACGACAGCAGCCAGAGTCCTCTACATTTCCCTTTTCGCAGACCAAGTCCGGCATCATTTATTTTTGATTTTGAAACTAACGTCCCTCCGTCGCCTTCACCGAATGAGTTCAGTCTTACAATATCCCGAATACGGTTAATGTCCACCTGCAAAATTTCATATTGTACTTCTTGGCCCGCAAGGATTTGATCGTTTGTCTTAAACAGATCTATGGCAGGGACATGAAGGCTGCTAGGTGTAGAGGAATTGAATAAAGTATAAAGTTGACGGAGCAATCTCTGCGATTTCCTAGCAGCACAAACTACCGCAGCCACAAGATCTTCTTGAGATGCGGTATTCATTAATTTATGCTTGTTGTCCACATGAAACGTAGCGATAGAGTCGCTCTCATAAGCAACTGCGACAGCGTTGCTTACCACCAAGAGCTGCCCGGTCCTTATTTCTTAAGTGGCGTAGAGTCCTTGGCCGCGACTGTCTTCGGTCATCTTGATCTCCACAGAACCCACGAAATCGGCCACTGTCGGAGGAGAAGGTGCGCGTCCCAGCAAGTAGTCCGAGATGTCATACTTGCCATTCAGGCTCTGGGCGTACAAAGTATTGGCCTGGTGAAGGGCGTCTTGTATTTCCTTGTGCGCTGGGCTGGCCTTGGTAGCTTTCACCAAACATTTTCATGCCGCTGAATACTGCCTGAGCCCGATCAGAGCTCACCCTTTCCTGTAGAGCGCTTTGAGATCGCTGCAATCGATCCCAAGGGCCTGGTCGGAATCCTCCAGAGCCAGCTCAAATTCCTTCATCTGAAGCCTTGTCTCCGCTCGGTTGGAATACGTGTGGAGGAGGCAGGTATTGATATTATTATTGTCACAAGAGGACTTCTTCATGCATCTCGTGTAATTCTCGGTTGATGCGTCCCAGTTTTGTTCTCTGAAGCATCTGTCGCCCTCTTTTTTTCAGGTCCTCCACATCCACATGAAGCTCCTCCCGCTTCCCCTTTTCAATTGCAAATTTCAAAACGTTGGTGGGGTTGTCGACGCGAATGAGAAGGCCACCATCACTGGCGATCTTGAAATAGGGGTCCTTGACGGCCACCTTGTCACCTCTCGGGAAAAGCCTCTTGATGTTTTCCTGTGAAGTAGCAGCGTTGTATATTGCCAGCCTGACAGCGAGGCCGTTATCGTCCTCAAGCAAAGTCATGATACCGCATATCCTGTTGGCATTTGCACACAACCTCCCATAAACCACCCGGCCGAGGTGGACTTCTCCTACTTTCAACGCGTTGAAAGAAATGGGATTCAGTCTTTCCAACGGAACCGAACAAGCCGCGCCACCGCTGCCACTCGGGTCCGAGAAAGACGATCGTATCTCAAAATTGCATTCTGCTGCGTCCTCCCTTCGCTGACGGGCGAAGTCATCGTGGATTTGGAGGAGGGCTCGCTTGTCAAATCTCTGGTAGGCGAGGAGGACTTGCTTCTTGAGTATCTCTAAGCTTTTCATTAACCGATGCAAGCCGTCCATCCTTCTAGTTTCTTTCTCCAGTTCTCCTTACTGAATTCTTCTGCTGTTAACTACGACTTCAACACGTTCTGTTTGTATTTTCTTGCGTTGCACATTTCTTATGTGCCAAATTTATATTGAAATACAGGAGGCCTGGTATCACAAACCTTTTGCACGAGTGATGTGTCAATACCTTCCTTTTCTCACAAGAAAGCTAGTTCCTTCCATCCTACTTTTAGATCACTTGAGGTACTTCCCGTTTTTATTGTTCTAAAGCGGTTCCTCACATCCATCATTGTGACAAGCTATTTTGGAAACCCTTCCTGAACTTTGAGAAACCCATTTTCTCTTTGGTGATTGCAACAAATTAGGGTTTGTCTTAACCTAGCTTTGATACCATGTTAATTTCTGCATATGTTCTTATGCCATTTCAGCTTAGGGTACAATACTGAAGAAGATAGAACATACTAATAGATCGATAGAAGACAAGCCAAAATAGAGATAAGAAATGGTGGCGTTACGGCGATCAATAGGATGCTTCAACCAGCAAAGTCTCCAATAGGTCATTCAGCCAAGCGTGTCACACATAACCCAGAACAACCCAAACAAAGAATAGTCCATATATATCACAGCTCCAACGCTATCTAGAGAGAGAGAGAATTCCTACACAACAATGTGTCTCAAATGAACTCTAAGTCTCTCCAATATATAGGAATCTATGGGGGTGTGTGACACGTCCTTTAAGACATTTAAGTCTATATTTTATTCCAGGCCGACCTAGCACATAAGTGGAATAAATTCAAAGTACATGTTTTTCTCATCCGATCGAGATGATCTTTAGATCAATCTTACACCTCTCCGAAAGAGGAATCCAATAAAAATATTGGGATCGTCATCTGAGCAGCACAACCTGGAGTTTGGACCTAGTTGTCCAATTTTAACAACTATTCTTCTCTTGTGTAGCCAACCTTCAAATAATATTGGTCCCTGACTACTCTTATCTAGAATGCCCTATAACATTCTCAAAGAGCATCGAATGCCAGATGATTACCCAATCCTCCATTCTGTCTTCCAGGTGAAGACCAAAATGATGTGTCTATCCATTCTCTCCACTAACACTGTTAGTCCTAGTCTAGTGAATGACACATGTATTAGAGAATCATATACGTCACTCCCTCTTAACTCATGAAGGACATACTTCAAGTTTCTTCCAAGTAAGAAACTTACCACCAGGCTCCTTCTCTACCAGGGACCTGCAGTAGTAATGGTGAGACACCCAGTTGCTCATGAAGAATTCCTTTCCTCGATGTCATGAATTTCGATATTGAATTATCCTCAACTTTTGGCTTCATAGGGCATAGATCATTCATCACTTTCGTCCACGAGTCATGTCAACTATCAGAAAGTGATTCATCAGACTTCTTTATCTGGTCCACCTTTATGCGATGCTGCTTTCCTTCAAATCATCTCCAAGGATCTTACATCATTCCACATGATTGACAGCCTTGCATAAACTTATCCAGATAAACATATACATAAGAACTTTTAAATCAAAAGTTACCTCAGTGATGATCTTTCACCATGACATCTTCCTGTAGGCACCAACATCCTCTATTCAGATTGACACATCTTCGAAGGATATGTCTTGTCAAGGGTCTTCTTGTTTACTATACTTCTATCAGAGTTCACATATCTTCCCAGGAGACCTCCTAGTCACATCTTCTTGGCTTCCGAATGATAACTGCCTATTTACATGGTTGCACTTCATGATCTCTTCAATTCTTTCTACGCACAACTTCATACCCAGGAACTTCCAGTATCCAGTTCCTTGTTTGTATACAACTACCTCATATTCCATATGAGGACATATTTAATTTTGTTTTTTAGTGGCAACCTGTGCACCGTAAGAGATCCTCCTTCATAAATCATACTTCTAAAGATAGAAGTCTATTACCTGCAACCATATGACATGACTTCATAGCATTTAGTGTCAGCATATAAATATATGTACCTCATACCTTTTACCTGAGTCATCCTATAGAAATTTTACTAGAATGAAGAACTTCATTCCCTTGACCTACTTCATCAATATGTCATCATATCCTAATCCCATAATTCTGTAACAAAGGATTCTCGATGAAACCTTTTTCTTTCTTTCTAACCAGAGAACCCATAGAGAACTCCATTAGAAACATGTCAAAACCTGTTTCCATATGGATCATTGAATGACCCTTGATCTTGATGACTGCCTTCCATCAATGTTGTTTATCAATGAGGTTTCCAGGAGCTGCTTCACCAAGTGCTCCTTTCCATGCTTCTATCATGATGCTATTACTATACATTGCTTCCTATTATTTTAAAACCAACAGAAATCCCTTGAGGAGAAAGATGATCATAGAGATCTTTCACTTTCTTCTTTCTTAGATTTCTTTGCATCAGGTTCTCCCCTTTTATCTGTGACATGGGTTTCTTCCGTTTTCCTCTTGTCCTTTCTAAATTTAGGACAACCTCGTTTATAATGCCCAAAATCATTACATCCAAAACATCGTGCTTTGTCCATATTTTTTCTCTCATTCTGAGGACCAAATTTATCGAATCTTCCTTTCTTCCTGGACATGGCTGCAAAGGCTTGATTCCCTACACTTGATCCTGCTTTCAATCTTGATTCTTCTATCTTACCTAGACCTTGGAATGGCATGGCTTTTCTTCTCCCATCTCATCTTGAAGTGAACCCTCTCCATTCTTTTGGTAAAGCATTTTGTACCATAGTGAGAATTTCTCCATCAGACATTGCTTCTCCCAATTTCTGTTGTTGATCTCGTATTGCAAAAATCTCCATTAGATATGGAATTATTCCTTCCTTTCTTGACATTCTCAATCTATATAGTTTTTGTCTTAGGGATATTATTTCCTTTGTAGAACCTTTCGAGAACAGTTCCACCAATTTATCATATATTTTTTTTTGAGGATTCTAGCTTTTGACACATAGGTAATGAGAGAGTCTTTGATGGATTCTATAAGAATCCTTCGGGCTCTTATGTCTCCCTTTATGTATTTGATATATGCTAGAATGTCTTCTTTTGGGGGTTGAATTGTAGTTCCTTCGATGACGCCCATAAATTCATTTTCAATTAGATTCAAATCTGTCCTTTTCTTCCATGCATTAAAGTTTGATGAACCAACCAATTTGTTGCTCTCTATACAATAAGTCATATTGACAGATTTAGATAAGGTCATAGATACTTGAGTAAAGTGATTTTCTCCTTCCAACAACTTCCTTGATGACGATGAAGTCAGGAACTTCTTAGATTAAATTCTCCAATGTAGGTGATCTTGAATCCTTGATGACAAAGGATGTTTCCAAAAGATGATGTCTCTTCCAACAAAGTCTTGATTCTTGAATACAAATCTTTGATGGCAAAGATTATTTTCCTGAAGAGTGAATCCTTTGAATGGGATGGAAGGTCTTCTTGAAATGACTTGAGAATCTTTCTAGTAAACTGATTTGACTTTTCAATGCAAAATTTAGACCTTGACTTTGATTCTTGCTTCCTTGAGTGCCTCTTTGCTAAGTAGCCCTTCCTTTAGCACCTTAGCTTTGATACCATGTTGAGAATTTGGAGGGGCGAAGATTAATTCAAATTCTCTCCTTGATAATTACTTGTGATCTTACTTTGCTTACTTATGTATTCTCTTCTTAGCTTATTATTTCTTTCATCAAGTCAATTACCAAAAGCACAAGAGACACAAATATAGGCTCTTCAAGGCAGGGCCAAAACCTCTCCCTCTTGGAGAGGAAAACCCACAAGGAATTCTTCTTATAGACTTTCAAATGACAAGTACCATGACCAAGATTCAGACCCTTGACCTATGTATGCCTCCAAGACCTTGTCACTCCTCCTTTCTTGCCCTTTAAAGTTGATCCTTCTTTTCTGCACCAACCTGCACTGTCCTGCACCAGCACTAGAGAGCTCGGTCTCTAAGTCTATTGATCTTGTCTTGGTTACCCTAACACTTCTTCTTTGCTTATTCTTCTTTGTCCTTAGTACTCCAAACAAAGATCTTTCTTGCTGCTCTACAGTAATGCCTTCCCACAAACTTCTTTCTATTCAGATATTAGACAAGGTCACTCGAGACCCTTCACTTCGCATGACCTTGAGACTTCTTTACTTGAGATATGCTATCTCCCCTTTACGCACTGTAGATCAGGAAGGTAAGATGTAGATCAGGAAGGTAAGATTTACCTTCCTTCTTTTCTCGCACTGAAATCTGGAGATAGTCCACAAACTTATAATAGCCCTTAACCATAGACTTCACATAAATCAAGATTATATACTTTGCATCAAAGACTCAGTTCGTTATCCTTGCATCACATCACTGTATCTTACCGAATCCTTCTTGTAGTACAGTCCGAAGATCTTAGACTTATCTACGCTTTGTGCTTCAAACTTATCCACGCTATCTATTTCAGACTTATTTGAAACTTCTTCACACTGATCCACACTTTCTGCTTCAGAGAAATATTCAAAACTTGTCTCCAAATGAGCCGCAGATCCATCAATATATATAGTGCACTGTTCCAGATTTAGGCCGACCCTACAAGCTGTTTTGTAGGCCGACTTTACCAATGTTCATAGGCCGACTTGGAGGGCTTATCTTCCAGCGTTAATGAGGTTGACATGAGCGCTGTCTTGAGCCATTCCTTCACAGTTAGATGACAAGGTCTTGGAGCATATCCTTTTGACTAAACACTTCATATACATGACTCTTGAATACAATTTATAATCAAAAGACAAATCCTAATAGACATTAAGAAGAAGTCTATTTAACTATACTAAAACCTTGCTCATGAAACCCATGAAGCAATAATAACAAAAATACATTTTATTATCTTTGTCTTCTTCTTTACATAAATACATAATTACATAGTCAATATGAAGACTGATCCTAGTTACACTTTTCAACAGTCTATGCCCTGGAAAGAACTCGTACCAACTTAAGTAACCTGCAATTATGCCCAATGGAAACTCTGAGTTGAGCTCACCAAATTTCCTCACTAGGGAGACACTCGAAGTTCTCCAAAATTTGGGTGGAATTCCGCTTGGAATTCCTGGTGCTAAACAACACTGTGGCCCTTGTGCTAAACAATTCCAAGAGAAGATGAAATATGAAGTATAATAACCAAAAGATGATCAACAAATGAGTCCCTCCTTTTATAATTTCTTCGCATGCTTCTAGACTCCCATTTTAATTATTATTTTATTGGTGGGGTCCATTTTCCACTAAATAACTTTTTACTTCATCATAGTAAATTAATAATTTGCCGCCAATCTCCAATAAAACAGTACTTGTCACCTTTCTCCAAAATAATATTTTCCCCTTGTAATTAATATTACCAAAAGCGGGCAAAATTCCCAAGCTCACAAAATTGGGGATATTACACTGTACCAGGAAACCGCTGCAGACCCAACACTGAAAATTCGACCTGATGCACTCTTTCGGTCGGATGGACTCCCTGCTCAATTTGCATATGTGAAGTCACACAACTTCCTCCCTTTGTCCGTCTGTACCATAAGCCATACTGGGTAGTGCCTTTGAGGTACCGTAAAACATGCTTCATTGCCTTCCAATACAATTTGGTCGGCCTAACCATAGTTTGGCTCAGCTAGTTGTCTGCATAACACATATCTGGTCGTGTGTTCACAAGATACATTAGTGAACCCACTAGCTGTCGGTAAATGGTAACATCCACTGCTTCACCTGAAATGGCATCTTCCTTACTCCAGTTGGTCACTAGAGGTGTCTCCATGGGTTTACAACTCTCCATGCGGAATCTCAGCAGTATCTCATTAGCATATTTGCCTTGAGACACAAACAATTCCCCATCACCTTGCCATACTTCCAACCTGAGGAAGTAGTGCATGAGACCCATGTCCTTCATGTCAAATTCCCTTGCAAGGTCCTCCTTGCAAGAGTTGATCAACTGCTCATCACAAGTTAATATTAAATCATCAACATATAAAACAATGATAATAAATTTACTTTCTACCAAAATATGATAGAGGTTCGCATCCGCTTCACTTTTGGTGAAGCCCAAACCAGTGAGATAATTATCAATCCTGGTGTACCAAGCACGGGGTGCTTGTTTGAGACCATTCAACGCTCGCTTGAGTCTGCACACATGAGACTTTCGATCAAATGTCTCAAAACCTTCTGGTTGCTCGATGTACACCTCCTCCTCAATAACCCCATTGAGAAATGCTGTTTTTACATCCATCCGGTGGATCTTCCACCCCATCTGCGTAGCCAATGCAAGAATTGATCTAATGGATGAATACCTTGTTATAGGAGCAAAGGTTTCTTCATAGTCAATTCCCTCCACTTGAGAGAATCCTTTGGCCACAAATCTGGCCTTATATTTCTCTATGCCTTCGTCTGCTGCATGCTTAACCTTGAAGATCAATCTTGAATCCACAACTGATTTATCTGCTGGTCTTGGGACCACTTGCCAAACACTGTTCTTTACAATGGATTCATATTCTTTCACCATTGCATCAACCCAGACAAGTTGCTCAACTTCTTCCTCGAAAGAGGATGGCTCAGTCTCTATAAGCTCAATCATTAGAGCCATGTAGCCAGTGTACCTCTCAGGTGACCTCCTTTGCCTGCGCAAACTTGAAGGAGCTCCCACATTCTCCCTCGCATCCTGCACAAGTATATCAACTTCCCTGGTTCTTTTTCTGCCTTCTCTAGATGGTTCTACTTGAGTGGATGTCTCCACTTTGCCTCCTCTCTACTCCTCAATTTGTGGTTGCTCCACAACTTCTTGAGGCTCCTCCTAAGGCTCCTGCTTTGGAGCTAAAAGCTCCTCTTTTGATGGAATATGAAGCTCCCTCTCAAGAGAGCATCACATCGCTTTCCCCTCATCAAACTTTACATCCCTTCCAACAACTGTCATTCTGAGGGATGGTAAGTACACACGGTAATTATTTGGAGTTTTGGTGTAACCCACAAAAACTCCCAACTCTACTGTCGGCTCAAGCTTCTTCCTCGAATATTTGGAGACATGGCAGTAAACAGAGGCTCCAAAAGTTCTGAAGTGAGACACATCCAACTTTCTCCCCGAGAAAGCCTCCTCCGGTGTAATCATATCAAGAATCCAATGAGGACTTCGGTTTTGCAAGTAGACTGTTGTGTTACATGCCTCTACCCACAAATGCAGTGGTAGGCCTTGGTCACGTAGCATAACTCTCGCAACTCCAACAATGCAATGATTCTTTCTCTCAACTACCCCATTTTGCTATGGGTTGTGGGGTGTTGTCAACTTTCTTCGAATGCCTTCTTTCACACAAAAATCCTTGAAGTCATTCGATACATACTCACTTCCATTGTTGCTCCTGAGAGCCTTCACCTTCTTGCCTGTCTCTTTCTCAACTAGTGCCTTGAATTCTACAAACTTGGAGAATGTCTCATCCTTCTTCCGCATGAAGAATATCCAACACTTTCTTGAGAAATCATCAATAAAAATAACTAAATATTTATGTCTGGCAGTGGAGGCTGTCGAGAAATGTCCACAAACATAAGAGTGGACTCTTTCCAAGACTACATGTGCTTTTCTGTCTCGATCATGGAATGTGGATTTCACATACTTCCCCAAGGTACACCCTTTGCAGACATCCTGCTGCTCAAGTGTTCATTAGGGAGGCCAATGGTTATTTGCTGCATAATCTTTAAGGCGCCATGATGCAAATGGCCCAATCTCCTGTGCCAGAGCTCATCGATATCGAGACTCTGCACTCTCTCCACCTTACTGCATATTGCAACTCAGTCTTCCACATCAAGTTTATATAGGTTTTTCACACGAACCCCGATCTGCTTCACCTGTCCAGTGGCTATGTGTCTCAGGAATGCTTTCCCTTTACTGAAGATCACATCATAACTACGGTCTTCCAAAACTGCAACAAATATGAGATTCTTCTTTAGGCCTGGCACAAACATGACATCTTTGAGGCAAAGAGGGGATCTCGACCCCCTCTGAAAGGTTGTTGTACCAATCGCGGTAGCACTGTACCTTTTTTCGTCCCCCAACTCAATACACATCCAGAGATCTTTTTCCTCCAGGGCACTGAAAAAATCTCTACACTCTGTCATGTGGAACAAGGCACCCGAGTCCAAGTACTACATGCTCCCCATCACCGTGCTGGCCATGCATGTGATAAGGGTGAAGTCAAGCTCGAATTGTGAAGCCAAAGCTTCACTAGCTGCTCTTCCTGAGCTCTTCTTGCTAGATTTTTTGTGTGGACATTTCGTAGCATAGTTGTTAATTTTGGGTAACTAGGTCCAAACTCCATGTTGCATTGCTCATATGACGATGGTCATATTTTTGTTGGATTCCTCTTTCGGAGAGGTGCAAGATTGATCTAAAGATCATCTTGATCGGATGAGCAGAACATTGATTTTGAATTTATTTTCCACATGTGCAAGGTCGGCTAGATTTATCCCACATGCCTA
Organism: Pinus albicaulis; assembly: GCA_034641835.2. NCBI lineage: Eukaryota > Viridiplantae > Streptophyta > Pinopsida > Pinales > Pinaceae > Pinus > Pinus albicaulis. The sequence continues at coordinate 497,951,543 of CM076583.1, read as the reverse complement.
AGAGATGTGTCACACACCCTCATTGATGGATATAAATTGGAGAGACTTGGAGGTCAATTTCTCATCATCTCATCACACATTCTCTCTTTGTGATCTGATTGGTTCGATAGCCTTTGGAGGCCTTTCTCTTCTCACATGTGTGGAGCGAAGTTGCTGTTTTCTACGCTGGTCTGTTTAGGGCTTGCTGCTATTTTCTGTGTTGATTTGTTTAGGGATTTTCTGCTGCAGTGTTGACCAGCGTTGACCGTGGTCAACCCTTGGTCGTTTGACCTCAATCTTTTGCAGAAATTCTAATTTTAGGAGGCCGTACAGCTGGGCACTAAAATTGAGGAATTCCAGGCTATTTGACCAAAGCCCTAGTTTGTTGCATTAACTTTTCTGAAGCTGTTTGCGTTGACTTTTCTGTGCTGTCCTTGATTTGACTTGTGTTGACTTGTGATGAGCTGTCTTTGAGGGTTGTGGGTGTGACACATGAAAGTGTGGCTGATCGAGAAAGACTTTGTTGGTTGAAGCATCTTGCTAACCGTTGTAATGCAACGATATCTCATATCTTTGCTGGACATAAGGAATTGTAAATCTGATCTATATTTGGCTTGTCTTCTATTGATCTGTTATTATGTTCTATCAACATTTTACTTTCAAGTATTGGGCCTATGAAAGATTGAAGTAAAAGTGCATCAAGCATAGAACACCATTGTTATCTAAATTTAACAATAGTGCTCGAATTCATGACAATTGAACCATTTGATTTTGGATAAGTCTTTCTTCTTGCTCCCTTGGTTGGATTCTAGTTTGGTTTGAAATTTCTTCCCTTTGCCCTTCTTTGCCCTTCTTGCCCTTTCCAACTAATGAAAAATTTTCTTCATCCTCTGCCTTGGATGAGGTTCCATCGTGGTTATTTCTCCCGAACTCTTCTTGAACCAAATCGGACCACAACCTTTCCCACTTCGCTAAATTTTCCCTTCCATTCACCGAGTCCTGGTAGCTATGCCAACTTTTGGAAAGGCCTAGAGGAGATAGGCTCACCAGGTCATCTTCCGCAACAGTCACACCAACCTCTCCAATCTCATCATGAACTTGTGTAAATCTGTTGAGATAGTGCAAAACAGTGTCATTTTTCTGTATATTGTTATTTCAAAGTTTGTCTTTGAGGGCCAATTTCCTATGGTCGTTGCTATTTTGGAATAGATCTGTTAGTGCCTACCACATTGCGAAAGGAGTTTCTTTCCCATGGAGATTTGAGACAATGTGGTCTCACACTCCCTCTAAGATTATTCTCCTCGCCTTGGCTACATCTTTCTTCCATTGAGCTAGGTTCTGGGCATCAAATGATTTTGGTTTTGCAATGTTTGTCTTGACATATTATAGCAATCCGTTGTCATCAAGCACCACTTCCATGCAATGAAATTCGAGCTACCTTCCAAGGCATACTCTAATCTCATCCCGTTGAAGGTCATCTTCCCAACTTTGAAGAGATCCTGCTACACGGAAGCTGCAAATTCGAACTTCCTGAAGAACAACTTTGAAATTCCTGTTCAAATGTGAATCCAGCTCTGATTCCATGTAGGAATGTGGTGTAGAATTGCAACTGCTCAAGAAATTATAATCTAAATCAAGAGACACAATTCTACTCTACTGCTTTTCGGAAATTAATTCACAATTTAGAACAACAATTTCAGATATACAATAACAAATATAACACATGCACAATGTTTTTCTAGGGGAAAGCAACTTCTATAAACCCCTTAAGCCTGCTTGCATTAATTAGATGAATAGTGAATGTATTACAATTGCTAGCTCGCTCTGAGCTCAACTTGCAAGTGAATAACCTATCTCTCTGCTCAATGAGAAGCTCTAACCTAGACTTAGCCAATTTCTGCCATTGCTTGAGCCCCTATTTCTTTGCGCAATTTTTGAGGAATTAGGCCCCTACTATTTAGGAATTTTCCTCCAATTGATTGCACAATTCCCAAGGCTAATCATCTGGTTGCATGCAACACCTGTACACTCAAGACTAGTCTACAACTGATGTTACATTGCCTTGGAATCTCCACCACAGCTGGGGAATGTTAATTCTCTGCATGCACTAGCTATTTTGGGCTAACTAATCAGTTAACTGGATGATCACCGAGTTAGATTGTTGTCCCACTGCACAACTGACCTTCCACTAGTTCCATCAACAGTTAGAACTAGTTTAATTGAAAACAACTTGAAATCACTGATTTTGATTGCTACAAATTAGCAATCACACATGCTTAACTGAACACCAAGCCCTCTAACTCGAATTTACTGAGTGACAAGAGCCATGTCGCACAAGTTAACTGCCTCCAAGTTATCTGTTGATGTGTAAATTTGAATTTTCTCTATTTGACCAAGGCAAAATCAAATTGAGACTTTCTTGCTGCATTTTTCAACATCTGGCAGGATCTGCGCACTACAGGGAATACTTTGCTAAATCCTGCCCAAATCTTCTGTTGGAATGGCTCACAAATCTCGGCAAAAATTCCCTTCGAAAATGCCTTATTCCTCCAACAAGTTACTACTCCATTCTCCTCTTACTCCAACCCCTTCACAATCACAGCCCAATGGCCTCTGTGCACTGTTGGAAATGGATAAATTCGGCCTAGAAGATCACTTCAATCTCTGCCTTGCAAAATGACATCAAGCTCCAACTTATACAAGGGAAAATCTCTTTGCAAAGGCCCGGATCCTCCAACCCACTGTTACTACTACAAATGATGCTCCACGAATTTCTTCTGCGCCCAAGAAATGCGCAGAGCTGGGTAAACTCCTGCAATGAAGCTCAAGGGAAGCCTTGGATTGGACTCCCAATTTACCTCAGTAGGGAGACACTCGAAGTTATCCGAAATGAGGGTGGAATTTCCACTTGGAATTTCTGTGCTAAACAACACTACTCTTCTTGCACTCAACAGCCACAAGAGAGTTTGATTTTTGAAGCTAGATAAACAGAAGATCCAAAATGAGAGCCTGCTAGTCTTATTTATTATTGCTGGCCCTCTCTCCCTTGGTGGACCCCATTCTCCACTAGATTGCACCTCCTTTTTCTCTCTCCTCCTCCACAAGTGCTATTTTCCTTTGGAGGTTTGAATTGCCTCCTTGTACCCCCCATTCCACTAAGGCTGAGATTTTTCCCTTTTCCTCCTAAGTCCCAATGTAAAAAATGTCTCCCATGCTAAAACTTTCAAAATTGTGCTATTCCAAACTGATTTAGGAAATTGGGGATATCACACATAAGCCAATTACATTCCATTGTAAGATTCCCGTAATGGGGAAGTGCCTGCGTGCCAAGGTGATAATTGGAAGCATCAAACAGTGACAATACTGTCATACATACTGAAAAAGATAGCAACATATGGAAATGCTACATCTGTTTTGGGAGTTTTTTAGAAAATCCATTGTCATGACATTGAATTTCCACTTCGTAGAATGTAAGTGCTAAATTATGTATTATCATGTGGTGTACCAGACCATCCTTCGATGCTTGTATCTTAGTTGATAAACAAGATTGGTTTCTGGCCCTTAAGATCATAGCTTGCATTGAGAACTTGCAAAATAGTACATGCTTCAGTTACTTTAAAAAGCAACTGTGTTCATGATGGCATTTTTCCTAGGTTACCAGGATTCAGATTCGGATACGGATACGGATCCGGATCCGCTAGATTTTTGAAATCCAGGATTCGGATACTGCGAGGATACGTCAAGTACAAAAAAATTTAAAATATAATAATATTTTTAAAATTTTAAAAAACACTTTAGAGTTCAGAAATCAAATACTCCCTAAAACCATCAAACACTTTTAGAACTGAAACCATTAGTTATATTATAAATATGAAGACTGAAACACTGAAATGAAGCATCCTCCCTCATACAAAGTAACAAGAAGGATCATAATATCATAAATCATAAATGATAAGAGTAAATACATTTACATATCCTCAAATGGATCTACATTCTCTTCTGCATATTGCAACTCTACATCATGAATAGATGATGGGGGTCCTGGAATGTAGAAAGTTGCATCAGTAGGTGGGACTGGTGGTGGAACAATATCCTCAAGTATGTTGAGGTGAGTCATGACATTCAATGTCAGGTTCAAGTCAGAGATCTCAGGCTCCACATCCCACATCTGGCTCGAACCTTTTTTATACTCTGGTTCAACATGTGATAGAAAACGGAGGTTGGAATGAACATACACAAGATTCTTAGCTTTTGCCGCTCCCAGCCTGTTTCACTTCACTGAATGGATGAAACCATATATACTCCAATTCCTCTCAGCTGATGAGGAACTAGCAACCTGTGATAACAACTTGGTAGCTAGAGTGGAGAGGTGAATGTTATCTCCACCATAGAAGCCCCACCAAGTAATAGAATCAAGATGCCCTCGATCATCCATAGCTACTAGATCTGAAAAAATACCAGTGGATTGTACAAATCCTCCAAATTCTTGGCGTACTTCTATTGCAACTCCCATATCTCTATAAATTTTCTTCAACGCTGTTTTATATCCTTGTACCACTTCAGAATCTTTGTTTGGCGCTGTTCTACCAGGTAAAGACAAAATTTTGGAATGATAATATTTAGGGTGCAATGCATAGGCCAAAAGGTGTAATGGTGTGGTCATTTTGTTCCACCTTTCTGTAACGATGTCCTTTACTAAATAATAGAATGTTTCATAAGGGTCATTTTCATTTGCTCTGATAATTTCCCTTATCCTCTTCAACATACTATCAATGTTTTTATAAACTTCCCCCAAGCAAGGTGTATCTGTGTTAAATGCCCTGATCAAGGTCAAGATTGGTTCAGTAAACCGCAGAAGGTATTGGACCTTGTCCCACCATGCATCATCAAGAATGATGGACTTGGTTTTTTGTCCTCTATCAGAAGTGGAAGTCTTCCATGATTCCCAAGGAGGGTCAATGGCCATTGCCTGTAATGCTTGTCTCACCTCCACAAGCCTCTTTATGACAAGAGTGTGGAAGGCAAAACGAGTTTCAACAACCTACAAGTTTCAAATAATCAAATCTCAAATGAGAAATCATATATAAATTTGTAATTAAAATAAAAATTTCCAATACAAATAATAATAATTAAAAAAATTAAAAATAATACCTTCAGTAGCTCCAACTTTGCAAAACCCCGATATATGGCTTGGGACATTGAATGAGTGGTTATGAACATTTGGATTTCTTTTGCTGCTACATATATTTCATTAATCCATTCAATTTCACCATTCTTGGCAAACATAAGATTCAATGAATGTACTGCACATGGAGTTCAAAATATGTGATCATATCGACCCTCCACAATCAAACCTGCAACTTTGCAAACTTTTTCATTGTCCGTAATGACTTGGACAACATTATGTGGCCCCACACTTTCTATTGCCTCAATAAGAATTGTGGATATGAAAGATGCATCTTTCTCTATTCCACTGCAATAAAAAACCTTCGAAAACATAGCCCCTTGGGGGCATACTGCAACAACATTAATTAATGGACGGTTTCTTTGGTCTCTCCATCCATCAGAAATGATGGATACCCCTGTTTCTGCCCATGTATCCCAGATTGTCTATAGTTGTCTATCCACGAATTGTCTTTCTGATGTCAACAAAGTAGTGCGAACTTTTTCATATCCATGACTTTTGTACCCTTTTGGCGCTTCATTAATTGCCTTAATCATTTGTTTTCAATAAGGGGAACACACCAAATTGAATGCTAGCCCATTTGCATAAGTGCAACGAGCTACATGTTCGTCGGCTATGTCTCTACCTTGATTATTGAAAGCTGTTTCAAGAGGGCCTAGAGTGGGCCTTTAATTAGTTGTGGCAATATGCATAAATGGCAATGGAGTCCTAGTTGTAAAGCTTTGCATAGAGTGTTTTCCCTTAGCAAGCTTCCTATCAACAACTTCTTGCAAAGATGCATAGAATTTCATTTTTCCAGGACTCAAACCTTTCCTGGTTTGCCATTGCATCTTTTGGCCCGGTGCATACTTGCACCTCTGTGTTAGTTTGATTAGTGAGATACGTCTTCACTCTAGTATATGAGCCATTTTTTATATCTTGGCATTCATTACACTTCCATTTAAAAGAACCACCTCCAAGATTTTTTCCGATGATCTCCACATACTGCCATAGAGGAGATTTTGGATCTGTTTTGATGATTTCCCCTTCACTCTGCTCATGCTGTGATGGTTCCATAATGATAATGGTGTCACTGTATACTGTATAGGTTACCTTACTGCATATAAAATTCAAATTATAACTTTATAAGCCTATATAATATAATTTATAAACACGACAAATGTCAAATAGTCTAGATCTATCTTGCCTACGATTTATTAAGCATTTAAAGAGAGAAAAATGATTTTACAAATATGAATATAATCTAAGTTTTAACTTTTTGTGCATATTTGTTTTTTTTTATCTTACAAAATTATTTTGTCATTTGAGTTTATTAAAAGTTACATTATAATTTAAGTTATACATTATTTAAAAACTTTAAAGTTTAAATTTTAATTATTAATTTAAAATTAAAATTAAAATTTGTATGATTAAATTATTAATTATTTTGTATATATTAAATTTTAATCTCTTGTATTATATTTTAATTAATATTGTTAAGTTATTAACATATAACTATATAAAATTAAGTATATTAAACTTCAACTACTAATTAAATGAAATTATTTAATTAAAATACCTGTCGAATGTTGCCGGCTTGTATGGAGCCTCCCGACTGCCACGCTTGTATGGAGCCTCTCGACTGCCACGAACGTTGAGCCTCGATTGCCACAATACCTTAAGGCTCAATTGAATGCCAAGCTGAACGTTGAGCCTCGACTGCCACAATACCTCGCCAAGCTAAACGTTGAGCCGAGCTGGAGTCTGCGGTCTGCGGAACACCGTGCACACCGCGCTGGAGTTTGCGGTTTGCGGAACACTGAGCTGGAGTCTGCGGAACACCGAGCGAGAGCTGGAATGATGAGCAATGATTTGTGGCTTTGTTGTCTGCGTCGTGCGGCTTCTGCGGAAAGCCAAGCAGTGTTTAATGGTCGCCGAGAGTGTGAGGAATTCTGAGAGCAAAGCAACCCAAGGAATAGCCTATGACTCTGTTAGCAATAGAAACCCGAGGAATAACCTATGAGCAATAGCAACCCGAACGCTGACTGCAACTTCCCTTTGAAACTTCAGTTCAAGTCTGCGTGGAGTCGGTGAAGGTGAAGTGAAATGGTAAAAAGATAAAACCGAAAAGTAAAAACCTAAAAAGATAAAGTGCTGCTGATGTCTAAAATTTTGGAAGGTTCCGGCGAAAGGAATAGATCCGTTTCAGCTGACAGGGAGATGTTTCTAAATTTCACTGATCTAGATGAGCCGTATTTTACACGTATTTTTGGTGGATCCGGATCCGGATCTGATCCGCAGAACCGGCATTCTTGGCCCCCCTACCGGCGGATCTGGTAACTTAGCATTTTCACATCAAACTCCAGCCAAATTAAGGGGACCATGGAACATTCCTACATCATCAATTTTAGTTCTTGGAATGATACGTATACTCCCTAATATAAGTCCAATAGGAAAAAGGAAAATACAGAACTTGCTGCTTCAAACTCTAGCCAAATTAAGGGGATCATGGAACATTCCTACATCGTCAATTTCAGTGCTTGGAATGATACATATACTTCCTAATATAAGTCCAATAGGAAAAAGAAAATATGGAACTTGCTGCTTCAGTTCAGTGCTGAAGCAGATAATATCCAACCTGAAGTATGTCATACAATTTAATCTTAATTGAAAGGATAATCCTTGAAAGCATTCCCATTCATGGTGCTCTGCCTCCCAAAGTTAAACACATATTCAAATACGTTTGAAAGCGCTCAGCATTGTTCATTTGCCTCCCAGGACGTGCCCTTCATATGTAGCTGCTTCAACATGTTAGTTACTCGAATAATCTTCCCTTCATTTGTTGAAATTAGGTTTGAACTCTTTTTTTAATCCACCTTTTGATTTGTGGACAAAAAGCATGAAATCATATTCACCTTGCTGTAGTAGAAAGGCTCACTAGTTGGCACACAGGCTTGCCAAGCCAAAAATTGGCGTTCCAACCTGTTGTGATCATTTCTTTTAATATTATCAATTCGTACAATGATCAATGTTTGGTGGTTTAATCCATTAATATGATTTGTATTTCTGCACTCTAAAACTTCATGTGAAGTACGTTTAAGTTCAACTTGAACTCTCGTAGTGTTTATAACCATAAAACTAAAACAAAAGCAGTAATGCATGAGATATCTGGCAGATATTTGGGATGGTTATTTGCATTTGTGTTCCATATCTTGGTGTACTACTCCTGCATTAATTTTTAGGAGGGTAGAACATCACAGCGCTGTCTTTTTAGTTACCACTCGGAACAATGACAAGAATTGATTCCTTCCAAATGAGCAGTGTAACTCATATATGACAATCCTGATATATGAGTTCTACAAAATTTCAAATATGAGGTCTAATGTTGTAACTGGTAACTCATCAGCATTGCTTGCACAAGGAGCTGCCTCTCCTAGTACATGCACTAGGTAACTATGTAGTGTTGGTTTTTTCCATCGGTAGGAAGATACAGCAAAACTCCCACACATTGACATGGGGAAAACACATTGTCAAACACAGAGATCTTTTCAGTTAAGCAGTTGTGTCAGAGGGACATCAATATCATCAAAACACATCCAAGGCCCAGGTCCTGCACCTTGTCTTGTCTGCTTGACTTATAGAAGCAAACAAGGGGAAGCAAGCTTGGCGGGCTCTTGTCATCACCCTGACAAGTACTCTGATTTACTGCTAGGCCATTCTTGGACAGACTATGGATTTGCATTTATTAGTTCTAATGGTTTTGTTAAATTGAAAAAACTTGAAAGTACAAGCTTTTGAGTCTTGACAAGAGCTAGACAGCAGCTATATGCACATTGTTGCCTAGAAGTGTTCACGGTGGCAAAATTTACTTCACAGTAACTCTGGCCATACTTGGCTTGCAGAGGGTTAAAAAGAAATTGTCAAAAAAGGTTGCAATGGCATAACCGTGTTGGTGTTTGCTGGTGCAGCTGTCATTGTGATGGAGTTATGTCACCCTGGCCCTGCAGCAGAGAGCGAGACAAAATTCCCATGGATGCAGCCCTATAACTAAGTGGGATAATCAAATCTAGGGTGAAATGTAAACAGTGGTGTCACTGGGTTTTAGTTGTTAGGATACTATATACTAGCCTAGATCCATCTTAACTCTGGATCTATCAAACGCCGAGAGGGATAAAATCTCTCGAGGTGCAAACCTTTCCTCAAGTTTTGCACTCAAAAAAGAGGTTTTCACCTCGAGAGATTTGATCCCTCTCGGCGCTTGATAGATCCAAAGTTAAGATGGATTTAGGCTGGTTTCAGTCGTGTGTGGCCAAGGAAATTCTATCGTAGATATGATTAATTTTATCAATAATATGTAAATACATCTAATATTAATATAATCATTTTAAATATGCTAAATATGTCTGAGATTAATCTGGTCATTTTAGTTTTAAATTTTCTTAGCTACTTCAATTTGTTGAGATGATAAATATTGTTAATAAATTTAATGATAAAATAAAAATTTTGAATGCAAAGTGACAATGTAATAGTGTTGAATGATAGAAAATGTGAATAATAAGAATGTAGTCAACTACAAATAGTCTTCATTGTGATCAATCTCAAACTATTTTATTCTACTATTCTTTTTGTCACCCTTGTTAGTGTTGTCATCATTTCATATCGATTGTATGAAAAGGACAATTGAAATCGTAAACCATTTAATTTTTTATCTTGAGCTGTTGTAGTGAACATCATACCTTGTCTCTCTTGATCTCCAGTATTAATAGATTGAATTACTATAACACAAAAATCAATGTACATTGCCAATAATTTTTTGTGGTTACGCTGAAATCAATACACATTGTTAATCCAATCACTTTAAAATTAATGTACCATCATACATCCAATTACATCAAATCAGAAATCAACCTACACTGAAATCAATGCATTTAATGCGAGCAATCAAATAAGCTTAGAAACCAGCATCTACACTGAAATCAATGCATCTAATGCAAACAATCAAATAGGATTAGAAATCAACATCTACACTGAAATCAATGCATCTAGTGCAAATAAGCAAATATGATTAGAAACCAACATCTACATTGAAATCAATGCATCTAGTGCAAGCAATCAAATAGGATTAGAAATCACCATCTACACTAAAATCAATGCATTTAGTGCAAACAATCAAATAGGATTAGAAATCATCTACATTGAAATCAATGTATCTAGTGCAAGCAATCAAATATCATTAGAAATCAACATCTACACTAAAATCAATACATCTAGTGCAAACAATCAAATAGGGTTAGAAATCATCATCTACACTAAAATCAATGCATCTAGTGCAAGAAATCTTCTTCCCTCTCTCCCCCTTCCATCTATATCTATATCTCCCTCCATCTCTCCTTTGTCTCTCTATCTCACCCCCCCCAAACACACACGCTCTCTCACTCCATATCTATCAATCTCTCTGTCCCTCCCTCCCTCTCTCTCTTCTTCCCTCTCTTCACCTTCCATTTATATCTCTATCTCCCTCTGTCTCCCTATATCACCCCCAAAACATACACTCTCTTTCTCCAATCTATCTATCTATCCCTCACTCCTCTCCTTCTCCTCTACTTCTATGTCTCTTCCCTCCTGTTGTGCTCTTTCCATCTTCCTTATCACTCCCTCTCTCTCTCTCCACCTTTCTCTCTCTATGTCTTTCTTCTCACCTCCCTCTCTCCCCCCCTCCAAGTCCATCTCTCTGTCCCTCCCTCTCCACTCTCTCTTCATTCCCCCTTCTTCCATCTCTCTTCACCCTCCAACTCTGTTACTATATCCCTCTCCCTCTGTCTCTTTATCTCACCCCCAAACATACACACTCTATCTCTATCTCTCCCTTGTCACTGCCTCTCTCTCTCCACTTCTCACTTTCTGTCTTTCTTCTTCCCTCCCTCTCTCCCCCTCCAACTCCATCTCTATCCCTCACTCCCTCTCTCCTCGTCTCTCCCGTCCTTCCTCTCTCTCCCTTTCTCTCCTACCTTCCTCTCTCTTCCCCCATCACTCACCCTCTCTCTCTCTCTCTGCCCTATAATCCTCTCTCTTCCCCCATCACTTTCCTTGCTCTCTCTCTCTTTACCCTCCATTCCTCTCTCTTCCCCCATCACTCTCCTCCTCTCTCTCGTCCTTCCTCTCTCTCCCTTTCTCTCGTACATCCTCTCACTTCCCCCATCACACACTCTCTCTCTCTTTGCCCTCCAAACCTCTCTCTCTCTCTCTCTCCCCATCTATGTTACTATATCCCTCCCTCTCTCCTTCTTTGTCTCTTTATCTCACTCCTAATCATACACACTTTCTCTCCATTTCTCCATTGTCACTCCCTCTCTCTCTTTTTTTCACAAAGGAAAAATTTGAAATCTTTCATTAAGTAGAAAAATTACATGTTACATTTTACTAAATATGCCATGTTGTAGCATCAAGTATGTAGGCTTCATAGTCATGTATGAGTTGATATAAACAATATAGTAAATCAGAATCCGCAAGTAAGTTCGGTGCATAAACTCCCTCTCTCTCTACTTCTCACTCTCGATGTATTTCTTCTTCCCCCCTCTCTCCCACTCCAACTCCATCTCTTTATCCCTCCCTCTCTCCCCGTCCAACTCTATCTCTCTATCCCACCCTCTCCCCTCCTCTCTCGCAAGCCCTCTCTCTTGTCCTTCCTTTCTCTCCCTTTCTCTTTGTAATATTCCGAATAGGAAATAAACAACAATGCAAAGCAACATAAACAAAAGCCACAACAAATAGAGAGACACCATGAAAAGCACTGCAAACATTGAGAAAAACTGAGCCATTTTATTATAAATCTGAAAGAGGGAACGAGTACAAGAGGTGATCAGAATGATGGCACCTTGGCTTGCTCAAGGCAAGTTGAAATAACTCTCAAAACCCTGCTATGAATGGCTGCTTCTCCTTTGGACTGCGTAACTCCCTGAGCTGCTGCTGTTGGAAAATGCTGCTTTTGGCTGGAATGAAGCTGCTCTTTGGGCTGTTCCCCTGCTCAGAAAATTGTGAAACACCGGCTATGAACTCTCCTCCAAAATCCCAGAAAAACCAAGGAAGGAATTCCGGAAAGGCCGATCTCGGAATCTGACTCCCTTGGGAAAATTACGCACTCCTGGTGAGTACGCTGGCGTCTGAAGTGAATGGCTGGAAATGTTGGCCTCAAACTGCTCCAAAAGATCACTTGTGAAGGGTTGATCCCCTCACACTTCTCCCAGACTGAAACTACTGAATATCCCTCTCTCTCGGAGCTGCCCTCCTCCAAGACTACGTAACCCCTCGGAGAGACTGCGCTGCCTCAAGGCTGCGTAACTCCTGGATGGCTAATGTTGCGTTCTCTACTCTGAAAACTCAAGGTAAATCTCCTCTCCCTCCTTTTATGCTTGAGACCATAACTCTCCCTTGGGCCCCACTATGCTGCGCTGTCTCTCCTTGCCACGCTGCCCTGCCTACTCTGCGCTGCCCTGGCCCACGCTGCCACTGGGCTGCCTGGCCAACACTGCCTTTGCGCTGTCACTTGGTCCCCCTGTGCCCCACGCTGAAATCAAAATATTGTTTAAGTGACTCTAGGGAGTTTATTTCTCCTAAGTTGGGTTATGGGTCCCATCACCCATTTATTTATGGTTGAACATTAGAAAAGCAAAATCTAAGCAAAAATTAATATTGCCAATTAGCTGCTGCTAATTGGGAATATTATAGTCCTCCCCACCAAAATGTTGCTTGTCCTCAAGCAACTGCAAAGATGGGTGCTGGAAAATCTTCTCACTCTCCCAAGTGGCATCCTCATCCGGAAGATTTTTCCATCTCACCAAGTACTCCTTGACTGTCTTGCTCCGTAGCTGTCTCTCCCGGGTGTCTAATATGGCTTTTGGTTGTAACACCAAATGCGCCTCATCATCTGTAGGTGGAAGCTCCTCTATTGCAGTCACCCGCCGCCCCAATGCCTTCTTTAGGCATGATACATGGAAAATGTTGTGTATACTACTCCTTGCCGGCAACTCCAACTCATAAGCAACCTCTCCTACCCAACAGATCACCCTGTAAGGTCCATAGAAGCAGGGCTTGAGCTTCTTGACCCCCTTTTGCTTTAGCGTAGACTGCCGGTAACGCTGAAGTTGAAGGTAGACCAAGTCACCTACCTCAAACTGTCTCTCGACCCGCCCTTTATCTGCATACAACTTCTACCGATTCTGTGTTGTGGCTAAGTTGTCTTTAAGAGCCCGGAGTATATCTTGGCTCTCTTGGATCTAGTCCTTGGCCCTGGGTGCCTTGCTAGCTCCAAGCATAACATCAACAAAAGTAAGAGCATGATATCCATACAAAGCATAAAATGGAGACATACCGATAGACATGTGGAAAGTGGTGTTGTAGCAGTATTCTCCCAAGTGTAGCGAACGCAACCATGCCTTCTGCTACCTCGTGACATAGTTCTGCAAGTAGCCTTCCAGCCGCTTGTTCACTATCTCTGTTTGCCTGTTCGTCTGAGGGTGATAGTTGGTACTAGGAGTTAACTCTGTACCCACCAAACAAAAGAGCTCCTGCGAAAATCCGCCCATGAAGGCTGTCCCTGTCACTGACTATGGTCTTAGGAAGCCCATCTAATCTGAAAACATCACGGAAGAACAACTCTGCCACCTGTGCAGCTGTGTACCGTGTTGATATGGTGAAGAAATTGGCATATTTTGTTAGTCGATCAACGACCACAAAGATGCAATCCTTGCCCTGCATCGTGGACAACCCAGTAATGAAATCCATAGAAACGCTTTCCCACTTTCCTTTCGGAATGGGAAGTGGCTATAGCAATTCGGCTGGGTGGCTCATCTCCCCCTTGTTCCTTTGACACACCTCGCACTCTCGGACATGCCGGAATATGTCCTCCTTGAGGCCTCTCTAAGAGAACCTCTCCCTCATGGCCCTATAGGTCTTTGTGAATCCCTGATGGCCTGATAGCAGAGAATCGTGGGATGCACGCAATATCTTCTCCTTGAGCTGAGAATCCCCAGTTAAGAAGATCCTATCTCTGTAGTAGATGACAAGGTTGCGGGGAAGCTTCTCCCCCCCCCAATTCCGCTCCCAAAACGCGCTCCGTTCGGGAGCTCTTTGGGAACGTTCGGGAGCGCGCTCCTGAAAACGCTTCCTGAGGGGAGCGTTTTCGGGAGCGCGCTTCCAAGCTTGAAAAAACGCTCCTTGTTTTTTCGGGAGCGTTTCAGGGAGCGCTCGGGAGCGAACACTCCCTAAGCGCTTCCCCCATTAAAAAAACGATTTGGGAGCGTTTTTTTAATGCAAGGAGCCGCCGAGGAGCGTTCGCTCCCAAACGCTCCCCGACGCGTAAAAAAAATTTGGACGTCAAATTTCCGATTTTTTTTGGGAGGGAGGGGGGCGAGGGCTTGGGTAAATAAAAGCCCACCCTCCTCATTTGTTTTTCATTGTTTTAGTTTGAGAGTGAGAGCAAGAGCTTGAGAGTTGGAGAGCAAGTTGGAGAGCAAGAGAGCTTGAGAGTTTGGAGAGCGGAAGTGCCAAGGAGAGAGCAAGGAGCGAGCTGCAAGAGAGCAAGAGGAGGATTGAAGGAGTCTCAGGAGTCAGGACAAAGAGGTAGGACTTCTAATCTAGTTTTTTATTTTCTAGGAATCATTTTTAAGTTGTTCAAAAATGAAAACTTGATTTTTTTTCTCAATGTTGCATTTTAGTGTATTGAAAAGTGAAAAATTGAATTGTTTTTTTCCTATGTTGCATTTCCTATTCCCATTAGGCATTCCTCCATTTTTTTTGCAAGTTATAAACTTGAAACTTAAAACTTGAAACATCATGGCTATATGGCTAGGGATTTTCTTCATGTTGGTTCCTTTCTTTGTAATAATGGTGTTGGAGAGTAGAAGAAAGAGGCCCATTAGAGAAGAGGAGGATGAAGAAGTGGGTTATAGTGCATTTGATGAAAATCCTGAAGAGGAGGAGTACGCTGAGGAGGAAGGGGAGAGTGGAGAACATGAGGCAACAGAGACCCCAACTAGACAAGACCAAAGTCAAACACCACTGTGGAAATATGTTTAGAGGCAGGAAGGAGGGAAAGGTGGTGGAACCACTAAATTTCTTTGCCCCCATTGCAATAAAGAATACACAGGTTCATACACCCGTGCCAAAAGGCACCTTTGTGGGAAAATGCTAGGGGATGGAGACAAAAATCTAGGAATCAAAATTTTTGTAAGTGTGCTAGCAACAGAGAGAGAGAAATATAGAAATGAAGAGGAGGCTGCCCTACAGAGAGCTAAAAGATCTAGGGTTTTCATTGATTCTTATACACCATCAGGTCCATCACATCATGGACAAAGAAGTCCATCAACTTCCACCCATGGCAGTGGATATGGAGGCACACCTGGACCAAACATCTCTTTAAGGCGTAGAACCATATCCGATTTCCTTGACGAAGGGTGTAGGAATGATGTGGATTCAAAAATTTTTCGATTTCTATATGCATGTGGGGTGCCATTCAATGTTCTTCGCTCACCTTATTGGCGTGAAATGGTTTCTGCGATTAATGATGCCCCCAAAGGATACAAGAGCTCTGGGTATTGACAAGGCCAAAACCGTGGGACTTGATCATGAAAAAGCTAAAATAAATAATTATTTGGCTAGAATGACAAATTATTGGAATGAGCATGGGGTGTCCATTGTATCTGATGGATGGACCGGTGTAAAAGGAAAGGCATTGATAAGTGTTTTGGCTGTTTCGGTTAGTGGTGCAATATTCCTTTTAGCATATGATTATTCAGACAAATTCAAGAATGGCATTAACATTGCAGAACCATTACTTGAAACAATTGAAAGTATTGGGCTATACAATGTCATCCAAGTCATCACTGATAACGCTGCTAATCGTAAGGCAGCATGAGCAATTATTGAGGATAAATACCCCAACATATTTTGGTCTGGGTGTTTGGTTCACACAATGAACCTTTTGATGCATGATATCATTAAAAACAAACAACCTCAACTCAAATGGCTTGGTGATTTGTACAAGAGAGGTAAAAAAATGATAAGATTTATTACAAATCATAGCAATACCCATGGGCTTTTCCGTACTCACTCCAAATTGGAATTGTTGAACATAGCAAAGATTAGATTTGCTAGCTATTACCTCACCTTTAGGTGCCTTTTGAAGGTAAAAGAGTCATTGGCAGCAATGGTATCAAGCCCACATAGGCAGGTATTAAAGGACAGGGCAACGACAATAGTTGATAGGCAAGGTTTTGAACATGTGGAGGAGACTGTCCTTGATCCTTTGTTTTGGGCACTTGTGAGGGAAACTTTGAATTTCACCAAGCCCATTTATCACATGATTAGTTTTTCAGATAGAGATAAACTAGTGATTGGGGAAGTTTATGAGCAGATGGATAGCATGTTGGGGCAAATAAAAAATGTTGTTAAGGATAATGATCCCAACTTGTATGCAATGATTTACAACTGTGTGTGTGCACGGTGGAATAAACTCAATGTTCCACTACATGCCTTGGCATATATCCTTATGCCAAAATACTACTCTCCATTTTGGTTGGGCCAACCTGCACCTGGAGGTAACATTAGGATCAAACCTCACACAGATCCAGAGGTATAAGAGGGGTATATGAAGGCATTAGACAAGTTGGTCCCTAACAGGGAGGAGTGTGCTAGATTGCGCCTTGAATTAGGCAGATACTTTAGTTGCACTGGTAACTTTGGTTCTTTCCATGCAATGGAAGACAGAGACAGATTTGATGCTCTCACATGGTGGGAAGCATATGGCGGCATGGGACTTTTGCCAAAGTTGGCAAAAAAAGTTCTCTCACAAGTTGTGAATACTTCTTCTGCAAAGAGGTGTTGGAGCACCTACAGCTTCATACATAATGTGAGAAGAAACAGGCTGAATGAAAACTGAGCTGAAAGCTTGGTTTATGTGCATTACAACTTGAGGTTGTTGAGTCATTACTGTGATCGGGCATATGAGGATCAATCATATAAAGTTTGGGACAACAACCCAGAGGATGATAATTTGGAGGACGACACTATACATATAGAAGAATTGGAAGAAGAACTTTTGAGGGATGATGATGTAGATGAAGCATCAACAGCCATGCCACCGCCACACACAGGGCCAGTCCCACCATCCAGTAGCAGTGCGGGTGCCAGTGCCAGTGCTCGATATCCAACTATTGTTCCTTTGCAGATTCAACCTCCACCTACATCCTCACGTTGCCCTCCGCCTTCTAGTCATGGTCGTGGTACTCCTGAGAGTACTAGAAGACCACCATTGCCTCGTGGTTCTCACAAATTAGACATTTCTCGTGGGTGTGGCAAGGGGCCAGCCAATAGATAAAATATATTTGTTGTTCACTAGTCTTTTCTATTTTCTAGTAGTTTTTGGCTTTTATAACTGCTGAACAATTGAAACTTGACTCTTTCATATTTAATGACAATTTAATTTTGAAGTTTGAATTTAAAAGGTGAAACTTTGAATTTGGCATTTATAAGTTTATAAGTCATTATGAATTATGAATATGATGCTTCATGAAAGTTATATGGTGATCAATGAATCAATGATGATAAATGTTATATATTGAATTTTGAAATCAATGAATCAATGATGATAAATGTTATATATTGAAATTTGAAATCAATGAATCAATGATGATAAATGTTATATATTGAATTTTGAAATTAATGAATCAATGATAATAAATGATATATATCAATGATGATAAATGTTATATATTGAAATTTGAAATCAATGAATCAATGATGATAAATGTTTTATTTCAATGATGATAAATGTTATATATTGAATTTTGAAAGCTTGAAACCTTTAGATTGATGATTCGCGAGACTCAAGAGTCAATATGTTGTATGTTTCCAACTTGTGGGCGTGGTTGATGAAGATTATAACTTCTAGATGATTGATGTTAAATGATTCAATCTATGTTTTTATGTTTTTTATGTCTAATTCATCATTCTACATGTTTTTGTTGACATATATGCATCAAAATATAAAAAATATAAAAAATATATATATTTAAAAAAAAAACGCTCCTTGAAACGCTTCGGACTGGGAGCTTTTGAAAATGGCGCTCCCGCTCATGCTCTCGCTCCTTGCTTTTGCTCCCGCTCCCAAGTAACCATGGCAGATGACCTCATCCATCACCCTGTACCTGTCATCTAAAACTTGGCAATCCAACACCTCACAAGCGAAGCGGTCCTTGGAGTACTCCACCAATAGTTGAGCCCACCAGTCTACATCTAAACTCATCAAGGACAACGCTGCTGGTCTGCGTGATAAAGCATTCGCCACTACATTGTTCTTCCCTTTGACATACTCAATGTCAAAGTCATAACCCTGGGTCTTACTGACCCACATCTGTTGCCTCTCCTGCAACTGCTTTTGCTCAAGGAAAAATCGGAGGCTGTTGTGATCAATCCTCACCCGAAACCTGTTGCCTACTAGATACTGTCGAAACTTGGCCAATGCATGCATAATGGCCAGCGTCTCTTTGTCGTATATCGGATACAACCTCTCTTGCGGAAATAGCTTCTTGCTCTTGAAAGCTATAGGGTGGCCCCTTGCATCAATACTACGCCTACTCCCTCCCTCGAAGCATCACACTCCAGAATGAAGGGCTGCGTGAAGTCCGACAAAGGCAACACTGGACAACTGCTCATCACCTCCTTGAGCCTGTCAAAGGCCCTCTGCGGAGTATCAATCCATCCAAATGCCCCCTTCTTGGTGAGATCTGTGAGGGGTGCAGCAAGTTGGGAAAACCCTTTGACAAACTTCCGGCAGTAGGTGCAGATGCCTACAAATCCCCGAAGTTCTGTCACGTTCTTTGGTTTCGACCACTCCTGAATGGCTCGAATATTCTCCTTGTGGACTCTCACTTCGTCTACACCAATGATATGCCCCAAGTAGAGCATCTCTATCAACCCAAACTCACACTTGGAGAGCTTAGCATAGAAATGCTGCTCCTCCAAAATACACAGTACAGCCTCAATGTGCTGCAAGTGCTCCTCCCAAGTGCGGTTGTATATAAGGATGTCATCAAAGAACACCAACACAAACTTTCTCAACTGACCACGGAAGATGTGGTTCATGCAAGACTGAAAGGTGGCCGGTGCGTTGGTTAGCCCGAAGGGCATCACCAAAAACTCGAAGTGGCCATAATGGCACCTAAAAGCAGTCCTGCGGACATCTTGGTCCCTCACCCTGATCTGATGGTACCCCGACCTTAGATCGATCTTGGAGAAGAACTTCGATCCCCTCAGCTCATCCATCAACTCATCAATCTTGGGGATGGGGTATTGGTTCTTCATGGTCTTTTTGTTGAGTGCCTTGTAGTCGATGCACATCTGCGATGTGCCATCTTTCTTTACCAAAACAACAGAGGAAGCAAATGGGCTAGTACTGGGCCAGATGTGTCCCAGTGCTAAGAGCTCATGGATAACTCTCTCAATCTCATCCCTGTAGGCCTTGGGGTGCCTATAGGGGGTGGTGATCACTACCTGGATCCCCTGCTCCAACTTAATGGTATGCTCAAACTCCCGGTCTGGTGGCTGCCTTGGTGGTATGTCCCCAAAAACCGTGGAGTACCTATCCAATATCGACTGTACATCGGGGTGAACTGACTACCATGTGGTCCTTGCCTCCGAAATACGCAGTTCTACTACCCACTCTATGTCTCCCTTCTGGAAGTCTGCCTCCATCCGGTGTGCTAAAACTGTCTGTGGAGGGTATGTGTGCATGCCTCTGATCATCACACGCTTTCCGCTCTTCTTATCTGTCTACTCCATCTCCAGTGTCTCCAAATCTGTGGTGACCTTACCTAGCGTAATCAGCCACTGCACTCCCAATATCACATTGGTATCTGGGATGTCAATCACAAAGAAGTGGTTTGTCATCGTGTAGGTCTCCATGGTCACTGCCAATGCCGAAATATATCTCATACACTGCATGGTTTTGGCGCTTGGTACTAGCACTGAGAAGCCATCAAAACTCTCCATTGGTATGCCCCTCCTCTCTACTAGCTGAGCATCTATAAAGTTATGAGTGTCCCTGCTATCTACCAGAACCGAAACACGCTGTCCCTGTATAGTGCCTTTGACACGCAGTGTCAAATACTTCAGAACTCCTCATAGAGATGCAAGGACTCCTCCTGTGGGTGCAAATGCTGCCCCTCTTGCTCCTGGGGGAGGTCGTGGTGGATGATCTCCTCTCCGTGCTACAGTGCTGGCCTCTCCCTCTATCTCCTCATAAGCATCTTCTTCTCCCTCACTGTCGGAGAAGACCTCAATGTAATGTGCCTTACCTATGGCACATTGATGACCCAGTGCCCATGGCTCCTGGCATGTGAAGCATAGCTTCCTCCATCTCAAGTCTTTCCGGTATCATCGTCCAAAGGCCCTCGGATTTGGTTCCCCTTCTGTGGTGGAAC
Organism: Pinus albicaulis; assembly: GCA_034641835.2. Lineage (NCBI taxonomy): Eukaryota > Viridiplantae > Streptophyta > Pinopsida > Pinales > Pinaceae > Pinus > Pinus albicaulis. The sequence goes on along the minus strand of CM076583.1, from coordinate 497,930,924 downwards.
TCTCGTGTCCTTCCCCTCCGGCTGAAATGCCGGTCTTTGGGGAAAAGGAGCTCTGGTCCTGGGCAAAGCATCTTGCATGTCTCGTCCTCCCGACTGCATCCTGAAGTGTAGCAGGCCTAGTGGACCTGACTAAACCACGCAGGGGTTCTGCCAACCCATCAATAAACATTTAAATCCTCCTGGCTGCGGACAAGTCTAGCACCATCACTGAAAGTCTCAAGAACTCAGAAATTTAAGTTTATGGGTTCCCGGTCTGTTTGAGCTGGGTCAACTTGACAAAATGCTCCTTCGGATCCTTCCGGTCAAACCTCTCCATCAATCTCCGGGTGAACTTTGCATACGCTGTCATTGCTAAGTGACCCACCATGGCCATCCCATGGAACCACCAGTCATGGGCTTCCCCCTCAAGGTGCAGCGCTGCCACCTTGATGGCCTCCACCTCTGCCATCTGGTTTAGTTGAAAGTAAATGTCTAGCTTTTCTACCGAAGCTTTTGCTGAACATTTAGATGATTCGTCATAAGTTGGCAAGAAAAATCTGCCCATGGTACGTTGCAGCTCACCTCCCTGCGTGTACCCACCTCCTTTGTTCTGGTTGTGGGGTTTGTTGTTGTTCTTGAGCAGGCAGAAATCGTGGAAAGAGAGAGCTTCACCAAACTCTTGCCCGTATGACTGATACTTTGCAAAATAGTCCCCGTAATGAGCCATCTCTGGCTCCTGGGGTCCTCTCGTTCCTGTACTTGCAGTCAAGAATGTGGGCATAGTGGAATGTGGAGGAGTGCGTAGCACCACCTGCTGTGCTGTATTCTGCTCCTGCGTGTGATAGGAAGTGCCAAATCCCTCTCCGATGTGAAAACCCTTTGGGGTTTCACGCTGTCTATTTTCTCCAGCAATCTTCTGACCCATCTCCTCTATATTCCTAGAGAGCTCCTGTACAAACTTCAAGAGGAGATTCCTGAACTCCTTCTCGTTATCTATTTCCTCTGCCATAGGTGCTTCCTCCTCTGCGTCCTTTACTGGAACGTAATCCCCCTCTCCAAATGTGGCCTCGAGTCTCCGCTCTTGGCTCTTGTACCGCTGCTTCCGGTAAGTGATGTATTCTTTGTTTCTGGGTGTCATAGACTGATCTGCTCCACAGGCTGAGCCAAGTGTATGAGCTCTGATACCACTGTAATATTCCGAATAGGAAATAAACAACAATACAAAGCAACATAAACAAAAACTACAACAAATAGAGAGACACCATGAAAAGCACTGCAAACATTGAGAAAAGCTGAGCCAATTCATTATAAATCTGAAAGAGGGAATGAGTACAAGAGGTGATCAGAATGATGGCACCTTGGCTTGCTCAAGGCAAGCTGAAAGAACTCTCAAAACCCTGCCATGAATGGCTGCTTCTCCTCTGGACTGCGTAACTCCCTGAGCTGCTGCTGCTGGAAAATGTTGCTTCTGGCTGGAATGGAGTTGCTCTTTGGGGCTGTTCCCCTGCTCAGAAAATTGTGAAACTCTGGCTATGAACTCTCCTCCAAAAACCTGGAAAAACCCATGAAGGAATTCCGAAAAGTCTGACCGTGGAATCTGACCCCCTTGGGAAAATTACGCACTCTTGGTGAGTACGCTGGCCTCTAAAGTGAATGGCTGGAAATGCTGGCCTCAAACTGCTTTAAGATATCACTTGTGTAGGGTTGATCCCCTCATACTTCTCCTAGACTGAAACTACTGAATATCCCTCTCCCGGAGCTTCCCTCCTCCAAGACTGTGTAACCCTTGTGAGAGACTGTGCTGCCTCAAGACTGCGTAACTCCTGGATGGTTGATGCTACGTTCTCTGCTCTGAAAACTCAAGGTAAAGCTCCTCACCTAAGCGGGCACTTGAAGTCCCCCGACGCTGAGGTTGGGATCTCTGCTCGGAGACACCCGTGTGCTGAACAACACTTGCAGACTTAGCTAAACAACGTAAGCGCGCTCAATATCTGTCAGACAAAAATTCTAAAGATGCATAATAGAATGAATGAGTAGCTAGCCTCTCCCTCCTTTTATGCTTGAGACCATAACTCTCCCTTGGGCCCCACTATGCTGCGCTGTCTCTCCTTGCCACGCTGCCTTGCCTACTCTGCGCTGTCCTGGCCCACGTTGCCTCTGCGCTGTCACTTGTTCCCCCTGGACTCCACGTTGAAATCAGAATATTGTCTAAGTGACTTTAGGGAGTTTATTTCTCCTTAGTTGGGTTATGGGTCCCATCACCCATTTATTTATGGCTGAACATTAGAAAAACAAAATCCGAGCAAAAATTAATATTGCCAATTAGCTACTGCTAATTGGGAATATTACACTCTCCTACCTCCCTCTCTCTTTCCCCATCTCTCCCTCTCTCTCTGCCCTCCAATCCTCTCACTATCTCCCTCCCTCTCTCCTTCTCTCTCTCCCCACTCCATCTTTGTGTCTCCCTCTCCCTCTCTTACCCTTCTCTACCTCTCTCACTCCTCTCCTCTCCCTTCATTTCTCCTTACCCCTCTCTTTCAGTTTATCTTCATCTCTCCCTTGTCACTCCCCCTATCTCTCCACCTCTCTCACTCTATGTCTTTGTTCTTCCCTCCCATATATATCTAGAGTTAATATATATCATGATATATTAATATATAGTATAATATAACAAATTTAATATTGTATTAATCAAAAGTTATTAAATTTAATAATATTAATATGGATATTAGATTTAATAATAACAATAATAATATTAATATTTTAATATTAATATTAGGGTTAATAATGTTTTTTTTACATGGTATTAATAATAATTTGGCCCATAGGCTTCACCTAAATAAGACCTCTTTTTTGAGTGTTTGTAAATATAAAACGTAGTTTTATTTATTTACCATACTTCTTTTATTTACCATGGTATTTGGCCCATAGGCTTGGTTTTTAATTATATGTTGATTTCTAATCCTATTTGATATATTTTTATTTATTTACCATACCTCTTTATATCTCTTTTATATTTATTTATATACCATACCTGTTTTATAAATATGGTATTTGGCCCATGTTATTAATAATAATTTTTCCCATGGTATTTGGCCCATAGGCTTCACCTAAATAAAACCTCTTTTTTGAGTTTTCGTAAATATAAAGATGTCTATGGAGTAAATATAAAAAGAAGTTTTATTAATTTATCATACCTCTAGTTTATTTGTATTTTTATTTATTTACCATACCTTTGGAGTACGTATAAAAAGATGTTTTATTATTTACCGTACCTCTAGTTTATTTATATTTTTATTTATTTACCATACCTCTTTTTTGAGTGTTCATAAACCTTTTTATATTTTAAATTTATATTGTGTTTATACATAATAATAATTAGATTGATTTTTAAATAAGGCCGACATTAAATTAACTAATTAGGGCCGACATTAGATTAAAAATCTTAAATGTTAAACATGACATGTTAAATGTTTACATGTTTATGCTTTTGATCTACCCTCATACTGGGCTATAGAGCGCCTCTCAGCACAATCATTGTAAGAAAATGTAAATCTCTCCATGCCAAACTGGTTTAACTCTATGTTATATTGCCTATTGCAAAGGGTGGAGGCCTCACAACAGACCATTTAAGGGGTCTCATATTATCCCTTGCAACTGTGTAGTAAAGGAAAAACAGACTTGCAGAGTAATTGCTTCTTGGGTGCTTAGCTTAATACATTACTGAACTGCACCTAGAAGTTAGCTGTCATGGTCCATGTGTGAAACAAAAGTAATACAAAACAGTTTACTTGTATCCAGCATTTGGATGCTTCACAAATGTTTAGCTTTTGAGTCACCCATCCATGGGCAAACAAAAGTAATACAAAACAGTTTACTTGTATCCAGCATTTGGATGCTTCACAAATGTTTAGCTTTTGAGTCACCCATCCATGGGCAAACCACTGGAATCTTTCCTTCCACCTGCTGTCATCTTTACGTCCTTCTACAACCGGCTTTTACTGGTAGGCAGTAAAGTAAGTGAATATCCCTCCTTTAACAGGGACACCATAAAAGCATGGACTATGAAGGGATTTTGACAAATCTATAATCCATACTACATAGCTGCCTTGCTGCTTCCCGCTTATGTTCGCCAATTATACAACAAAGTTACAATCTAGTAGCAGGCATTCCTTGAGCCCTTTCTAGATCTCCTTACAGGAAGCTATTACATATCTTTAAATTTCATAATCCTAATTCCATACTACATAGCCGCCTTGCTGCTTCGCTCTCATGTTTGTTAATCACCCAACAAACTAGTAGTAGGCATTCTTTGATCCCTTGCTAGTTCTCCTTACAGGAAGCTATTCATTTGCACCTTTAAGTTGCATAACTCTAAAGGAGTTTCTATGAAGAAGCCATAAGGGATCAATCACTACCATTGTGTTCTAATAGGAGATGCAAAATGCTAGCAAAAAAAATGTCGCTCCGTTCTTTGAATTGCAACATCTTAGTAAGTCATTAGGGCAGCATCACTCATGTTGGATATTCTGAAAATTAGTATTCTTTTATATCCAACCAATACCAATTTTCTCGCTTTCTTTATATCTGCCATCAACTATAGTGCCTTTTATCAAAAAATCTAGCACCTTAGTGCAAAGTCTTTCACAAGGTGCTGAGACAAGTGTAACATGGAAGTGTTACCACTATCACCTAGACAATCACTTCCCTCTCTTTAGTGATCCTGTTGTAGCCGCTACAATACCACCCAAAATTTTGGGTATATTCAAAATTTCAGGTCCCCTCTGCTCGCTCCACCATTAGGGTTTTGACCCGTACTTCAGTCGGTTGGTATCACCTTGAGCTATTCCTGCCAAAACCCCGTCACTGTGCCCATTCATACGATGCATGCCGCACCCACTTGTCTTGCTGCCTCAGGCTGGCTAGAGTTTGGGCACGCAGTTGTTGTCGAGAGTTATCTCATCATCAGCTTGTATTTGCACGAGTGTTTTCCCATCGCCCATATGGTGCCTGAAACCTCACGCCCTCTGTTAATTTTGGGTTTCGAATTCGGTGGTCCTATCTACGTGTTATAAAACCCTAAGTTATCATAGCCATGAATCAAAGGTTAAAGCCTTGCTCTCAGAGATTTCACTTTGGCGCATATTAGCCTGTTCTTTTTTTTTCACTAGGTTTGAAGGAATCATATCCATCATACACATGAACATGGGCATTTTTTTCACCAAGCTAAGGTTTGTCTACTTGCGAAAGTTTTACATTATGGTTTAAAATTATGGTTGCTCTCTTCTCTTATGGTCAATAGCTTTATGCATTATAATTTTCCATTTAGTTTGCACTCATTTCTCTTTCAGTTTACTTATTGCTGCATAATGTTAAGATAATCACTGCATGTGCTTTGCCTTGTTTTTTCCACCTGCAACTAGTTGGTCTTTCTCGCATATGGCATTGAATTGCGTCCTAAGCCTCGTCTGTTGCATCACATTGTACGCTTTCTTCCTCGCATCATTTGCACTGGTTGTTGAGATAGCTGTGAAAGTTTCCGTACATTGCATACCATTGCATGAGCCCTCATTGAACCCAGGGCCTTCTCTTTGCACGCATCGTGACTCTGATGATCTTGCTTACTTATTTTGCCCTAATTGCTGAAACCCTAACTCCATTGTTTGCGTGAGGTTGCGGTGGTTACCTCAAGAGGCAGCTTCTCTCAGAACAGTTCATCAAAGTCATGTTTTCAACATTATGCCTAGGAGTTTAAATTCATTAGCCAGGGAGATACGAGCTGGTTGCTTGTGGGGAACCCTAACGAGTTTGAATGGTCTATACTTGTAACCTGAGCCTTGTGCCCAGCATATTCTCGAACATCTTAATGATCTGTTTTGCACGTTTCGCCTGTGGGTGGTAGATGGGATGTGAAGGCTTGGCATGAGGGCAAACCCAAATCAGAATATTTTTCAGTTTCTGTCAAACAGGAAACAACCTCTCCTGTCCGTAAAATAAGTCGGGATCCCTCATCTGCCCATGCAAAATAAGTGCCACGAGCACATGAAAATAAGTGCTACAAGCACATGAAACAAATAAGAGTAAAGGATTGAGAAAGGCTTCCTGCGCAGAGAGGTAACGCAATGACTCCGCCGGGGTACTGACCAGGCTCGCTGGCAGCGAAGCAACGTTTTTGATTTCTTGAAGTGATTCCGCCGAGGTACTGTCCAGGCCTGCTGGCAGCGGAGCAACACCGGAAACTTATTTTAAAATTCTGAATATAATAAGCCCGCTGCCTTGCTCTCTACATCATCATCAAACTACTGGCATCTGTGAACTCCCACTCTGACGTTTTCTGATTAACAAGACCTAGCTGAGGCATAAGGATTGGGCATATCTGTAAAGTTCAAAGTAATAGAAAGGGTACCCACAGAACCTGTTCAATATTCCCTTGCATCACTATCCAGACTCAGATTATTGTTGGGATTTTGACAAAGATGCTGGATTCTACCAGTGGTTCGCCATTTGTTGTAGACGCTACAACACCACCCAAAATTTTGGGTATATTCAAAATTTCAGGTACCCTCTGCTCGCTCCGCCATTAGGGTTTCGACCCGTACTTTAGTCGGTTGGTATCCCCTTGAGCTATTCCTGCCAAAACCCCGTCACTACGCCCATTCATACGATGCATGCCGCACCCACTTGTCTTGCCGCCTCAGGCTGGCTAGAGTTTGGGCAGGCAGTTGTTGTCGGGAGTTATCTCATCATTAGCTTGTATTTGCACGTGTTTGCCCATCGCCCATATGGTGCATGAAACCTCACGCTCTTCGTTAATTTGGGGTTTCGAATTCGGTGGTCCTATCTACGTGTTATAAAACCCTAAGTTATCATAGCCATGAATCAAAGGTTAAAGCCTTGCTCTCAAAGATTTCACTTTGGCGCATATTAGCCTGTTCTTTTTTTACACCAGGTTTGAAGGAATCATATCCATCATACACATGAACATGGGCATTTTTTTCACCAAGCTAAGGTTTGTCTATGAGTGAGAGAGTAAGCCTCCAAGGAAGAACATTGCATTTCATATGTTAGTATTGGAGGGAATGTCTATCATTCGAGACGAATCATGATGGTTTGGGAGGGGTCACTCACTAATCCCTAGTTCACTTAGGTTGCAGTTAACTTGATCACGCTCGACAAAGCCCTACTCAGCGTGCAACTAAAAGTATGTTATTTAATTAATAACCTCGCCATTATATTGCAGATATAAATTGACATTGGATGTTGACACCCTAGATTGGTATGCTAATCTTTGATTTGATTTTATTTTATTTTGTATGTTGATGCTCATATCTTCTTGAAATATGGCATTCAGGTCCAACCATACCTGGTCGGGTCGAAATATGCCATAGAATTGTGGGTGATGCAAGAAAGAACAAAACGCTCGACAAATGCGAATGGGATGAGCACAATAAGAGCGAGGCCACATGTGTATGGGCGTTGTGCGTGGAGTTGAACACAACACCAGTTGTGTACCTCAAAAGGAGAGCTTTTTCAAGCCATATGTTTTAATAATGGCCCTTGTACAAACAAGAAACCGCCCATACTAAGCCAGATCAGATGCGTAGAGTTATATAAAGCTATTCTCGAAAAGGTGCAATGCCGTCCAGGGTCATGTAGGTCTGGGAAGGAAGGTGGAACGATCCATCCTAAAAATATGTGCCTCAGTGAGAAACACATTACATCTTGAAGATCAACATCTGAAGCGTCAAATTTCCAAAATCTTCGAATCTACTCTACTTTCTGTCGATAGCTCAAATCAATCTAGTAGCAGGAACTCGTACTATCAGTCGCTCGAATAGAGAAATACTAAAAACGCTTTTTGAGCTCAATCAATGCTGAAATAACATTTATAAGTTTGTTTCTTATCACTCTTCCTACCGTTGAAAAACGAGTGCAGGTTATGGGTTCAGTTGGTGCAAGTCACGATTTGCCCATTACAGTTATGATGACGAAGCCCTTGGATGAGAAGGTAGTGATCGCGAGTTTGTGGCCGCGGAGAAAAGATTTTTGGCCGTTCTTGTTGCAGCCATGACGGGCATTGACACTAACTTGAGGAATGTGACCATTAATGGGAAGTGCGACTGGACTCAAGATGTTAAACTACTCATTTGTCGCTGATATTCCCAAAGAGGACGATAAGAGATGCCATTCGAAAGTGCCTCATGTCGAGGTGGGTTTTGAATGAGCTCCTGCACATGTTGAACATAGGGGCGGATGTTGCCCCAGTGTTTACAAATTCAATACCAGTAAGCTCGCGCACACAATCAGCACAAATGGAATCTATGTTACTCTAGAGGCAGAGGGTGAATAACTATTCACTGCACCAACGAAATGTTGGGGAATGTTTAAACGCTGCCATCATGCGACTAGTTTGGGACGCGACCATGTGACCTCCATATGAGTCGTGAAGTCGCATTTCAGGTCCTCGGAGAAGTGAACGTAAGATGCGACTCCTCTAAATGAAAGCCATGCGACCTTCACAAGTCGCAACCTCTCTTTGGTCGCATAGTCGCAACTCTTCTTAGGACTCAGGGAATGCGACTTAGTCGTCACTGCGACTCTGCGACCTCTCCCGAGTCGCCAAGTGGCAGGGTCGCACCCAAGAGAATCCACACTCGGCGCGACTCTCCGACTACGCGACCTCCATGCCACGGTTGCAACCTCGTGCCAAATCAGTGCCTGTCAGAGAATGGGTATGATATTATACACGTCCCTAAAGGATGGACTATTTCAAGAGCACATGAGCCTTGTTTGAGAGCGTTCCTTTCTAGTTAAGATGACATTGGAAGATTTCTCCAGTTTGTAATGAATGGGTTTGGAAGAACGTTTTGGCTGCAACGTGCCATATACATGATGAAATACGCAGCGTGATCCCCAACATGATGTCTTATCCAATTACGGGTAAAGAGGCCAACCCCTTAAAGGTGTTGCATATTTTGTTCTCATCGCCACTCTTTATGCAAATAAAAGTGGAAAGAGGCATTACGGTGGGGAGAACCATGTAAAGGAATGGCTATTTCTTGGGATAAGTAGAGGTTCCTGTGTTGGGTTGAACTTGACACTGGCCATGAATTTTCATAAATTCCTAGGAGTCTTGACAAGAAACAAGGAAATAGGTAGAGAAGGGAATCGCGTTCTTCGAAGGTATGGGCAGATTTAGACATGCCCCGAAGACCATCAAAGGTTAATCATGTAATGCGGGAGGCAGTCATAAACTGAAGAAAACACCTAAATAATGAGCATCATTGTTTGTCTTCGACGATCTGCTGAGAAGGATTTGGACTAATGATACCATTTACAAGCTGCACATGCAACATTTCGGCGTGCAAAACAAGACCACACAGGGGTCTAGATTTACTATTTGTTAAAACCACTTTTGTGTTTCCAACATCAATCTTATTTTAAGTAAATGTTACCTATGTTATTTGTTTACAGGTAGAAGTTAGTGACTTGCATGGCAAAAACTGGGGTTTGCTCCGGCGAGGAAGGTGGATCCTTACAAAATTCCCAAGAACCTCACGTTAAGCTCAAAGGCCCCCAGTCACGTGCACAGGACTGAGATGCAGGAAAAGGAATCTTGCTGTGAAATCCAGAGATCATCGAAAGAAAAACGCAGGAGGGACAAAACTCCAGGTCGTAGGTCGCAGATTGCTCAAGGTCGCAAGTTGTGGATGACCTTAGGTTGCAGGTCATATATTGCTCAAGATCGCAGGTCGCAAGTAACCCCAGGTCACAGGTCGCAGATGACCTCAGGTCGCAAGTCGCATATAACCCTGGGTCGCAGGTCGCAAATGGCCCAAGTCGCAAGCCAACCCAACAGTCAGGAAGACCAAGAGTCAAGGGCAACTCAAGAGTCATCTCAGCCTATATGTACAACTTCGGGAAAGGATACATAGGACTTTTAGCTCTGCAATTAAAGCCAGCATGACAGAGGAATTGGTGCTGGAGAGCTAGAGGCACTCAGCTCTTGGTATCAAGTAGAGATAGAGGTAGCCAGGCTAGGGATTTTGTATCATGCATTGAGATGAATAGCCCATGTTCCACTGTTGGGTTTTGACGAGTCTTAAACATGTGTTTGACGTTGCAGCAACATTAATAATATATTCTCTTTTCGGCATTGATTCATGCGCTCATTTGTGGTGATAGTACTAGCTGTCTAATATTTCACTATGTTGTGCAGATGCTTTCATGCATGCAATTGATTATGAACTAATTCACAGTGGTTGCATGTACATTTGCTCTTGAATCAGTGTTTATTTGTTCCTTGCCACATTGGTGATCTATTGTGAACTCCTTTGCAGTTAACTTCTGGCGTGTTTTCTTTCATATATGTTTGACTGGTTTTTTCGGCTCACTGATCCCATTCACGGCATACCCCCCTTTTATTTTGCTGCTTAGACTCGCTTGTATCTTTGTTTATGGTTCGTCAATCTTGGGCTGATTTTGCTTCACTGATTGGTCATTTCACCTTTGCCTCTGCTCCATCATCCTCTCATCCGACAACCAAGAGTGGAAACACTTATGGCGGCAGCCGGGCCCACATACCGGATGGGGCTCCTATCCCAAACGGTGTGAGGTCTAATTGGGACCTTTCACCGGGGAGACCCCCTTGTTGTCGGCAGTACAATTTTGCTCGTCGATAGATCCTTACAGAAGGGAGGCTTCCTTAGTAGCTTCAAGGAATCCTTAGGCGAGAGAAACTCAAGTCTAAAGCCTCCTATATTTACTCACAATATCACCACTAAGATAAGATATTGAAGGCAAGTAATAAGGTGGTTTTTTTAAGGCAATTTCCAGATTTGAGTGAGAGAAATTCTAAGACAATACAATTATCAATATGTTTATCAAGTCAATATTGGTCAAAGAGAGAACCCCAAACACTACAAAAAAATAAAAATATATGGCTGTTACAAAGCTTGTACAAAAGATGATATATTTTGGCAACAAGACAAGTTATTACAACACAAATTAAAATGGCTCTTTAACAAGTTAAATTCCAATCAAAGTTAGGGCTCAAAATAAGAATTAAACTAGGGTTTAATTAACACACTAAATTTGAAAATTAAATGGCATATAATAGCGCTAAATGCAAGATGTCCAGCCCTAAGCAGGCTGGAAAATAAATCAACACTGCATCAGTGCATAATATGATGTTAAGATCTGTTTTTAACCATACACATGCTTAATAACCCAAGATGTCTGGCTATTCTATGGCTAATAATGAATATTTTGCTGTTATAAACCCCGGTCTAACCCTAAAAACAGAAAATAAAAAGGTGGAATTTTGGATTGTATGATTGACTAGTAACCCTAGAAGATCTACCAAGTATCTTTACAAAATGCAAGAAATTCAAGGAAAGTTTTTCCACTAGAAAGCTTCCTAGGGCTTTAGAGAAGGAATTTATGCAAAAGAAACCAAGTGAATGCACCATCTCCACTAGACAAGTATACTTACACTTAAATTATCCATAAACAAATCCAACAAGATTTGAGAGGTAACTTACTCATAAATTCAAAATCATCCATCAAACCCTAGCCATGAACATCCATAGTAATTTTGCAAGATCATCCACTAAAATCAACTCCATAAGAAGTTTCTCTAGTCATCCTTCCATAGCCTTTTTCATAGTGAGAAAAGTAGACAAGTAGTGATATATCTCCCTGAGTAGCATTGATTCACAAGTACGAAATGTTTTTATTTTTATATATATTTATACGAGAGATCTAGCACTTCCTTGTGTACTAAAATCCCTAAAACATAAAACCCTAGAGATAATGCAACAATACATAAAATATTCGATGATCTACAGAAGTGGATAGGTCTTAAGAGCCAAGACCCCCATCGATACCTCATAAATGAGAATAATGCTCAAAATATCAAGTTGTTCTCATCATAAGTGTGCTCCTATTCCACGTGTATGGCATAAATATTCTCCAAAGGTGGATGGCTCACTCCACGTGGCAAGTAAGGGATCCAAAGTGAAACTTTGTCTCCAAAAGTCACAGTGTTTCATCATAAATGGTCACATCAAGCCCCAAAAGGTGTGATGTCATCATCCAAGTGTCACATCTTCAGGAAAGGTACCGTGTTCGTCATCCAAGTGCCACATCATGGTGTAGGTGGAACATGTTTTCTCTAAAGTGCAACATTTCACGGGTAGGGGGTGTCGTATAATCAATAGGTGCAACATCCATCATACAAGGTCCAATGTCTATCTTCAAGAGTGCCAATTCCATCATCCAAGGCTAGGACGTCTCATCAAGCCATCATGTCATCACTAGGTCCAATACCGTCTAGGTCCAATACCGTCCAAAGGTCATGCAATGTCTGCAATTAAGTGTGGAAGGTGCATCATCAATGCCCTCTAAAGGACCATGTTTATGCAAGTATCAAGTAGGGGCTTCAAGCATCAAGTGAGACCAACCAACATGCGAGTCATGTTTAATGTAAAAGCTACTAAGTAGATCTCATTAGATATCTTCTTCAAACTTCACATTATCTTATGACTTTATGCAATTTGTGAAGTTTAGGTATGGGAAGATCACCATAAAACCCTATTAGGTATGCTAGTACCTAAGAATTAGAGTATTTCCCAAGAAACCAATCAAGATGTAAGTGTAAATGACAATGGTATGACTTGGGGTTTAATTTATGGGAATGGTGTCTTTGACATGCAAGGTCATGTGTGATTTTCATCCACATGACCGCCTTTGTAGAGGGAATGCTTTGTGCATAGGGTTACCTTTTCCTCGACATTATGTCCTTCCACCCTTTGTTGGTTTTTTCTTATATTTTTTGTTTTGCTTTGCAAGCCCCCTTTTGATGTGTATGCATTTCATTGAATAGGGGTCAGGATGATTCAATGAAGTCCTTTTTAAGTTATGCATCTCGATTCTCAGTGCATTAGGACTTGGGTTGATGGCCTCATAGCAAGGGGGTAGACCCCAAGTTTGTTTGGCTTTAGACTTATCATTAATATCCCTTTCATTTTTCTTTTGCATTTTGAAATTTGTATCATGCTCTTACTCTCTTTTTTTTATACAGTTGCATCAACTCCCGACATCCAAGCACTTTCTTCTCATGGGAATATGAAGTACAGATCATTTTTGGGGTAAATGTAACAACCAATCCCATAAGAAACGACAACACAGGGGAAACAAATGGAGTATGTTAAGTATGGGAAGGACATGGACACCTTACACTTATCAAAACCCCCTAGTAGTACCACTCTCCTCAAGAGGGCAACACTTGACTAGAATACATAATGCCAGGAAAGTTATCATTGTTGATTGTTCTCTCAAAGCAAAAGCTTTCTATGTTGAGAGAAAAAGGTAGTTATTGAGATTCCACTTGGATGGTGCTTTAAATGGAGATTCCCCTTTCTATCTATGGCATGTTTTTCCTCGTCTAATCTTCTCCATGTGGGCAAAATGTTTATGGAAATGTTGAATGACCTTGGTCAATAGCAGGTGTTACTGTTGGTGAAAAGTCCCAATTACCTCATTGTTTGGAATTGGGAACCCATTTGGGTTTTGGCCCAATAGCCATTATTGATTTTGGTGTTTATCAGTTGCTGCCCAGTGCATTGTTGATGGTTTTCTAAAGTAAAGAATGAAATGCAACTAATCTAAGATGCAAAGGCATGGATTTGGACATGACTAACAATATGAGGAAGCAAGCACAGATCTAGACATGCTCCTGTCAATGACCCATGAATTAGTTCACTAAGAATAAAGATAAAATATGAGTAATTGATTGCAAATCCAGAACAATCCAACATTAAAATAACCATTTGTAGTCCTATGCTCACAAATTCAAACAAATAGTTCCAGAGAATAGAAATAAGAATGCAACAATTACATAGAAGAATAGTCTACAGTGTGAGATACAATCTTACACAACTCCAATGCTTAGCAAAAGCAGCATAATAGTCCACATAGGATACACACAGGAATCAAAGATCTCCAGAAAATGGCTTGGCCAAAAGTGGCTTCACCTCATTAAAAGTTCCAACAATAGTGCATGAAAGCTTCAAACGTCAAATCCCTTTCCTTGAATACCATGATTCTATTTATCAAAATTCCTCTTGATTGTTGGCCTTCTACCTTTTTGACTCTTGGGCTTCCACCTACGTAGCTTTTTCAGATTCTTTATGTTGTCTTTTACCTGATTTCACATTATGATTTTGTCCCCTTTAATCATTTACGAAATTATTACACTTTCTTGGCCTGATGGCCAAGTGGCAGTTTCATTTTCATTCAAGATGTTGAACCATTTCATCTGTGTCACTGTCAAAACTACTTTTTACAGGTGATAGTCTAGATTTGCTTCAAGATGCTTTCTCATTTTGTCTTATCCTCTTCACCCACTGATGACGATTAACAGCTTTCTGACATCCATCATGGCAAGCTTGCCATCCCTAGATCTTGAGATAGGCCATGGATGTTCAAATGCGAGCAGATAAATTGGGCAGGAATGAGGAACCCATGAAGCAACTAGTTTCTCATTAACTACAACATCATCATCAGAATGACTCATGCGATGATGGGGAGAGTGGTTGTCAAAATATAAATAGCTCCATCCTCATCTCTAGCAAATAACAAATGGGCAGAACAAGTGCATTCCATAGAGCATGCAATTCTGACATGGACGTCTAGCCTCACCCTCGACTAATGTCTTGTTTCAATATCCCGTATGTAAATATCATTGGTTGTAGTGCTTATAACGTGAGGGCCTCTCACAACCAGTGATCACACCCAATCTCCATCTCCCTGCCCGAGAATTTTACACACTTCAAAAATATTGATCCCAAACACAATTGCTTATATCCAAGAGCCACTATAAATTCTGGCATAGTGAAGAGCTAGGCATGTGATGGGTCCAATGCCAACATTGGTTGAGTGGACTCTGGCTTGCCTTCAATCAAGTGAAGCGGAAGAAGAAAGCATATCTCCCTAGATAATAAATCTGACTCAAATTTGTGTTGTATGACATTATAACTGTGGTCACTGGTGTGATTGTCATAGTCATATTATTATCTTTTCTCTTTAAACATTGGTGGGTGGATATGTCCACAAAGTAAAATTCAATGTTTTGACCTGTAATTCCTGAAATGTGAAAAAATGAGGGATCTCAGGAATTGCTTTCCAACCTCTCACAAAAGCCTTAGTTCCACCCACAACCAACATCTCCATATCTTCTGCTATGGGTGTTCAAGCAGAAAACCTTCCTCCATGATCCACGTTCTAATCACTGTATCATATTCTGTTGTAAAAATGAGATTTGCAAATTTCAGAAGATAAGTAGACTGTATGGGTTCAATATGGCCATGGAAAACATCTATATTGAATTGGCCTAAGAAAAACCTTGCTACAAGATTCTCTCTTGAGGTAGAGCTTCCTCTAGAATTTTCTAGTGGCAAGGCAGATATTTCAGAAGGTTCTTTGAGTTGCAGGAAGCTTACATCTCTCACAAAATTCTTGTGTGCACCTGTCTTGAAGTTTGGTGTGATATGACATTCACTTATAAATATTGGTCTTATGTGCCATTAAGCTCTATGTCCCCTTCTTAAAACCTTGATTTATGTGTCACAAACGACCTTGCTTGGAGTGCATCGCATTTACAGAAACCTTGGTGCGACATGTTGAGAATTTGGAGGGCTAGAGATTATTACAAATTCTCTTCTTGATAATTACTTGTGAACTGGCTTGAGTTACTTTTGTCTTTCTTTCCTTTAGCTTAGTTAGTCTTTCATCAAGTCAAATATCAAAATGCACGAGACACACAATTAGGCTCCTAGAGCCAAGGCAAAAAAACTCTCCCTCTTGGACAGGAAAACCCACAAAGAATTCTTCTTATAGATCTTCAAATGACAAGTACCATTACCAAGACTCAGATCCCTAACCTAAACATGCTTCCAAGACCTTGTCACAGCTTCTTACAATCACTGTCTTAGCTTCAGCAAACTCTTCCTTCTCTTTTAGGACCTTCTTCTTAGTTCTGGAATCATACATCAATATGTAGAATAGCAGTTGTATATCCACAGCCCTTTCCTTGCTTTAGGTTTCGAAATAGTTACTGAGATACCTTTGATGAGACTGCACTTTATACCCGCATGTCATACACAGTGAAATCCGCACTTGTTCACTGCATTGTCTTACCTTAGAAATCCTACTTGTTCTCTGCACTGTTTTAAGTTGGAAATCCGACTTGTTCTCTGCACTGTCTTACCTTAGAAATTTGCACATATTCATCTTGATATCCCGTGCTTTTCTTCCTCTTAAAGTTTGCACTGTATACTATCCTTCAATCCGCAATATATTTCAGTGATATTTGCATTCCCTTCCTGCATTCCTGTTTCAGATCCGCATACTTTCTTACTGTCCCTTCTCCACATTATATGCTGTCCCTTTTCCATATTGTAGTTTAGAGATAAGTTCACACTGTATACTATCCTTCAATCCGCAATATATTTCAGTGATATCCGCATTCCCTTCCTGCATTCCTGTTTCAGATCCGCATACTTTCTTACTGTCCCTTCTCCGCATTATATGCTGTCCCTTTTCCATATTGTGGTTTAGAGATAAGTCCGCAATAGGTTCATATACATCCGCTCTTTTTAACTTAGATAGATCCACAGTCTTACTTTAACCGCACTGTAGACTCAGAGGTATCTGCATACTTCCTTTTTGTTATGACCGCATACCATATGTGTATATATATATATAGGGCACATCCCTTTAAGCAAGCCGACCATATAGCTGTGAGTGAGGCCAACTAGATAATGTTTATCTCAGCATTGATGAGGTACTTCATTTCTTGCATTTTGAGGCTTGTCTTTCATCGTTGCATTGAGGGCTGTTGTGAGATTCATTCACAAGGTCCTGGAGCATATAGCTAGACTAGATTTGACACTTAACTCAAACCTAATGAACATCAAGAAGAAGTCCATCTACTTAATAAAATCTTGCTCATGAAACCCATGAAGCAAGTACACCAAAAATACACTTTATTATCTCTGTCTTCTTTTCATAAATACATAATTACATAGCAAACATGAAGACCAACCTAGTTACACTTTTCAACGTGACATGCTTCTAAAATGTTGGTTAATGCACCTTTGTTTGATGTGTTCTTTTAAAAGTATTTTGCCCTTTATGTATCATACTTAAAAGAAACTTTGGTGCAATGTGATAAAAGGTTTGTTGTGGTGAATGGAAGATTGAGAAAGTGTGTTGCATGGAAGTAAAGTTTGACGCAATGCAATATGTCGCATTGAAAGAGATTTGTTAAGTGGAATGTCGTGCAAGTGGAAACTTTTGGTTTGTGTGATACATCGAAAGCAATTTTTTTTCTTTTTTTTTTCCTTACAATATGCTGGGAGAAAGAAAAGCTTTGGTTTGTGTGATATGTTGCTATGAAAGAAACTTTGACATGGTGCAATATGTGGTGATGAAGGAAAGTTTGGAGATATGTGATGCATCACGACCAAAAAAAATTGAGGTGTGATACGCATTGTGTCATGAGGAAAGACAAATTCGTTTTGATATGATACAAGGAAATGAAGTTTTTGTATGATGTGAAAAGAGAATTTTGGACAAATTTTGGAAAAATTTCTTAGGGGCAAAGCAAGCTACTTAGAAGATGAGGAAAAATTCAAAGAAAACTTTGAGGGGCCTAGCAAAACCAAACAGAGAAGAACCAATGCAAGCTTCATAATCAAAATCTTTAAAGGATGACAATTTACAGTAAAGTTCATCATTCATGAAGGTTGAGAAATCCAAAATCAAATGAGGGGCCCATGCTATTTTTGCCTCCATCAGATGCTAGAGTGGAAAATAAGATGGGGAGTTGTTACTAGCTCAACAATTGGTGACACTGAATGAAACCATGAATATTTGCAAACCGATCTTAAGATCGTTACTGAATTTGTTTGAAGATTTACTTTGATGAAGCACCTAGGATTTTGCTAGAGGGTTCCATTGTACCTTGTCTTTTAGATCCGCTGGATGAGTACTTATTTCTAGTTTGAGTAGATCACTAGTTATGATTGTGAGGTAGGAATATGAAGTTCATTCCTTGACTTAATATTCCCTTAGAGGCCAGTAGTGTCGCAAGATAATTACATACAAGGAATGCTGAAAAGTTTAGGTTGATTGTTTCTATTCTTTGGTGTTGTTCTACTACCAGTGAACATCCATAGCCCTGATGGAGTCATCCCATTTTCACAGGCTTTGCTTCGTTGCTAGTGAGTGTCCATAACCCTGATGGAGATATCTGCATGTTCTAAATGATTTGAAATGCCTTCCCAAGCATTTACCTTTTAGCTTATTCACTTTTACCTTTTTCTTTTAGAGGGAGGTGGATGGGGGATTTCAATCATCCTTTAAAGGCATGTTGAATGATACCTGTTAATGAGAATTGGTTTAGGTATGTTTGCTTTATGATAGGCATCTTCCTTACATGTAGTGCCTTGGACACTCCATAAACTTCTATCTAAGATGTTAGTTGCTAATAGATGTGTGAGTGGAGCCTCAAACATAACCAACAATTTGTTTAGAACTAGGCCAGAGTTGATCATAGCCATTCGTTGTTTAGGCAATGTTCCAACAATGAGTTTGAATTTCAGGCACTAAACTGAAGTAACAAACAAACAATAAGAGCTGATGCCCGATTTGCTGGGTTGGAAATGGATTTCCATGATAATGACCAACTGTTTTCAAAGATTAGTGAAGCAAGTAGAACATTAGCAACATTTAATTAATTTTTGTAAAAGGATGCAACAAGCCATTTTTGGAAGAGGAATTAGCTAACCAAGCAAATAAATAAAAGTAGAGAAAGCAATAAGCAAACTCAAATCAAACAAATGAAAATAAGCTTGAAACTGGAATACAACTAGAAGATCAAATCTTTATAAATGATAAGTAAAGATAGGCAGTAAGAAAGGAAAATATTTTGAAGAAGAAAACACAGATTTTATTGTTGTATTTGGTTTAAAATTTATAATGCGACGAGTATTCCTGCAACCTCCTAGAAAATACTAGTCTCTATGAAAGACTAGACACATAACAATTCGTCTAAACAGGCTTCAACACTAGGCTGTTTGAGAATTAAATTTCACTTCTAAGCTCTCAAATTTTGCATGCCAATCTTGATGGCCTTGTTCCAATAAAATTAGTGTTAAATTTGGAAAACTAGGTCCAAACTCCATCTTGTGATGCTCAGATGAAGATTCCAATATTTGTATTGGATTCCTCTTTCAGAGAGGTGTAAAATCGATCTAAAATTGATTTTAGTCTGATGAGCAGAACATTTATTTTGAATTTTTTATTTATAATAAATTTAAGTGTAGGTCGGCCTTAAGGTTTTTACCCCCAGCAGATGTGTCACACACCTCTCATGATTGGTATTTATAGGGTCAACGTTGAAGCATTTTCCACTCATCTCAACACACATCTCCTCCTCTTATACGAGCATCTAAGGAGCAAGGACAAAGTTTACCGCAGCAATAAGGACGAAGTTTACCGCAGCAAGAAGGACGAAATTTATTGCAGCCAGAAATCTGTGGTTAGGGTTTCTGGGGAAGTTTGACCAGCGTTGACTTTGGTCAACGCATGGTCCGATTGGGCTGAATTTTGGAGGAGACTTCAATCTAAGGAGGCCGTACTCTTTGGCATAGAAATCGAGGTCAAAGGTTGACCAAAAGTTGAGCTGCGTTGAGTTTTAGTGATGCTGCCCTACGTTGACTTTTCTGGGCAGCGTTGACTTTTCTGAGGTTGACTTCTAAGTTGATCGTGTGACTGTTTTGAGGACTGTTGTGACACATGCTGGGTTGGCTGACCGTGAAGTCTTTGTTGGTTGAAGCATCCTGTTGACCGCTGTAACGCACCATCACCTTTATCTATTTCTGACTTGTCTTCTAAAGGATCACTGGTATGTTCTATTTGCATTTTACTTGTAACTTCATGTGATTGCTGTTGATAAAAGTAAAGTTGCATCAAGCATAGAACATCTACATAAATTTACAATTAGGGATTGAACAATGCCTCCCTTTTATTTTTTCTTCTGCATCTTTGCTCTATTCCTGCATTATCCTTCTCTTAGTGGAGTCTGTGCTCTGAGTTAAGTCCGTTGTGTTGAGAAACCAAAATGCTAGTAGATTAGAATTGATTTCTATTAACTTGATAATTACTTGTGAATGTTTGTTGGCTTATTAAATTTTTATTCTACTCATCAAGCAATTACCAAAATGTACAAAACATGAAGATCACAAAGAGACAAAGGACACAAAAATTAGGCTCCAAGCCAGGGCAAAATCCCACAAGGGGGAAAACCCAAGAAATCCTCTTCTTATAGAAATAGATCAAAGTGAGATATCCAAGATCTAGGACCAAGACCAAGACTACCATAAAGACACCAGGTCAGCGCTCCTCCAAATCTCTTCAACAAGTCAAAGTCAACAAAAGTCAACGCTATTTAAACCCTTGTGAAATCTGGTCAAAGTATAGAAAATCACAGACCTGCAGTGAAGACCGAATTTCAACCTTGTAATTTCTCTAAAAAACCGTAGAAAACTCGCACATGTGGACAAATTTAGGTCAGAAACAACTCGTGTTCTCTCTCTTTTGACTTTGCTCTCTCTCTCTCTCCTTTGACTTTCATTTATTTTTCTTCTTTTTTTGCACAAAAATCAATGTGATGTTTGATTGGTCTCCAAAGTGGTTGAGTTGACTCTATATATAACGTCCAGGAGGGTTGAATAGCTGCCCCTTGGGCCGACTTGTCCAAGGAGGGTTGACTTGGTCTTGTGGATGACATTTTGACTCTTTGACTCAAGACAAAAATGAATTTCCTTTTCTTACAAGTAGTCCAAATGGGACTTTGATTCAATTACATTTCTTTGGCTTATAATAAATTTTCTTTTGACTCGTAATAAGTTTTCTTTTGACTCAGTTGAACCTATACGCATGAAGAACATGCTTTGACTAGAAATAAAATAATAATAATGAATATAATAAATACATCAATAGTACATTTGAATTATGTTATGAAAATCGACACTAGCTACATTTCCAACACTCCCTTTTAACTAGGGAGGTATTCATAATGACACAACATGATACTCTCAAGTTGAAATATTCTCATAACAAGGGATTTGGATTGATAAACATCATCGTAACCAACATTGTCAAAAATAACAAATCCTTGACTAACAAGCCCTATCTCTCCACTAGATTTGAGTACAATGCTGGGAGGCATAAATTTGAACACCACCACCTCTATAGGCACATACCCATCCGGAGGTTCACCAGGTATGTCCTCACAGGACTATTCTTATCTCAGATACACATCCTCAAAGAATATTGATCCTCGGTACTATTCTTATCTTGGATACAAATCCTCAAAGAATATTGGTCCCAAATGCTTATCCAATCGACCATTCTCTTTCGTGCCTTTACTAGGCTTACGACTATTAATCCTGGCCATAGTGTTAGGAAATCAAAGGTAAAGTAGATTTTCTTACTTGGTATTTAGTTGTGATAGTTAATTTTCTTTCTTTTGTTATTTAATATTTCTTCGTAATCAAGCAATTAGACAAACTGTTCTTCCAAGATTACAAAGAAGTAAGAGACACAGAGATTTAGGCTTTCATGCCAGGGCAAAACCCCTCAACAAGGGAAAATCCAACAATCCTCTTCTTATTGAATCAATTCAAATTGAGATATCCAACCCAAGACCAAAGACTCCCTCCAAGTCAACCCTCCTCTTCAAGTCAAAGTCAGAAGTTGAATCTCGGCCTAGCCAAAGTTAGAAGCAACTTCCAAATTTTATGTGTTTTTGGTCAACTGTTTTTTTGGTCCATTTTTTTTACCGCTTCTGGTCCGGTTTTGATTGGTTCTCGGTCCACAAGGTTTTTTGGTTCGATCACTGGTTTGGTTTTGATAACATTGATCACCATGTCTGAAAACATTAAGTAAAAGCACATGATTAGAAAATTGTTTAAGTAACCTGCCAATGGATGTCCCGCCTTCCTTCAGGAAGGAATGACAGATGGGAGAAAGAAATCCGACTGAAAGAATATGTGGGGGGTCCATGGCCTTATGTCATGTGCTGATCAATAGGGCTGTTGGCTGGCTGGCTCTCCAAGTAGGAGAAAAAATTCTCCTAAGGGTTACCCACTTTTTGGTGGGTAACTGGGACACTCGTCACTGTGAGGAACTAGGTGCTCCTTGGGACATTCTTGGAGTAAGAACTTAGAAGTCCATTGCTTGGAGATATTGAACCATAACCATGGTTTTTGAGTGAGTGAGACAAAAAATGGTGACAATTAATGGTAATTTTAAATTCTTAAAGTAAAAGTTATCATCTTTTGCTTAGGTTTTTAATATTACAATTAATTGTTTTAAGATGTTTGAGAGTGGTTCCAACCTTATTGGACTATGGAGAGTAGAATTTCATATACCATTCAAGATTCAACAGATTTAACAGTTTTTAGGATTAATGGATTGGTAAGATTGCAGTGTATTCATTGGATTCTATTATATATGAGGGTATGTGATTGGCATTTAATCAGAAGCACCAAACCCTTTATGTAACTTGATGTTGGTGGTGTTGATTGTTGGATTCCCTTGTTATGACCTTAGCAAAACTGTATCCTTCACTCAAACCAAAATCATTGATTATGCATATTAAGTTTTTTTTACAGTATTTTAAGGTCTGGATTAGGATGTTTCATCAAAATTGGGTGGTGTTGATTGATGTCCCTAGAGCATCAAGGTGGAGTTGAAGGATGAAGGATGATGTTGATTTTCTAGTAACAAGATAGACTAGAGCAATTTTCAATCTGGTAACTACTTCCAATGATACAATTTCTCTTCTTAGAGCATTCAAATCATCAAGCAGTTATACTAAGAAAATTTCAACCATAAAATTCAGTAGAGCAGTGGAGATCACAATGATACAAGAGACACCAAAATTTTCTTGGGACAAAACCCGACAAGGGGGAAAACCCGGTAATCTTTCCTTATGAGAAAATTTTCAATTCATCCAATTTGTACATCTATTTTTCCAGTGAAAATGTCAACCTTTGATCACAATAAATGCCAAGTCAAAATCAGTCAAAAGAGAGAAAAGTCAACGATCTGCTCACTGGTCAAAGTCTGGTCAAGGGGACGAATTTTAGCCTGTAGCTGCTGGTCAAAGGGCCGAAATTTCACAGAGAAAGTTTGTTCAAACCACAGAGTTTGACCTATGGTCAAAACTCAGAAACAGCCCCAAACTTCAGTCAACAGAAATTCAAAGATGCTAGGAATATTCAGCCTCCAACTTCAGTGAACAGCTCTGTCAAACAGCAGGAGGAAAGTCAAAGTCAAAGCTGGTCAATGCAGAGAACAGAAAGTCAACTCGCTGGTCAAATCAATCTCTTCTTCGCACGTGTGAGCAAATGTCTTCTTGTAGAACAGGTACAAATTGATCTTGTGATGATGCCAAATGAGGTGAGTTGAATTGCCAATATATAGTAGATCAATCAAGTGGGTTTTGACCTTGGATCAAACCCCTTCATGAATTGGGGCCGACCTGTCAATCTGTGGCCGACTTGGACAGCTAGAAACCAATTAATTTCTCCTTTAACTTTGATGATGAAAATACCGACCACAGCTACAATTTCTCAACAGATGATACTAATGATGAGGATCCAATATAAGTGACGGTGGAAGATTGCTTGTCATTTATGTTTAAATATTCTTGCTTGTAATTTCATAATGCCTTCTTGTAAAGTTAAAATATAATCATTAATGTTCCATGGATTGCATGACTAACTACATAATAATGTAGTATTCATCTATAAATAGTGCATGCTTTCATATAATATGCAACTAATTTGGCATTCTGCATGTCTTTTTTTTGATATAAATGCATTATCATCTCTCTCTCTCTCTCTCTCTCTATATATATATATATATATATATATAACACTCCTAGGATGCTCTGCGACTGAGGTTTTTTGGAAAGCGGTGTTCCTGTGGCTCCTGCTCCCACACCCTGGCAACCATGATCTGATTGGCTAGGTCATCAGCAGTAGAGCTCTATTGAGAACCTGTCATGGATTGGGCTTTCAAATAACCATAAACCTAACTAGTCTAGGATTCTGCTTAAGCTCTATTCATATATATGGGATTCTTGGATGAGTTGATGCAATTCTTCCTTGGGCAGACTGCAGTTAACATTTTAATAGGTTAATGCACACTGGGCTGAAACTTTTGACCAGTTAAATGGACATTTGTATTAATAAATAAATTCCTTTTTGAAGGGAGGTACATTAACTCTTCTGACAACAAATGCAAACTTTATAGAAACAAAATTAAAGTGTATCTGTTAGTGTTTCGATAGGCCATCCTTTTGAACTACATTTTGATGGCGGTTCTCTTTCTTTGTTGTATGTTTGTGGCATGAAACATATGTTTGTTATGGTCTTTTTAGTTGCACGTATTAAACTATATGTGAACGCTAGTATGGACCTCCAAACCAGTGACACAGTAGAGTACTTTACTAAGTTATAGATACTTAAAACTATTCATATATCATTGGACTGATCCTTGTGCATAGCGGCTATGCAATGTAGCTTTGTGGGCGTAGAAAATTCATATCATGTCAGCACACATGGGTTATAATATGTCGGCCTGTTGTCGTTGTACATGTATGAGATAGAGTAGTGGGGCCAGATGCTCTGTTGTGTATTATTCGATTGATCTTTGTGCCTTGTAAACCTGAAGTTGTTATGCACTGTAGGCTTTTTAGGCACAAACTACTATAGCTAATACATCTGATTTCTAACAATCAATGTATTTCAATAATGAAAAAAAGTGTAGGTTATGGTCAATATGACATTTGATTTCTAACGATTGAGGCTTCCTCTGAACATGTATTTTTCTTGTGGAAATATAGAAATTCATAAGGCAAAGGGGAGTGGGTTAGCACCTTGGCCAAAGCGGTTGACTGCTCCTCCACCCAGGCTGGTAGAACTTGGTATCAGTGAGGAAGATTTTGTGAAGGACACGGTAATTCTTCTTAACCCTCTTTGTAGTTGGTGTTCTTTTTTCTTGTAGAAGAAACACCATACTTAGAGATTTTTGCATTGCTTATTTTGAACCATTTAATGTTTGGAGTTATATTCAAAATGCAGAAGGCTTGGCGTCAAAGGGTTAATTCGTATTGGAAGAATATGAAGTCCGAGATTGCGCATGATACTTTGAGGAATATCATGGATATGAATGCAAATTTAGGTGCATTTGGTGCTGCACTTAAAGATAAGCCTGTATGGGTAATGAACGTTGTTCCTGAAAGCGGTCCAAACACATTAAAAGCCATTTATGACCGAGGCCTTATGGGTACTCTACATAACTGGTGAGCTGTGATAAATTGTGCTACAATCAATATTGTCTCTACCTCATGTATATAAGGTGTAGAATTTTAAATATTATGGTTTGGATATGGAATGCCATTGCAGGTGTGAAGCATTTTCGACTTACCCACGTACCTATGATTTACTTCATGCCTGGCATATTTTCTCGGACATCAATGAGCGAGGTTGTAGTATTGAAGATTTGCTTCTAGAGATGGATAGGATTCTCCGTCCGACTGGCTTTATCATTATCAGAGACAAGCCTGCTATTGTAAACTACATCATGAAATATTTAGCACCTTTGCGATGGGACTCCTGGTCTTCCAATGTGGAGCCCGAGTCAGACCATTTATCTTCAGGAGATGAAATAGTACTAATGGCAAGAAAGCGATAATGGTTGCCTGGAGGAACCCATTAGCAATTTTCTTGTAAATAAGTCGCAGTCAATCTGTATAGTTGTTGAGACCAAACTAAGTATTCAGACTTTAGCTGAAAGGGGAAGGTGTTTCTCTTTGGAAATGTTTCTGCTGCAGTTTGATTTATATGAGGGATACGTCCTCACATTTTCATCAAAGCAGAGGAGAAAACGGCTTTTTGATATTACATATTAATTGAAAACGCAAAATAGCAAACAATTCCTAGATTTGCTGATATCTACATTTCTATGAA
Organism: Pinus albicaulis; assembly: GCA_034641835.2. Lineage (NCBI taxonomy): Eukaryota > Viridiplantae > Streptophyta > Pinopsida > Pinales > Pinaceae > Pinus > Pinus albicaulis. The sequence continues at coordinate 497,904,834 of CM076583.1, read as the reverse complement.
TGTTTATCAAAATTTAATGAAATTTTTGTTATTCTTGCTATTAAATGTGAGATATTGTGACCATCTTTAAAATGGGTTGTTTTTCAAAACACTTGCTTTCATTTTCTCCACAGAAACTTGCATTAAGTATATATCTGGCAACTAAACTGAGCCTACTAGCTGCAAAATCGTTTTTTGGTCTGTTGATTATAACTTACGTACAGCCAACGAAGTTTGGAAGGAACCCATGATATGTTCCTTTCTTTCCATTGTCATCAGAAACTAATTATCTTGAACCACGTGGGTATGTTATAAACGGACTTTGGTCTTCTGCAATTTTAAGTTCCACGTTTGAGGCATCTCATCAATATGGAAGTTGTTGTTGGTAGCCGAAGTATAGTGTTAAGTACCTAATTTAGTTGTGTATTTGCTCAGGTAGGGATCATCGTTTTTAATTGCATCTCCTCATTCTTATAAATTGGGAGAGAATTTTTCATTGGCTTTCCTCATTGCAGATTTGCAGAGAACTTAACATTATATGGAAGATTTATAAAATATTTTAAATCATGGGATATTTTTGTTGTTGAATTTTGTAGCTATGGTCGGTCTTCATATTAATATATTTTTATCATTGATGTACTTGTAAAATTATTTTTTAATGTAAAACGTGTTCTTCATGCTCAAAAGAAAATTATATTCTTCATGAATTTGTCAAAATAAATTTTAATTTTGAATTATTGTTGTTGGCTCCACAAAATGTCCATGTCTCCAATAATCAAGTTGCCCCAGCCCTCAATGGCACCCATTTGGCTATTGGATCACTATATATGTGAGACATTCAACCTCTTATCAAACACTATTTGATCTCATCATCAGGACCTACTTTCTTCTAGCCATACAAAGAAGATCAAGGAGTAGGACGAATCTCTGTGAAGGGGCCGAGAATTTGTGGTATATTCTCTGTGAAAGGGCTGAAGTCTTTGTGGTTTCTTCTTTGTGAAAGGGCCGAAGTTTTTGTTGTATATTCTCTTTGAAAGGGTCGAGGTTTCTGTGGTATGTTCCTTTTGAAATGGCCGAAGTTTCTGTGGTTTCTTCTCTGTGAAAGGGATGGAGTTTCTGTAGTATTTTCTCCGTGAAAGAGCCGAAGTTTCTGTTGCATCTCTGTGGTTAAGTCCAAATTTTCTGTGGAATAAAGAGGTCGAATTTCAGACCTCTGTTGCAGACCCTTGACTGAGTTGACTAGGAGCAGATTGTTGAGGGCTTTGACTTGGACACTTGGTGGACAGTGCTGGTCAGTTTGTATATTGTCTTGACTTTGATGTCTCTCTTTGTAATATCCCAGATGGGGATTAACAGTAATAAAAGTGCAAATAGACAAGTAACTACAATAAAAATGCAAACACCATTAAAACACAGAAACTGGAGCCAAAATGCTAAGTCATTTTATTAATATGCAGGGTAAGAGTACAAATGAGGTACTGAAAAGATTGCACATGGGCCTGCGCAAAGCAGGCTGAAGGACAACTCAAACCCAAACAAAAACTTTCGCTGAAAGTGCCTATGAGTGGCTCAGTCCTTGTGTTGCCTAGCCCAGAATTGCTGCTGCTGGTTGACTTCGGACTGCTGGTTGGGCTGCTTTCTCTGCTCAGAAAATATCGGGCTTTTAACCCCGGACTCTACTCACCAAACCCACAAAAACCCGCGAAAGAATTGGCCAGATGTTTAACCCGAAATTTCGGCCCAATTTCTTTTAGCTCCTCTAGCTGTTGGCTGTGTTAGGATCTCTGTTTGAAGCCTCAAACTTGCCCAGAAAATTCTGCCAAATTAATCTTGGCTTCTCAATAAACCCAGAAAAACACATAAAGGGTTCGCCCAAAGCTTGAATTCAGAATTTGGCCCTCTTGGGCTTGGCTCACTGCATTGATGGGTAAATCGAACCACTGGGTGAATCTGTTGGAAAATGCCTTCGGAGAACTAGCAAAATCCTTGGTAGGAGGTGGCTAAGCTCCCCTCCAAATCCCCTGTTGAAACTCCGCTGCTCTCCACACTTCCGACACCCACACCGAACTGAACTTCGCAATTTACTCTAACCTCTGTGCAGTCCTGAAGGGGCTACGCTGTCCCTGTTGCTATTCCTTCACCAAAATGCAGAACTCCTCTCCTGAGCGGGCACTCGAAGTCCCCGAGGTAGAGGTTGAGATCTCTGCTTGAAGATCTCGTGTGCTAAACGACACTGTAGACTTGGCTCTCCGTCTCAAGCGTGCATCAGTCAAAATGATCAAGAGAAATAAAATGAATGAATGAATGCCAAAATGAGCTTTCCATTCTTCCTTTTATCCATTGAGGCCCAACATATGCCTTGGGTCCCACCTTGGCTTGCACTCCCTCTCCTTGGCCAATCACACGCTGCCTTCCTCTAGCCAATCCCATGTTATTCTTTTCGTGCCTCTTCTACGCTGCCACCTAAGGCCAATTCGACCTCACCACTAGAGGCGCAATTTTCCCTTAGGGACTTTAGGAAAATACTTTATTTGGCTTAATTATTAGTTGTGGGTCCCCTACCCACTTTATTTCTGCCTGACATTAGGAAATGCCAAAATAAATCAAAATTAATATTCCAATTAGTTGACTGCAAATTTAGAATATTATAGTCCTCCATGCCAAAAATTGTTTGTCCTCAAGCAATGCTTGAACAATCATCCTCTCTAGCTGACGTTCCCCCACGGTCACTGCAAAATGTGCCAGGGTCCCAAATGCACCACTGAGTCATCCCTGACCTCTGCATCACCCTGATATGAAGGGATCCCTCAATACCAGGGTCCCAAGCCATCCCATCCAACATGAAGATCCCCCTGCTCCACTCACCATCCTGCTTGGCATAAGTAACATAAACCCTCTTAACATCATCATTTAGTAGGGAATCATGATAATGTGGCGCTATGCCCAACTCCTCATGAAGTTTCCCTACCAAGTAGTCCATCCCATGCACTCCAAGAGTAAACCCTTGAGATGCCATCTAATTCCGATAGAGATAATGTCTCGCTCACATGAGCACCTGACCAACCTGCCATACTAACGAAGTCCCCCACTCCATCAGTGACTCTCTAAAGCCCAATGGAAGATCTACATGATCTCCCTATGTAGTATACAACTCACCCCTAGAGGTTATCGAGATGTGTAGAGCTCATAATATTAAAAACCGGAACCGGTGACCGAATCGGTGGACCTAATGAACCGGGTTTTGAAACGGAACCGGTCAAACCGACACTGGTCAGATCTCAATGATCCGATTTAAAAAAAAAATACATTAAATAATTATTTTTTAATAAAAAAACCATTTTTAAGATTTTCAACCATGATTCCAAGCCAATAGAGACAAAATATGCAAAGTTTGCTCATTTTATACCATGTAAAGGTGAATATATCAAAATGACACCGAGTGCAATACATATCATCGACAAAATACATAAGCAATGAGGCTCTAAATGACCTCTAGAGTTCAAAAACAAAGCCTACAAACTATGGGGCCATTGGCCTACTACAAATCTACATATATGATATTAGTGATCAATATTATCACTTGAAACTTCTCATCATGATCAAACTCGGTTGGTTGAGTCTCGACTCCCAAACTTTGCAACTGCTTGAGTCACAAACCTCTCTATTGGTCAGTGACTTGAGTCTCAAACTTTTGAAGGTATTCTACCCTAATATGCCCTATTACTTCATTTGGTGCTCCACATGGATTTACATGGCCTACTATCTCAACCAAGTGTTGTTTGAACCTGTAAATACCCCCCATGCAATATATTTGGCAATATTTGCACATCATTTTGCCATCAATCATATCACAATGAGACCATGCTACCCTTGGCTTTTGAAGGCATGATGGCTACTACTTAGCTCAAACTCTATGTTGTTCCACTACTCCAGCAAAAACTCAACACTCTCCAAGCGCTCAATCAAACTCACAAAAGCTCCAAGCCTCCAAATGAGATGTGTGAGACAAATGAGGGAGTACCCTTGCTTTTAAAGGATTGGGGAGGGTGTTTTTGAAGTGAAACAACCCTCCTTTTCCCTCCAAAACCACTCATTATCGGCCAAATCAGCCTCTGTGGGTCCCTTTTGTGGTTGTGGCAGCTAACCGGCGGATTTATGGATAAACCGGTCGGTTAACACTGGTCAGACTGGGAAAATTGGTCAAGCCCCTCCCTTAATTGGGTTTTCAGGGTGGTTTGACCTGGTTGGGCATCTGACCGGTCAGTTTGACCGGTTACCGGTTTAAACCGATCGGTTTTGAATACTATGGTAGAGCTGTAATGCTCCGGTCCCCTGCTAATCTTGTAGAGGTTACACCATGTTGTCTCTGCGCCACTCTGACTATGAGATATCCCCCATCGTGCACAGACTGTATCCCTCTCTCCTAGGGCCTTGTGGCGAAAAATCGGTGAAGGAAAAGCTCATCCTGCCTGGGCATCTCCATGATGTTGATATCTAACCCTCCGCTGTTGATCATGACCTTGAGCAACAACATGATAAGTCTGCCTCGCCATGCAATGGAGGTCTTAGTGCTCCCCCACGTGTCAAACCCAAGGTGGACTGGGTCACTGTTTGCTATGTCCCTGCTCATCACAAAGTGGAGTAATCCACCTGCCAAACAGACCCTTGGATCCCCAACCCATACTTTGAGCTCACAATTCCTACTCCCCGTGGGATGCCATTGCGTAGCGCTGCTACCTGCTAGAACCCATCTGGTCCTCATCTTTGACCCCTGCATGTATCCCCTAGGTGGACCCCATGTATCAGGAGTCTGTCCCACACATGCGTACCTACCCTGCTCCTGCCAGACCACGTCATGATATCCGCTATCCCAACTCCTGCTGATACACCTGGATAGTGCTCGGAGTCTGAGTACCCTCCTGTAGACGAAGTCTACCATCCACCGTCCCTCAAATGTGAGCCCAAGGGTGGAACATATGATACCTTGGCAATCAACCATGCCATCCCTAAGCTTGGACACGTCAACTGGTGCACCTACCAAGTGTCTCAACTGGAGAGTCTCATCTCGACTCATGACATGCTGTATCTCATCCAACTGTCTAGGGTGAGCCTTCCATGCCCTGCTCCCTGAATGGAGAGTGTCAAGGGGCACAAACTAAACACTCCGCGACCATAAGCAACACTAGAGGATGATGGGTAAGTATGTCCCAAAGGGTGTGACCAAGAGTCTCCCTGAATGCTCAAGAGTAATCCTCCAAATGACACTCTCTTTGCCTTAGATCTTCTTATAACACCCTCGTAGCCTTGTCTACGCTAAACATGGCGTCTCCAGATGCTCAACAAGATCCTCATCGATCTTAGGTGAGTTGCATCCCATAGTGCACCTACTTCCTCTGTCCATATGTCTCTTTGGAGGCAACGCTCCAAGAGCCCATTGCTCTGCATCATGTGTCACTGCATAACACCAAGTATCACCATACTCCTCGACATGCCACTGTATGCTGCAACCTACCCCTGTACACCAATGGACACCCCCGACAACAGCTATACCATCTTGTACCGTCATGTGTCCATCTGGCGTCACCACACCTGTCACTCCCTGCATGTACTCAATGTGATGGGAAGCAATCCTACTCCATAACGCAGTTCGACATGCTACAACACACCCCCATGTATCGCCATGCCCATCTACAGACCATTTCCCAATGATGGATGCTCCTACACATCCCAAGGTGTGATGGCCTAAGGCTGTATCCATATGTGTCGGCCCATACTTGATCGGTACCATCACCTTTGTTTCTGCATCACCATACTCTCTAATGAATGGATCTCCCTTCCAAATCCTCCCTGAGGGACCCAAGAAGTGAATCTCCATAGGTACCAGTAGCGATGCCAATCCTGCTCTACTCCTCTGTGTCCTTCGTGCCCCACACAAATGCAAAGAATCCCCAGCTCCATACAATGCACTGTTTGGTGGCCTACCAATGCCCCCTCCTCTGTCAAACTCTTTCTAGAGTATGTTGATCATCCCATGATCCTGTGTACAATCCTCATACCAAGACAACTCAAGAAGTTTGTACCTAAACTAGTTGGACACTAGTGCTGGCTAAAACTCTCTTAGTGAATGTGCAGCCTCAACTGCTAGGTCAACTGTGCCCTCTAGGTCGTAGTCAATCGGCATACCTGGGAAATGATAGGTAGTCCCACCCGGATCCCAATGCCAGTTCGGGCTTCTAGTAACCCCAGTGCCTAGAAGCTCCTGCTGAGCTACACCTCGGTGCATCACCATCTCAATAACCCACTCCACTGGGTACCAATTTAGAATCTCTTGCCATGCAACCCCAAAAGAGGGATCGAATGCTTGAACTTTTGCACCTAGAGTAACCTTGACATACAGATGTTGCACCCTGTGCAACTTAGGGCATCTCATCCTGCTATCCAAGTCAACGCATGAGATCTGACTAGGTAGCTCCGTCTCTCTCTCTCTCCTATGGCCAAAGGTGACCCAATCGTGCTGCTAGCCCCATCTATGTATGCTTGAAGGGGGCTGCTCCGAAGGTCCAATGTGCCCTCTAGCTATACCATAAGTTTCTCTGGCTGAATCATCACAAGTGATTCATCATCCTGAATATATCCCATAGAGTCCCCTGATACCACATGCACACTGGAAGACGAAACCGACATATTGTCATCAACTCTGAATGACTGCTCATGCTCCCCAGAATCATCCTCATATGACCCCATGGACTCATCCAAAGAAGAGTCCTCATCCTGACATACAAAAGGAATGTCCTCCTGCTCTACCTCTATATCTCTTAGTGCCTCATCAAAGGTGGATACATCTCCTGGCACCTCACCCATCTGCTGTGTGCGGTTGTCACCCAAAAACTCTGACACGACCTCGATCATCACCTCAATGGATGGCTCTACTAGGGTAGGCTCTACTCTCTCCACTAAGATGTCAACCGACACGGTCAAGAAAGTCTCCAACAAGGGTGAGTCCTGCGTCACACTAGGTGTATCTACGAGCTACGCACAATCTTGTGTGCCCTCATCCTCCAAGTGCGAGGTAGCCATTTTGATGGCTTCCCCCTCTGTTATTCGGTCAGGCTAGAAAGAGGTATCTAACTTTTCCCCCCCGATCCTGAGCTATGAAATCAGTGGATCCATCATGCGTGGGAAAAGGTGTCCTCCCAATGGTACGTTGCAACTTTGAACTCTACGTGCTAGACCCCCCACTGTTCCTTCCTTATTCATCCTGCCTGATTTGGCAGTAATATTTGAAGGAAAACGCCGCTTTGAAGTTTTCCCCCATGGACTGCCATTCTTGGAAATAATATCCCATGGGTATATGATCATGCCGCCTGCCTTGCTACTAGAGGTACTAGAGGTAAGAATGTAGGCATCGTGTCCCTAGTTGGCCTACTAAACGCTAGCGGGTGAATTGCTGGTAAGGGGTGGTCACACTGTTGTGTGACCCCTGAAGTCTCCCCAATTAGGAACTTGTGTTGGATGTTCTTATCTCTATTCTGTTCCTTGAGTCCTTCCAACATTCCCTTCTGTTCTTTGGCTAAATCATTTAGGGCCTTTAAGATGCTACTGAATGTTGATTCCCCTTTGCTCCTCGACTCCCCCATATTTGCCACCTCTACTGCCTACCCTCCTTGTTCATAGGAAAATATCCCCACGACTGAGCCAAGAATGAAGCTCTAATACCACTGTAATATCCCAAATGAGGATTAACAGTAATAAAAGTGAAAATAGACAAGTAACTACAGCAAAAATGCAAACATAATTAAAACACACAAATTGGAGCCAAAATCACCGCGGAGCCATTTTATTAATTTGCTGGGAAAGAGTACAGATGAGGTGCTGAAAAGATTGTATCTAGGCCTGCTCAAGGCATGCTAAAGGGCAACTCAAACCCAAGCAAAAACTCTAGCTGAAAGTGCCTTTGCATGGCTCAGTCTCTATGCTGCCTAGCCCAGAAACGCTGCTGATGGCTGACTTCAGGCTGATGGTTGGGCTACTTCCTCTGCTAAGAAAATTCCAGGTTTTTAACTCTGAAATCTACTCACCAAACCCACAAAAACCCATGAAGGAATTGACTAGATGTTGACCCTGGAATTTTGGCCCAATTTCCTTTAGCTCCTCTAGCTGCTGGCTGTGTTAGGATCTCTGTTTGAAGCCTCAAAACTACACAGAAAATTTTGCCGAATTTATCTTGGCTTCTCGTCAATAAACCCAGGAAAACCCAAAAAGGGTTCGCCCAAAGATTGAGTTCGGAATTTGGCCCTTTTGGGCTTGGCTCACTGCGCTATTGGGTAAATCGAACCTCCGGATGAATCTGATGGAAAATGCCTTCGAAGAGCTGCCAAAATCCCGGTAGGAGGTGGCTAAGCTCCCCTCCAAAACTCCTATTGAAACTCTGCTTCTCTCCACACTCCTGGCACCCACACCAAATTGAACTGCGCAATCATTGCGGATTGTACTCTACCTTTGCGCAGTCTTGAAGGGGCTACACTCTTCCTGTTGCTGCTACTGTGAATTCCCTCACTAAAATGCATAACTGCTCTCCCGAGCGGGCACTCGAAGTCCCCCGAAGTAGAGTTTGAGATCTCCGCTTGAAGATCTCGTGTGCTAAACAGCATTGCAGACTTGGCTCTCCGGCTCAAGCGTGCTTCAGTCAAAATGACCAAGAGAAATAAGATGCATGAATGAATGCCAAAATAAGCCTTCCCTTTTTCCTTTTATTCATTGAGGCCCAATGTATGCCTTGGGTCCCACCTTGGCCTGCGTTGCCTCTCCTTGGCCAATCATGCGCTGCCTTCTTCTAGCCAATCATATACTGTCATTTTCGTGCCTCTTCTATGCTTCCACCTAAGGCCAATTCGACCCCACCACTAGAGCCACAATTTTCCCTTAGGGACTTTAGGAAAATACTTTATTTGGCTTAATTATTAATTGTGGGTCCCCTACCCACTTTATTTCCGCTTGACATTAGGAAATGCCAAAATAAATCAAAATTAATATTCCAATTAGCTGATCGCTAATTTGGAATATTACACTCTTGGTGAATTGATTCTCTAAGGAAACATTTGCTGGGATTTTACCCCAAGTGGGTTTTCTCATGGTAAATTTTGTGTTGACTTGGTTCATTATGATCTTCAATGTTCCTTCTATTGTATGGTTGGATTTCTAAAGTGTATTTGCTTGACGAAGAAGTTGTAATTGCCATATATATATAGGTAATTGTTGGGATTTTACCCCAAGTGGGTTTTCCCATGGTAAATTTTGTGTTGACTTGGTTCATTATGATCTTCACTATTCCTTCTATTGTATGGTTGGATTTCTGAAGTGTATTTGCTTGACAAAGAAGTTGTAATTTCTCTATATATATCAGAGGTGATTATAAGTATTCAAAAATTAGTGCTAGTCTATTTTGCACTTGAATTCTCAACATGGTATCAGAGCTTTGGTGAAGGAAGTTGATGATCATTCTTTGAAGACTCTCTCTCGCTCAAGCACAAATCTCTTTCTTGAAGATCTACCTATGTCCAAGAGTTATGAGAAAATGGCTCCCTCTTGCAAGGAAGGAAAAAAACTTGAAGGAACATCAAACTTCAAAGCATGGAAGAAGAGGGTTGACTTAGTTCTTGAAGAGCGTATGTTATACAATATGTTCAAGACAAAGTAACTCAACCAAATGATGATGATGATAAAGGAAAGGCAAAGTTTAGGAAGGGTGAGGTCTAAGCTCAAAGGATTCTCTTTGAATCTCTCAAGGATAATCTAATTCCAATTGTTTCATATTTAACTACATCAAAGGAAGTATATGACACTCTAGTTGGATTATACACCCTTAACAAAATTGATCAAAAGATGTCGTTAAGGAATCAACTTTGTGATACAAAAATGTCCAAGGAAGAATATATGGCCTCCTATTTTTTGGATGTCTCAAATTTGGACATTATAAAAATAATTGTCCTGAAAGATCAAATGATAAGAAGAGAAAATTGAAGCATCATGTCTCAACAACAGAATTTGAGGAACATCCAATGAAATCCAAGAATGAAAATAACAAAGATTTATTTTATTTCTCTGCTCTTGCAGGTTTTGTTAAAGATGATGACATGTGGGTAATAAATAGTGGTGCTTCAAGGCACATGACTGAAAAGTGTGACAACCTCTCAAGTCTAATGAAAGGAAGATCATCACACAAGGTTGAGCTTGAAGACAAAAAAAACTATCCTGTTCAAGGTGTTGGATCTACATATGTGAAGTTGGAATCAAGAGAAAATGTTCATCTCAACAACATACTCTATGTACTAAGTTTGAAAAAGAATTTGGTTTCTATTTCATGTTTAGAAGATAAAGGTAAAAGAGTAGAATTTGTTAATGGCAAAGTAATTGTATGGCCTAATGGATGAAGTATAGAAAATTCTAGAACCATTGGAATTTGTGAAGGAATGTTGTATATACTCCTATATCAACCTTCTCAAGCCTTAATTCACAATGATATCAATCCATGTGAATTATGGCATAGAAGGTATGCCCATCTTCATTACAAAGCTTTGCCTTCTTTAAGTTAGATGTTTTCAACTGTCCTTCAGTTGCAGATAGAACACAGAGGAGTATGTAAAGGTTGTGCCCTTGGAAATAATGTGAGAAATCTTTCCCTAGTAGTGATAGTAGGTCCAAGGAGATCTTGGATCTAACCCATTTTGATGTGTGCGGTCTGATGTCTGTAATATCTATTGGAGGTTCTCTATATGATGTGACCTTTATTGGTGACTTCTCACGCAAGACATGGATCTATTTCATGAAGACTAAGGATGAAGTATTCAACAAGTTCCATGAATTCTAGGCTGAAGTCGATGATATGGAAGGAAAGAAGATCAAGGCTCTAAAATTTGATAATGGAGGAGAATACACTTCCAAAGAGTTTTTCCCTTCTGTAACGACGCTGGGATTAAGAGGGAGCTGATAGTTCCCTACAACCACAACAAAATGGAATTGTTGAAAGGAAGAACAATTTTTTTGAAGAATATGTCAGGGCCATGCTACATGATCAAGACCTTCCATGCTCTTATGGGGAGAAGCCTCCATGTATATTCAAAGTAGAAGTCCTCATTGAAATCTAGAAGATATGACCTGAAGAAGCATTCACTAGTCAGAAGCCAAAAGTTGATCACTTAAGAATCTTTGGTTGCCCCGTCTACATTCATATTCCTAAGGATATGAGGAAGAAGCTAGACCCTTAAGGAAATAAAGGAATATTTGTTGGATAAAGTGAATCATCGAAAGCCTACAAAGTTTACATTCAAGGACAACAAGTTGAAACAAGCTGAGATGTGATATTTGATGGGAATGTTGCATTCAAAAAGTCCAAAGAAGTCCCCACAGACTCCGATCACCATGAAGAACTTGAAGCTCCCAAGGAAGATATTCAAGTGATTCCCATCCTACAAAACCTACTACTGATCATTATGAAGAGCCAAAAGGACCAAGTGAATCTATGGATCCTGTTATAGTTACTGAAATCAAGAAGAGACCAATGTGGCTTAGATCTACTTTGCAAGATGTAAAAGGACATGCAACTCCATGTGGCTCATTCAAAGAAAGCAATAAACCTAAGAACTATTCTGGGTATGTAGCACTAATGACGAAGCTTATTAATAATGAACCTTCTACCTATGAGGAGGCGGTTAGTCAACAAGTTTGGAGGGATGCTATGATGGAAGGAAATCTATCCATTATGAAATGATGTATGGGAGATTGTGCCTAGACGCGAAGGAAAATCTATTGTGATCTCAAAATGGATATATAAGATTAAACGTGCAACAAATGGCGAAATTGACAAATACAAGATGAGATCTGTGGCTAGAGGTTTCTCCCATAAAGAGGGAGAAGATTACGATGAGACTTTTGCACCAGTTGCTAGGTACACCACTATTATATCTCTTGTTTCTATTACTTCTTCTATGGGATGGAATTTATATTAGATGGATGTAAATACTACTTTCCTCAATGGCGCGTTTGAGGAAGATGTGTACATAGAACAACCTCAAGTTTTTGAGGTTCATGAAAGGAAGTCACTTGTTTTCAGATTGAAGAATGACTTGTATGAATTAAAGCAGAGACTTGGAACATGGTATTCTTGAATTTATGCTTAATTGAAAAGGCTTGGTTTCTCCAAAAATGATGTTGATCCGAACCTATATATCAAAATCTTGAAGAATGAGCCTATGATTTTATTATTGTATGTGGATGACTTGGTTCTAATAGGTGTCGAGCATCTCATTATTCAGTGTAAGAGCGAGTTGGATTCGAAATTTGATATAAAATATCTTGGAGGATACACCTATTATTTGGGACTAGAAGTGTGGCAGAAGCCTGATGAAATCTTCCCTGGTCAAGTGAATTATGTTATCAACATCTCTAGAAGTTTGGGATGGTGGATTGTGATCCGAACTTATGCAGGAACACAATAAAACACATATATAAACATAAACACAAAAGTGTAGCAAAAATAAAACTTTATTTCATTAATACCAAAGAACTGAACTATGCTTACATCTAGAATGGAAATAAACTAGCTAGAAGAGACGTGGCTGATACATGCCTCTGAACTGCGTTACAATGAGGCTCAAGGGAATTTTTATTATTGAACAACAAGGGAAAACCCCAAAAAAACCAAAACCCTAACCCAAAGAGATGGAACACTAAGAGTTTGTGGGCCCCATTGAGGTTAGTTGGACAACCAACTTCCCAGGGTTGTAGCTTGGTCATATTATCTCCGTTTGGCGCGTACAATAACTTGTCGGAAATATCTCTCCTAATACTATAGGATTTGTCGCAGACCCCTATCTATGGCTATGGACCTATTGGAGACCTCAAAAAAACACCGTTTAGGGGGTCAAAACTGCTTCGGAAGTTCAAGACTTGAAAACTTTATAAAAGTTGTAAATGCTGCTATAAACATGGAAACTGATGAAACTGACTAGAGGTCTAGGTGGAATAGGTGGGTGGCCACCAATATCCACCTGGATCATTCCTTCCCCCTTAGGAAGCAACAATCCCCATTGCGTGCAGAGCCTCCATGAGGTGTAGAAATTTTCGCTGAACTTGGCCCCTAGTGAAGGAGTTGGCCTGCTTTGACGACTCGATATAGCTAGATCATATGTTGGCGGGTGTTCTTGATCTATGTGTCCATGATCCAATCAATTTTGGCCTATTCCATACAGTCTGGGTTTAACTCTGTGGCTGTGAGTTGTTCTGCAATATCAAATGTGTAAAGTAATTATAGAAAGTATGGCCGAAGGCCATCCACATTGAATATTGGGTGCAAACCAAGGAATGGCGGAATGCTAAGCTTGAAGGCATTGTCTCCTACAACCTTGGTGATGTTGTATGGCCCATATCAGAGCGGGCGAAGCTTGAAGTGAGCTCTAGTGAGGCGCTCTTTCTGCAAATGTAGCTACATTTTGTTGCCCACCTAGAACTTGTGTGGCACTGATGATGATCATGTCGCTACTTGTACTTAGCATTGGATCTGTCCAATATGTCATGGACCTGCTGGTAGCCGTGCTGAATGTACTTAATCAAGTTGTTCGCCCTGTCAACTTCGGATTGGAAATGAGCAGAATCTGCCTGAGTAGTTGCAAATGGTATGGCCATATTAATGGGACATAGTGGTTGGAATCCCAACCCCACTTGAAGGGGCTGTGGCCATTTGAGCTATGGAGAGCTCGGTTGTAGCTGTGCTGGACATAGGGGAGGATTTCATCCCATGTGCGAGGATGCTTCGAGTTGAACATGCACAAAATGTGTACGATCATCCTATTGACCACCTCTGTTTGGCCATTAGTTTGGGGGTGGAAAATTGTGGACTTAGTGAGCTTGGTATCCAACATTGACCAAAGACTTGACCAAAATGTAGTTAGGAACATGTTGTCCCGATCTGAGATAATGGACTGTGGGATCCCAAAGTGCACCCACACTCATTCAAACAAGAGTTTAGCAATGGATTTTGCTGTGATACTCTTCTTGAAGGTCTCTAGAATGGCCATCTTAGAGAATCTATCAACGACCACAAAAACGTAGCCGCTTCCATACTTGGTAGAAGGAATGCCCAACATGTAATACATGGAGGTGGATTCCCAAGGTCGACTAGGGGTAGACAACAGAGTTTATAGGACTTTCTTCTTGATGGTCAGTTTGGCAATGTTACAAACAGTGTAGGATCTGATGTACTTCTCAACATCTTGTCGAAGGTTCGACGAATAGAAATACTTCTGTAGTATTGCCACTATTTTCTCCACCCCAAAATTTCCAACGAACTGACTGTAGTGCGCTTCCAAAATCATCTTGGCACACTTGCTTAAAGGAACACACAGGTGTTTCAGGTGACATAATAGTGCATCCTGGAGGTGAAAATTTGGAACCTGCTTGCATTCTAGGAGTGTTTGGTACGTGTTGCTAAATTCTGGATCACTTTTGTAAAGACGCTGCCACCCCGAAGTATCGTGCCCACAAGAGCCGAGCATAGTGGTCAGCGCCATGATCGGTGGTTGACTGAGGTAGTGTGCAACATTACTAGTGCTTCCCTTCTTGTACTTATTGTTCAAATGAAACTGTTGCAGGTATGTGGACCATTTCTGATAGAAATCGTTCTACAACTTCCCTTGTGTCTGTATGAACTGCAGGGGTCGGTGGTCTATGTGGATGACCGTTTCCTTCCCCAGTATTATCACAAAATTGGACCTGATAGGCTGCTTGATCAGACAATCTCATGTAAATATTTCAAACGTAATCTTTTGACTGAGGCTTAGCCTCCTTAGCCTAAGAGGGCTCTCTCAAGGGTTAATGATATGGATAAAAATATAGATGGCTAATTCTATTTAGGAAATAAACTAATAATGATAGTTGTAGGTTGAAGATAACATTAACATGTATACATTGGGCTTATGGAGTCAAAGCATTCAGTAATTCAGTGAATCTACTTAACATGGAAGTTGAGGCATATCAGAGTTTTTAGTGAGAAGGCACACACACATGAAACATGTAAAAACATATTCAATTCACTTATAAAGGAAGTCAGAGCATCTAATAGATGAATTTTGAGTAATATAGATGAACACCACTGCAAATGAGATATATAAGAGATACAAATAGAATAGGAAAACACTAAAACTCCTTCAGAATCTCAAGTTGGTCAAATAAAAGATCTCTGTATTAGCTGAAAACAATCAATTCACAACAAGCACAGTTTTGCCAAAAATGTCCAACCCTTGACCAATTAGACCCAATGGCCTTTAATAGACCTCTTACATCATTAGATGATCTACCTCTAGGCCAGATACATCGAATTTTTGTCCATTGACACCTTGCATAACCATAAAACATGAAATTTATTACAAAAAGACACCTATCCTACTTGACAGTCCTATTTCAAAAAGGACTCAAACTCCTTATTACTATCTATAACAACCTTATCCATTTGAAATTACATCATTTACAAGTGTAACATCACATAGTCGAATTTGGATAATGATATTCAGTTCTTCATGATCACTTTGCTGACCTCCACAAAAATGGGAAACAATACCCTGTTTTTTAGGCATAGCATCCTTTTCCTTCTTTGAACATTATGACCATCATTTAATCTTCATTTCATGGTCCTTGGCTATTGGAAGTTAGCTTAACATATCTCATCACTCTTTACTAGCCTTCAGCTATCCAAAACCACTTCACAAACTGTTCAAAACGCTGTAATATGTTGTGCTATGAAAATACAACAGTTTCGTAGCACTTTTTGTAGCACTGCCATTTCAAGCTTTTATTCTCCAAAAACTTGACTCTTTCCTCTTGTATCATTTTAATCACCTTTCAACACACCCTTCATAGCAATTTCAACTCTTAAGTCATCTTTTAACACCTTAAATACTGACCAAAAGAAGCAAAAAAGGCAGCTACAATAGTTTCATAGCGCTTTTCTGTTTTTTAAGCTTGAAGGCGCTATGAAACTGCTGAGTATGTAGATTTCTTCACCAATTTGTCAAATGAAAACAGTGTTTGCCCAAAAACTCAAAATAAAACTTGTCCCGGCTATCTTCGTACATTTTATGAATGTTATTTGTTTTACTGTTTCGATTACTGCAAATGTCGATTTATCATATTAGAAGAAACTACATCTGCTAATGTATTTAAATGTCTTCGAATATGTTGATATTCAATGTAGTCAAATTCGCGTTCCAAGAGACGAACTCTTAAAAATAACCGTAACAATACTGGATTTCTAATGGCAGAAACCTTGTGAAGCTGTAATACAACAAGTTCAGAATCCAACCTCACAATCAAACTCCGAATCCCAAACGATATGGACTCAGATAATAACTCAATCACTGCACTATACTCGGCAATGTTATTCGTTGTTTGACCAAGGCTTACCCCATGCATGGAAACTAACTCGTCAGAGGGTGAATAGATAACCCAAGCTGCGGAAGAAATGTTCTGTGTACTACGACAAGCACCATCAGCAAAACCAATGTAGGTTTGAAGAGACATCGACATCTGCAATATCAAGAGTAAAACTCAGATAAGAAGGAATAGTGATAAAAACACACTTCTAAATTAGGCACACTTTTCTAATCTAAGACACCCCAACAGTAAAGAAATCTAACCTAAAAAATAAAATATCTCCAAACCAAATTTAAGCATAATATCGCTTCAGATATAACCCATTTCTGGGCTTATCTAAAGGGATACCATCAAAATCTATCAGCTCATAGGCCCCTTTTGCCAGATTTCGCTTAACAATGAAAGGACCATGCCACATGGGCACGAATTTCCTAGCTTCTAGCTTATCGTTGGCTTGATCATAAACTAAGACTAGGTCTCTTTCTGAAAATTTTTGAGGGGTAACACTTCTATCATACTAAGCTTTTACTCTTTTGACATGAGCCTCGTTTGCTATTGTAGCGTTTCTCCGATTTTCATCCAATTGAGCCAAGTACAAAAAACATTTCTCCTCTTCAGACGTAGCTGGGAGTAACTCTATGGCTAATTTCAAAGATGGAATTTCGCATTCAATCGGCAACACAGTTTCCAAACTGTAAACGAGTTGAAAGGGAGTGAAACCAGTTGATGTTTTGACTAAGGTTCGATATGCCCAAAGTGCTGAAAATAACATGGAATGCTAATTTGTCTTGTGAATACCAATAATTTGTCTGATCATGGTGACTAAAACTTTGTTTATGGCTTCGACCAGACCATTGGCTTGCGGATAATATGGAGTGGAACTATCGTGGCACAGGCCAAGCTGTTTTGTCAATTCAGTCATCATGACATTCCGAAAATGGCTTCCATGATCAGTAATAATGGCTTGAGGAAACCGAACCTAGAAATTATGTGATTAAATACGAAAGTTGCAGCAGTCTTGTCGTTAACCGAAAATGTAGGCATCGCCTCGGCGCACTTAGTAAAATAATCTACTGCTAAGATAATATATGCATGCCCCCCGGTCGAGTGAGGTTTACATGTAATAAAATCGATACTCCATTTTGCGAAAGGACCAACAACAATTATGGGATGAAGAGCAGCGGGTGGCGCGCGCATCTTACGATCAAAAAGTTGACAATTGTGGCATTTCCGGACTGCATAAATACAATCTTTGAATAACGACGGCCAGAAATAACCAGCGCGAAATATCTTTTGGGCTGTGGCATACCCAAACATATGACCGCCACATGCTCCAGAATGGCAGTCATTTAAAACATTTTCAGCTTCTTCATGAATAAGACAGCGTCGGAAAATAGAATCCGCTCCACGACGATAAAGTGTATCACCAATAATATTATACTGTTGGGATTGGAAACGTATTTTCCGTCGCTGAGATCGCGATATTTCAGGTCGAAAAGATTGGGTTTGGAGATAAACGATAATATCTCCATACCATGGATCAAGATTACTGATAAGAAACAGAGATTCGTCCGCAATGGGCTGCTCTGCCACAGTTTCAGTATCAGTAGAGGGGAAATCACACATCAGTTCCGCAAATACCAAAGATTTCTTTGCCCTGGATTTCTCAAACTCCAAGTCAAATTCCTGCAGGATGACTATCCATTTGGAATACTTGCCCCCTAGAAATTGTTTGGTCAAAATGTACATCATAGGGTTGCAATAAAAAATTACCGTAGTTTTGCGTAACAATATGTAATGTCTAAATCGTTGGACAACTTGAACAACTGCCAAGGCCAATTTCTCCACATGTGTGTATTTGATTTCGGTCGGATGCAGATTCCGACTAAGATAATAAATCACATGTTCAGCGTTAGATTCGTCTTTCTGAACTAAAACCATCCCAATAGTGGAATGAGAAGCAGCGAGGTACAAAATGTAATCCTGGTTGTAGTTGGGAGGATGCAATAACGGTGCATGGGTTAACGCGTGTTTAAGTGCATCGAAAGACCGATCAACAATCTCATCCCAAAAGAATGTTCTGTTCTGTTTCAGCAACCGGGTAAAACCTTTTGTAAGCTCGGCATAGTTAGGAATAAATTGACGTAAAAAGTTTTCTTTCCCCTGCAAACTTTGGAGTTGGCGTAAAGTCGAAGGAGGAGGTAATTTGACAATAGCTTCGACCTTTGACAGATCGACGTGAATACCTGCTTTCGAGACAACAAATCCCAGTAAACGACCCGACTCGACACAAAAAACACATTTGTGTGGACTCAGCCGAATTCGATAATGCCGACATCTCATAAAGATAGCACGTAAATGTGTGAGATGGTCAGCCCTGCGTGATGAATGAGCAGGTAAATCATCGAGATACGGTTGCACAATGTGCTTAATGTCATGAAACGCATAAGACATTGCCCTTTGAAAAATTGCTCCAGCGTTCTTCAATCCAAAGGGTAGTTTGCAGTACGCAAATGTCCCCCATGGACAAATAAAAGCTATTTTTGGCTGATCAGCAGGGAGTATGTTTATTTGATTATACCCTGAAAATTCGTCCATAAAGGAAAAAATTTCACTGCCGGCACAATCATCGATTATTTGATCGATATAGGGGGTTGAATAATTGTCTTTAGGACAAGCTCGATTAATATCCCTATAATCGATACATACTCGTATCGTTCCTTGTTTTTTAGTCACAGGAACAATATTAGATACCCAATCCGTTAAGGGAATTGGATAAATGAAACCTGCACGAAGTAATTTTTCAACCTCTACTTTGATAACAGCAGCTTTTCTAGGATGCCTTTGACGTAGACATTGACGGACAAGTTTGGCATCCGGGTAAGTTTTGATTTCATGTACGACAATTGACGGATCAATTCTTGGCATTTCTTCATAGGACCAGGCAAACACATCACGAAATTCTTGAAATAGGGCTTTATAAGTTTGAATTTCATCTTCAGTATAACAAGAACCTATATGAATGTTTTCAATTATTCTAGGTTTTACTGAAATGCCAATTGGAATCGTTCGAGAAATATTTTCCAAATTTAATTCAGAATCAGGATTTTTCAATGGATTCTGCGGTTCCTTGACATATTCAGCAGTAAATATTGAACGGAAATCATATTCAAAATGATCTAGTTCAGGTAAAAACGAAGATCGGTGATGTAGATCTTCCCATGGTAAATCGTCAACAGACAAGAACTCACGAATCTGCTCATTAGTATGAACAAGTTCAGGAAATGCCGTTGTAGCTGAACTAGATATAGAAAGCGATTCCTCATGGATCCCATTCACTGGATCAATTTCGGTTGAAGAGGGGTCGGAAAATGACTGTACAACCTGATATGCAAGTTCAAATGGACTCAAAGGCATCATGCCATCAATTGAATCTAACTCGGATTCGGAAGGTACGATCCAAGGATCATCAAACATAACAGAGTCTGACGAAATCATATGAATAGTTGCAACAGAAGGCAATACGTTAGGAGGAGGAATGGAAAAAGTTCCTAGCAAACCATAATCTTTAATCAAACCTACTCCAACATCCTTGTACGGGAGAGTCACTTTACCAACATGCTGGATTGTTTCTGTAGAGGCTGGGTCGGAAGAAAAATAAGTTAACTGATCTATTGTAACGATCCTTCCTTGATATGGAAATTTTATGAGTCGGAAGACCGAAGAGACAACAGCAGTCATAGCGTAAGACCAACTACGACCCAGAAGAAGGTTGTAATCAAGAGGGGCATCAACCACTTCCACATCTAGATTTACAATTTTACCTTCAACCCCTATGGGTAAATCCTGCAAAATACCAAAAGGGTGGAAACCTCGACCATCAAAAGCCTTAAGAATCATCAGAGATTGGTTAAGTGTAGGAGAACCAAGTGATTTCCAACACTGAATTGACATAATACACGTTGCAGCTCCCTCATCAATCATAGTCTGATAGATCGGTCTGTTTTTGACTAACACTGGTATCTGGAAAGCCATCTGATGAGGTAGACGAGGTGTACTATTTTCTAAATCGAAGATTATAAGATTAGAATCCTGAACATCTATAGCTCCTATAGCAGACAAAAGCAATTTACGCTGTGCTGGGCATGATTGCAGCACTTCCAAAGCTGACATCGCTGAAGGAGAAATAGCTAAGTCTTCAACAATGTTGTAATTCTGAGCAACTCTCGCATGTGGATTGAAAGCTGATTTACGAAGAACACCTTTAGCAGGCGGTTTGATTATTAAGTCTGGATTTGGTTTCTCGATATGTAGCGGACTAGAAACAGGAGGAGGTGTAGTTGATGTATTTGCATTAGAAGATTCTGCTTCTTTACCATCAACAAGATTCTTAGTACCATAATCTTGCGATCGCGTCGCAATCCTTACATGAGACATCATCAAAATTGGTTCTCCTGAAGCAGTCGAGGTAGAGCCAACCATCTTACTATCTTGAGTCGGAAAGGGATCCTTCAAGATAGCAGGTTGTGAACCTTTGACAAATTTCGCAACCTCGGCCCGATGTGGGCATTCTTTAGTAAAATGATCTTCGTCACAAATGTAACAAAGATAACGTGGTTTACGTTTTTCGTCATTAGATTCATTTTTATCAGTTTTTTCTTTCGAATTCTTTTTGTTTTTATTCTTCCCTTTCCTTTTACTTCTGGATTTAGATTTAGCTGTAGATGTCTCCACAACATGAATATCGGCAGAAACTTCGGGGGAAGATTCTCCTTTCGGGGAATCAGGTAAAGTTATAATTGGAGAAGAATTCTTTGAAGATTTCTTCTTACTTTTAGTGTTTACCATACCAATCATACCGTCAGCAACATGAGACCCTGAAGGAGCAACAGCTATTTGACCTTGTTTTGGAAGGTCTGGGATTTTTTCATGTAAAGTACTGAGCTTGAGCAATTACTTGCTCTTCAGTAACAACACCAGCCTAAGCTACATCCTCATTAATCTTGGGTAACAATGATTTAACAAACTATTCTGCCAAAATTTGATCCGGAATATAAAATTTCACCAAACGTCTCCTATGTCGCCATTCATGAATATGATCAGAAATATACGTAGACGTGGATTGTTTCAACGAAGTTAATAATTCCGTGCCATTGTCGTATCTGACTGGCAACTGAAAATGAGTCAAGAAGGCAGTTGCTAACTGACTGAAGTTATGAAACGAGCCTCGTGGTAACTCAATGTACCATTTGGCTGCAAGACCAATAAGAGTTCTTTGGAAAAGACGTAAGCGAATCGAATCATCAATGATTGAATTAGACGCACACCAAAGGTGATAAGTCATGATGTGATTTGATGGATCCTCTCCTGACTTACCTTTAAATTTCGGTATATCACTAGGCAACTTATGCGGCATTGGCTGCCAATATGGATAATAAAAAATTGGATCATTCGTAAGGCGCGTCAAATCAGGTAAATCCAAAGTTTCAATAAATGGTAACTGACGGTTCGGATCGCGAAAACCTTGAGTAGCCAAAGCAGTTCCAAGAGGCGGATATCCAGGATAACTTGGAATTGGATTTGCATTAGGAATTGTATAACCTCCTAGAAAACCAGGATTAACCGGACTGAACTGGGGTTGTTGAGGCTGTTGATAAGTATAGCCAGGGTACGGTTGATACTGATAGTTTGGATTTTGTGTATAGGGACCGAATTGTGGCTGTCCCTGGTACGGTTGATACGTGAATTGCGGTTGACTTGTGACAACTGTACTTGTACCAGCTTGTCCCGTAGGCATATGAACCAAAGTCTGAACCGAAGATCCTGACTGGGGTACAGAGACTTGAGGGATTTGCACGGATGTAGGGATAGACGAACTCAGGGTTACAGATACTCCAGAAACAAGTGTTACAAGTTGAATAGACGTAGCAGCTGTTGCAGCAGTTTGAGGCGGAGTCTTAGGTGAACTAGGACCAGCCTGCTGAACAGGACCAGGTGCAGGAGTTTGGATAGTAGGCTAGACAGGTTGCTGAGTTGGACCAGAAATTAAAGGCTGTCCAGGCTGATAAGGCAACTGCACATTAGGCTGCATAGGCTGTTGATATTGGGACGGATCCCACACCATATTCATTCTGGGGTATTGTCCCGCAGAAGGTTGAACGTAAGGACCATAACCTGGTTGAACATAGGGTTGATAAGTGAGTGGTACATTTCTGGCTCCTTGAATAGATGGCTGACCAGAAGGCTGTTGGAAACCTTGAATTGGGTACTGACCTTGAGTTTGATAACCCTGAGGCGCGTATTGAAGCTAGGGTTGATAAGGACCCTGAGGAGCATATTGAGTTTGAGTTGACCTTGGGGCATATACTGTCCTGAAGGTTGATACCCTTGAGGTGTGTACTGCCCTTGGGGTTGTCCCCCAAAATAATATGATTCCACAGTTTGTCCTGGAAAAAATCTACCTTGAGGTTGCCCCCCAGGCGGTAACTGACTTCCTGAAGGTTGCCCCCCAGGCGGTAACTGACTACCTGAAGGTTACCCCCCAGGCGTTAACTGACTACCTTGAGGTTGCCCCCCAGGCGGTAATGGATTTCCCTTTGTTGGCCCTCTAGGCGATAACTGACTGCCTTGAGGTTGAGGATTCAGAATATTACTAGACATCATATAGATTTGCGCTGCATTCGACGTTTCAGTTTTAACACCATTAAAACCAGATGACAACACTTGTTCGATTGGTTGAGGAGCTGCTCTCGAGAAAGTACCAGACAAAGCCTGATATCCCGAAGGAACAGAAGGACCACTGTGTAAAAATGATTCCAGTGTCTGGGAAAACATGGATGACTTTCCGGCCATAATGGACGGCGGATAGTAACCTCTGGGTGTAGGATGAAATGGAACTCGAGGTGGAGAAAAAGCAAGACCCGAATTCTCTAAAAAGTTTTTTAAAGATAGATACCAAGCACTAGTTCGAATAGGGCTGTAGAAAATATATTCACGCTCCCTAAGATTTAAGGATTGATTGGAGTCGAGAAGAGATATATCTTCGTCTGGATTAGTAAGTTATTCAATGGAAATAAGACCAGTTGGAAGATCGTCAGTGACGATATTTCTTACCCTAGGTGAACCAAGATCGCTAGAAGTTGGTGAAATAAATCCTGAGGATGTTTCCAAAACAGAAGGTTCAGTTTCAGGTTTAGAGATTTCAGGTTCGTCAGCCAGTTCACTGGAAGCAGGAATACTACCAGTAACTTCAGAAACTGAAATCGGTTCTTGAATGTATTCTGTTGTAGGTATTTAATGATCAGGATGGAAAACTATGGATGAACTTCCAATTTCTGTTGATCTAATCCTACCACTACTGGATGATACAAGAGCACGAAGCCCTTCAAGCTGACTTGGTGAATATTCAAGGGGTTTCCCTTGTAGTCTCCGGGATTGTCTCGGCAATTCCGCCACAATTAAAAATTAACTAATCACACGAAAAAAAAGAAATTTCAATGAAAACACCTAAAGTCTCTAAAGAAACAAACAGCTGAATCACACGCTTAAAAATTTAAGAGTTCAAACCACACACAAACAATAACTTTCCGTACTAAAAACACTAGTTGGTGATGAAATCCAACTTAGTAGAAATTTAACACAGAAAGGGCGGTTGGAACAGTTACCCCGACAACCTGCTTAATGAAACAGACTGGCATAAGTTTCCTCACAAAACCATCTTGTGTGAAGAGAACCCCCCAGAGAGTCCAAGTGAGTCTAGTCGACATCTGCTCTAGGTACAGTGAGATCTTTCCTTCACCGTCACCTTAGGAAATAATATTAAGATAATGGACACTAAGGCTACCAACAGTAACAAATATAACTGGGGGAATAGTCTACGATCTGATCCCACGCGCAAGGGCAGAGTAACAAAGCTCAATCCCCTTGAAGGTTCCTCGACATGGTCAATCTGAGGTTTACCGACAAGTGACCCCAGGCTCCTCGACAATGGTTAATCCGAGTTTTACCGTTTGTAATGCGCGCAAAATCTTCTATCTTCCCCAATGAAACAAAATTGATTGTCTCAAAGGTTCGGACATGATCTCGTGATTGACTTCTTTAAGAGAAGCTTTCTAGATTATATAAATTACAATTGGATTTATCTCCTACCGCAAGATTTGTCTACTTGTTTGTTTTTACTACCTTGGAGAGTTAACTACTCTCTACTCCAAGATACTAGCCTAAGCTATGTTGGTGATAAGAGCCCTAGAAAATAAAAAGATTGCTAGATGAATTTTAATTAAGCGTTACTTTTAAGAGTTGTTTCTTAAGTCAATGGGTGTGGAAATGAAACTCTGATGGTGTGAAGACTCGATTTCCAAAAGACACTAAAAATGCACCTAAAAATGATAATCAGATTGTTTTCTTTCAATGAAATTCTAATTAAGGAAAAGTTAGAGAATGCAACTCTTTTAATAAACAATTCCTTTTTTAAACATAAAGAATACTTGAAAGAAAATATTTTTGTCTTTTCCAACAAATGATCAAAGCTCACAATAAAAATTCATTTATTTTCCAAAAAATTGAAGCTACAAAACAATTTTCCTTCAAAAGAAATCTAAAATTTTTAAAAGCACTCAAAACTACAAACTAATTTCGAGATCTACAAAGTTTAATAGCACTCAAAAATACAAACTTTAATAATCTAAATGAATAAAAGCTTTAAGATTTTTTGAAGAATGTTTTACTTAGTTGTTCAGAAAACTAAGGATCTATTCGTCCAGAATAACAAACAGATCGAAAACACTCAATTATGTTTTTATAAAAAATGAATTTCAAAACCAATAACAAAGTTTCTTTTCGAAGATTTGCACAGAAACAGGTAACTCTATTTCTCAATAAAGGATGATTTCACAATCAGGTCAGATCCAACAAAAAGACAAAAAAGACCAAGGTAATCTGGGGTACTTCTAAGTGTCAAATGCTTTAAATCGCTACAAAGACCAAGTGAAAAGCAATCCAAAACGCAAAGCTTCTAGAAAATCATCAAAACACCAATACTGCTGAGATTTATTAACAAAAAGCTTTTGACAGAATCAATCACCAATCTCGGCAGAAAACAAAAACTGAAATTAAAAATCAAGATAAAATAAAGAAATAAATCTGAAGTTTTTCAAAACTTTAACAGGGTCCGCAGACTCCAAGATATCACAGGCGCGGTCCCGCACTGTTTACACAGGAAACGAGCGAAACTGCCCGCACTGTGAAAACAAGGCAAAGTGTGGTCCCAGGAAAAACTAGAGAAAAACCCAAAGGATTTCAAAATTTTCAAAACAGAGAAAACCTAAGCTACCCAGGTAGATGTCAATCAATCAAAAACCAAGAAAAACGTTTCCTCAAATCAAAATAAAAGAGAACCAAAAACAACAAGTTCTTTCCCTAGTGGAGTCGCCAATTTGTTGTATGGATTAATCTGTCTTGCGGACAAGACCGATCTCCCTAGTACTAAAATTATCTAGCAACAAACAACCAAATAGACTAATCTTTCTTTAAGCATATCTGATCTATGAAAAGCTCTATATAGGTGTAAAAGACTTACTGTTTGTCCAGTGCTTGTTTGAAGTTGTTGTTATCCCTCGCGCGCTTGAAGGAGTTTCGCTTGTAAACCTGTAGTCACAAACAAGCAAAGTATTACATAGCACCTGTATAGAAATCATCATAAACCATGCTTATCATAGTGATCAAGGAATATATGAAATAAACCATTGATTGAAAGCTTATTGAGAAAAATGAGTATATTTGTATTAATTTAAAAATAAGAAAATCCTTACAACCTGAGCCTTGATGTTGCACAGGACTTTCTGGGGTCCGAAGTAGGAGTCTCCTTTACTTTGATAAGATTTTCACTCCTCCAACCAAGACAAATAGAGGTATGTAATCTCTCCTCACAAAAGTCTTAGTTAACTGAGTCTAAATCTCAACAGCACTTAACCTCAAATATTCTTAAGCTTGAACTCCCTTTGAGGCTACCCAATGCCTCCTTTTATAGTGGAAAAGAGGAGGTTTTCTGTTCCAACTATGAAGGGATAGAATCCTCCTTCAAAGGGATAAGCTCCTCACATCAAGGGGTTAGCTCCATAAGGTAAGGGATTCATGCACCTCACAAGAGCGGTTCTGCCACCGCAAGATCCATTCTAGAAGCTTCCAGAATTTACTTTAATTGATATTTTTGGGATTTACTTGCGCCTTTTTAATATTACAGGGGTCCGCACCTATAACAAAGATAAAGTGCGTTCAGGAACGCAGAAAAGCTGAACATCGGGTGCGGGACCGCAGGCAAGATAGCCAGAAAGTGCGACACCAAATTTTAGGAGACTTTTAGGAATTTTTTCTAATTTTCATGGCTTGATATGAGGAACTAATATGTTAGACTTGCAAAAGGGAGAAGTATGAGTAATAATGAGCTCATACACATAGAAAAATGTCAAGATGACAATTTTTAGTGTAACAGACCCCAATTGTTCGTTGAAGCATTCTAACAAGGACTTTGTTTACAGCTTCAACTTGGTCGTTAGCTTGAGGATAATAAGGCATTGAGCTGTCGTGATGCAGACCCAACTTACACATCAGCTCCGCCATCATATAATCCAGAAAATGAGAACCATGATCAGTAATGATGGCTTGAGGGACACCATACCAAGAAATAACGTGATTGAACATGAATTGTGACACTGTCTTACTGTCCACAGCCAGTGTAGGCATTGCTTCAGCCCATTTCCTAAAATAATCGAGGGCGACGATAATATAAGCATGCCCCCTAGTCGAACGAGGGTTACACGTCATAAATTATATGCCCCATTTGGCAAAAGGACCAACGGTAATGACAGGGTGTAAAGGAATAGGCGGCACACACATCTTGTGTTGATAAATCTGGCACGCATGGAATTTGCATACTGCAACAATGCTATATTTAAAAATGGATGGCTAGAAACAGCCAGCATGAAGGATCTTCTGTGCAATGGCATAACTAGACATGTGACCACCAAAGGCGCCACTGTGGCAGTCATTTAAAACTTTCTCAGCTTCCTCGAGGGTCAGACATCGGTGGAGTACAAAATCAACTCCAACATGATAGAGGGTATCTCTGACAATACGATAAGGTTGCGATGGATGCCAAATGCGGCGTCGGGCATCTTTCGTTAACTCAGACCTGAAAGTAGACATTTGGAGAAACACGATGATATCACCGTACCATGGATCGAGGGTGCTAATCAAGAAAAGAGTTTCGTCCGGAATATGATCCTCGGAATGAGAAGGAGTAGAGTCGGCAGGGAGAGAACAAATCAAATCAGCGAAAACAAGTGATTTTTTTTATTTAGCGGTAGTGAACTCCAAATCAAACTCTTGGAGGATAATGATCCAATTTGATTATTTCCCCCCCAGTAACTGTCGAGACAGAATATAGGTCATGGGATTACAATTAAAAATCACGGTTACCGTGCGTAAAAGGATATAATGACAAAAATGCTAGACGGCCTGAACCGCAGCCAGCACTAACTTCTCGACATGTGCGTAATGAGTTTCAGGGTCGAGAAGGTTCCGAGACAAGTATTCAATGACGTGCTCATTACCATCATCATCATCTTGAACCAAAACCATGGCAATCATACTGAAGGAGGCAGCGAGATAGAGGTGAAATCACGATGGTAATTCGAAGGATATAATAGGGGAGCGTTAACAAGTAACGTCTTAAGCCTATCAAAAGATTGTTGAGAAATATCATCCCAATAGAAAGGGACATCCTGCTTTAAAATTTTTGTAAATCCTTTGGCTACTTCGGCATATTTAGGGATGAAATGACGTAGGAAATTTGATTTCCCTTGGAGACTCTGGAGCTGGTGTAACGAGGATGGGGAAGGGAGATTAACAATAGCCTCAACCTTAAGAGGGTCAAGGCCACTTCCATCTTTAGATATGATAAACCCTAAAATTCTACCAAAGTCGACGCAGAAGACGCATTTATGCGGATTGAGCCGAATGTTGTAGTGCCTACAACAAAGAAATATTTGACAAAGATATTCTGGGTGGTCTTTTCGCGCAACTGAATGAGCTGGAAGGTCATCCAGGTATTGTTGAACAATATGTCGAATATCGTGAAAGGCATAAGACATGGCGTGTTAGAACATAGCCCCAAAATTATTTAAGCTGAAAGGGAGTTTCTTATATGTGAACATTCCCTGAGGACAAATAAAAGAGGTCTTGTGTTGATGAGACGGGACAATGTTGATCTGATTATAGCCATAAAAACCGTCCATAAGGGAGAAAATTTCACTCCCCGCACAATTGTCAATGGTATGATCGATGAAAGGGGTGGGATAGTTATCCTTAGGATAGGCCCGATTGATATTGCGATAATCAACGCAGACACGAATTGCTCCTTGCTTCTTATCCACAGGAACAATGTTAGAAACCCACTCGGTCAGAGGAATTGGATAAATGAAACCTGCTTTGAGAAGTTTTTCAACTTTAGCTTTGGTAGCAGTGGCTTTCTGAGGATGCACGGGATGAAGATGCTGGCGAACAAGTTTCGCACCTAGGTAGGTGGGAATATTGTGCACCACAATACTAGGGTCGATTCCAGGCATCTCTTCGTAAGACCAGGCGAACACACCACAAAATTCGTGAAAGAGGCTAGTATACACTTGGACTTCCTCGAAAGAGAAAGTGACTCCCACATGGATGTTTTTGACAATCCTCAGTTTCACGGAAATGTCGATAGGCATCATTTGAGTAATGTTACCCAAGTTACCTTTAGCGAAGACTTCATGAGCAAAAATAGGCATTTGAAGTGGCGCAGAAGGAACTTGAGACAAAAAACGCTTAAGACAGTTAGACATTGCCCCGAGGCAAGGCATAAACAAGGAACGATGATGCCCATCACTCGATGGTAGGTCTTCGAGAGACATGGTTTCCATGATAGCCTCGTAGGATGGAAACAATTCTTTCAAAGGATCAAGCGAATCCACATCGCCGAGCTAGGGGGATTGAGAATAAACGTCAAGAGACATGCTCAAAGGAGAAGCTTCAGGAGGGGGAGAATCAGATGCAAATGTAAGCTCACAATTATTGATTTTGATTGGACTAAGCAACATTGAATCTCCAAATGAATCAACCTGTTCAGGTAAAGGGACGATCCATGGTCATCTGATTGAGAGACCATATTGACTTGAACAGTTTTTGGTGGCGGAAGGGGAAATATACCCATGAGAGTAGGATCTTTGAAAAGACCCGGCCCTACACTGTCAGGGGGAGAAGGAATCTGATCCACGTATGGCACGTTGTTCTCAGAAGATGAGGTAAAGAACGACAACTGATCGACAGTAATGATTTTTCCCTCGTGTAGAAACTTTATAAGTCGAAAGAGGGTGGACGGAATGCACAACATAGCATGAGTCCAACTGCAACCGAGTAGAAGATTATAATTGAGTTTGGTGTCAACGACTTCTACTTGACCGTCCTTCCTTGCAACGTGATCAACAAGCTAGCGAGAACACCGAAGGGTTTTGATTCCCTTCCATCGAATGCCTCAAGGGCATTGGGTGAGGAAGTCAGGGTTGGAGAGCCAATAGCCTTCCAGCAAGTATATGACATGACACAGGTAGATGCACCTTCGTCCACTACGACTCCATGGATGGTGAGGCCGTTAATGTCGACTTGTATAACAAGCGCGATCTGGTGCGGAAGTCGGGGGACGAAATTCTCTAAGTCGAAAGAGATAAGGCTAGAATCAACAGGGTCAATCCTGCCGATTGCAGATAGTAACGCTTTCTATTGAGACAGAAAAAATTGAAGCACTTCTAACGTGGACATCGCGAAAGGCACCTGTGCTAAGTCCTCAACAATACTCTAATGCTTAGCAGCACGGGCGTTAGGATTATAAGAATATTTTCAGAGAACACCTTTAGAAGGTGGCCGTACAACGGGTTCAGCACTTGGCCTTTCAATTTCAAAAGGACCAGAGGCATGTGGGGGAGGAGGACCATCAACGACCTCTTTCCCGGCTGCCTGGTGTGATCCAGCATAATCCTTCGACCGAGTAGCGATGGAAACTGGTGCAGAACTGTTCATCATGAAAACTTGAGAGCCAAACGATGGAGATGGTAGAGGTTGCTTGACCATCTGGGTTTTCTGAGATGGAAAAGGTTCCTTAAGGACCGCTAGAGTTCCCTTAGTGCCTTTGAGTAGTTGAATAAACTCGGATAGTCTAGAACAATCCTTAGTGTAGTGATCCTCATCACAAATTAGACAGGGATACTTCGGCTTTCGCTGTCAACCATCATTAGCACAAGCTTTAGACGATTATGGTTTTGGGGCATTGGGTTTGGCCTTGCCTTTGCCCTTCTTTCTCCCCTTGGAAGTCTTGTCTGCAATATTGGCCTGAATGGTGTTGACCTCCAAGGTTTTATCAAAATCCGGGGTAGTCCGAGGAGCAGAATTATTTGAAGAATTTGATTTCTGCTTCCCATTAGAAGACTTGCGTGAAGTTTGAGACGCAGAACCAATAATGTCGTCGACTGATGGGGTAGCTAGTGCTTTAGAGGTCCCAAGTGGAGGGGCCTTAGTCAAGATGTCATACAAAATTCTCGATTGAGAGTACACTAAATCAAGGTACTGGGCACGAGTGATGGATTTTTCTTCAGTTACACATGCCCCCATGGCGATGTCTTTTGCAATCTGATTAAAAAAAGAGGTAGTGAACCAATGAGTAAGAATATGATCAATAATTTCAAACTTGATCAGGCGACGACGCCATCTCCATTCATGAATGTGGTCCGAGATATGGGTAGCCCAGTCATGTTTCAAGGATGTTAGGAGATGTGTCACAGCTTCATAACAAACCAAAAACTGGAAATGAGTAAGGAACGCCATAGAAAGAGTGATGAAATCTTGAAAGATTCCATGAGGTAGTTCGATATACCACTTAGCAGTAGCTCCAGTAATAGTGCGCTAGAAAAGACGGATCGAACAGAGTCATCCACCCAAGAATTGAAAGAACACCATAAATGGTCTGTCATGACGTGAGCTTGGGGGTCTTCTCCAAACTTTCCCTCAAACTTGGGACAATCACCAGGAACCTTCGTTGGAACTAGAGGCCAAAAAGGATTATGAAGAATGGGATCATTTGTCAATTTGGACACATCCGGTAGCTCGAACGTGGCAAGAAAAGGTAATTTAGGGTTAAAAGGCATAACAGGTCCCCAATAAGGACCCGTACCCAACTCCATCCTGGTTGAGTATAACTCTGCCCCCATTGGTTCTGTCTTGGAGGATTCAGACCATAAGGGGTATAAGCCAGATAATTAGGTTGATATGGCGGCTAAGGACCAGGATACGGGGGTTGAAAACTAGGATATTGATTATGAGTATACGAAGGACCTGATTGAGTAACATAAGGATTTTGCTACGGAGTATAAGTATAGCCTGGCGGTTGAGGGTAGTAAGTAGAACCTTGAGGCAGGTTGTAAACTGGTCGATATTGAAGTTGAGGGTAATAACCGCCTTGGGGTTGAACATGCTGCTAATAAGTGGGGCCTTGCTGAGCTGGATAAGTTAGGCGCAGAGGTTGATTCGGTTGCGGCATAGAGTAGAGCAGTGGCTGAGCAGGGTGAATAAGATATGCAGGTTGGTCCGGTTGAGTAGGTTGACCTGACTGATGAGGGCCACCAGGTTGCCCCTACGGAGCAGGTTGGCCTGATGGCTGTGGTGGGCCAGGTTGTGCTTGATAACCAGGTTGGCCTGGAGCAGGACCATAGGATGGCCCTGGCTGTGCAACATTTTGGAAATATGGCTGTTGAGGTTGCACCAAAGGTTGAGATGGATGGATCTGCCTCCCAAGACCGTATGAAGGTCCAAGTTGATATACTGGTTGCCCAGCTGGTCCTTGAGGTTCCCCTAGTTGGACCACAGGGTGAGCTTGTAAAGGTTGACCTTGAGGATTGTAAGGCTACCCTTGCGGGCCGTAAAACAATCCCTGCTAGACCAAAGGTTGTCCCTATCAGGGTTTCCCTTGTGGTTCATACGCATGCCCTTGTTGGGTCGAAGGTTGTCCCTGAAAGGGTTGTCCTTGTGGGCCGAAATCATATCCTTGCTGAATCGAAGGTTGTCCCTACAAGGGTTGTCCTTGTTGGTTAGAAGGTTGCACAGGAAAGGTAGGTATAAAACTGTTAATGAACTGATAAGCCTCAGGAGTAGGAAAATAGATGGGGTTGCCTTGCTCATCATACTGAAATGTAAGTGAATAAATCGGGGTACCATCCGCTCCATAATGAGAGAAATAATACTGATAAGGATCCTGAGGGGACTGATAAGTCTAGAAGTTCTGATGTTGAACAACCAGCCGATACTCCTCAAAAGAAAGGCCATCAGGGATCGACATGGAAATCAAAGTCTCTATTGAAGTGGAAACTCCTGATGACTGAGCAGTGACAACCGGTGCCGAAGTAGCCACACAAACAGTAGGCCTAGTGGGAACTGACGTAACAAAAGGCATTGACGACGAGACATGTGTCGTCGGCGACATCCCTAATGATGGGAGAACCAGACCCCTTGACAGTGTTGATGTTGCCATTGAGGTAATACCGACTATAATCTAACCCAACGACCTATATCCGGCTGGAAGCGACACTGATGGTGAAGATTGAGCAGGCTCTTGGTGGATGTCTTCCGGGAAAAGTTGGTATTCTTCATCAGAAACTGGAATATCCTCACTACCATAAGGACCAGACGAATCCATGTCTGAAGCCATCGTGAGATCTTGCAAAAGAGTATGGGGGCTAGGAGGTATGATAGTAGCCAAAAATGGTGATCCTGATGTAAGAGGGGGAAAATGTTCCCTAATCCAAAATCCAAACCAAGCATTTTAAAGAGGCCAATGGAACTCAACCGGTTCTCCAAAGGGGTACTCTAACGGGATGATAGGCTGTTGAAGCTTAGCAGACCTAGAGGTCTAAGAAGTTTCAGATGAATCATCCGAGAAAGGACTTCCAGTAGATGAAACCAATGGTTTTGCCCCTGTGACTGTAACACACCAGAAAAGGGAAAAAGATCTAAAAAGAAGACTCTTGGATCAAAACCAAGGCAAACAAAGACAGGCCAAGTAATCAAACTTTAATGGGTGTGTAATCGTAGGTAGTTTATTTTACCACATTGAAACCAAAAATTTGTTGTTTCACATTTTAAGATTCAAGAAACAGTCAAAGATGACTCTAGTCTCTTTCAGTTTTAAGTGAGCGCGAAAGGACAAGTGCTCGATGATCTTTTCAAATTTATGGAGTCAGTAGATATCGTAAATGACTGCTTAGGTAGTCTAGGTAAAAGGGTGTAACAGGTTCCCGTGAACTGTCATATACACCTTGGTTATAAAATGAAAGAAGAATCAACCAAGGACTTGACGTATGTGTAGGTAGTCTCCCCGAATGCTATGTTCAGTGTATCATGGTTACAAGGTGGAAGACTCGGCTTCCTACAGATAAAAGGATTGCAACCTAGAGGGGTCTCCCTTTATATAATCGACGGTATGGGGAGCACAATTCCATACTAGTGCTGCCTGAAGCCAGATGGTGAGTGAAAGCTGCTAGGTTTAAAGCTGCCGGAACACATCTATACCTTATGCCACTAAATGTTTCGTTAAGTTTCAATGTTTTTTTAGGTTAATTGAATAAATTTTAAGTTGATATTGTATTTATGTTTCAATTCCAAGGTCCTATCAAATTTTGGATCTCACAAATCCTTGAATGCAAGCTACATGTCATAAAAATACCATTTCATTCGATGAAAAGCCATCTACGAGAAAGCTATGAGTTTTCAAGCAATATCGAATAATAAGAACACACAAAAGCATCTGCTACAGAACCTGATGCAAACTAATGAGAACGAGAAATCTTTCCTAGAATGCCCAATGCTAGTTATGCAAAAGATTTTCTAATTCCACAATGAAAACAAGAATGCAAGCATGAAATATATTTTTATTTTTCAATGTAATAGAGCAAACAATGCACTAAATAACAATAAAAACGAATCTTCACAATAGTTCGAGAATGCCAATCCAAGAGTCAAGGCGAAAAAATTCAATCAACTCACAAGAAAACAAAACAAAGACTCAAACCAATGTCACAATCTCTCAAATCAAAGAAATATGTAGAAACATACCCGTACAAGCAATATGAGCTATGATTGGAGTGACAAGAAGAAGAACTGAATGAAAGAGGTAAGAATCACTCAAGACTCATTCCACCAAATGCAATCACTCAAAACAGATCCAGGGAGCTAAATGCAATCAAGCAAATAACGAAGGTGACCGCGAAACAAACAACCCAAACTTTTACAGAAGGATTATCATACCAAAGCACTAGAAAACCCTAAGGCCATGATGCTGAAAGAAATGGATAAACAACCAAAGGAAGGAGGCTGTTCATAGTCATGAACAATCCCAAAGCACTCAAATCAAGTCAAGAAAACACCCAGAGACACCAGTATGGACCAAAAACTCCAAAACAGGGAAATCCTAGCACCTATAGGAAATGGCGCAACTGTCTGGCTGTAATCCACACCAAACAGGGGATGGCGCAAGTGATGAATTGGCAACAAGCGCTAGTTGGTGCGACTGTCAGACTGGAAACCGTGCCAATCGAGCCAACCTTAGAAAAATGAAATTTTTTGAAAAACAAAGGTTAGATTTGATCCTTTGGGGATGAATAGGGGTCTGAGACTCAGCAAAACAACCAAAAAAGGTAAGCTAAGCAAGCAAAGACCAAGAACAAGACCTAATGGATGAAAGGAAAACTCACACTGATCCCTAGTGGAGTCGCCAATTTGTTGGTGACGTAAATCCCCTCTACGAACATAGGCAATCCCACTAGCCCTAGAGTGGGTCTAGCCACAAAAAGGACACGCTATGACATCAATTCCTAGTTAGCGAATGGATGGAGATTCGATAGATAAATTACTGTATATCCTGCATTGTTTTCATCATCGAAAGAGTGGCTGCCTCTTGCTCCTTGTCTGACAGGTCATGATCCACTCGTTCCCACGCTCGGATACCTGCACGTACACAAGAAACAAAGACAATATACAACATACTAGTTCGTATCTGTAACTATTAGTCAGTCAAAGAAGTCTAAATCAATGCATCAATGAACACAACACAAAGATGGAACCAATACCATAGTCGAGTATATTAAAGGAAAGAAGGAAGAGTACTGTTAGCCATCAATAAATTTTGTCATAACTGATGATGGCTAAAACAGGTCTTTAGTATTCAAGAAACAATTTTTAAGCAAAATTGTGACTTGTTGAAGCCTCTCTGTGTTATTTATCCTCAAGGATCCAACCTTCATTCAAAAGCCTTCAAGAAACCCTGCTATTACAAAAAAGGGTTGTTTTTCAAACTATTTTCCATCAAGTTCATCTTCATGACCTCCTCTCCATTTCATCATTTTTTACTCATCTTCACCCACCCTAAACATTCATCTATTCCTCTAGAAACCTTCATTTACCCTCCATTCCCTTAAAAAACCCTTTTTAACCATGAAATCCCCTTTTACTTGGTTAAAAACCCTCTTTTCTTCCTATCGGAACCTCAAATACACTAAAAAACCCAAAAAAACCCACTTTAGGCCTTATTATGCTATTTTATATTAAAATACAGGATTTAAGCCCCTTAGGGCTTAAGCCTTCAGCCACTTATCCATATAACCATAGCCGAGAACCATCGGCTAGGTCTCAGCCCTTCTTCTTTCCCGCCCCTGGTCATTCCTTTTCGTCACTTAACCTTTTCCCCTACCTTGCTTAGCCCCGCAACCGGGCGCTTAAACCCTTCACTCCCTTTCCTTATTTTCTCCTTGGAAAATCTGGACCGCCAATCTCACCAGATCGAATGGTAGCCAGCACCCCTCCACTTCCCCAACTCCTCATCCACCACCTCCCCCCAGAATCCATCCCCACCATAGATCTTATTGATCTAATGGCTACTGCGCTCCATGCTTCTCCTCCTTCTCTCAATGCATACTCCCACTACCAAACAAAATAGCCTATGTCACCCCTTCGGCCCCACCTTTGACCAACGAAACCATCTCCCAATCTCTGCTTGCTACCTAGCCTTGACTACCTCCTCACCCACCGCACAACTTTCCAACCTTCATGCTCATCCATGACCGTAGATCTTCGGCCCGAAGATCTAGCGGTCCCAAATCTGTTTCGCTCTCAAATCTCCAAAAGAGATAATCACGAATTTTCAACGCGAAAACGACAATTTTCGCCTGGACACATGTCACCCGACGGGCGATATCGCATTCGTTTTGCCCTAAACCGCTTACCACCCTTTGCGTGCACGAAAACCATGAATGGTTTTCCGAAAACCACCTCCACTATTTCACGCTGAAATTTAAATTTAAACCCTGTTTTCGTAGGTTTTTTCCATGGAGCCTCCTTCTGCATACATTTTCACCTCTGCACTGCCCTTTCACCCTCCGCCAAGCCTCCAAAGTAGTTTAGCCATGAAAATGCAGGTTTTATTGATGTTTTTTGTCTATTTACAAGTTTTAATGACAACCTATAATGTTAAAGGGTCCTCCACAGCCAGACCAGTGGCAGAAACCCCCTAGGATGATGATCCTTTGGGTTTAAAAGTGCAAAATGGGATTTACGTGGCTTTCAAGTGTTTTTTCAGTGACTTATAAACGCTGGTAAAACAAATGAAACCCTCAACATGCCAAAGATACATGTTCACAGCAAAAAGGAAAAGACAGTGAAGATTAGAGACAAAGGATCAAAAGCTAAGTCAACAGATTAAAGATAAATACACAGTTTAAAGGATAAAACTGTTGAGAAAGGATAGAAAGCCTAAAATATGACTAGAATTATGGAAAATTTTAGGGGCTAGTATTGGTAGGCAAGCTAATTTTCCATGCTTTTTCCAAAAAAAAGATTCGCCAATTTCCCTAAAAATCGCCAAAATTATATATATAATAATATAAAATAATTAGAAACCTAAATATTTGTACAAAAATATCTTCAAAAAATTTACAATTTACATATTGGGGATTAGTAATATTCACCAAGGTTTCTAAACTTTAAGATAAAATTCCATCCTTAAAATTTTCCCTAACTAGAATAAGCCTTAAAGCACAAATTAAAGATTAATATCAATAATTAAAGAGTTAAAGAGACAGATTAGTAAGGAAAGCCTCGAAATGCCACATCAATGAGGCAATTAATCCTCAGAAATTC
The DNA here is from genome assembly GCA_034641835.2 of Pinus albicaulis. NCBI lineage: Eukaryota > Viridiplantae > Streptophyta > Pinopsida > Pinales > Pinaceae > Pinus > Pinus albicaulis. The sequence goes on along the minus strand of CM076583.1, from coordinate 497,867,169 downwards.
CACCTGCCAGCTTATTTGCCTCAAAAGAATACAAAGTTAATGCACAGTCAGAGATATTTTCCAAAAACAGCTTAGAAAGTAATTTCTAGCCTTCCAAAAGCCTTCAAAGTCAACAAAAGTGACTGAAGTTGATGAAACTTAATGAAAAAAAATCAATTAACAGAGTTAAGACATTAGAAATCTTCTCCATTTGGCCTCCCAAAGGTCGAGAAGAATTTACTCTATATTAATTGAATAATTAGACCTTATTTTCACTCCACCTCCTCAATTTACCTATATATATCATAAGAGGAGCACATTGTTTTTGTTGGTTGAATACTTATTGAATGTAAATATTTGTTGAGACTGCTAAAGCTCTATTAGTAATTGAAGAAAGATAGGTTGAGAAGAGAAGTTTGAAGCTATAAAGACGTACTGGACTTGAAGATTGTAACTGGTTTGAACATGAAATATACAAGCTGATTTATGGGATCCTGGTCTATGTCATTGGTGATGTTTTTTTTACTGTAATTGTTATTTTACTTATGTTTCCATATTTTCCACTTTCTCTGATAAAAAAAAACAAACATAGATTAGGATTTACTTCTAAAAGTACCCTAAATATCATTGATAAGCTTTATCTTTATGTTTTATTCTGATTGTGTTTTGAAGATAATTCAATAGAGTATAACTAGTGAAGTGTTGGTGAGCCCATGTTTACTGAGTACAACTTGAGATATTGTTTTTGAAAGATTCCCTAAAAGTATGCAAAAAAAAGGATAGGTTCAAATTCCTTACCTGATCTTAGGCTACTTTTTATGTTCATCTTGAATGTTTTCCTTTGAGAATATGCTGAAAGAAGGCTAGGTTAAAAGTCCTTACTTGATCTTAGGCTATTATTTATTTTATCTTAAATGTTTTACTTTGAGAGTATGTTGAAAGCATGATAGGTTCAAAGTCCTTACCTGATCTTAGGCTGCCCTTTATTTTCTCATATGTTTGCTTATTTCACCACACTTCTTAATGTTCTATATCACAAATCAAGCTAAAAAGATCCTTTGATATAGATGACTTGCCCCATGGACCACTCTTGAAACTTGTTGTGTAGTTAAATCCTTTTGTGACTCCATAGCCCAATGGATTGATATTGTTTCTTACCTATCCTATAAGATGAACCATTCTGTCAACCTGTTCACACCTTTAGCCTTCAAAAGACTTCCTTCATTTTGATGATATCCCACCCAACCAAAACCAAAAAAAACCTTTGTACTTCATAACTAGCCTAATATAATATCATAAGCCTTAAAGATATATCATTTGAAAACACTTATATAGAGAGATCTCTCTCTAAATCCAGGAGGGTTGGATCCTAGGATTCCAAAGTGGTTCTGATGTAGGCTCTGCAGTGTTTGTTCTTTCCAATCTTGAAAACTACAGAGACCTAACATAGTGGCGACTCCGCTGGGGAATTCTGAGTGAATTACATCTTGTACATCCTTAAGACCTCAGAGGACCCAGAACATTTCAGATTGGTATTTAAATAAATCAATGGTGGTGGACCATAAAACATTTTACCTTCAAAAAGATAAAAATTTCCACCTGGCGACTCCACAATTCTCAAAAGACCTAATGAATCCACTGGTAGAAGACTTTGAACTAGTTGAATGGACACAGTGACCTCTTCTCTGATTTACAAACATGGATTCAAGTATCGATCCAAAAGCAAAAAAAAATTCCATTATGGAAAAAATGATGTACATGGTTGAAAAAATAATGGATAGGTATGAGGCCAATTTAAATATTGATGATCTAGAGCAGCCCATGCTTTTCCCTGATCAAGAACAAACTCAACCACTACAGCACCTAGACAATGAGCAAGACATGTATGATGATCAAGACTTTATAGAAGGTGAGGAGGAAGGTTGTCAAGAAATTCCTGATTTCCTACCTATAACTTGTGTTTTACTGTTAAAAGAACTTTACGACCAAAATGAAAATACTAATAGTGAGCAATGGTTTGAGGAAACAAGTAGCCACTTAAAAAATGCAGAATCTGAAGTGGAAGGAGAACCACCACATATAGGGACTCTCCCTCTATGTTACAACTCATTTCAGATTTTAAGAAGAGAGTGGCATCCTGACAATGTAATAGAAACAATTCATGAAACTAAAACTAAATATCACAAAGATCAAGAAGAGTTGTTTGAGAGTGGAAAAGATCAGGAAATAGAAGATAATCCTCAAGGTTTCCCTGCAAGCATGAGTATTGATTCACTAGAAGAGGCTCAAGAAGACATCCAACCTCAAAACCAGTTAACACAAGAGAAAGAGGACTGCTTTACTTCTGTCTATGCTGAAATATAAATCCCTCATTTGACAGAAGGAGAAATTGATCAAATACTAAATAAACAGCTAGCCTCTGAAAATTTTTACAAAAAAAACACTCTTGCCCATTCACCTAAGGAACTTTGTTGTAAAAATTTAGAAAGTTCCCTTGTAAACCAGAATAAAGAAAGACCTGCTGATAATCCAGTATGCTTGATTGGTGACATTACTTATATTAATGATTTTCCTAACTTTGATTTGTCTGATGATGATTCTCTACAAACAGAAGTTGATCTTGCATGACCAACATTAGTAGATTTGTGGGAGGAAGATCAGTTCCACCAACTCCGAGAAAGTAATGAGCCAAAGCAGGCTATTTATGATACTGATGAAGAAAGCTTTAAAAATGCAGAAGAGGGCGAAGAATCTCTGAATATTTTCTCCGCTCCATTACAACTCATCAGTAACAGTTTTCATGTGATTGGGAACCAGCAGTATTTCAACTCAAAGGTTGAGGAGGAAAACAATGAAGAATTTCTTGAGCATGATTAATATAAGGAACCTTCTCCTGAAAGGGTTGAGGTAATAAAAGATACCTTGCTCAAGAATATGACGATCTCTTCACAAAGTACAATCCACTGAATTAGAGCATACCAGGACTACAAGAGGACAACACTGCCAAATATGATGAGTCCTCCAGTTCAGATCGCAATGAGGATGAAGAAGGTTTTCTTTCTCAAAAGAATCTTTTTCTTGATCCAGTGGAAGAAAAAATAGCCTTAGTGGAAAATTACTTGTCAAATACTCCCAACCAGGTATTATTTCAAGATGCCTTTTCTCATTTTTTGAAGAAATTTGAGGAAGGGATAGAGATTTTTAGGAAGTGTATCACCAAATGCAACAATTTTTTTTAACACTGCTACTAAAGAACAAGTGAGATGGGAGTGGCCTTGTCTGTCCAACATGCTCAAAGAGATTAGCAAAGACTAGTCATGGAACCATCTGATAGAGTGGATGTATTGGAAAAGAGATTTTGTCAGCTAAACATGTAAATATTTTAGAGTTAGATTAGGGTAGGTAGGAATGTTAATAAAGCTCAGCCTTTGAGAATTTAGTTAGTTTTTTAAATTGATTTGAAAGAAATATGAAAAATACAAAAAACACTAGAAAAAGAGAAAAAGAGGGCAGAAGTAAAAGCAGAAAGGTACAGCCCCATACCAAAAAAGAAAATAAAATCTGAAAGTGTGCAAGCTTAAATGCCACTACCAAAAGAGAGCACTGCTATTTAGTCATACAGTCTAATGATGACTATATAGATTTCAATTTACTGCTGATAGGTTAGTGAATCATATTTTCCAAACTGTTTAATCTTAGCTTATCAGTAGATTAGATTAGGATAGAAAGAAATGGCTCTAATCAGATCAAAACTAGAGCCAAAGAGAAAAGAAAAGAACTGGTCCTAACATGTTGAAAAATTGAACCAGGTGAACAAGAAGACAACTCTAAAAAGATCAAAACCAGAGCTGAGGAAAGAATGAAGGATGTTCTTAATTTTCAGATCTTAAGCCTTCACAATTTTGTTTTGAATTTCTGTAAATTTCAGTCTATGTGCAGCTTGTATTTATGCCATAGTTTGAACAGCAAATCAGACAACTTAATCCTGGTTTGGCTGTGTTTTAATTTTCTGCTTTAGAATATAGAGAATAAAATCTGTCAGACAACTTAATCCTAGCAGATAGTAGCTTAGGTAGAGAATAAATGAGTTCAACTGTTTAATCTGGACTCATGGAATAAATAAGGGTAGATTTAGATTAGTTTTTTGTTTTCAGTAAAAGAATAAAATGTTGATGTCAAAAGGTTTGCAAGTCAAAGTGCACCTTATGAAGAAATTTTTTAAGGAAAATAGGCTGTGTAGGTAGAATGTTTGGGGGAAAACTGATTTGTTATGATGTAATGATTGATCGTCTTTTAAAGCAACAAAGGGACATGTTTGTATTCCAGAAATAAATCTCTGAGGTTCTTGACACCTCCCAGGAGCTACCATCCCCAAGTGGAGCCACTGTTAGCCATCAATAAATTTTGTCATAGCTGATGATGGCTAAAACAAGTCTTTAGTCTTCAAGAAACAAGTTTTAAGCAAAATTGTGACTTATTGAAGCCTCTCTATGTTCTTTATCCTCAAGGATCCAACCTTCATTCAAAATCCTTCAAGAAACCCTGCTGTTACAAAAAAGGGTTGTTTTTCAGACTATTTTCCATCAAGTTCATCTTCATGACCTCCTCTCCATTTCATCATTTGTTACTCATCTTCACCCACCCTAAACATTCATCTATTCCTCTAAAAACCTTAATTTACCCTCCATTCCCTTAAAAAACCTTTTTTAACCATGAAATCCCCTTTTACTTGGTTAAAAACCCTCTTTTCTTCCTATCGGAACCTCAAGAACACTAAAAAACCCAAAAAACCCACTTTAGGCCTTATTCCACTCTTTTATATTAAAATATAGGCTTTAAGCCCCTTAGGGCTTAAGCCTTCAGCCCCTTCTGAATATAACCATAGCCGAGAAGCGTCGGCTAGGTCTCAGCCCTTCTTCTTTCCCGCCCCGTCACTTAAACTTTTCTCCTGCCTCGCTTAGCCCTACAACCGAGTGCTTAAACCCTTCGCTCCCTTTCCTTATTTTCTTCTCGATAGATCTGGACCGTCGATCTCACCAGATCGAACGGTAGCCGGAACCCCTCTGCTTCCCCAACTCCTCTTCCACCACCTCCCCCAGGAAGCCATCACCACTGTAGATATTATTGATCTAACGGCTACCGCGCTCCCCACTTCTCCTCCTTCTCCCGAAGCATACTCCTGCTACCAAAAAAAATAGCCTACATCACCCCCTCAGCCCCACCTTCCACCAACGAAACCATCTCCCAATCTCTACTTGCCACCTGGCCTCCACTACCTCCTCACACACCGCGCAACTTTCCAACCTTCGCGCTCATCCACGACCATAGATCTTTGGCCTAAAGATCAATCGGTCCCAAGTCCATTTCGTGCTCAAATCTGCAAAAGAGCTAATCGTGCAAGTTCAACACGGAAATAGCAGTTTTTGCCTAGACACGTGTCGCCCGATGGGAGATATCATGTTTGTTTCGCGCTAAACTGCTTACCACCCTTTGCATGCGCAAAAACCATTCATGGTTTTCCAAAAACTGCCTCCACTATTATGCGCCAAAATTTAAATTTAAACCCCGTTTTCGTAGGTTTCATCCATGGAACCTCCTCCCTCACACATTTTCACCTCTGCACTACCCTTTTGCCCTGCGCCAAGCCTCCGAAGCAGTTTAGCCATGAAAATGTAGGTTTTATTGATGTTTTTTTTTCCGTTTACAAGTTTTAACGACAACCTATAATGTTAAAGGGTCCTCCACAGCCAGACCAGTGACAGAAACCCCCCAGGATGATGATCCTTGGGGTTTAAAAGTGCAAAAGGGGATTTATGTGGCTTTCAACTGTTTTGTCAGTGACTTATGAACGCTGGTAAAAAAATGAAACCCTCAGCATGCCAAAGATACCTGTTCACAACAAAAAGGAAAAGACAGTGAAGATTAGAGACAAAGGATCAAAAGCTAACTCAACGGATTGAAGATAAATACACATTTTAAAGGATAAAATAGTTGAGAAAGGACAGAAAGCCCAAAATATGACTAGAAGAAGCCTTAAAGCACAAATTAAAGATTAATATCAGTGATTAAAGAGTTAAAGAGACAGATCAGTAAGGAAGGCCTCCAAATGTCACATCAGTGAGGAAATTAATCCTTAGAAATGCCACCTGCCAGCTTATTTGCCTCAAAAGAACACAAAGTTAATGCACAGTCAGAGATATTTGCCAAAAACAGATCAGAAAGTAATTGCCAGCCTACCAAAAGCCTCCAAAGTCAACAAAAGTGACTGAAGTTGATGAAACTTAATGAAAAAATCAATTAACAGAGTTAAGACATTAGAAATATTCTCCATTTGGCCTCCCAAAGGTCGAGAAGCATTTACTCTATATTAATTGAATAATTAGACCTTCTTTTCACTCCACCTCCTCAATTTACCTATATATATCATAAGAGGAGCACATTGTTTTTGTTGGTTGAATACTTATTGAATGTAAATAGTTGCTGAGGCTATTGAAGCTCTGTTAGTAATTGAAGAAAGATAGGCTGAGAAGAGAAGTTTGAAGTTGTAAAGACCTACTGGACATGAAGATTGTAACTGGTTTGAACATCAAATATACAAGTTGATTTATGGGATCCTGGTTTATGTCATTGGTGATGTTTTTCTTACTATAATTGTTATTTTACTTATGTTTCCATATTTTCCACTTTCTTTGATAAAGAACAAAAAACGTAGATTAGGATTTACTTCTAGAAGTACCCTAAATCTCACTGATAAGCTTTATCTTTATGTTTTCTTCTAATTGTGTTTTGAAGATAATTCAATAGAGTATAACCAATGAAGTGTTGGTGAGCCCATGTTTACTGAGTACAACTTGAGATATTGTTTTTTAAAGTTTCCATAAGAATATTCCAAAAGCAGGATAGGTTCAAAGTCCTTACCTGATCTTAGGCTACTTTTTATGTTCATCTTGAATGTTTTCCTTTGAGAATATGTTGAAATAAGGTTAGGTTATAAGTCCTTACTTGATCTTAGGATATTCTTTATTTTATCTTAAATGTTTTCCTTTGAGAGTATGTTGAAAGCAGGATAGGTTCAAAGTTCTTAGCTGATCCTAGGCCGCCCTTTGTTTTCTCATATGTTTGCTTCTTTCACCACACTTCTTAATGTTCCATATCACAAATCAACTTAAAAATATCCTTTGATATAGATGACTTGCCCCATGGACCACTCTTGAAACTTGTTGTGCAATTAAATCCTTTTGTGACTCCATAGCCCAATGGATTGATATTGTTTCTTACCTATCCTATTAGCTGAACCATTCTGTCAGCCTGATCACACCTTTACGCTTCAAAATACTTCCTTCATTTTGATGATATCCCACCCAACCAAAACCAAACAAAACCCTTGTACTTCATAACTAGCCTAATATCATATCATAAGCCTTAAAGATATATCCTTTGAAAACACTTATATAGAGAGATCCCTCTCTGAATCCAGGAGGGCTAGATCCTAGGATTCCAAAGTGGTTCTGCTATAGGCTCTGCAGTGTTTGTTCTTGCCAATCTTACAAACTATGGAGACCTAACAAGTACAACCAAGCTTCGATGTTGCGGTCTCCTCCAACAAGGTTCCTGCGGAGCGCGTCTCACAAAGCTCATCAGGAATTCGGATGGGGCTCTCTCTACGAAATTCTCCTTGGTTCTACCTTCTCGAAAGCGATTACTCAGCTATAGTATCCCTTGTCCAAGTTTAGCTTCTTGGCTATATGTTCAGCTAGATTTTTTAAAGGGAGAAGGCTTGTTTATATAGAGGAAGGAGGGAAGGTTAGGATCCCTATAATCATGGAGGGGAGTCATATCTTCAAGAATGTTCTAAAACCATTACCTAAAGGAAGAGATTCGTGGCCTATCAAGTTTAACCACTTGCTGTGACTCATCCCTGAGGTGGTTAAAGGAAACTTCTACTTCTAATTTGTTAAAAAAAATTCCCAAAAATGTTGGCGCGGGCACAAAAAAGAGACAGAGCGCCAACTGGCGCGACCTCTAATGTACATCCTCCACATTGACGCGAGGGGTGAATTGGCTACCCGTGTCAATGAAAAAACATAGGTTTTTATGGGCTTTATGAGGAAATGTTCATCAGGAGAAATGATGTCCTTGAAAAAGGCTGCAAAGAAGGTGTTCATAGAGTATGACACTACTCACAGGTCATGGGAAAGACCCTCCAATATGTGGGGCGAGGGATTGCAGGTACGGTGACAAAATTTTGTGTAACAGTAACAGTGTGGTAAACATGAGGTTGGGAAAAAAGAGGAGGCATGTCGTATCCTGGATACGTGCTACCAAGAGGGGGAAAAGTGCAGGAGGTGCTAGCCCCACCATGAGGAAAGCCATAGCCCATGGGAGGTTGAGAATATGGATTAGAGAGAGCTCCAACAATATCGTCGGCGACATGAGATGCCCCTGGTGTGTTGGCACCACCAAGCCTGGTAATATCAGGTAGAACGATATAAAAATAACCCGATTGAACATAGATCAGGTTATATTTTAACGCAATTTGGAGAGCGACTTCTTTGGTTTGAGGAAAGTGCGATGCGGCATATTTTTCGATAAGTGGAAAAAGAGATATGAGGAACCAGTCCATGTAGACATGGTCTTCGAAAGTAGGAGCTTGACATAGGCTGTTTCTTCTCCGCCATTCTTGGACATGATCAGAAAGGTGGGTCGCAGATGATTTGTTTGAAAATTAAATATTATAGAGCAATGAAACACATAAAATATGCGGAAAATACAAGCACACAAAACAAATAAAACTAGAGAGACACAGATATACGTGGTTCACCTAGTTTGGGCTACGTCTACCCCGAACAACTAGTCCTTCCTTTCTATTATCCAGAAAAATGAAGAGACAAAACCTACAACAGATCCACTGTAATATCCTCTGTTCTCTCTCATAGTCTCCCTATCTATTTCCCACTCAGGGAATACACATATAATACACAGCCGCAATACAATACCCTCATACAAAGAGAGGGGTTGTCTTCTAGGGAAAAAAACCCTAAACTAAACATAACTTCTACCGTTAGATCATCCGCCTAATCAACGGCCCAGATTGACTATAAATTACTATACTTTTACAAGGCAATTTTACATCTGTTTTTAGCTTCGGGGGCGCTGCCCCCGAAACCCCTGCCGGGGGACTGCTAGCCCCCGGACCCCCCAGCCTGGGGGTTAGCCCCCCCGGACCCCGCTGGGGGGGACAAGTCCCCCCCGCTGCAAGGGTGTACAATTTTTCTAGGGTATACATCTAGCTAAAACAAGGATCTTTGAATCAGGATGAAAATCAGGCTCCACACCCAACACGACTGACAAAAAGAAGTCAAGAGTTCGATACCCGTGTCGTAATGAAGGGGAAGCTAGAAGTAAGAAAAAAAATCCTAGGAAAGAGTCACAAATGTGGTATGAGAGGAAGGGGCCGTATCAAAATACCACTTATAAGCTTCACCTATAAGTGTTCGTTGGAACAACCGAAGACGAATAGAGTCATCAGTAATGGAGTTAGACGAACACCACATGTGGAAAGATCGAACATGATTTGAAGGATCTTCTCTAGCAAGGCCTTCAAACTTCAGGATGTCGGTAGGGAGCTTCGTTAGCATAGCAGGCCAACTAGTGTCATGGTGTATAGGGTCATTTATCAACTAGTCAAAATCGGGGAGGTTGAGGCCCACCATGAAGGGGAGCAAGGGCGCAGCTAGGGCAGTGACCGTTGCAGTCCCACTAGTGGTATTCCCAGCATGAGGGCCAAGGTTACCACCAGCTTTAGGTCCTGCACTAGACATGGTGAAGGTGACAGGGGGAGAATTGACGGTGGAATGAGAAGGAGAACCCAATGGACCAGAAGAAGAGTCGGAGTGCGGACTTGGTGGAGGAATAACTTGAATCCTACGCGGAGGAGTAAGTCCTCCTACCAGAAGCTGAGGATGAAGTCCAAGAATTATCTGGGATAAACACCTTGGTGGTGCAATGATGACTACACAAACACAGCACAAAGGAAAAAGAGGCCGACAAGGGCAGGGAGGTGTGGGATCAATTGATTACAATGTCAAAACAAGGGCAGAGAGGTGCATGATCAATTGATTTCAATGTTTTAGAGTATTTTATTGGCGGTGTTAACCAAGCCCTTTTTCTCTTAGGGTGTGTGTGTGAAGTGTGTAAATTTTAATTTTTAAACCCAGACGTTTGTAGAGAAAAATAAAAAGTGTGTTGTATAGCTGCAAATAAACCTGCAAATGACAGTATATAAGCCTGCAAAAACAGAAAAATAAACAGCTAATAATGCAATAATCTAAACCCAAGGAGGTGGGCCTGTAAAAAACTAGTTTGTAGGCGAGTAAAAAGATAATAAAAACACACTAAAATAGCCAATATATCTAAGGTCAGGAGGGACAGGGATCTAAAGGACAAATCTGCTGGAAAGTGGTGCAGAAAACAACAACATATCAGAGGAAAAATTGTTGTAAATGAGGTGGCGAAAAAATATCTCCTGGAGGGAAATGGAGTGAACCCTAGAGGAAAACCCAAACAAAGCTAAATGAGGTGATTTGGATGGATAAAAAGTTGATCTGAAGTGGATATAAAGGTGAGGTATTACATCTAAAAAAATGGTTGAACACTCTGAAATTTTAGATAACCTGCAACAGCAAAACCTCTTCCACAGAAAGTGGAGGGTATCGAAGCCCTAGTGGGCTAGGTTCCCACTTAGTTGAGAAAAAAAAAATAGGTATATGTCCAAAATGGGTGGATACGGAGGTCAGACAACCCTGAACAGAGGGTCAGACAAACCCAAAAAACTTTCAGAAAAATCCCTGCAAAAAGTCCAGGTCACAGTTTCTGACCTGTTTTGAGCAGAGGTTGCAGTTTTTGGGCTAAAAGGTGCATCCTGAGGGTCTAGGTCACATTTTTTGGGCCAAAAATTATGACCTGCACTTCTAGCACTCTCGGCAGTAGATTTTAGAAAAAGTTGTTGTCTCAGCTGCAGCTGATTTCTGTCACCTACGCAATAGGTCCGAAAACACGCGGAAGTTAGAATTTTTATTGTTTTAGGGTTTTATAGGTTAAAAACAACATCAAGAAAAGAAAAAAAAAGGGGCTGAAGAGAAATATTAGGGTTTGAAGTAGCTGGATATGAAAGGATCAGAAAAACGACAACGGTCGTAATCGTAAACCCGTGTGGAGTCGCTAGTTGTTAGTATGAATCTTAATTCCAAGCGTATGAAAAAAGACCACTTTAGCTATGCATAAAAAACATCCCCAACAACACATATGACTGCCAATATCTTTAGATTTGCAGTTAGGTGATCAAGACAAATGTTGCAAAAATATAGATCTATGTAATAAAAGATATTAAACAGTAGAAAAAACAAGATTTACTCCATGAATCCAATATAAAAGACAAGAAAATGTTGAATGAATTTTGTATTAAGAGCACTTGGGAGGAAAACACAGGAGGGTGTTCCTAGTTCTCCTCAATGGGATGGGTTCTTGTAAGTCCTCATCACTTCAGATCTAAAATTCCTGTCTCTTGATGGTGTAGAAAACCCAAACAAAAATGGTGGCAAAATTTGACTATGATGGTGGATCAATAGTCAAACCAAAAGTATAGATCCAGAGTGATCTTTAGGCAAAAAAAGGTGATAAATGAATGGAAAAACCCTTATATTTATAAGAAAATATTAAGTTAGTCTAGATATTAGTGCATAATTAAAATATTATTAACCAAATCAAGATCCAACTTTTATGGAATATTTTATTATATTTGTTGAAGGGAAAAGGAATTTGGCTTGGGTTAAATCCCTTTATTTGTACATAATAAATAAATAAATGATTTTTTTATCATTTTAAGGATGTGGTTGAGTAATAATCAAATAAATAATAATTTATTTAATTATTTAAAGGTGATTTAGTCATATTTAACAAATAATATTATTTAAATAAGGTTTAAATAATTATTCTTAGAAAATAATAAGATAAATGATGATTTATCTAATTAATTTCCTTGTTTTGAGTTAAATATAACGAGGAATATTAATTAAACTGTTGTTTAACTAATTATTCCTTGAGGAAAATCAAACAAATATAGATTTATTAAATATTTCCTCATGGGGTTTCCTGTTTAAAGCATAAACAACTTAATAAATGTGGTTTACTAAGTTATTTTTTCATAGTGAATGCAATTTTACTTAGGGTAAAATTGGTCTTACATGGTGTACCTGGTTCCATCTAATAACAATGTGTTAGATGACCAAAAATGGTGTAACGCAAAGGATCTCCAGAAAGAGGTTGGGGAGGGGGGAGAGGTGGAAGCGGTGGTAGGGGAAGAAGGAAGCTAATTTTCTACAACTGCGGAGACATCGAACATTATGCACAAGACTGCCCAAACCCCGCACGACAATCCTACAAGAATTGTAGGAAATTTGATCATGTAATTGAAGATTATCTGGTGTTGATTGCTAAAATGTAGGAAAAACAACAGACACCAACGCAAAACATACAACGGGGTTATGGCTGAGCCATGTGACGAAGGTCCAAGTGTAACTTTCATTACATGTAGTGGAATTACTACAGGAGGAAGCGAAGAGAAGGCCAATATAGAACCAATAATCAGAAAAGTAGCCAGAAAAAGGAAAGCCTCAACCTGCAGAAAGAAAAAGAGACTTTAATCGAAGCCAGAAAGTGGTTTCCTGGGGAAGAAACAACCACTTTGAGACCTATCAGGGAACCAAATGATGACTATGAAGTTAAGCCATTCTTACAAGCTTGAATTAAGCTACTACACAATAAGAAGGTAGTAGATAATCTCCAGGCACTAATAGACAGCTGCACAGAAAAGGAGGGTTTGCAGATAGAATCCAAGGCTATAAAAAAAGTTTACAAGAAGAAGAAGAGAATGGGTAGGGAGATGTGCATGACGGTACATATTGGGGAATACAAGATGGACTAGGTTATCTTAGACCTGGGTTCCAATGCAAACTTCTTACTTAAAAAAACTTGGAAGAAGATGGGAGAGGCAATGTTGGAATGGTCCACCATTTAGTTACGCAGGGCTAATCAACAAAAGATCATCCCTCTGGGTAGGTTTTTGCAATTTGAGGTTGACATCCCAAGAGTAAAGGTACGTGTTGACTTTGAGGTTATACAAATAGTGGATGATGTAGAACCATACCCTGCATTGTTAGGATTGGATTGGGCCATTGATATGGGAGGTATCATCGATATAAAGTGCAAAATCATGATCTTTGAGAATAATTTTACGCGGGTGATCGTCCCATTGGATCCGGTAGGAGAACGGTACGTAGATAAAGTGCGTGAAGGGGATGATTTTGACCATATCTATAAATTGACTGCACGAGATGAAGACTAGATCAAACCTACGGTTGATGTCATGCTAAACTGGGAGAAGGATAGCTCCTATTTTTTTTATTCTAATGGCGAAATGGATAACTGGTAGAAACAATTGCATGACATCTCTACCCTATGTTGCCTCAAGATTACAAAGAGCTTCTGGTGCATCTCCTCTAAGGTAAGGCAAATACCCTACTTTGATGATTCTGGTAGTTTCAAAGAATTTTAGAAGTAGTAGTCAAATTCGTCCCCAAGGAACGAATATTCTGGGCACTGGACTTGGCTATGCGCGAAACTCCAGCATGCTGGTGGGAAACACACAAGGGAAATTTCCAAGAATGGAAGGAATGTAGACATATGATGATGTTGTGCTTTGAACCCTCTATCATTCCACCCATTAAATTATTCTATGGACGAGGAGACCCACGCAAGCACCTGGCCAGATGGATCGATGTATGGGATGAGAAAACATGGAATGAATGGGTTCATAGGTTTTTCCACTCATTATGCCCACCCCCACAACCCGGTATATAGAGGTTGAGTTACACTGAGGCACTTGTTGGAGCGGGGTCCCCTAACTACAATTTTGGGTGCAATTTGGAAATATTTTGTAATAGTTTAGTCTAGCGCAGGGGCTTTGGGGCAGGCCAAAGTCCCTAAGGAATTGTAATGGGTCAAAAGGTAGACCAAGGGTCCGCAAACCACGGTTTGCAGACCATAGAGTAGTGCATGATAATATAGTATAAGTAGATGTACATATCGAGTCTAAAATATAAGTTTAAGTCTGGATTAAGCTTGGATACGAATCTGTGATATCTGCAGTGTGGATTTTCTGTGTAAGGGCTCGTGCTAGCTGTGTGCATGGAGACCCTAAGTCCTAATGTGTGCGGACCCCGTTGGTTGTGTGCATGGGTTGGTAAAGAGTTTGTAAGAAGAATATGAATACTAATGAATGAGAAGACAATTTTGATGATATCTGAGTAACTCCGTGTTATGATTATTAGCTGCTCTATATGTTATTTCTGACATTATGACTATTTATTGAATACTGATGATTAGTGATGTGCACGTGGATGTGATGCTTTAAAAGGGTAATTACTTCTTAGATCTGGTTGTGTTTTGTACTATTGCATCTGGTTACTAGTTAACTTATAGTTTATGAGCTTTGCTTGAGTCATTTCATCAATATATTGTTAATGGTTTCTGGGTTAGGGCTTCTCTAGTGCAGGCCTGTTAGATATGAAGGGACCCACTCAATTAAATTTCTCTCTCTCTCAGGGTGTGGAAACATGGTTCCAACACCCTCCCATACTACTTTGGGTGAGACCTTGACCTGCGAAAGGAGGCCATTGCCAAAAGGGCTAGTAGTACAAGGGTTTGTTGGTAAACCTTAAATCTGAACCTGGATCATGACCCCTTAAACCAACAAATAGTTGTGTTTTCGGGACTGGGAGAATTTTGAGAGAGAGATCACGTAATGCCATGGGGTCATTGGAAGCCTTTGAAACCTGAGCTTGAGGACTGGTTTGAAAATAAGATTCAAGAATTTTCCCTAAAATAAAATAGGAGTAAGAAGATATCTGCCGAAGAGTGGAAGAACAAGTACATTTTTACAGAGGTACACGAAATCTTCTTCGTAACCTTCACACACAAACTACAGGAGTGGCTGGAAAGGTTATCAGAGTTCCAAACCTATTGGAAAGAAGATCAGATCACACAGTGGACCCTTGAATTGATCCAACAATTGGAGAAGGTTGATAACAAGATCACCCAAATTTTAGATCGTTGGGTTGATAGCGTGTTGGGTGGATTTGTAACTGAGTTTGCAGTCGATCAATTTGTGTCCTATTCTGAAGTAGAGTGAAGGTTTTTCAAGGGATTTAGGGGTAAATTCTTGCAAACATTGTCGTTGCTGATTAAGATGTTATTGTGTGAAAAATGTGTCTTGTGCAGTCACATCGAGTGAATGACCTCCGATCATAGAAAAAACATGACTCGAAGCAATAAATACTACCAGGTTAATCAAGAATGGGATAGATCAGTATAGTCCTCTAAGGGATCCATCTGATCTAAATAGAGGCAGGGTTGTGCACGCAGAGACTAGTCCCCCGACTACGCCACCATCAAACTCACGCAAAGGTAAGAACTCTCCTACCCCACCTTCGCCACCACCTATAGACAATATGGTTGTGCACACGAAGTTATCCACCTTTAAGGGTGTAGGGGATGAGGATATGGATCAGTTTTGGTTCATGGAAGATTCGATGCAGACCACGTAGAATGTTAATAATGATGCTGTAAAAAGAGTGCAACTATCTATAGCCCTTGAAGGGTGGAATCTGGACTGGTTCATGGGATACATTGGTCAGCGTGTGGATCTTTCAATACAAGACATTAAGGATGCCCTAAAATAGTAGTTTCAGAAGCCTAAGTCCTACTACCAATGCATGGTAGAGTTGAAATATTTTAAGCAGGGACCTACAGAGTCTGTCTAGGAAGCTGACCAGTGGCTGAAGAAAGTCATCAGTGATGGAGGATTTGTCTATGAGGAGAAACAACATAAGGATTGGTTTATCACCATGCTATTACCACATCTACCTAGACGTATGGGTTATTAGAAGATTGATTTAGAAGAAGATGCACTGTAGATTTCCATGAAGCTAGAAGTTGCGCCAAGGGATGATGATCAATTTTGGGCACTGCAGATCGAGAGCCAGCTAGAGGCGATGAACTTAGAAATTCAAAATTTGCGAAGGGATCGGGGTAAGGAAGCTAGCTAGCACAGATGTTTGGTGCATACGTTGTAGGGTATCAGGCCACACTAAGGATCATTGCCCTCTGCTATTATATTATATGCAAGATGGGCACCAATTCCACTGCGCCCTAGAGACATTTCTAGACCAAGTATCCCCACACTATGGTGCACTGACTTTCAGGTAGCAGGAAGACATGATACAGACCACTACCCACGATTAGGAGCCTATTTCCCATAACTGAAGCAACAATGGTGCAGATTCTTCTCTTTAGTGGGTCACGACAAGCACAACTGCAGAACATTCAACCTGATGATCGATAGGGGAAACCTATACAGGGTGTGGGTGGACCCTTCGTCACCTGTATCTCCCTCTAGACAAGGAGGATCCCTTGCTAGAGGACAGGGAGGAGGGAGAGGCAGAGGCATAGGTTGGGGAAGAGGGCAACTAATTTTCTATGACTGCGAGGGTGTTGGACATTATGCAAGAGATTGCCGAAACCCTGTGCGCAAATCCTACAGGTATTGCAGATAGTTCGATCATCTAATTGAAGATTGTCCTGTGCTGATAGCAAAAATGCAGGAGAAACAATAGACTCCAATGCAAAATGTACAATGGGTTAAGGAGAAACCGCACAACGATGGGCCTAGTGTCAATGTAATTACGCGCAGTGGCATTGCCACCAGAGGAGATGAAGAAAATGTTATGGCCAAACCACTGATCAGAAAGGCCACTAACCAATAGGAAAGCATGGACCTACAGAAGCAGAAAGAAACCTTCATTAGAGCTAGGAAGGATTTTTCTGCATCCACTTCAAGGACTTATGTGGATCTGAAGGCAGATGAAGCAATTAATCCATTCCTTCAAGCATTTATGAAGTTATTGTGAAACCGAAAGGCGGTGGAGAATCTCTAAGAATTAATAGAAATTTGTACAAAAAGGGATGCCCCCCAAGTGGAGGTTAAAGTTGTAAATAAAATATATAAGAACAAGAAAAGGATTGGTCAGGAGATGTGTATGACTATTCAAATTGGAGAATATGAAATGGACCAAGTAATCTTGGGTATAGGATCTGATGCCAATGTCCTGCCCAAGAAAACATGGCAAATAATGTGAGAATCTAAATTGGAGTGGTCCACCATCCAACTATTATGGCTAACTAGAAGAATATCATTCCATTAGGAAGGTTGTCGAAGGTTGTAGTAGACATTGCTGGAGTTAAGCTCTATGTAGATTTTGAAGTAATCCAGATTATAGATGATGTGGAATCTTACCCTGCGCTCTTAGGACTATATTGGGATATTGACATGGGAGGTATCATCAACCTGAAAAGGAGGACCATGATCGTTGAGAATGATGGTATGCGGGTAATAGTCCCCCTAGATCAAGCAGAAGGTGAATGATATACATATTTGGTGCGTGAAGAGGAGGATATCGACCACATTTATAAACTGACTGCACGGTATGATGATTAGATCCA
This sequence comes from Pinus albicaulis, assembly GCA_034641835.2. Classification (NCBI taxonomy): domain Eukaryota; kingdom Viridiplantae; phylum Streptophyta; class Pinopsida; order Pinales; family Pinaceae; genus Pinus; species Pinus albicaulis. The sequence goes on along the minus strand of CM076583.1, from coordinate 497,849,574 downwards.
GCTGATGGAATTTTGTGCTGGGAGAAAGACAACGCATGTCTCTCAGACTCGGATGGCGAGATAGAAAATTGGCAGAACTAGTTGCATGACGTAACTACTTTGCGATGCCTCAAGATCACAAAGAGCTTCCAATGAATCTCCTCAGAGGTAATAGAACTACCCTACTTTGATGGTTCTGGTATTGTTAATAAATTTCTTAAAGCATTAGAAGCATATTTCCCTGAAGAACAGAGATTTTGGGCACTTGATTTGGCTATGCGCATGACCCCTGTGCGGTAGTGGGAAACCTGTTAAGTCTCCATTTTGCCTATTTTTGTACACCCTTTCCAAGCTTTAATTCTCTTATTTATGAACTCCTTCTGGCCTTAATTATTCTTATTTCAGCCATATTATCTATTTTTGGCTAAAAGGGTACTATGAGCCTAAGGTATGTTAAATTAACTTAATAAGTGTCATTTTGCCTTAGACTTAACGTATTCTTTGATCTAGCTGTAACTATTACTGAATTACTACTTCCACTGATCTATAACTTATGTGCAATTTTTTTTTATTCAAAGTAGTTCCACAAAATCTTGAAGACAGCTCGTGCAGCCACATTTCCTACATCCGTTGCAGATTTGTTGCAGTTGTTCCGGATTTCCTGCAGCCATTGGGGATTTCCTGCAGCAACATCATCGATTTATTGTATTCTACTTATTTCTAGATCCAGCGAAGACTTGTGTTTTGTAGGAAATTGGTTGCACATGAAGAATATTCCATTGGCTGCTTCGAACCTCTTTTTGGAACAACCCAAATTTGCATATTTTCCCCTCGAACCAGATTTCTTACAACTTCCGCTATGTAACATAAAATATCTAATCCATGCTTTCAATCATGGATTAAACTTAATAGAAGCTAAGTTAGATAGCCTAGATCTGTATTATTGGTTGATAGCTTATATTAGTAATTCAACCCAAATATGGGCTTTAGAGATTGTATCAAAGGGGATGTATTTCACATTGTAAAGGGTTATTTTGTTGTGATTTCTACTGATAGACAATATATCATATTGTACTTGGTTGTATATTTTCATATTAATATAAATCTTATGTTCTTTCCATTTTTGTGAGCAACCTCTTCAATTTTTAAAGGGGTTGTGAGTGAGGGATGGCCCCCTTCGCTCACAACTCCTGCAATGCAGTGTGTGTGTGTTCCATTTCTTTTTATGCAACAATAATTATTTTACACAACTAATGTATTCTTTCTTAAGTTTCAGCAGTAGAATGTTAATTGATTATATGATTTAATTTCTGATGTTAATGTGTTAATTCCATTTGATCAATGTTTGGATTCATTATTGTTTAAATTGATTTCCAAATTTTTGTAATTTGATCTTTTAACTTTTCCATGGTCAATATCAGCAACACCAAGAGCTGTAGCAGGATGTTATATTTCACTCCATAGCCTTACTACTACAGTATTGATATAGGAAAGAAGCATTTGTTTGTGTGTGTGTGTGTGAATGATTAATTTATGAACACTTCTAGTAATCAACATGCATATATTTTGCGTAGTATCTCGCAAGCTGACCTACCTTGGGTTGACAATTTAGGATTGGAAAATTATAAGTATATAATTTGACTCAAAATTTTGGCGTCTTTGCCGGGGAGGTGCTAAGGGATGTTACTGAAAGTGTTTAACTTTGATTTTTTTGATTTTGTTTTGTAGGACTGTGGGAGTCGAAGTGATAAGATGAAGGGCAAAGCCTACACACCCACAGAGGTCTGAAATTCACCAAAGCCATGTCCTGATTATTGGGTAAGTAGAGTTTTTTTAGTTGAATAGGGTCCAATAATTTCAAATGATTTTCATGGAGGTGTGAGAACCACTTCATTTACTAATACACTGGCCAGAACAAGGAAGTTAGCAAGAAAGAAGGCAACAAAGAAAGAAGAATCTGAAGAGGAGGTCTGTAGTCCTGAGTATATTAATAATTGCATAGTATAATCCTCTGTTGGAAAGTCTTCAATTTTTCCTCATCTCGAGTCTCCCCTTACAAGAAAGACAAAATATCTACTTAGTGGTCAACCTGAAGATGAATTCCTTGTGAACCCTTTCATAGAACCAGAACTCCAGAACATTGATTCTAAAGAATCTGTAGCCCTCCAAGGTCCCACTTTTTCTTGGACTGAAATGGCTCATCTAGAAGGCGCTGATGAGAATGAGGAGAAATTAGTCACATTTGAATTTCCTATTAAGGAGATTTTTGGAGCCACTCAGATGAAAAAAATTCCTCCCTCAACCTTGCCTAACTTTCGTTGTGCCTCTAGTGAAGACTTTGATGCCTTCCTATTCGAATTCGATGTACTATGTAGGAGATATTATTATTATTCCAATGCCCAGAAGCTGAAATTATTTCCTGCTACATTAAAGGATGTAACTCTAAGGTGGTTTATGGGGTTTTCATCAAACTCCATTTCAACTTGGAATGAAATGAAGAAGATATTTCTGAAAAAGTACCAAGACTATTGTAAAACTAGGGATCTCAGGGAAGAAATATTTGGCATAACTTAGAAGGAAGGGCAAAGCCTTGAATATTTGGTGGATATATTCCAATATAATTTTCAAATATCTAAGATGAATCAATTATATCCGAAGACCAAGAGAACAATTTTTCTTAGGGAAATCATATCAGAGTATCTGGAGGTCTTAAATTTAATGGGAGTAGGTGATGTATCAAATTTGACCAATGATGATGTGTGTGAGCTTTGTAGAAGATATTCCAGATCAAATTCTAAGGTTGGAGGAGGGTCAAGGGACACTTCTTCTAGGCTTGTTAAATCAGTTTCTGAAGTTTGAGTAACCCGAGCTGAAATGGATAATTTATTTGAAAACATTAAAACCGATATTCTTAGTACTTTGTCTTCACAATTGGATGTTTTGCAAGCTAAGAAGAAATAGGAAAAAAATGATGAAATGGAGAAAGCCTTGGTTGTATTATGCTCCAAATGTAGGAAGAAACATGCTCTAAGGGAATGCCCTGCTAACAGTATAAAGGAATTTCGAATTTGTGAAGTTGATCATTCCACTGATCAATGTCCTTCTCTGCCCGAAATAAAAGCATCATATATGGAAGATTAAGAAGATGCCAATTCTCTTTATGCAATGGCACCTCAAAAACCATGGCAGCCACATCCTCTAGGTATGCCAAAATCGTGTTTTCAATTTCCTTATGCTCAAAATCAGATGCAGAATGTTCCAATTCCCTAGAAGCCTATAATATCCCAAAAGAGGGAAAATCTACACCTTTGGGAATATCTTAAGATATTCCAAAGTGAAGCTTCAGCAATATGTAAAACACCTCCTATGGAGAAGCAATGAATACATTAACACATAAAATGCGAGAGAATCCAAATAGCCATCATATTATATCACAGCATCATAATATAGACAAACCCTTGAAGAAATGATCATTCAAACAAGGCACTATGATCCTCAAGAGAAATTTACATGAGAAAATGAAGAACACTACTACATGAATGAAGCCCTAGGATATGACTGCGCAATCCTTGAAGGAGAACTGCTGTAAAATGATAATGATACATAGATATGTCAATAGGAGCTCAAATAAAGTGGGGGAGACCGATCTCAACCCCGGACAATACAATACATAAATCCTTTGAAGGATTGGCTACAACACATGTACAAAATGGGAAAATGCAATAATGCTGGAGTTGCTGGGTAGCAGCAGCAACTCATAAACAAGTAGAAGGCTGAATATGATCTACACTCTGAAATAGCCTCCTCTAGTGGATCTCTAAAGTGAAAGGTTTATCCTCTCACTCAATATTTCCCCTCCAATCAACTTTGCAGTCCCCCACTGCGAATACACCATGAGAATAACGCAGTCCAGGAGTGATATTGCACTGTAGGTGAACTGGAAATGTTGGACTAATGCCAAGATTTGAAAATCTGCCCAAGAAAACTCCAAAGTGATCTCCCAATGAAATAGAGATCCTTTCCTTTGAAAATCAATCCCCGGAGTGATGTTGTGGAACTCTCCCTAGCAACACCCAACAACACAATGCAGTCACCAATGGAGACTACACTATAGCTAAATGAAATGCTTTGGCCTCAAGCCTGGATATGGGGATAATGAAGTACAATTCCTCAAGAGGTATCTCAAGAAGGAGAGTAAATCCTAAACAAGAATTCCCTCAGCAACTCTTGCTCAACAACAAGAAGATGCTCCAAGTCTAAATAGACATGGAAATCTATAATTCATAGCATGAGAGACAATGGTTGCCTTTCCCTCCTCTTACACAATTGTGAGCTCCCTCTCCATGGGCCCCACTCATTAGGGTTTTCCTTCTCAAGGAATCTTCCCTCCTCTTTCTCTACGTTTTCCCACAATGTGCTCTCCACCTCATGCTACTGTGTTGTTTGACTTGGTCAAAATTGACCTAGTCATCCTGCAAAAACCCCTTTTCACACATGGAGGTGTGAAATAAAGCTCCAAAAGTGATTCCCCTTCATGTTGAGAGGATTTTTATTCCATATAGATAAAATGGATGGGCCTCCTACCCATTTTATTCACCTCCTAAGTTCAAATGTCAAAAATTAATATTCCACAAAATTTTGGAATATTATAGTCCTCCCCTCCCAAATGTTGCTTGTCCTCAAGCAACTACAAGGATAGGACTGAATAGCACCCTCTTCTCCCCTATAGCAACCTCATAATATGAAATCCTCCAAGGATCAAGGTGCTGCATCATCAATATATTTCCAAGTTGCCCCTCCAAAGTGTGCAAGCCATCTTTTGGGAAGCATCCCAAATAGTTAACGATGTGTGACAATGAAACATCCATGGAAGCAACAATGGGTTGTTTGAAGGTTATATTGAAGCATGAGGGATGATATAGATTCAGAATCATCATCCCCATTTGGATCTTTCCTCCCCAAGCTATCAACCAAGAAAAATGAGCCACCCTACAAAATGGTAACTCATGCAAATCATCCTCCACCTGAAGCTCCGGCAAAGTAGGTGGGCTGAAATTCTGATCATGGTAGACATAGTAGCCTACCCCATGTTGTTCTTCTCTCCACTTAAGATAAGTGTAAAGGATTTGCTGATCTTGGGCTGCCATCATGTTGCCCTCAAATGGAAAGAAGCTCCAAAGGTCCCTCTCCCAACGCTGTAAATCAAGCTGGCCCAAACCATCTCATACATGATGGACAAGAAATTACCATCATATGGAAATCCATCCATCCCATGGCCCTCCTCATTAAGAAACAAATATGTTGTTGTAGAGGCCATGTCTCTTCCCATGATCCCCTTATAGCATGGAATGAAGAATGTTTTGGGGATGCTCCTCCCCCAAGAACACACCCACTCCATGTGTTCCTCCTCCAATCATGCTCCTCATATAGGCAAGGACAACATCAAAAAATAGGATCATGATCAGTAGCATACTAAGAGAAATATTGAAGGTTTCATGTGTTGTTGGAAGGTACCAACAATCTCTCAAGTGGTCACAGTGCAGTCTTCCCCACTGCAACTTCAGAAAATGGTATGGAAAGTTGTCTCTTGACAAATGGCTAGTTATGTAAGTCACCTCATCTACCAGCAAGTAGTAAATGGCTGAGTGCATCAACTGAGCATACAAGAATTAACCAAACACTTGCCCCAAATAATATAGTAGATGGCTATCTCCATCATGATAGCTGGCCAAAAATAGACCATGGAGCCTAAAGGAAATCTTGCCCCTTTGTAGAGCAATGCACTGCAATGAAAAGGTAAGAGCATGAAAATATTGTATGGAACAATCAATAAATGCATAAACAGAATTCTTACCATGTAAGGGAAGTAAGAAGGTGATAGGATCCATAGATGAGCTCTCCATAGTGACAAAACATATTCATATGAAGAGGAATAAATCATATGCTGCATGAAGATCCTCCCCCTCATGCCTGGAAACCCTAGTCAAGGAGATCATAACATAATGACAAATGAGTCCACTCACTCCTCTATCAATCTTACCTCCTCTATGCCCATCATGTGCATCAAATATGAAGTGACCCCGGGAGCACTCCATCAACAAGTTGCTGCTCCATAGTGACAATGTTGTTGGCCTATGCAAATAGGCTCCTGCCAACTCATAAATCCATTATTTGACATTTCTAATGTCAAATACTCCTCTCATAATTTTTCCATCTCCTCCCATTGCAACATCATGCAAAATGTGAGAGCAACTCTACCCTTGCTCTCTCTCAATCCTCCAAAGAAAAAAATGCCTTTGCTGCCTCATCATACCTCCATCGTACAAGCCATGTGGTGAAAATATCACATCATCATAATGCTGCCACACTCCTTGCCATATGATGCAAGTTTCTTGCCAAGTTTTCTTCTCCCACATACCCTTGGAAAAAGGATACGTCTCATGATGGCCAAACTCTCTCAAGAGTAGCCAACGCAGTTTGGCCTCTTGCTGCCGAGTATCATAAATTTTCAAGTGGCTCACCAGCCTCTTTCTCTTCTCCCACATCCACTCAACACCATGTGGATGCCTTTTGTCATTCTTCACCTTGGCATTCTCCCCATGTGGGCTATCATCCTCCACAATCAGTTCCTTTCTTTTGCATGCCATGAAATGTTGTAATGCATTTCCTTGGAGATCTCTTAGAGAATATCTCATGTATATGGCCATCTTGAATCCATTAAGATCCAAAGGTGAAAAAGGTAAAGCCTCTTCCCCACTATTGTTTGACAGCACTGATAGTCCCTACAATGACATAGTTGCTGCCTCATACTCCATCTCAAGGTTCATGAATTCCTCCAAAAGATAACACTTCAACCTAAAAGGTTGAGTTCAACTCAACAATGATATATGAGGTTGAGGGTTCAAATCTCCCTTGAACCTCTCAAGCTTTCACAACGCAGTGTAATCCTGCTACTCCATCTCAGCAATACCATTTGATATTGGGCCATATGCAAACAAATCTCCAACCCTTTCCATAAAATTTTCTGAAATGTTAAGACATGGAAATTTATGCATACCTCTGTGAGTCTTTGGGACATCTTCTATGGCTACAAGAGGTCCTCCCTTCAATGTGCTGGCTGATCCAACTACTGATGTAGAAGGCTGCTCTCTCAAGGCCATGGCAGCGCTGGTACTTTCTTTCTCCCATGGTGATGTGGGTATTCTCTCCTATGATCTTTCCTCATCAAAGGTTTTGATCAGCTCTTGAGTGAACTCAGAAAAAGAAGTCACCCTTGTGTGGTTAATTGACTGCACTACCAAGCATTGGCTTCACCCTCCAAGTGCAGCGCTGCAACTGCTGTTGCCTCCCTCTCTTCCACTGGATGATATATGAAGAATGCCTCAATATTTCTTTCCCAAGCTCTTGCTGTAGTAGACCCATAAAATTTAGACAATAGGAATCTATTGCCTTTGATATCTCCTTTGCTACAAGATCTTTCCTCTTCTCTCAGTTGAATAAACTGAGGAAAATCTAGGGTCTCTTTGAAAGCCCTAGGTTGGCACTTGTATTCCGCCAAATATCCACTCAAGATTTCATGCTCTAAATGATCTCCTTGCTCTTCACTTCCTCTACAAGCACAGGAAGTGCATGCATATGCTTTTTCCTGTTGAAACCTAGAGGTTTCACTGCAAATCTCTCCTCCTTGAAACCCTCTTGGAGTTTCCATGCATTTCTCTTCTCCTTCCTTCTTAGATCTGAAAATGGATGAGAGTAAGCTCATCCTCTCCATCATTTTTTATATCTGCTTCTTCTCTCTACTCCTCTGATAGCTTGATCTCTGTATAGTTCCCTTTTCAGGAATATCAAAATTCTATTCCAGAGATTGACTGCAGGGGCATTTACTGGATATGTCACCTTTGAAAAAAGGATGAGATCTAGAGGCTACCTAGCCATATGCAGACTCTATCTATAGAGCTTGAAATAATCCTCCTTCAGGGAGTTAGCACTTTTTCTTGAAGCCACAGGCTGAGCCAAAGATCTTTCTCTGATACCACTGTAATATCCCAAAAGAGGGAAAATATAAACCTTTGGGAATATCTTAAGATATTCCAAAGTGAAGCTTCAACAATATGTAAAATACCTCCTATGGAGCCGCAATGAATACAATAACACATAAAATGCCAGAGAATCCAAATATCCATCATATTATATCATAGCAGCATAATATAGACAAACCCTTGAAGAAATGATCATTCAAACAAGGCACTATGATCCTCAAGAGAAATGTACATGAGAAAATGAAGAACATTTCTACATGAATGAAGCCCTATCCTATGACTGCATAATCCTTGAAGGAGAACTGCTGCAAAATGATAATGATACATAGATATGTCAATAGTATCTCAAATAAAGTGGGGGAGACTGATCTCAACCCCGAAAAATTCAATACATCAATCCTTAGAAGGATTGGCTACAACACATGTACAAAATGGGAAAATGCAATAATGCCAAAGTTGTTGGGTAGCAGCAGAAAATCATAAACAAGTATAAGGCTGAATATTATCTGCACTCTGAAATAGCCTCCTCTAGTGGATCTCTAAAGTGAAAGGTTTATCCTCTCACTCAAGATTTCCCCTCCAATCAACGTTGCAGTCCCCCACTGAAAATACACCATGAGAATGACGCAGTCCAGGAGTGATACTGCGCTGTAGGTGAACTGGAAATGTTGGCCTGATGCCAAGATCTACAAATCTTCCCAAGAACACTCCACAATGATCTCCCAATTAAATAGAGATCCTTTCCTCTGAAAATCAATCCCCGGAGTGATGTTGTGTAACTCTCCCCAGCAACACCCAGCAACACAACCCAGTCACCAATGGAGACTATGCTGTAGCTAAATGAAATGCTTTGGCCTCAAGCCTGGATATGGGGATAATGAAGTACAATCCCTCAAGAGTTATCTCAAGAAGGAGAGGAAATCCTAAACAGGAATTCCCTTAGCAACTCTTGCTCAACAACAAGAAGATGCTCCAAGTCTAAATAGACATGGAAATATATAATTAATAACATGAGAGACAATGGTTGCCTTTCCCTCCTCTTATACAATGGTGAGCTCCCTCTCCATGGGCCCCACTCATTAGGGTTTTCCTTCTCAAGGAATATTCCCTCCTTTTTTTCTGCGATGTCCCACAATGTGCTCTCCACCTCATGCTACTGCGCTATTTGACTTGGTCAAACCTGATCTAGTCATCTTGCAAAAACCATTTTTCACACATGGAGGTGTGAAATAAAGCTCCAAAAGTGATTCCCCTTCATGATGAGAGGATTTTTATTCCTTATAGATAAAATGGATGGGCCTCCTACCCATTTTATTCACCTCCTAAGTTCAAATGTCAAAAATTAATATTCCACAAAATTTTGGAATATTACAAAGTCTTGGCCCCCTCAACAACCTTTGCAGGGGAACTATTCTTACCCTACTACACAAAGTTTCCCAACTTAAAGCTTTTATCCTCCGCAGCCCACACCTCAACAAATGATGCAACCACAACATGTAATATCCCAAAATTGGGAGAGCATCAATACAAGACATAAAACTAGAAATATGCAGAAATATCACTAGATCAAAACATGAGACAACCATAGAGCCGTTCAATTATGATTATTAGTAGAAAATGAGTACAATATCTTGAGGAAAAGTTCACTCAATATTGGGAAAACAAGCCTCCCATGAAAGAATACATCAAAATGTAAAATGTTGTTAATACATGAAATGTCAGAATATTATAACTGCGTTGTCTATGAGAGAATAACAGCAGCTGGAAAATATAAATATATATAACTTCTGATACAATCCTCAAAAGTGTCGAGAATAGAGATCTATGCTCCAAAACACATATTCAAGGTAACCCAGGAAAGGTTTCCGGAAATACTCAATGTACAAAAATAGCAGATATGACCTTAGGGTTGAATACCCACTGCAACTAAAATACTGATAGGAGGTCAATTATCTGATATATGAGGTGGATGATCCTCCTCTAATAGATATCCCAAATGAAGGGTTGATCCCCTCAATGGAAACCCAACTCCTCCAACTGGGGCACTAAACCCACAGCTGCAGCTGCTCTCTGAAATAACACAGTCCTTGAAGGAAAGTGTGTTGTAGCTGATGGTAGCTATTTAGCCTAATGCTAAATATTGAAATTGAGCTCAAGGAATCTCCTTGCTAGCCTCTCGGATGAAAGGATGATCCCTTCAATAGAAAATAAGCTCAGAAATTGGGTTTTACAACTCTCCACTACTGCAACCCTGCAACACAACACAACCTAGGAAGAACTACACTGTGGATGATGGATGAGGCTTGGAAAATTTTTGGATAGTGGAAATGATTCCCAAGATACCTCTCCTAAGTAGGCACTCAAAGTATCCAAAGGACGAGGGTGGGATTTCCGATCGGAAACACCCTTGTGCTAAAAAACACCGCAGACTCTACTAAATAGCTGAAGCATGCATAAACATGTCACATGACAGATCTAGATCTAAAAAGATAAAAAATAATAATAAAAATCATTTCTTCTAAGGCTGCCATCATCTTCCTTTTATGCTTGGTGAGCTTCCTCACCCTGGGTCCCACTCATTAAAGGAGTTACTTTCATGCATACACTCCTCCTAAATGACTGTGTTGTCCTCCAATAATCCTCCACTATCTCTATAACAGCGTTTTTGATCTAGTCAACTTTGACCCTATCCACATGCTCTAGCCCCTTTTCACACCTAGGGGTGCTTTATTCAACTTCTAAAATGAGCCACATTCACATGAGAAGTGTTTTTATTCCTACTAAATAGATTTATGGGTCTCCCTACCCACTTATTCACCTATCTAAGTGACAAAACAAAAATTTAATATTACAATTAGTTGAAAGCTAATTTTTGAATATTACAGTCCTCCCCTCCAAAATGTTGCTTGTACCCAAGCAACTGCAAAAATAGATACTGAAAAATATCATCTCCTCCTCTTGTAGCCTCCCCATCTGATAGTCTCCATCATTGAAAAAGTTCTCTCTAGTCAATATGTCTTCTAATGGCTCCTCCCAAGTATGCAAGTTAGCCTTTGGTAGATAAACCAAACAACTCTCATCATGAAGAAGTGGGCGATATATGGAGAAAACTATATGTTGTCCATTTTCCTCATTAAGGCATGAGATATGATAAATGTTGGATGCCTCAATCCCCATGAGAAACTCTAATTCCCATGCTATCATCCAAACAAAGTGAGCCATCCTTGGTAGCTCATAGAAAAACTCACCAATTCCCCGCTTCTGCAATGTATAGGGGCTACATGACTGAAAATGAGAGATTAAATTGTTCAACTCACGTTGTCTCTCTCTCCATTTATGATAGATATGGAGCCGCTGATATTTGGTTGCAATAATGTGGTCCTCGAGAAGCCAAAAGGCACATGGACTCTCATGATCCCACTCTTTCGTTCCAGGAAACTCCCTTGCCCAATCCATCCCACATATAGTGAATAGAATTTCATCACCATAAGGGATCCAAAAGGAAAATATACGAAGTGTCACATAACATTCTAGATGGTGACAATAGTCCCTCAAGTAAGACCAGCGTTGTTCTGCTTCTAGCTGTCTCAAAACATGATATGATAAGTGGCCAGACAACCACCTTCTTACTGACATTAGCTTCTCAAAATCTTCAAAGTAGTAAATGGAATTAGGTGTTAACTGAATGTGAACCAAGAAAAACAAGTCTTGCCCAAAGTTCTCTAGAAATTGGTCATTCCCATAACTAAATGTAGTCCTAAAAGGACCATGAAATCCAAAGAGGATTTTTCTCTCTTGTGGAGCAATATGATACAAATGTATGGACAAGGAATGTACATACATGGTTAATTGATCAATAAGAATCAAGACACAATCCTTACCATATATGGTTGTCAAGTTGGTGAAGAGGTCCATAAATAAGCCTTCCCATCTCTCCATCAAAATGGGAAGTATTTGTAACAACCTTGCAAGGTGGTTTCTCTCCTCCTCATTCATCAAACAAGATACACACCTACTGATATGTTGGAGCACATCTTCTTTCAGATCCTGCCAATAGAATCCCTCCATGACGGTGTGATGACTCTCAATGAAATATACATGCCTGGAAAGGAGTGCCTCATGTGCTGCATGTAGAATATTTACCTTGAGCTTGGAGTCTCTATTCAAGTAGATCTGGTCTTGGAAATAAATGACTCCATTAACTACTCTATACCTCTCATTTGTCACTTTCCCATCAAGAACCTTACATGTGAAGAGGTTCTTGGAATACTCCACCAATAATTGGGACTCCCAATATGGATGTATACTCCTCAATAATGACATCATTTCTTAATTCTGTAATGGATCACCTGTCACCTCATAGCTCCCCTCTTTGGCATGCTTAATGCCAAAGCCACATGCGAGAGTACTGCTATCCCAATTTTTCTGCCTCACTTGTAGTTGATCTTGCCTAAGACAAGACTGAAGTATATGGAGGTCTACCTCCTCTTGGAAGGTATTGCCCATCCAAAACATCTATTTGGCCAATGCATGCAAGTGTTTCAATAACCTCTTTTCATATTCAGGAATATTCCTCATGTGTGGAAACATAATTTGCTTCTCCAAAGCTATGGAGTAGCCCTTTGACACCACACTTATGCCATCACACACCCCTGAATCACCAACTTCCAGTGAAAGTAGCTGAGTAAGAGATGGCAATGCAAATATTAGATTATTGCTCACCCCTCCCTTGAACCAATGATATGCTCTCTGTGTTGTGCTAGCTTCTCCTAAGGCTCCTTCCTCAGCTAGATCCATGAATGAGGTACTATGTTGAGAGAACTCTTTGATAATCTTCTAGTCAGGGGGTCTCCCTGGTGGAATGCCTCCATGTAATGAGACATCAAGGCCTAAAGTAGGTTGCATATGTGAGTGGACTAATTTGTCCCTATTATCACTACGCAAATCAGCCTCCTTCTTCTGTGCATAAACCTCCTGAAATGGATGGGTGTGTATGTTCCCAATCACTTGATATTGGCAATCCTTCTCATATTCTCCTTCCATATGAAATATCTCACAGTGTAAGGTGTCCTTCTCCAATGTAATCAACTCATGCACACCCAATGTTATATTGGTGTCAACAGTCTTAATCACAAAGAAGTGATATATCATAGTTTTTTTCATCAAAACTGTAGTAAATGTCTAAACACACTTCCTCCACTGTTTAGTCGCACTGCCTAGTCGCACTGCCTATCAATATTGACAAATGTTTCTCCTGATCTTCATATGTGAGATCCTTTGGAACTTCTTGCAAAGATAAAAGAGCTCCTCTAGTTGAAGAAATTGTTTCATCTCCATCTTCAAATGGTGGTGGATCTCCTCCTGTTGTTATAGCGTTGATATCTCCTCCCAATTCTTCCTTTTCTTCTTCCTCATCATTGGAGAATACCTCATCATTGGAGAATACCTCATCATCATTAAAAGATCCTTTGTCTTGATCTCCTCTTGAAGGAGGAATCTTCATGTATTCCTCTTGAAAATAAAGTTCTTGCTGAAGTGGGGCTTTTTTCCTTGGAAAAGTATTTTGCAAATATTTAATCCCCTCAATAGAATTTTGGAGTAGAGTAGGTATAGTGGCTCCTACCAACTCATGCAAAGTTTATGATTGTTTGGGCTTGGCTAGCTCAACCAAATAAGTTTTTGAATGTTTTTGATCAAATATTTTCACTAACCTCCTAGTGAACTCTACATAAGTAGATATATTTGCATGAATCAATGAAGAAGAACCATAAACCCACCAAGCATAAGCCTTACCTTCAAGGTGTAGCGCTTCTACCTTAATGGATTCCTTTTCTGCAACTTGATGTAGTTGAAAATATGTGTCTAATTTCCTTACCCAAGCCTTAGTCGTGCACTTGGGTGACCCATCAAAAGTAGATAGAAATAATCTACACAAAGTGTGCTGCATGCACCCTTTTATTCTATTGTGGTTACTAGGTCTTCTATTTTGTTTGATTTGGCAGAACCCTTGGAATTTCAGATGATCCTTGAATCTCTTAGACTGAGATTCATATTATTGTAGATAGTCACCAACAGTCTCCTCCTTTGGTGTTTGTCCTTTCTCTTCTCCTCTTGCTAAGAATGTAGGCATGGTGCAACATTATGGAGCTTGTGAGGCTGAATTCTCACATCCATAGTGTGAAATACTGGAGCTTCCTTCATGTGAAAACCCTCTTGTATAATCTCTATATCTATCCATCCTAATCTCTTTGATGTATCTGTTAATACCCTGCATAGTTCATAGAATAATATTTGAAAACTCCTTTCCCTTCATTCCTCCTGATAATGGAGTCTTTCCTTTGTCTCTTCTATAAATATTTTCCTTTCTGTGAGAAGCTTCTTCTTCTTCTTCTGATGACATAGATATAATAGCTCACAGGCTGAGCCAAGATTATGCTTTGATGCCACTGTAATATCCCAAAATTAGGAGAGCAGTAATACAAGACATAAAATTGGAAACATGCAGAAATATAACTAGATCAAAACATGATACAACCATAGAGCCATTCCATTATGATTATTAGCAGAAAATGAGTAAAATATCTTGAGGAAAGTATCACTCAAGATTGGGAAGACAAGCCTCCCATGAAATAATACATAAAAATGTAAAATGTTTCTAATACATGAAATGTCAGAATGCTATAACTGCGATGTCTATGAGAGAATAGCAGCATCTGGAAAATATAAATATATATAGTTGTTGATACAATGCTCCAAAAGTGTTGGGAATAGAGATCTATGCTCTCAAACACATTTCCAAGATAACCCAGGAAAGGTTTATGGAAATAAACAATATACAAAAATAGCAGATATGGACCTAGGGCTGAATACTCACTACAACTGAAATACTAATAAGAGGTGGCTGATCCGATATATGAGATGGATAATCCTCCTCCAATAGATATCCCAAATGAAGGGTTGGTCCCCTCAATAGAAACCCAACTCCTCCAACTAGGGCACTAAACCCACTGCTGGAGCTGCTCTTTGAAATAACGCAGTCCTTGAAGGAAACTGCATTGTAGCTGATGGTAGCTACTTAGCCTAATGATAAATACTGAAATGAAGCTCAAGGAATATCCTTGCTAGCCTCTTGGATGAAAGGATTATCCCTGCAATGTAAAACAAGCTCAGAAATTTGGTTTTACAACCTTCCACTACGGTATCCCTGCAACACAACACAACCCAAGAAGAACTGCGCTATGGATGATGGATGAAGCTTGGAAAAATACCTAATAGTAGAAATGATGCCCAAGATACCTCTCCTAAGTAGGAAATCGAAGTCCCCTGTGGATGAGGGTGGGATTTCCACTCGGAAACACCCTTGTGTTAAATAGCACTGTAGACTGCACTAAAAAATTGAAGCATGCATAGACATGTCACATGATAGATGTAGATCTAAGAATATAAAAAATAAATAATAAAAATCATGTCTTATAAGGCTGTCATCCTCTTCATTTTATGCTTGGTGAGCTTCCTCACTCTGGGTCCCACTCATTAAAGGATTTACTCTCATGCATACACTCCTCCTAAATGATTGTGTTGTCCTCCAACAATCCTCCACTATATCCATAACAACGTTGTTGATCTAGTCAACTTTGACCATGTCCACATGCTCTAGCCCCTTTTCACACCTAGGGGTTATTTATTCAACTAATAAAATGAACCAAATTCACATGAGAAGTCGTTTTATTCCTACTAAAGAGATTTATGGGTCTCCCTCATTAGGGGAATTTTGAGGTCTAAAATGGGCCTCCTAAGAGAAATTTACAACCAAAATAAACTTTATGAGAACAATTAGGATTCAAGATGGTGATGTCAACCATGGGGGATGATTCACCATTTTTGGTGTAAAAAATTAAAAAGATTAAAAAATAATAAAATAATAAAACTAATTTTTTAACTCGTATTTTCAACTTATCTCCCTAAGCATTTACTCAAATTTCGAGCGAAAATACTCATTGGATGCAAAATTTAACTCCTCATCCAAGGAGTACCCACGTTGCATACTTTTGATGGAACCTGCTACACGAAAAATGAGAAATACATGGAAAAACATGATTGTAATCACGTTTTTCATGTATTTCTCCTTTTTTGTTTAGCAGAGTCCATCAAAAGTATGCAACATGGGTATTCCTTGGATGGATAATTAAATTTTGCATCCAACCAGTATTCCTTCTTGAAATTTGAGTAAAAACATAGGGAGATAAGTTCAAAGTAGGAGTTGAAAAAGTAGTTTTTTCTACTTTCCCTCTAAAATTTGATGATGTAAACAAATATTATTTTATAATTTCCTTAGGAGGCCCATTTTAGACCTAAAAATTCCCCTAATGACCCACTTATTCACATATCTAAGTGACAAAACAAAACTTTAATATTCCAATTAGCTCAAATCTAATTTTGGAATATTACACAACAACAACTTCAATTAACTGCCCCACCAAATCAACCTCGTCTGACACAGCTACCTGCTCAGCCAGTGTATAACCCCAACAATAAAACCACCCAATCCCTCAAAACATTGGATTGGTCACTTATCCCACTTTTCCTACCTACTGTATTACACTGCTGCCGCTGCAGGAAATTTCTGTTCCTGCACTGCAGGAATTCTCTATGCCACTGTAGGAATTTTGTGTGCCACTGCAAGAATTCCTCGTGCCGCTGCAGGAAATTAAACTTAGATCAGGAAAAGTGGTGATCCAACTCAAAATAATTGAAGAAATTGTAGAGGACGATAGCCTGGAAATACTTGAAGATGAAGCACAGCTGAACCAGCAAAATCATCTAGGCCACAAGAATCTTCCTCATCTCATACAATATGTCCTTTTCCAGAGAGGTTGTAAATGGAGATAAAAAATAAAAAGCTTGAGTTCGATCTTGTGTCTGAACTGAGAAATATGTGCATCAAGATCCCATTGCTAAAATCAATCAAGGATATCCCAATATATGCCAAAAAAATGAAGGAACTATGTACTATGAAACCAGGAAGACAAAAGAAAGAACCCTCCACAATTCAAGTAGGTGGAAAGCTTGCAAGTTTAATGTCCACGGGATTTGCTACTGAAAAATATGCTGACCTAGGAATCCCTATGGTTTCCACCTTTATCAATGGGTATCCCAAAAAGAACACTTTGATTGATTTAGGTGCAACCATTAATGTGATGACTATGGAGACTTTATCTCATATAGGATCCTTTGACTTAATGCCCACTCCTACCATTTTAGAATTAGCATACATGTCTAAGGTTAAGCCAAAGGGAGTATTAGAAGACATTGTCATCTCATTAGATTCTTGGGAGTACCCTGCTGACTTTTATGTTCTTTAGCCTAAAACCAACTTGGGAGGGAATCCATTGATTTTGGGGAGGCCATGGTTAGCCATAGTTGATACCGACATAGGGTGTAGATATAGAAACATGACCATCACCCATGGGGCTGAAACAAAGCACATAAATTTATTTCCCCCTTCTAAACCCCTCTCGAGATCAGAAAAATCAAAATGGGTTGAAGAAGAAGAGCATGATTCTGAATGCACCCAACCAATTTTAACAATAGCCCAAGCCATGTCTTAATGAAAATTCTGAGGAAAATATGATAAATTGTTGTATTTCTAATCCTAATTTTCCGCAACATTTAGAAGAACAATCTAGTCATAATTTAGGTATCATTTCTAATCTGCAAGATTTTTATGAACATAGTACAGATTCTGAATTACATTCAGCCCTCTTATCTGGATTTCCTGCATATTCAATATTTGATTGGGGGAGTAAGGTAGTGGAAATTTTTCCTGAAAAATATTTAAACATTAATTTTGCCTTAACTTCTGAACAAGAAAAGAAATTAATTCAAACATTAAAAAAAGTTTCAGATAAATTTGCATGGGAATATACTGCTATGAGGGGAATTCACCTAGACACGTGCATTCATCATATTTATATATAATACAATTCTAGACCCGTAAGACAACCACAAAGGAGAATGAACCCCGCTTTAAGGGAAACTGTAAAAGATGAATTGCAAAAATTATTAAATGTAGGGTTCATTTATCCTATCTTAGATAGCCACTAGGTGTTCTCGCTTGTTATTGTCCCAAAAAGAATGGTAAATGGAGAGTGTGTGTAGATTACAGGGAATTAAACAAAGCTACGTTAAAAGACCATTTCCCTTTACCTTTAATAGACCAAGTATGAGACACTCTAGTAGGGAAAAAGTACTTTTCATTCTTATATGGGTTCAGCAGATACAATCAGATTAGGATAGCTCCAGAGGATCAAGATAAGACAAAATTTACATGTCCCTAGTGTACCTATGCATATAAAGTATTACCATTTGGTCTATGCAATGCACCTGCCACATTTCAGCAGGCAGTCCTTGGTATTTTTTAAAAAACTTCCTGGATTATCCACAATGATAGAGAATGAGTGTCGACGTTTCAAATCCCAACGGGGATCCATCATCAGGACTTTCTTGAAACAAGAAAGTCCTGATGATGGATCCTCGTTGGGATTTGAAACGTCGACACTCGTTCTCTAGCACTGTGGATAATCCGGGAAGTTTTTAAAAAAATGGTCACCACACGAGTTTAAAAACCAGTCCTTGGTATTTTTTCTGATCTTTTGCATGATTGTGTAGAATTTTATATGGATGATTTTACAGTTATGGGTGATACTTTTGATGAGGCTTTACATAATCTTGAAAAAAATTGCAGAGATGTAGAGAAACTAATCTTTCATTAAGTAATGAAAAGTTTTTTATGATTATTATTGAAGGTATTGTTTTGGTTCATCATGTTTCTGCTGCATGAATTAAAGTTGATCTGACAAAAATTGAAGTTATTGTAAAGCTGCCCCCACCAATCAATCAAAAGGGAGTGCAGATTTTTCTTGGACGTGAACTACTATAGAAGTTTTCTTGAAAATTTTACAAAGGTAGCCTCTCCATTGTTTAAATTATTGACTAAAGAATCTTAATTTTATTGCAATGATGAGTGTCAAGCTACATTTAATAAACTCAAGGAAAATATTTCTTCAGCACCTATATTGAGAGGCCCAGATTAGAAGTTTTCCTTCCATGTCTCCACTTACGCCTCTGATTCAGCCATAGGAACGGTATTGGGTCAAAAGGAGGATCCTGTAACCCATGCTATTTATTTTGTTAGTAAAAAATTAACTCCTGTAGAACTAAATTACGTGGTAAATGGAAAATAATTCCTTGTTGTGATTTATGATATTAACAAGTTTAGAAACTACATCACAGGTTATGAAGATTTTGTACACATAGATCATTTTCCATTCATTATCTCATGAATAAACTAGTCACTAATGGAAGAATTACTAGGTGGTTGTTGTTGCTGCATGAATTTTACATCACAGTGTTGGATAGACCAGGAAAATAAAATCAAGTAGCTGATTTCTTGTCTAGGCTCAACAATGCAGGTGAGGATGATCCTGTTAATGATAACTTTCTAATTGAAAATTTGTTTGCCATCTTTGTTAAAACGCCTTGGTTCACAGACATGGCCAATTACCTTGCTACAGGGAAGTTTCCACCTTACTTTTCATCTAATAAGAAAAAACAGAATTATTAGAAAAAGTGTTGATTACTATTGGATTAGGGGAGATCTCTTTTTCATTGGACCTTATTTGATTATTCACAGGTGTGTCAGGGAGGATGAGATCTATGACATCTTGAGAGCCTGTCATGATGAACCTGTCGGGGGACACTTTGCAGATAAGAGGATAGCTTATAATATCACTCACACAAGTTATTATTGGCCTAGTCTTTTTAAATATGAAAAGGAGTATGTTCAGAAATGTGATAGCTGCCAAAGAATGGGGTGACGTGTACAATCAGACGAGATGCCTTTGTAGCCACAAGTTCTCATAGAACCTTTCGAAAGGTGGGCTCTTGAATTTGTAGGTCCTATAAATCCTAAATCTAAAGGTAAGAAGTATATCTTGGTTTGTATTGATTATGTTACAAAGTGGGTGGAGGAAAAATCACTACCTAGAGAAATGGAAAATGAAGTGGTAGACTTTCTTTTCTCTGATATTTTTGTGAGATTTGGAGTACCTAGAGAAATAGTTACTGATCAAGGTGAAATATTTGTGTTTAATATTATGTAGGTAATTGTGAAAAAATATCAGATTACCCACCAGAAGTCCCCCCCATATCATCCACAGGCCAATGTGCAAGTGGAATCAACCAATAAGGTGCTGGAGACAATCCTTACTAAAACAGAGAAATTACATAAAAAGGATTGGTCTGATCGGCTTCTTGAGGAATTTTGGGCTTATAGAATCACATGGAGGAGTACCAATGGCTTTTATTTGTATGAATTAGTGTATGGAAAACAATTTTTTCTACCCATTGAATTTCAAACCAGAACTTTCAAGACAACGACAGATTTGGGAGTAGACCTTGATGAAGCACATCAACAGAGAATCTTGCAGCTCAATGAGTTGGACGAGATTAGACAAAATTATTTTCAACATATTGATTTGATCCAGAAACAAAGGGCTATGTGGCACAACAGATACATAAAAAATATGCAATTTAAAGAGGGATACTGGGTATTGTTGTATGATTCAAAATTTAAGAACTTTAAAGGGAAATTCAATACACATTCGCTAGGCCCCTATGAGATCAAGAAAATTTTTCACAATGGATTTGTTCGGCTCAAAAATATTGAAGATGGGAATGTTACCTTCTTGGTGAATGGGAATAGACTCAATCTATATCAAAAACCACAGTTAAAGGAGGAATTTTTGGAAGAAATTGTGAAGAATAAATAGCTAGAAATGGTAAGGGAAGGGATCATTCCTGCCACTATCTCTTCTTGAATTTCCTGCTGATACAATGAGCTTACTTTGTTCCACCTCGTGCTAATTAAACCATGAGAGGAATGTCTATTGGGTATAGTTTTATTCCTTTTTCCAAGCCCAATGGACTGATTACGGAAAAGGAAACCCCTAGAGTCTTCTTTTTTAGTATTTCAGACTCTCTAAAATTGAAATCTGGTGAGCATGGACTGCCACTGGGCTCGTTAAAAACATAGGTCAGTAGATCCTTTTGGATCCTCTCAATAAATTTTGTTTCTTTTAGTTAATATATGGATTGCTCACGTTGGAATGATTTTGGATTTCTTAAGTCCCTCCTTCCAACAATCTTGGCCCATCGACATCAGCAAATTATCTGGGTGCAAGATTGCAGCCTTGTGATTCCTTGAAGCTTGTATGCCCTAATGATAGGCTATCTCGCTAGCAGTGATGGAGAAGCATTATGGCTCCTTTGCTACTGATCCTACAAGGATTTTGACAACAACTCATAAATTTACACCTTATAGGATGCATCATGGTACCTTGGTCCTCACTCTCATTAATGGTGATGGGCCTCGCATTGGTTAACAGTAGCCATCAATGGTTGGTAATACAATGAGATCTTTGCACATTTGAAATCAAGACATTCATTCATGTGTAATGGAATATACATAGACATTGGGGAAGATCAATTTTAATTCCTGTAGAAAGTTTGCCAGATAGTTTCATTTCCTGTAGACATGGTCTCAACTTCCTGCAGAAGGTTCGACAGACACAGTTTCATTTGCTGGAGACACTATCTCAATTCCTACAGAAGGTTCAATAGACAATTTCATTTCCTGTAGACACAGTCTTAATTCCTGCAGAAGGTTCGACATACACAGTTTCATTTCCTGTAGACACAGTCTCAATTCCTGTAGAAATTCCCTAGGTTTCTGAAACACAAAAAAAGTATATAAAGAACATTAGTTTTAATTATTTGATATAGTACTAACAGTCATTATGGATCAAAGTCATGAATTATGTGATCAAATATCTAATGTAATGTTAAGTTATCATTGCAAGGACTGCAATGTCATCAAGGACTGGACCACTGGAGGTAAGTTCGATAAGGTACATGTGGTGATAAGATGCTTGAGGTAAGGTATATTGACACTTTAAGTTTTAATAATTTTCATGACTTAGGCTATGGTAACACTTGTGGAAAAAACACAGTTGAAGGTCGTTGCGGTATAAATCCCATGACCTGTCATCGTATTTATGACATTATGGTGGTTGTAATTCCGATGCCTATCCTACAGGTTGGATCATGATGATGATGATGATCACGACCTACAACTCCAAAACGTCGTGCCTTGCGATTTTTCCTATTTAACCTCCTCTCTTTGTCAAGAAATATATTGTTAAGGTCTCAATCTGCATTCCGTAAATTGTGTGCATTATTCTTTTCCCTCTGCATTCTGTGAGCCACACTTGCTTTATTCCTTCCTTCCTCATCCGCTCTATCCATTCCTCTTTCACCATGTCCAGACCACGGCCCCCTCTCCGATTTGAGCCACAGAGCATTAGGGGAATTTTGAGGTCTAAAATGGGCCTCCTAAGAAAAATGTACAACCAAAATAAACTTTATAAGACCCAGTAGGATTCAATATGATGATGTCAACCATGGGGGATGGTTCACCATTTTTGGAGTAAAAAAGTTAAAAGAATAAAAAATAATAAAATAATAAAAGTATTTTTTCAACTTATCTCCCTAAGTTTTTACTCAAATTTCGAGCGGGAGTACTCGTTGGATGCAAAATTTAATTTCTCATCCAAGGAGTACCCATGTTGCATACTTTCGATGGACCCTCTACACGAAAAATGAGAAATACATGAAAAAACGTGATTGCAATCATGTTTTTCATGTATTTATCATTTTTTATGTAGCAGGGTCCATCGAAAGTATGAAACATGGGTAATCCTTGGATGAGAAATTAAATTTTTCATCCAACGAGTGTTTCCGCTCAAAATTTGAGTAAAAAATTAGGGAGATAAGTTGAAAATATGAGTTGAAAAAATAGTTTTATTATTTTATTATTATTTTTTTCTTTGTTCCCTATAAAATTTAATGATGTAATCTAATATTATTTTATTATTTCCACTATTATTTTATAATATCCTTAGGAGGCCCATTTTAGAACTCAAAATTCCCCTAATGTCCTCGTGCTGCTGGAAGCTGACCTGTGCAGCAAGGCAAGGATAGAAAAAGCAGGATGGTTTCCCTTCTTTTAGAAGTTCGATGGCCACAACTCTAAAATAACAAAGTCGTTCACATTAAACCTAAATGGTGATAAATTACAGGTCAGAAATATTCAATTTTGACTAACAAAGGAGGTGGTGGCGAGAACATGTGGAATTTCGCAATATGGGGAGCGATGGTTCAAAAATCGGTGCTTCAACAAGGGGATGTGTGCGCCTTTCCTTCAGAAAGATCATCTGAACCCTGACTGGGGAAAGGGGATTCCACAAGAATTTTTGAGGAGTAAGTATCATCACCTATTTTTCTTCCTATAGAATTACATCACTTACGAAGGTCACTATGGCCTTCCATTTCTATTTCATATCCGGCTCCTTGGGAAGTTTCGAGATTAGCCCCTGAAATTTCCATATTATTTGAAGATGTCTTTGGAAAAAATGTCCTTGGCCGCGAAATAAAAGGTCTCCCACATAAAGGAAAACCGCTACCACCATGAGCAAGTGAAAATTATCTTGATAGAGGTCAGCAGAAAAGGAAAAAGACATGGGGGGACTTTCTGACCGAGAACCATTTTGTGGAAGATGGGGATTCTCGCTCCCCAGTGCTCGAGATGAAAAATTAGTAGAGAAGCGATGGAAGAAAAATGATAATTCTACGATTTGAACCTCTAGTCCGCTCCCCATGGAGATCTTTTTTGGCCAAGGGGATTCGCGCAAGAACTTGGATATGTGGATGGAAGTATGGAATGAAAGGACCTGGAATGAATGGGTCCATATGGTCATTCATGCCTTAGGACCAGTCACCACCACCTGGTATTTATATGTAGAGCTACACCATTGCACTCGCCACTAGGGTACCATGACCTAGGAGTTCATGGTGACATTTGGGTTAGTTGGAGCAACATAAAAATTGGATGAAGCTCTGTAGGATATAGATGCTCTCGCCTTCAATGAGTCTTTACCAAGCAAATAATGTGTTGCGCCAACTTGGGATGTGTAGATGCATGATATTTTCAACTGTCGAAACTTGACAGTGGAAGACTGTGATGAGGATCCCAGAAATATCACTATCCTAGAGTCAAAAGGAGAGCGCGCAGTTGCAGGACCCCTATTACAGGCAGTAGATGTGACCAAACCATCAAATTTGAAGGAAGTCAACATTGGGACAGAGGAGTAGCCCAAGATGGCTGAAATTTGGGATTACTAGGATGATGATATGGTTGGGAACATCGTGGAGCTGCTGACTGAATATTAGGACCTATTCTCGACGAAGTTCTCTGATCTCAAGGGACTCGTAGAAGATCTGTGTGTGATGAGAATCACTTGGAAGCGGGATACATGTCCTGTTAGGCAGCGAACCTATCAGTTGAACCCTAAATATAAACAGAAATTCAAGGAGGAAATAGATAAGATGGAGGCCACATGTATCATTGAGCCAATAGAACAATCTAACTATGTAAGCCTGATGGTAGTATAAGAAAAGAAGACCAAAGGTGAGATAAGGATCTGTGTAGTTCTGCGCAAGTTGAATGATGTCGGCATACATGATCCATTCTCTAAGTCGTTCTTTAATGAAATCTTTGACAATGTGGGAGTTTAGGAAGCATACTCATTCTCTAATGGGTTTTTAGGATACCATCAGATCAAAATAGCACCTGAAGATCACAACAAGACAACCTTCACAACCGAGTGGGCTCCTTCCAGTATACTATCATGCCCTTAGGACTAAATAATGCCCTACTATTTTCTCGTGCGTAGTTGTAGCAGTGTTCAAAGAGTTCATCCATAAATTTCTTGAACTCTATTTTGATGATTGGACAGTATTTGGATTAGTAAAGAAGCGGGTATCAAACTTGCGCATGATGTTGGATTCCTGCAGGAAACACCAGATTTTTCTAAACATCAAGAAATGCATATTATGCATGCCATTTGGGATTTTGTTCGGACACATTATATGTTAGAAGGGATTGATGGTTGACCCAACCAAGATTTCGGTTATCATCAACTTAGTAGTCCCCACTATAGACAAACAATTGCGCTATATCTTAGGGCACACAGTCTACTATAGGAAGTTTATTCAAGGATACACCCTGATCACTGCACCAATGGAGAAGTTGCTGAAGAAGGATGTATCCTTTTTCTGGGATGAGGAGTGTCGAAAGAGTTTTGAGCTGCTAAAATAAAATATGGTCACTGCACCTATTCTCATATTTTCAAACTAGGCGAAGGTATTTCATGTACATGTGGATGCATCAGGAATAGCCATGGAAGTTGTCTTAGAGAAGCCAGGTGAGGGAGACATTGCTCATCTGGCTGTGTTTTCTAGCAGGAAACTCTCTAGTGTTGAGCGCAACTATTATACTACTAAAAAAGAAGGATTGGAAATGATGTATGCCCTGCAGAAATACAAGCACTATCTATTCGGAGGACACTTTAAGATGTTCATTGATCATTCAAATTTAAAATACCTGGTCAATAAGCCTGTGTTGAGGGGGAATATTTTTAGATGGTTACTACTATTTCAGGAGCATGATTTTGAAATTATTGTGAAGTCTGGGAGATTGAATTTCGGACATGATCACTTGTCACGAATTGAGAGTGGGGGAGAGCCAAATAGTTTGGAAGAAATATTACTTGATGCACAAATTTTTTTCTATCAAGCTAGTGGACAAATTTTTTTTGGACATTATTCTTTTCCTGACCACAGGGATGGCACCTACAGACTATTCAGTGCAACAAAAAAAGGAGTTGGTGGCCCACGTATCTTATTTCACGATAATTGTCGGTCAATCATAGAAGTTGGGAGCAAACGAGGTATTGCAGAGGTATGTATTAGAACATGAGAGACAAGATATCTTGTCTGAAGCCAATGGAGGGGTGGTAGGAGGCCAATATGCAGGAAAATAAACTGTACAAAAGGTATTGAGGGATGGGTTGTGGTGGCCCACATTGCATAGCAATGAAATTCATACTATCAAGCCTGTGATGCATGCCAATGTACAGGGAAACCGTCGTGTAGAGATGAAATTCCCCTACAACCACAATTGGCTTTATAAGCATTCGATAAAAGGGATATAGAATTTGTAGGAACTATCAATCCCCTAGGAAAGAAGACTAGCGCACGTTACATCATTACTGCCACTGATTATGTAACCAGATGGGTAGAGGCAAAGGCTATAAAGGATTGTACTGCAGAGACCACTGTGCACTTCATATTTGAGCATATTCTAACCTAGTTTTGTTGCCCAAAGATCCTAATGAGCGATAGAGGTATGCATTTTGTTAATCAAACTTTTGAGGCTTTGACAGAGGAATTTCAGATCCACCATGTGAAAATTACCCCCTATCACCCACAAGCTAACGATGCAGTAGAGGATTTAAAAAAAAAATGGAGAATATGTTGACTAAGGTCTGTAATGTCAATTGAAGTGATTATGAAATGCGCATACCTTCAGTGCTATGGGCCTATAGGACTACTTGCAAGAAACTGACCAGGAGGGCTACTTTCAGGATGGTCTATGGCAAGGATGCCATCATGCCCATGGAATATATTGTCCCCAGCCTACACATTACAGCGTTTACAAACATGGTGGACCTTGAAATCATGGAGGAATGCCTAGCATAGTTGGTTGTCTTGGAAGAGGATCGGTTCATTACTAAATTTCACCAGCAGGTTTAGAAGGCTGGAGAAAAATCTTCGCATGATCGACACATTCGACAGAAGGTGTTCAAGGAAGAAGAATTGGTGCTACATTATGACATTCAGTTTGCGCGCCACCTAGGGAAGTTCCGTTAGCACTAGTTGGGTCAGTATCTAGTTAAAGAGATTACATATGGTGGTGCAGTAGGGTTGGCTATGATGCATAGAGATTACCTTCCCGAGTATGTTAATGGTCTTCTTCTGAAACCTTATCAAGACAACCTGACGCCTACCAAATGATTATATGGCTGGAATATCTGCATTAAGAACACTACACAAACTAGGGATGGAAGGTGTAGATAGGTGTGATAATAGTGTAGCGGTGGTGCGCAGGTAAGCAGACATGGAAAGGTGCGATGGAGGCGCAAGGGTGGTACACAACTAGGAAAATTAGCCGTTGGAACCAAGCAGCAGAGGGGGGAAATAGATATTGTCTTGGGAGTGGCGACTTGGCCTCACTTAATGAAGCAATTTTGGGAGAAATTTTACCATTCCTATAGTAGTACCAAGAATTTAATGGTCACTCAACCATTTTTACTATGGGCGGCTCACAATAAGAAGGGCAGGAGTTTTAGCTGGCCCCTTTACTATGTTAACAATTGGAACCCCGTAATCCTCTATAAGCTCTGTTCTCTGGCCACCTGGGTAATCTGCATGTCTGGTTTTGAGTCCCCTTCCAACACCACTAACCATGAGTACATATTCCGCACCAGGATGATAGCCACCAATCCTGTAGAGGAGCTCTTGACGCCCCTCACGACGTCTATGGCTGAATAATCAGATGAGGTCCGAGAAGTCATTCTAGATATGGAATAAGTTACATCCACCCCGTTGAAGGTGAAGGTAAAGGTGAAGGGAAAGGGAAAAGTGTCAAAGTGGGCTACATCCAAGCCCCGCACCTCCCCAAGGAATGTTCTGTCTCCTAGACTAACTTCTACAAAGTAATCCGCGAGAGGTGACCCATCCAAGCAGCTGATGACTGACGAACTACTGCAAGAAGATACATTTTCTTGGTGGTCGCCATATGTTAAGCCATGGAAGCCTTCGACACGTAAGACTTAGGACCTTGATGTGGTTTGGGACCACTTGCAGATGCCCTTGTCTCCCCAAGAGGTCCCTGTGGTCGGAGAAATGCACGACCTGCTTCCCCAAATCAAGTTTGATGATTATGATCTTTCCAACGAGGTCACATTCCCAGAACTGGCCCCTGAAAATTATCTGGAGTGCGTCTTGTATGATACTATCCCGAAGGTAGAACCAGTGTCATGGGTGTCTGAGTTGCACAATGCAGGCATCCTCAACATGCTCAGGATTCCATATTTTTGAAAGTACGCCATTATTGGCCTAATCCAAAGGATCACCGGGCTGCCTATGAGGTGGGCCCATCCACTAGCAGGCTTTAGTAAGAGTATCAAGCTACAGGTTGCCAAAGAAGTAAAGAATACATACATGGTTGAGCGAGACAAATGGGGATTTTTAGTCCAGACTATCAACGATCAGGCGATGTGTGTGGGCACCCTGATCCTGGGATGTAAGCTTATGTGTAAATTCCAGCGAAAGACAGTTCTAGCGCATGACTTTGCCTAGGAAGAAAAGTGCGAAAAACAGGTGCTCTATAACTAGTCCCAATTCTTCTGTGAGCAGATTCTGGAGATCGTGCACGGATCACAGGAAATGGGGACGACATTATGTTATTCGTGGATCATATTACTGATTACTCTACTCGCATGGGAAACCTCGGAGGACGCAATCCTTCCCGACATCGAGCTTGGGCTCTATGAAGGAGCACATTATGCCAATCTATGGGACTCAACGAATGAATAGCGGGTCGAGGAAAATAAGATTTTCTAGGTTCTGTTTTTCAGCATGTTAACTCGGTCGATTCATTCCTGACCACGCCTCCCACCGGCCTTATATGAGAAATATAAAAGAGTGGTGGTGTTTCAGGTCATAATGCATCATATCATGATCAAGGCCCATAATATCCCTAATTGGTATCCCCTACCATACATGGTTACAGAATAAGAGGTTGATCAGGTTGTCACCTCATGGCCAAAAACATGGAAGATTGGGCTTGGTCTTGTAAAGTTGGTCATGATGCCCACAGCCAGGATAGGCACTTCCACGAAGGAGACCACCTTGACCGAGAAAACTCTGAATCTTCCCGACACAATTCCCACAGACACCACTATGTGGCATCCAGAGATAGGAGGTGATGAGAAATACACCAACAAGGACCGAGATGATAAAAATGCTAATGAGGCAGACAATGATCAGGAATTGGGCAATGACCACACAAATATCGACCCCAGTGGAGCTAGTACCAAATCATCGTGTGGCCTCAAGTGCAGAGGAGAAACTTCTAAGGGACTGTGTAAGGAGAGGAAAGGGTCTTGTTAGTCTCCTGTATTCTACAGTATGACTAAATTATTATGGATTTCTATACTCTGTTGAAAATAACATTCTCTGAATATCAATTATTTTCAGAAATCTCACTACCTTCATTATCTTCATTTAACTTATTCACTATATCTCATTTTACCTTCCCCAACACTCTCTTACTCTAAAAATCCATGTTTAACCCTAAAACCCTCATTCTCACCTCTTTCCCTACCTAAAAACCCACTCCCATTGCTAAATCCGCTTCCTTTTCATTCATTCCCCTTCTTTCGTTAAAACAATGTAAAAACCTATTTACATTGTTTTACAAACAAATTGTATTTCATTCGGGACCCATTCCTTTAAATAAACCTTTTTTGTCTAAAAACACCTGACCCCGTTATATTAAACCCTACCTAATTTTATATATTAAAGCCCTTGCTTTAATAACCTTATTTCCCACTTTCATAAATCCCCAGGTCCCGCATAAACATTAACTCCCCTGCTCTAAACCTAAACCCCCGCTCTCATGTAACCCTGGAATCAAACTTTATAAAGCACTTCCACTTTTAAATATGCTTAGGCCCCACTTTATAAAACCCCTGCATTATAAAGAACCCCGCCACTTTTTTTAAACCCGCCATGTCATTTAAAACATCCAGGCCCCACCTTCTAATCTGACCCGAGATCAAGTCACCTGACCACCGTCGGATCTCGGCCTCACAATCCAACGGCCCGCACACCATATCGCAATATCAAAATCTTAAGGGTTAAAAACCTTTTAGGCTTGTGAAATGGACGGTATTCATGCCCATCCTTCCGCCACACGTCACTCCCTCGATGTTATCACATCCCTGCTATATAAACCGCCTCACTGCCTATGCCCCATGAAAAAACCGCTAAACCACTCCCACACCATAAACCCAAAACCATTGACCCCTTTGAATGTTTCAAATCCCTGTGAATTTATAATAAGCCCCGAGCCACCAAAAAACCCTTATAATGCATCTTGAAGACCCAAAAGGTCATAGCCAAATGCAGAGAACCAGAAACCTCCATTGACCGGACTCTGTCCATAAAATTCTCTGCTGCCTGCAAGCCTTCATCGCTTTCCACCTTGCGCGATCATGTTTTTGTTAATAAGTGTTTTTAATGTGCAGGTGATCGATGTATAATAAAATGCAGTGAAAATCAATCTACGTTTCTAAGTCCAAGAATTGTTTAAACAGGTTCTCTAGGTGATGATCCAGAATGCCTTATTTACAAAAGGATTAGGAGCGCGAGAATGATCAAAAAGCACCAATGAAGCAGAAAGGGAGGCCTCAATTATTGTCTGTGTCTATACATTCACCCCAGCAGAATCAAGGCTTATTCAAATCAAAGAAACAGTAAAATAAAAGGGTTTAAACACAACAGTTAGGTTCAAACTAAAAGACAGAGGAAAAGAAATCAAAGAGAGATCAGAGATAAAATAGAGTAAATGAATCAAACAGAGCAACCAAGGATAAAGAAAAACTAATCAAGGTTTAAAGACCAATCTGAGGATAAATAAGTGAAGAAAACAGAGCCAACTGACTAAGGCACTCAATAATTACTTCTTCGAATCACATTTGCCACCTACAGCCTCATTTCACTTAAATAAAAGCAGCTGTAGTTAATAAAGTAGTCAGAGATATTTTTAAGCAGCTCAGAAGTTATTGTTAAAGTTAAAGTTAAAGCCAAATAGTCAAAATGTCTTAAAGTTAGCTTAGGAGTTAATTTAAGAGTTATTATTACAGCGAGTTAGTCAGTGATATTTTTCCTTGGGCCTTGCATGGTCTCAAAGGTCAAAATTACATTTACTCTGTAATAACTACAACCTAAAACCCTATATTAGGGAAACCTCCTCATCTGTAGTTAAATACTGCATGTATTGTTCATGGTTGGTTGTTGGTTAGTTGGCTAATTGCTAGATTGGATTTTGATTAGACTCTAAGTTGCAAAGGTTATTGCAATGGAGAATTGTAACTGTTTTGGACATTGGTAATACAAGCATGTTCGCGGGATTCTTGAGCTATGTTAATGGTGATGTTATCCCTCTTTTTAAATGTTTCTCCTTTGTTTTCCATATTGCACATCAATTTCTCTGATAATAGAACAAAAATTTTAGGTTGAGATATACTATTTTGGTACCTCAAATCTTTCTGTCATTATTATGTCTATGTTTTCCTCTGAAAGTAATAACTAGAGAATTCTTAAATGCTCTCTAGGATTACTGGATTGTTATCTTGAGTTTTTCTTAGTGAATTATAATTGAAGAATTATTAACTGCTCTTCAGTTTTACCAAATTGTTATCTTAAAGGCCTTCTTCGAAGTTTAATTAAATAATTCTTAACTACTCTTTAATTTCACTGAACTGTTATTTTGAAGGTTTTCTTTGTCTGAAAGTAATAACTAGAGAATTCAGGGGTGTCCTACTCTTTAGTTTCTCTTAAACATTTATCTTAAAGGATTTTCTTGTTTAAGTATAGTTAAAGAATTCTTAATTTCCCTTTAGTTTTACTGAACTCACAATTTGCTGTCATCTCATATTCAGTCTAACCTAAAAATATCCACTTGACATAGTTAGCTTGCCCTATGAAAACCCTTGCAGATTTGATGTACAATTAAAATTTTTTATGACCCCATAGCCCAATTGATTAAGCTTCCCACAATCTATCTGTTCAACCTAGAATTAATCAATAAATCAATCAATCAAAATAAAACAATACCAGAACTTCATAACTAGCCTAAAATCAGAAAAACATAAGCATAAAGATAAATCAATTAATTATAAACATAGAGAGAGCCCTCTTTGAGCCCAGGAAGGCTAGGTCCTAGTACTCGAAAGTGGTTTGAAGTGGTTCCCTGCTACTTTTTCTTGCCAATATTGCAAATTACGGGGAGCCAACATAGTGGCGACCATACTAGGGAGTTGATTTATTAACAAAGCTTAATATTTCCTCAAGAAATCAGAAGACCCCATTCAAATTTAGATGACTCAAGTGTTATCCAAGACTAGTATCTGATTGGTGATGGTGGACAACAGTGAGCCTAAAGACAGTTACGAAATCATCCACCTGGTGACTCCACTGGTTTTCAGTAGGCTTGTTGACTCCACTAGTTTTCTACAGACTCCACTGGAAAATTATTGAGAAATCCTAATATTATCGAAACTCAACAGAACCCAGTCAAAATACTTTGTGAATAAAGTATTTATGTCACAGATTGGCTGGTTTTTCAAACTATTATAATATTTTCAACCTCTCTGAACCTTGGGTATAAGTTCTGGCTTCTAGAATAATTTGTACCAGATACCATCCAGACCCAAACCATCCTGCAATAGTTGACAATCTAGAGCACATCCTAAGGAAATCTCCTAGATAAAAAATTAAACTATTAGCAGACCTATTCACAAGGAAATTTCCCTACCTGAAAACCTTAAATACTTGCAAGTTATCCTACCTGGCTCACCCCTGGAACAAAGCTTGTCTAGGACTAAATCCCAGAGTTGGATAAACCAAATAACTTTAGACCCTTCCATCTTATAGCAGAATCCTGTTGTACTAATTTCAACCCTCATTCATACACCCACTGTTCACCTTCCTCCATTTAACCCTTTACCTCCTCTTGTAAACCCTCCACTTTTCAACCCTCCTTTATTTCCTCATCCCCCAACCATGGCTACCTGGTATGCCCCATTAGTTCTACCATTTCCTTTAGCAGTTCTACCACAGGACTATCAGTCCAAAATCCCCTTATTTGATGCAAGTAGTTCTACAACTTCTCAACAACATGTGGATAGAATGAATGACTATTTTGGTAGATAATAAATATATGATGAGACTGTTAAACTAAGATTGTTTTCTCAAGTCTTAGGGGGAGAAGAAAGAAAATGGTTTAAAGGCCTAACCCCTAATAATGTGCATTACCTCCCTGCTTTTCACCAACTGTTCTTAAACAAATGGGAAGTAAAAAAACCCTCTCCAAATCTTATCATAGTATGAAAACATTAAGAGAAACATTGGAGAGGGTGTCCAAGAGTACTTCACTAGGTTCAATATCGTATATAATTCCCTCCCTACCCACATGAAACATCCACAAGGCCTAGCCCTAATGAAATTTCCAAATGGATTTGACCCTGAAATGGCTTACCAACTAAGAGAAAGAGACCCCCTTACATTATAATACATGCAGAGGGGTGCATTAAGTGTAGAGATAAATTTTATTGCCAAAAGGGCTAGAATGAGAAATGAAAAAATATTTACATATAGGGAGGAAACTGTAGCCTCCACATCTGATACTAAGATTGATAACTTAGTTATAACTATGGAAAGGATAATGAAGAGAATAAACATTAATAAGAGAGCTTACCCCAGAGAAATCCAAGCAACTCCTCAAAACAGAAATCAAAACCAGAACCAAAACAAAAAATTTAGGAGAAATCCCCCTCAGATAAGATAGAGAGGACCTGACCAACAAATTAGGCTTCCTTTCCAAGAAAACTATGGTGATGAGGATGAGGGGGTAATTGAGGAACCAAAGGAAAGTCATATCAATCTAATGGGGGTTAACAATGAGGATACTGTTTTCCTCACTTAGGAAGAACAAGGCATATTTTCCCAAAAGGATGAAGAATGCCAAGAATATGAGGACTATAAACAAGGATTTGAAAATTCCATAATGGAAGTACATAGACAGTATGACCTCAGAAGCAAGAAAACTCAAGACATTCCCAAGAGAAAGAACCCTAAAATTTCTGCTAAGAAGACCCCTAAAACTGATCCCAGAAAGACATCAGAAACTTCAAACATTTTGGTTAAAAGTTATGATAAAAGTAAAAAAAAAAAACAGTCCAAAAAGCAGCACTATTACATCAACTAGTAGCCCTAAAAAAATTATTTAAATGAGACTCCCAATGGAAATCACCAAGCTGAAATTGCTATAAAAACAATGTCTGATAAAACTGATTTAAATTTTCCAAAAACACAAATACCCTTTAGTTTTGAGAATGAAATTACCAAGATAAAAATCTCCATACCTCTTACTAAATGAGTTGGCCAATATGTATATAGATCCCAAGATTTGAAAGCTTTAAACATAGGATAAAACACTGATACTGTGAACTTGAATGATGATAAACTTGAGCTTTTTTTTGGACCTGAAGTAGAAGGTAAATTCCAAGAAGGAGGTGTTCCTCCATTTCATGTAATTTTAAATGTTCATGATAAAATCCTCCATAATGCCATGTTAGATTCAAGAGCTTCTCATGACCTCATGCCAAAGGTAGTTATGGAGAAATTAGGCCTTGAGATAACCAGACCATACAAATACTTGTACTCCTTTGACTCGAGTAGAGTCAAATGTCTAGGCCTAATCAAAGATCTTTGTGTTAATTTAGCACAAATACCAGCCAAAATCCTAGTAATGGATATTGTAGTGGCTAAAATTCCCCCTAATTATAGCATGCTCCTTTCACACTCATGGGGAGATAAACTTCAAGGCACCCTCCAAATGGACATGACATATGCTACCATACCTATCTTTAGTCAACCAAGAAGACTATATAGGGAAACTCATATGAAATACATGGTCAGAAATCAAGAAAAGCCTAATAACTCCCCTATCTATTCTATTCGCACAGACCTTGATTCATTGAACCTTTACAATGATGAAAACATTAATGAACAAGTAGAAATGAATGAACAAACAACTAAAAAAGGAGAAAAATAGTTAGAACAGTCAGACCAAATAGAAAATGAACAACATAATGGCAAACATAAGTATGAAACTGAACCTTTATGGAGTAAGAGATTTGATGGTTCTTGTGGAAAAACTGGATTTGGAGCAAGTGTTTGGGTGCACAACACTGAGAACAGACACGTAGAGTGTCACTCCTATAAATTGAACTTCCAATGTACAAATAACATAGAAAAATGTGAGGCGCTCCTTCTAGGGCTACAATTACTAAATAAATTAGGAGCCAAAAGGATATCGATCCATGGGGATTCTAAGCTAGTCATTAGGAAAATAAAAGGAGAATATTTGGCTAAAAATCCTAGACTAAGAGCATACAGAAATGTTGCCCTTGACCTCCTCAAAACATTCAAATAATATGGCCTTTTCTTTGTCCCCAGAATTCAAAATATCCTTTCTAATGATATAGCCTTTGAATCCAGTACTTGTCAAAAACCTCATCATAACAAACAATAGATGGTAAAGGTTAAATATAGACCAGTAGTCCCTGATAGCATAAGATACTGGCAAGTTTTTGAGGATGAAAAACAGATTGAATATTTCTTGCAGTCTAGAGATGAGTTTGAAATGCCAAATTCAGACTTAGATCATGAAGAAGACTGCCCTACTGAGGAACAAGCAGGCAAGGAGGAGGCCACTCTTAATGCTGATATAAATATGTTAGCAAAGAAAGATCCATAGAAGACATAGTGATGTGCAGATCCAAAAACAGAAGAGGTTGAAGTGATCCATTCCAAAGATAATACCTTACCCAGAGGACTTGTCCCTCTAGAAGTACTTTTTTATTTCATTGATGTTGATAGAAAACCAAAGATGGAATCTATTGAAGCAGAAGTAGAAGAATGCAATATAGGTAGTGAGCAAGAACCCAAAATGATAAAATTGTCAAAGACACTACCAGCACATATAAAACAGAAATATATTGAGCTTTTCAAAGAATTTAGTGATTTTTTTCTTGGAGATATGAAGACTTGAAG
The DNA here is from genome assembly GCA_034641835.2 of Pinus albicaulis. Classification (NCBI taxonomy): domain Eukaryota; kingdom Viridiplantae; phylum Streptophyta; class Pinopsida; order Pinales; family Pinaceae; genus Pinus; species Pinus albicaulis. The sequence continues at coordinate 497,813,632 of CM076583.1, read as the reverse complement.
TCCTATTATACAGATATCATTCAGCATAAGATTCCACTGAAAGAAAGCTAGAAGCCCTTTAAACAGAAATTGCGCAGAATCAATCCAGTCCAAATTCCACTAGTTAAGAAAGAAATAAAGAAAATGTATGATGCTGGAATAATAGTCCCACTCAAGTACTCAGAATGGGTTTCAAATCTTCTATCAGTGAGGAAGAAGACAGGAGAAATTAGGCTTTGCATAGTCTTCAGAAATTTAAACAAAGCATCCCTGAAATACAACTACCCTTTACCAAAAATGGATCACATACTGCAAAGGGTAGTAGGCTCCAAAATGATATCTTTGCTTGATGGCTTTTCAGGGTACAATCAGGTGCTGGTACATTTAGATGGTCAACACAAGGCAACTTTCACCACACCTTGGGGCACCTTCATGTATGTTAAATTTCCCTTTGGGTTAATGAATGTTGGGGCCACTTTTCAAAGAGGAATGGATATTGCTTTTTCAAGAAATAGGTTACTTCATTTTGATATATCTTGATGACATCAAAGTCTACTAAAAAACTGATGAAGAACATCTAGCCCATTTGAGAAAGGTCTTTGAAAAGTGCAGAAAGTATGGCCTGTATTTAAATCCCAAGAAAACCTTGTTTGGCCTTCAAGAAGGGAACCTTCTAGGCCACATCATATATAAAAAATGGATCAAGATCGTCCCCATAAGGATTGAGGTAATATTGCAAATCAATCATCCGAGAAACATCAAAGAGTTGCAATATTTCATTGGAAAGATAAATTTCTTAAGAAGGTTCATACCAAACCTTGCAGAACTCCTGAGGAACATCACTAACATGCTAAAAAAAGAATCAGGAGTCAAATGGACCAAAGAAGAAAAGAAATATTTTAACTGGGTGAAGCAAGCACTTACACAAACAATAGTTCTGATCAGCCCTGACTTCACAAAATATTTCTTCATTTTCTCCTTTGCATCAGAACACACAGTTGTTGTTGTCTTACTACAGAAAAACATAATGGGACAAGAGCAGCCCATAGCTTTCTTCAGCCAAACATTGAGAGATGCACCTCTTAAATATAATATAATGGAAAAAAAAGCTTTTGCCTTAATCAAAGCCTTAAAAGATTTCAGAGTCTACATTATGCACTCACACATCATTGCATTTGTGCCTCATACAGTGGTTAAAGACATACTTACACAAGATCATGATGGAAAAAGAGATAAGTGGATTGATGTTATCTTAGAATATGATCTGGAAATCAAGCCTACCAAGTTGATCAAAGGAAAAGGACTGGCTAAACTAATGGCTGAAACAAATTTTCAAGCACTGGAAATAAATATGATTCACTCATTGGATGAACAAGAGGGGCTAGAAACTCCACCTATTGAGGAAGCATTCATAAAATCTCATTGGTATGCTAATATACTGTATGTTATTTTTAATCTAAATGTTCCTCCTGATTTATCCAAAACAAAGGCCAAATTATTAAATTGAAGGCTGTAAATTTCTGCATTCTAGATAAAGTTTTATATTGGAAAATCTCTGGTGGTGCATTGCTTAAATTTTTTGCCTGAAGAATATGCAGATAGGATTATGCATGAATTTCATGAAGGGGAGTGTGGAAGCCATATTTATTTGAAAACCACAGCTAATAATATCCTTAGGGCTGGATTCTATTGGCCTACCCTCTTCCAAGACATCCACAAAATGGTAATTTCCTGTCATAAATGCGAAATATTTAAGGGAAAAAGAAAACTGCTACCATTGACTTTATAGCCAATTTCTGTTGAAGCTCCATTTCAACAATGGGGTCTAGATTTCATTGGAGAAATCCACCTTGCCTCCTCTACCCATCATAAATGGATCTTTACTGCAACTGGCTATTTCACTAAGTGGATAAAGGACATCCCTTCCAGAACTGCCACAGACTCAGTGATTATTGCATTCCTTGAAAACAACATTTTATCTAGGTTTGGTTGTCCTAGGAAAATCATTACTGACAATGCTGCTACTTTTAAATCCAATAAAATGGTGGATTTTTTCCACAGATATAACATTACTTTGGGGCATTCTACAACTTACTACCCTCAAGGTAATGGATTCGATGAATCTTCAAACAAGAGTTTGGCAAACATCATTAAAAAGTTGTTGGAGGAAAACAAAAAATCATAGCATAGTAGATTGGTACATGCACTATGGGCAGATATGCTAACCAATAAGAAATCAATTGATATGTCTCCCTATCAGCTATTCTATGGGAAATATATAGTCTTCCCAACAACCTTTGGAGTGCCAGTGATGAAGCTCCTTCAAGAGGTGAAGTCTGAATAAAATGGCATACAAAGGAGAATAAACCAAACTATTCAGCTGCAACAAACCAGAGAAGGAGTGTACAACAGAACACAATTGTTATGTAATATTCCTAAATTGGCATGTAGCTAATTGAAATATTAAAATTTAATTTTGCTTTCTTGTTTGATGAATAAGTGGGTAGGGAGACCCATAAATCTCCTTATTAGGAATAAAACCACTTCTCATGTGAAAGTGGATAATCTTTTCAGCTTAATAAAGCACCCTAAGGTGTGAACAGGGGCTAGAGCATGTGGACTGGGTCACCTTTGACCAAATCAACAGTGTTGTCATGGAGAAGTAGACATTTATGGAGAGACAACGCAGTTTTAGATGGAGACACATTGCATGGAAGTAATGTCATTAATAGATGGGGCTTAGGGTTTGGAAGCTCATTTCTTATATAAGGAGGAGGATGGCAACCATATTATTCATGTTATGATATTTTATGTTTTATATTATATGGTATTTTTAGACATATATCTTTTTCTAGTTGTTTAGCTGAGATTGAATGTTGTTTAGCACTAGGTGTTCCTGATCGGGAATCCCACCTCTTCCATTGAGAAGCTCTTGGAGGATTTTGCACTACATTTTTACATTCAGGTTTCATACCAAGCTACATTCTTGTGGTACAAATCAATTTCTATTGAGAGATGTGCTAAGTTGCAGGGTGCAATAGTGGAAGATTGTATTGGGTGTTTTCTAAGTTAGTTTTGCAGTGGAGGAATGTTTCCTTCCATTGGGAGGCTAGTAAAGGAGATACTTGGTATTATTTTATATATTTGGCATCATGCCAAGGTGATTTTATCCCCTATAGCATATTTTTGATCCATATCTACGTTATTTTAGTGAGCTGTTGTAGTGGGCAACCCAAAAATGGCCGAAAATCCAAAGTTAAAAATCTGGCCAAACCATTTCTGGGTTTTTCTGGTTTTTTTGAGTAGTGTTATCACCATTAAAATGTTTTCTAAACTTGGACAGTTTACATCATTCCTAGTCATGGTATTATATAGGTGTTAGTTCATTTCATGCTTTAAAGGGTAGGTGATAGGGTAAGCGTCTCAAAAGTCTCATTTTCATATCCAAATAAAGTTTAACAACCTTATTCCATGTCTTAAAGGTCTCACATCCTCTTTAGAAGTCATATCTTAAACCATTTGAATTTTTCTTTTTAATTAGCCATGAAACCATGTTTTTGTAGTGTAGACAGTGTAAAAATCCAGTTTTGCACTACGAAAACGCTATTATTTTCATAGTGCGCTACGAAACTACTGAAGCAGCCTTTTTTCATATAAAAAAAAAACTCTTTTTTTTTCTGGTTTTAGTAGTACATTTTCAAGGAGGTTTATGGGAAACTGAAAATGAATTTTTGAACACTGAAAGAGGTTTTTCTTCCTAAAATACTTAACTACAAAAGCCTCTTTCCGTTTCTTCACATTAATTATGAGGTGGGAGAAATTGATGACTTAGCTTGCACTATGAAACTGTTGAAAGTCATTGAGAGAAAAACTTTGTTTTCTAGTTTTAGTTGTCAACTTCATGATCAGATTTTGGACACAAGAAAAAGTATTTTGGAATTATGAAAGAGGTTTCTCTTCATTAAATATACAGCTACAATAAAATATCTCAATTTTCTCACAAGTGTTACTAGTTAGGAGATACAAGGCTTTCTTTGAGGCCATATGTTTTAGAAATTAGAATTTTCCAGTTTTACACATGTTGTTCAAAGACAGTTTCTGGGTAGTAGGAGAGGTATTTCAAAAACCCAAGAGAGGTTTTTTTTAAGGATAGCATGATCTCCAAAAGAATCCTTCAGTTTCTCAAAATACATTTTGGATTAGGAGATAAAGTCTCTGTCTCAACACCTATTTTTCAGATAAAAACAGTGCAAAAAAATGACAGATCTTAAATCAATTTTTCATTAAGGAGAAGACCAATTTTGAGGAAAAGAATCTTTTAAAGGTTAAGTTGTTTTTCTTTTTTATGTTAATTTCAATCATTGAAGAGTTTTGAATCCCTTCAAACTTTAAATTTTTTGAAAATTGGGTGAAAAAAAGCTTGCACAGCAGTTTCGTAGCGCGCTACGAAACTACTGAAGATGAGTTTTAAGCAGTTACACATGGATTTTGGAGGTAAGGATTGCTGGTTTTCAAGGTTTGATGTTGCTGGTGGATACATGAAGATCATAGGTGAAGAATAAAAGTGAAAAATAGGAGAAAATATGGTTAAAGGACAGAGTTTTACAATGACCTACAAACTGCACTACAAAAATAGGCTACTTTCGTAGCGCAACCAGTTTCATATCCTTTTACACTATTTCAGAGATATTTCTTTGCACAGGTGGAAGATGAAAGAGTTCATGGTAATATTTGGCAAACAAGACACATGGGAATCTGATTCATCAATCATTAAAGTGCTTGAATATAACATGGAAGATAAGGGATAAAAAACAAGAAATCTGTCTCCTGAATTTTAGGGCAGTTTTTGTCATGATTAGCTTGAATACATCAAAGGTGGAGGCATCATCCAAATTCTACCTCTTGGGATTGCAGCTGGAAAAGGAAGCATTAAAGTTTAGATAAGTTTTTTGCAAACATATCTAGGAGTTTCACTCCTATTTGGATTAGGACTCTTCAAAGATTGTTTACTTGTCATTTTGTAATTAAAAGTCTGTTTTATGGTTAGATTAGGTGTCAAGGATAGAATTCGAATTCTCCTAATGATGGATCATGGAATCCAAGATTGTAAAGGATCTATATGAAGCATTAGGTCGAATTCATCAAGGTTGGCATTTTTATTAGAAAAAGAAGCTGTGTTATTGTAGCAGACTGTGTGTTGTTTCAACTTAATACACAGATTGGTTTTACTACTCAAGATTCACAAGGGGTTTATGTGTTTGATATTTCTATGGCCTTTTTCAATTACCTATTTGCAGTGGTATGAGCATGTGTTACTTAGAATTCATTGGATAATGCTCTAACTTCCTTCACATGCTTGTAGAATTTGTTTATTCACTGTGTTACTGTTTCACTTATAAACCTAAACTCCAAGTGCCTTGACTTCCATGTTTAGCTGATTATGATGTTTTGTTGAAGACTACTTTGACTCCATGGCCCAATAGATTTTTGCTAATCTATAATTCAACTAGTTATACATTTTTGTCCATTTTTATTTCTAGATTTAGCCATCTAATCATCAATTAAAAATCTTAAACCTATTCAGAGAGCCCTCTCATGTTGAGGAGGCTAAGCCTCAGCCAAAAGTTTGGTTTGAAAGAGTTACTCAGAGTCTACTTGATCATCAACCTATCAGGGTCAGATTTTGTGATAACATTTTGGTGCATCTGCCAAGAGTATGAATATTATTCATTCCCAAAATCAAGAAGCTGAACTTCTAAAGGTAGTAGGAGCTCAGAATTTGTGTTAAGTCCCTATATTAATAGTGTAGCCCCTTATAATTGTTAGTGTAAACCCCTTATTTTTATTATTGTACCCTTGTAACCCCCATTTTGTTATTATTGCCCCTTAAATTGTTATTGTTAGGTGTTTAGGATTACATTGTAGCCCTGGGTCGCTCTATTGTAGACTCATATACAGAAAGGAGGTTTTGTGAATTGTATCATCCAGAATTGTTCATTGTAATGTATTGGAGGTTGCCCCTCGAAGTGGCTTATTTCTAAGGCGTTGATATCTCATTTCTTCTCTTTTGAGTTGATTACAAAACATTTGGTACTCGAGAGCTTTGGATTCTGGAGTTCATTGTAGCGGAGTCTTGATGGCATTTCGCTATAACATAAGTTTCAGAAGCTGAAATTTTTAGGGTGCGAAGAAAAAATCCTGAGGAAGCTCGTATAAAAATTTCAGAGTTTGGTTCGCAATATTTTCGGAGATATGATCTGTGGAAGTCAGGTATTTTTTCAGGCTCCTAAACAGGTCATCGTGGCATTTGCGCTATAAAAATTTTTCTACGAAGGTTCAGAATCTGAAATTCATATGGTGCGAAGCTGAAATCCTGAGGAAATTCATCAAAAAATTTCAGAGCTTGGTTCGCAATATTTTGGGAGATATGATCTGTGGAAGGTAGTGCTTTTTCAGGCTCCTGAATTTCATCTCAAAGAGGTGATCGTGGGAAAACTTCAATAACTCTCTCTCTGGGCATTGGATTGAAGTGCCGTAAAAAGTGGTCGCAAGTACACAGACTGAAGTTTCTGGGCTATCAATTTCAGAGACAAATGACAAAACAGTGACACGTGGCAAGTCGTACAAGTTCGCTCTACTGAACCAGTCCAGAATTAGGTCATTGTGGGAGATTGGACACAAATTTGTCTTGGAGAATCCAAATCAGGTCAGACCTGTGGAATTTGAAAGAAGCTTCAGAGGGCTACTACAGGGCTGAATTTCAGATATCAAAGATTTTCAATTACAGAGATAATTCAATTTCAATATCGAGCTCCTCAAAGCTAGTAAAAGGTGTGTATTTTTTTTCCGAATTGCATAAGTCTTGTTTGAAGAATCAAGTTGAATTGATTCCAAGGGAATATTGAAGAAATTTTGTCAGTAATGGGTTCTATTATGCCTCCAAAAAATAATTCCATACCCATTAAGCCCTCAGAAAGCTATACTATGACGCATGAGGAGGAAGAATTGCAATATGAGATATCAAAATTACGTTACCAAGTGCAACAAATTTCGATCTTACGAAGAGCAACCGAAGGTGAAATAGATGGTTTAAAAGCAGAAATGGAGGCTAAGTTGGATGGCTTGAAGGATCAAATAATAGCTAATATGGATGATAAATTAGTGGAAGATCACAACGAGCATCAACAACAAGTTCTCCAACTCTCAAAGGATATCCTAACTTTGGTGCAGAATCTAATGAAACAACAAGAAGATCAACATGACATCAAAAGAAGTTATGAAGCAGTCACAGAAACAAGAAATCAACAAGTACAATCAATTTCAGAGTATCTCAGCAAGTGGAAGAACTTTCCTGTAAAATATTTCACATGGGAGGATGAGAATTTTATACAGAAGCATCAAAAAATAATCAAGCGTTGAGGACAACACTTGTTTGAAGGAGAGGGGCATGTTAAGTCCCTATATTAATAGTATAGCCCCTTATTATGTTAGTGTATCCCCCCTTATTGTTATTATTGTACCCCTGTAACCCCCATATTGTTATTATTGTGCCCTTAAATTATTATTGTTAGGTCGGCTAGGATTACATTGTGGCCCACTAGGATTACATTATGGCCCCATGGACTCCTATATATAGAAAGGAGGTTTTGTGAATTGTATCATCCAAGAATTGTTCATTTATGTAATGTATTGGAGGTTGCCCCCTCGAAGTGGCTTATTTCTAAGGCGTTGATATCTCATTTCTTCTCTTTTTGGAGTTGGTTACAAAACAATTTGTTAGAGGCTGTAGCACTAAATTGGTGACTCCACACATCAAATAATGAATTGGAAGGTGACTCCACTGCTATAAGATCAATAGCTTGATGAAGTTTCAAGATGAGTTCCATTGCAAGAATGAATTCCAGGTATGCCCCTATGAATCGGTCTGATATCCCTGGTTTTCCAAATCCTATGCCAAAGGTTGAATGGTTAGATGATCTTCCAATATTCAAAGATGAAAAGAAAGATAATGCTACTCTTCATTTGGTTAGGTTCCACATGCGTGTACATAGTCTTAAGGTTTAGTTCCCTGAATATTGTCTCATGAATATGTTTATGACCACTTTAGAAGGAAAAGCATGGTCTTGGTATAAAGGTTTGGCAAATGGTTCATTATATTATCTTGCTAATTTCCATGATGTATTCCATGAGATGTATAAAGAGTGTCATCCCTCCTTATTGTTGGTTAAATATTGTTGTAAACATTCTGTGAGTTTTATTAAATATTTCGAGGATTGTTATGATGATGAATTCATGGATGAAGAAATTTTAGAGGCTCTCAATAACAATACATTTCAACATCAAGAAGAAAGGATAACATCCCATAAAATGCAACATGAAAATCAGCAGGGGTTTACTTTTGAAAACTATGTTACATCCTTTGAGATTGATGTAAAGATGCAACAAACCTGCCAGTATTTTGATCATAAAGGGTATGAAAATCATTGCAAACACGAAGAAGAAATACTGGAAGATAGATTTTATAACCCTCAGGCAGAGGAAAAGACCAATTTTTTATGTCATACTTTGCAGCAGATTACATCAAAGAATGGTCATACTAATGAGGAAAATTACATTGTTTATGGGAATCATTCAAAAAACCAGTTGGATAGCATATCAAAGGAATCTTGTGTGGCCGAGAATCAGTTTTTTGAAGATATATAATGTTATGATGATCATCAAACTAAACATGTCTTCTTTGACCCTATAGCTGAATACATGGCAAAGCTTTGCACACCAGTATTTCATTTTCATTTTCATTATGAAGATCAGATACATTATAAGTTTCTTTGGTCATCTCACTATCATAATTATTTTGAGGTTGAATGTAGTAAAGAGCCTCATATATTATAAAAGACAATCTATTGGCTTCATTGGAAGTTTCATGTTCCTTGAGCTACAAATGGAGATTGCAGCTGTTAGGGTAGGTAGGAGAATGTGAAAATAAGCTCAAGGTTGAATGAGCAAATTTTTTTTAGTAGGTATAGTTTGAGTGCTTCTTACAGAGATCATCAAACTTGAGCCTGAGGTGAAGGCCATAAATTTTTGAAGCATATTGGATAGAATTTCATAGTTTTATTTTAAAGGATGGATAGCAGCACTGGAGCTACCGGTTCTTAGTGTACCACAGGGGCACACTATCCCAAGTGGAGCCACTGTTATCACCAATAAATTTTTTTCTAAACTTGGACAGTTTACATCGTTCCTAGTCATGGTATTAGATAGGTGTTAGGTCATTTCATGCTTTAAAGGGTAGGTGATAGGGTAAGAGTCTCAAAAGTCTCATTTTCATATCCAAATAAATTTTAACAACCTTATTCCACGTCTTAATGGTCTCACATCCTCTTTAGAAGTCATATCTTAAACCATTTGAAAAAAAAATTGGAATTAGCCACGAAATGAAGTTTTCGTAGCGTAGACAGTGTAAAAATCCTATTTTTCATTACAAAATGCTGCTATTTTCATAGCGTGCTACGAAACTGCTGAAGCAACCTTTTTTCATTAAAAAAAAACTTTGTTTTATGGTTTTAGTAGTACATTTCCAAGGAGGTTTATGGGCAACTGAAAACGAATTTTTGAAAATGGAAAGAGGTTTTTATTCCTAACATAGCTAAATAAAAAAAAATATTTCACTTTCTTCAAATTCATTATGAGGTGGGAGAAATTGATGACTTAAGTTGCACTACGAAACTGCTGAAAGTCATTGAGAAAAAAACTTTGTTTTCTGGTTTTAGTTGTCAAATTCATGATAATTTTATGGCCACAAGAAAACGTATTTTTGAATTATTAAAGAGGTTTCTATTCATAAAATCTTCAGCTACAATAACCTATCTCAATTTTCTCACAAGTTTTACCAATTGGGAGATACAAGGCTTTCTTGGAAGCCACATGTTTTAGAAATCAGAATTTTCTAGTTTTACATATGTTGTTCATAGATAGTTTCTGGGCATTAAGAGAGGTATTTAAAAAACCCAAGAGAGGTTTTTGTTAAATATATCATGGTCTCAAAAATCCTCCTTCAGGTTCTCAAAATAAATTTTGGATGACGAGATAGAAGCTCTGTCTCAACACCTATTTTTCAGATAAAAACAGTGCAGAAAAATGATAGATCTTAAATCAATTTTTCATTAAGGAGAAGACCAATTTTGAGGAAAAGAATATTTTAAAGGTTAGGTTGTTTTTATTTTTGATGTTAATTTAAATCCTTGAAGAGTTTTGAATACCTTAAAACTTTAAATTTTTTGAAAACTGGGTGAAAAGAAGCCTGCACAGCAGTTTCATAGAGCACTACGAAACTGCTGAAGATGAGCTTTAAGCACTTACACATGGATTTTGGAGGTAAGTATTGTTGGTTTTCAAGGTTTTACGTTGCTGGTGGATACATGAAGATCACAGGTGAAGACTCAAAGTGCTAAACAAGAGAAAATATGGTTAAAGGACAAAGTTTTACAATGACCTACAAACTGCGCTACGAAAACAGTCTACCTTCGTAGTGCAGCCAGTTTCATATCCTTTTACACTATTTCAGAGACATTTATTTCCATAGGTGGAAGATTAAAGAGTTAATGGTAATATTTGGCAAACAAGACACATGGGAATCTGATTCATCAATCATTAAAGTGCTTGAAGATAACATGGAAAATAAGGGCTAAAAAACAGGAAATCTGTCTCCTGATTTTTAGGGCAGTTTTTGTCATGATCAGCATGAATACATCAAAGGTGGAGGCATCATCCAAAACCAACCTCTTGGGATTTCAGCTAGCAAAGGAAGCATTAAATTTTAGATAAGGTTTTTGCTAGCATATTTAGGAGTTTCACTCCTATTTGGATTAGGACTCTTCAAAGACTGTTTACTTGTCATTTTGTAATTAAAAATCTGTTTTATTGTTAGATTAGGTGTCATGTATGGGAATTCGAATTCTCCTAGTGATGGATCATGGAATCCAAGATTTTAAAGGCTCTATATGAAGCATTAGGTTGAATTCATCAGGTTTGGCATTTTATTAGCAAAAGAAGTTGTGTTATTGTAACAGACTATGTGTTTTTCAACTTAATACAGAGATTGGTTTTACTACTCAAAATTCACAAGGGGTTTATGTGTTTGATATTTCTATGTCCTTTTCAATTACCTATTTGCAGTGGTATGAGCATGTATTACTTATAATTCATTGGATAATTTTCTATCTTCCTTCACATGCTTGTAGACTGTGTTTATTCACTGTGTTACTATTTCACTTATAAACATCAACTCTAAGTGCCTTGACTTCCATGTTTAGCTAATTATGATGTTTTTTTGAAGACTAATTTGACTCCATGGCCCAATAGATATTTGCTAATCTTTATTTCAACCAGTTATACATTTTTTTCCATTTTTATTTCTAGAGTTAGCCATCTAATCATTAATTAAAAATCTTAAACCTATTGAGAGAGCCCTCTCAGGTTGAAGAGGCTAAGCCTTAGCCAAAAGTTTGGTTTGAAAGAGTTAATTAGAGTATACTTTATCAGCAGCTTATTAGGGTCAGATTTTGTGATAACAAGTAGAATCTATGGTTAAAATATCGGATCATTCTGAGCACTCTAAAAACCTTTTGCACATGGTTCTTCTCCTCAAAAGTAGTAGTTTCCAGCAGCAGCAGTTTCCTCAACAGCAGTAGTTTTGTTTCCATTGAAGGGATCAACCCTTCATTGAGAGAGTCGTTTTGGAGAAGTTTTTTTAGATCTACATTAGATTCAACCACCTCCTTATATGTTCTTCAGTTACAATGCATCTTCAACCCTAGGGCTTTAGATCCACCATCCATATTTAGTGTATTTATGGAAAACCATCCCGGGTTGTCTTGGAAAAGTGTTGAGGAGCATAGATCTCCATTTTTGGCCCTATATGAGCATGATCTTATCATATATATATATATATATATATATATATATATATATGTTCCAGCTGCAGTATTAGTCACTAAAACTATGTTGTGCTTACTTCAGTACTTTGTCTAGCAGCGTATTACATGTTTTGGGTGCATTTTTGCATTGGCGGCTTCTTTTGCCTATCTTGAGGGGCTTGATCCCCAAGATCTTGTACTTATTTATTGTTTTTATATATAATACCATGAATCTATCATTTGTGTTAATACTTGCTGCTATTTCCATTATTATGAGCTATATTACTTCTTTTCCCATTTCGGAATATTATAGTGGTATCAGAGCATAATCTTGGCACAACCTGTGCATTCTAAAAGCAAATATGTCATCTGAAGAAGGAGAGCCTCTTACTGATAGAGAGAAGAGGTATCAAAGAAGAAGACATGGGAATTTTGATTATACAGATGAGAAAGAAGACAAGGGTAAAACCCCTTTATCTAGAGGTGAAGACGAAGAGAAGGAGTTCCCTAAGATCCTTCTTAAAGCCATGCAAGACATTTCTAGAGAGATCAAGCAGAAGAGAATGGATATATTAAAGGAATCCCCTAGATAATTTCATCATGGAGAAGGCTCTGGCATGTCTCATCACTAGAATGATCAACCAATGCATCAACCGCAATTTTTCCAATGCTCTACTATGCCTACATTCTTGACTGTGGGAAATGAAAGGTTTCAAGAGCAAGAATCCTTTGAAGACTATTTTATGGAGTATGAATCTCAAACTTAGAGGTTCACGGATCACTTTAGTTTTTAGGATTTTTTTCAAATAAAGGACAACAGAAGACCAAGGCATCATCATAGAAGTGGTGGATTCATTCAGAATCATGATCAACACCATACTATGGGAAAATTATTTTTACCCAATTTTGATGGGTCATCCAAGTGCACTGCCAAATCTTGGGTAGAAAAACTTGACATCTACTTTCAGTTGAACAAGGTTCCAGAAATGGAAGCCATTAAAATTTCAGCGTTGCATCTTGAAGGTAAGGCTTATGCCTGGTGGTTATTTGAATCTTATTCATTGAATAATGCAAATATATCTACTTATGGAAAGTTCACTAGGAGGTTAGTGAAAAGATATGATTTAAAACAATCTGAAACTTCCTTGGGAAAGAAAACCAAGCCCTAGAAATCAGAACCTTTACATGAGTTGGAAGGATCCATGAAGCCAACTCCATTTTTGAACATTGTTGAGGGGGTTAAGGATCTAGAACATTCTTTTCCAAGGGCAAAGGCCCCACTTCGGCAAGAAATTTCTTCTCAAGAGGAAGGCATGAGGATTCCTTCTTCAAGAGGAGATCAAGACAAAGGATCTCTTAATGATGGGGTATTATCCATTGATGAGGAGGAGGAAGAGGAAGAGCTAGAAAGATCATCCAGCGCTATGAGAGCAGGAGGATATCGACTTCTATTTGGATATGGAGATGAAGCAATTGCTTCAACTAGAGGAACTCTTGCATCTTTGCAAGAAGTTCCAAAGGATCTTACATATGAAGATCATGAGCACCATGTGTCTATGTTGATAGGAAATGAGACAAAAAAATGGAGGAAGTGTGTTCCAACATTGAATGCAACCTTGGGGCCACACACTATGATAGATCATTCCTTTGTGATTAAGAATTTTGACACCAACGAGATGTTGGGTGTACATAGATTGATTGCAATTGAAAAAGACACCTTAGATTGTGAGATCTTGCAGAAGGTAGGAGGAAATGAGAAGGAGGGCCAACACCAAATTATTGAGAACATATACACCCATCCTTTTCAGGAGTTTTATGTACAGAAGAAGGAGGATGATTTGCGCACTGAGAGCAGGGAAAAATTAGTCCACTCACATTTACAGCCTGCTCTAGTCCTTGATGTTTCATTACATGGAGGCATTCCACCAGGGAGACCCACTGATTGGAAGAGGATTAAAGAGTTCTCTCAACATGTTTTACCACTCATAGATGTAGGACGAGTGGGAATAGTGGGAGGTCATTGTACAATGCTGATAGTCTTGGGTAGACTCAAGGAGGAGGGAGAAATTCTCCCAACATCATCATTACCCACTCTCATTTCAGATTTTGCACTTTGGGGGGAGGAACATAGGGAGGATAGCAGCCTTCCAATATGTACCTTTGGAATGGGAGATGTAAAAGAGGAGGTCAGCCATATGACATATGTTATTTGTGATAGATCATCAACATTGTCACTATGGAGGATAGATCCATATTAGAAATCCCAACTATTGGTGGATTATTCCAAGGATCTTTTCACATGCATGATACTTGATGACCAGCTACATGAAGAGGGCTATTCAGTCCAAGATGAAGTCATATATTATCATGGATGGATCTTCTTATATAGATCCTCCAAGCTCAAGGAGAAGTTGTTACAAAGAGCACATGCAGATTTTCTTTTCAACCATACTTATTCCATGAGAGCCTACAACACTATCATGGAGAGCTACACTTGGGAAGGCTTTGACGAGGAACTATATCAACATTTGAAAAGATGCATGGAACATGTGGATATGGGAGAGACACATAACTCAATGAAGGATTTATTATAGCCACCTCTTTCCTCTTTTGGAATGAGAGGGTATCTATCTATGGACCACTCCATTTGTATGAGCAGAAATTTTGGTAAGGAACATGCTTATGTACATGATGTTTCATTTAATTATTATTTGCATTCCTTTACCATGTATATGAAGGCCATTGCTCCAAGGAGGAGCATTCTTCCATATAAACTTCATGGCTAACTTTGGGCCATAAACATTTCTGAACATGGCCACTCCCTTGGAGGATATAGGGATATGTTGTATCACTGTAGGTGCAATCCAAAAGCACCAACCATTTCTCACCTTTTCAGCCATTGTGAGAAGACTTGGGCGACAAGTAAGTGGTAGGGAAACCACTTACCATATCACTATCTGATTCAGTCAAGAGATATACTGCACTTGTTCCACATGTGGGACTATGATCCACCTCCATTATTGCATTTGATTGTTTATGTATCACTGGTTTTGATCCCATATGTTGATGATGTTCTTATTAGTGTTGGGGACATGATTGGAGGGATGACACATTGGTTAGATGTGTCCATTGGGAATGAAAATTCCCACATTTCTTCATGCTTCAAGGAGAGCTTGGGACATTATATGGTTTCTACATTACATCACTTGTTTCCTTATGAAGGGAGCCATATGATTGACTTATGTCTTTGGGAGGAGCCTCTCACATGGGAGGATTTTTTCTATGAATTACCATTCTGTAGTGTGATTCATTTCATATGGATGATAGCTTGGAGGATGGAGCTTCACATGGGGATGAAGGTTCCCTATATTTTTCAGATCTATCCTTGCAGTTCCTTGAGGAAAAACAACATTTGGGAGGGGAGGATTGTAATATTCCTAAATTAGCATGCAGCTAATTGGAATATTAAAATATAATTTTTGTTTCTTGTCTGATGAATAAGTGGGTAGGGATACCCATAAATCTCTTTATCAGGAATAAAACCACTTCTCATGTGAAAGTGGATCATCTTTTCAGCTTAATAAAGCACCCTAAGGTGTGAACAGGGGCTATAGCATGTGGACTGGGTCAACTTTGACCAAATCAACAGCGTTGTCACAGAGGAGTGGAAATTTATGGAGAGACAATGTAGATTTAGATGGAGACACATTACATGGAAGTAGTGTCATTAATATATGGGGCTTAGGGTTTGGAAGCTCATCTCTTATATAAGGAAGATTATGGCAGCCATATTATTCATGTTATGATATGTTATGTTTTAGATTATATGGTCTGTTTAGACATATATATTTCTCTAGCTGTTTAGCTGAGATTGAGTGTTGTTTAGCACCAGGTTTTCCTGATCGGGAATCCCACCTCTTCCATTGAGAAGCTCTTGGAGGAGTTTGCACTACATTTCTACATTCAGGTTTCAGACCAAGCTACAGTCTTCTGGTACAAAGCAGTTTCTGTTGAGAGATGTGATGAGTTTCCAGGTGCAGCAGTGGCTATATATGTCTAAACAGACCATATAATCTAAAATATAACATATCATAACATGAATAATATGGCTTCCATCCTCTTGCTTATATAAGAAATGAACTTCCAAACCCTAATCCCCATATATTGATGACACTACTTCCATGAAATATGTCTCCATCTAAAACTGCATTGTCTCTCCATAAATGTCCACTCCTCCATGACAACGTTGTTGATTTGGTCAAATTTGACCCAGTCCACATGCTCTAGCTCCTTTTCACACCTTAGGGTAATTGATTAAGCTAAAAGGATGATCCACTTTCAAATGAGAAGTGGTTTTATTCCTAATAAAGATATTTATGGGTCTCCCTACCCACTTATTCATCAGAGAAGAAAGAAAAATTATATTTTAATATTCCAATTAGCTTCATGCTAATTTAGGAATATTACATGTTATAGTAGAATATGAAGAAGCTCTTTGACGAAAGGACTAGGACAAATGATTTCATTATTGGAGACAAAGTGCTGAAGTGGGATTCAAGAAGAGAGGACAAAGGCAAACATGGAAAATTTGATAATCTATGGAAAGGTCCATACCTCATTCATTCTGTGAGAGGTAATAATGTTTTTTTCTTACAAGAAATGGATGGAACAGAGTTATTTGGAGGTCTTGTCAATGGCAGGATGCTCAAGAATTATTTTAGTTGAGGAATATTAGTTTAAGTTTTTCTTCATTGTATATAACATTGCTTAAACAAAAACATCCCAGAAAAATTGATACAAAAAACAAAGAAAGAAAAGAAGAAAGGAGGGCAGATAAAATGAAAAGGTAACACCCATACCAAAATATGAATATTTCTAAAAGTGTGCAAGTCCAAATTCCACTACTTTTGAAAGATTCTTGTTCAGTCATACAACCTAAATATGCTTGTACAAATTTTAAATTTTTGTTGATAAGTTATAAAATGAAGATTTTCCAAAACTGTTTAAACTTGGCTTATCAGTAGGTATATAGAAAAAGGCATTGTTTCCAAAGTATAAATATGAACCAAAAGGAAAATTAAGGGATGAGTAATAAATGAAAGATTCAAAGAAAAATCCCTTGGTTTAGTTTTATTTTTTGCAAAATAATATTGTGTGCAGCTTGTCTAAAAATGCCACAATTCATGATGATAAAACTGCTTAGTCTTGATTCATTCATGCTTTAACTTTCATGTTGATAGTTAGTGAATAAAAATCTGTCAAACTGTTTAATCTTGGCAGATGTAATATTCCCAAATAGGGAAAGCAACAATATAGCTCATAAAATGAAAGCAATAGAAAATATTTAACACATGAAACCATGAGACCAATATGGAGTCATAGTATTATGTATTAGAGCAACAAATCAATACAAAATAGTGAGGCATAAATCATATACAATGAGGAAACAGGCCTCCCATAAGTAATCATTCCCAAATATGAGCTGTTGTTACAATAAAAAATGCTGGAGAGAAACTAAAGTGCAGTAATATTAAGCATGAGATGATACAATGATACAAAAATACTGGTATAGGCCCCAATAGGGTCTAGACATACAAATCTCGGCACTAGATCAGCTTTCCAAGACAACCAAAGAGGGTTTTTGGAAAATGCACACAACGTGCCAATGTAAGATACAACCCTAGGTCTAGAGATATGATACAACAAAAAAAATGAGAAGGTGTGGCTGAATCTGATGTAGAATTCTACAACCCTTCTCCAATAGATCTTTCGGATGAAAGAATGGCTCCTCCACTGAAGAAATCATCTCCCAAAACAACCACTGCAACTATCCCTGCAACTCCTCCATAAAATAACGTAGATCTAGACTGAAACTATGTTGTAGGGGATAAATACTCCTTAGCCTACTGCTAAATGTGTCAATAAAGCTCAAGGGGATTCTTTACAAGCCTTCCAAAGGATGGAAAACCTCCTCAACTGCAAAACTAGCTCTGAAGACACCCAAAATGATCCTCTACTACTGCACCCTGGATCACAACACAATATTCTATTGAAACAACGTTGATGAAGAAATTTGTAGCTTGGCCTTAAGCCTGAGTGTGGAGATGAAGTGAAATTCTCCTCCAAGAGGCCTCTTAAGGAAAGAGATGGGCTTCCTGCTCGAGAACACCCTGTGCTAAGCAGCACTGCAAACTCAACTAAACAGCTGAATAATGCCAAAAGTCTAAACAGACCATATACAAAATAATAAGCCGAAAACATAACCAATATGGTTGCCATTCTCTTCCTTATATAGGTTATTATCTTTCTTACCCTTGGCCCCACTAAAATAGGTCACTACCTCCATGCAATCAATCTTCCTCCAAAATTGCGTTATTCCTCATTTAATGTCCACTCCTCCATAACCGTGTTGTTGATTTAGTCAAAGTTGACCTATTCAACACGATCCAATCCCTGTTCATACTCAAAGGTGCTTTATTTAGCTACTTAGAAGGTATCCTTTCACACTTGAAGTGTTTTTATTACTAATAAGGAGATTTATGGGCCTCCCTATCCATTTATTCACCTACCTAGTGATAAAATAATCTATAATATTCCATTTAGCTAAAAGCTAAATTTTAGGAATATTACAGTCCTCCCCTCCAAAATGTTTCTTGTCCTCAAGA
This sequence comes from Pinus albicaulis, assembly GCA_034641835.2. Lineage (NCBI taxonomy): Eukaryota > Viridiplantae > Streptophyta > Pinopsida > Pinales > Pinaceae > Pinus > Pinus albicaulis. The sequence continues at coordinate 497,795,070 of CM076583.1, read as the reverse complement.
AACTATAAAGGTGGAGAAAAATTCCTCCCCTCCTCCTCTTTTGGCCTCCTTATCAATAGTCCTCACCATTGCTTCAGATTTTCTACAATAATTTTGTCTCCCAATGGTTCCTCCCAAGTGTGCAAGTTGGCCTTTGGTGGATAAACCAAATGGCTCTTGTCATGAGAAAATGGAAGGTCTATATGGAAACCTTCTTGCTATTCAATGGCCTCTTCAAGGTAGGAGTGATGACAGGCATAGGGGATCTCATTCCCAATGAGAGACTCCCATCTCCATGCTATCATCTAAATGAAAGTAATCACCTTCCAACATGGCAATTCATAGAAAAGTTCCTCCCAAATGTTCATGAGAGGCTTGTCCCAAGTGCTCCAAACAATCATATGGTGCACCTCATAAAGAAACAAGTGATCTACTGTAGTGGCCATACCATCTTCCATGCTCCCCTTGAAGCATGACGCATAAAATGTGTGGAAAATTTCATTCCCCATGGACACATACAACCAATGTGCCTCCCCCCCAATCATGTTCCCAACAAAGATATGAACATACTCAACATATGGAATCACAATCAAAGTCATGCTAGATGCCATATGTAGTAAAGGAGAAGGACAATGGTCCATCATGTGCTACCAGCACAGTTTTTGTCATAACTTCCATAGAATATGATATAACAAGTGTTTCCCCCACCACTTGTTTGTTGTCTCATTCTTCTTTCATGCTTGGAAAAGGTGTATGAAGTTTGGTGCCAATGAAGCACAACATGAAGGATACATAATCTCCCCAAAATCTTCTAGTTAATGGTCAACATCATCTTTGCTTATGGCCCCAAGTAGCCCATGAATCAAATAAGAAAGAGTGCCCCCTCTTGGAGCAATGCCCTGCACATGAGTGGTAAGAAAATGCAAGTATATAATAAGTATATCATGATGATCATAAATAAAATCCTCACCATACACTTGGTTCAAACTAGTGTGGTAGCTCATGGATGAGCCTCCTCTCACACCAAATGAGTAAGGAGGTGGTGATGATAAATCTTCCCAAGATTTGTGTTTCTCCTCACCCTCCAAACAATCTATGCACTTCCTCATATGATAGTGCATATCCTCTTTAAAGCCTTCCCACATGAATCCCTCCAAGATAGTATGGTATGTTCTAATGAAACCAGTGGGATTGGAAAGCAATATTTCATAGGCTGCATGTAGTAGTTTATCCTTGAGTTTTGAGTCTCTAGTCAAGCAGATATGATCATGGAAATAAATGACTCCATCAACCAATCTATACCTCCTACCTATCACTTTCCCATCAAGAACCTTACATGTGAAGAGGTTCTTGGAATATTCCACCAATAGTTGGGACTCCCAATATGGATCTAGGCTTCCCAACAATGACAGCATTGTAGAAATATGAAATGAAGTATCTGTCACATCATAACTCTCCTCTTTGACATGCTCAATGCCAAAGCCACATGTTGGAGTAATGTTACCCCACTTTTGTTGCCTCTCTTGTAGTTGATCTTGCCCAAGAAAAGATTGGAGTACGTGGAAGTCAACCTCCTCTTGAAAGGTACCTCTCCTCCAAAACCTCCATAGTTTGGACAATGTATACAAGAGTGTCAATAACCTCTTGTCATATTCAGAAAGGTTCCTCATGTGTGGGAGTATCATTTGCTTCCCCAAGGTTACGGAGTAACCCTTTGACATCATGCTCATGTCATCATAGATTTCTGAATCAACATCTTTCAATGCAAATAGCTGAGTGGGAGATGGCAATGTCCATATCAAAAAATTTCTCACCTCTCCTTTGAACCCATTAAAGGTTCTTTACACTATGCTAGCTCCTCCCAAGGATCCTTTCCTAGCCAAAAATATCAATGTTGCACCATGTTGAGAGAACTCTTTATTCATCTTCCAATCAGGCGGTTTCCCTGGTGGAATGCCTCTATATAAAGAGACATCAAAATATAAAGTAGACAATATAGATGAGTGGACTGATTTGTCCCTCCCTTCACTGCATAAACCAGTCTCCTTATTTTGTATATAAACCCCTTGAAATAAACAAGGGTGCATGCTCCCCATCCTTTGATGCTAATCCAAAGTTTCTTCTCCTCCTTTGATCAAGGTGTTACTGCCCATTACTACTGTCACATGCTGCTCTTTCGGAACTTTTTTCAAATATGAAAAAGCTCCTCTAATTGAAGCAATAGCTTCATTTCCATCCCCATGGAGTGATGGTTCTTCTCCTGAAGTGATAGCGTTGTTACTTCCTCTCTACTCTTCCTTCTCATCAATATTTGAGAATACCCCATCAACAATGAGAAACCCTAGATTCTGGTCTTCCCTTGAAGGAGGAATCTCCATGTCTTCCTTTCGAGAAGAAATCTCTTCTTGCAATGGGGATCTTTCCATTATAAAGGTGTCACACAAGTTATTATCCCCCTCGATAGAAATTTGGAGTGGAGTTGGTGTAATAGATATTTCCAACTCATGCAAAGGTTTTGAATGATTATGTTTTGCTAGCTCAATCAAAAATGTTTTAGATTGTTTTATATCAAATCTCTTCACTAATATCTTAGTGAATCTTGCATAAGCGGCTATATTTGCATGATTAAATGAATATTATTCATAAAAAAACCAATTATGAGCCTTACCTTCAAGATGCAGCGCTGCTATCCTAAGGGCTTCCTTTTCTGAAACTTGATATAGATGCAAATATGAGTCTAGTTGATCTATCTAATCCTTGGCTGTTTGGTAGAGCTAATATACCTCTTCTGCTTTTGTTGTGATTTCTTGGTCTTCTCTCCTCCTTGAGTTGGCAAAACTCTTGGAAGTTCAAGTGCTCCTTGAATCTCCAAGATTGAGATTCATACTCCTAAAGATAGTCACTCAAAGTCTCCTCCTTTGGTCCATCTTCTTCCTCCTTCTCTCTTGTTGTACATCTGGGCATAAAACTATGTTGTGGATCATAATGTGTGGCTGCATGCTCACACCCATCATGCAAAATATAGGGCTTGCTTCATATTCAAACCCCCTTGGATATTCCCTACACATCTCCTTTCTCATCTTCTTGATGTCTCCCTTGATGCTCTGCATAGTTTGAAAAAGAAGCTTTGAGATCCCCTCTTCCTCCCTTCCTCCAACTAGTGGAGGCTTGTCTTTATTTCTTCTGTACATCACCTCTTCCTGAGAGAAGCTTATCCTTATGGTGACATATTAGCTGAATGCACAGGCTAAGCCAAGATTTTTCTCTGATACCACTTTAATATTCCCAAATGGGGAAAGCAACAATATAGCTCATAAAATGAAAGAAGCAGCAAATATTTAACACATAAAACCATGAGACCAATATGGAGTCTTAAAATTATGTATTAGAGCAGCAAATCAATACAAAATAGTGAGGCATAAATCATATACAATGAGGAAACAAGCCTCCCATAAGAAATCGTTCCCAAATATGAGCTGTTGTTAGAATACAAAATGCCGGAGAGAAACTACATTGTAGTCATATTAAGCATAACTATAAATGGAGATGATAAAATGATACAAAAATACTGATATAGGCCCCAATAGGGTCTAGACATACAGATTTGGGCACTAGATCAGATTTCCAAGACAACCCAAGATGGTTTCCCAAAAATGCACACAATGTGCCAATGTAAGTTGCAGCCCTAGGGCTAAAGATATGCTACAACAACAGAAATGAGAAGGTGTAGCTAAAGCTTATGCAGAATCCTACAACCCTTCTCCAAGAGATCCTCCAGATGAAAGAATGGCTCCTCCACTGAATAAATCAGCTCCCAAAACAACCACTGCAACTCCTCCCTAAAATAACGTAGATCTGGACTGAAACTACGTTGTAGGGGATAAATTCTCCTTAGCCTACTACTAAATGTGTTAATAAAGCTCAAGGGGCTTCTTCACAGGCCTTCCAATCAATGGAAACCCTCCTCCACTACAAAACTAGCTCTGAAGACACCCAATATGATCCTCCGCTACTACACCCTGCAACACAACACAATATTCTGCAAAAACTGCGCTGATGAAGAAATTTTTAGCTTGGAATTAAGATTGAGTGTGGAGATGAAGTGAAATGGTCCTCTAAGAGGCCTCTCAAGGAAAGAGATGGGATTCCAGCTTGGGAACACCCTGTGCTAAACAACACTGCAAACTCAACTAAGCAACTAAAGAATGCCAAAAGTCTAAACAAACCATATACAAAATAATAAGCCAAAAACATAACCAATATGGTTGTCATCCTCTTCCTTATATAGGTTATGGTATTTCTTACCCTTGGCCCCACTTAGTTAGGTCAGTACCTCCATGCAATCAATCTCCCTCCAAAACTGCGTTATTCCTCATTTAATGTCCACTCCTCTATAACAACGATGTTGATTTGGTCAAAGTTGACCTATTCAACATGATCCAACCCATGTTCATACTCAAAGGTGCGTTATTTAGCTGCTTAGAACATCTCCTTTCACACTTGAAGTGTTTTTATTGATGCTAAGGAGATTTATGGGCCTCCCTACCCATTTATTCACCTACCTAGTGACAAAATAATCTATAATATTCCATTTAGCTAAAAGTGAAATTTTAGGAATATTATAGCAGATAAGTAGTTAGGTAGAGAATAAAAGAGCTCATCATTCTAATCTGAGCCTTTGGAAGTTATAAGGATATAAATAGATAGTTTTCTTTCAAAATAAAAATGATGTCAAGGGTTTGCAAGTCTAAATTCACCCAAAGAATGAAGAAAAAAAGTTAGAATAGAATGATGGGTAGGAAAAATTTCTTTTGTAGGAAGCATGATGTTTAATTTCTGAAGGCCAAAGTCACAAAAATTACAGCAGGAAAATCAGCTAAATACAAACATGCTAATGATCTACGAAATCTAGAGATCTGAGGTTCTTGACACCTCCTAAAGGAGATTCCCTTCCTAACTGGAGCCACTGTTAGTCTCCTGTATTCTACAGTATGACTAAATTACTATGGATTTTCTATAGTCTGTTGAAAATAACATTCTCTAAATATCAATTATTTTTAGAAATATCACTACCTTCATTATCTTCATTTAACCTATTAACTATATCTCATTTTACCTTCATCAACACTCTCTTACTCTAAAAATCCATGATTGACCCTAAAACCCTCATTCTCACTTCTTTCCCTACCTAAAACCCCACTCCCATTGCTAAAATCCTCTTCCTTTTCATTCGTTCCTCTTCTTCCATTAAAACAATGTAAAAACCTATTTTTACATTGTTTACAAACAAATTGTATTTCATTCGGGACCCATTCCTTTAAATAAACCTTTTTTGTTTAAAAATACCCAACCCCATTGTATTAAACCCTGAATCCTTTTATATATTAAAGTCCTTTCTTTAAGAACCTTACTCCCCGCTTTCATAAATCCCTGGGTCCCACATAAACATTAACCCCCCTCCCTGCTCTCATGTAACCCTGGCCTCACCCTTTATAAAGCACTTCTGCTTTTAAATATGCTCAGGCCCTCCTTTATAAAAGCCCTGCATTATAAATAACCCCGCCAATTTTTTAAAACCTACCGCGCCATTTAAAACATCCAGGCCTCCCCTTCAAATCCGACCTGAGATCAAGTCACCCAACACCGTCAAATATCAGCCTCACAATTCGACGACCCACGCACCATATCGCAATATCAAAAGCTCAAGGGTTAAAAACCTTTGAGGATTGCAAAATGGGTACTATTCGCACCCATCCTTCAGCCATTCGTCACACCCTCCATTTTATCATAGCCCCGCAATATAAACCGCCTCATCACCTACGCCCCATGTGAAAACTGCTAAACCACTCTCGCGCCATAAACCTGAAACCATTGACCCCTTTGAATGTTTCAAAGCCCTGTGACTTTGCGATAAGCCCCGAGTCACCATAAAACCCCTGTAACGCATCCCGAAGAACCAAAAGGTCATAGCCAAGCGCAGAGAACCAGAAACCTCCATTTACCAGACTCTGTCCATAAAATTCCCTGCTGCCTGCAAACCATCATCGCTTTCCACCCTAGGAGATAGTTTTTTTACTAATAAGTGTTTTTAATGTGTAGATGATTGATGTATAAAAAAACACAATGAAAATCAATCTTCGTTTCTAAGTCCAAGAATTTTTTTAATAGGTTCTCTGGGTGAAAATCTAGAATGCCTTATTTATCAAATGATTAGGAGCATGAGAATGATCAAAAAGCACCAATTAAGTAGAAAGGGAGGCCTCAATGATTGTCTGTGTCTATACATTCATCCTAGCAGCATTACGGCTTATTCAAATCAAAGAAACAATAAAATAAAAAGGGTTAAACACAACAATCAGGTTCAAAGTAAAAGACAGAGGAAAAGCAATCAAAGAGAGATCAGAGATAAAAATAGATAAAAGGAATCAAATAGAGAAATCAAGGATAAAGAAAAACTAATCAAGGTTTCAAGACCAATCCGAGGATAAATCAGTGAAGAAAAAAAAGCCAAATGACTAAGGAACTCACGAATTACTTCTTCAAATCACATTTTCCACCTACATCCTCATTTCACTTAAACAAAAGCAGCTACAATTAATAAAGTAGTCAAAGAAATTTTTAAGCAGCTCAGAATTTAGTTTAAAAGTCTATATAGTCAAAATATCTTAAAGTTAGCTCAACATTTAATTTAAGAGTTATTATTATAGTGAGTTAGTCAGTGATATTTTGCCTTGGGCCTTGCATGGTCTCAAAGGTCAAAATTACATTTACTCTGTAATAACTACGGTTTGAAAACCTATATTAGGGAAACCTCCTCATCTGCAGTTAAATACTACATGTATTGTTCATGGTTGGTTGTTGGTTAGTTGGTTGATTGCTAGACCGGATTTTGATCAGACTTTGAGTTGCAAAGGTTATTGCACTGAAGCATTGTAATTGTTTTGGACATCAGTAATACAATCATGTTCACAAGATTTTTGATCTATGTTAATGGTGATGTTATCCCTCTTTGTCAATGTTTCTCATTTGTTTTCCACACTACACATCAACTTCTATGATAATAGAACATAAATTTTAGGTTGAGATATATTGTTTTGGTACCTCAAGTCTGTCTATCATTATTATGTCTATGTTTTCCTCTGAAAGTAATAACTGGAGAATTCTTAACTGCTCTCTAGGATTACTGGATTATTATCTTGAGATTTTCTTATTGAAGTATAATTGAAGAATTCTTAACTGCTCTTCAGTTTTACCAAACTGTTATCTTAAAGGCATTCTTCAAAGTTTAATTAAAGAATTCTTAACTGCTCTTTAATTTCACTGAACTGTTATCTTGAATGTTTTCTTTGTCTGAAAGCAATATCTAGAGAATTCAGGGGTGTCTTGCTCTTTATTTTCTCTTAAAAAATTATCTTAAAGGCTTTTATTGTTGAAGTATAGTTAAAGTATTCTTAATTTCCCTTTAGTTTTACTGAATTCACAATTTGTTGTCATCTCATATTCATTCTAACCTAAAAAGATCCACTTGATATAGTTAGCTTTCCCTATGAAAACCCTTTCAGAGTTGATGTAAAATGAAAACCTTTTATGACTCCATATCCCAATGGATTAAGCTTCCCATAGTCTATCTGTTCAACCTAAAATCAATCAATAAATCAATAAATCAATCAATAAAAGCAAAACAATACCAGAACTTCATAACTAGCCTAAAATTAGAAAAACATAAGCATAAAGATAAATCAGTTAATTATAAACATAGAGAGAGCCCTCTCTAAGCCCTGTAATACTAGGTCCTTGGACTCCAAATTGGTTTGATGTGGTTCCCTGCTACTTGTTCTTGCCAATATTTCAAATTATGGGGAGCCAATAGGTCCAAGATGGGTGGAGAGGTGGTGGTTACTCTGACCAATGAGGACCTAGACAACATTTTTGATGTCGCCAAGGCTTGGCATCTACGGATCGATGAAGCACCCTAGAGGCCCAGCACAAGGCTGTGGTAGAAGCTTTGTAGTCCAGCTTACAGATTTTGCAACTAAAGGCTGATACCTTGAAAGCGAGCATGGATCAAGTGAGGCTAGTTCAAGCGAGTGCGGATCAAGCAAGGCTGGCACACAAAAACTTGCCCTCCATAGAAATCGTCGCAGCCATAGGAACTAGAGTATGTTCCCTCCCATGTGCTGCAGTATCTCTGAATCCAACCAATTTATGTGCACAATTCCATGCCTGCTCTGAGGTCGGCCTTGACCTAGCCAGGTTTCTGAGTGGGCAGCTCCATGCATTGCACATCTTCATTTCAGTGGAGCTTCAGGATAGGGAGGCATGCACCTAGCAGCAGGTTAGCGAGGCTGAGTGTTTCATAGCTATCAAGATGGAAGAATCAGAGCAGGATCAGATAGCATAGCAGGTATCCCTAGCTCAACGAGTGGAATTATAAATTACCATCAACCGGTTACGCGACGACATCCCCGACATTGCTATCCTAGCCTTGGCCGCACCACAAGTTAAAGTCGAAAGCTTGGGTGCCACTGTAAAAGCCTTGTGGTTGGAAGTTTAGTTGGTAAAGGCATAGTTTGAACAACATATTGCTGTGCTGCAGGCGCAGTTGAAGCCCAAGACTCCCCTCGAAGTGAATGCGCAGGGAACGAATACAATTCAGAACAAGATGGATAGAATTTCAGCATCTGTCATGTATGTCTCCTCCCTACTTGAAAAAGCCATGGGGCTATGGAATTCAATGCAGAAAGATCCTCTAGTCAAGAAACTCAATCAGGAGTTGTGTGTGAAAGAGCAGGAGTTCGATGACTTACAAGAAGTTCTCCCTACTCAGTGAATGGCACGCCTTCAGACCAGGCAGGTACTACAAGGCAAGGTAGAGGCACTCCGCCATCTGAAGAAAATCATCACTAACCACATAAATACTTGGGTGGATGAGGCCCTTGATGATATCATCCGCAGTCTGAACCACACTATGAAGCAGGTCACTCTGGCCACTGCAGGGCCTCCATCAGAAAAGTTGGTAGAAACTGTACATAATGCCGCAACCCAAAGTACAGGTATCTTGATCCCCTTTGTTGTGGCTATCGAGGTGCTCAAGATCAAAATGAAGACCCCAATACCATTGTGACTTGGGACGAGTCACAAGATTTTGTTGGGGGCCTGTTGGAGCGGGTTCCCCTAACCGCAATTTTGGATGCAATTTGGTAATATTTTTTAATATTTTATCCTAGCGTAGGGGCTTTGGGGCAGGTCAAAGTCCTCAATGAATTGTAATGGGTCAAAGGGTAGACCAAGGGTCCACAAACCATGGTTTGTGGACCATAGAGTAGCGTAGACTAATATAATATAAATAGATGGAAAAATCGAGTCTAAGAAGTAAGTTTAAGTTTGGATTAAGCTTGGATATGAATCTATGATATCTGTAGTGTGGATTGTCTTAGTAAGGGCTCCTGCTGGCTGTGTGCATGGAGACCCAAGTCCTGCTATGTGCGGACCCTGCTGGTTGTGTGCATGGGTTGGTAAAGAGTCTGTAAGAAGAATCTGAATACTAATGAATGAGAAGACAATTTTGTTGATATCTGAGTAACTTTGTGTTATGATTATTGGTTGCGCTATATGTTAGTTCTGAGATTATGAATGTTTATTGAATATTTATGATCAGTGATGCACACATGGATGCGATGCTTTAAAAGGGTAACGAATGCTTAGATCTGGTTGTTTTTTGTCTTGTTGCATCTGATTACTAGTTAACTTATAGTTTATGAGCATCGCTTGAGTTATTTCAACAATATATTGTTAAGGCTTTCTGGGTTAGGGATTCTCCAGTGCAGGCCTTTTAGATCTAAAGGGACCAATTTAATTTACTTTCTCTCTCTCTCTCTCTCAGGGTACGGAAAACTGGTTCCAACACCCACCCATACTATTTCAGGTGATACGTTGACCTGTGCAAGCAGGCCACTTCCGAAAGGGCCAGTAGTATAGGGGTTTGTTGGTAAACCTTGAACTTGGGTCATGACCCCTCAAACCAAAAGCACTTGAGATTGTTACAATGACTAAAGACTTTCTGGAAACCTTTGGCTCTATGGGAGGCTAAAAGAAAATGGATGAAGCACTGCAAGACATAGATGCACTAGTCTTCGATGAATCTCGGCTCCACAAGGAGAACACTGCACTAACCTAGGATGTACAGATGAAAGAAAGTCAACTGTTGAAACCTGTCCATTGAGGATAATGAAGATGACCTAGGGAATGTTAGTATCCTTGAATTGGAAGGCGAGCGTGTCATTACAGGACCAACATTAAGGATGGTGGATGTGATTAAACCTCTGAAATAGAAGGAAGTTAACATTGGAACGAATGAGCAGCCCAAGTTGGCCAAGATTGGGGACTACTGGGATGCTGATACAGTAGGGAAGATTGTGGAGTTACTGACGGAATGTCAGGATTTATTTTCTACAAAATTCTCTAAATTGAAGGGCATTGTGGGGGACTCGGGTGTCATGAATATCACATTAAAACCTAACGTGCGCCCTGTCAAACATCACCCTTATCGATTGAACCCTAAATATAAGCAGAAGGTAAAATAGGAGTTAGAAAATATGGTGGCTGAGGGTATCATTGAACTAGTCAAGTAGTCAGATTGGGTAAGCCCAATGGTGGTTTGGGAGAAAAATACCAAGAGATAAATCAAGATTTGTTTCGATCTACACAAGCTGAACGACGCATGTGTATATGACCCCTTCCCTACTCCATTCTTAGATGAAATTTTGGATAATGTGGGAGGGAAAGAAGCTTGTTCATTCACTGATGGGTTCTCGAGTTATCATCAAATATGCATTACTCCATAGAACCACAGCAAGACCACCTTTGCCATTGAATGGGGTTCTTTTCAATATACTATCATGCCGTTCGGATTGAAAAATGCACCTGCAATCTTCTCACATGTGGTCATGGTTGCATTCATGGAATTCAAGCATAGATTATTGGAATTATACTTTAATGATTGGATAGTATTTGGATTGGTAAGGAACCATGTCTCAAATCTGCACTTGATTCTTGATTCTTGTCGAAAGCACCAGATTTCTCTCAATCTAAAGAAATGCATATTCTGCGTACCTTTTTGGATTCTGCTGGGGCATATCGTATGTCAGCAAGGATTGATGGTGGACTCGACCAAGATCACAGTGATCACTAACTTAGAAGTCCCTTCCACTGAGAATAAGTTGTGCTTCTTCCTAGGACATATCAGTTTTTATAGGAAGTTTATCTAAGGGTATGCTCTGATCACTGCGCCTGTTAGCCATCAATAAAATTTTGTCATAACCGATGATGGATAAAACAGGTATTTTAGTCTTAAAGAAACAATTTTTAAGAAAAATTGTGAGTTTTTGAAGCCTTGCTATTTTCCTTTTCCAAAAGGATCCTTTCCACTGATATCTTCATAAAAAATCTTCAAAGAAAAGCCCTGCTGTTACAAAAAGACTGTTTTTCAGACCCATTTTTCATCATTTTTCCTTTGAAAAATCCCTCCAAAAAAACCCTTCATTTTATCCATTTTTCCTCATTTCACCCTTTAATTCCTCAAAATCCCCTTTTTAAACCATTAAATCCCCTTTATTTGGTTTAAAAACACCCTTTTCACCCTACCGAAACCTCAAAAAGGCTGTAAAAACCCTTCTTTAGGCCTATTCTGCTCCATTTTGAAAATAAGGCCTTAAGCGCTTTTTTCCTAAGCCCTCAACCCCTTTTTCACCATAAGACCGTTAGCTAAAGGTCTTAAGCCCCCATCACCATCGCACTTCGGCGTTTTCAAATTATTTGTTACCTTTCATTTTTCTTCGCCGATTTGCGAAAGGCCGATACACTTTCTCGCTTTAAATTTGAGCTGTCGATCTCACTTCCGATCTGATGTTCCTCGCTCCATCGACGGTCCCCAATTCTTTTGTCCCAGACCCTTTACCCCACCGATGGCCGATCTGCTGATTGGATCTGAGCCGTCCATTCCACAAAGATCTAACGGCTATCGGCACATCGCAATTCCCTACCGATCATATCCTGCCTGCCTAGACCGCCGATATGCGAAGCTCCGATCACATCTCCACCGTCAATCTCGATCCTGATTGGATGGCCCTCCATCCATCGCCCTTTGTCTTCCCATTGGCCATCGGCCATCGCAAATCCACATTTCTTTGTTCCTGGATCCTCTGCTCCTCCAATCATCGATCCACTGAAATCAATCCTGACCGTCCATCTCCCCGATATGACCGCCCACATTGCTCCTGTGTTTCAACTCTACCCTTCCCATTATCCTTCATTAATATTTTAGATCGACAACCTTTGCTTCATCGCAACGTCGTCATTTCCCCTGACCCCTCATCTATCTCTGCTTCTCCGATTTGACCCTGACCCCTCATCTATCTCTGCTTGTCCGATTTGACCCTGACCGTCGATCTTATTGATCCGACAGCTCCTATTGATCCTTGCATTTTACCTCCACTAGACCAATTTTTTTCCTGTGCAAAGAATTTTTTTTTGTGCGCCAATTTTTCTTGCGTCACCGTTGGGCCCCACCTCTCTTCCTCCCATGTATTTCTTTTTCCCTTCGTGTTTGTTTTTAACCATCGATCTGACCTATTGCCCCTGGATCAGGTGACCACCATTTCACTTCGAATTCATTATAAAAACCATTTTATCGTGCCATTTACACATGAAATGGGCGGTTTTCAGGAGCATACTGTTGTGTCTCAATCTAGTCTCCTAAACTGAGTTCATTTAATTGTCAACCAGGATTTGTAAACTGCTGAAGTGAAATGTACCATATGTACCTAGGTGCTTGTTTCCTAGTGCGTTGTGTGTAGTGTTTTGTGATGTTTTGGTCTTTATGTTGATTTATGATGTTTTTGGTCTTTTGAAGTTTTGTGTTTACAATGAAAGTGCCTAGGAAACTAATGAAAAGAAATTGGTGGTCAAAAACACAGTTGAGCCTAATGTATGGAATGGAAAATGTAATCAAAAATACTGAAGCAACATCTAAACTATGACTGAATAGAAACAAAAGCTTAATGATGACTTCTTAAACAAATGACACAAAATAGACTTTGAGAAATGATCACTTAAATATGCAAATTTTCTAACTAAATAGTTAGACACTAATCATGATGCAACATTCTATTCTAAGCTCATCTATTCCATGACTAATTCCTAGTTCTATTCTGCAATTTCATTTGAATGTCACAGAGCCTATACTCAAAGAGTTATTGGTTTCTTTTCAGGGTAATTATGTTGAGGAAGAGCTCTGTTTATGGTGATGGATTTGCAGAGATATTTCAGACCTTGAAATGATGTTATCTTCTGTTCCTAAGGTTATGGATCACTGATGGTTTTCAGAACAAAAAGATATTTGTAAATAATGAAGGCTGTCTTATGAGTCCTATCAACTAAAGTGATTTACTGTGCAAAGGGTGACAATGTGACTATGAGATATAAGTGCAATGGATTGATTTAAACATGAGCTTAAGATGCTTCTAAACTAGAACAATGTTAAACCATAAGCCATCATCAAACTTTGAAACGAAGTAGCTGGACATGAATTAAATTCAAAATGAAACTCCGGAGCATTCTAATTATCATGCACTATTCTATGAAGTTACACAATCGATTTGTTCATCATGAGTGATATTTTGGAAAAGTTCCTTCTTGTGGAAGAGGTAGAACAATTTTGACTGTGGACTTGTATGCAATTGAAAGCAAATGAACTGGAAGCAAATGAAACTAAGTTGTCACATCACAGTCATATCTTGAACTTCTTAAGGATGTCTTGGAAGAATTTCTTCTTGTGGAAGAGTGATTAGGACAAGTGCAACTATGATAGTGAAGACTAAAAACTACAACTAATTCCTACAATACTATAGCTATTCATCATTCGTTGTTATGATCTGTTGGAAGAATGTCTTCTTGTGAAAGAACTGAAATGAATATAACTACAGTATCTAGTTAAAAACAAATACAACTCCTATCCTACAGTACCATAGTCATTAAACATTCATCATTTTAATTTATTGGCAAAGTGTCTTCTTGTGGAAGAACTGGAACGAATATGACTACAGTAGCTAGTTAAAAACAAATACAAATTTAACTCCTATCCCACAATACCATAGTCATTTAAACATTCATCATTTTAATTTATTGGCAAAGTGTCTTCTTGTGGAAGAACTGGAATGAGTACGACTACAGTATAGAAAACAAAACAACTACTAATTCAAATGCAGAACGTAAAGACAGCTAGGAAAAACTTATCTAGTTTACGCAAAAGAAATCCGTTCAAGGGGCAGGGGCCCTTACCACTTGACGGCATTCAACTTCAAAATTAAATCACGCCTTCAAGATAATTTTTTCTGCTCCATTAACGATGCAATAGTTTGAACACAATGCTCTGTGTCTTCAAAGACGTAACACAGAGTTTTCACAAAATCTAGCAGCAAATCTAATACAAAATTTCTAACTAAGCTCTCGGCCTACTCAAGAGTTTATAAAGTAAATGCAAGTAACAATAATTAAAATAATTTAGGAATGATGTATTTCCTTATCCAAATCATTCTAGGAGTCCTTGAGGTGGCTGCGTGAAAGAGAAAAGACACCTGGACTGAGACAGTCCTAGTAGGAGTCTTCCTTCACAAATGTGTTCCCACGTGCATAACCGTACCCAGAATTCATTTTCTCTTCCATGACGAGCAACACACCATGTAGGCACGACGTGGATCATGCCCATATGCGTTTTTCCTCAAGAGGCCACCTGGAACATGCTCAAACATAAAGGTAGCTGCAGAATCGCCGGTTAGCTACAGAATGCCTGCATTCTGCAGCTAGTTCCGGTCAAAATGCTTAATAATGGAAACAATCACAAAATTCAACAAGTTAGTCATGTAAACCATTCTAGAAGTAATTTTAACTATTTTTATTGATCAATTGGGTTTAAAATAGAAAAGGACAAGGGAAAAATGGGGTAAAATGAGGTGAAGGAAGGTACAAATTTGAGGCTCAACATACCCCCACTGCTGTCTCTTTGCATGTCCTCATGCAAATTATCCTATGAAATTTGAGGCTTCTGCAAGGACATCTAATCCCCTTCTTCTCCTTTGTCTGAAAGCTAGAGGCCTTCTGGGTTTCCTGATCACAAGTTTGAACCTAGGGTTTGTGAGTGCCCTGATCAACTTTTTGTTCCTTGTCTTCATCTTCTCATTGGTCCTCTCCACTTTGTCTATATGCAGGGATAAGGTTGAGTTCATGTCAGTCTTGAGCTTGATTTGATCTTTGAGAATTTCATTCTGATTTTTGATGTGTCTATTCAACAATTCCAACTCATACCTATCCCTCCTTAATATATCAATTTCAGTCAGTGGAGGACTGGGGGTTCTCTCTTCTCTTTCTGAAGCTGTTCTCTCTAAAGTTTCCACATAATCATAGATTTCCTGTTGAGCAGGATCAATCTCAGGGGTGCCTTCATAAAAATCTTCATCATCATACTCTTCCATGGATGTTTCTTCATCTTCAATATTGATTACCCCTGTTTGTTTGATTGATGTTTTCTTTAGTTTTCCTTTTAATCTGTGGCTTCTCCTAAGTTGAGAGGAACCCTCCCCTTTTTCTATAACAGATTCCTTGATTACCTTCTCTGCCTTGAGTTGACTCTTGATTCTAGTCAACTTCTCCAAAATGACTTCTTCACTGCTTTCTTGAACCGGTTTGTCACTTTTACCTTCTGGAGTCCTCCATTTCCTACTTCTTTTTGTGGGCTGTGGTTCAGGTGATAGTTCTTTTGCTTCTTCAAAATGATTTCTTATTAAGAAATCATCCCATGTATCATTTGATTTAGATAAATGATGCTCAATTAAAATTTTGACTAACCCATGATGATACAGGGTTGTCTCCAAAAACTGAACTCTTCTCTGAACACAGGAAGCCATTTTCTTCAGACTTTGATACAAGAAATATGGTAGATTCAAATCTTCTCCTAGAAAATGCAACATTAGTCTAATATGGTAGACATAGAATGTCCCATATCTACCCTCACATGTAACAAAATTTTGTAAAAGAAGTAGTATGTTTCTCCATTTGCTTTTCAAGGCTGTACTGGGAATTCCTTTCTTGAACACACTAACATCCATATTTGGTGATTTTAAAATTTGTTTCCATGAGTCATTATGGAATTCCCTATTTTTAAACCATCTTTCCCCAGTTCTGGACAATCCTGTAGCCTCTGCTATAAAAACTTCAGTAATAGCAAACTTGACATCCCCTATCTCTACTTCAGTACCTTGGAATGATCTGGCAAATGTTTTGGTTACTTCCTTATGGAAGCCATTAAATTTTTCCAAGAATTGAAGCCATCCTATTTGTTGTAACATCTCCTTGCATTGTGGGTAACCTTCTAAATATTTTGATCCCACAGGCTCAGTTCTTACGATGAAACCCATGATGTTTTTCAATATCAAATTAACACTCTACCCACAAAACAATGTCTTTTACTTTCGGACTAAAATGGCTTCAAGCTCTAAATGAAAATGGCTTCAATTTTGGAAGGACATACCTTTGATTTATAATAGCAATAGTCTTCAAAATCTCTGGTTGGTATGCCTCTGTTTGATAATGAAGAATGCCTTCGAAACCTCGGACTGATGTACTTCTGTTGAACTTTGGAGAGATATGAAAGCAATTTCAATTTTCGAGCTAATATGTCTCTGATAGACAGTGGTAGATGATTTCAAGTTTCTTTTTGTGCAATACCTCCGTCTTTGGTAACAGAAAGACTTCAAACTCAATCACTGAAAAACACTTATGTTTCTAGTAATCAACAGACTTCAAACTCAATCTCTGTTTCTGATAGCAAATGGTATGCTTCAGATTCAACACTACAGCATCTTTGTCTCGGGTAACAACAGACTTCAAAACCAATCACTACCACACCTCTGTCTTTGGTAATAACAGACTTTAAACTCAATCACTACCACACCTCTGTCTTTGGTAGCAAAAAGTCTTCAATTTTAGCACCTCTGTCTTCTGGTAGCAACAGGCTTTAAACTCTACACGGCCACAACTCTGTGTTGACAGTGAAAATGCTCCAAACTTCGTTCTCAGTGATATGCTATCTGTTCATTGAGTTCTCACACCGTTATGCTTCCAATTTACCTCTTCTGTTCTGCTCCTGATGATAATAATGCTTTTGCCTTCGGAATGGAATACTGGCTACGGAATGACGTTATGGCAAATGTTCACGGCAGAGAATGGTGGAGTGAGGTGGAGGATTGCATTAATGATTTGAGGAGACGGCGGAGGATTTACAACGGCAGGAAAAATCTTCATCATTAAAGAACTTGGTTAAGAGTCGTGGGAATTTCAAATGCTTTGGCCGTTTCACCGCTCAAATGCTATCGGATGGAAAATTTGAATCGGAAGATTTTAATACAAAGTCTATAGAGGGTTTGTTTGGTGTTTGATCAATAAAACAATTAAAACAACTTTTCGAATAATTCCACAACTAAACTATGCTAAATTTTTATGAATTGCCATCGTAATTTAAATTTGTTACCTCTGCCCTTTATTTGATGTTTGTGTAGCCTTTGTCTTCTCTGCTCATCTTTGGAGGAATCTTTCACAATTTTCTTGATATTTTTGATTCATGAATTCACTGGATCACTTTGTTGTAATTCTGATGTCTGCTGGTTGATGCCTTCATGGTTTATGGCTGCAAAAAGACTGTCGGGCTGCAGAAAAGGTGATCAGCTGCAGAATGTCCACTGAGCTGCAGAATGTTCCTGTAGAATACTTTAATCATGAAAAATGAAATGTTTTTGGAAGATGGGTGACATGTTTATGAAAATGGATGAAAATGGATGATGGATTATGAAGTGGATAATGAAAAAAAAAATGGATTCAGTTCATGGAATGAAGGAACATAGGGGTTGTACTGAAATTCATTCACTTGCAGCAAGATATCAAATTCTATGTTTTTCCATGAAATGAATGGAAGATGGAGTGAAATGAATGGAATGTGGAATGGAGTGAAATGTGAATGATGGATGGGATGAAGTATGGATGGATAATGAATGGAGTGAGATGAAATGAATCATAAGTACTATGGCACTGAACTTATGATTTTTATAACAGCTGCTTAGAAACAAAAATGGGAAAAGTTAGAGTGTCAAAGAAACTCTGATTTTCACCCTATCTTTTCTGTATAAACATGCCAATCAGTGATTGGTTTTCATGTTTATACCTTTATTTTTTTTTATTTTTATTTTTTAATTTTTTTATTTTTTTTTAAAAGAGAAATGCTTCAGAAAATTTAATCAAGTTGATGAAGAAGAGAGACTCTTCTTCATTAACTTCACATCATTGTCTCCTTGGAACTTCTTGACAAAATCTTCTCTTGAGAGTGGCTTGTGGTATAGCTTCAGTCTATGGCCATTCACAAGAAAAGTGACCTCCTCTTCATCTATAGTTCTGATTTTTACTGCTCCATTATCAAAAATTCGAACAATTTCATATGGCCCAAGCCAATGTGTCTGAAATTTCCCTTGAAAATCCTTGAATTTTGAATCAAACAAGAGAGCCCAATCACCCTCTTTGAATTTCTTCTCCTTGATGTACTTGTCATGCCATCTAGCCCTTTGCTGTTGGACTAGACTTGTTTTCTGAACTGCATCTTGTCTGATCTCATCCAATTCATTAATTTGCTCCAGTCTGTGCTTTTGTGCCTCCGTTAGATCAAGTCCTAGCTGAACTGCCATCTTGAATGTTTGAATTTGGAACTCTATAGGAAACAAAACTTGCTTCCCATAAACAAGCTCATAAGGAGTATGGCCTGTTGTATTTCTCCATGTAGTTCTATAGGCCCACAAGGCTTCAAGAAGCCTATCTACCCAATCTCTTCTATGTAGATGAACAGTCTTTGTTAGGATTCCTTCAATGACCTTATTAGTGGATTCCACTTGACCATTTGCTTGTGGATGATAAGGATTATATGTTCTATGTCTGATTTTGTACTTCTCCATCATTTGCTCCACTAGCCTTGATGTCAATTGAGTTCCTTGATCTGTAACAATTTCCCTTGGGACACCAAAACGAGTGAAAATATCCTCAAAAAGAAAAGTAACTACAGATGATTCATTAGCAATAAGTAATGGTTTAGCTTCTACCCACTTAGTAACATAATCAGTGCAAACTAATATATATTTCTTTTGTCTTGATGGAGGACTAATAGGTCCTACAAAATCCAAAGCCCATTTTTCAAAAGGTTCAATGTGTACCTGAGGTTGTAATGGCATCTCACCCAAAGGAGAAGGTTTCCCTACCCTTTGGCAACTGTCACACCTTTTGACATATTCCCTTGCATCTTTAAACAAAGATGGCCAATAATATCCTAAATTAAGGATCTTATAGGCTTTCCTCTTATCTGCAAAGTGTCCGCCACAAGGTTCATCATGACATGCCTTGAGAATTTCAGGCATCTCATCTTCACGAACACACCTTCTAATGATCAAATCTGAACCTGTCTTGTACAACTCATTAGCGACCCATGAATACCTTGCACTATCATTAATGATTTTTCTTTTATCCCTTGCATTCATAATTGAAGGAAATTTTCCTGAAACTAAATAATTGGCAATATCAGCAAACCATGGAGTTTGAGTAGAGATTGCAAAAAGATATTCATCAGGAATTTGATCTTCAACCGGAGTGTCATCTTTGATATTTTGGATTCTAGACAGGAAATCAGCCACAGTGTTTTGTTTTCCAGGCCTATCTAGAATAGTAATGTTGAATTCTTGCAATAGTAACAACCATCTTATAACTCTACCATTAGTGATTGATTTATTCATTAAGTATCTAATGGCAGAATGATCAGTGTGAATAAAAGTTTCATAGCCTGTTATATAGTGTCTAAATTTGTTAATGGCATGAACAACAACTAAAAACTCTTTTTCAGTTACAGTATAGTTTAACTCTGCAGGAGTCAAATTTTTACTGATATAATAGATGGCATAGGGAATTAAATCTTTCTGTCCCAATACTGCTCCCAGAGCTGTATCGGAAGCATCCGTCGAGATATGAAAAGGTAACTTCCAGTTAGGTCCCCTTAATATAGGTGCTTCATAAATTTTGGTTTTCAGGGTTTCAAAAGCTAACTGGCAATCAGAAGTCCACTTAAATTCACAATCTTTGGTGAGTAATTTGAAGAGAGGAGATGCTATTTTGGTGAAGTTTTCTATAAATCTCCTATAGTACCCCGTAAATCCTAGAAAACTTCTTACATCTCTTTGAAAACTTGGAATGGATAGGTTAGAAATAACTTCAACTTTCGCTTCATCAACTCTAATCCCATCCCCCGAAATGTGGTGCCCTAAAACAATACCTTCAGTAAACATCATAAAACATTTTTCATGACTAAGAGAAAGGTTTGCTTCTTGACATCTTTTTAGGACTTTTTCCAAGTTTTCTAAAGCCTCTTCAAATGTATCCCCATAAACTGTAAAATCATCGATGTACACCTCTACACAGTCATGTATTAGATCAGAAAAAATTCCTAATACTGCCCTTTGGAATGTTGCAGGTGCATTGCACAATCCAAATGGCAATACTCGGTAGGCATAGGTACTCCAAGGACAAGTAAATGTGGTTTTATCTTGGTCTTCAAGTGCTACTTGGATTTGATTGTAACCACTAAATCCATCCAGGAATGAAAAGTACTTTTTACCTGCTAATGTATCTAATACTTGATCTATGAAAGGTAAGGGAAAATGGTCTTTAAGAGTAGCTTTATTCAGTTCTCGATAGTCAACACACACCCTCCATTTTCCATTTTTCTTAGGTACAATTACTAAAGGGGAAACCCACCGACTATCTGAAATAGGATAAATGAAGTTAACATTTAACAATTTTTGTAATTCTTCCTTGACAATTTCCCTAAGATTTGGATTCATCCGTCTTTGAGGTTGTCTAATTGGTTTGCAATTTTCCTCTATATATATGTGATGAGTACAAGTCTTGGGACTTATCCCTTTCATGTCAGTGTATTCCCATGCATATGCAGAAGAATGTCTCTGTAATACTTTGACTAGTTCTTCTTGTTGAGATTTTTCCAGGTTTTTGTTTATATTCAAGGTCTTGCCTGGAAAAATTTCACTTGTAGAACTGCCAAATTTGTCCATATAATGAAGAGACATCTGTCTAGATGACAAGAACTCAATATTGGATTTCTCTTGAAATGATTCTTGTTTGTGATCTGGAGAAGATTCAAAATTTTCTAGAGTATTTAGAATTTGATTATCTTCACTAATTTCTGAAATTGTGAAGAGTGGTTGCAAATATTCTTCATCCTCTATCCATTGAGTGTCATCTAGATCTGTAATTGTCCTAGCTGGAGGATATAAAGTGAATTTATTTGTTGAACTTCCATCAGAAATATACATATCACCGGACCTACAACTAATAAAAGCATCAGCTGTAGCCAACCAAGGTCTTCCTAGTATAACATGATGGCCTCCTAGATTATTCTTGGGTGTTAGGATCATAAAATCCACAGGGTACTCCCAAGAGTCTAGGGACACTGGAATGTCTTCTATTACCCCATCTGGTCTGATCACAGATCTATCTGCTAATTGTAATAGTGTGGGTGTAAAGAGAAGATTAGGAAGTTTCAATTTGTCCATGATCTGTCTACTCATGATATTTATTGCTGCCCCTAAGTCAATGAGTGTGTTTTGAATTTCAATTCCATTGATGTGAATTTTGACAACTGGATTTCCTGGGTCAAGGTACTTTGGAATAGTAATCTTACCCATCATAATATCTCCTATTTGTCCTACCAGTTGAATTTTCTTGGTTTCTCTTATTCTTTTCTTTGTTGTCTTCATACTCAACTCCTTTATTGTTTTGGCTAAAATTGGGATTTCCTTGATGGCTTGCAATAATGGAATTTTAATGCAAACATTTCTCAATTCATTCAAGAAATCATAATTAGGCACCATTATTTGTTTTTCTACACCTTTGTCAATTTGTAATCTTTCCGGAAAGGGAGGTATAGAAGTAGATGTGGATGGTTGCTCTAATACTGGAGTTGGGCTTATTGAATCTTTTTGTTTCAGTTTTTCAATGTTTTGGCCTTGAAAGGATGTTTCTTCCTCAAGACTTTTATTAACCCGTAGGGAGTCTTCCTCAGAATTATCTTGTTCTTGTATGATCACAGAAGGTTTCCTCTTCTCAAGTATCCTTCCGGACCTAAGTTGAACATCACTAAGGTCTAGAGGAGTAATTAAATAAGTTGGAAATTGTTGTCCTTCTATCATGTATGTATTCTGAGGGTTCTTATTATTGGGGTTTGGTATGGGATGAGCCGGTAATTGATTGGATTTTTGAGGGAATGGTAATGGAAGTGGTTGATTTTGATGAGGTTGGTTCAGATGATGTTGTTGAGAATTTTGTTGAAAATTTTGTTGAAGATTTTGAGGAAAATTTTGTTGAGGATTTTGAGGATAAAAATGTGGATATGGTGGATAGGATGGTGGATACCGATAATATGGAGAGTATCTTCCATGTGGACTGACCTTGGCAACCTTTGGCCCCACCTCAAAATCAATCTCAAGCTTGGGCACAAGCCGCAGATCGCTTCGTGCTAGCTGGCGTAAATCCTGGCCTCCCACCTAGTTCCGGTCAAAATGCTTAACACAATAATGGCAACAATCACAAAAATTCAACAAGTCGCTATGTAAAACATTCAGAAGTAATTTTAACTATTTTTATTGATCAATCGGTTTAAAATAGAAAAGGACAAGGGAAATAAATGCTGGGAGGTGAAGTGAAGGTACAAATTTGAGGTTCAACATACCCCCTCATCGGTTCAGGGTTGTATTGGAAGGCACATGCAAATTATCCTATGAATTCTGAGGCTTCTGCAAGGACATCTAATCCCCTTCTTCTCCTTTGTCCGAAAGCTAGAGGCCTTCTGGGTTTCCTGATCACAAGTTTGAACCTGAGGTTTGTGAGTGCCCTGATCAACTTTTTGTTCCTTGTCTTCATCTTCTCATTGGTCCTCTCCACTTTGTCTATATGCAGGGATAAGGTTGAGTTCATGTCAGTTTTGAGCTTGATTTGATCTTTGAGAATTTCATTCTCATTTTTGATGTGTCTATTCAACAATTCCAACTCATACCTATCCCTCCTCAATATATCAATTTCAGTTAGTGGAGGACTGGGGGTTCTCTCTTCTCTTTCTGAAGCTGTTCTTTCTAAATTTTCCACATAATCATAGATTTCCTGTTGAGCAGGATCAATCTCAGGGGTGCCTTCATAAAAATCTTCATCATCATACTCTTCCATGGATGTTTCTTCATCTTCAATATTGATTACCCCTGTTTGTTTGATTGATGTTTTCTTCAGTTTTCCTTTTAATCTGTGGCTTCTCCTAAGTTGAGAGGACCCCTCTCCTTTCTCTATAACATATTCCTTGATTATCTTCTTTTCCTTTAGTTGGCTCTTGATTCGAGTCAACTTCTCCAAAATGACTTCCTCACTGCTTTCTTGAACTGGTTTGTCAATTTTACCTTTTGAAGTCCTCCATTTCCTACTTCTCTTTGTGGGCTGTGGTTCAGGTGATAGTTCTTTTGCTTCTTCAAAATGATTTCTTATTAAGAAATCATCCCATGTATCATTTGTTTTAGAGAGATGATGCTCAATTAAAATTTTGACCAACCCATGATGATACAGGGTTGTCTCCAAAAACTGAACTCTTCTCTGAACACAGGAAGCCATTTTCTTCAGACTTCGATACAAGAAATATGGTAGATTCAAATCTTCTCCCAGAAAATGCAACATCAGTCTAATGTGGTAGACATAAAATGTCCCATATCTACCCTCACATGTAACAAATTTTTGTAAAAGAAGTAGTATGTTTCTCCATTTGCTTTTCAATGCAGTACTGGGAATTCCTTTCTTGAATACACTAACATCCATATTTGGTGATTTTAAAATTTGTTTCCAGGAGTCATTATGGAATTCCCTATTTTTAAACCATCTCTCCCCAGTTCTGGACAATCCTGTAGCCTCTGCTATAAAAACTTCAGTGACAGTAAACTTGACATCCCCTATTTCAACTTCGGTTCCTTGAAAGGATCTGGCAAATGTTTTAGTGACTTCCTTATGGAAGCCATTAATTTTTTCCAAAAATTGAAGCCATCCTATTTGTTGTAACATTTCCTTGCATTGTGGGTAACCTTCTAAATATTTTGAACCCACAGGTTCAGTCCTTACAATTAAACCCATGATTTTTCAATATCAAATTAACACTCTTCTCTACCCACAAAACAATGACTTTTACTTTCGGATTAAAATGGCTTCAAGCTCTAAATGAAAATGGCTTCAATTTTGGAATGACATACCTTTGATTTATAATAGCAACAACTTCAAAACCTCTGGCTGGTATGCCTCTGTTTGATAATGAAAAATGCCTTCGAAACCTCGGACTGATGTACTTCTGTTGAACTTTGGAGTGATATGAAAGCAATTTCAATTTTCGAGCTAATATATCTCTGATAGACAGTGGTAGATGGTTTCAAGTTTCTTTTTGTGCAATACCCCCGTCTTTGGTAACAGAAAGACTTCAAACTCAATCACTAATAAACACTTCTGTTTCTAGTAACAACAGACTTCAAACTCAATCTCTGATAAACACTTCTGTTTCTAGTAACAACAGACTTCAAACTCAACCTCTGTCTCTGATAGCAAATGGTATGCTTCAAATTCAACACTACAGCATCTCTGTCTCGGATAACAACAGACTTCAAACTCAATTACTACCACACCTCTGTCTTCGGTAATAACAGACTTTAAACTCAATCGTTACCACACCTCTGTTTTTGGTAGCAAAAGTCTTCAATTTTAGCACCTCTGTCTTCTGGTAGCAACAGGCTTTAAACTCTACACGGCCACAATTCTGTGTTGACAGTGAAAATGCTCCAAACTTTGTTCTCAGTGATATGCTCTCTATTCATTGAGTTCTCACACCGTTATGCTTCCAATGTACCTCTTCTGTTCTGCCCCTGATGATAATAATGCTTCTGCCTTCGGAATGGAATACTGGCTACGGAATGACGTTATGGAAAATGGTCACGGCATAGAGTGGTGAAGTGAGGTGGAGGATTGCATTAATGATTTGAGGAGACGGCGGAGGATTTACGACGGCAGGAAAAATCTTCATCATTAAAGAACTTGGTTAAGAGTCGTGGGAATTTCAAATTCTTTGGCCGTTTCACCGCTCAAATGCTATCGGATGGAAAATTTGAATCGGAAGATTTTAATACAAAGTCTATAGAGGGTTTGTTTGGTGTTTGATCAATAAAACAATTAAAACAACCTTTCGAATAATTCCACAACTAAACTATGCTAAATTTTTATGGAGTGCCATCGTAATTTAGATTTGTTACCTCTGCCCCTTATTTGATGTTCTTGTAGCCTTTGTCTTCTCTGCTCATCTTTGGAGGAATCTTTCACAATTTTCTTGATATTTTTGATTCATGAATTCACTGGATCACTTTGTTGTAATTCTGATGTCTGCTGGTTGATGCCTTCAGGGTTTATAGCTACCAAAAAGACTGTCGGGCTGCAGAAAAGGTGATCAGCTGCAGAATGTTCCTGTAGAATACTTTAATCATGAAAATGAAATGTTTCTGGAAGATGGGTGAAATGTTTATGAAAATGGATGAAATGGATGATGGATTATGAAGTGGATAATGGAATAAGAATGGATTCAGTTCATGGAATGAAGGAACATAAGGGTTGTACTGCAATTCATGGCATATTTTTATTCACTTGCAACAAGATATCAAATTCTATGTTTTGACATGAAAATGAAGTGAATAGAAGATGGAGTGAAATGAATGGAATGGAATGGAGTGAAATGTGAATGATGGATGAGATGAAGTATGGATGGATAGTGAATGGAGTGAGATGAAATGAATCATAAGTACTATGGCACTGAACTTATGATTTTTATAACAGCTGCTTAGAAACAAAAATGGGAAAAGTTAGAGTGTCAGAGAGACTCTGATTTTCACCCTATCTTTTCTGCATAAACATGCCAATCAGTGATTGGTTTTCATGTTTATACCTTTTTTTATTTTTATTTTTTATTTTTTATTTTTATTTTTTTTTCAAAAGAGAAATGCTTCAGAAAATTTAATCAAGTTGATGAAGAAGAGAGACTCTTCTTCATTAACTTCACATCATT
Organism: Pinus albicaulis; assembly: GCA_034641835.2. NCBI lineage: Eukaryota > Viridiplantae > Streptophyta > Pinopsida > Pinales > Pinaceae > Pinus > Pinus albicaulis. The sequence continues at coordinate 497,768,816 of CM076583.1, read as the reverse complement.
GTCTCCTTGGAACTTCTTGACAAACTCTTCTCTTGAGAGTGGCTTGTGGTATAGCTTCAGTCTATGGCCATTCACAAGAAAAGTGACCTCCTCTTCATCTATAGTTCTGATTTTTACCGCCCCATTATCAAAAATTCGAACAATTTCATATGGCCCAAGCCAATGTGTCTGAAATTTCCCTTGAAAATCCTTGAATTTTGAATCAAACAAGAGAGCCCAATCACCCTCTTTAAATTTCTTCTCTTTGATTTACTTGTCATGCCATCTAGCCCTTTGCTGTTGGACTAGACTTGTTTTCTGAACTGCATCTTGTCTGATCTCATCCAATTCATTAATTTGCTCCAGTCTATGCTTTTGTGCCTCCGTTAGATCGAGTCCTAGCTGAACTGCCATCTTGAATGTTTGGATTTGGAACTCTATAGGAAACAAAACTTGCTTTCCATAAACAAGCTCATAAGGAGTATGGCCTGTTGTGTTTCTCCATGTAGTTCTATAGGCCCACAAGGCTTCAGGAAGCCTATCTACCCAATCTCTTCTATGTAGATGAAAAGTCTTTGTTAGGATTCCTTCAATGACTTTATTAGTGGATTCCACTTGACCATTTGCTTGTGGATGATAAGGAGTAGATGTTCTATGTCTGATTTTGTACTTCTCCATCATTTGCTCCACTAGCCTTGATGTAAATTGAGCTCCTTGATCTGTAACAATTTCGCTTGGAACACCAAAACGAGTAAAATTATCCTCAAAAAGAAAAGTAACTACAGATGATTCATTAGCAACAAGTAATGGTTTAGCTTCTACCCACTTAGTAACATAATCAGTGCAAACTAATATGTATTTCTTTTGTCTCGATGGAGGACTAATAGGTCCTACAAAATCCAAGGCCCATTTTTCAAAAGGTTCAATGTGTACCTGAGGTTGTAATGGCATCTCACCTGAAGGAGAAGGTTCCCCTACCCTTTGGAAACTGTCACACCTTTTGACATATTCCCTTGCATCTTTAAACAAAGATGGCCAATAATATCCTAAGTTAAGGATCTTATAGGCTGTCCTCTTATCTGCAAAGTGTCCGCCACAAGGTTCATCATGACATGCCTTGAGAATTTCAGGCATCTCATCTTCACGAACACACCTTCTAATGATCAAATCTAAACCTGTCTTGTACAACTCATTAGCGACCCATGAATATCTTGCACTATCATTAATGATTTTTCTTTTATCCCTTGCATTCATAATTGAAGGAAACTTTCCTGAAACTAAATAATTAGCAATATCAGCAAACCATGGAGTTTGAGTAGAAACTGCAAAAAGATATTCATCAGGAAATTGATCTTCAACCTGAGTGTCATCTTTGATATTTTGAATTCTAGACAGGAAGTCAGCCACAGTGTTTTGTTTTCCAGGCCTATCTAGAATAGTAATGTTGAATTCTTGCAATAATAACAACCCTCTTATAACTCTACCATTAGTGATTGATTTATTCATTAAATATCTAATGGCAGAATGATCAGTGTGAATAAAAGTTTCATAGCCTGTTATATAGTGTCTAAACTTGTTAATGGCATGAACAACAGCTAAAAACTCTTTTTCAGTTACAGTATAGTTTAACTCTGCAGGAGTCAAATTTTTACCGATATAATAGATGGCATAGGGAATTAAATCTTTCTGTCCCAATACTGCTCCTAGAGCTGTATCGGAAGCATCTGTCGAGATATGAAAAGGTAACTTCCAGCTAGGTCCCCTTAATATAGGTGCTTCAGAAATTTTGGTTTTCAGGGTTTCAAAAGCTAACTGGCAATCAGAAGTCCACTTAAATTCACAATCTTTGGTGAGTAATTTGAAGAGAGGAGATGCTATTTTGGTGAAGTTTTCTATAAATCTCCGATAGTACCCCGTAAATCCTAGAAAAGTTCTTACATCTCTTTGACAACTTGGAATGGATAGGTTAGAAATAACTTCAACTTTCGCTTTATCAACTCTAATCCCATCCCCTGAAATGTGGTGCCCTAAAACAATACCTTCAGTGAACATCATAAAACATTTTTCATGACTAAGAGAAAGGTTTGCTTCTTGACATCTTTTTAAGACTTTTTTCAAGTTTTCTAAAGCCTCTTCAAATGTATCCCCATAAACTGTAAAATCATCCATGTACACCTCTACACAGTCATGTATCAGATCAGAAAAAATTCCTAATACTGCCCTTTGGAATGTTGCAGGTGCATTGCACAATCCAAATGGCAATACTCGGTAGGCATAGGTACCACAAGGACAAGTAAATGTGGTTTTATCTTGGTCTTCAAGTGCTACTTGGATTTGATTGTAACCACTAAATCCATCCAGGAATGAAAAGTACTTTTTACCTGCTAATGTATCTAATACTTGATCTATGAAAGGTAAAGAAAAATGGTCTTTAAGAGTAGCTTTATTCAGTTCTCGGTAGTCAACACACACCCTCCATTTTCCATTTTTCTTAGGTACAATTACTAAAGGGGAAACCCACTGACTATCCGAAATAGGATAGATGAAGTTAACATTTAACAATTTTTGTAATTCTTCCTTGATAATTTCCCTAAGATTTGGATTCATCCGTCTTTGAGGTTGTCTGATTGGTTTTCAATTTGCCTCTATATAGATGTGATGAGTACAAGTCTTGGGACTTATCCCTTTCATGTCAGTGTATTCCCATGCATATGCAGAAGAATGTCTCTGTAATACTTTGACTAGTTCTTCTTGTTGAGATTTTTCCAGGTTTTTGTTTATATTCAAGGTTTTTCCTGGAAAAAATTCACTTGTAGAACTGCCAAATTTGTCCATAGAATGCATAGACATCTGTATAGATGACAAGAACTCAATATTGGATCTCTCTTGAAATGATTCTTGTTTGTGCTCTGGAGAAGATTCAAAATTTTCTAGAGTATTCAGAATTTGATTATCTTCACTAATTTCTGAAATTGTGAAGAGTGGTTGCAAATATTCTTCATCCTCTATCCATTGAGTGTCATCTAGATCTGTAATTGTCCTAGCCGGAGGATATAAAGTGAATTTCTTTGTTGAACTTCCATCAGAAATATACATATCACCGGACCTACAACTAATAAAAGCATCAGCTGTAGCCAACCAAGGTCTTCCTAGTATAACAGGATGGCCTCCTATATTATTCTTGGGTGTCAGGATCATGAAATCCACAGGGTACTCCCAAGAGTCTAGGGACACTGGAATGTCTTCTATTACCCCATCTGGTCTGATCACAGATCTATCTGCTAATTGTAATAGTGTGGGTGTAAAGAGAAGATTAGGAAGTTTCAGCTTGTCCATGATTTGTCTACTCATGATATTTATTGCTGCTCCTAAGTCAATGAGTGTGTTTTGAATTTCAATTCCATTGATGTGAATTTTGACAACTGGATTTCCGGGGTCAAGGTACTTTGGAATAGTAGTCTTACCCATCATAATGTCTGCTATTTGTCCTACCAGTTGAATTTTCTTGGTTTCTCTTATTCTTTTCTTTGTTGCCTTCATACTCAACTCCTTTATTGTTTTGGCTAAAATTGGGATTTCCTTGATGGCTTGCAATAATGGAATTTTAATGCAAACATTTCTCAATTCATCCAAGAAATCATAATTAGGCACCATTATTTGTTTTTCTACACCTTTGTCAATTTGTAGTCTTTCCGGAAAGGGAGGTATAGAAGTAGATGTGGATGGTTGCTCTAATACTGGAGTTGGGCTTATTGGATCTTTTTGTTTCAGTTTTTCAATGTTTTTGCCTTGAAAGGATGTTTCTTCTTCAAGACTTTTATTAACCCGTAGGGAGTCTTCCTCAGAATTATCTTGTTCTTGTATGATCACAGAAGGTTTCCTCTTCTCAAGTATCCTTCCAGACCTAAGTTGAACATCACTAAGGTCTAGAGGAGTAATTAAATAAGTTGGAAATTGTTGTCCTTCTATCATGTATGTATTCTGGGGGTTCTTATTATTGGGGTTTGGTATGGGCTGAGCTGGTAATTGATTGGATTTTTGAGGGAATGGTAATATAAGTGGTTGATTTTGATGAGGTTGGTTCAGATGATGTTGTTGAGAATTTTGTTGAAAATTTTGTTGAAGATTTTGAGGAAAATTTTGTGGATATGGCGGATAGGATGGTGGATACTGATAATATGGAGAGTATCTTCCATAGGGACCTTGTGATCCTTGTGCCCAAGCTTGAGATTTATTTTGAAATTGGGGCCAATGTTGCTGCCAAGAATTCCAAGGTGGAGGTTGATTATACATTTGATCATGAAATCCCCGTGTCTGAGATCCCTGCCAAGGTCTTCTAGATACAAAGTTAAGAGATTCTGTGGAATCTGTAGGAGTTTCTTCTTGAAAAACAGCCTTGAGACCAGGAAGAGAAGGACAATTCTTGGTCTCATGTTTCTCAGAACAAATAACACAAGTTTCTACAACTTTTACATCCAAAGGGCACTCTCTCAAGGCATGTTTCTTCCTACATTTGGGAATTTTGGAAGAGTTCCTTCTTGTGGAAGAGGTAGAACAATTTTGACTGTGGACTTGTATGCAATTGAAAGCAAATGTACTGAAAGCAAATGAAACTAAGTTGTCACATCACAGTCATATCTTGAACTTCTTAAGGATGTCTTGGAAGAATTTCTTCTTGTGGAAGAGTGATTAGGACAAGTGCAACTGTGATAGTGAAGACTAAAAACTACAACTAATTCCTATGTTATTATAGCTATTCATCATTCATTGTTATGATCTATTGGAAGAATGTCTTCTTGTGAAAGAACTGGAATGAATATAACTATAGTATCTAGTTAAAAAAAACAAATACAACTCCTATCCTACAGTACCATAGTCATTAAACATTCATCATTTTAATTTATTGGCAAAGTGTCTTCTTGTGGAAGAACTGGAACGAATATGACTACAGTAGCTAGTTAAGAACAAATGCAAATTTAACTCCTATCCTACAATACCATAGTCATTTAAACATTCATCATTTTAATTTATTGGCAAAGTGTCTTCTTGTGGAAGAACTGGAACGAGTACGACTACAGTATATAAAACAAAACAACTACTAATTCAATATGCAGAACGTAAAGACAGCTAGGAAAAACTTATCTAGTTTACACAAAAGAAATCCGTTCAAGGGGCAGGGGCCCTCTACCACTTGACGGCATTCGACTTCACAATTAAATCACGCCTTCAAGATAATTTTGTCTGCTCCATTAACGATGCAATAGTTTAAACATAATGCTCTGTGTCTTAAAAGACGTAACACAGAGTTTACACAAAATCTAGCAGCAAATCTACACAAAATTTCTAACTAAGCTCTCGGCCTACTCAAGAGTTTATAAAGTAAATGCAAGTAACAATAATTACAATAATTTAGGAATGATGTCTTTCCTTATCCAAATCATTCTAGGAGTCCTTGAGGTGGCTGCGTGAAAGAGAAAAGACACCTGGACTGAGACAGTCCTAGTAGGAGTCTTCCTTCACAAATGTGTTCCCACGTGCATAACCGTACCCAAAATTCATTTCCTCTTCCATGACGAGCAACACACCATGTAGGCACGACGTGGATCATGCCCATATGCGTTTTTCCTCAAGAGGCCACCTGGAACATGCTCAAACATAAAGGTAGCTGCAGAATCGCCGGTTAGCTACAGAATGCCTGCATTCTGCAGCTAGTTCCGGTCAAAATGCTTAATAATGGCAACAAGTAATCTAGTCTCAATCCCCAGTCTCCTAAAGCGAGTTCATTTAATTGTCAACCAGGATTTGTAAACTGTTGAAGTGAAATGTACCATATGTACCTAGGTGCTTGTTTCCTAGTGCGTTGTGTGTAGTGTTTTGTGATGTTTTGGTCTTTTATGTTGATTTATGATGTTTTTGGTCTTTTGAAGTTTTGTGTTTACAATGAAAGTGCCTAGGAAACTAATGAAAAGAAATTGGTGGTCAAAAACATAGTTGAGCCTAATGTATGGAATGGCAAATGTAATCAAAAATACTGAAGCAACATCTAAACTATGACTGAATAGAAACAAAAGCTTAATGATGACTTCTTAAACAAATGACACAAAATAGACTTTGAGAAATGATCACTTAAATATGCAAGTTTTCTAACTAAATAGTTAGACACTAATCATGATGCAACATTCTATTCTAAGCTCATCTATTCCATGAATAATTCCTAGTTCTATTCTGCAATTTCAATTGAATGTCACAGAGCCTATACTCAAAGAGTTATTGGTTTCTTTTCAAGGTAGTTCTGTTGAGGAAGAGCTCTGTTTATGGTGAGGAATTTGTAGAGATATTTCAGACCTTGTAATGATGTTATCTTCTGTTCCTAAGGTTATGGATCACTGATGGTTTTCAGAACAAAAAGATATTTGTAAATAATGAAGGCTGTCTTATGAGTCCTATCAACTAAAGTGATTTACTGTGCAAAGGGTGACAATGTGACTATGAGATATAAGTGCAATGAATTGATTTAAACATGAGCTTAAGATGCTTCTAAACTAGAACAATGTTAAACCATAAGCCATCATCAAACTTTGAAACGAAGTAGCTGGACATGAATTAAATACAAAATGAAACTCCGGAGCATTCTAATTATCATGCACTATTCTATGAAGTTACACAATCGGTTTGTTCATCATGAGTGATATTTTGGAAAAGTTCCTTCTTGTGGAAGAGGTAGAACAATTTTGACTGTGGACTTGTATGCAATTGAAAGCAAATGAACTGAAAGCAAATGAAACTAAGTTGTCACATCACGGTCATATCTTGAACTTCTTAAGGATGTCTTGGAAGAATTTCTTCTTGTGGAAGAGTGATTAGGACAAGTGCAACTATGATAGTGAAGACTAAAAACTACAACTAATTCCTATGATACTATAGCTATTCATCATTCATTGTTATGATCTGTTGGAAGGATGTCTTCTTGTGAAAGAACTGGAATGAATATAACTACAGTATCTAGTTAAAAACAAATACAACTCCTATCCTACAGTACCATAGTCATTAAACATTCATCATTTTAATTTATTGGCAAAGTGTCTTCTTGTGGAAGAACTAGAACGAATATGACTACAGTAGCTAGTTAAAAACAAATACAAGTTTAACTCCTATCCTACAATACCATAGTCATTTAAACATTCATCATTTTGATCTGTTGGAAGAGTGTCTTCTTATGGAAGAACTAGAATGAGTACGACTACAGTATATAAAACTAAACAACTACTAATTCAATATGCAGAACGTAAAGACAGCTAGGAAAAACTTATCTAGTTTACGCAAAAGAAATCCGTTCAAGGGGCAGGGGCCCTCTACCACTTGAAGGCATTCAACTTCAAAATTAAATCACGCCTTCAAGATATTTTTGTCTGCTCCATTAACGATGCAATAGTTTGAACACAATGCTACGTGTCTTCAAGCTAGTAACACGAGTTTCACAAAAATCTGTGACAAATCTAATAAATTTCTAACTAAGCTCTCGGCCTACTCAGGAGTTTATAAAGTAAATGAAAGTAACAATAATTACAATAATTTAGGAATGATGTCTTTCCTTATCCAAATCATTCTAGGAGTCCTTGAGGTGGCTGCGTGAAAGAGAAAAGACACCTGGACTGAGACAGTCCTAGTAGGAGTCTTCCTTCACAAATGTGTTCCCACGTGCATAACCGTACCCAGAATTCATTTCCTCTTCCATGGCGAGCAACACACCATGTAGGCACGACGTGGATCATGCCCATATGCGTTTTTCCTCAAGAGGCCACCTGGAACATGCTCAAACATAAAGGTAGCTGCAGAATCGCCGGTTAGCTACAGAATGCCTGCATTCTGCAGCTAGTTCCGGTCAAAATGCTTAATAATGGCAACAATCACAAAATGCAACAAGTCAATCATGTAAACCATTCTAGAAGTAATTTTAACTATTTTTATTGATCAATTGGGTTTAAAATAGAAAAGGACAAGGGAAAAATGGGGTAAAATGAGGTGAAGGAAGGTACAAATTTGAGGCTCAACACATACGTGTCACCCATTAAACTGTATTGCATTCCCCCTTCTCATTACCACTTACCGCCCGAGCCCTACGCGAAATCCATTCCCGGTTTTCCAATACGGCCTTTCCAAATCTTCGCGCCATAATTAAATTTGAACCCTGGTTCGTCTCTGCCATGATTAAACACTCCCGCTGCATTCACCTTGCCTCCTCACTACTCCATCACCCCTGCCAAAGCCCTCTGTTAGCAGTTAAGCCCGAAATTCGCAGGTTTTTGTAACAGGTTGTGTGTGTTTCAGGTTTCATGGTGGATAGATATCCAAGTTGCCACCTATACAACATAAGTCGAGAACATTAGCAGAAGAAGATAAAGTGAATCGGAATTAAAATTAAAGGATTAAAGCAAGAGCCTGAATATTAAAATGCTTAATCCACGGTTTAAAGGGATAAACACAGTGAATAAAGCAGAAATATAATCAGAGAGGCCTTAAAGCTATATCAAAGGCCAAATCAGTGTTTAAAGAAACAAATCAAGACAGATCAACAAAAGACTACCTTGAATTGCCAAATCATCAAGGCTATTTACTCTTCCGAAAACTAAAAATGCCACCTACAAGTTTACTTTACTCAAAATAATACAAAGTTAATACATAGTCAGAGATATTTTTTAAATACAGCTCAGAAATTAATTTCCAGCCTACCAAAGCCTCAAAAGTCAACAAAAGTGACTGAAGTAGATGAATTTAATGCAAAAATCAATTAGCAGAGTTAAAAACCTTAGATATCTTCTCCATTAGGCCTCTCAAAGGCCGAGAAGCATTTACTCTGTATTAATTGAACAAATAACCCTTTCTTTCACTCCACCTCCTCACTTTTCTATAAATATCATAAGAGGAGCCCATTGTAAATTTTGGTTGAATACTTATTGAATGTAAATAGTTGTTGAAGCTGCTGAAGCTCTATTAGTAATTGAAGAAAGATAGGCTGATAAGAGAAGTTTGAAGCTATAAATACCTACTGCACTTGAATATTGTAACTAGTTTGAACATCAAATATACAAGATGATTTCTGGGATCCTGGTCTATGTCAATGTTGATGTTTTTCTTACTGTAAATGTTGTTTTCTTATGTTTTCATGCTGTCCAATTTCTCTAATAAAGAACAGGAAATATAGATTAGGATTTACTGTAAAGTACCCTAAATCTCACTTATAAGCTTTATCTTTATGTTTTCTTCTAATTGTGCTTTGAGGAAAATTCAATAGAGTATAACCAGTGAAGTGTTGGTGAGTCCATGTTTCCTGAGTACAACTTGAGATATTGTCTTTGAAAGTTCTTGAAAAGTCTGCTAAGTAAAGTTGAACTAGAGAAGTCTATGGTTAGCCCTGTCCTCTAGTTTATCTCCAACAGTTGCTTTGAAAATATCCCTTAAGAGTATGCCAAAAGCAAGATAGGTTCAAAGTCCTTACCTGATCTTAGGCTACTTTTTATGTTCATCTTGAATGTTTTCCTTTGAGAATATGTTGAAAGCAGGCTAGGTTAAAATTCCTTACCTAATCTTAATCTATTCTCTATTTATCTTAAATGTTCTCCCTTGAGAGTATGTTGAAAGCAGGATAGGTTCAAAGTCCTTACTTGATCTTAGGCTACCCTTTGTTTTCTCATATGTTTGCTTCTTTCACCACACTTTTTAATGTTCCATATCACAAATCAATCTTAAGAGATACTTTGACATAGATAACTTGCCCCATGGACCACTCTTGAAACTTGTTGTGTAATTAAATCCTTTTGTGACTCCATAGCCCAATGGATTGATACCGTCTCTTACCTATCCTATCAGCTGAACCATTCTTTCAACCTGTTCACACCTTTACCCTTCAAAAGACTTCCTTCATTTTGATGATATCCTACCCAACCAAAACAAAAAAAACCCACCCTTGTACTTCATAACTAGCCTAATATCATATCATAAGCCTTGAAGAAATATCTTTGAAAATACTTAAATAGAGAAATCCCTCTCTGAATCCAGGAGGGCTAGATCCTAGGATTCCAAAGTGGTTATGATGTAGGCCCTGCAGCGTTTTTTCTTGCCAATCTTGCAAACTACGGGAGTTCTAACATAGTGGCGACCATATTGGGGAGAATATTGAGTAATAGATAAATTCACAACTCAACGAACCCCTATTCCTAAATGAGACAAGTGTCACCTAGACTGGTTATTATTTATTGTTGATGGTGAACAACAACCAAACCTTGAAAACAAGTAAAAATCCTTCACTTGACGACTCCAATGGTATTCAGTAGGCCTGTTGACTGCACTGGTTTTTCCTATGACTCCACTGGGAAATTATTTTATCCTATAAACATCATTCAGACCCAGTTAAGAAGGCTTTGAGAATTGAGTTTTCTTTGAAAAATATTAGTTAGCCTTTAAAATACTGTTATACTTGGCTGAAATTTTCTCATCATTATGTCTAAAAACACCACATAGTGGCTTCTAGAAGAATTTATACTAGAGCCTATCCTGACCCAAATCCTCCTAAGATAGTTGATAATCCAGAAAGTATCCTTAGGAAATATCCTAAATCCAATACTTCAACTGTTGTCAGACCAATTCATAGAGCTAACTCTGTCCCTGAAAATATCTCAGCTCTGCAAGATACACAAGTTGACTTACCATTCATAAGAAACCCATCAAAAACTAAGTCACTTAGTGATAAAGATCAGATAGACTTTGAGCCTCCACACTCACCCCAACATAGTGGTGAACATACTGATAGCAGAGAAACCACCCCACCTGATTTTCATTTCATTCATAAATTTGGTTTCTCTCATCCTAGATCTGATCAATAGTCTCTTGCTGGTCCAAGTACTTCTATCATTCATACTCCCACTATTCAAACTACTCCATTCCATCTTCCCCCTCCTTTCATAAACCCTCCACTTGTAAACCCCCCATTTATCCCACAACTTCCTATCATGGCAACATGGTATGCTCCTCTAGTCCTTCCTTTACCTTTAGTCAATTTTCCATAGGACTACCAGTCCAAGATTCCCCATTTCACTGGAAGTGAACCCACTACTACTCAAAAACACGTAGACAAGGTGAATGATGCCTTTGATTATATGGAAATAAAAGATGAGACGATTAATATGAGAATCTTTGCCCAAAGTTTAGGAGGAGAAGCCAATAAATGGTTTAAGGGTTTAACTCCTAATAGTATAAATGATCTCCCTTCTTTACACCAAACGTTCATAAACAAATGGGAAATTAGGAAGAACCCTCTCCAAATACTTTCATATTATAAAAACCTTAAGAGAAACACTGGGGAACGTGTTCAAAATTATTGCACTTTTAATAGTGTTTATAACGCACTACTCCCAGGTTTGAAACCTCCACAAGGCTCATATTTGGCCAAATTCCCTGAAGGATTTGATCCTGAAATGTCCTATCAGCTAAGAGAAAGAGACCCCTTAAATTTAGAAGACATGCAGAAGGGAGCTCTTAGTGTGGAAACAAATCTGATGGAGAAAAGAGCTAGGATGAAGAATTAAAAGAAAGTATCATTTAGGGATGAAGCTGCACCTTCCACATCTAGCTAAAAAATGGAAAGGATGATGGAGAAGATAATGGAGAGGATGAGCATATATGAAAAATATCAATATAGAGAAAACCAAACCCCTCCTCAAAATAGAAACCAATCCCAGAATCAAAATCAGAACTTTATGAGAAATCAACCTCAGAACATACAAAGAGATGCTGATCAATAGATCAAGCCTCCTTTTCAAGAAAATTTTGTTAATGAGGATGGAGAAACAAATGAACCAATAGAGGATGATAACATAAACATATTGGGAGTAATCAATGAGGATTTTGATTTCCTCCATGAAAGAAAACAAGGTCTATATACACCCTATGATGATAGAAGACTAGAAACTAAACACTGTGAACAAGATTTTGAAAATTCCATCATAGGAGTGCCTAAAAAATATGACCTAAGAAGTAAAAATAACCCAGAAACTCCCAAAAATAAAACCTCTGATAATTCTGTCAAAAATAGCCCTGAAAATACTTCCAAAAAGACAGCAGAAAACCATAAAACAATGGCTGAAAGTTCTGATCGAAACAAGGGAAAAAATACCCAAATCAATGAAAAACAGAGCAGTGACCCTAGCAGCACTAGCATTTCAGCTAATGCTCCTAAAAAAACCATTTTTACTATTGTAAATAGTAGAAATTAGCAAGCTTATTTTACTCATGAATCAGTAACTAAGAAGGCTGAATCAAACATTTCGAAAAATCAGATTCCTTTTAGCCTAGAGAGTGAAATTACCAAAATCAAAATCTCTGTCCCACTCACTGAGTTAGTCACTCAAAATGTATATAGATGTCAAGTTTTGAAAGATTTGAACATAGGATATATTCATGATACTGTTAACTTGAATGATGATACACCAGACCTTCTATTTGGTCCTAAGATTGAAGGAAAATTTCAAGAAGGAACTACCCCTCCATTCTACATCAGTTTGAACATCCATGATAATATTTTTCACAATGCCATGCTTGATTCAGGAGCATCACATAACCTCATGCCCAAAGTAATAATGGAAATATTAGGCCTTGAGGTAACTAGACCTTATAAATATTTATATTTCTTTGATTCAAGCAGAGTGAGATGCTTAGGCCTTATAAAAGATCTTTGTGTTAACTTAGCTCAAATGCCAACCAAAAGCTTAGTGATGGACATTGTAGTGGTTGATATACCCCCAAATATGGCATGCTTCTTTCAAGATCATGGGGTTCTAAGTTTCAAGGTACTATGTAGATGGATATTACTTCTGCCACCATCCCTGTCTTCAGTCAACATAGAAGAATCTATAGGGAAACACACATATACATGGTGAGTAACCAAGAGAGATTAGAAAAATATCCTCTCTATTCCATACACATTGACCTTGAATCATTCATTCTTTACAATGATGAGATTCCTAATGAGCAAGAGTTAGTTAAAGAAACATCAGCCAATATAGTGGTCACTCCACATCCAAACATAGTTGTAGCCACAGATGAAGAGGAAAACAAGGAGAAAACTAAAAGACAGTTTGCTAATTCAGAAAATCACAACAAACAAATTGAAGGTCTTGAGGTCTAAAACAGTCATAAATATAGTGCAGATCATGAAAATCCAAGAATAAAACCTCAAAACATTGAAAATATTGAGGAAAAAAACAAAATTTAACATAGTGAAGACCTGTAGAAACAACACAATGACAGATTAGGAAAACAAGACAGAGAGGACAGAAGTGAAATAAATGATAAATCTGAAGACAGTCCTCTTTGGAGTATGAGTTTTGATGGGTCTTGCTCTAAAACTGGTGCAAGAGCAGGCATATGGGTGCACAACACTGAAAACAATCATGCTGAGGGTCATTCCTATAGATCAAAATTCCAATGCACAAATAACATAGCAGAGTATGAAGCTCTCCTTTTAGGCCTGAATTTATTGAAAAAATTAGGGGCCAAAAGAATAAGAGTTCATGGGGATTCAGAATTGATAATTAGGCAAGTAAATGGGGAATACACTGCTAAACATCTGAGACTTAGAGCCTATAGAAATGATGCCATGGACTTATTAAAAACATTTTTTGAATTCCAACTTACCTTTGTTCCAAGGAACCAAAACATTCTTGCCAATGGATTAGCCTTTGCTACTAGTACTTGTCTAATACCTTATGAAAGCAAACAATACACCATCCAAGTCAAATATAGACCAGTTGTCCCGGATAATGAAAAATACTATCAAGTGTTTGAAGGAGATAAACAAATAGAAGACTTCCTATAGTCCATAAATGAATTTAAAGTTCAAAACTCAGATTCAGAGTATGAACAAGACTGTCCTACTGAAAAAAAAAACCACTTTTTGAAGAAGAAAAGTCTCCCGAGATTGCTGAAATAAATCTGTTAACTAATAGACCCAAACATACACCAGAAAACAGAACATATTTAGAAAATGAAGACTTAGAAATGATACAATCTAAAGATCAAAGCTTTCCAAAAGGACTGGTCCCATTAGAAGTATTTTTTGACTTGAATGATGTTTCCAACAAGCCAAAACTGGAACCTATTGAAGCTGAAGTGGAAGAATGAAACATAGGCAGTGAGGAAAAGCCCAAAATGATCAAATTATCCAAGACACTTCCAGATCACATTAAACTGAAATACATCGAGTTGTTTAGAGAATTTTTTGATGTATTTACATGGATTTATGAATATTTGAAATCATATGATACATAAATAATCCAGCATAAGATACCCCTCAAAGAAAACCAGAAGCCTTTTAAACAAAAATTGCGCAGAATCAACCCTGTTAAATTACCTCTGGTTGAGAAAGAAATTAAGAAAATGTATGATGCTGGAATTATAGTCCATATTAGATACTTAGAGTGGGTGTATAATCTTGTATCAGTTAGGAAGAAAACATGAGAAATAAGGCTTTGCATTGACTTTAGAAACTTAAACAAAGCCTCATTAAAGGACAATTATCCCTTGCCCAAAATGGATTATATCTTACAAAGGGTAGTTGGTTCTAGAAGAATTTCTTTGCTAGATGGATTCTCAGGTTACAATCAAATATTGGAACATCCTGATGATCAACTTAAAACAACCTTTACTACTCCTTGGGTAATTTCATGTATTTGAAAATGCCCTTTGGTTTAATGAATGTTGGTGCCACATTTCAGAGAGCCATGGATATAAAATTCTCAGAAGAAATAGGTTACTTCATAGTGATTTACTTATATGACATCACTATCTATTCTAAAACAGATGAAGAACACTTAATACACTTGAGAAAAGTTTTTGAGAAATGCAAAAAATATGGGTTGTCCTTAAATCCAAAGAAAACATTGTTCGGTCTCCAAGAAGGTAAACTTCTTGGAAATATCATATCAAAAGAGGGAATAAGGATAGACCCAAACAGGATCGATGGTATATTGCAAATCAACCATCCTAGAAACATCAAAGAACTTCAATCTTTCATTGGGAAGATTAATTTCTTGAGGAGGTTCATACCTAATCTAGTTGAAATCCTTAGAATCATGACAAATATGCTTAAGAGAGAAGAAGGAGTTAAATGGACCTTACAAGCAACAAAATCATTTGAGCTGGTAAAACAAGAACTTACCAAAACACCAGTTCTTATCAGTCTTGATTTTACAAAGGATTTCTTCATTTTTTTCATTTGCGTCAGAACATATAGTAGTTGTTGTCCTATTACAAAAAAACTTGAAGGGAAAAGAGCAACCAATTGCATTTTTTAGTAAGGCATTAAGAGATGCACCTCTAAAGTACAACATAATGGAAAAAAAGCCTTTGCCTTGGTCAAATCCTTAAAAGACTTCAGAGTTTAAATTTTACATTCACACATTATAGCATTTGTGCCTCATTCAGTTGTAAAAGACATATTGACCCAAGATCTAGATGGAAAAAGAGGAAAGTGGATTGCTGTAATTTTAAAGTATGAATTAGAAATCAAGCCCACTAAGCTCATAAAAGGTCAAGGACTAGCAAAACTTATGGCTAAATCCAACTTTCAAGCTCTTGATATAAACATGTTTAATGCATTAGATGAACAAGAGGAGTTGACAACTCCAATTATTGAAGATAATTTTTTGAATTCATCTCGGTATGCTGATATCTTGTATGTGTTGCTCAACCTAAATGCCCCTCTTGGTTTGTGTAAAACAAAGGCAAGATTCTTAAAGTTGAAAGTTGTAAAAAACTACATTTTGAATAAATGTTTATATTGGAAAAATGCTAGTGGATTATTGCTTAAATGTTTGCCTGAGAATGATGCAGATAATATCAAGCACAAGTTTCATGAAGGAGAATGTGGAGGCCACCTCTACTGGAAGTCAACTGCTAACAAAATCATTAGAGCTGGTTAATACTGGCGCACCCTCTTTCAATATATCCACAAAATGATTATTGTCTGTCACAAATGCCAAATATTTTAAGGCAAAAGAAAGCTGCCTCCCTTACCTCTACAACCAATCACCGTTGAAGCTCCTTTTCAGCAGTGGGGTCTAGACTTCATTGGGGAAATCCATCCCGCCTCATTTGCCCAACATAGATGAATCCTCACAGCAAAAAAATATTTTACCAAATGGATAGAAGCCATCCCCTCTAGGAATGCCACAGACTCAGTTATCATTTCATTCCTTGAAAACCATATACTGTCTAAATTTGGCTGTCCCAAAAATATCATAACTGATAATGCTGCTACATTTGGGTCTAAAAATATGGTGGAATTCTGTCATAAATATCAGATTATATTGGATAATTCTACAGATTATTACCCTCAAGGTAATGGGTTGGCAGAATCCTCAAATAAAAGTTTGGTGAACATTATCAAGAAGTTGTTGGAAGAGAAAAAAATGATGGCACAACAAGCTAGTACATGCATTATGGGCAGACAGAATAACAATTAAAAAATCAATTGGAATGTCTCCCTACCAACTAGTTTATGGAACTGATGCAATATTTCCAACCAGTTTAGGAGTGCCGGTCATGAAGTTGATCCAGGAAGTACAGTCTGAAGATGATGATATGACAAGAAGAATAAACTAGACTATACATCTACAACAAAATAGAGAGGAGGTATACATCAGAGCACAACAACTACAAGAAAACATCAAGAAGTTGTTTGACAAAATAACCAAGGCAAGTGACTTCAAAATTTGTGACAAAGTATTGGAATGGGATTCAAGGAGAGAAGATAAGGGAAAACATGGAAAATTTGATAATTTATGGCAAGGCCCTTATCTTATCCAATCTACTATTGGAAACAATGCATTCTTTTTGCAAGAATTGGATGGAGCTGAGTATTTTGGAGGTCTTGTCAATGGCAGGACTATCAAGCATTATTTTTGTTAACTGATATTTTAGTTTCAAAGATTTTTGTTCATTGTGTATAACACTACTTTTGAATTTGAAAAAAGAAAAAAATACAAAAACAATAGAAAAAGAGAAAAGAGGGCAGATTAGAAAAAGAAGAAAGGTACAACCCCATACCAAAAAAGAAAGGAAAAATCTGAAAGTGTGCAAGCTCAAATGCCACTAATTGAGAGAGTACTGCTATTTAGTCATACAACCTAATAATAACTAGATAAATTTCAATTTACTGCTGATAGGTTAGTGAATCAGATTTTCCAAATTGTTTAATCTTGGCTTATCAGTAGACTAGATTAGGATAGAAAAATAGAGGTTCAAACAAGCTTAAATCCTAAACCTGTAAATTTTGATGAAGAATTGGTTATAATATGATTAAAATCTAAACCAAGAGAAAAAGGATGACTCTAAACAGACCAAAATCCGAGTCATAAGAAGAAGGAAGGATATTCATAATTTTTGAGATCTTAAGCCTTCAAAATTTTGTTTTGAATTTCTGTAAATTTCAGTCTATGTGCAGCTTGTTTTTATGCCATAGTCTCAATAGCAAATCAAATAGCTTAATCCTGGTTTGGCTGTGTTTTAAATTTATGTTTTAGAATATAGAGAATAAAATCTATCAGACAGCTTAATCCTGGCAGATAGTAGCTTAGGTAGAGAATTTATGAGTTCAACTGTTTAATCTGAACTCATGGAAGAAATAAGGGTAAATTTAGATTAGTTTCCTACTTTCAATAAAAGAATAAAATATTGATGTCAAAAGGTTTGCAAGTCCAAGTGCACCTTATGAAGAAAAAATGTTAGGAAAGTAGGTTGTGTAGGTAGTTGTTTGGGGAAAAGAAGTTTGTTCGCTCATACAAAGTACTAACCATCTTTTTATGCAGCATGATCAAGTAAGAAAATATTGTCAAGGATAAGGCACTGGTCTACTTTCCAAAGATTTATCTCTGAGATTCTTGACACCTCCAAGGAGCTGCCATCCCCAAGTGGAGCCACTATTAGCCATCAATAAAATTTTGTCATAATTGATGATGGCTAAAACAGGTCTTTTAGTCTTCAAGAAATAAGTTTAAAGCAAAATTGTGAATTCGTGAAGCCTTGCTGTTTTCATTGTCCAAAAGGATCCTTTCCACTAATATCTTCATAAAAAATCTTCAAAGAAAAGCCCTACTGTTACAAAAAGACTGTTTTTCAGACCCATTTTTCATCATTTTTCCTTTGAAAAATCCCTCTAAAAAACCCCTTCATTTCATCCATTTTTCCTCATTTCACCCTTTACTTCCTCAAAATTCCCTTTTTAAACCATGAAACCCCATTTATTCGGTTTAAAAACACCCTTTTCACCCTACTGAAACCTCAAAAAGGCTTAAAAAACCCTTCTTTAGGCCTATTTCGCTCCATTTTGAAAATAAGGCCTTGAGCGCTTTTTTCCTAAGCCCTTAGCCCATTTTTCACCATAAGACCAAGGCCCGAGACTGTAGGCTAAAGGTCTTAAGCCCCCATTGCCATCACACTTTGGAATTTTCAAATTCTTCGTTATCTTTCCTTTTTCTTCGCTGATTTTCAAAAGGCCGATACACTTTCCCGCTTTAAATCTGAGTCGTCGATCTCACTTCCGATCCGACGGTGCTTGGTTCCTTTGTCCTAGACCCTTTACCCCACCGATGGCCAATCCGCCGAAATCAATCCTCACCGTCCATCTCCCCGATCTGACGTCCCACATTGCTCCTGCGTTTCAACTCCACCCTTCCCATTATCCTTCTTCGCCCAATCTTAACCATTGATCATGTTTTAGATCGACGACCTTCGCTTCATCGCAATGTCGCCATTTCCCTTGACCCCTCATCTATCTCCGCTTCTGCTATTTGACCCCGACCGTCGATCTTGCTGATCCAACGGATCCTATTGATCCTCACATTTTACTTCCACTAGACTAATTTTTACCTTGCACAAAGAACTTTTCGCTACCCATCAATTCTGCTTGCGTCACTGCTGGGCCCCACCTCTCTTCCTCCCATGTATTTGTTTTTCCCTTCGCGTTTGTTTTTAACCGTCGATCTGACATATTTCCCTTGGATCGGACGACCACCATTTCACTTCGCATTCATTCTAAAAACCATTTGATCATGCCATTTCCACGCGAAATGGGCGGTTTTTAGGAGCATACGTGTCAGCCATTAAACTGTATCGCGTTCCCCCTACTCATTACCACTTACCGCCCGAGCCCTACGTGAAAACCATCCCCTGTTTTCCAATACTGCCTTTCCAAATATTCATGCCATAATTAAATTTGATCCCTCTTTCATCTCCGCCATGATTAAACCCTTCCCCGCTGCATTCACCTTGCCTCCTCGCCCCCGCCAGAGTCCTCTGTTAGCAGTTAAGTCCCAAATTCGCAGGTTTTTGTAACAGGTTATGTGTGTTGCAGGTTTCATGGTGGATAAATATCCAAGCTGCCACCTGTACACCATAAGCCGAGAACATCAGCAAAAGAATATAAAGTGAATCAGAATTAAAGTTAAAGGATTAAAGCAAGAGCCTGAATATTAAAAGGCTTAATCCACAGTTTAAAGGGATAAACACAGTGAATAAAGAAGAAATATAATCAGAGAGGCCTTAAAGCTATATCAAAAGCCAAATCAGTGTTTAAAGTAACAAATCAGGACAGATCAACAAAAGACCGCCTTGAATTTCCAGATCATTAAGGCTATTTACTCCTCTGAAAACTAAAAATGCCACCCACAAGTTTATTTTCCTCAAAATAATACAAAGTTAATGCACAGTAAGATATTTTTCAAAGACAAATCAGAAAGTAATTGGCAACCTACCAAAAGCCTCAAAATTCAACAAAAGAGTCTGAAGTAGATGAATTTAATGCAAAAATAAATTAGCAGAGTTAAAAACCTTAGATATCTTCTCCATTAGGCCTCTCAAAGGCCAAGAAGCATTTATTCTGTATTAATTGAACAAATAACCCTTTCTTTCACTCCACCTCCTCATTTTTCTATAAATATCATAATAGGAGCCCATTGTAAATGTTGGTTGAATACTTATTGAATGTAAATAGTTGCTGAGGCTGCTAAAGCTTTGTTAGTAATTGAAGAAAGATAGGCTGAGAAGAGAAGTTTGAAGTAGTAAAGACCTACTAGACTTGAATATTGTAAATGGTTTGAACATCAAATATACAAGATGATTTATGGGATCCTGGTCTATGTCAATGGTGATGTTTTTCTTACTGTAAATGTTGTTTTTCTTATGTTTTCATACTGTCCAATTTATTTGATAAAGAACAGGAAATATAGATTAGTATTTACTACAAAGTACCCTAAATCTCACTGATAATATTTATCTTTATGTTTTCTTCTAATTTTGCTTTGAGGATAATTCAATAAAGTATAACCAATGAAGTGTTGGTGAACCCTTGTTTCCTGAGTACAACTTGAGATATTGTCTTTGAAAGTTCTTGAAAAGTCTGCTAAGTAAAATTGAACTAGAGAAGTCTATGGTTAGCCCTGTCCTCTAGTTTATCTCCAAGAGTTTCTTTGAAAAGATCCCTTAAGAGTATGCCAAAAGCAGGATAGGTTCAAAGTCCTTACCTGACCTTAGGCTATTTTTTATGTTCATCTTGAATGTTTTCCTTTGAGAATATGCTGAAATCAGGTGAGGCTAAAAGTCCTTACTTGATCTTAACCTATTCTCTGTTTATCTTAAATGTTCTCCCTTGAGAGTATGTTGAAAGAAGGATAGGTTCAAAGTCCTTACCTGATCTTAGGCTGCCCTTTGTTTTCTCATATGTTTGCTTCTTTCACCACACTTTTTAATGTTCCATATCACAAATCAATCTTAAGAGATCCTTTGACATAGATAACTTGCCCCATGGACCACTCTTGAAACTTGTTATGCAATTAAATCCTTTTGTGACTCCATAGCCCAATGGATTGATACTGTCTCTTACCTATCCTATCAGCTGAACCATTCTTTCAACCTGCTCATACCTTTACTCTTTAAAATACTTCCTTCATTTTGATGATATCCTACCCAACCAAAACAAACAAAACCCTTGTACTTCATAACTAGCCTAATATCATATCATAAGCCTGGAAGAAATATATTTGAAAATACTTAAATAGAGAGATCCCTCTCTGAATCCAGGAAGGCTAGATCCTAGGATTCCAAAGTGGTTCTGATGTAGGACCTGTAACATTTTTTCTTGCCAATCTTGCAAAATAAAGGAGTCCTAACACCGCCAATGGGGAATTTGTTGAAGAAAGATGTAGCATTCTTTTGGGATGAAGAGTGTCAGAAGAGCTTTGAGCTGCTAAAAGAGAAAATGGTCACTGCACCTATTTTGATATTCCTAGATTGGGCTAACATTTTCCACTTGCATGTGGATGCATCTAGCATAGCACTTGGAGTTGTTCTAGCGCATCCAGGAAAAGGAAACATTGATCACCCAATAGATTTTGCTAGTCAAAAGCTCTCAGGTGTAGAGTGCAACTAATCCACTATAGAAAGGGAAGGATTTTCCATGGTATATTCACTGCAAAAATATAGACACTACTTGTTGGGAGGGCATTTCAAGATGTTCACTGGTCATTCTACGTTAAAATACCGGGTCAATAAGCCTGTGTTGGGGGTGAAGATGTGCCGATGGTTGTAGATTTTCCAGGAGTATGACTTTGAAATCATTGTCAAACCGGGCAGACAAAATGTTAGGCCTGATCATCTGTCACGGATTGAGAATGGGGAGGAACCAACCAATCTGGAGGAAGGATTACTGGATGCACAACTCTTCTCTATCAAGGTGGTTGATGAGAACTTTGTGGACATTATTCGTTTTCTTACTATGGGCACAGAGCCTGTGGAATATTCAGTCCAACAAAAGAAGGATTTGGTCGTGTGCAAGGCATATTTCACCCTAGTTGCAGGTTAGTTGTATAAATTAGGATTAGATGAATTATTAAGGAGATATGTGTTAGAACATGAAATACGGGCTATGTTGACTGAAGCTACGAAGGAATATCAGATGGCCACTACGGTGGGAAAGCCAGTATGTAGAAGGTGTTGTGTGCTGGATTATGGTGGCCCACATTGCATAGCGATGCGCAGGCATACTATCGGGCCTGCGATGCTTATCAATGAATTTGGAAGCCATCGCGTAGAGATGAAATGCCCATGCACCCGCAAATGGCCTTACAGGCATTTGAAAAATGGGCTATAGATTTCGGGGGACCAAACAACCCTCCTAGGAAGAAGACTGGGGCATGGTATATTATTACTGCAACTGATTATGTTACCAGGTGGGTGGAGGCAAAGGTGACTAAGCATTGTACTGCTGCACACTTCATCTTTGAGCACATTTTGACTAGGTTTGGCTGCCCAAAGATTTTAATGAGCGACATAGATACGCATTTTGTCAACAAGATGATTGAAGCCTTGACTGAGGAATTTCAGATCCATCACAAGAAGAGTACCTTGTATCACCCGCAATAAAATTCCACAGTGGAATCGTTCAACAATATTTTGTAACATGCCCTTATAAAGGTCTGCAATACCAACTAGGATGATTGGGACGTGCACATCCCTTCTATATTATGGGCTTACCAGACAGCATGTAAAAAGTTGATAGGAAAGACACCATTCAGGATGGTCTATGGGCTGGAAGCCATCATGCATGGATTATATTGTCCCAAGTCAATGCATCATAGCCTTCATTGACATGGTCGAGCCTAACATTTTCAAGGAAGAGTTGGCGCAACTTGTTGCATTGGGAGAAGATCACTTCATTGCTAACTTCCACCAGTAGGTACAAAAGGTGCACGAGAAAGCTTGACACAATAGCCACATCAGGCAGAAGGTATTCAAGGAGGGATATTTGGTGTTGCTTTATGATATTCAGTTTGCGCGCCACCTAGGTAAGTTCAGAAAGCATTGATTGGGACCATATTTTGTAAAGGAGATCATAGCTGGTAGTTCGGTACACTTGACCATGCTACGTGGAGATGACCTCCCTGGATACTTCAATGGAAGCTTCCTGAAGTCATATGGAGAAAATCCAGCACCCACCAAATGACTATATGGTCAAATCATCAGGATCAGAAGATCCGCACGTAGCAGGGAGAAAGAGCGCAGGCACGTGTGCTAGGACGCCAGGTGTTGGAATCATGATTTTCGTTAGACAAAAACTCGTAGGCGTTAGTCTCCGCTATAATCGCGAGAGTTAGGATCCACGAGAGGCGTTTATTCCATGTCATGAAACACACAAGAAGCGTTGAACCCAATGTCCAAAAATATCCACCCCAACGCGAGCCGAGTGAGTTTCAAACTCAAGACCTATCACTCTGATACCACTTGTTGGAATCACAATTTCCATTATACCAAAACCCGTAGGTGTTAGTCTCTGCTATCATTGCCAGTGTTAGGATCCACAAGATGCGATTAGTCCATGTCGGGAAACACATGGGGAGCATTGAACCCAATTTCCAATTGCCAGGCAGGTGCCAGGAGCACAGGGGTAACGCGCAGGTCAGAAAACTAGCGATTGCAACCATGCAGCAAGGTAAAAGAATGAAATTACCATTGGGAGGAGTAGACTAGTTGCATTTGATGATGCAATCTCAAAATATTTTTTATTGTTACCTTAGAAGTAAATGGAAATTAATGATAATGTGGTTGCTTGTACTATGGGTGGCTTATAACAAGGAGGGCATGGTTCTTAATTGGTCCCTTTAATGTTTCAACATTTGGCGCACTATGCTTATCTGTAAGCTTTGTTCTCCTACCATCTATGCGTTTTGCATGTCTGGTCACGAATCCCTTTTCGATAGCAGTAACCCCAAGTTCATATTTCGAGCAAGAATGAAGGCCACTAACCCTGCAGAAGAACTTTTGAAACCCCTCACAGCATCTATAGAGGAAGGATTAGACAAAGTTAGAGAAGTAGTTCCAGACATGGAAGAATTTAAATCCACTATGGTGAAACTGAAGGGTAAGGGGAAAGTGTTGAAGTGGGCTACTTCTAACCCCTGCACCTCTCTGCAGAATGTTCTATATCCAAGACAAACTTCCAAGGAGCACTCCATAAAGGGTGATCTATCCAAACAGTCGATGACAGCTGAAATAGAACCACTGCAAGTAGATGCAGTTTATTGGTGGCCACCATATGTTAAGCCACGAAAGCCTTCGGCGCGTAACCCACAGAACCTTGATGCGGTGCGAGACTGCTTGTAGATGTCATTATGCCCTTAAGATGCCCCCATGGTCAGCGAAATGCACAACATGCTCCATCAAATGAAGTTTGATGATTATGAAATCGCCAATGAAGTAATGTTCCCAGAGCTGGCCCCAAAAAATTACTTGGAATGCATATTATATGATAATGTCCTAAAGGTAGAGCCAATACCATGGGCACATGGACTTCACAATGCAGGAGTCCTAAATCTGCTAATGATCCCCTATTTTGGGTGGCACCCCATCACTAGCTTGTGCGTTCGCCAATTCTTGACCTTGGTCCATGATGGCATCCTCTGGATTAAGGGAAGAATCCCAATCGATGCCACGCTAATCCATCAGATCATTGGCTTGCCCATGAGGGGGCCCCATCCAATGAAAGGATTTGGGAAAAGCACTGAGTTGAAGGCAGCAACAGAGGAAAAGTAAATGTACGAGGTAGAATGAGATAAGTGAGGCTTTCTAGTCCAAACCATCAATGACCAAGTGGTGCATGTGAGCACCCTTGTCTTGGGATGTAATCTTATGTGGAAATTTCAGACGAAGAAAGTTCCAGCACATGTCATTGCCTTGGAAGGGTTGTGTGAAAAAGAGGTGATATATAACTGGTCACAATTTCTATGTGAGCAGCTTTTGGAGAATGCATGTGAATCATAGGAAATGGGGAATTCATTATGTTATTCATGGATTTTATTGCTGATTGCATTGGTAGCATGGGAAAACCCAGAGGATACAGTCCTTCTTGACATTGAGCCCGACATCTGCGAGTGGGAACAGTACACAAATTTATGGGAGTCGTCAAATGACAAGAGGGTCAAAGAAAACAAAATTTTCTGGGTTTTTTTTGCAAGCGCGCTTGCGCATGCTATTCATTCCTAACCACAATTCTCGTCAGTCATTTATGAGAAGTATAAAAGCGTGGCGGCATTTTAGGTAACAATGCACAACATCATGATCAAGGTGCGTAAGAGCCCCAATTGGTATCCCTTACCCTACATGGTTACGGAAGCAGAGGTTGACCAAGTCATCACCTCATGGTCAAAGTCGTGGAAGATTGGGTTGAGCTCTACAAATCCTGTCACACCGTCCATATCTGGGAAAGAAACAACCCCGAAGGAAATGAATCCGAAAGAGACAACCCCAGCTCCACAAGACACAATGCCCAAAGATACCACTACGCAGCACACATAGTCCGGTGGAAAATATAAAGAATATAAAGAAGACCTAGACGCCAATGAAAATGAAGGAACATAAAGAGATTAGGAACTAGGAGTTGACCACACAGAACTAGACCCTGGCGGGGTGGATGGATTTGGTGGAAATGGTGTAGAATCATCGTGCAACATCAAGTGTGGAGGAGAAACATCTAAGGGGCCATGCAAGAAAAGGAAAGGGTCCAAGATGGGTGGCGAAGAGGAAGTTACTCTAAGAGAAGAGGACCTCAACAAAATTTCTGATGCGGTTGTGTTACACAGTAATTTGTCACCGTCCCTGCAATCCCCTATCCCGCACATTGGAGGGCCTTTTCTGTGACCTGTGAGCAGTGATATAACCTAAAACCACTTTCATGGCATCCCCCTTGACAAGGAAAATCATTCCTTTGAAGAAAGTTTCCTTTTAAAAACCCTAAAAACTGATCTTTTGGACTTGGTGCGACTAGCCAGTTCATCCCTCGCGCCAATGGGGAAAATCCACCGCCAACTGGCGCTCTGTCCCAGTGTATTGTCCGCACCAAGCTTAATAAGGATTGTTTTTAAAAAATAAATGGTGGAAGTTTGATTCCAACCAACTCCTGAACGAGTCTCTAAAATGAGTTGGGAGGTTTGGCTCCGGATCTCCATGTAGGGGAGGTGATTTTTCACCTATCATGGAAGCTTCCTTGAGGATAGGGCCAATCCCACAATTGTAGGGATCCCAACTCCCCTTCCACCATATATATAAGCTTGCCATTTTCCCTTTGCAAGCTATTCTTAGTGGTCATAGAAGCAAGAGTTGAATCTATAGCAAGGAGACTATCTCCAAACAGCCTTTGAGAGCCAAGCCGAAGAGAGAGAGCTTTGTCCCGTTCCCGACAAGCTTCATTGAGACGTGCTCCGCTGTCGACCCGCTGAAGGAAGATCCAGCGTCAGAGCCTTGGGTTATATCTTTCTTTCGTTATTGTTAATGATAAGTGACTTTGATTATGGTTTCATTCGTGTATCTATTTCTTTGATGCAATGAATTACGTCTTCTCTGATTGATGTATGGTTACAAGGTTTAGATTCTATGCTATGTATTGTTGTTGTTTCTTTGCGTGTGTGCAGGTGTTCGAACGTGCTAAGAAGGAGGATCGTGATCTGCCAAAGTGAAGGATGGGAAGCATCATCCTTTCTCCAACAACCATTGCGTAGGACCTGAGGTAGGCAACTCATCACGTTTTGTCGTTTTTGTGACTAGAGACTTGCATCATTGCGTGTCTAATTGTTGCTAGACCCGATCTGGGCTAGTAGGGATCGCCTCTGTCTGCAGAGGGGATTTACCTCTCCAAAAAACTGGCAACTCCGCTAGGGAGACTTTGATTGGAGTTTGTCTTGTCTCTTTTGGTTGCTTTTGGCTTCTGTCTGCTTGTTTTGCTCTTCTGGTCTGTCTCTTTCTAGTGTAGAACCTCTGTTCAGCTCCCACCATACCTGATCTACTCTTTGATTGCTCTTTTTCATTCCTGTCAGTAGTAAACTCGATTGGCGTGCTTTTTAGCCTGAAAGTCGCGCCAATTGGCGCTTGTTGCTAGTTAGGAGCCTGCGCCAACCTTGTTTTTTCACTAGATGCAGCCAAATAGTCACGCCATTCCTATGTGGTGCTAGGGTTTGATTGTTCTGAGCTCTCTGAGTCTGATTTTTGGTTTTTGGTGCATCTTTTCTGACTGTCTGAGTGCTTTGGAGTCCTTGTTGACTGTGATTCACCTCTATCCTCCGGCTTTTTTCCCTCTACCTTCATTTTTACATTCTAGCCTAGGACATCTAGGTGCTATTGTGTGTTGAGCCTCCCGTAGGAGTTTTTTGGTTTTCGTGTGATCAATCAACCTCGTTTTTACTTCCCTGCATTCGTTTGGTTGGTTTTTATTGTATCATTGCGTGATTTGAGTGATTTCTCTTTTTCTCATTCAAGTTTCGCTTTGTCTCATTTCGAGCCTAGATCACATGGTTCGTGTGAGTGTTTTTTTTTTTTTTTTTTTGGGAATTCCTCTTTGATTTGAAGGATTTCTCCATTAGTTTGACGTCTAATTGTGTGTTGAGTGAACTCGATTTCTTTTACTCTTTCGTTATCATTTCTCAAATTGGTATCTTATTGGTTTTCATTTTGTTTGGTGCATTTTTCTCTAAAACATTGAAAGTACAAAAAAAAACATTCTTTTGCTCTTGATTAGTTAGTGAAAATTGAAAAATTTTCTGCGTTATTAATGTTATATAACTCTAAAAGAAAATCTTTTAGTTTCATTAGTGTGCATTAGAGACACTAGTGGTTGTTTTGTGATCATTTTTGTTATTGTTTGAAAAGCTCTCAACCTTCCCATAGTTAGTTATTCATCGAACAAAGTGATTTGTAGTGGCGTGTAGTGTGCATTTAGAGGATTTTCGAGACATAACATTCGGTAGGGCCTGAAATTGAAACATAATTGAAGATCAACTCTAAAATTTATTCAATTTACCTTAAGGCAACATTGAAACATTAACGAAATATTTAGAGGTCTAGGCTAGTGACATGTTCTGGCATCGTTAAAACTAGTAGTTGTCATTCGCCTCTTGGCTTTAGACAACACTAGTACGGACTTGTGCTCCCCGTACCATCGTGTATATAAAGGGAGACCCCACTAGGTTGCTATCCTTTATCCATAGGAAGACGAGTTTGCCGCCTTATGCCCGTGATACACTGGAAACAACATTCGGGGAGATTTTCTGCGCGTACGTCAAGTCCTTGGTTGATTTCTCTTTTATTTTTTAACCAAGGTGTATATTGCAATTCACAGATATCTGGTACACCTTCTTGCCTAGAGTTTGAGAGTAGTCATTTCGATCTTTTCTGACTCATTAAATTTGAAAGGATCATCAAGCGCTTGTCCTTTCACGCTTGTTTCCAAATTGAAAGAGATAGAGTCATATTTTTCTCGTTTCTTGACTCTTAAAACGTGAAACGGTGAAATTTCTAAGTTTCAATGTGGTAAAATCAATCACCCATGATCACACTCCCTTTTAGAGATTGTTTGTTGGCTATTCGATTGTTTGCCTTGGTTTCCTTGTGTGTTTTGTTTTGATATTTTCCTCTTTTCATTACTGTCACAGTGGCGGAACCCTCATTTTAATCTATTGGTAATCCTTACACAGACGACTCATCAGAGGTATCTCAATCCTCTATTGAACACCAGCAGCCTATCGTATCCGAGTTTCCCGACAGGGGACCTGTTCTATATGAGCTTCCCTTTGGTGGACTAGTTGAGTTCAATTGGCCTTTATCCAACGCTTGGTTTGGATTTGGAGTAGGGGAACACTTCCCTCCTCTTACATCAGGATCACCTTTCTTAGTTGTTGTTATACCTCCTAGTCCTCGCCGTCTTTTAGAAGATCTAGCAACAGGGTCAGATATGGACTCACCCAGTCCTTCTCCTAGTGAGGAAATCCCTACATCTGGTGAAGATTACCAGATTTTTCCAGAAAACAACCCCGAGTCTTCTGTCATGTCTTCACCTGGTCTTTTGCTTCCAGTGAGATATAGATCTTTAAGTCAGATTGCAGCCGGTGTGGCTTCTATGGGAATATCGACTCCATCCACGAGGCCAGTTATTCCTTCGTTAGGGCTGTCCCCCAGGACACCCCTCACTTCATCTCCTCAGGTCACATCAGTACTTGTTAGGCCTACAGTCTGCGTAGCTACATCTAAGCCCGATGTTACTATTCAGTCCATCAGGACTGCGTCACTTCCTGAAGACATCTACATAGCATCTGCTATTCCAGAGAATATCTCTCCTGAGGAGTATCGGTTGTCTTTACAGACGTCAAAATTCGAGGTTGGTTAGTCCTCCCAAGATCCCAACCGTCCTTATTTTTCCCATTATGGAATGGATGGTACCTGTGTTTATGTTTCTCCATATCAGTACGATGAGCAAGGAAACCCCCTATGTTTTCCTGCTCCAGAGGCTTATCAGTATGTCCAAGGTTTTATGTCTGCCCAAGCTGGGCAACCTTCTAACCCGCAAGGACAACACTTCTAGGGCCAACCTTCGGGCTATCCTGGTTATCTATATGACCCGCAAGGA
Source organism: Pinus albicaulis (assembly GCA_034641835.2). Taxonomy (NCBI): domain Eukaryota; kingdom Viridiplantae; phylum Streptophyta; class Pinopsida; order Pinales; family Pinaceae; genus Pinus; species Pinus albicaulis. The sequence goes on along the minus strand of CM076583.1, from coordinate 497,739,343 downwards.
CAACCCTTATAGGGCCAGCCTTCAGGCCAGCAGGGGTTGTTGTATGGTCTGCAAGGGCCATCCTACAACCCTCATGGTCAACCATTACAACCTCACTTTGTGGTCCAACCAGGGAAACCTCAAGGACCCACAGGTCAACCAGGGTATCAACCAGGACCATTTTATGGTCTTGGGGGGAAAATCCACCCTTCTCAACCTATGGTGCAACCTCAGCAACCTCATTTTCCCATCGTTCCGAATGTTGCACAACCGAGACCATATTATGGTCCTGCCACAAGCAAACCTATTTATCAGGCACAACCTTGCCCTATCCCGCCATCAGGTCAACCTGTTAAACCAGGACAACCTGTTCACCCGGGTCAACCTGTTCAACCAAGGCAGCTCGCTCATCCAGGTCAACCTGTTCAACCAGGCCAACCTGCACACCCATTCAACGCTGCTCAATAGCCCATTTATTCCATGCCACAGCTTAATCTGCCTGTGTGCCCAAATCATCAGGCTCAGTAGGGCCCCACTTACCAACAGCCTGTTCGACCCCAAGGTGGTTATTACCTTCAAGGTCAATCTCGACCGGTTTACAACCCCCCCCAAGGTTCTAATTATTATCTTCAACAACCAGGCTATACCTATACTCAGCATCCATACACTGCTCAAATAGGGCCTACATATAATCAGGGTCAGTATCCTAGTTATCAACCCCCTTACACTGGTTATCAGCAACCGTATCAACCCAATTATATGGCTTATACCCCCTATGGTCATAATCCTTTGGGACAGAACCAATGGGGGAAAATTTATGCTCAACCAGGGTGGAGTACAGATACAGGTCCTTATCGAGGGCCTGGTATGCCTTTCAATCCTAAGTTGCCTTTCCTTGCTACGTTGGAATTGCCGGATGTATCTAAATTGACCAATGATCCGATTCTTCACAATCCTTATTGGCCACCGGTTCCAACCAAAGTGCCCAGTGACTATCCTAAATTTGAAGGTAAAGCGGGAGAGGACCCCCAAGCTCATGTCATGACCTACCATATGTGGTGTTCTTCAAACTCTTGGGTTGATGATTCAATCCATTTGCGTCTTTTCCAGCGCACTCTTATCGGTGCTGCCACTAAGTGGTATATAGAACTACCCCGTGGTATATTTAAAGACTTCAATACGTTAGCTATGGATTTTCTGACACATTTCCAGTTGCCAGTTCGTTATGAAGCCGGGACGCATCTCCTGGTGCATATCTGATCATATTTATGAGTGGCGACATTGTCGTAGACTGATCAAGTTTGATATACCTGATCAACTGCTAACTCATTGGTTCACTACCTCCTTCGTTAACAATATCGCTCAAGATATTGCTATGGGGGCATGTGTGACCGAAGAACAAGCCATCGCTCATGCCCAGTACCTTGATTTGGTGTACTCTCAGTCTGGCACGCTATATGATATCTTGGATGATGCCCCGCGGCCAGGGACCTCTAAAGAACCAGCTACCCCATCAGTGGATGGTGTTATTGGTTTCGTTTCTCAGACTTCTCGGAAGTCCTCTAATGGGAAGAATAAGTCAAATTCTTCTAATAATTCTGCTCTTCCCGCCCCTCCAGATTCTGGTAAGACTGTGGAGGTCAATGCCATTCAGGCCAATCCTATGGAAAAGACCTCCAAAGGGAAGAATAAGGGTAAAAGAAAATCCAAATCCGATGCCCTAAAACCAGAGTCTTCTAAACCTCGTGCTGAAGATGGATCCCAACACAAACCGAAGTACCCTACCTAATCTGTGAAGGAGATAATTATACCAAATATTTTCCCCGACGATCTGAAGTTAGTCAACTTCTGAAAGGCTCCAAAGGGACTCTGGCAGTTCTAAAAGAACCATTTCTGTCTCAGCAGACCCAAATGGTTGAGCAGCCTTCACCATTTGCACCATTTGGGTCCTAAGTTTTTATGATGAATGGTGCTGCACCTATTTTGATTGCTACGCACTCGAAGGATTACATTGGATCATGCCAGGAAGCTCAGAAAGAAGTCGTTGATGGCCCACCTCCCTCACCTATCTCTGGTCCTTTAGAAATTGAGAAGCCCAGCGTCGAACCCATTGTAAGGCCACCTTCCAAAGGTGTTCTGCAAAAATCTTCCTATAATCAAAAATCCTGCGCCGCTCAGCACTACAGCATTGTTGAGGATTTGGCACAGGTGCCTTCTGCAATGTCTACGTTGGAAGTGCTTCAAAGTTTCCCATCACAACGAAAAGCTCTATTGTCCGCAATCAGTGGAATTGATCCTGCCACTTCTAGTCTTCTCACCTTCGACCTGGAAAATTTTGTCCCCTGACTTCCACATCAAATTTCTCTCATTATACAAGTCGGGATCAACAGCCTGAACATCCACAAAGCCATTGTGGATGAAGGTGCTTCCACCTATGTTATGTCATCTGCCTGCTGGAAGGCCATTGGCTCTCCAGCTCTTACTTCATCTCCCAATGCCCTAGAGGCATTTGATGGTCGGGAATCAAAACCCCTAGGTGTTCTCAAGAGTTTACTGATCACGTTACAGGGTAAGACAGTCAACGTAGAAGTAGAAGTGGTTGAAGCCAAGCTCAACTACAATCTTCTCCTTGGTCGCAGTTGGACTCACGCCATGCTATGCGTTCCGTCCACCCTCTTCCAACTTCTGAAGTTTCCTCATAAGGGAAAAATTATCACTACTGATCAGTTGTATTTCTTCACCTCATCCTCCAAGAACAACGTACCTTACATGGATCAGATCCCCAATCCCCCCGACAGTGTAGGGCCCAGTCTTTTCAAGGACCCCATCATCATGGGTATTTTTCCCGTGCCACCACCACACATCGTTCAAGTTAACATGATCTCTAGGTCAGATGACCCTTGGATCATCCCTTCACCTGAACAGGTGACCTCTTTCAGAGAGTTGATGCCTTTGACTTTAGTTGAGATCAATTACTGCAAGATCGTCGCTGCATCTGATCCTCCTCCCTCTGATCATGCTCCTTTGAGCATGGCTTTAGATATATATTCTCAATCCCCTTGGCTAGGAAACGCAGATTCTCCTGATCCTTTAGGAGAAGTCTTCCCTTCCGATGAAGCTATCGTTGAAATGATGTCTCTTGAAGATCTACCATGGAGTGATGGACATCATCATTCCTCGTTCATGCCCGGCCTGGGGGCAATGTCTAATTGTCTAGAGTGCTTTGCATCTCAGGTTCCCACTCCACCTCTTCAAACACCAATACTAACTCATGAGGTTCTTTCGGAGGGAAATCTGAGTAATATCACTCAAACCATGCCTATCGACATCTCCGTCAAACCGGGGGTATTTGAGAACATTCACATGGGAATTACTTGTTCTCTGAAGAGATTCAAGTATACATGATCCTTTTTCACGAATTCAGAGATGTTTTCGCATGGTCCTATGAAGAGATGCCTGGGATTGATCCCAGTATAGTCGTGCATGAGATTCCCACCTACCTAGGTGTGAAACTCGTGCATCAGCGTCTACACTCAGTGCATCCTCGGAAAGCCACAACTATAAAGGCATAAGTTGAAAAACTTCTTAACACGGGCTTTATCTATCCAATTCCCCTCACAGAATGGGTTTCTAATATTGTCCCTGTAGATAAGAAGCAGGGCACTATCCGGGTCTGTGTTGACTACCGAGACATTAATCGAGCCTGTCCTAAGGACAATCACCCCACTCCCTTTATAGACCAAATCATTGATGAATGCGCAGGGAGTGAGATCTATTCCCTTATGGATGGCTTTGGGTTACAATAAAATTAATATTTTACCCGCCGATCAACATAAGACTGCCTTTAGCTGTCTGTGGGGTACCTTCGCTTACAAAAAGCTCTCGTTCGGCTTGAAAAATGTTGGGGCCACCTTCTAGCGTGCTATTTCCTATGCTTTCCATGACATACGTCATATTTTTCAGCCATATCTGGACGATTTTCCAGCCCATTCAGCTCGGCGTGAGGACCATCCTGAACACCTCCGCCAGATTTTCCTTCACTACGGACATTACAATATCAGGCTCAATCCTCATAAGTGTGTCTTCTGTGTGGATTTTGGCCGTCTTTTGGGATTCATCGTCTCCAAAGACGGAATTCACCTTGACCTCCTCAAGGTCGAGGCCATTGTTAACCTCTCATCCCCATTCTCATTACATCAACTGTAGAGTCTACAGGGGAAAGCCAACTTCTTGCGGCGCTTTATTCTGAACTATGCAGAAGTGGCCAAGGGGTTTACGTGACTTTTGAAACAGGACGTTCCCTTCCATTGGGATGAGATTTCCCAACAATCCTTCGATAAGCTTAAAACGTTGCTCATCAACGCTCCATTAATATGTCCTCCCAACTATCATCGTGACTTTACCCTTTATTTTGCCACTACTTTTAGCACGATAGCTATGGTTCTAGTACAGGATGAAAATGATGGAAATGAACACGTAGTTTACTATCTATCTTAGAATCTTCTCAACACTGAAACGCGCTATTCCCATGTCGAGAAATTGGTGCTTGCTGCAGCCCAGGCTGTTCAGTGGTTTCACCATTACATCCTGTTGCGTACAGTCACCGTGATTTCTGACTGCAACCCCATGAAATACATCTTGTCTTGACAATTGCTGGGGGGCAAGTACTCCAAATGCATTTTCATCCTTCAGGAGTTCAATTTAGAGTTCACCACTGCTAAATCGACAAAATCATTGGTTTTTGTTGATCTTATTTGCTCTCTCCCAACAGACTCCGTTCCATCCCAATCTGAGGATCATATCCCGGATGAAACACTCTTTCTTATCAACACTCATGATCCATGGTATGGTGAAATTATCGTGTATCTTCAAACATCCAAATTCTGGTCTGAGTTGACGAAGGATGCTCAACGTCGTATTCGGCATCAATCTCAACCTTATCGCATTGTTGGAGATACCTTGTATCGTGTTGGAGTTGATTCTGTGCTTCTCCAATGCTTGACCCTAGAAGAGGATGAGAAAGTCCTAAATGACTGTCACAGTGGCGCCTGTGGCGGTCACATGTCCGAATATGCCACCACCCAAAAGAGTCTATGTGCGAGTTACTTCTGGCCATCTATATTCAAAAACTGTATAGTTGTAGTTCAAAAATGTCATGTGTGCCAGGTATTTCAGCGCAATATGCGCGCGCTGCCCCTACCCTTGCATCCTGTCATTACCGTAGGCCCTTTTTCTAAATGGGGCATAGATTTGATGACATGTAACCGTCACTCGGCCGGGGGGCATGCTTATATAATCGTTGCCGTGGACTACTTCACTAAGTGGGCCAAAGCGATGCTTACATTAGCTGCCGACGGTAAGACAACCACTCAATTCATTTTCAACCATGTGATTACGCATTTCAGAGTTCCTCAAGCCATTGTCATCGATCATGGCACTCATTTTCAGGATTACATGCTGGCTGAGCTGACATCAAAGTTGGTCTTATGTCATGATAGCTCAACACCATACTACCCCCAGGCGAATGGCTAGGTTGAGGCTGTGAACAAGGTACTGGTCATGATGCTTCAACGAACGATTGGTATTCACAAATCCAATTGGCATCTCCAATTATTCTCAGCTCTCTAGGCTTATCGAACATCAGTAAAGAGTGCAAACGGATTCACACCTTTCCAGTTGGTGTATGGTCTGGAAGCGACTCTCCTTGTTGAATGTGAAATCCCTTCGCTAAAGTTGGTTGTGGAACTATTTCCCAACACAGAGGAAGAACGTCTTCTGTATTTGGAACGACTAGAAAAAACCTGCTGCTTGGCTTCCTTGGTTATTGAGGCACAAAAAAAGCGAGTTAAAGCCCATTTTGATCAATCGGTTTCTCCACGTTCTTTCATTGAAGGGGACCTCGTCCTCCTATATGACCATGCACATGATAAAATTGTAGTAGGCAAATTCCAGCCCATGTGGCATGGGCCCCATATCTTCAAGCGAGTATTGAAAAGTGGGGCCTATGAGCTAATCGACTATGAAGGTATTCCTCTGGCGCAGCTTAGAAATGGGTTGTACCTCAAGAAGTACTACGCTTGAATTATTATTGTTTGGTGTGTGTACAAAAGTGAGTGATTTCATTTTTTTTGCATGTGTGGTGTGGTGTGCTTTCTAAGCATCTTTCTATTGATTGTGTCTTCTTGATTGTGCAGATGTTTATTTCTCCTTTTGTTGGTTTCGCGGATGGTGCCTCTCGCAGTACCAAGAATCTGTCCTCAGCAGCCTAGGTAATCTACAATCCTGCTGGTGAGTTGGTCAATTTACAAGGTGTTTGTCTAGGGCCTACCACAAATAATGTCACGGAGTATAGTGCCGTTTTGGAATTATTGAACGAGGCTGTTAACCTCGGTATTCGTGCATTACTAGTATATCTGGACTCACAGCTTGTAGTATTACAACTCAATGGTCATTATTCAGTTAGGAACCCATCCATTTTATGACTGTATCTATGTATTCGTTTACTGGAAAGAAATTTTGATTACATTACATATCAACACATACCCAGACACATGAATGCGTTAACATATACAGTAGCTAATATGGTTTTAGACAGAAATCTACGCAACTTGTAAAAAAATCATCATATGTAAAAAGATCCATCCAGAAATAGATATATATATATATATATATATATATATATATATATATATATATGTCAAATGGTTTTCAGTTGGTGTACATCACATTAAATAAAAAAATATACATGTTTGTTTTAATAATAGCTGGAGACAACATGTCTCTCAAAATGTGCAAATGAAAAGCCCTAGATGACTAATCAGCATGGTGCTCCTAGTAGCATGTCACCGCCTGCACCAGTCGCCTCAGTAAATGATGAAGGTGACTAGGCACCCCCACAATGTGCCTCTGATAAGCCAATGGGACGTCTGCTAGGCGATCATAATCTGGGATCCCCTGGGCGATTCCCTCCAAATTCTGGACTAGCTCACTCCCCTCGCCACCCTTAGCTTGAGGATCATGGGCAAGAGGGGTCCTCCGTGCAATGGGCGACATCCCGGCGGGCCTCTCTGGGCCAACGTCTGCGTACATATAGGATTGTTTGTTTGAATAGACATGTATAAAAAAAAATCATAAATACATAAAATCAAAAAGAGTTTTACCCAGCTCCTCATCCCAGTCTTCTCCCTCCGGGAGTGGAAGATCTGGGTCTCCCATAAAGTCTGTACCAGCATAAGGCTAGTCCTCTACTATGATCAGTTGTTGCCGAAGCCATGCAAAGAACTCGGGCCTCCATGAAATTTGTTGGCCCCCTCTTGATCTGGGCATGAGTGCTACCCATCGAGCCATCTATGGCTCCCTCAATGGTGGCTTGGCGACTATCACCCCCTGGCCCTAGAAGATTGGTCATCGTTCAAGGATGAAGGAAACCACGATAGATCCGTACCCAAACTGTTTTAGTTTGGACTTCTTGCACTTCATCAACTGCTGTTTGATGTTCATTGTTACGGTAGTCACCCAATCGAATAGTGTCAGGTTCATGCATTCAGATGCTAAGAGGAGCTATGTTTTAGTGGCCTCATGTGGCACCTGCGACCCCGCAGCCCACATAATGGTATGGGGCACTACTCTGAGTGCTAGATCGGGGACCGTGTGGATATAAACCTTCCCACTTCCTGATCTTGTTTGTGCCCCTGGGCACACTCTTTCCATCACCATTTCCATTTTCTCACCAGATGGCCTAGTACCTGTCAAAATCAGCACTGGACCTCTGTGGGACAATCCAGTTATGAAATAATCATCAGATACTTTGAGCTCCAATACTTGGTCCCGAAGCCTGAAATTCTCTTTGTTTTCATCCCAAATGTTGATCAAGTATTGCAGTAATTCAGGTTGTGCCCTGAGACACGCTGTCATGAAGAATTTTTTCAAGCCACAATCCCGGAGAGCATTCATACATCCCTCGTTCTCCATGGCTGTTTCATCTTCTTCACTGTGTTCCCTTTATTTCCATTCTATCACCATTGTGGATGTGTATCTGCACCAAAATGGTCATAAACATGTTATTATATCCCTTGAACACTCAAAAATTTGATTGATTGGTTCATATTTTGTAAAATTGAAGAGGAAATTTAGGTTGCACCATTGGCATGACTGTTTTGCTAACATTTGCGCCAACTGGCGCGACCCCATTACAAAAAGTACCCAATTGGCGCGAGTCCGTGCCCGATACCCGCGCTAATTTGGCGAGCCATAAAATTTCAAATTTCCCCTTAGGGATCCAAAAACACAATGGAATTCTATACAAATAGATTAAAACAAAGCTAAGGGGAGTGCCTATTACCTAGGAAAGACGAGAACTGAAGTGATGCACTGGATCGTCTTTAATCGTCGCTACAAGTTCGCACGAGAAAAAATCACTATTTCTCTCACAAGAGGTAAAAAGTAAAAGTGAATATGTTTTTACTATTTTTAGCATATTTATAACTTTTGAAAGTCAAATTAGGTTTTGAAGGTCATTTTTCCAATATTTTACTATAATTTGTTGAAAAATGGGTTTTACGCTTGCTTTCATGTGTAGCAATAGGTTTTCACTCAGCTTGGAAAACGATACGAGTAGTATTTTATACTTTTTCAGACTCGGTAAAAACACGAAAAAGTCATTTCTGGAGTCATCTTTCAGCTCTTTTCTGACTCTCTAAATATGAAAAGATTACAGAGTCGCTTGTCATTTTGATATCGTTAAATTGGCTGCGAAACGACATCTACCCAGTATATGTTTATCCTTTTTTTGGGATGGGATAGATTATTTATGAAAAAGGAATACCCTAGCCTTTCGCGACTAGGAGGTTTTCTTAGACACAGTTTTCTACCTTTTCGGATTTGAGGAACTATGTACGAAAAGGGACTATTGGAGTCTACTTTTCCACTGTCTTTCAAAACTCTCTAAACATGAAAAGATGTCGAGTTCTTCCTTTGTCAAACTCGTTAAAACCTGATGACATCGGATTCTGTCGTAATGACGATACTCGAGTTCCTCCTTCCTAGGGCTCGTTAAATGTACTAGGTTGGATTTTTCTAAAGGATGAACTTATATCACAAGCATATGCTATCCCCTTCAAGCTTGTTTTCAAAAATAATTGGGGTACTCACCAGAAATGGTGGGGAAAAACGAAACCAGTACCATCGTCATGTCGGCAGTATGTCGCTCTTGAACATGGCACTTGTCTGCATTCATGTCGGGTTGGGGACAACTCATCTCATTTTCTGCTTGCCTCCAGGGGTTTGGGTTACCCTTTTTGACCGCTCATCTGTTCTTTGCATCGTCATCATGACCTCAGATATTTTGATGTCAAATACTACCAAATCTAATGTCGTGCCGCTGATATGTTCAAGAGAAGTTGAACTCTGTAGTTTTCAACCCTCCTCTGATTCTCTACTAATCCTAATTCACAAACATTATGTTCCTCTGTCTCATGTCGATGATGTGGGAAACACTATGGCCCACCTTCGATCCACGTCACTTCCTGTCAACTTCATCACATTATCAAGGAAGATGATCTAGAGACCCCCTTCCAGTACCTTGGAGCCTGCATGCCTCAATGGCAGGTTCTTCGCATTCGACGCAAGGTTCTCATCATTGGCCTTCGATCGAATGATTCTGTGGGTGTTCGATGCCAGCTCACTGTTCACATTTCATGGATTGTACCTATAGTACCTTGAGGGCCATCCTCATTATTGCTGGTTCCTCTCACATCTGTTAACGACTTTCATTATTGGTTGGTAATAAGACGATGTTCTTGCATGTTAGACTTCAGCTCACATATTCACATGCTAAGACTTGTACTCTGTACGGGTCGAGATGGCGCGCAAGACCCTGGGTTTTGTCTGATGGAATCCAGGCTGCGGATTTTGTGGATTATCATGATTGATTACGTGACTCATTGATTGGATGGTTGTGACCATACCTGAGTCTACTAATTGATCCTTTCTGGATGTCTGCGTCCATACCTTGGATCCTGATTATTGTATACTTTGTTATGGATGGCTGCGCCCATACCACACAACATGTATTTGATATATCAGTTGTATTTGACTACGCAGATTTTCCAATGACAGTGTTTTCAATTGGGCACGTTCTCATAAATCATTTCACCCCCCTCTCTCTCTCGGGCCTCATGCTTTAGGGGGCATTTGTTACACAGTAATTTTTCACCGTCCCGGAAATCCCCTGTCTTGCACATTGGAGGGCCTTTTCTGTGACCTGTGAGTAGTGACATAACCTAAAACCACTTTCATGGCATCCCCCTTGACAAGGACAATCATTCCTCTGGGGGTTTTTGGGTAGGTAAAACCCCTTTGGAATTTTAATGGGTCAAAAGGTTAGATAGCACAGGATAAATAGTATAAATAAGTGAATAGATTGAGTCTAAGAAGTTAGTTTTTTTTTTATAAGACTGAACAGGGATAATAGATATGGATAATTTGTGATATTCGGTGAGGATCTCTCTAGGTAGAAGGCTCTTTTTGGCTGTGTGCACGAAGGCCTTAGTCCTGCGATGTGCAGACCCCGATGGTTGTGTGAATGAGCTATTAAAGTGTTTGTATGAAGCATCTGGACTGATTTCGTAATAAAGAAGTATTGTTGCGGATATTTGATTCCTTTATGTATCTATTGGTTATGTTATGAAGGTTGTTGTATCTTGTTTCCGATTTATGTATTGTCCGCACTTAGATCTCTTGCACAATTGTGGTTGGGTTTTTATGACTTCTTAATGGATAGATCTGATGGTATAAAGCTCTGATATGATGTTTTAAGGGTTAGTACTTAATTTTTTATTTATTTTTTAACTTGTGCATGATAATCTACATAATTTACTTGAATATGTATGTAAAGGGTTTACCGGTTAAGGGTATTGTTGTGGAGGTCTGTTTAAGGTTGTTAGGGATCTCAAAGCACCCACATAATTCCAGATCTCTCTCAAGGTGTGAAAACCTAGTTTCGGCACCCCCCCATAATGCTTCGGATGAGACTTTGACATGCACAAGTAGGTCACTACCGAAAGGTCCAGTATTAAGAGGGTTTTGTTGGTTAACCTCACTTCCGAACCTAGGTTAGGACCCCTCAAGCCAACAAAATTCACCTCCCTATTTATTGTATTGATAAATTTAGCCTTAGACAGGAGCTTCTTGTACATCTTTAGCTTGTAACCATTGAAAAGAAGAGGGATCACCTCTTCATCTATGGTTTTGGGATAAACAACACCATTCTCATGGAATTTCTCCACTTGATAAGTTCCTATCCATATAGTCATTAAATTTCCCTTGAAGTCCTTGAATCTGGAGTCATGGAGCAGAACACATTCTCCTTCCTGAAATGTATTTTCTTTGATGTGTTTTTCAAGCCAAAATTTTCTTTGCAGCTGGATTAATTTTGTGTGAAGGAGGGACTACATTCTAAATTCATCCAAACCATATAGTTGCATCAAAATTTATTGTTGTGCCTTTGTGATGCCCAAATCCAACTGAGCTTCCATTCTAAGCGTGTTATACTCAAACTCAATGGAAGACAAATATTTCTTCCCATAAACTAGATCATATGGAGTAAACCCAGTAGTTGTCTTCCAGGCGGTATTGTAGGCCCAAGTGACTTCCACCAATCTGTCTACCCAATACTTCTTGCTGCTACTTGTTAGATTCAATTTACCAGTGATAAAAAATAACTCTTTTGAGAGATTTCCAATAGGTCAGTAGTGAAAATTTATTTCTTTTTCAGATAGTTTTCAGTAATAATTTCGGTCACTGAAAAATTCCTATCATGATATGTTTCTCCTTCACATCATTTCATCACCATTTAGAGGTCTAAATTTAGGTCACTCCATCTCATATAGGTCAAATCTAGAGTCAAAAATACCCATGGAAGAATCTACAAATTTTTCACTAAAAATAAGGCAATGAAACCTCCATTTCATTCATAAAAGTCTAGTTGAAGGAGAAAGTCCGTTTTTGTAGTTCAAAATAAAATTTGCATGTCATAAGAATTACCTACTCGGTTGTTGTATTCGAGAAGAAATGAAGATATCTGTTGAAGAAAATTATTTTCAAAATCATATGTTTATCAAAGTGTTATTCTTCAACAATTTGAAAAATCACTCTCTGGACCATAGGATTTAATCCTACGTGTTATCCCCCACTACGCATGTGACACGTCGCATACCCCTATTCGTCAATCATCCATGTCACATCTCATTCATTATACTTCAACACCACCATTCATTTAACTATGTTGTCTACTAACTGCCCCCCATCTCACCGATCATCCATCACATCCCAATCACATCCGACGGTGCACATGCAACTTCGACACCCCCCATAATCCGAAAATTAATGTCGGGGGGGGGGGGTCAAGAAAAGGGTGGTTTCAAAACTGACCCCACTATTATGTGTCAAAATCAAATGATTTCACACCCCCCTGCATGAAACCATTTACTGCCAATGTACCCCTCTGAAATCCTGCTTACTTGCTGATTGAAACCACTGCCCTACCTGCCATTCATGTCAGGCCACATGGTTATGTTGTTTTCGAATCAAATTAATTCTCACCCTTCCATAAGTGTTAGCAAATTAAATTTAATTTCAAACCATTAGGCTAACATACTCATGCCCTTTTTAATGGGAATTAAACCAATTTTCCATAAATTTATCACTAATTACTTGTTTTGAAATTTTATTCTGCTATTCACTCTACTTTGCACGGGATTAACAATTCGTAGTTATCACCAAAACTCCAGAAATCAACCTTACCATTAAGACTTTTTATTTTCTTATAAATACTTCCCCTTAAGATTTTTGTATTTTTTTTTTTCTATAAATACTTCACTCTATGAAGTATTTTTTTTTGTTAGATAATTGAGTTTTTAAGACTCTGTGTATTACTATGGACCTATTAATGAAATCAAAGAATTTTTAGCAACTATTGTGAGATTCATGTGGTATTATTTTGAGCACTTTTCTTTTCTCTCTTTTATTTCATTTCCATTTCAACTTCTATGTAAAAATATTATCAGTTTATAAACATATATTAGTTATATGTTCTGTTGATTACGATTTCTACAAATGTGTATTTTCTTCTGATGAATGAATTCAGTAAAATGCTCATTTATACCCTACCTTTCTTCTACCACTATACAAAAATGACAACTTCATTGTGCTCAAATAGTTTGCATATCTTTCCCCACTCTATTCACAAATCAGTCTTTGAAATCAGCTTTAGTTTCATTGATCATTACTTTTATCCAGAAAACAAATTATTAAATAAATTTCAAAAGATATTAACTCATATCTAGCCTAAAATCTGGTACTCAGCCTAAAATTGAATATTTTTAAAAGTGACACATAGAAATCCCTCTCTGGTTAGGTAGGGTTAGCTACCTAGCTAAAAGTTGGTTTGTGGTTACCTTTATTCACTCCTATTTTAAGCCTAGGAATTTGGGGAGAGTGATAACATTTATGGTACCATTGTCGAGGAAAGATTATTAAATATTCCATAGGAATTTTTTTCTGAATAGGATGAAGTCAAAACCTGAGCCAAAACATATAATTCACATCTTAAGCTAGCTCCCAAAAGATATACCAGGTGAAACCCTGACCCTAATCCATCGCCACTAGTATATAACCCTGAAATTATTTTGAGAAAACAGAAAACTAAGTTTCGACAGTTAGGAAGATTTTTTCCTCCATTGACTAAATCAAGTTCCTTGCCTATGAGGTTTGCCTCAGAAGATTTGGTTTTCTCTCCATAATCTAAAAAATCTTTAATTAGAACCAAGTCTGAAACTTTTTTCTCAGAAGCTACTTTTGACCCTTTTGATTTTGAGTCTTTTACACCATTTTCTGAAACCTTTAATTTTTAAACTGATACTGAAGTTTGGTTCAATTTTCATAAACTTAAAGGCCTAGTAGATGAATTTCAAGAAACCTCTGAAAATCCCTATTTTCAATATCAGCAACAAAATTTTGGTACTTATTTTACATCATCATCTCATACAGCTACACCATTTGTTCCTCCTTTAATTCCATCTTTACCTTTACAAAATTTTATTCAATCCATACCACAATTCACACCTCGACCACCTCCTCCATTAACCATGGCCAGATTTGCTCCATTGATTCTACCAAGTCAGTTTAATGCTCTACCTCAAAATTATGGTCAAAGGCTACCCCTCTTTGATGGAATATTAGAAATCACAGCCGATCATCATGTGGCTAAAGTAATTGATTTTATATACCTTGAAGAAATAGACAATGATGATGCTAAGATGTGTATTATTGCTCAAAGTTTTTCTGGAGAATTAAAGAAATGGTTTCGCTCTATTGGAGCTGGTAGAATTGGTACCTCACAATAGCTAATTTATTTATTCATGGAAAAATGGGAAGAGAAGATAAATCCACTGCAAATCCTAGCTGAATATAATGCACTAAAAAGGAATACAAATGAGTTTGTCCAAGAATTCATAGTGATTTAATAAGATACATGATTCAATTCCTAGAAATATTAAACCACCCCCATGACTTGCTTTAATCCATTATCCTAATTATTTTGACCCTGACATGGTCTATCAGTTGAGGGAGAGAATCCCATCAACTTTGGAAGAAATGCAATGAGTATAGAGGCTAATGTGATTATTAAAAAGTCTAAGGTCAAAACAGAGAAAAGAGTCATAATAAAAGAAGAAACATCCACTTCATCAGAAGGAAAAATTGATACTTTTATTAAAGCCATAGAGAATATGATGGATAAGATTTCTAGTGTTTATCGACAAGCTGAACCTTCTAAAATAAATCTCAATTTGAGGGGTCAAAGTAAACAACCCCAATACAGGATTAAACAAAGGGAACAAAGGGGTCAGGATCCACAAATTCAACAGCAAGTTCGGACACCATTCCAGAAGAATTATGTCGAAGGCCTTGATGAAGATGATGAAGAAGAAAATTTTGGAGAAAACTATCTATTTGAGGAAATTGGCAACCTTTCTTCCTCACTGAAGAAGATTAATATTCTGCAGAAATTTTTGCATCAGAAGACTAAAAATATGCCATGTCAAATGAAGACTTAATGTGCATTGAATATTACCAGAGAGGATATCAAAATTCCCTCACCCAAGTTCAAAGGTATTATGGTTTGAGGAGTAGAAATGTTCCCCTCGTTGCCAATCAAAAGAAGAAGAGCTCTCACCAATACTCAGAAAAAAGAAGTTGTTGCACCAAACAGAAGCAAAGAAAATGCACCTATTGCTTCTATTTCTCCTAAATCTAATGAAGCATCCACCAAAAATCAAAGAAAATATCAAGAAGTTCAATAAGGAGGATAGAAGAAATATTATTCATCCAAAGAACTGCTTGAAAAGAAGGACACATCACTAAAAGAGGTAGATAAACATGCTGCTCATTTTTCCCTTGAAAATGAAATTGCTAAACTGAAGGTTTCTATTCCTCTAACTGAGATAATGAATAATTTTCAATACAAGTTTCAAGTTACTAAGTTGCTTAGAGTTGATCAAACATATGATATTCTAATATTCCCAATTAGACATGAGCTAGTTGGGATATTAAATTTTATTTTTTCTTCTTTGTTTGATGAATAAGAGGGTATGGAGACCCATAATCTCCTTAGGAGGAATAAAATCACTGCTAATATGAAAGGATATCACTTAAGTGGCTTGATAAAGAACCCTTATGTGTGAAAAGTGGCTGGAGCACATAGACTGGGTCAACTTTGACCAAATCAATAGCGTTGTCATGGAGGAGTGGCATTCATTATGGGATAGTGCAGTTTTGGAGGGAGACTCCATGCATGGGAGTAGTGGCTTTAATGAGTGGGGCCAAGGGTGAGGAAGCTCACTACTTATACAAGGAAGGGGATGGAAGCCATAGAGGGGGGTTGCAGCTTATTATTTTGATATTGTTTGTTAAGACTTGTTTTCTCTCTTTAGCTGTTTAGCTAAGACTGTAGTGCTGTTTAGCATAGGGTGTTCCCGAGAGGGAATCCAACCTTCATCCTCAGGGTACTTCAAGTGCCGACTTAGGAGAAGTGATTTCACTTCATTTCCACATTCCGACATCAGGCCAAATCTTCAGTCTTATGGTACAACGTAGTTCCTGTTGAGGTTGTGTTGTGTTGCAGGGCAGAAGTTGTGGAGAGTTGATTTGGGTGATTTCTGAGCTATATTTCATTGGAGGAATGTTTCTTCCCATTGGGAGGCTAGTAAGGAAGGCCCTTGGGAATCATTGATATATTTGGCACCAGGTGTTGGAGAGGTAAATCCCCTTTGCGGACAGAGGTGATCCCTACTAGCCTAGATCAGGTCTAGCAACAACCGTGTCACGCTAAGATGCAAGTTCCTAATTGCAAAAAGACCAAGATGTGACAGGAGGCCTGCCTTAAGTCCTATGCTACTGTCATTTGTGGAGGAGATGGCGCTTCCATCCCTTGCTTTGGTAGATCAATATTCTCCAGCTCGATGCGATCGAACACCTGCACATACAAGAAGAACAACAAACAAACAAGCGTAAAACCTAATACATGCAATTATGTATTAGTCAGAGAAGATACAACTCATAACATGAAACATGAACATTTGAGTGGAACCATAATCGAAGTCATTTATTATTAATCAGAACAAAGAAAGATACAACCTGAGCTCTGATGCTAGATCTTCCTTCGATGGGTCGATAGAGGAGTACGTCTCGGTAAAGCTCGTTGGGACAAGGACAAGTCTCTCTCTCTTCGACTATATGACGATAATCTCCTTACAATTGATTCAGCTCTATTCAAGCTATCTTGTAAAGGGAAAATGACAAGGTTATATAGATGGTGGAAGGGGAGTTGGGATCCATATAATCATGGGATTGGCCCTATCCTCAAGGAAGCTTCCATGAGAGGTGGAAAACCACTTCCTCTACATGGAGATCTGGAGCCAAACCTCCCAAATCAATTTAGAGACTAGTTCAGGAACTGTTTGGAGTCAATATTCTGCCATTTATTTTTAAAAAACACTCCTTAATAAGCCTGGCACAATTACAACACTGGGACAGTGCGTCACCTGGCGGGCCCTCTTTGGTGGATTTCTCCCATTGGCGTGAGGGCTGAACTGGCTAGTCGTGCCAATGCTAAAAAGGCTATTTTTAGGGCTTTTCACAGGAAATTGTCTTGAGGAGAATGATTTTCCTTGTAAATGGGAATGTCATGAAAGTGGTTTCAGGTCATGTTACTGCTCACAGGTCACGGAATAAACCCTCCAATGTGAAGGATGGGGAATTGTAGGGACGGTGACAAATTAATGTGTAATAGATGCCCCCTAAAGCATGAGGCCCGAGAGAGAGAGAGGGGTGAAATTATTTACGAGAACATGCCCAACTGAAAACACTTCCGTCAGAAAACCTGCGTAGAAAAGTACAACTAATATCTCAAATACATGATATATACGTGGCATGGGCGCAACCATCCGTAACAGAGTACACAATAATCAAGATTCAAGGCATGGATGCAACCATCCAGTGAGGATCGATAAATAGAGTCAGGTATGGTCGCAACCATCTAGTGAATGAGTCATGTAACCAATCATGATAATACACAAAATCCGCAGCCTGGATTCCAACAAAAAAAATCCAAGGTCTTGCGCTCCGTCCCGACCCGAATAGAGTACAAGTTCTAGCATGTGAATAAGTAAGCTGAAGTCAAACATGCAAGGACATCATCTGATTACCAGCTAATGATGAAAGCTGTTAACAGACAAGAGGAACCACCAATAATGGCAATGGCCCTCAAGGTACTATAGGTACAATCCACGGAATGTGAACAGTAAGCTGGCGTCGAACATTTGCGGAATCATCTAATCGAAGGTCAATGATGAAAACCTTGCATCGAATGCGAAGAACCTGCCATTGAGGCATGCAGGCTCCAAGGTACCGAAAGGGAGTCTCTAGATCAACTTCCTGGATAATGAGCTAAAGTCGACAGGAAGTGACCTTGATCGAAGGTGGGCCATAGTGTTTCCCAAATCATCGACGCAAGACAAAAGAAAATAATGTTGTGAATCAAGATCAGATGAAAATTAGAGGAAGGTTGAAACTTGCAGAGGTCAACTTCTCTTGAACATATCGGCGGCATGACAGTGGATTTGGCATTATTTGACATCAAAGATCAGATGTCATGATGACGAGGCAAAGAGTAGATGAGACTTCAAAAGGGATTACCCAAACCCACGGAGGCAAACAGAGATTGAGATGAGATGTCCCCAACCCGACACGAATGCAGAAAAGTGCCATGTTCAAGAGCGACATACTGTCGACACGATGATGATACTGGTTCCATTTTTCCCCACCATTTCTGGAGAGTACCCCAATTATTTTTGAATACAATCTTGAAGGGGATAGCATATTCTTGTAATATAAATTTTTCCTTTGGATGAATCCATCCTAGTACATTTAATGAGCCCTAGGAAGGAGGAACTCGAATATCGTCATTATGACTGGATCCAATGTCATCAGGGTTTAACGAGTCTAAAAAAGGAAGAACTCGACGTCTTTTCCTATTTAGAGAGTTTGAAAAGACAACAAGAAAGTAAACTCTGATGGTCCCTTTTCGTAAATAGTTCCTTAGATCCAAAAAGGTAGAAAACTATGTCTGAGAAAACCTCCTAGTCGCGATAGGCTAGGGTATTTCTTTTTCGTAAATAATCTATCCCAGCCCGAAAAGGGGTAAACGTATACTGGGTAGATGTCATTTCGTTGCCACTTTAATTAGATCGAAACGACAAGGGACTCGAAAATCTTTTCATATTTAAAGAGTCAGAAAATAGCTGAAAGATGACTCCAAAATGACTTTTTTTTGTGTTTTTACTGAGTCCGAAAAAGTATAAAATACAACTCGTATCACTATCCAAGTTGCATAAAAACCTGTTGCTACACATAAAAGTGAGTGTAAAACCCATTTTTCGACAAAATATATTAAAATATTGAGAAAAAATGACTTTCAAAACCTAATTTTGACTTCAAAAGTTATAAATATGCCGCAAATGGTAAAAACATATTTACTTTTTACCTCATTTGGAGAGAAACAGTGATCTTTTGTTGTGCAGACTTGTGGTGGCGATTGTGACTAATCTGGTATAACATTTAGGTTCTCGTTTGTTCCAGGTAAGAGGGGTTCCCTTAAGCACTGTTTTGATCCATTTTTTTGTAGATTTCCATTGTGTATTTGATCTCTGGGGGAACCCTTTGAAAATTTAGGGCTCGGCCTATTGGCACAGGTATCGGGCATGAATCTGCGCCAATCGACTCTTGCTTACAAAGGGGTCGCACCAATGGTGCAACGTAATTTTCCGCCTTAATTTTCCAAAATATGAGCCACTCAATTGATTTTTTAAGTGTAACAGTGATCTAATAAGGCATTTTTGACCATGTTGGTGCAAATATCCAAGCAAAATGGTGATTGAATGGAAGGAGAGGGAACATGGAGAAGAGGACGAAATGGCCATGCAAAATAAAGCTTGCATGAACGCACTCTAGGACTGTGGTCTCAAGAAATTTATCCTCACGCCATGCTTACGAGCTCAACCTGAGCTATTACAGTATTTTATTAACATATGGGACGAGAATTAAGAAGTGTTCAAACTCTGTGACCAAGTATTAGCACTCGAAGTCTCTGATGTTTATTTCATAACCGGATTGTCGCGCAGAGGCCCAGTGCCAATCATGACAGGTAGTAGACCTTCTGGAGAGAAAATGGATATGGTAATGGTGAGAGTGTGCCTAGGGGCACAAACAGGATCAGGCAGTGGGAAAGTAGACATCCACACTGTCCGTGATCTAGCACTCTGGGTGGTGCTTCACACCATTACGCGGGATGCAGGATCGCAGGCCCCGCATGAGGCAACCAAGGCGCAGCTCCTACTAGCTTCCAAATGCATGAATCCTATACTTTTTGATTGGGCCACTGCCGTGACAACAAACATCAAACAAGAGCTGACAAAGTGCAAGAAGGCCAAGTTGAAACAATTTGGGTATGGTTCCATTCTGGTGTCGTTCATTCTAGAACGATTACTAATTTTCCAGGGCCAAGGGGCGATAGTCACTGAGCCGACATTGAGGGAGCCGAGAATGGCTCGATGGGCAGCACTTATGCCCATGTTAGGAGGGGGGCAGTGGATGTCCTGGAGGCCTGAGTTTTTTGTATGGTTACGGCGTCAGCTGATTGTGGTTGAGGATTGGTCCTACACAGGAACTGACTTTACAGGAGACCCCGATCTCCCACTTCCAGAGGGGGAGGACTGGGATGAGGAGCTGGGTATGACTATTTTTTTATTTTTTATGTATTTATGATTTTTTTTTATGTGATACATGTCTATTCTAACAACAGTGCAGACGTTGGTCCAGAGAGGCTCGCGGGCATGTCTCCCATTGCACGGAGGACCCCTCTCGCATATGACCCTCAGGGCGAGGGCGACGAAGGGAGTGAGCTGATCCAGAACTTAGAGGGCATCACCCGGGGAATCTTGGACTATGCATGGCTGGAAGATGTCCCATTGGCTTACCAGAGACACACTGTAGGGGTGCCTAGTCACCTCCATCGACTGCTGAGGTGATTGGTGCACGTGGTGACATGTTACCACGAGCACCATGCTGATTAGCTATATAGGGCTTTTTTATATGCATATTTTTGAGAGACATGTTTCCTCTAGCTATTATTAGATAGACATGTATATTTTTTGACTTTATGTGATGTACACAACTACAAACTATTCGACATATATATCTATGTATCTATTTCTGGATGGATCTTTTTACATGTGATGATGTTTTTATATGCCATGCAAATGTCTAATACAATTTTATCTAATGCATTAGTTATATAATCTACATAACAAACGACCCAATGGAAAATTTCACAAAATGCATTACCACACATTTTATTTTTACACAAGCTTAAAAGCACACATGGAAACACATATGCAAACTATGCCTGAAATGAGGAAAAACGGGCATGCCTCCCAGCATGGTGTCTCAATTCGAGGTACATGCCCCCCAAGCTTCAGTCCATAGGAAATGGAGTGAAGGTTCAAAACACAAGATATTTGATCTAAATCAAACAAAACTTGAATTGAACGAGCTCGTGTTTCATTATTTTAACGAGGTTGACACACTTAAAAGAACTATCCTCGTAACAGCTTGTTTCATTGTTTTAGGAGCTTGACACAAGAAGAGGAACTATGCTCCGAAGAGCTCAATGGAGGAGGCTCAGGAGGGGGATAACCAGATACATCACACTCTAGACAATCAGACATTTCCCCTAGGCTAGGCATGAATGAGGAACGATGATGTCCATCGCTCCATGGCAGATCTTCAAGAGACATTGTTTCAATAATAGCTTCATCGAAAGGGAAAACTTCTCTTAAAGGGTCGGGTGAATCTGCATCACCAAGCCAAGGGGATTGCGAATATATATCCAGAGCCATGCTTGAAGGAGCATGTTTAGGAGGAGGATCAGGTGCAGGGACAATTTCACAATAATTAATCTCAACTGGAGTTAGCGGCATTGATTCTCTAAACAAGGTCACCTGTTCAGGTGAAGGCATGATCCAAGGGTCGTCGATCTTAGAGACCATATTAACTTAAATGGTGTGCGGTGGTGGCGCGGGAAAAATACCCATGAGGATAAGGTCCTTGAAGAGACCGAGTCCTACACTGTCAGGGGGATTGGGGATTTGATCCATGTAAGGAATGTTGTTCTCAAAGGATGAGGTGAAGAAAGACAACTGATCCACAGTAATAATTTTTCCCTCATGAGGGAACTTCAGAAGCCGAAAGAGGGTGGACGACATGCATAGCATGGCATGAGTCCAAATATGGCCAAGAAGGAGATTGTAGTTGAGTTTGGTGTCAAACACTTCTACTTCTATGTTGACTGTCTTCCCCTGTAATGTGATCGGCAAACTCTCGAGAACACCCAGGGGTTTAGATTCCCGACCATCAAATGCCTCTAGGGCATTGGGAGATGATGAAAGAGCTAGAGAGCCAATGGCCTTCTAGTAGGCAGATGACATAACACAGGTGGAAGCACCTTCGTCCACAACAGCTCTATGGATGTTGAGGCCATTGATCCCGACTTTTATAACAAGAGCAATCTGATGTGGAAGTCACGGGACAAAATTTTCTAGGTTGAAGTTCATATTAATTTGTCACCGTCCCTGCAATTCCTTGTCCCGCACATTGGAGGGATTATTCCATGACCTGTGAGCAGTAACATGACCCAAAACCACTTTCATGGCATTCCCCTTTACAAGGACAATCATTCCCCTGAAGACAATTTCCTGTGAAAAGCCCTAAAAATAGCCTTTTTAGCATTGGCGTGACTAGCTAGTTCAACCCTCGTGCTAATTGTTGAGCCTCAAAATTGTGCTTTCTTTCATCTTACTTTACCTCATTTTCCTTTTTCCATTGCTATCCTAGAACCAATTGATCAATGAATTTAGTTAAAATTACTTTTAGAATGATTAACATGACTGACTTGCTAAGTTTTATGATTTTTGTCATTGTAATGCATTTTGACCGGAACTAGCTGCAGAATGCAGACATTCCGTAGCTAACCGGTGATTCTGCAGCTGTCTTCACGTTTGAGTATGTTCCAGGTGGCCTCTCAAGAAAAACCGCATATGGGCATATTCTGTTGTGTCTACATGGTTCGTTGCTCACCATGAAGGAAGAAACGAATTCTCATGGTTTTGAACGGAAATACATTTAGAAGGCAGACTTCAGAATCGTTCCGCCCGTATGTCTTTTCCTTTTACGTTGTGCCCACTTCAAGAGTCCTAATGTGATTCCGATAAGGAGCACAATGTTCCCCAAATTGCTGCAAGTCTTGTTATTTACATTTGTTATATAAACATTCTGGGAAACCGAGAGCTAGGCTAGATTTTGTTCGTATTTTTGCTTAGATTCTGTATATATTTCGAATTCCGTAGTGCTCGTTTGGGTTATCATCTTTAATGGCGATAGTGTTGTTTTGTTGATTTGATTTGGAGTGAGATTCCGTCAGGTGGTAGAGGGCCCCTACCTCTTGCACGGATTTATTTGCGTAATTTAGATAAGTATCTTAGTTGCCTTTACGTTTTTTGAAGTTTGAATTCGTAGTTGTTAAATATTATACGTGGTTATACTCAAATGCAAAACTCTCCCAAAGAAGAAGCTTTTCCAAAAGATTATAATAATGAATAGGAAATGGCTATAGTATGGTGAGTTTAATTGTAGTCTCTTTTATTCACCATCACAGTGATACTTATGCTCAGCACTCTTCCAAAAGAAGAAGCTCTTCCAAAAAATCCTTATACTGTCTTAAGCATGATTGTGATCTTGAACGTTTGAGTTGTGTGTTTTCACTAAGTACCATAGTAGTTCTTGCTCTTAAACGCTTGTCAAAAATATCATAATGATGAGTGAGAGATGGCTATGATATCTTAGTTTTTCATTGCTTTCAGTCTTTATATTTGCATTTGCACTCAATTACACAGTCAGGATTGTTCTAAGAAACTCTTCCAAAATAACAATCATGATGGACAAACAGGCTGTATAATTCCATAGAATAATGCATGATAGCTTAGTTAGGATACTCTGGAGTTTAATTGCACTTAACTCATGCTCAGTTTTTCTGTTTTAAGTTTGATAATGACTTGTAGTTCAACACTGTTTTAGATTAGTGACATCTTAAGTTCATTCTTAGCTTAACTCATTGCATTTGCACTCCATATTCAGTTGTCATTCACTGCATATTAGACTACTTCAATTGTTAAAATTAACAAAACAACCTTCATTATTTACAAATATCTTCTTGTTCTAAAATCTACAATTGATCCATAACCATATGAACAGAAGACAATATCATTTTAAGGCTTGAAGTACTTCTGCAATTTCCTTATCATTTCATAAACAGAGCCCTTCCTCAAAAGACTACTTTGAAAATAAATCAATAACTCTTGAGTAAGGTTTTGTAACATTTAACTAAGTTGCAGAATAGAGTTAGGAACTAGTCTTAGAGTAGAAAATCTTATGATGGTATCAATGTTTTACTCCAATTATGCTTCAATAAATCTCTAATCAAGGACAAAATGTTGCATCATTATAAGTTAGTTGTTTAACTGTTTAGTTAGGAGGATTTCCATACTTAGTTGACCATGTCTCAAGCTCTCTCTCAAAACACCTTTGATGAAAGAAATTTGACAAGTTGAATTTATGTTTTGAATCATTTCCTTAGAAGTCATTATCAAGCTTTGTTTTTGCTTAGTCATAGTTTAGATTTGATTATGTTTTTTAGTATTGCATTTTCAATTAGGCTTCATTGTTTTTGATCACTAGCTCCTTTCCTTGGCTTTCTAGTCATTTTCCTTGTGAACATAAAACCACCAAAAGACCAAAAACATTATAAATCGTAAAAGACCAAAAACATCATAAAAAATTACACACAACACATTAAGAAGCAAACACCTAGGTACATACGGTACACTTCACTTCAGCATTTTACCAACCCTGGTTGACAATTAAATGAGCTCAATTTAGGAGATTAGATTGAGACCAAACATTTTGGCGCCGTTGCCGGGGAAGTGAAAACTAGGTAACCTTTGTTTCTTAGCATCCAAAAACAATTATATGCGTAGGGAGAGAGATTCAAGGGGAAGATTTATAAGCAGCAGAGGCAGAAGTTTGATTTCTAGAACACCACTTGTTTCATCTAGATCCAGAGCTAGTACACCTTCAACTCATACCCATATTCCATCCTCTCTTGATCCCGGACTTCTAGAAGACCTGAAATCAGATATTCCATTAGAGAAACCTTCCACTTCATCCACTGAACCTGCCATAGAAGAAGATCTAAAAACTCCTGTTAGGGACACAAACCTTTCCACTTCCACAGGAGAGTCAACCATGGCAGAAGAAGGAGGAGGAGGAGTTTTTAATGGAGAAAACACATTATTTGGAGGTAGAGGTAGAGGTAGAGGAGAAGGAGGTAGAGGAGAAGGAGGTAGAGGTGCAAATGGAGGAAGAGGTAGAATAGGAAGCTCTTTTGGGTTCCCTATAATTGATGAAGAAACCAATACAACCATGAAAAACATTTCACCCTCTGTCCTTCCAAACTTCTATGGAATTAAACTGAAGATCCTGAAAGCTTCTTATTCAAATTTGAAGTGTTGTGTAGAACTTATGACTACTTACAAGATGCTCAAAAACTGAAATTATTTCTTTCAACTTTGAAGGGAGCAGCATTGAAGTGGTTTATGAGTCTAATCAGTAGTTCTATTAGAACATGGGAAGACATGAAACAAGCATTTCTAGAGAGATATTTGGATTATTGTATGCCGGTTAATCATAAGGAAGAAGTGTTCAAGATGTTACAAAAATAAGATGAAAATTTGGAAGATTTGTTGGAGATATTTAATTACAATATCAAAAGAGAAAAAATGGAAAACCTAGATCAAGACACCTTAAAAGCTCTTTTGTTGAAAACAATTAGGGATGAATGGTTGGATATCCTTAACATGATGGGAAAAGGGGATATATCACAACTCACATTACCTGAAATATCCGAGTTATGTATCAACCTTTCCAGAGGGAAATCTAAAACTGCCAAAGGTCTAAGAGATCCTGCTCTTGCAAGGGCAAGTAAATCTGCTTCTGGGACAGTAAGTAGATCAGAAATAGGACATATGCTTGATGATTTTAAATCTGACATCTTAGGGAGTCTTAGTGAACAAATAGACACCCTCAAGATACAAAACAAGAAAAAGGCTGAATCTGATGCCTTGGCAATCTTTTGTCCCAAATGTAGAAAGAAACATGCCTTGAGAGAGTGTCCTTTAGATGTAAAAGTTGTAGAAACCTGTGTTATTTGTTTTGAGAAACATGAGACTAAGAATTGTCCTTCTCTTCCTGGTCTCAAAGCTGTCTTTCAGGAGGAAACTCCTACAGATTCCACAGAGTCTCTTAACTTTGTATCTAGAAGACCTTGGCAGGGACCCCAGACACAAGGATTCCATGACCAAATGTATAATCAACCTCCACCTTGGAATTCTTGGCAGCAACCTTGGCCCCAATTTCAAAATCAATCTCAATCTTGGGCACAAGGAACACAAAGTACCTATGGAAGATACTCTCCATATTATCATTATCCACCATCCTATCCACCATATCCACATTTTTATCCTCAAAATCCTCAACAAAATTTTCCTCAAAATCTTCAACAAAATTTTCAACAAAATCCTCAACAACATCATCAGAACCAACCACATCAAAATCAACCACTTTCATTACTATTCCCTCAAAAATCAAATCAATTGCACCGCTCAACCCATACAAACTAACGTAAGAACCCTCGAATACGCCACATGATAGAAGGCCAAGCAGTTTCCAACTATTTTAGTACTCCTTTAGACCTTAGTGATGTTCAACTGAGGTCTGGAAGAATACTTGAAAAGAGGAAACCTTCTGTGATCATACAAGAAAAAGATAATTCTGAGGAAGATTCCCTACGGATGAATAAAAGTCTTGAGGAAGACACATCCTTTCAAGACCCACACATTGAAAAACTTAAACAAAAAGATCCAATAAATCCAACTCATGTATTAGAGAAACCATCTACATCTACTTCTATACCTCCCTTTCTAGAAAGATTACAAATTGATAGAGGTGTAGAAAAACAAATCATGGTGCCTAATTATGATTTCTTAGATGAGATGAGAAATATTTGCATTAAAATTCCATTATTGCAAGCCATCAAAGAAATCCCAATTTTAGCAAAACAATAAAGGAGTTGAGTATGAAGACAACAAGAAAAAGAATAAGAGAAACCAGAAAATTCCAGAATTTGGTAGGACAAATAGCGAGACATTATGATGGGCAAGATTGCTATTCCAAAAGTATCTTGACCCAAAAATCTAGTTGTCATTACATCAATGGAAATGAAATTCAAAACACACTTATTGATTTAGGAGTAGCAATCAATATTATGAGTAGACAAATCATGGATAAACTGAAACTTCCTAATCTTCTCTTTACACACACATTATTACAATTAGCAGACAGATCTGTGATCAAACCAGATGGGGTAATAGAAGACATTCTAGTGTCCCTAGATTCTTGGGAGTACCACAGCTGGATTATATAGGCCTCCCGCTCTAAAAGACAATCTCATTTCCTTTCGAGGCCATCTGTTTATATTAAGAAGGCAGTTTGTCACGGTGATGCTTTTATTAGTTGTAGGTCGGATGATATGTATATCTCGATGGTAGTTCAACTAAGAAATTCACTTTATATCCTCCAGCTAGGACAATCACAGATCTAGATGGCACTCAATGGATAGAGGATGAAGATTTACTACCACTCTTCACAATTTCAGAAATTAGTGAAGATAATCAAATTCTGAATACTCTAGAAAACTTTGAATCCTCTCTAGAACACAAACATGAATCATTTCAAGAGGGGTCCAATATTGAGTTTTTGTCATCTAGGCAGATGTCTCTTCATTCTATGGACAAATTTAGCTGACTCTGAAATTGAAATTTTTCCAAGCAAAACTTTGAACATAAACAAGAACCTAGGAAAATCTCAACAAGAAGAGTTAGTCAAAGTATTACAGAGACATTCTTCTGCTTATGCATGGGAATACACTGACATGAAAGGGATAAGCCCCAAGACTTGTACTCATCACATCTATATAGAGGCA
Organism: Pinus albicaulis; assembly: GCA_034641835.2. Taxonomy (NCBI): domain Eukaryota; kingdom Viridiplantae; phylum Streptophyta; class Pinopsida; order Pinales; family Pinaceae; genus Pinus; species Pinus albicaulis. The sequence continues at coordinate 497,711,598 of CM076583.1, read as the reverse complement.
AATTGCAAACCAATCAGACAACCTCAAAGACAGATGAATCCAAATCTTAGGGAAATTGTTAAAGAGGAATTGCAAAAATTGTTAAATGTTAATTTCATCTATCCTATTTCAGATAGTCAGTGGGTTTCTCCTTTGGTAATTGTGCCAAAAAAAAATGGAAAATGGAGGGTGTGTGTTGACTACCGAGAACTGAATAAAGCTACTCTTAAAGACCATTTTCCCTTACCTTTCATAGATCAAGTATTAGATACATTAGCAAGTAAAAAGTACTTTTCATTCCTGGATGGATTTAGTGGTTACAATCAAATCCAAGTAGCACTTGAAGACCAAGATAAAACCACATTTACTTTTCCTTGGGGTACCTATGCCTACCGAGTATTGCCATTTGGATTATGCAATGCACCTGCAACATTCCAAAGGGCAGTATTAGGAATTTTTTTCGGATCTAATACATGACTGTGTAGAGGTGTACATGGATGATTTCATAGTTTATGGGGACACATTTGAAGAGGCTTTAGAAAACTTGGAAAAAGTCTTAAAAAGATGTCAAGAAGCAAACCTTTCACTTAGTCATGAAAAATGTTTTATGATGTTTACTGAAGGTATTGTTTTAGGGCACCACATTTCAAGGGATGGGATTAGAGTTGATGAGGCAAAAGTTGAAGTCATTTCTAACCTATCCATTCCAAGTTGTTAAAGAGATGTTAGAAGTTTTCTAGGATTTACAGGGTATTATCGGAGATTTATAGAAAACTTCACCAAAATAGCATCTCCTCTCTTCAAATTACTCACCAAAGATTGTGAATTCAAGTGGACTTCTGATTGCCAGTTAGCTTTTGAAACCCTGAAAACCAAAATTTCTGAAGAACCTATATTAAGGGGACCTAACTGGAAGTTACCTTTTCATATCTCGACAGATGCTTCCGATACAGCTCTAGGAGCAGTATTGGGACAAAAAGATTTGATTCCCTATGCCATCTATTATACCAATAAAAATTTGACTCCTGCAGAGTTAAACTATACTGTAACTGAAAAAGAGTTTTTAGCTGTTGTTCATGCCATAAACAAATTTAGACACTATATAACAGGCTATGAAACTTTTGTTCACACTGATCATTCTGCAATTAGATATTTAATGAAAAAATCAATCACTAATGGCAGAGTTATAAGATGGTTGTTACTCTTACAAGAATTCAACATTACTATTCTAGATAGGCCTGGAAAAAAAAACACAGTAGCTGATTTCCTATCTAGACTCAAAAATATCAAAGATGACACTCCGGTTGAAGATCAATTTCCTGATGAATATCTTTTTGCAATCTCTACTCAAACTCCATGGTTTGCTGATATTGCTAATTATTTAGTTTTAGGAAAATTTCCTTCGATTATGAATGCAAGGGATAAAAGAAAAATCATTAATGATAGTGCAAAATATTCATGGGTTGCTAATGAGTTGTACAAGACAGGTCCAGATTTGATCATTAGAAGGTGTGTTCGTGAAGATGAGATGCCTGAGATTCTCAAGGCATGTCATGATGAACCTTGTGGCGGACACTTTGCAGATAAGAGGACAGCCTATAAGATCCTTAATTTATGATATTATTGGCCATCTTTGTTTAAAGATGCTAAGGAATATGTCAAAAGGTGTGACAGTTGCCAAAGGGTAGGGAAACCTTCTCCTTCAGGTGAGATGCCATTACAACCTCAGGTACACATTGAGCCTTTTGAAAAATGGGCTTTGGATTTTGTAGGACCTATTAGTCCTCCATCAAGACAAAAGAAATATATATTAGTTTGCACTGATTATGTTACTAAATGGGTAGAAGCTAAGCCATTACTTGTTGCTAATGAATCATCTATAGTTACTTTTCTTTTTGAGGATATTTTTACTCGTTTTGGTGTCCCAAGGGAAATTGTTACAGATCAAGGAGCTCAATTTACATCAAGGCTAGTGGAGCAAATGATGGAGAGGTTCAAAATCAGGCATAGAAAAACTACTCCCTATCATCCACAAGCAAATGGTCAAGTGGAATCTACTAATAAGGTCATTGAAGGAATCCTAACAAAGACTGTTCATTTACATAGAAGAGATTGGGTAGATAGGCTTCCTGAAGCCTTGTGGGCCTATAGAACTACATGGAGAAACACAACAGGCCATACTCCTTATGAACTTGTTTATGGAAAGCAAGTTTTGTTTCCCATAGAGTTCCAAATTCAAACTTTCAAAATGGCAGTTCAGCTAGGACTTGATTTAACGGAGGCACAAAAGCATAGACTGGAGAAAATTAATGAATTGGATGAGATCAGACAAGATGTAGTTCAGAAAACAAGTCTAGTCCAACAGCAAAGGGCTAAATGGCATGACAAGTACATCAAAGAGAAGAAATTCAAAGAGGGTGACTGGGCTCTCTTGTTTGATTCAAAATTCAAGGATTTTCAAGGTAAATTTCAGACACATTGGCTTGGGCCATATGAAGTTGTTGAAATTTTTGATAATGGGGCAGTCAAAATCAGAACTATAGATGAAGAAGAGGTCACTTTTCTTGTGAATGGTCATATATTGAAGCTATATCACAAACCACTCTCAAGAGAAGAATTTGTCAAGAAGTTCCAAGAAAGCAGTGATGTGAAGTTAATGAAGAAGAGTTTCTCTTCTTCATCAACTTGATTAAATTTTCTGAAGCATTTCTCTTTTGAAAAAAAATAAAAATAAAGGTATAAACATGAAAACCAATCATTGATTGGCATGTTTATATAGAAAAGATAGGGTGAAAATCAGAGTCTCTCTGACACTCTAACTTTTCCATTTTGTTTTTGCAAGCAGCTGTTACAAAATCATAAGTTCAGATCCATAGTGCTTATGATCCATCTCATTTCATTTCACTCCATTCATTTATCCATCCATATTCCATTTCATTCATTTCATTCATACTCTACTTCATTCCATGTTTCATTCATCTCATTCCATACTCCATCCATCTCATTTCCATGTTAAAATTTAAAGTTTGATGTCTTGCTGTAAATGAATAAAACATGTCAAGGATTGCAGGGCAGTTCTTATGTTCTTTCACTCCATTTCATAAATTGAATCCATTCCATTTCATCATCCACTTCATACATATCATGTCTCATCATCCATATTCATTCATACCATATAACATTTCACCTATATTCCAAAAACACTCCATTCCATGATCAAAATGCTCTACAGGTACATTCTGCAGCTTAACAGACATTCTGCAGCTGATCAGCCTTTCCGCAGCTAGCCAGACATTCCGCAGCTACAAATCCTGAAGGCATTGATCAGCAGACATTAGAATTGCAACAAAATGATCCAGTGTATCCATGAATAAGAAACATCAAGAAGAATTATGAAGAATCTTCCAAAGGAGAACAAAGAAGACAAAGACTACAAAAATCAAATGAAAAGCAGAGGTAACAAGTTTAGATTATAATGGCATTTCATAAAGTTTAGCATAGTTTTAGTTATGGATTGTTCGAAAAGGTTGTTTTAATTATTTTTATTGATCATGACCAATAAACCCTCCACAAACTTTGGATTAAAATCTCTCATTTCAAATTCCATGCCCGACATCATTTAAGCGGTTCAAATGGTCGAAGTGTTTGAATTCTTCACGTAACCCAACCAAATCATTCAATGATGATTCTATTTTCCATTGTAAAAATCTCCGCCATCTCTTCAATCATTAATTCGTTTCCTCCACCTCACTCCATTACCTCATTCCGTGACCACTGCCATCACTCCATTCTGTAGCCGACACTTCATTCCGCAAACACAAATATCCTTATCACCAAGAGCAGAGCAAAATGGTATATCAGTTTGAATATCAAAGCACTATCACCGTGGACAGAGATTGAGCATTATCACTGTAAACGCAGAGGTATAACATTGAGCATTATCACTGTAAACGCATAGGTATAGCAGTAAAGAATTTGAAGCCATTTGTTACCAAAAGACAAAGATATAGCAGTGTGGGAATTTGAAGCTATTTGCCACCGAGAGATAGAGGTATAGCAGTGTGGGAATTTGAAGCCATTGGTCACTGTCAAGCAGAGGCATATCAGTCCAAAGTTTCATTGAGAAACAGAGGCATATCAGCTCGAAGTTTGAAGCTGTTTTCATTGTCAACCAGAGGCATATCAGTCCAAAATTTGAAGCTGTTGTCACTATCAATTAGAGGTATATCATTCCGAAGTTTGAAGCTGTTGTCACTATCAACCAGAGGTATATCATTCCAAAATTTGAAGCCATTGTCATTTAGAACTTGAAGCCATTTCAATTTAAAGGTGAAAGTTATTGTTTCTGTGGGTAGAAGAGTGTTAATCTGAATATTGAAGAAGCAATTATGGGTTTCATTGTAAGAACTGAACCAGTGGGTTCAAAATACTTAGAAGGCTACCCTCAATGTAAAGAAATGTTGCAACAGATAGGATGGCTTCAATTTTTGGAGAAATTTAATGGCTTCCACAAGGAAGTCACTAAAACATTTGCAAGATCATTTCAAGGAACTGAAGTTGAAGTGGGAGATGTCAAATTTACTGTCACTGAAGTTTTCATTGCAAAAGCTACAGGGTTGCTTATAAATGGAGAGAGATGGTTCAAAAACAGAGAATTCCACAATGAATCCTGGAAGCAAATTCTAAAATCACCAGGTATGGATGTCACTGTATTTAAGAAAGGAATTCCAAGTTCTGCATTGAAAAATAAATGGAGAAACATACTACTTCTTCTGCAAAAATTTATTACATGTGAGGGTGGATATGGCACATTTTATGTCTACCACATTAGACTGATAATGCATTTTCTGGGGGAAGAATTAAACCTACCTTATTTCTTGCTTAAAAGCTTGAAAAAGATGGCTTCCTGTGTTCAAAGAAGGGTTCAATTTTTAGAGACAACTTTATATCATCATGGTTTGATTAAAATTTTGGTTGAACATCATTTAGCCAAAACAAATGATACATGGGACAATTTCTTGATAAGAAATCATTTTGAAGAGCCAAAAGAACCCTCACCTGAACCACAGCCTACAAGGAGAAGTAGAAAATGGAGAGCCTCAAAAGTTGAAATTGACAAAACAATCCAAGAAAGTAGTGAGGAAATCATCTCAGAGAAGTTGACTCAAATCAAGAGACAACTTAAGAAAGAAAAGGTAATCAGGAAATCTGCCATGGAGAAAGGAGAGGGATCTTCTCAGCCAAGAAGAAGCCACAGACTAAAGGGGAAACTAAAGAAAACTCAAATCAAACAAACAGGGGTGATTAATATAGAAGATGAGGAAACATCCATTGAAGAAGATGATGAAGAGGATTTTAATGAAGGAACCCCTGAAATTGACCCTGCTCAACAAGAAATTTATGACTATGTGGAAAATTTGGAAAGGAGAGCTTCAGAAAGTAAGGAGAGAACCCCTAGTCCTCCACTGTCTGAAATAGATGTATTAAGAAGGGATAGGTATGAGTTGGAAATACTTAATAGACACATAAAAAATGAGAATGAAATTCTCAAGGATCAAGTCAAGCTCAAAACTGATATGAACTCAACCTTATCCCTACATATAGACAAAGTGGAAAAGACCAATGAAAAGTTGAAGAAGAGGAACAAAAAGCTAATCAAGGCACTTACCAACCTAAGGTTCAAACTTGTTATTAGAAAACCCAGAAGATCTTTAGCTTCCAGACAAAGGAGAAGGAGAGGATTAGATGTTCTTGCAGAAGCCTCTGAGTTCATAGGATAATTTGCATGAGGACATGCAAGGAGACAGTAGTGGGGGTATGTTGACCCTCAAAATTGTGCTTTCTTTCATCTTACTTTACCTCATTTTACTTTTTCCATTGCTATCCTAGACCCAATTGATCAATGAATTTAGTTAAAATTACTTTTAGAATGATTAACATGACTGACTTGCTAATTTTTATGATTTTTGTCATTGTAATGCATTTTGACCGGAACTAGCTGCAGAATGCAGACATTCCGTAGCTAACCAGCGATTCTGCAGCTGTCTTCACATTTGAGTATGTTCCAGGTGGCCTCTCAAGAAAAACCGCATATGGGCATATTCCACGTCATGTCTACATGGTTCGTTGCTCACCATGAAGGAAGAAACGAATTCTGGGTATGGTTTTGGAACGTGGGAACACATTTAGGAAGGCGGACTTCTATTAGGACTGTCTCAGTCCAGATGTCTTTTTCCTTTTCACGCAGCCACTTCAAGAGTCCTAATGTGATTCCGATAAGGAAAGACAATGTTCCTGAAATTGTTGCAAGTCTTGTTATTTACATTTGTTATATAAACACTTGGGAAATCGAGAGCTAGGCTAGATTTTGTTCTAGATTTTGCTTAGATTCTGTGCTACATTTCTGAAGACGCGGAGTGCTCTGTTCAAGTTATTTCACTTTTAATGAATCAGACAGTGTTGTTTTGAAAGCGTTGATTTGATTTGGAGTTAGATTCCGTCGGGTGGTAGAGGGCCCCTGCCTCTTGCATGGATTTATTTGCGTAATTTAGATAAGTATTCTAGCTGCCTTTACGTTTTTGAATTTGAATTAGTAGTTTTTTTCATTAGCTACTGTGGTTATACTCATTCTAAAAACTCTTCCAAAAGAAGAAGCTCTTCCAAAAGATTATAATGATGAATGGGAAATGGCTATAGTATTGTAGGGTTTAATTGTAGTCTCTTTTATTCACCATCACAGTTATACTTATGCCCAACACTCTTCCACAAGAAGAAACTCTTCCAAGAAATCTTTATACTGTCTTAAGCATGATTGTGATCTTGAACGTTTTAGTTGTGTGTTTCCACTAAGTACCATAGTAGTTCTTGCTCTTAAACGCTTGTCAAAAATATCATAATGATGGGTAGGAGATGGCTATGATATCTTAGTTTTTCATTGCTTTCAGTCTTTACATTTACATTTGCACTCAATTACACAGTCAGGATTGTTCTAAAAACTCTTCCACAAGAAGGAACTCTTCCAAAATACCAATCATGATGGACAAACAGACTATATAATTCCATAGAATAATGCATGATAGCTTAGTTAGGATGCTCCGGAGTTTAATTGCACTTACTTCATGCTCAGTTGTTCTGTTTTAAGTTTGATAATGACTTGTAGTTCAGCATTGTTTTACATTAGTGATATCTTAAGTTCATTCTTAGCTTAACTCATTGCATTTGCACCCCATATTCAGTTGTCATTCACTGCATATTAGACTACTTCAGTTGTTAAACTTAACAAAACAACCTTCATTATTTACAAACATCTTCTTGTTCTAAAATCTACAATTGATCTATAACTATATGAACAAAAGACAATATCATTTTAAGGCCTGAAGTACCTCTGCAATTTCCTCATCATTTCATAAACAGAGCCCTCCCTCAAAAGACTACTTTGAAAAGAAATCAATAACTCTTGAGTAAGGTTTTGTGACATTCAATTAAATTGCAAAATAGAGTTAAGAACTAGTCCTAGAATGGAAGATCTTATGATGATATCAATGTTTTATTCCAAACATACTTCAACAAATCTCTAATCAAGGATGAAATGTTGCATCATTATAAATTATTTGTTCAAACTGTTTAGTTAGGAAGATTTGCATACTTAGTTGACCATGTCTCAAGCTCTCTCTCAAATGCCTTTGATGAAAGAATTTGACAAGTTTAGTTTGTGTTTTGAATCATTTGCTTAAAAGTCATTATCAAGCTTTGATTTTGCTTAGTCATAGTTTAGATTTGATTCTGTTTTTAGTATTGCATTTGCAATTAGGCTTCATTCTTTTTTTTTGATCACTAGCTCCTTTCCATTAGCTTTCTAGTCATTTTCCTTGTGAACATAAAACCACCAAAAGACCAAAAACATTATAAATCATCACAAAAGACCAAAAACATCACAAAACACTACATACAACGCATTAAGAAACAAACAGCTAGGTACATACAGTACACTTCACTTCAGCAGTTTACCAACCCTAGTTGACAATTAAATGAGCTCAATTTAGGAGATTAGATTGAGACTAAACACTAATGGGGGAAATCCACCAAAGAGGGCGCGCCAACTGGCGCACTGTCCCAATGTTGTACCCACGCCAGGCTTATTAGGGAGTGTTATTAAAAAATAAATGGTGGAATATTGACTCCAACCAATTCCTGAACTGGTCTCTAAATTGAGTTGGGAGGTTTAGCTCCAGATCTCCATGTAGAGGAAGTGGTTTTCCACCTCTCATAGAAGCTTCCTTGAGGATAGGGCCAATCCCATGATTATAGGGATCCCAAATCCCCTTCCACCATCTATATAAGCTTGTCATTTTCCCTTTGCAAGCTAGCCTGAATAGAGCTAAATCAATTGTAAGGAGGTTATCGTCAGATAGCCGAAGAGAGAGAGACTTGTCCTTGTCCCAACAAGCTTTACCGAGACGTACTCCTCTGTCGACTCGCCGAAGGAAGATCCAGCGTCAGAGCTCAGGTTGTATCTTTCTTTGTTCTGATTAATAATAAATGACTTTGATTATGGTTCCACTCAGATTTTCATGTTTCATGTTATGAGTTGTATCTTCTCTGACTGATACATAATTGCATGTATTAGGTTTTATGCTTGTTTGTTTGTTGTTCTTCTTGTATGTGCAGGTGTTTGATCACATCGAGTGGGAGAATTGTGATTTTCCAAAGCAAGGGATGGAAGCGCCATCTCCTCCACAAATGACAGCAGCATAGGACTTAAGGTAGGCCTCCTGTCGCATCTTGGTCTTTTTGCAATTAGGAACTTGCGTCTTAGCGTGACACGGTTGTTGCTAGACCTGATCTAGGATAGTAGGGATCACCTCTATCCGCAGAGGGGATTTACCTCTCCAAAAAATTGGTGACTCCACTAGGGAGACATTGATTGGAGTTTGTCTTGTCTTTTCGGTTGATTTTGGTCTTTGCCTACCTGATCAGCTCTTTTGGCTGGCTCTTTTCGTGTGTTAAACTTTTGTTTAGCTTCACCATCACTAGTCTATTTCTTGGATTGCTCTTTTTTATTTTTACTTATTAAACTCGACTTGCGCGCTTATTAGCCCGACAGTCGCACCAATTGGCTCATGTTGCCAGTTTATTACCCACGCCAATGTTGTTCTGGTGCTAGTTACAGCCTAACAGTCGCGCCAACCCTGTAAAGTGATAGGGTTTTCTCTGTCTTGAGCTTTATGAGCTTTATTTGTGATTTTGGTTTCATTTTTACGACTACCCGAGTGTTCTGGAGCCTTATTTGAATGAGTGTGACCTTCATCCTCCGGTTGTTTTCCTTCTACCATCGATTTTACATTCTAGCCCTAGGGCATCTGGGTGCTATAGTGTGTCGAGCCTCCCGTGGGAGTTTTTGGTTTCTATCTGTTCAATCAAATTTGTGATTGCTTCTCTGCATTCATTTGGTGGTTGTCTATCATTTTTTTGCGTTGTTTGAGTGATTGGTTTCTTCCTCATTCGAATTCCTCCTTTTCTCATTTTTGGCCTAGATTACATGGTTCATTTGAGTCTTTGGGATTCTCTTGGTTTTCAGAGATTGTTTTGTCAATTTGAGGTCTGATTGTGTGTTTGCATTGGCTGAAACTTGTTTGTTTTTACTCCTTTGCTATCGCTTCTCAAATTTCTCATTTCATTAGTTTTCATTTGTTTAGTTCACTTTGCTCTTAAACATTGAAAATACAAAAAAAAAATCTATTTTGCTCTTGATTAGTTAATGCAAATCAAATATTTTCTGTGTTATTAGTGATTTGTAACTCTGAAAGAAAATATTTTTAGTTTTCATTAGCTTGCATTAGAGACATTAATGATTTTTTTATGGTCATTTTGTTATTGTATGAAAAGCTCTTAACTCTCTCATAATTAGCTTTCATCGAATGAAATGATACATTGTGGCATGTAGTGTGCATTTAGGAGATTTTGAGACATAACATTCGCTAGGGCCTGGAAATTGAAACATAATTGAAGATCAAGATTAAAATTTATTCAATTTACCTTAAGACAACATTGAAACATTAACGAAATATTTATAGGTCTAGGCTAGTGACGTGTTCCGGCATTGTTAAACCTAGTAGCTGTCGTTCGCCTCTTGGCTTTAGACAGCACTAGTACGGACTTGTGCTCCCCATACCGTTGCGTATATAAAGGGAGACCCCACTAGGTTTCTATCCTTTATCCGTAGGAAGCCGAGTCTGCCACCTTATACCCGTGATACACTGGACACAGCATTCAGGGAGATTTCCTGCACGTACGTTAAGTCCTTGGTTGATTTATATTTCATTTTGAAACTAAGGTGTATATTGCAGTTCACGGATATCTAGTACACCCTTTGCCTAGATTACCAGAGTAGTCATTTTGATCTTTTCTAACTCTTTAAATTTGAAAGGATCATCAAGCGCTTGTCCTTTCATGCTTGTTTCAAAACTGAAAGAGATAGAGTCACCTTTCATCCGTTTCTCGACTCCTAAAACATGAAATGGTGGAGTTTCTAAGTTTCAATGTGGTAAAATAAATCACCTGCGATCACACGCCTTGTTAGAATTTTCTTGTTGGACGTTTGATTGTGAGCCTTGATTTTTTAGCCTGTGTGTTGTGTTTTATCTCTTCCTTTTGTCATTACTATCATAGTGGCGGAACCCTCAGTTTCGTCTTCTGGTATTCTGTATACAGACGATTCATCAGAGGTCTCTCAATCCTCTACTGAACCTCAGCAGCCCATCGTCTCTGAGTTTCCCTACGGGGGACCGGTTCTATCTGAGCTTCCCTTTGGAGAACTAGTTGAGTTCAATTGCCCTTATCCAACACCTGGTTTGGATTTGGAGTAGGGGAATATTTCCCTCCTCTTACATCGGGTTCACCCTTTATAGCTGCTGTTATTCCTCCTAGTCCTTGCCATCTTCTAGCAGATCTAGCGGCAGGTTTAGATATGGGCTCATCCAGCCATTCTCCTAGTGAGGAAATCCCCACGTCTGGTGAAGATTACCAGTTGTTCCTAGAAGACAACACAGAGTTGTCTGTCATGTCTTCGCTGGGTCCTTCACTTATAGCAGGGTATAGATCTTTAAGTCATATTATGACCGTTGTTGCCTCTATGGGGATATCAACTCCTTCTACGAGGCCCGTTATTCCTTCATTGGGGATGTCTCCGAGGACACCCATCACGTCATCCCCTCAGGTCACTTCAGTAACTGTCAGGCCCACTGTATATGTGGCCGCATCTACACCCGCTGTTACCACTCAGTCCGTAAGGACTGCATCGCTTCCCAAAGACATATATATAGCATATGCTATGCCGGAGAACATCTCTCCTGAGGAGTGTCGATTGTCTCTAAAGCAATCGAACCCCGAGGTTGGTCCATCCTCCCAAGATCCCAACCATTCGTATTTTTCACATTATGCACAGGATGTTACACTCGTTTACATTTTTCCAGATCAATACGATGTGCAGGGAAACCCTTTACGTTTACCCGCTCCAGAGGCTTATCTTCATGGTCAAGGTTTTTCGTCTAACCAGGCTGGGCAACCTTACAACCCGCAAGGGCAACCCTTCCAGGGCCAACCTTCGGGCCAACCTGGTTATCTTTATGACCCGCAAGGACAGTCCTTACTAGGCCAACCTTCGAGCCAACAAGGGTTGTTATACGGTCCACAAGGATAATCCTACAACCCTTCAGGTCAAACTATGCAGCCTCAGCCTGTGGTCGAATCGGGGCAACCTCAAGGACCCACAGGTCAACTGGGGTACCAACCTAGGCCGTTGTATGGTCTTGGGGGGCAAGTCCAACCTTCTCAACCTATGCAACCCCAGTATCCTATTGGTCCGAATGTTGCACAAACAAGATCATCTTATGGTCCTGTTGTAGGTCAAACTGGTTATTAGGCACAACTTGGCCCCATCCCACCACCAGGCCAACTGGCCCATCCGGCACAGCCTGGTGTCCCACAACAGCCAGGTCAACCTATACAACATGTGCAACCTGTTTACCTGGGTCAACCTATTCAACCAGGGCAGCCCATTTAGTTAGGTCAACCTGTCCAACCAGGCCAGCCTGCACATCCTGTCAACCCTGCTCAATAGCCGATTTATTCGATGCCGCAACCGAATCAACCAATGCGCCCTAATTATCAGGCTTAGCAGGGTCCCACCTATCAGCAGCCCGCTCAACCCCAAGGCGGTTACTATCCTCAAGGTCAATCTCGACCAACTTATAACCCACCCCAAGGTTCTAATTATTATCCTAAACAACTAGGCTATACCTCTACTCAGTAGCCGAATCCACATACTGCTCAAATGGGGCCAACATATAATCAGGGTCCATACTCTGGTTATCAACCCCCATACACTGGTTACCAGCAACCGTATTAGACTGGTTATACGCCTTATACCCCCTACGGTCAGAATCCCTTGGGACAGAACTCATGGGGGCAAGGATATGCTCAACTAGCATGGAGTACAGGTACAAGTCCTTATTGAGGGCCTGGCATGCCTTTTAATCCGCAGTTGCCATTTTTGGCTACCTTGGAGTTACTAAACGTTTCTAAATTAACCAATGATCCGATTCTTCACAATCCTTATTGGCCTCCGGTTCCAACCAAGGTACCCAGTGACTGTCCTAAGTTTGAGGGTAAAGCTGGAGAGGACCCCCAAGCTCATGTAATGACCTATCATCTGTGGTGTTCATCCAACTCTTGGGTGGATGATTCAATTCGTCTATGCCTCTTCTAGCGCGCTCTCACCAGTGCTGCTACTAAGTGGTATATTGAATTACCTTGCGACATCTTTCAAGATTTCAAAACGTTAGCCATGGCTTTTCTGATGCACTTCCAGTTACCGGTTCGTTACAAAGCTGGGACACATCTCCTGACTTCTTTGAAGCAGGATAAAGCCACCCATATATCTGATCATATTCCATTAGGGGAATTTTGAGGTCTAAAATGGGCCTCCTAAGAAAAATGTACAACAAAAATAAATTTTATAACAACCAATAGGATTCAAGATGATGATGTCAACCATGGGGGATGATTCACCATTTTTTAAATAAAAGGGTAAAAATACTAAAAAATAATAAAATAATAAAACTACTTTTCAACTCATATTTTCAACTTATCTCCCAAAATTTTTACTCAAATTTCAAGCGGGAGTACTCGTTGGATGCAAAATTTAATTCCTCATCCAAGGAGTACCCATGTTGCATACTTTCGATGAACTCTACTACACGAAAAATGAGAAATACATAAAACGTGATTGTAATCACGTTTTTTTATGGTATTTCTCATTTTTTATATGTAGTATTATCGAAAGTATGCAGCTTATGGAAGCACTTCTACCATGGGGTGTTGCATCCAATTACTCTGCTCAGAGGCCGCTAAGTTGAAATATGAGTTGAAAAAGTAGTTTTTCCATTTTTCCCTCTAAAATTTGATGATGTCATCAAATCTTATTTGATTTTTTCCACTATTATTTTATAATTTCCTTAGGAGGCCCATTTTAGACCTCAAAATTCCCCTAATGCATGAGTGGTGACGTCGTCGTAGATTGATCAAGTTTGATATACTTGATCAGCTACTAACTCATTGGTTCACCACCTCCTTCGTTAACAAAATTGCTCAAGATATTGCTATGGGGGCATGTGTGACTGAAGAACAAGCCATCGCATGTGCCCAGTACCTTGATTTAGTGTACTCTCAGTTCGGAACTCTTTATGATATTTTGACTGATGCTCCACGCCCAGGAACCTCTAAGGCACCACCTACCCCAGCAGTGGATGGTGTCATTGGTTCTGTTTCTCAAAACTCTCGGAAATCTTCAAAATGGAAGCAGAAGTCCAATTCTTCTAATAATTTTACTCTTCTCGCCCCTCCGGATTCTGGTAAAACTGTGGAGGTCAATGCCATTCAGGCTAATCCTACGGAAAAGGCCTCCAAAGGAAAGAAGAAGGGAAAAGGAAAATCCAAACCCGACGCCCCAAAACCAGAGTCTTCTAAACCTCGTACTGATGATGATTCCCAACGTAAACTGAAGTACCCCTACCTTATCTATGAAGGAGACCATTATACTAAAGATTGTCCCCGACAATATGAAATTAGTCAGCTTCTTAAAGGCTCCAAAGGGACTCCGGCAGTTCTCAAAGAATCGTTCCCATCTCAGAAAACCCAAATGGTTGAGCATCCTTCACCATCTACACCATTTGGGACCCAGGTATTTATGATGAATGGTGCTTCACCTATCTCAATTGCTACGCATTCGAAGGATTATTCTAGATCACACTAGGCAGCTAGAAAGGAAGTCGTGGATGGCCCACCTCCCCCACCTGTCTTTGGTCCTTTGGAAATTGAGAAGCCCAACATTGAACCTGTTGTGAGGCCACCTTCTAAAGGTGTTCTACGTAGATCTTCCTACAACCCAAATGCCCGTGCCGCTCAACACTACAGTATTGTTGAGGATTTGGCACAGGCACCTTCTGCCATGTCCACATTGGAAGTGCTTCAAAGTTTCCCATCACAACAGAAAGCTCTGTTGTCTGCAATCGGTGGAATTGATCCCGCCGATTCTAATCTTCTCGCCTTCGACCTAGAAAATTTTGTCCCCCGACTTCCACATCAGATTGCTCTTGTTATACAAGTCGGGATCAACGACCTCAACATCCATAGAGCCGTTGTGGATGAAGGTGCTTCCACCTGTGTTATGTCATCTGCCTGCTGGAAGGCCATTGGATCTCCGACTCTTTCATCGTCTCCCAATTCCTTAGAGGAATTTGATGGTCGGGAATCTAAACCCCTGGGTGTTCTTGAGAGTTTTCTGATCATGTTACAGGGGAAGACAGTCAACGTAGAATTAGAAGTGGTTGATGCCAAACTCAACTACAATCTGCTTCCTGGCCACATTTGGACTCACGCCATGCTATGCATGCTGTCCACCCTCTTTCGGCTTCTGAAGTTCCCTCATGAGGGAAAAATCATTACTGTGGATCAGTTGTCTTTCTTCACCTCATCCTATGAGAGCAACATTCCTTACATGGATCAGATCCCCAATCCCCCTGACAGTGTAGGACCCAGTCTCTTCAAGGACCTTGTCCTCATGGGTATTTTTCCCGTGCCACCACCGCACACTTTTCAAGTTAATATGGTCTCTAGGTCTGACGACCCTTGGATCATCCCTTCGCCTGAACATGTGACCTCGTTTGGAGAATCAATGCCGCTAACTCTAGTTGAGATTAATTATTGTGAAATTGTCACTGCATCTGATCCTCCTCCTGAACATGCTCCTTCAAGCATGGCTCTGTATATATATTCTCAATCCCCTTGGCTCGGTGATGCAGATTCACCTGACCCTTTAAGAGAAGTTTTCCCTTCCGATGAAGCTATTGTTGAAACAATGTCTCTTGAAGATCTGCCATGGAGCGACGGACATCATCGTTCCTCATTCATGCCTAGCCTGGGGGCAATGTTTGATTGTCTAGAGCGTGATGTATCTGGTTATCCCCCTCTTGAGCCTCCTCTATTGAGCTCTTCGGAGCATAGTTCCTCTTCTTGTGTCAAGCTCCTAAAACAATGAAACAAGCTATTACGAGGATAGTTCTTTTAAGTGTGTCAACCTCATTAAAATAATGAAACACGAGCCCATTCAATTCAAGTTTTGTTTGATTTAGATCAAATCTCTTGTGTTTTGAACCTTCACTTCATTTCCTATGGACTGAAGCTTGGGGGGCATGTACCTCGAATTGAGACACCATGCTGGGGGGCATGCCCGTTTTTCCTCATTTCAAGCATAGTTTGCATATGTGTTTCCATATGTGCTTTTAAGCTTGTGTAAAAATAAAATGTGTGGTAATGAATTTTGTGAACTTTTCCATTGGGTCGTTTTTTATGCAGATTATATAACTAATGCATTAGATAACATTGTATTAGACATTTGCATGGCATATAAAAACATCATCACATGTAAAATATCCATCCAGAAATAGATATATAGATATATATGTCGAATAGTTTGTAGTTTGTGTACATCACATAAAGTCAAAAAATATACATGTCTGTCTAATAATAGCTGGAGACAACATTTCTCTCAAAAATATGCATATAAAAAATCCCTAGATAGCTAATTAGCGTGGTGCTCGTGGTAACATGTCATCGCGCGCACCAATCGCCTCAGCAGTTGATGGAGGCGACTAGGCACCCCTACAGTGTGTCACTGGTAAGCCAACAAGACATTTGTCAGCTGTGCATAGTCTGGGATTCCCCAGGTGATGCCCTCTAAGTGTTGGATCAGCTCACTCCCTTCGCCGCCCTCACCCTGAGGGTCATATGCGAGAGGGGTCCTCTGTGCAATGGGCGACATGCCCGCGAGCCTCTCTGGGCCAACGTCTGCATACACATAGAACTGTTGTTAGAATAGACATGTATCACGAAAAAAAAAATCATAAATACATCAAAAATGAAAAAAGAGTCATACCCAACTCCTCGTCCCAGTCCTCCCCCTTTGGAAGTGGGAGATCGGGGTCTCCCGTGAAGTCGGTTCCTGTGTAGGGCCAATCCTCAACCACAATCAGCTGACGTCGTAACCATACAAAAAAATCAGGCCTCCATGACATCTGTTGGCCCCCTCCTAACCTGGGCATAAGTGCTGCCCATCGAGCCATTCTTGGCTCCCTCAATGTCGGCTCGGTGACTATCGCCCCTTGGCCCTGGAAAATTGATAATCATTCCAGAATGAACAACACCAGAATGGAACCATACCCAAACTGTTTCAACTTGGCCTTCTTGCACTTTGTCAGCTGGCGTTTGATGTTTGTTGTCACGATAGTGGCCCAATAAATTTTTTTAGGATTCATGCATTCGGAAGCTAGTAGGAGTTGCGCCTTGGTTGCCTCATGTGGGGCCTGCGATCCTGCAGCCCGCGTAATGGTGTGAAGCACCACCCGGAGTGCTAGATCGTGGATAGTGTGGATGTCTACTTTCCCACTACCTGATCTTGTTTGTGCCCCTAGGCACACTCTCACCATTACCATATCCATTTTCTCTCCAGAAGGTCTACTGATTGTCATGATTGGCACTGGGCCTCTGCGCGACAATCTGGTTATGAAATAAACATCAGAGACTTCGAGTGCTAATACTTGGTCTTTGCGTTTGAACACTTCTTCATTCTCGTCCCATATGCTAATCAAATAATGTAATAGCTCAGGTTGAGATCGTAAGCATGGCGTGAGGAAAAATTTCTTGAGACCACAGTCCCGGAGTGCGTTCATGCAAGCTTCATTTTGCATGGCCATTTCGTCCTCTTCTCCATGTTCCCTCTCCTTCCATTCAATCACCATTGTGCTTGGATATCTGCACCAAAATGGTCAAAAATTCCTTATTAGATCTCTGTTACACTTAAAAAATCAATTGAGTGGCTCATATTTTGGAAAATTAAGGCGGAAAATTGTGTTGCGCCATTGGCGCGACCCCTTTGTAAGAAAGATCCGATTGGCATGGATCCGTGCCCGATACCTGCGCCAATTGGTCGAGCCTTAAATTTTCAAAGGGTTCCCCCAGAGATAAAATACAAAATGGAAATCTACAAAAAATGGATCAAAACAGAGCTTAAGGGAACGCCTCTTACCTAGAACGAACGAGAACCTGAATGTTATACTGGATTGGTCATAATCGCTGCCGCAAGTCTGCACAACAAAAGATCACTGTTGCTCTCCAAATGAGGTAAAAAGTAAAAGTAAATATGTTTTTACCATTTGTGGCATATTTATAACTTTTGAAGCCAAGATTAGGTTTTGAAAGTCATTTTCTCTCAATATTTTAATATATTTTGTCGAAAAATGGGTTTTACACTCACTTTTATGTGCAGCAATAGGTTTTTACGTGACTTGGAAAGAGATTCTGGTTTCAATCCCCAGTGGAGTTGCCAATTTGTTGGAGAGGAAAATCCCCTCTGCGGACAAAGGCGATCCCTACTAGCCCAAATCGGGTCTAGCAACAACCGTGTCACGCTAAGACGCAAGTTCCTAATTGCAAAAAGACCAAGATGCGACAGGAGGCCTACCTTAAGTCCTACACTGCTGTCGTTTGTGGAGGAGATGGCGCTTCCGTCCCTTACTTTGGCAGATCACAATTCTCCCACTCAATGCGATCGAACACCTGCACATACAAGAAGAACAACAAACAAACAAGCGTAAAACCTAGTACATGCAATTATGTATCAGTCAGAGAAGATACAACTCATAACATGAAACATGAACATCTGAGTGGAACCATAATCAAAGTCGTTTATTATTAATCATAAAAAGAAAGATACAACCTGAGCTCTGATGCTAGATCTTCCTTCGGTGGGTCGATAGAGGAGTACATCTCGGTAAAGCTCGTCGGGACAAGGACAAGTCTCTCTCTCTTCGGCTATCTGACGATAATCTCCTTACAATTGATTCAGCTCTATTCAGGCTAGCTTGCAAAGGGAAAATGACAAGCTTATATAGATGGTGGAAGGGGATTTGGGATCCCTATAATCATGGGATTGGCCCTATCCTCAAGGAAGCTTCCATGAGAGGTGGAAAACCAATTCCTCTACATAGAGATCCGGAGCCAAACCTCCCAACTCAATTTAGAGACCAGTTCAGGAATTGGTTGGAGTCAATCTTCTACCATTTATTTTTAAAAAACACTCCTTAATAAGCCTGACATGAGTACAACACTGGGACAGTGCGCCACTTGGTGTGCCCTCTTTGGTGGATTTCCCCCATTGGCGCGAGGGCTGAACTGGCTAGTCGTACCAATGCTAAAAAGGATATTTTTAGGGCTTTTCACAGGAAATTATCTTCAGGGGAATGATTGTCCTTGTAAAGGGGAATTCCATGAAAGTGGTTTCAAGTCATGTTACTACTCACAGGTCACGGAATAAGCCCTCCAATGTGAGGGATGGGGAATTGCAGGGACAGTGACAAATTACCGTGTAACACTAGGCCACAATGTTTTTATCCCCTACAGTGCAGTATCATTCTGGATTTGCGTCATTCTAGGGAGGAGTTTCAGGGGTAGTTGCAGTATGTGTTTTGGGGAGTGATTTCTTCAGTGAAGCGGCCAACCATTCATCCGGAGGATCCATTGGAGGAGAGCATAAGAGAATACTTATTTTCATACGAGCTTCAGCCATAACTCTTCAGTTATTTTATTGTAGCATACTTTCAGCCCTAGGGCTACAACTCATATTGTATTATTCGGTGTATTTCCCGAAAACCCTCTTGGGTTGTCTTGGAAGGTTTTTATAGATCCTATATCTTCATTTTCTATATCTCTTGAGGCATATATAAGCCCTTATCTTTTGTATGTTCATTTTGCTATAGCAGTTCTCTTATGACTGCATTTTAGCAGTGTCTTTGGTATTTTGATATAGTAGCAACACCTCTCTCTTGAGGGATTTATCTATTGGAGGCTTATTGATTCATGTTGTATGGTTTGTGCCTCATTGTACTTCATTATTTTGATGTTGTTATAATTACTGAAGAAGCCCCATATTGTTATCATATCTTGATGTGATTTTTTACACTTCTATCTCAAGCATTTTGTTTTATATTCCTGTTTTTCCCATTTGGGAATATTACAGTGGTATCAGAGCATAATCATGGCTCAGCTTGTGCATCTTAAGCCAATATTTCATCAGAATAAGGAGATCCTCTCATAGATAGAGAGAGGAGGTATCCCAGAATAAACTAGAAGTATTACTATACATATGATAAAGAAGATAAGGGTAAAACCCCTTTATCAAGAGAAGAGGATGACAAGGAGTTTCCTAAGCTTCTTCTTCGAGCTATGAAATACATTGCAAGAGAAATAAAGGAGATGAGGATGGATAGACACAAGGAATCCCCTAAAGGATTTCTACATGGTGAAGGCTCTGGAATTTCTCATCACTAGAGTGATAAACTAGTGAAGTATCATATTTCCCAACGCTCTATAATGCCTACATTTTTAGTAGTGGGAAATGGAGGGTTTCAAGAACAAGAAACTCTTGAAGATTATTTTCTGGAGTATGATTCTCAATCTTAGAGATTCAAGGATCATTTTAGTTTTCAACAATTCTGTCAGATCAAGGAAAATAGGAGACGCCAACATCACAATAGAGGTGGAGGATTCATACAGAATCATGATCTACACTGGACTATGGGAAAATTTTTCTTACCCAACTTTTATGGGTCATCTAAATGCACTACCAAATCATGGGTAGAGAAGCTATAAATCTACTTCTAGTTGAACCAAGTACCGGAGATGGAGGCTATCAAGATAGCAGCGATTCACCTTGAGGGTGAGGCACATGATTGGTGGTTTCATGGACTTTCTACATTAGGCCATGCCAATTTGATATCATATTAAGAGTTCACAAGGAGGTTGGTGGAGAGGTTTTATCAAAGAGATCTGGAGGCACGTTTCATGGAGCTAGCTAAGCTCAAACAATCAGGTAATCCAGAAACTTATATTTTTGAATTTCTAAAACTTTTTGTTATGTTTCCTGATTGATCTACAGAAATAAGGGTCTATGTGTTTATTGATGGTATAAAAAAGAAGCCTACATGGGTTGGTTAAATCTAGCAAACCCACTACCCTTCAAGATTCCATTGAGAGGGCTAGAGATCTACAAGATGCCTTGCCAAAAGCAAAGGCAACATTTCAGCAAAAGCCCACTTTTCCATCAAAGGGAAAAGATGAGAAGGCTACTTTTTCAAAGGAGAGCCAAAACAAAGTACCTCTTAGTCATGATGTTCAAAGAGATTTGAGGAGAATGAATCTTTTCTTCACATGCCAAGAATATTTGGCACCCAGACATAGATGTGTCGCAGGAAAAGCACACTAGATAGAGGTCTTTTCAGACAAGGAGGAGGAAGAAGAAGAAGAACCAGAAGGAGGTCACAACGTTGGGATAGCAGGAGAGGATCCACCACCACCAGGAGGTGGGAATGGAGCATTTGCTCCTATTAGAGGGGCCCTTGCATCATTGAGAGGAGTACCCAAGTACTTGACCTTGAGGGTTTGAGGTTCCATATTTTATTAGAGGGTTTTAGTTTTGATTGACAGTGGGGCTACCCACAACTTTATTGATTCCCAACTAGTGCAGAGGAGGGAAATACCCACTGATGATTTTGAGGGATTTTCTGTTTTGGTCCTAGGAGCTAGAACTGGGCAGTCCATGAATTATGTTCCATCTTTATCTGTCACCATGGGGAAATATACATTGAATGATCACTTCTTTGTGGTTGACATACCTAAAACCAATGTGATATTTTGTGTTCAGTGGTTGATTTATTTGGGGAAGGTCACCACATATTGGGAGACTTTGCAGATGTAATGGGTGGATAGAAAAAGTGGAAAAAATAAAATGATTAGGGGCATTCACACATATCCTTCACAAACAACTTCCACATAGAAAAAAAAGATTGATTTTTGCAGTGGAAGAAAGGACCTAATAGTCCTATCTATTATGCACATGACTTTGGCCCATGAGACATTACTGTTTTATGGAAAACCACCTAGGAGGCCACCTGATCAGGAGTTGGTGAGAAATGTCTCACATCATGTTGTACCACTCATAGATCCAGGAGGAGTGCGAGCATTAGGAGGTCATGGTACAATGCTGAGAGTCTTGGGTAGACCCAAGCAGGAGCGAGACATTCTCCCAACATCATCATTACCCACTCTCACTTCAGATCTTGCGCTGAGAAAGGAGTAGCAGAGGGAGGATATCAACCTTCCATTATGTAACTTTTACATAGGAGATGTCAAATAAGGGAGAAACTGCATGACAAATGCTTTATATGATAGGTCATCAGCGTTGTCACTTTGCAAGATATATCCTTATTCGAAATCCCAAATGTTGGTGGATTATTCGAAGGATATTTTTACTTGCATGATACTTGATGACCACTTTCTAGAGGAGGGATATTTAGTCAAAGATGAGGCCATATATTATCATGGTAAGATATTATTATCTAGAGAATACAAGCTCAAGGAGAAGTTACTACATGAAACACATGAAGGTTTTCTCTTCAGTCATACTTATTCCATGAGAGCATACCATACCATCATGGAGGGATATACTTGGGAAATCTTTGAAGAGGAGATATATCATCATTTTAGGAGATGCATGGATCATGTAGAGATGGAGGAGATACATAAATATTTGATGGAGTTATCACAAACACCTCTTTCCTTTTTGGAATGAGAGGGGATCTATCTATGGACCACTCCATTGGTGTGAGAAAAAAATGTGGTAAGGATCATGTTTTTATGCATAATTATTTACTTCATGATTATTTTCATTCCTTTACCATATATGTGCAGGTAATTGCTCCAAATGGGAGCATTCTTCCTTATAAAATTCATGGTCAACTTGGGGCCATAAACTGTGTTGAGCATGGCCACTCCCTAGGAGGATATAGGGAGATGATATATCATTCAGGGTGCACTCCAAAGGCACCAAACATCACTCACCTTCTCAAAACATATGAGAAGAATATGGCAACAAGTAAGTGGTGGGGAAACCACTTACCATATCATTATCTGAGGCAATCAGGAGATATATCGTGATGGTTCCACATGTGGGACTATGATCCTCCTCCATTATT
The DNA here is from genome assembly GCA_034641835.2 of Pinus albicaulis. NCBI lineage: Eukaryota > Viridiplantae > Streptophyta > Pinopsida > Pinales > Pinaceae > Pinus > Pinus albicaulis. The sequence continues at coordinate 497,688,976 of CM076583.1, read as the reverse complement.
GCATATGGGAGCTTATGTGTCCTTGGTTTTGATCCCATACATTGACGATTTTTTTATTCTTATTATGGGAATGAATGGAGGAAGGATGGGAGTATTGAACATGCCCATGGGGAGAGAGATTCTCCATGTTTATTATGCTTCATGTTTCAGGGAGAATATTGCGAAAACCATGATTGCTACATTGTATCTTTTGCTTCCTTATGAGATGATTCATTTGCATCTCATGAGTACTTGGGGGAGACATTTCATGGAGGGATTGATTGGGAGACACTTGGTATATGAGGAGAGCTTATCACATGGAGGTGTCACCAAGGAAGGAGGAGAAGGGTTACAAAACTCAACTTTATAGTTGCTTGTGGACAAGAAACATTTGGGAGGGGAGGACTATAATATTCCCGATTAGCCATGAGCTAGTTGAAATATATATTTTTTTTCTTCTTTGTTTGGTGAATAAGAGGGTATGGAGACCCATAAATATCCTTAGTAGGAGTAAAATCACTGCTAATATGAAAGGAGATCACTTTAGTGGCTTGATAAAGCACCCTTATGGGTGAAAAGGGTCTGGAGCACATGGACTGGGTCAAATTTGACCAAATCAACAACGATGTCATAGAGGAGTGGGCATTCATTATGGGACAACGCAGTTTTGGAGAGAGACTCCATGCATGGGAGTAGTGGCTTTAATGAGTGGGGCCAAGCGTGAGGAAGCTCACCACTTATATAAGGAAGGGGATGGAAACCATAGAGGGGGGTTGTAGATTATTATTTTGATATGGTTTGTTAAGACTTTTTTTCTCTCTTCAATTGTTTAGCTAAGACTGTAGTGTTGTTTAGCGCAGGGTGTTCCTTTGCGGGAATCCCACCTTCATCCTTGAGGGACTTCGAGTGCCTACTCAGGAGAATTTATTGCATTTCATTTCCACATTTTGGCATCAAGCCAAAGCGCAGTTCCTGTTGAGGTTGTGTTGTGTTGCAGGGAAGAAGTTGTGGAGAGTTGATTTGGGTGATTTTTGAGCTATATTTCTTTGGAGGAAGGTTTCTTCCCATTAGGAGGCTAGTAAGGAAGGACCTTGAGCATCATTGATATATTTGGCACCAGGCCAGAATGTTTTTATCCCCTACATCACAGTATCAGTCTGGATCTGTGTTATTCTAGGGAGGAGTTGCAGGGGTAGTTGCAGTATGTGTTTTAGGGAGTGATTTCTTCAGTGAAGGTGCCAACCTTTCATCCGAAGGATCCATTGGATGAGAGCATACTTATTTTATTATCAACTTCAGCCATAGATCTTCAATTATTTTATTGTAGCATACTTTCAGCCCTATGGATACAACTTATATTGTATTATTGGGTGTATTTCCTGGAAACCCTCTTGGGTTGCCTTGGAAGGTTGTTATAGATACTAGATCTTCATTTTATGTATCTCTTGAGCCATATATTAGCCCTTATCTTTTGTATGTTTGTTTTGTTGTAGCAGTGCTCTTATGACTGCACTGTCGACATTTTGATATAGTAGCAACACCTCTTTCTTGAGGGATTTATCTATTGGAGGCTTATTGATTCATGTTGTATGGTTTGTGCCTCATTGTACTTCATTATTTTGCTGCTGTTATGATTAATGAAGAAGACCCATATTGGTATCATATATTGATGTGATGTTTTACACTGCTATCTCAAGAATTTTGTTCTATTTTCCTGCTTTTCCCTTTTGGGAATATTATAGATATGGTTAACTTCAGTAATGATCATCCCGAGATTCTTTTTGGTCCTGTTGTTGATGGAAAATCAGAAGATAGTGAAGTTCCTCCCTTTTACTTAAGCCTCAAGATCCATGATTTCATTCTTCATAATCCAATGCTTGACTCTAGAGCATCCCATAACCTCATTCCTAAATCCATTATGGGCAAATTAGGAATAGACATCACAAGACCTTACCATGACCTCTATTCATTTAATTCAGGGGGGGGTGAAATGTCTTAGTCTTATCAAGGATTTAGTGGTCTCATTAGAACAAATTCTATCCAATAATGTCCTTATGGATGTTTTTGTGGCTGACATCCCACCTAGGTATGGAATTTTACTTTCTAGATCACGGGGAGAAAAGCTTAGAGGAAAATTACAACTTGACTTTTAATATACAAAAAATCATATATTTGGATAATTCAAGAAACTTTATAGAGAAAGTAAGATGAATTATATGATAAGTACCCTAGAAAAGCCAAAAAATCATCCCATTCATGTTGTACATACATATTTAGAATCTTTTATTTTATTCAATAAAAAATGCTCAACATCTTCAAAGTTTTTGATTGAAGAAAAATCAGAAAATCCAAAATATTCAAATTTTGTTTTAGAATTGGCAGAGATAACATTTTGTAAAATAGTTACAAACAGTTTGGAATTGGATACATCTCCTCAAGAAGAAAATAAGAAAACACTAGAAACAACATAAATTTTGGATACAACAGAGGTATCTCAAATAGTCTTTGGACTATGGATTTTGATGGAGCCATGGGCAAAGAAGGTGCTGGCATTGGAATATGGATTCATAGCCCAATTAATAAATCATTTTATATACCTCTAAATGTTAGAATGTATTCCTATAAACTAGCATTTGACTAAACAAATAATGACGCTGAATATGAAGCCTTAATTGCTGACCTAAATTTTTTGAAAAATCTTGGTGCAAAGAAAATTTCTGTATGGTGACTCCAAGTTAGTTATCAAGAAAGTCAAAGGAGAGTACCAAGCCGAACATCCCATAATGAGAGCTTACCAAAATACAGTCCTAGATATCCTTAAAATATTTCCTGAATATACTTTGTCATTAATTCCTAGAAATAACAATGTTATTGTTGATTCTCTTGCCCCTTCTGCTAGTATCTTCAAAATTCCACTGTATCCAAACAAAAAATATGAAATAAATTTCAAACATCACCCTACTGTCCCTGATAATTTTCAATATTGTAAAGTCTTTCAAAATGATGAGAAAATCAATAACTTATTTGAGACAAAAGAATAATTCATTAATGCCCAAATAGATGACCAGGAAATTCATGCTATAGAGATGCAAGTATTACAGCTTAAGGATAATTATATTCCAAGAGGTTTGGTACCTTTGGAAGAAATTTTTGATTAGGATGATGTTGCAAGGAAGCCTATTATGTCACAAACAGAAGTGGGAGTAGAATACGTAAATCTTGGCACTTCAGAAAAGCCTAAGATGTTGCAAATTTCAAAAACCTTGAGTCCAGAAATGAAAGCTAAGTATGCAGTACTTATGTCTCAATTTTTAGATGTTTGCTTGGGAATATTCAGATTTTAAGGTCTATGATAAAAGCATTATTTGGAACACTATTCCTTTGAAGCCAGATCAAAAACCATTTGACGAGAAGCTTAGAAGGATGAATCCCAAATTGCTGCCTTCTATCCAGAAGAAATTAAATAGATTATTCACTGCTGGAATAATTGTTCCTATCTGTTTCTCATATTGGATGTCCAATCTAGTACCTCTAAGAAATAAGAAAGTAGAAATTATATTGTGCATTGATTTTCAAATTCTAAAAAATGTGTCAGTAAAAGACAATTATCCACTACAAAAAAAGGATCACATTCTGCAAAGGGTAGTTGGATCATCTAGAATTTCTTTGTTAGATGGATACTCAGGATACAATTAGGTTCTTGTCCACCCAGATGATCAATAAAAGGAATTTTTCACCACACCTTGGGGTACTTTCATGTATGCCAAAATGCCTTTTAGTTTGAAGAATGCAGGGGAAACTTTTCAAAGAACAATGGATATTTTTTTTGCCAATGAAAAAGATATGTTTTTGGTTATTTACCTTGATGATATCATTGTTTTCTCAAAGACATATGAACACCATTTGCATCATTTACAAAGAGTTTTTCAAAAGTGCAAAAATTTTGGTATTTCATTAAATTCAAAGAAGAGCCTCTTTGCTATGGAGGAAGGTAAATTTTTGGGGCATATTATATCTAAAGATGGTATAAGAGTAGACACTTCAAGGATTAAAGCAATTCAGAATTTAGATTATCCTAGGAGCAAAAAGGAGATTCAATCTTTCAATGGTAAAATTAATTTTCTGAGAAGATTTGTTCCCAATCTTGTTGAACATTTGAGGCATATTACTGATATTTTGAAGAAATATACTGAATTAAAATGGTATGAGGAAGCAAAGAAGTCATTTAATCAAGTCAAGTTAGCTCTATCTCATGAACTCATTATCATTAGCCCATACTATACACTTGATTTTATAATTTTTTCATTTGCTTCAGAGCATACACTTGTTGATGTTTTAATGCAAAAGAAAAATCAAAATACAGAATAGCCTATTGCTTTCTTTAGTATAACAATAAGAGACGTTTCTTTAATGTAAAATAACATTGAGAAACAAGATTTAGCACTAGTCAAAGCATTGAAATATTTCAGAGTGTACATTTTACATTCCCATGCCATTGCTTATGTGCCAAATGTTGTTGTTAAAGAAGTACTCACACAGAATGATCCAGAAGGTCGTAGAGGAAAATGGATTGTTGCCTTGCTAGAGTATGATTTGGAGATTAAGCCCACAAAATTAATCAAAGGACAAGGCCTAGAAAAGCTGATGGTAGATTCTAATATTCATGCCTTAGACATAAACTTCATTGCTAGATTGTTTGATGAACAAACTGCTGAAACATTACCTAAGATAGCTGAAATATTTCCTTTATCTACCTGGTATGCTGATATTGTATATATTCTGCAACATTTGAATCCTCCTCCTAGAATTTTAAGTAGTAAAGCAAGATCATTGAATTTTAAAGCACTGAAATACTGCATTCTAAATGGTGTCCTATATTGGAAAGATCCTGGTGGAATATTGCTGAACTTTTTAGTTGAAGGTGAAGTTGAGAAAGTCATGACAGATTTCAATAATGGTGACTGTGGAGGTCATTTTTATTGGAAAGCCACATCAAATAAAATTTTGAGAGCAGGTTTTTATTGTTCTGCCTTATTTTCCGATGTCTACAAAATGTTAATAGTTGTCATGAGTGTTAGATATTTCAAGGAAAAAGGAAAATTTTACCTTTTCCTCTTAAACCAATTGAAGTCCAAGCACCATTCCAGCAATGGGGACTTGACTTTATTGGTGAAATTCATCCTCCATATTCAGCTCAACACAAATGGATTCTCATTGCTACAGATTATTTTACCAAACGGATTGAGGCTATTCCCACTAGGTAAGAAACTGATTTTTTTATCATTCAGTTTCCTGAAAATAAATTTCTCTCTCGATTTGGCTATCCGTAGAAGATTATCACTGATAATGTAGCTACTTTCAAATCTAAGAAGATGATTGATTTTTGTGATAAATATCACAATAGACTTGGTCATTCTACTGCACACTATCCTAAGGGAATTGGGCTTGCAGAATCATCTAATAAGTCTTTGATGAATATTATCAAGAAGATGTTACAGGAAAACAAAAGAAATTGGCACAAGAAGCTTACAAATTCTCTGTGGGATGATAGATTGAGCACAAAATATCAATTACCATGTCTCCATTTCAGCTTGTTTATGGATTTGATACTATTTTCCCTTCTTCCTTGGTTGTTCCAGTAATGAAGATTTTGCAGGAGGTTGATAGTGAGCCTAATGACATTCAGATAAGGATCAACCAGATCGGATACATTTGCAACAATCAATAGATGAATTTTTCAGCAATACTTCAAAGTTGCATGACAAAATTAAAAATATTTTTGACAGAAAAACAAAGGCTGATGATTTTGATATTAGAGGTATTGTTCTAATATGGGATGCCATAAATGAAGATAAAGGAAAGCATGGGAAATTTGAAAATCTACGGAAATCACCTTAAAAAATCATAACATTCAGAGAAAATAAGACATTTTTGCTAGAAGATCTTGAAGGGCAGGAAGTGCTAGTAGAACCTATAAATGGTAGGTTCCTAGAGCATTATGTTTCTTGAAATCCTGAGAAAGAAATTCATTGTCATTGTATATACCATTTTACATTTAATGCCCAAAAAATCAAGGATTTGTTGCAAAATATTGAAGCTTGAGGAGAAGGCCATGCTACTTCTAAAAATAGCTCATGTTTTCTTTTAAAAGAAAAAGTTCACAATTTTTAGTCTCTTGTCAAGTCAGAGTCAAGTCAGTTTTTTTTAGTCAAATTTTTTGGTTTTTTTAAAGTTTTTCAAAGTCCAGTTGACTCCATAGCCTAATGGTAAGGCTACTTGATCTACGGTGTTCTTAACACCTCTTTAAGGAGGTGTCATACCCAGCTAGAACCAATGTTAGATTCAGTTTATCAGTGATCGAAAATAGCTCTTTTGAGAGATTTCCATCAGGTCATTAGTAAAATAAATTTTCTTTTTCAGTTATTTTTCAGCAATAATTTTGGTCACTGAACAATTCATATCATGATATGTTTCTCCTTCACATCATTTTATCACCATTTAGAGGTCTAAATTCAGGTCGCTCCATCTCATATTGGTCAAATCTAGGGTCAAAACTGCCCATGGAAAAATCTTCAATTTTTTCACTAAAAATAAGGCAGTGAAACCTCCATTTCATTCATAAAAGTCTAGTTGAAGGAGCAAGTCGATTTTTATAGTTCAAAATAAACTCTTCATGTCATAATAATTACCTAATTTTTTGTTATATTCGAGAAGAAATGAAGAGCTTTGTTGAAGAAAATTATTTTCAAAATCACATGTTTATCAAAGTGTTATTCTTCAACAATTCGAAAAACACTCTCCATACCATAGGATTTAATCCTTTGCGTTATCCCCCACTACTCATGTGACATGTCACATACCCCTATTCGTCAATCATCCATCTCACATCTCATTCATTATACCCCTACTCCACCATTCATTTAACTTCGTCGTATGCTAACTTCCCCCCATCTCACTGATCATCCATCGCATCCCAATCACATATGATGGCGCACATACGACTTTGGCCCCCCCTCATCATCCAAAACTTAACATCAGGGGTGGGGGTACAAAAAGCATGGTTTAAAAACATGACCCCACTGCTACATGTCAACAGCAGATGATTTCGCACCCCTCCCCCCCGCATGAAACCATTTACTGCCAAAGTACCCCTCTAAAATCCCGCTTACCTGCTGTTGGCTTGAGGGGTCCTGACCGAGGTTCGGATTTTAGGTTTTCCAACAAACCCCTATACTACTGGCCCTTTTGGAAATTACCTACTTGTGTAGGCCAAGGTCTCACCCGAAGTAGTATGGGAGGGTGCTAGAACCAGGTTTCCACACCCTGACAGAAAGACGGTTAATTGAGGCAGGCCTGTTGAAATCTATTAGGTTTGCACAGAAGAAGTCCTATTACAGGGCCTTTAACAGTATAGGAAAATCGCATAAACCCATAGACAACATGTAAACATAAACAAAGCTACTAAGAAGTCTCAATACTACCTTCACATCCACGTGCGCATTAATAATTATCATAACAGAATTGCCATAATAACACAAATGTAGCTAATTCATACAACACAAAAATACTCTAGTATATTTTGCATTCATTAACATTCAAAAACCCAATTACGGGTCCAAGTTACAACTCGTGCACACAGCCAGCGGGGTCCGCACATAGCAGGACTGAGGATCTCCATGCACACAGCCAGCAGGAGTCCTTACCCAATATCGCCCAAAACAGATCTTAATAGTTCGAAATTAGTGTCAATCGTACTTAGTCTACATATAGACTCAATCTATCCATATTTTTATATCATCATAGCTTGCGCTATCCTATGGTCCACAAACCGTGATTTGTGGACTCTTGGTCTACGCTTTGACCTATTACAATACATTGGGGGCTTTGACCCACCCCAAAGCCCCTGTGCTAGAATAATTACTACAAAATTTATATAAAAAACACAGCTAGGGGGCCCCATTCCAACAGGCCCCCAACACAGTCTTGTGACTCGTCTCGAGTCATAGTGGTCATGGGGTTTGCACCTTCACCTGGAGCTGCTTGGTGGCATTTACCAGAGAGGTAAAAAAACCTTCACTCTATGCGGCAAAGTTCTGTTCAATGTCCACAAATTTTGTGAAGTTGGGCCTTTTGTGGCAGTGGTACACTCTCCAGGGTCTGATTCAGCTGTTTGATCGTGACATCCAAATCCTGGGATAACTTGAGGGCTTCATCTACCCAGGGCTTGAGGTGGTCACTAAGGACCTTATTCTTGTGGTAGAGCCCCTCAAGGTCATATTTGAGCATGTGACTAGCTTGCAGATGTGCCAGGCGTTGGGCGAGGATCAGAGTGTGCATTGTAGCCTTCATTTTCTTGAATTCTTCTTCCTTCTGGCACAACTCTTGGGTAAAATCATGCAGAAGAGGGTCGCATTTTACTGTAGACCCTAGCTACATAGCTGTCTCAAAAAATTCGGTGCCCTAGGAAATCTATGATGTAATGGTATTTGTAGCTTCTGTGACTAACACTGCTCTCTAGGCATGCACCTTGGGAGGGGTCTCTAGATGCAACTTAGCTTGCAGCACAGGAATCTGCTGCTCCATCTCGGATTTAACGTTTTGCATTTCGGTTCGATAATATTTCAAGGCTGTGACTAGTCCTTCAATATTGGCCTATGGGGTGGCAGAGGTTGAAATGTCCTCTCACACATATTTTCATAGTCTTCTGATCAAACGTTCCAACTCTATTTGTTGCGCGGTGGCAAGGATGCACACGGCCTGTGCTTGGGAAGCCTCAATAGTCTTTTCTACGATGGTCTACTCTACCTCGCTTAGTTACTGTTGTGCCCATCAGTATCTGTGCTAGATTTCCTCGAAGAGGGATGTATGGAGAGCCTACAGTGGCTCGCCCTGAAGCCGAGATAGGTCAATATGGATTTCCACGCAAGCCTAGACTTGCACGTACAAGATGGGTGGACTCATAGTGAATGTTATGTCTGGAAGGGGGAATATTTAGCTCTTATTTGTGGAGATCAGTGCAATGCTGGTAGTGGCTGGCTCGCTTGAGGCTACCTCGATTGAACCACGCTCATATGTAGGGTATCGGCTTTGAGCTGAAGGGCATGGAGCTTAGACTGTAATGCGATGACTATAGTCTTCTGCTTCTCTTCCAAGGCAACCCACCTATCCTCCGAAGAAATGGTGACTGCATCTTCAATTTTCTCCAAATCCTCCTCGATCAAAGTAACCTTGATCTCCCTACTAGGCCCTTTAGCCCATCGCTTCATTCGTCGGCCCTTGAGGGGCTCAGTTGTCTATTTCATGCCACGCAGGGATCTTGCGCCCTCTCCATCCAGGCCCTCAGTTTCTATGTCCTGATGTGACTATTGCTCCATGCCCTATGTCGTATCTGATCGAACCTCTGTCTCGGTGGTGCCTTTCGGGCCATGACCTTTTGAGTCCTTAGCAATATTAGGTAGGGTGGTGGTCTTCGGAGTTGCGCTTGTACCAACAGTGTCTGTAGTGATAGGGTCATCCAAATTTAATCCCAATTTCCATTGCGGCAGCCAAGTGGAAATGAACCGATCAATTTCCTAATCGGAAACCATGTAGGGGAGCGACATCTAAGCTAGATTCTTATGGTCCCGAATCTGCACATTGTGCATCATAACCTGAAATTCTGTGATTCTCTTATAATTTTCATACACAGTCAGAGACAGGCATGGCCAGGAATGAATTGCTGCTACTAGTGCGCCATAAAACAGTACCTAAAATACCTTGTTTTCCTGAATATGCTTCGCATCCTTCAAATCCCACAGGTTTATGTATCATGCCCCTTTGCACATATCTGGTTTGAGCTCAGGGAGGATTGATCCTTCAAGCACTTCCCATGCTACCAAGGAAATTAGGAGCAACATCCAAGAGTAACAAAACGCCTTCCTGTGGTCTTGTGCCTTACGCACATTTTCCAGAAAATTAGTGCAAAGGAACTGCGACCAGTTAAAGAAAGCCCCCTTTTCACAGTAGCTAGCAAGCTGAATTACATAGGCAGGGACAGTTATTACCTGGCACTTGTGCTTCCTTTTGTAAGCTAGCAGCAGGGTACCCATGCACACTCTAGGGCCAACGATGGTTCCAACCAGGAACCCCCATTTGTTTCATTCTACATGATAGTATATCTGCACCTTCTCGGCGATTTGTTGCTTGTACTTCTTGCCGACACACTCCATGGGATTAAAACCTTGCATGGGGAGACAAGTAATGCGGTGAATTAGGGTGGCATCGATGGTAATATGGTCTTGGATCCACAACGGTCATCATGGACCAGGGCTAGCAGCTGTCACACAACTAGGTCGGTGATATTGTATCGACCAAAGTGGGGTATCCAAAGCAAGTTTAATAACTCCGAACCTGCTAACTCGCACGCCCATGGCATTGGCACTACCTTTAGCACATTATCATCTAGTACTCTTTCGAGGTATAACTCAGGTGCCAATTCTAGGAAGGCCTCTAGGTTGACAAGGTCATGATCGTCGAACTTAACAGAGGGGAGATTTCCAAACACTTATCCGATTATGGGGACTCCATCTAGAACCAGCGGAATTTGGAAATAGGTGTGAACAAAATCAAGATTCTTGGGCGTGCACACCGAGGGTCTCCTAAGTCAAACATAGGATGGTAGCCAAGTCAGTGGGGCTGCCAGCAGAGCTTCTTCTTGAGTAGACAGAGGTCGCTTCGCAGGGTTAGGCAAGCGTGCCTTAGGAACCTTCTGGGAGGATTTCACATTCCAAGGGGACATGCGTGGCTTCACCACATCCCATTTCGTAGTTCTCCCCTGCACCTGCTCCTAGCCTTTTTCCTTATTCTTCTCCTTTCCCATCTTATTCCCCCTGGTCGGCGTAGATACGAGCTCTTCAACTTCAGGATTTACTTCCAATACTTCATCGGAATCTATCTCAATAGAGGCTGTGACCTGCGATGATTCAGTGGGGTTGGTCACAATAATTCTTGCTTGAAATAAGAACTCAGGGTTGCTTCTATAAGAAGGGGTAGCGCGCCCAGACATGAACAGAGTACATTATTTACCAAAAATTACGAGGCATAAGAATTTCGAGAAGCAAGGAACCTAATTCTTATCTACCCTCCTCTTTTTATAGCTTCATATGGTTAACAATAATCAGATGAAACTTAGCTGGAACTTACCATCAAAGAAATGGTAAAAAATCCTCCAAAATTGCCGCATTAATTGCCAACTTCCCACTCCCTTTAACGATCAAATTTGCTTTTTAACCAACCTTGCTATTCCAATGGCTAGTTTTCGTGCCTTTTGACCTGCTGACGACCCCTGTGCATACACCAGGTATGCTTTCATTTTTCCTCTTGCCTATGCGCATCCATCTTGATATAGCTACTTCAGCCATATAGTCATTTGGTATGCGCCGAGTTGGCCCTGTATGGTTTTAGACAGCTGCCATTAATTTATCCCGGCAGGGGGTCCCCGCGTAGCGTAGCCAATCTCACCACACTGCCATCTGTAATCTCTATTACTACATAAGGTCCTAGCCAATGTTGTTGGAATTTCCCTGGGTGGCATGCAAACTGGATGTCATATAGTAGTAATAGCTCATCTTCTTTAAAAAACTTATGTCGGATATGCCTATCATGCCAGGATTTTTCTCAGGCCTTCTGAACTTGCTGATGAAATTTAGCAATTATCTGATTCTCCTCCAAGGCGACTAGTTGGGCTAAGCGTTCCTCCATGATATCATGCTCCGCCATGTTTGTAAAGGCCACGATGCAAAAGGTAGGGACGATATACTCCATGGGAATAATGGTCTCCTTCCCATAAACCATCCGAAACAAATTTTTCCCAATCAACTTATTGCACGTGGTCTGGTAGGCCCAGAGTACTAATGTGATGTGCACGTCCCAATTGCTTCGATCAACATTACAGACCTTGGTAAGTGCTTGTTCCAGAATTTTATTAAAATTTTCCACTATTCCATTTGCCTGCAGGTGATACGGGGTACTCTTCGCATGGTGGATCTGGAATTCCTTAGTCAAAGCTTGAATTTTTTTGTTAATGAAATGTGTACCTCTATCACTCATCAAGATCTTTGGGTAACCAAACCTGGTTAAAATATGCTCAAAAATAAAGTGTGCAACGTTATCTCCAGTGCAATCCTTCACAGCTTGCACTTCCACCCATCTGGTTACATAGTCGATTGCAGTGAGGATGTATCAAGCACCTGTCTTCTTACCTGGTGGGTTGATGGGTCCGATAAATTCTATAGCCCATTTATCAAATTCTTGCCAGGCCATCTTTGGTTGTAAGGGCATATCATCTCGGTGCGACAATCTTCCTGTTCGTTTCCATTCGTTGCAGGCTTTTTAATAAGTGTGGGAGTCACAATGCATTGTGGGCCACAATAGCCCAACTATTAATAGCTTCTGCGCAGTTGCTTTTCCTACATAGTGGCCTCCTGATATGCCTCCGTGGGCTTCTGCTAAAATGGCTTCTCTTCCATGCTCCAATACATATCTTTGCAGTACCTCATCAGCTTCCAGCTCATACAATTGGCCTGCAATGATGGTAAAGTCAACTACGTAGGTTACCAATTATTTTTTTTTGTATTGAGTAGTATTCAGGTGTTGTCCCCATAGTTAAGAATTGAATAATATCGGCAAGTGCTCATTAACCACCTTAATAGAAAACAGCTGCGCATCGGGAAATCCTTCTTCTAGGTTAGTTGGCTCTTCACCACTCTCGATTTGGGACAAATGTTCCGGTCTAGCATTTAGTCTCCTAGGCTTCACAATTATCTCAAATCATATTCCTGAAATAGTAGTAACCATCGGCAAATATCCCCCCCACAACACAGGCTTATTGACTAGGTACTTCAAAGTTGAGTGATTCGTGAACATCTTGAAGTGCCCTCCCAGTAGATAGTGATGGTATTTATGTAGGGCATACACCATTTCCACTCCCTCACATTCAGTATTAGAGTAATTACGTTCCGCGCTAGAAATTTTTCTACTAGCAAACACAATCAAGTGGTCAAAGTCCCTTTCCCTGGGCTACGTAAGGACTGTTAGAGTCGGCATCTTCATCCCTCCATCAAAGATCAAATTTCTCTTGTTGCATTTCATTTTAGGGGTCTCATTCAGTTTAGTCAGCTGCATTCCATTAGGAGCATGGATCATCTAACGATAGGGTATTGTCACTCATATCCCTCATGTCATGTACCTGCTGGTTCGTGTATGTTCATCAAAATCATTTACAGTCGCTTTTGGTCTCCTGGTTAACAAAGAGTCATTTTAGGGTTTTAGGTTCATTAGGTCTAGGGTTTTTTCAATTAGGTCTCAAGATGCATAATAATTCCCGCATGCACATGAGGAAGCTTCAAACAAGGTTTCACTGCAAAAATTTCATCATCGTAATGCTTGATAATGATTTTCCTTCAAAACTCTGTTTTGAAGAAAAATCGTCTATTTCATCTTTTGTAATAAATGCAATGTAATTTTCAAAGTTTCTTCAGTTGTAAAGTACTCCATGTGCAGCCCTGGTCACCTTTGCCAAAACCCCATGCCAGCTGTCCCTGCAAAGACAGACAAGAAGTTATTCATCAGTCAAAAGCACAAAGGAAACAATACAGAGTTTATTTAAAAAGTGTCAAAGTCTGCAACATTAGAAAGTGGGTTTTCCCAAATGAAAAATCAAATTCTTTGATATATATAAGATACTTTCATATTCCAACCCCATTTACATGCTAAGAGATAGCATCGAGCCAAGGAAAATTGTGGAGGAACGAAGCAGTCGTTTGGAGGGAAGATTATGTGTCATTTGTAGAGCGCGGCGCACTGGCCAACTGTCGCGGTGCACTGGCTGATTGCGGCGCATAGGGCCGCTCTGCACTATGTCAATTTCTTCCATCACGGCGCATACAAGGGGCGCGACGCACTGGGTTTTCTGCACGACGCATAGGGCCGAAACACAAAAATTCTTGCCATCTCTCTCAATCATCAAAACGAATCGGTCTCCTTTGCTCCAAGTAAGTTTATGTGACTTTGTAATTGCCATTAACCCATGTTTGGTGTTGTTTGAGCTTGAATATGAGAGTTTGAATGCCAAAACTATAAACCCTATTATCTTGTTAAGAATTGTTCCCTTAGGGTTTTAAATTTGGTTTTTTAAAAGAAATTTTGTGCCACATACTCCATCCCCCTCACCGTTATCTCATCACAACCATTGTTCACCTTATATCCCCAAGTCAATCATCCCTATCCCATTCCCATTGTCCCTATCCCACTTGTACATTTTCCCAAACCCCAAAGCTATTCCAAGAAACCAAGTGACTACCAAAAAAATATTCAAATGGAAAATTTCACTTGATAATAGTCCATCATTTCCACTAATCTATCCATACATAGTCCCTTACTTGTTATCACATATTTGGCACCAAAACCAAAGACACCAAACTTCTCATTTTCATCCAAAGCAACATAGACTTTGGAAATCATGGAGATCGATACATCATATGACCGAGACAGTGATTCTACAACCGAATTGCATGCACCAAGGAGACCAAAAGCTATTGGAGAAGGCCAAAAAGGAAAAGAACATGCTCAGGCACATGAAGAATCATTATTGGGCAAGAAATCATGTTTGCAAGTCACGAATCAAGATCCTGAAGGCAAAGTTAAAGAGGGCATTAAAGCGTTGCAAAAGGCATGATAGACTCCAAATTTTGGCCGAAGCTTCTTTGGCCCAGCATAGCACTTAATGGTGTACATTTAGCCCAAATTTCAAGAAATTTGGGAAACTTTTTGTCAATTTTGAATTGTTTGGCCTTAACACAGATTTTTCCGCCCGACGCGTAGCGCCATTTGGCGCGCGCTTATAATTGGTAGCTCCTTTTGAGGAAAACTTTGCATTTATGGATTTTTCATGAAAATTTATGCATGCCTACCCATTACCTAAGGATTTTTACAAGTTTTGGGTTGCCTAAAGGGTCAAAAACACCTCAAAAATGGCCTTTCTGCCACTTTTTGGACACACAGGAAGCAGTGTTGGGAGATTTGATTTTTGGAGGGGAAAATGGCAACCAAATTCAGAAATTCCACTTGGGCTGGAACGTAGATAGGTAGAGATTTCCAATGAGCTATCCTACACTCAATTTTGAATTTGGGAAGGCCCTCAAAATCAGCCTCAAAGTGGCACTACGCATGGAGATTTCAGGCGCGACGCATTGGGAAATTTGGCCTTATTTTCACTCAGCAGCTCAATTTTTTGCCTAGTTTTGGCCAGTTTGACTTTTTCATGTAACTCTTGATGTAACTTGATGTAATTTCATGACTATGGTGTAATTTTGGCACATTTTTACTCATCCTAGTAGATTCATTCACCAAAAAGTGAAATGTAAGTGAATGAATCAGTTTCCTATCATATAGAGGCAAGTTGTTTCATTGCCTATTTTCCAGTTCTTAGTTTAGATATGGTTGAAACAGCTCCTAGAATGGTGAGCTTGACCCCTAGAAGCATGGGGATGAGTTAGGCTTGTCTATATCTTGTAATTTTTCAGTCATTTTCAGGGTTGGACACTTGGGATTGCTTGGCACTTCATTGTACATTTCATCTCTGCAATTTTGGCAAAGGAATAGACCAAGGTTTGCAGCACTCTTTGGGATCCATGTGGCTCTATGTTTTGATGGTGTATTTCTCTCTGTGATTGTAAGTTCATTGATGTTTTATGTGTATCATTTCCCTTCTCCTTTCTTCTTAAATTAAACAAATGAGTGATAAAGGTGGAATTCATTAGATTGCTTTGCTCTGCCTTGAGTTTTGTTTAATTTTCCATGTTTTCATCTGTTTGAAGAGGATTCTTGAAAGCCTCTTACCCTCTTCATATCCTCACCAGTCTGAACTATCCATTCATTTAATCCAAGCATCAAAACAATTGCCTTCCTTGCCCCATTCAGAACTCTGCAAAAACTAAGCCTCATCCCCGGACCCAAAATTGCCTTTCCCTTTGATTCCAACAAAACCCCCAAAATCAAAATCAAACTCTTTTACTTATATACCTAGCCTAAAATTAGCCTTTATTTCAAGTCATCTCAAGCCTTATTGATTATCTTTGCTGAGATTGACTCGGAGAGAGCCCTCTCCTGATCTGGTAGGGCTAGCTACCAGACTAAGCATGGTTTGATGTTACCCTGAACTCTGCCTTCCTTCAGCCTAAGGTAGATTTAGGCCATGACATAGTGGTGACCCACTGGGGATACAAAATGTTTTTCTTGTTAGTGTTATTCGTTTTATAGACTACAGACAGAGCCTGAAGTTATGCCAGGTAGCCTTCGAAACGCTCTTGCTTTGCATTAGCGAAAGTAGATAAACGCTGTTTCAGTCAATCTCCGGTCTAGTTTTATAAACTTAACATATAACTTGTGAATTTCCACAGTACATGTATCAAGTTAGATCTGATGGTTGATGGTGGAAAACGATCAGACATAGGAAGGCTGAAATCATTCACCTGGCGACTCCAATGTCAAAGAATCCTAAGGTTCAGAATTTTTATGGTGACTCTACTCTTCAAGAATCAGTAGCCTGAGTGGTGAATTCATTGTTATCAAAATGGTTTCGCTGGATCGAAGGTATGCTCCCATGAGCCGAGATCACATTCTAGGTTTTCCAAATAAAATTCCTAAGGTAGATTGGCAAAGGAATTTGCCTACGTTTAAAGATGATGATAGGAAGGATGCTGCTTTACATCTGGTTAGATTTCACATACATATTCGCAAGTTGAAGGTTGATTTTCCTGAAGATTGCTTGATGAAGATATTCATGGCCACTCTGGAAGGTGAAGCCCGATCTTGGTATGAAAGCTTGCCGCCTGCTTGTATTTACTGTTTAAAGGATTTTCATACCATGTTCTTTGAAAGGTATAAAGAATCTTATCCATCCTTAAATTTAGTTCAGAACTGTTGTAGCCATGTTCATAGTTTTATTGAAAATCTTGAAAATTTTTATGAAGATGATGACTTCATGGACGATGAGATCATGGAGGCTCTGTACGAAAATCCATTTCATTAGCATAAAGAAAACTTAGAGGATACCCATCAAGATGCTCAGGAAACTTTGCAGCAGGATCAAGATCTTAGTACAATGGAAAATGATGAAAGAGAAGGTTTTGTTTCAGATCTGTCCATAGAAGAAGACAATATGCAGGAAATTCAAGTTTCAATTTTAGAATGTGATAAATTCAAGTCAACTATTTCAGATCTAGATTAAGATCGTGATGATCAAGAATACCTTGTGTTGAATCCCATGAAGGAGAGCTCTGCTGTTGAGATCATTTGGAATGAAGAAGAAAAAGTTATTGATTGGAAGGCTCACTACACATGATTGTACATATTTTATCAGTGGGCAGTTGGTTGTCATCATGATTTGAAGCCCTCAAATCTCGATGGAATGCTGCCATTAAAAAGCTTTGTAAGTACTAATTTTAGTTAAGTAGTTCTTGAGTCATTTTTGTTTTAGTCAGTTTCAACATAGTTTCAGTTTGGAGGCTATAAAAATGAAGGTCTGATTTTAGTTTTGGTGTGTCAGTTGTTTGAGTCATTTGCGAGTCAGTTTTAGTCTTGTTATTAAGTTAGTTTTTGTCGGTTTTCAGTCATGATTTTTAGCTTGAATTTTTTATTCCATTGCCCAATGGATGAAGGCACTGTCTGCTTTCCAAAGATCTGTAGTTCTTGGCACCTCCAAGGAGCTACCGTCCCCATTGGAGCCAATGTTAGAGTTGGTATCTTCATCCCTCCATCAGAGATCAAATTTCTCTTGTTGCATTTCATTTTAGGTGTCTCATTCAGTTCAGTCAGTTGCATTCCATTAGGAGCATGGATCATATGACGGTAGGGTCTTGTCACTCATATCCCTCATGTCATGTACCTGCTGGTCCGTGTCTGTTCATCAAAATCATTTACAGTCGTTTTTGGTCTCCTGGTTAACAAAGAGTCATTTTAGGGTTTTAGGTTCATTAGGTCTAGGGTTTTTTCAATTAGGTCTCAAGATGCATAATAATTCCAGCAGGCACATGAGGAAGCTTCAAACAAGGTTTCATTGCAAAAATTTCATCATCGTAATGCTTGATAATGATTTTCCTTCAAAACTTTGTTTTGAAGAAAAATCGTCTATTTCATATTTTGTAATAAATGCAATGTAATTTTCAAAGTTTCTTTAGTTGTAAAGTAATCCATGCGCAGCCCTGGTCACCTTTGCCAAAACCCCATGCCAGCTATCCCTGCAAAGACAGACAAGAAGTTATTCATCAGTCAAAAGCACAAAGGAAACAAAACAGAGTTTATTTAAAAAGTGTCAAAGTCTGCAACATTAGAAAGTGGGTTTGCCCAAATGAAAAATCAAATTATTTGATATATATAAGATATTTTCATATTCAAACCCCATTTACATGCTAAGAGATAGCATCGAGCCAAGGAAAATCGTGGAGGAACGAAGCAGTCGTTTGGAGGGCAGATTATGTGTCATTTGTAGAGCGCGGTGCATTGGGAAAATGTCGTGGTGCACTGGCTGAGTGCGGTGCATAGGGCCGCTCTGCACTGTGTTAATTTCTTCCAGTGCGGTGCATACAAGGGGCACGATGCACTGGGTTTTCTGCGCAGCTCACAGGGCCGAAACAAAAAAATTCTTGCCATCTCTCTCAATCATCAAAATGAATCGGTCTCCTTTGCTCCAAGTAAGTTTATGTGACTTTGTAATTGAAATTAACCCATGTTTGGTGTTGTTTGAGCTTGAATATGAGAGTTTGAATGCCAAAAGTATAAACCCTATTCTCTTGTTAAGAATTTTTCCCTTAGGGTTTTAAAGTTGGTGTTTTAAAAGCAATTTTTTGCCACATACTCCATCCCCCTCACCATTATCTCATCACAACCATTGTTCACCTTATATCACCATGCCAATCATCCCTATCCCATTCCCATTGTCCCTATCCCACTTTTACATTTTCCCAAACCCCAAAGCTATTCCAAGAAACCAAGTGACTCCCCCAAAAATCTTCAAATGGAAAATTTCACTTGATAATAGTCCATAATTTCCACTACTCTATCCCTGAATAGTCCCTTACTTGTTATCACATATTTGGCACCAAAACCAAAGACACCAAACTTCTCATTTTCATCCAAAGCAACATAGACTTTGGAAATCATGGAGACCAATACATCGTATGACTGAGACAGTGATTCTACAACCGAATTGCATGCACGAAGGAGAAAAAAAGCTGTTGGAGAAGGCCAACAAGGAAAATAACATGCTTAGGCACATGAATAATCATTATTGGGCGAGAAATCATGTTTGCAAGGCACAAATCAAGATCCTGAAGGCAAAGTTAAAGAGGGCATTAAAGCGTCACAAAAGGCATGATAGACTCCAAATTTTGGCCGAAGCTTCTTTGGCCTAGCATAACACTTAATGGTGGACATTCAGCCCAAATTTCAAGAAATTTTGGAAACTTTTTGTCAATTTTGAATTGTTTGGCCTTAACACAGATTTTTCCGCCCGACACATAGCGCCACTTGGCGCGCGCTTATAATTGGCAGCTCCTTTTGAGGAAAACTTTGCATTTATGGATTTTTCATGAAAATTTATGCATGCCTACCCATTACCTAAGGATTTTGACAAGTTTTGGGTTTCCTAAAGGGTCAAAAACACCTCACAAATGGCCTTTCTGCCACTTTTTGGACACACAGGAAGCAGTGTTGGGAGATTTGATTTTTGGAGGGGTAAATGGAAACCAAATTCAGAAATTCCACTTGGGTTGGAAAGTATACAGGCATAGCTTTCCAACTAGCTATCTTGCACTCAATTTGGACTTTGGGAAGGCCCTCAAAATCAGCCTCAAAGTGGCGCTACGCATAGAGATTTCAGGGGTGGCGCATTGGGAAATTTGGCCTATTTTTCACTCAGCAGCTCAGTTTTTCGCCTAGTTTTGGCCAGTTTGACTTTTTCATGTAACTATTGATGTAAATTGATGTAATTTCATGACTATGATGTAATTTTGGCCCATTTTTACTCATCCTAGTAGATTCATTCACTAAAAAGTGAAATGTAAGTGAATGAATCAGTTTCCTATCATATAGAGGCAAGTTGTTTCATTGCCTATTTTCCAATTCTTAGTTTAGATATGGTTGAAACAGCTCCTAGAATGGTGAGATCGACCCCTAGAGGCATGGGGATGAGTTAGGCTTCTCTATATCTTGTAATTCTTTAGTTATTTTCAGGGTTTGGACACTTGGGATTGCTTGGCACTTCATTGTACATTTCATCTCTGCAATTTTGGCAAAGGAATAGATCAGGGTTTGCAACACTCTTTGGGATCCATGTGGCTCTATGTTTTGATGGTGTATTTATCTCTGTGATTGTAAGTTCACTGGTTTTTTATGTGTATCATTTCCCTTCTCCTTTCTTCTTAAATTAAACAAATGAGTTATAAAGGTGGAATTCATTAGATTGCTTTTCTCTACCTTGAGTTTTGTTTAATTTTCCATGTTTTCATCTGTTTGAAGAGGATTCTTGAAAGCCTCTTTCCCTCTTCAGCTCCTCACCAGTATGAACTATCCATTCATTAAATCCAAAGCATCAAAACAATTGCCTTCCTTGCCCCATTCAGAACTCTGCAAAAACTAGGCCTCATCCCCGGACCCAAGACTGCCTTTCCCTTTGATTCCAACAAAACCCCCAAAATCAAGGTCAAAATCCTTTACTTATATACCTAGCCTAAAATTAGCTTTTATTTCAAGTCATATCAAGCCTTATTGATTATCTTTTCTGAGATTGACCCGAAGAGAACCCTCTCTTGATCTAGTAGGGCTAGCTACCAGACTGAGCGTGGTTTGATTTTACCCTGAAATATGCCTTCTTTCAGCCTGAGGTAGATTTAGGCCATAACAAGGAAAAATCCTAGAGTGATCTCTGAGGCATCCACTTGGACATGAAAAAACTTTTCCCAGTAAAAAAATATGAGGATAGGTACAAAGACCATCTTTTCCTTGATCAGCTAAAAACTCTTATGAAACTCTGTGTCCCAGAAAAAAAATACGTCCTTCTTTAGCAGCGTCTCCATTGGTTTTGTGATCAATGCGTACTATTGAATAAACTTACGATAGTAGCCCGTGTGCCCGAGGATGGAGCACATATGTTTCTCAGTTGTGGGAATTGATAAATTGATGATAATTGCAACCTTGACTGGGTCAACCATCAATCCTTGCCGACAGACCACGTGTCCTAACGAGATCCTGAAAGGTACACAGAATATTCACTTCTTAATGTTTAGGGAAATCTAGTGCTTTTTGTAGGCATCCAACATCATGTGCAGGTTTGATACATGCCTCTTTACTAATCCAAACTTTTTCCAATTGTCATAGTATACTTCCAGAAATTTGTGAATGAATTCCTTAAACACTGCTACCACCACCCATGAAAATATGGCAAGGGTATTTTTGAGCACAAAGGGCATGACAGTGGACTGGAAGGATCCCCATTCAGTTGTGAAATTATTTTTCCAGCAATCTTTAGGTGCGATCCTAATCTGATGGTAGCCCGAAAACCCGTCATTAAATGAGTATGCTTCTTGACCTCCCACACTGTCAATAATTTCATCAAAGAATGGTGTAGGGAAGGGATCATGTACGCAGGCATTGTTCAGCTTGCATAGGTTGATGCGTATTCTTATTTCCCCTTTAGTCTTCTTTTCTTGGACCACCATAGGGCTTGCCCAATCCGACTGTTCCACTAGTTTGATGATACCTTCGGCTATCATTTTTTCAATTTCATCTCTGACTTTCTACTTATATTTTGGGTTCAATTGGTAAGGTCGCTGTTTGAAAAGACGTGCATATGGTTTTAAGGTGATTTGAATGACACCCAGGTCCCCTACGATACCCTTGAGTTCTGAAAATTTTGTAAGAAACAGATCTTGATATTCAGTGAGAAGTTCCGTGACCTTTCCAATGGTATCATCATCCTAGTAATCCCAAATTCTAGCAATCTTGGGTTGTTCTTCTGTTCCAATGTTAACTTCCCTTAATTTAAGAGACTTAGTCACATCTACTGCTTGTAGTGGGGGTCCAACAACTTCTCATTCACCCTCAGACTCCGGGATAGTGATATTTCATGGGCCCTCATCACATTCCTCCATTGATAGATTCTGGTAGTTAGCAATATCCTGGATCTGCGGATCCCAAGCTGGTTCCCCACACTCTACATGAGGGTGTGATTCATCAAATACTAGAGCATCTATGTATTGTAGAGCTTCTTCTAATTTACTAGTTCCACCTATTAACCTGAACGTCCCCAAAAAATCTTCCCTCGTGGTGTCCCAGTGGCAGGTGTGCTGATGTAACTCTGCATCCCAATACCATGTGGCGGGGATTGGTCCCAAGGTGTGGATAAACATGTGGACCCATTTGTCCCAATTACTTTTGCACCATACCTCCATACATACGAACAAGTGCTTGTGTGAGTCCCCGCAGCTGAGGAAAATCTCTATGGGTAGGTGTTACATAGTAATTTGTCACTATCCCTGCAATCCTATAAGGTGCTAGGGTTTGCTCCCCTTTGGGCTTTATAAGCTTGGTCTGTGGTTTTGGTGTTACTTTTTTGACTGCCTGAGTGTTCTAGAGCCTTATTTGACTGACTGTGACCTTCATCCTTTGGTTTTTTTCCCTCTTCTATCGATTTTACATTCTAGCCCTAGGGCATCTAGGTGCTATAGTGTGTCGAGCCTCCAGTGGGAGTTTTTGGTCCTCGTTTGATCAGTCAATTTTGTTATCACTTCTTTTCATTCATTTGGTGGTTGTCCACTGTTGTATTGCGTTATTTGAATGATTGGATTCTTCTTCATTTAAATTCCACTTTGTCTCGTTTTGAGCCTAGATTACATGGTTCATTTGAGTCTTTGGGATTTCTCTTAGATTTGAGGGACTTATTTTTCAATTTGGGATCTGATTGTGTGTTTGAAATTGAGTGAAATTTCTTTTCTTTGCTCTTTTTCTACCGCTTCTCAAATTTTTCTTTGCATTGGTTTTCATTTTGTTTAGTGCACTTTGCTCTTAAACATTGAAAATACAAAAAATCTCTTTTGCTTTTGATTAGTTAATGTAAATTGAATCCTTTCTGTGTTATTAGTGATTTGTATCCCTGAAAGAAAAGCTTTTAGTTTTCATTAGCGTGCATTAGAGACACTAGTGGTTGTTTTCTGATCATTTTGTTATTGTGTGAAAACTCTCAACCTTCCCGTAGTTAGCTATTCATCAAACGAAATGATACATTGTGGCATGTAGTGTGCATTTAGGAGATTTTGAGACATAACATTCGGTAGGGCCTTGAAATTGAAACATAATTGAAGATCAACATTCAAATTTATTCAATTTACCTTAAGGCAGCATTGAAACATTAACGAAATATTTAGAGGTCTAGGCTAGTGACGTGTTCCAGCGTCGTTAAACCTAGTAGCTGTCGTTCACATCTTGGATTTAGACAACACTAGTACGGACTTTTGCTCCCCGTACCATCGCGTATATAAAGGGAGACCCCACTAGGTTGCTATTCTTTATCTGTAGGAAGCCGAGTCTACCACCTTATACCCATGATACACCGGACACAACATTCAAGGAGATTGCCTACACGTACGTCAAGTCTTTGGTTGATTTCTCTTTCATTTTAAAACCAAGGTGTATATTGCAGTTCACAGATATCTGGTACACCCTTTGCCCAGATTACTAGAGTAGTCATTTCGATCTTTTCTGACTCTTTAAATTTGAAAGGATCGTCAAGCACTTGTCCTTTCACGCTTGTTTCAAAACTGAAAGAGATAGAGTCACCTTTCATCTGTTTCTCAACTCTTAAAACATGAAATGGTGAAGTTTCTAAGTTTCAATGCGGTAAAATAAATCACCTGCGATCATATGTCCTGTTAAAATTTGCTTGTTGGCCGGTTGATTGTGTGCCTTGATTTTTATTAGCCCGTGTGTTGTGTTTGATCTCATCCTTTCATCGTTACTGTCACAGTGGCAGAACCCTCAGTTTTGTCTACTAGTAGTCCATATACAGACGATTCATCAGAGGTCTCTCAATCCTCTGCTGAACCTCAGCATCCCATTTTTTCTGAGTTTCCCGACGGGGGACCGATTCTATCTGAGCTTCCCTTTGGAGGACCAGTTGAGTTCAATTGGCCCTTATCCAATGCTTGGTCTGGATTCAGAGTAGGGGAATACTTCCCTCCTCTCACATCGGGTTCACCTTTTCTAGCTGTTGTTATTCCTCCTAGTCCTTGTCGTTTGCTACAAGATCTAGCGGCAGATTCAGATATGGGCTCATCCAGCCATTCTCCTAGTGAGGAAATCCCCACATCTAGTGAAGATTACCAGTTGTTCCCAGAAGACAACCCCAAGTTATCTGTCATGTCTTCGCCCAGTCCTTCACTTCCAGCGGGGTATAGATCCTTAAGTCAGAGTATGACTGCTGTCGCCTCTATGGGAATATCAACTCCTTCTACGAGGCTGGTTATTCCTTCATTGGGGATGTCTCCTAGGAAACCCATCACGTCATCCCCTCAGGTCACTTCAGTACCTATCAAGCCCACTGTCTGTGTGGCCGCATCCACACCCGCTATTACCTCTCAGCCCGTAAGGACTGCGTCGCTTCCCGAAGACGTCTATATAGCATCTGCTATTCCGGAGAGAATTTCTCCTGATGAGTATTGATTGTCCCTATAGCAATCGAAACCCGAGGTCGATCAATCCTCTCAAGATCCCAAATGTCCGTATTTTTCACATTATGCACAGGATGGTACCCCCGTTTACATTTTTCCATATCAATACGATAAGAAGGGAAACCCTTTATGTCTACCTGCTCCAAAGACTTATCTCCATGGTCAAGGTTTTCTATCTAACCAGGCTGGGCAACCTTACAACCCACAATGGCAACCCTTCTAGGGCCAACCTTCAAACCAGCCTGGTTATCTTTATGACCCGCAAGGACAGCCCTTATAAGGCCAACCTTCAGGCTAGCAGGCGTTGATATACGGTCCACAAGGAAAGTCCTACAACCCTTCAGGTCAACCTATCCAGCCTCACCCCGTGGTCCAACCTGGGCAGCCTCAAGGACCCACAGGTCAATCAGGGTACCAACCGAGGTCGTTGTATGGTCCTGGGGGGCAAGTCCAACCTTCTCAACCTATGGTACAACCTCAACAACCTCAGTATCCTATTGGTCCAAATGTTGCATAGCCAGGATCATCCTTTGGTCCTGTTGTAGGTCAAATTGGTTATCAGGCACAACCTGGCCCCATTCCACCACCAGGCCAACCGGCCCATCTGGCACAGCCTAGTGTCCCACATCAGCCAGGTCAATCTGTACAACCTGTTCAACCAAGGCAGCCCATTCAGCCAGGTCAACTTGTCTAACCAGGCCAGCCTGCACATCCTGTCAACCCTACTCAACAACCGATATATTTGATGCCACAACTGAATCAACCGGTGCGCCCTACTTATCAGGCTCAGCAGGGCCCCACTTATCAGCAGCTCTCTCAACCCCAAGGCAGTTATTATCCTCAAGGTCAATCACGACCGGTTTACAACCTGCCCCAAGGTTCCCATTATTATCCTCAACAACTAGGCTATACCTATACTTAGCAGCCAAATCCACATACTGCTTAAATGGGGCTGACATATAATCAGGGTCCATACCCCGGTTATTAACCCCTGTACACTGGTTACCAACAACCGTATCAGACTGGTTATATGGCCTATACCCTCTATGGTCAGAATCCCCCGGGATAGAACTCATGGGGGCAAGGATATGCTCAACCAGGGTGGAGTACAGGTACAGGTCCTTATCGAGGGCCTGGCATGCCTTTCAATCCACAGTTACCATTCCCTGCCACCTTGGAACTACCAGAGATTTCTAAATCAACCAATGATCCGATTCTTCACAATCCTTATTGGCCTCTGGTTCTGACCAAGGTACCCGACGACTGTCCTAAGTTTGAAGGTAAAGTTGGAGAGGACCCCCAAGCTCATGTAATGACCTACCATCTGTGGTGTTCGTCCAATTCTTGGGTGGATGATTCAATTCGTCTATGTCTCTTCCAGCGCACTCTTATCGGTGCTGTTGCTAAGTGGTATATATAATTACCTCGTGGAATATTTCAAGACTTCAATACGTTAGCTATGGCTTTTCTGACTCACTTCTAGTTCTGGTTCGCTATGAAGTTGGGACGCATCTCCTAACTTCTTTGAAGCAGGGTAAAGCCACCCACATATCCGATCAGATTCATGAGTGGTGATGTCGTCGTAGACTGATCAAGTTTGATATACTTGATCAGCTACTCACTCATTGGTTCACCACCTCCTTTGTTAACAAAATCGCTCAAGATATTGCTATGGGGCCATGTGTGATTGAAGAATAAGCCATCGCGCATGCCCAGTACTTGGATCTAGTGTACTCTCAGTCTGGCACGCTTTATGATATTTTTACTGATGCTCCGTGGCTGGGAACCTCAAAAGCACCACCTACCCCCGCAGTGGATGGTGTTATTGGTTCCGTTTCTCAAAATTCTCAGAAATTCTCAAATGGGAAGCAGAAGTCCAATTCTTCCAATAATTCTGCTCTTCCTGCCCCTCTAGATTCTGGCAAGACTGCGGAGGTCAATGCTGTTCAGGCTAATCCTACGGAAAAGTCCTCCAAAGGAAAGAAGAAGGGCAAAGGAAAATCCAAACCCAATGCCCCAAAACCAGAGTCTTCTAAACCTTGTACTGATGATGGTTCCTAGCGTAAACCAAAGTACCCCTGCCTTATCTGTGAAGGAGACCATTATACCAAAGATTGTCGTCGACGATCTGAAGTTATCAACTTTTGAAAGGCTCGAAAGGGACTCCGACAGTTCTCAAAGAACCGTTCCTGTCTCAGCAGACCCAGATGGTTGAGTAGCCTTCACCATCTGCACCATTTGGGTCCCAGGTCTTTATGATGAATGGTGCTACACCTGTCTCAATTGCTATGCATTCGAAGGATTATGATAGATCATGCCAGGCAGTTGGGAAGGAAGTTGTGGATGGCCCACCTCCCCCACCTATCTCTGGTCCTTTGGAAATTGAGAAGCCCAGTGCTGAACCTGTTGTAAGGCCACCTTCTAAAGGTGTTCTCTGAAGATATTCCTACAACCTAAATTCCCGTGCCACTCAGCGCTACAGTATTGTTCAGGATTTGGCACAGGCACCTTCTTCCATGTCTGCATTGGAAATGCTTCAAAGTTATCCATCGCAACGGAAAGATCTGTTGTTTGCAATCGGTGGAATTGATCCCGTCGATTCTAATCTTCTCACCTTCGACCTAGAAAATTTTTTCCCCTGACTTCCACATCAAGTTTCTCTCGTTATACAAGTCGGGATCAACGACCTCAACATCCATCGAGCTTTTGTGGATGAAGGTGCTTCCACCTGTGTTATGTCATCCGCCTGCTGGAAGGCCATTGGCTCTCCGGCTCTTACATCATCTCCCAATGCCTTAGAGGCATTCGATGGTCGGGAATCAAAACCCATGGGTGTTCTCAAGAGTTTGTTGATTACGTTACAGGGGAAGACAGTCAACGTAGAAGTAGAAGTGGTTGACGCCAAGCTTAACTACAATCTTCTTCTCAGCCGCAGTTGGACTGATGCCATGCTATGCGTGCCGTCCACCCTCTTCCAGCTTGTTAAGTTCCCACATGAGGGAAAAATCGTTACTGTGGATCAGTTTTCTTTCTTCACCTCATCCTCTGAGAACAATGTTCCTTACATGGATCAGATCCCTAATCCCCCTGACAGTGTAGGACCCGATCTCTTCAAAGACCCCATCCTCATGGGTATTTTTCCCTTGCCACCACCGCACACCATTCAAGTTAATATGGTATCTAGGGATGATGACCCTTGGATCATCCCTTCACCTAAATAGGTGACCTCTTTTGGAGAATCAATGCCGTTAAATCCAGTTGAGATTAATTATTATGAAATTTTCACTGCATCTGATCCTCCTCCCGAACATGCTCCTTTAAGCATGGCTCTGGATATATATTTTCAATCCACTTGGCTTGGAGATGTAGATTCGAATGACCCTTTAAGAGAATTTTTCCCTTCCGATGAAGCTATTGTTGAAACCATGTCTCTTGAAGATCTGCTGTGGAGCAATGGACATCATCGTTCCTCATTCATGCCTGGCCTGGGGGCAATGTCTGATTGTCTAGAGCGCTTTTAATCTCAGGTTCCCACCCCGCCTCTTTAAACACTGATACTGACTCATGAGGTTCTTTTGGAGAAACCTGAGTAATATCACTCAAACTATGCCAATTGAAATCTCCGTTAAGCAGGGGTTAGTCGAGAATATTCATGTGGGAGTGACTTGTTCTCCCAAAGAGATACAAGATTATGCAAACCTTTTTCGCGAATTCAGAGATGTTTTCGTGTGGTCCTATGAAGAGATGCCTGGGATTGATCCCAGCATAGTCGTGCACGAGATTCATACCTATCCAGGTGCGAAACCAGTGCGTCAATGCCTACGCCCAGTGCATCCCCGAAAAGTCATAGCTATTAAGGCAAAAGTTGAAAAAATTCTTAACACGGGCTTTATCTATCCTATTCTTCTCACAGAATGGGTTTCGAATATTGTCCCTGTAGATAAGAGGAAGGGCACTATACACATCTGTGTTGATTACCGAGATATCAATCGGGCCTGTCCTAAGGACAATTACCCCACTCCATTTATAGATCAAATTATTGATGAATGCGCGGGGAGTGAGATTTATTCCCTTATGGACGGCATTTCAGTGTACAATCAAATCAATATTTTACCCTCTGATCAACACAAGACTACCTTTATCTATCCATGGGGAACCTTTGCTTATAAAAAGCTCCCATTCGGTCTAAAAATCACTGGGGCCACCTTCCAGCGTGCTATGTCTTATGCTTTCCATGACATATGCCATATTGTTCAGCCATATTTGGACGATCTACCAGCCCATTCAACTCAGCGTGAGGACCATCCCGAACACCTCCGCCAGATTTTCCTCCGCTGCAGGTGCTACAATATTAGGCTCAATCCTCATAAGTGCATCTTCTGCATGGATTCTGGCCGTCTTTTGGGATTCATTGTTTCTAAAGACGAAATTCGCATTGACCCCCTCAAGGTCGAGGCCATCGTTAACCTCCCATCCCCTTCCTCATTACATCAGCTGCAGAGTCTACAGGGGAAAGCTAACTTCCTACGACGCTTCATTCCAAATTATGTGAAAGTGGCCAAGGGCTTTACGTGTCTTTTGAAAAAGGACGTTCCCTTCCATTGGGACGAGATTTCCCAGCAATATTTTGATAAGCTTAAAACGTTGCTCGTCAACGATCCGCTGATACGTCCTCCCGATTATCATCGTGATTTCACCCTTTATTTGGCCGCTGCGTTTAGCATGATAGCTATGGTTTTAGTACAAGATGACGACGATGAAAATGAACACGTAGTTTATTATCTATCTCGGAATCTTCTCAACACAGAAACACACTATGCTCATGTTGAGAGGTTAGTGCTCGCTGCGCTTCAGGCCATCCAGTGATTCCGCCACTACATCCTGTTGCGTACCATAACCGTGGTTTCAGATTGCAACCCCATGACCTATATCTTGTCTTGACAATTGCTGGGGGGCAAGTACTCCAAGTGGATTGTAATCCTTCAGGAGTTTGATTTAGATTTCACCACTGCTAAGTTGGCGAAATCATTGGTTTTCGCTGATCTGATTTTCTCTCTCCTGACATACTCCGTTCCATCGAAATCTAAGGGTCATATCCCGGATGAAATGCTCTTTCTTATCAGCACTCATGACCCATGGTACGGTGACATTATTGTGTATCTTTAAACATCCACATTCCAGTTTGAATTGACAAAGGATACCCGACGTCGGATTCGGCATCAATCTCAACCATACTGCATTGTAGGAGATACCCTGTACCGTGTCAGAGTCGATTTCGTGCTCTGCCGGTGCTTGACCCTGGAAGAGGTTGAAAGAGTCTTGAATGGATGTCACAGTGGTGTCTGTGGTGGTCACATGTCTGGATATGCTACCGCCCAAAAGATTCAGCGTGCAGGTTACTTCTGGCCGTCTATATTCAAAGACTGTATCATTGCAGTCCGAAAATGTCATGCGTGCTAGGTCTTTCAGCACAAGATGCGTGCACCACCCCTGCCCTTGCATCCTGTCATTACTGTCGGCCCTTTTGCTAAATGGGGCGTAGATTTTATGACATGTAACCCTCACTCGGTTGGGGGGCATGCTTATATAATCGTCGCCGTAGACTACTTTACTAAGTGGGCCGAAGCGATGCCTACATTAGCTGTCGATCGTAAGAAAACTGCCCAATTTATTTTCAACCATGTTATTACGCATTTTGGAGTCCCTCAGGTCATTGTTACCGATCATGGCACCCATTTTCAGGATTACATGATGGCTAAGCTGACGTCAAATTTTGGCTTATGCCATGATAACTCAACACCATACTACCCCCAGGCGAATGGCCAGGTTGAGGTTGTGAACAAGGTTTTGGTCACAATTCTTCAACGAATGATTGGTATCCACAAATCCAACTAGCATCTCCAATTGGTATTAGCTCTCTGGGCTTATCGAACGTCTATAAAGAGCGCAACCGGATTCACACTTTTTCAATTGGTGTATGGTTTGGAAGCGACTCTCCTGGTTGAACGCGAAATTCCTTCTCTGAAGTTGGTTGTGGAACTATTGCCTTCTCTTGTATTTGGAACGATTGGATGAAACTCGCCACTTAGTTGCCTTGGTCATTGAGGCACAGAAAAATTGGGTCAAAGCCCACTTCGATCAATCGGTTTCTCCTAGTTCTTTCATTGAAGGAGACCTCGTCCTCTTATACGACCAAGCACACGATAAACTTGGAGCAGGAAAATTCCAGCCCATGTGGCATGGGCCCTATAAAGTTAAATGAGTATTAAAAAATGGGGCCTATGAGCTTATCGACTACGAAGGAGTTCCCCTGGCGCAGCCTAGGAATGGGCTGTACCTCAAAAAGTACTACGCTTGAGTTATTCTCGTGTGGCGTGTGTGTACATAAGTGAGTGTTTTCATTTTTGTATGTGTGGTGTGGTGTGATTTGTAAGTGTCTTTCTGCTGATTAGGTCTTCCTGATTGTGCAGATGTCTATTACTCCTTTTGTCGGTTTCACGGATGGTGCCTCTCGCAGTACCAGGAATCTATCCTCGGCAACCTGGGTAATCTACAATCCTGCTGGTGATTTGGTTAATTTGCAAGGTGTTTGTCTAGGGCTTACTACAAATAATTTCACGGAGTATAGTTCCATTTTATAATTATTAAACAAGGTTTTTAACCTCGGTATTCATGCATTACTTGTGTATCTGGACTCACAGCTTGTAGTATTACAACTTAATGGTCATTTTTCGGTTAGAAACCCATCCATTTTACGTCTGTATCTACGTATTCGTTTACTGGAAAGAAATTTTGATTACATTACAAATCAATGTATACCCAGACACATGAATGTGTTAACAGATGCAGTAGCTAATTTGGTTTTAGATAGACATTTGCGAAACTTATAAAAAACATCATCACATGTAAAAAGATCCATCCAGAAATAGATATATTTATATATATGTCGATAGTTTGCAATTTGTGTACATCACATAAAGTCAAAAAATATACATGTCTGTCTAATAATAACCAGAGACAACATGTCTCTCAAAAATATGCATATAAAAAGCCCTATATGGCTAATCAGCGTGGTGCTCGTGGTAACATGTCACCGCGTGCACCAATTGACTCAACAGTCGATGGAGGCGACTAGGCACCCCCACAGTGTGTCGCTGGTAAGCCAACGGGACATCTGCCAGCCGTGCATAGTTCGAGATTCCCTGGGCGATGCCCTCCAAGTTCTGGATCAGCTCACTCCCTTCGTCGCCCTCAGCTTGGGGGTCATATGCGAGAGGGGTCCTCCGCGCAATGGGCGACATGCCCGCGGGCCTCTCTGGGCCAACATCTGCATACACATAGAACTGTTGTTAGAATAGGCATGTATCACAAAAAAAAATCATAAATACATAAAAAATCAAAAAGAGTCATACCCAGCTCCTCGTCCCAGTCCTCCCCCTCTGGAAGTGGAAGATATGGGTCTCTCGTGAAGTCGGTACCTGCATAGGGCCAATCCTCAACTACAATCAGATGATGCCGTAACCATACAAAAAAATTAGGCCTCCAGGACATCTGTTGGCCTCCTCCAGACCTAGGCATAATTTCTGCCCATCGAGCCATCCTCGACTCCCTCAATGGTGGCTCGGCGACTATCGCCCCTTCGCCCTGGAAAATTGGTAATCGTTCCAGAATGAATGAAACTAGAATGGAACCATACCCAAACTGTTTCAGTTTGGCATTCTTGCACTTTTTTAGCTTTCGTTTGATGTTTGTTTTCACGAAAATGGCCCAATAGAAAAGTGTGGGATTCATGCATTTGGAAGCTAGTAGGAGCTGTGCTTTGGTTGCCTCATGTGGGGCCTATGATCCTGCAGCCCGCATAATGGTGTGAAGCACTACCTGGAGCACTAGATCGCAGACTGTGTGGATGTCTAATTTCCCACTGCCCGATCCTGTTTGTGCCCCCAGGCACACTCTCGCCATTACCATATCCATTTTCTCCCCAGAAGGTCTGCTACCTGTCATGATTGGCATTGGGCCTCTGCGCGGCAATCCGGTTATGAAATAAACATCAGAGACTTCAAGTTCCAGTACTTGGTCTCAGAGTTAGAATAATTCTTCATTCTTGTCCCATATGCTAACCAAATACTACAATACCTCAGGTTGAGCTCTTAAACATGGTGTGAGGAAGAACTTCTTGAGACCACAGTCCCAGAGGGCATTCATGCAAGCTTCATTTTCCATGGCCATTTCGTCCTCTTCCCCATGTTCCCTCTCCTTCCTCTCAATCGCCATTGTGCTTGGATATCTGCACCAACATGGTCAAAAACACCTCATTAGATCTCTGCAACACTTAAAAATTCATTTGAGTGGCTCACATTTTGGTAAATTAACGCGGAAATTTGAGTTGCGCCATTGGCGTGACCCCTTTGCAAAAAGGAGCCAATTAGCGCAGGTTCGTGCCCGATACCCGCACCAATTGGCCGAGCCCTAAATTTGCAAAAGGGTTCCTCCAGAGGTCAAATACACAATGGAAATTTACAAAAAATGAATCAAAACAAAGCTAAGGGGAGCGCCTCTTACCTGGAACGAACGAGAATCCGGATGGTGTACTGGATTGGTCACAATCACCGCCGCAAGTTCACACACCAAATGCTCACTGCTGCTCTCCAATTGAGTTAAAAAGTAAAAGTAAATATGTTTTTACCATTTGTGGCATATTTATAACTTTTCAAGTCAAAATTAGGTTTTGAAAGTCATTTTTCTCAATATTTTAATATATTTTGTCGAAAAATGGATTTTACACTCACTTTTATGTGCAGCAGCAGGATTTTACACAACTTGGATAGTGATACGAGTTGTATTTTATACTTTTTCGGACTCGGTAAAAACATGAAAAAGTCATTTCTAGAGTCATCTTTCAGCTCTTTTCTGACTCTCTAAACAAGAAAAGATTGTCGAGTCCCTTGTCGTTTTGATCTCGTTAAAGTGGTTGTGAAATGACATCTACCTAGTATACGTTTACCCCTTTTTCAGGTTGGGATAGATTATTTACGAAAAAGGAATACCCTAGCCTATCGTGACTAGGAGGTTTTCTCAGACATAGTTTTCTACCTTTTCGGGTCTGAGGAACTATTTATGAAGGGACTTTTAGAGTTTATTTTTCCTCCATCTTTTCAAACTCTCTAAACATGAAAAGACGTCGAGTTCTTCCTTTGTCAGACTCGTTAAACCCTGATGAGATCGGATTCAGTCGTAATGATGATATTCAAGTTTCTCCTTCCTAGGGCTCGTTAAATGTATTAGGATGGATTCGTCTGAAGGATGAACTTATATTACAAGCATATGCTATCCCCTTCAAGCTTGTTCTAAAAAATAATTGGGGTAATCACCAGAAATGGTGGGGAAAAATGGAACCAATATCGTTGTTGTGTCAGCAGTATGTCGCTCTTGAACATGGCACTTTTTTGCATTCGTGTCGGGTTGGGGACATCTCATCTCATTATCTGTTTACCTCCATGGGTTTGGGTAATCCCTTTTGACCTCTCATGTGCTCTTTGCCTCGTCATCATGACCTTTGATATTTTGACATCAAATACTACCAAATCCACTGTCGTGCCGCCGATATGTTCAAGAAAAGTTGACCTCTGCAGTTTCAACCTTCCTCTGATTCTCATCCAATCCTGATTCACAAACATTATTTTTCCTTTGTCTCGCGTCGATGATGTGGGAAACACTATGGCCCACCTTCGATCAAGGTCACTTCCTATCGACTTTAGCTCATTAGCCAGGAAGTTGATCTAGAGACTCCCTTCCGGTACCTTGGAGCCTGCATGCCTCAATGGCAGGTTCTTCTCATTCAACGCAAGGTTTTCATCATTAACCTTCGATCAGATGATTCCGTAGGTGTTCAACGCCAACTCACTGTTCAAATTCCGTGGATTTTACATATAGTACCTTGAGGGCCATTGTCATTATTGGCGGTTCCTCTCACGTCTGTTAACAACTTTCATCACTGGCTGGTAATCAGGTGATGTTCCTTCTTGTTCGACTTCAGCTCACTTATTCACATGCTTGAACTTGTACTTTGTTTGGGTCAAGATAGAGTGCAAGACCATGGATTTTGTCTGTTAGAATCCAGGCTGTGATTTTGTGGATTATTATGATTGGTTACATGAATCATTGATTGGATGGTTGTGACCATACCTGAGTCTATTTATCGATCCTTAATAGATGGCTGCGTCCATGCCTTGGATCTTGATTATTGTATACTCTGTTATGGATGGCTGCGCCCATACCACATATATATCATGTATTTGAGATATCAGTTGTATTTGTCTACGCAGGTTTTCCAATGGCAGTGTTTTCAGTTGGGCGTGTTCTCGTAAAGCATTTCACCCCTCTCTCTCTTTCGAGCCTCATGCTTTACGGGGCATCTGTTACATAGTAATTTTTCACCGTCCCTGCAATCCCCCATCCTGCACATTGGAGGGCTTATTCCATGACCTATGAGCAGTGACATGACTTGAAACCACTTTCATGGCATCCCCCTTAACAAGGACAATCATTCCCCTGAAGACAATTTCCTGTGAAAAGCCCTAAAATAGCCTTTGTAGCCTTGGTGCGACTAGCCAGTTCAACCCTCGCGCCAATGGGGAAATCCACCAAAGAGGGCGCGCCAACTGGCACTCTGTCCCAGTGTATCACCCACGCCAGGCTTAACAAGGAGTGTTTTTTAAAAATAAATGGCGGAATTTTGTTTCCAACCAACTCCTGAATGAGTCTCTAAAATGAGTTGGGAGGTTTGGCTCCGGATCTCCATGTAGGGGAAGTGGTTTTCCACCTATTATGGAAGCTTCCTTGAGGATAGGGCCAATCCTACCATTGTAGGGATTCCAACTTCCCTTCCACCATATATATAAGCATGTCATTTTCCCTTTGCAAGCTAGCCTGAATAGAGTTGAATCAATTGTAAGGAGATTATCGTCAGACAGCCGAAGAGAGAGA
Organism: Pinus albicaulis; assembly: GCA_034641835.2. Lineage (NCBI taxonomy): Eukaryota > Viridiplantae > Streptophyta > Pinopsida > Pinales > Pinaceae > Pinus > Pinus albicaulis. The sequence goes on along the minus strand of CM076583.1, from coordinate 497,653,253 downwards.
GACTCGTCCTTGTCCAGACAAGCTTTACCGAGACGTACTCCTCTGTCGACCCGCCGAAAAAAGATCCAGCGTCAGAGCTCAAGTTGTATATTTCTTTGTTCTGATTAATAATAAGCGACTTCGATTATGGTTCCACTCATATGTTCATGTTTTATGTTATGAGTTGTATCTTCTCTAACTGATACATAATTGCATGTATTAAGTTTTACGTTTGTTTGTTTGTTTTTTCTTCTTGTACGTGCAGGTGTTCGATCGCATTGAGCGAGAGAATTGTGATCTGTGAAAGCAGGGGATGGAAGCACCATCTTCTCCACAAATGACGGCAGCGTAGGACTTAAGGTAGGCCTCTTGTCGCATCTTGGTCTTTTGCAAATAGGGACTTGCGTCTTAGCGTGACTTGGTTGTTGCTAGACCCGATCTGAGCTAGTAGGGATCACCTCTGTCCGTAGAGGGGATTTACCTCTCCAACAGTAGGTTGAATGGGGGTTCGAATCATAAGATCATCATTCTGTGACATTCCTCCCAATCCTGGAAGGTTCCCTTATGATTTTCCCACCACCGCGCAGGGGCCGCACACATAGCTAGGTTAAGTGCCCACATTCTCCATTCCCTTCGGACTTCTACTTCAAATTCTATAAGAAAATACCTAACACTTCCAGAATCATCAAAATAAGGTAGCTTTCTTACCTCTAAGGAGATACACCGGAAGCTCTTTGTGATTTTAAGACATCGTAACACAGATACACGATGCAACCAGATCTGCCAATTTTCGATCTCTCCATTTTAGCCAGAGAGAAATTCGTTTTCTTTCTCCCGAAAAATCATGCCATTAGCCATAGGTTTAATCCAATCCTTGTCCCAGGCAGTTAGTTTGTAGACATGATCAACATCGTCTTCTTTGCGCATTGGTTCTACATACCACTCACCCTTTTCCAGGTCTAGAGGGACTATTACTTGCGTTCCCTTGTTCTCAAAAACCATGTTTCTTTTCTTCAAGTTGCTAATACCTCCCATGTCTATAGCCTAGTCTAGTCCTAGGAGCGTAGGGTAAGGGTCTCGATCCTCTACAATTTGAATTACCTCAAAATCTACGTATACCTTAACTCCCATGATATCCACCATAATCTTTGATAACCTTCCTAACGGTATGACCTTCTGTTGGTTAGCCATGCGTAGATGTATAGTATACCATTCTATCTTGGGTTCTCCCATCCTTTGCCAAGTATGTTTGGGTAGGAAATTTGCATCGGATCCTAAATCTAGGATGACCTGATCCATTTCATAATCGCTAATATGTGCAGTTAGTTGCATTTCCTGACCAATGTGTTTCTTATGCCTATAAAGTTTGTGGTCATATTTAACTTCCGTTGGAGGGTCAACCTTTTCTGTGCAACTCTCTATCAATTCTTGAAGGTTTTATATTTCCTTCTGGTTGCATAGAAACTTCATACATGCCTGCAGGAATGGCTTAAATTCTTCGTCCACTTTTAGATTCGTTGGGACCCTTGAGGTAGATGCCTCATCTTTGTCAAAGTCCTTTCTAGCTTCCAGGAAGGTTTCTTTCTCCTTCTGTAGGTCCAATCTTTCCTTTTTGTCTGTGACTTTTCTGATAAGGGGTTTGGTTGCAGCGCTTTCCTCAACTCCTCCAGTGGCCATGCCACTGCGTGTAATTACATTAATAATTGGTCCTTCATCACGTGGTTCCACCTTAACCCTTTGTACATTATGTGTTGGTTTTTGTTGTTTCTCATACATTTTTTCTATTAGTATAGGACAGTCTTCGAACACATGATCCAATTGCCTGCAATATCTGCAAGATTGGCGTCCAGGGTTCGAACTGTTGATCAGCGGTTGTCATTGATGTCATCCCAAGCAGCACTAGGGGCTACCCCAATATTGCATGGGAATTTTGACCTACCAAATTACTATATTCTGGGTCAAGAATTCTTTTGATGGTTTCTTCTTGTAGAGTTGTTTTCGTTGATATATGGAACGCCATGTAATTCTTCATGGTTTTAGAGATATTCATGTTTGAAGTTTCTAACCCCAGTTAGTGGGCTAAAACCCCATGGGGTTGTGGCATGGGTCATTAAAAAGTCACAATTAATATTTTTTAAGCTCCTAAAATCCCTCCCACGTTCACTTGTTGAAGCCCCTTTCAACCTAAGAATTTATATAAATTGTGATCCTAATATCCTCTTTATGCAAGGGATTTCGCCATCTGAAATAGGTCATCGTGGAATTTTCACTCTAACCTTTTTTCTACGAAGGTTCAGAAGCTGAAATTTTTATGAGGCGATGCTGAAATCCTGAGGAAGCTCCTGTGAAAATTTCAGATCAAGGTGTGAAACATTTTCAGAGATATGATCTGTGGAAGTCAGTGTTTTTGCAAGCTCCTGAAATTCATCTCAAAGAAGTGACCTTGGGAAAATCATCATAACTATCTCTCTAAGTATCGAATTGGAATTTTGTAAAATGTGGAAGATAGTGCAAGGAATTTAGTTTTCTCTCTATCAATTTCAGAGCCAAATGAAGAAAAAAATGACACTTGGCATGCCGTACAAGTTCGCTCTACTGAAACAGTCCATAATTAGGGCATTGTGAGAGATTGGGCATAACTCTCCCTTGAAGAATCCAAATTGGGTCAGAACTATGTCATTGGAAAGATGACTCAGAGGAATACTACAGGACCAAAAATCAAATATTGGGGATCTGAAATAATAGAGATACACTAGATTCAATATCGAGCTCCTAGAAGGAAAGAAAAAGCTAGATCATGTGTTGTCAAGGGCTGCAAAGGACCAAAATTTCTAGGGCAGCAAAGCAAAGTAAGGTGCAGCAGAGGGTAGCATGACAAGAGAAGCAACCAAGGTGAAAAACCGCAGCAAGAAGTTCTTCACATGAAGTATTCAAGTGGGAAACACTGCATACAGTCACTGTAAAGGTATCATTCTACTAAGTCATTGTAAATACATTATTGTAAATTTTTTTCTAGTGTCTATCTTCCAAGAGTTGGAGAGGCAGTGTTGGGAGGTCTAGGATCATCATTAGGTGGTTGTGTCATAGTTGGGGTTATGGTATAGTTTGTCTTCTTCTTATACATCATTCTATATCATTGTAAAGTGGACCATTTTACCTGGTACAGAAGTCCATTATTCTTTTATTATTCTATAGGGTGGTAGGGTGGTGCTAGGGTGAGTTGTAGCTCATTGGGTGTTGGGGCATCTGTTCAGATGACTACTAAAGAATCTTGGGCATTGGAGCATCCATCCAAGGGGATCTGGAGAAGAATGCTTTTCTAGATTCTAGGAAGTTGGAGCTTTATTTTCAATTGGAGTTGAATATTAAAAAATTATTAGAAAAGAATTAGGTGGTTTTTGTCTCGAAGTGGGTTTCCACCTTAAAAACTATGTGCATTTGTGTTCCTTTTGTTTGATGCTATCATTGTACAAACACTGATAATAATTGAAGATTAACTAATGCTCTAATTGAAAGGAATGCTGATTCACCCCCCTTCTCAGTATCTCCAACAATTGGTATCAGAGCTTGGTTCCTTCAATAGCAGTTTAACAACTGGAAGGAGGTCATGGAGCATACCAAGAATGGTATACATTTTCTCAATGAAAATAATTATGCACTCTGGAAAGGAAGAATGGAGGTCTATCTCTTGGCGCAAGGTTACGAAGTATCAGACACTGTTCAAAATGGATATACATCAACCGTGGATGAACAAGGTAAGAAGAATTTGGTAAATGATGCAAAAGCAAATAATATTATTATCAGTGGACTTATTGAATCTGCTTATCATAAAGTGTTGGGTTGTAAAACCACTAAAAATTTATGGGACATGCTTGAGAATATATATTCAAGTGACTCAAATGTCAAAGAAGCAAAGCTTCAAATCTATAGAGAAAAATTTGAGCAACTCATAATGAAAGCAGATTGCAAAATTGCTACATACTTCTAATACATTGATGAAATAACCAATACTCTAGAAGGATTGGTAGAGCTAGTTGACAAGAAGACTATTATACGAAATATTCTTAGAACGTTACCAGGGAGATTCAACCCAAAGGTATCAGTCTTAGAATATAGTGAAAATATGGAAAAACTCAGCAAAGAGGAATTACATGGAGTTCTCATAGCATATGAAATGAGACTTGATGAATAAGAGGGTACTTCGCATCTAGAAACTACATTTGTTGCATCTAAGAAAACCAATAAGGGCAAACAACCTTCAATTAAAAATACGCACCTGCAAGTGTGAAGAAAAGGGAGATTATGGAGAAGGTCTTTCAAATGAAGAATATGTTCACTTAACGAGAAAACTAAAAATTGGTAAGGGAAAATTCAAAGGTAAAATTCCATTGATATGTTTCGGTTGTGGTGAGGTTGGGCATTTCGCAGCAAAATTTCTGAACAGAAGTGATGGCAACTCAAAAGGAAAGAAAGGCTTTAAGAAATTCAAAAAGAAAAGATCCAAAATAAACTTTCTCTCTAAAGAAGATAGCTCATCATCCGATGAAGACAATTACAACAAAGAAGAAGCCAATGAGAGAGTATTGTTTATGGCCAAGCACAATAAACAAGAGGTATCAAACAACAAAGAAGAAGGATTGACCATAGAAGAATTTTCTAAGGAAGCAATCAAGTTTATGAAAGAGCTCAAGGCAGAAAAGATCCATTCCAATACTCTTGAAGAACAAGTTCAAGGTCTCAAAATTGAAGTTGAAGAACATAAATGTATTGAAGAGTCACTTCAAAATAAGTTTGAATAAAGAAACCAAGAAAGGGAAGCATTATAAGTCGAAGTAGTCTTGTTGCGTAAGGAAGTGAAGAAGGGAAAAACTGTCCAAAAATATGCTAACAGCTCAAGGGCATTGGAATAAATCATCAACAATCAACGATCTTACAACGATAGAATTGGCCTCGGTTACAAAGAAGAAGAAGCAAGACCTTCTACAACAAAATACAATGAACCTATGAGATCTGACATGCATGTAGACTTCATTGGACAAGATTCGCAAGCACATCCTTGGAAGACGATTCCTTGACGAAGAATTCCATCCAGGTACCAACATATTTTTCATGGCTATTGTTATTCATGTGGAAAATTTGGTCATAAAGCTGTAGAATGTCGCACGTACCCTAGGAACCAATACAATTCTAGGAGAGCCTTCAAATATGAACCTCCCAGGGCTCAACGAAAAATCAGTAGATTTGAACATTTAATAAATAATATGGAATGTTGCAAATTTCAAAACTTTGGACACATAGCCAGAGACTACAGACTTGAAAATCCTCCAGAAGAATCTTCGAAGCCACAAAATGAACGAACATGGAAGAAGAAGAATACTGATAATTGTGCTCTCGCTCTCAAGGCTCAAAACAACAAAGATGTGTGGTATGTTGACAGCGGTTTCTCAATGCATATCACTCGAGATAGAAGGAAATTTGTATCTCTAAAAGAGAAGAATGATGGAACCGTATCCTTTGGAAATGATGGATCTTCAAATGTTATAGGATCAAATACTGTCACTCTCAGAAGCAAAGATGTTATAGCCAAGAATGTTCTATTGGTTGAAAACATGAATTAAAATATGCTCAGTGTTGGACAAATGTGTGGTCAAGGACACACAATGCTATTCAACTCCACAAAATGTGAAATCAAGAAAGGTAGGTATGGTAAAATTGTGGCTATAGAAAGTCGAGCTCCAAATGACATATATGTTTTGGATGAAGCAACTAAAGCATGTCTACTAGCTAAAGAAGATGAAAGCTGGTTATGGCACAAATTAATGGGTCACATAAACTTTGAAAATATTTTCAGGATAAGGAAAAAGGAAGCAGTACGAGAAATGGTGAAACTCTCAAAACCTTCCAAAAAAATATGTGAGGCCTGTCAGCATGGCAAGTAGACAAAAATCCAATTTAAAACAAAAGAACACTTTGCATCACATCCATTGGAATTGATACATATTGATCTATGTGGTCCTATGAGAACAAAAGGCTTAGATGGAGAATTATATTTCATGTTAATGATAGATGACTATACCAGGATGACAGTCGTTCGTTTCCTAAAGAAAAAATTTGAAGCATTTGAGTGCTTTAAGATCATGAAACTGATTTGAAAATAAAGTGTCTAAGATCAGATAATGGTGGATAATTCACTTCCAAATTATTTCAGCAATACTATGATGAAAATGGAATAAAAAGACAATTTTCAATAGCACGAACACCTCAGCAAATTGGAGTTGCTGAAAGAAAGAACAGAACCATACAGGAAATGTGTAGAAAAATGTTGAAGGACTCAAAATTGGATGAAAAATTATGGGTTCAAGCAATTGATATGGCAGTCTTCATTATAAACCAAATTCTTCTCAGAAATAATTTTAATAAGATCTCATGTGAATTATGGAAAGGAAAACCAGCTAATGTAAAATATTTCAGAATCTTTGGAAGCAAATGTTATTTCAAAAAATAAGATCAAAATTTGGGTAAGTTTGAATCATGTGTTGATGAAGGTATATTTGTTGATTACTCACGCAAAAGAAAGGTCTATAAATTTTATAATCTAAGACGAAAACAGATAGTGGATAGCATAAATGTTACATTTGACGAAGATGGTGTTCTAGCGAATAATGATGAGGATCTAGAATCTTTGAAACTTGAGACAAAGGCTGAAAAAGACACAGATAAATTTCTAGAACAAGAAGCAACTTTCAACCAGGAAGAAGTAAATAATGATCATTAATATATACTAGAACAACAACAAGAAGCTCCTCCAAGGAGAAAAAAAGAATGGATTCAAAAGAGCCATCCATCGAATCAAATCATTGGTGACATAAATGAAATTCAACAGCTTCATTCATCACAACAAGCTCACATTGCTTTTCTAGCAACCTTTGAGCCTAGTAATTTTGAGGAAGCTAGCCATAATGAACATTGGGTAGCAGCTATGAATGAAGAATTGGATAAAATCAAGAAGAATAACACCTGGGAATTAGTTCCATGACCAAAAGATAAAAATTTCATTGGGACTAAATGGGTGTTCAGGAACAAATTGAATGAAGATGGACAAGTTACCAAAAACAAAGAAAGATTGGTTTGCAAAGGCTATGCAAAAGTGGAAGGAATTGATTTTGATGAAACATTTGCACTAGTTTCCAGAATGAAAGCCATCTGAATGTTTCTCACCTATACATGTTCAAGAAATATCAAAGTCTACCAAATGGATGTTAAGTCAGCATTTCTGAATGGAGAATTAGAAGAAGAAGTTTACATCGAACATCCTGAAGGTTTTCTACTATCGGAAAAAAGAAGACTATGTTTGCAAGTTAAAGAAGGCTTTATATGGTCTCAAGCAGGCTCCCAGAGCATGGTATGATTGTCTTGATGGATATCTATGTCAACAAGGGTTCAAGAAAGATACTGTTGATAGCAATATTTATGTACAAATAGATAAAGATAATTTAACAATCGTTGAGGTATATGTGGATTATATAATATTTGGTAACAATTATGATCGACCAAGTAAGAAATTTTATACAAAGATGCAAAGTGAGTTCGAGATGTCTTTACTTGGTGAGCTGACATACTTCTTAGGGCTTCAAATATCTCAGCAAAAGAAAGGAATATTTATATGTCAATCCAAGTAAATCAAGGAAATTCTCAATAAAATCAAAATGGAAGATTGTAAACCTGTCCTTACTCTGATGGTAATAGGTTGCAAATTAAGCATAGACGAGTAATCTAAGGATGTGGATCAGATGTTGTACAGATCTATGATTGGTAGTCTTCTATATGTAACAGCCTCACGGCCAAATGTTATGCATGCAGTTGGACAAGTAGCAAGATTCCAAGAAACACCAAAAAAATGACATATTATTGCCATCAAAAGAATTCTTCAATATCTAAAGGGCTGTTGGTATTATTTTATGGCTATATTTTTCTCCTAAAATCCCATCATTATCCACCATTTTCTTCCATAAATCCCTTATAGTTTATTGAAATTGATTAATATAGCATTATGATTGTTATTTTTACATTAAAATTAATTTATGGAATTTTTGTGTCAAAAATTGAAAAATTTCAAGAAAATTACAGGATGTGATAACTTCCTGTAAATGGTTTATGTTCTGACATGTGGCATAGTAGGTAGATAAAAAAAAGGACAAGAAAGTGATCTGGAATGTACACAGATGGTGAAAAATCTATCCAGCATCAGATTTGAAATTCCTAAATATTTGGTCAACGCTGGTCAAACCCAGCTAGTCTAGTAGAAAAATCTGAGTCATAAATGAATGAGCTTGATATTTTTCCTATGATTAGGAATTTCAAACTAATTAGATCTGTTTTAGAGATCATTTAGGATTAGAAGGAATGAAAATAGCCTCTTTTGATTGTAATTTATGATAAATAAGTGAATGGAAGCATGTAATAGGCTAGTGATGCTAGTGATATTATTGGATGCAAGAGAAAACTTGAGACTATGTACGTGCTTCAGAACTCTATTTTAATGTAACTCATTCCCAGATTTTAATCAGAGACAAAATCTTATCATTTATGGTGTTTTTTTTTTCCACAGAAAAAAAATCAGTAACTTTTTATTATAAAAATGAAAAGTTACATGTAGCAGATGCATTTAAGAATTTCAGACAACTTCCCATAGGGCTCATGTGCTTTGGCACACAAAGCGTCGTAGAAGGGCTACCATTGCAAAAGAAAGAAAAAAATAAAGAAGAAAAGTGAGAAAAAAGGAAAGATGAGTTGAGAGAGAAAAGGCTAGAGAAAAACTAGAAGGCCCCAAAAAAGTGACCACTGCTGCCAGAGAGTGAGTAGTTGTCCCACAACTCAGGTTTTCCTCCCCTTCTTCTTCTCAACCTTGTGCCACTCGCTCTGGGAAGGTGCAATTGTTACGAGGACTAACTGATTTTCTGCAATCTGGGTTCATGTATCCTTGTCTGAATCTGAAGTATCCGAGGAATGGTGTCGTTTGATCCCTCCGGTACCCATGTCCTCGCTAGTCCTTTCTGACTGATCTTGGTGATGCTGAAGGTCCTTGTGGGCTAGTATATATTTCCTTTGGATATCTTGTCCCTGTGTAGGCTCAATATTTCTGGTGGGATTAGGTTTCTCCTCTGCTTCAGATTCGTCCTCCTCTGAATCAGGAGGGGGATATTGCCACCCTTTTCTCTGTTTCCCTTTCTATTTCTTTTTACTATTTACTTTCTTTGCTTCTGGAAATGTGCTTTGTAAATGTCTTGTCATCCTACAAATTTTGAATTTGAATGCAGTGTTTTCATAATCTAGTCCCTGCAGCCAGTTTTGTTGTTTGTAGATCAGCATAATATTTTATGGCAGTCCTTTACTCAGATCTACCTCGACGCAGATCCGTGCAAAAGTGTAGATCCTCTCCTTGATTCTTTCTGTATCAGTTTTGATGTATTTCCCAATACTGTTCCCAATTCCCTCCAGGACCTGATCACTCTAGAAATGGAGGGGGAGGTTGTATAGTCGGACCCATACCGACATTCTGGTGACCGTCATGGTGTTTGGGTCGAAATATGGAAACCATGGGGTCATGAAAAGACCCGTAGTTCCCCAAAACCAAGGCCTTGCTCTGATGATACGATCTCTGACCTCCGTATATATAAAATTAACAATGAAGAACCCTTTGGAGTAGAGGTGAATATCACATTCCATGGTCCATTGTGTGAAAATCCAATGGAAAAGGTCCATTGGTTTCGGCCAGAAGCAATTAAAATGGAAAATTAATGCCTATGTTTCATATGTCTTGACATAATCCTCTGTTCCTGAAATATCAATTTTTAAAATAGGGGTTTGTCCGAGCTGTTGCACAATGTATGGCCGCGGTACATATCCTCCTTGATCTGAAGGTGACCTTGCAGCTTTGTTTCCTTGTAAGATATTTTTGTAGGAGAGGCCGCCATTTGATTGGTGCTGAGATGTGGGTTTTTTCCCTTTATCTCCTCCTGCAGAACTTGGTATTCCCTAATATCCAACACCCCCTCTCAGCCGAAGGTTCAGTGAGATGGTCATTTCTGCTTTAATTCCATAGTTCTTCAAAGACCTATAGTCCCGAAGAGAGTGGTGACCACTGACCAAGTGTTGGATCGGGACAGGGTATTCCATCAGTCTCCAAATTTGTTGTTTCAGCTGAAAAATGGTATACTCTACTTGTATCCAAAATAAATAAGTTTTACCCACAGGGGGTTTGATGAAAATATGAAAACAGTTTAAATTTACCTATTTCCGGAGATCTGAAAGTGGCAACAATCCATTTCTCTTTTCTAGATTTGTGTACAAGGACAAGGGTTGCTTCCACGTTATAGGCAGATTGGACCACTTCGTTTCCTCACGCTGGATCGGAGGGGTCCTAATTTGCCCTTGCTCCAATCTGCCAAGGAGTTTTGTCCTTTGTTGTGAAAATTCTTCATTTTCCTGAGCGTTACTGGATGAGCGATGGCCTCAGAGGGGGGCATGTGAGCTGCCCTTTTGTTTACCATCGCTCTCCATCCCTACCTCCCCTGTCTTCAGCGCCGCCTGGACAGTCCTCTGATTGAGCCCTAACGCCACCCTTCGCATCTGAAACAGACAATAGCTCTCCTTTCCCGTTCCCACGATGTGCGAGCTACGAATCCGGTTGTTAGCAGTGCCCTCTTTGCCCACGATCAGAACTACAGGGTGATAAAAATCCCTCTGATCCCTTTTTTGAAACCCAGTGAGGGTCGTGGGTTCCAGATATATCATAAAAAATGTCAGTAGATATTTATCTGTTCCTGTCATGCAAAAAGAGGATTTGTGACCTTCGCCTCCTACTCCTGCAGATCTATTTCTGCGCATCTTGTCGTCGATCAGAGTATCATGCTCAAGGTAGTGGAAGACCCCACGTGCGATCCTAACCTCCTCATTGTATGTGGTGCGTCCCTTCTGATGATCAATCACCGGGTGAGTCTGTGCCATGTGCCGGAGCTCAGAAACTGGGGATATTGACCAAAAGGTCACACGGCCAGTAAGTATACTGGATAAGATGACACTCTCCACTTCATTCAGATCGGTAACATAGACATTGACGACTGCATCAAGGGAGATCCCTCCTGATTTGTAGTCCGCGAGGGCGGCTCCGATAGTAGCTGCAGAAACCCTCATCAAAACCCTAGCCAAAGCCATCTCTTCGTTTTTCCCTACTCGCTTCCCAGGAAGTCCAATCTATAATATATCATTTATGGTGTTTTAAGTTAGCGTTTTTATCATTTGAAGTTTCCCAAGTGTGCCTTCAAGCATGGAAGGGCCCCCATGTGAAGTTGGTACACTTTTCTTTACATTTTCATTAGATTTACTATTCAGATCTGATTTAGTATTTTATTTAATTTTCATGCTTTAAGTTCATTGATTTTGATTAAGAGTGCTTATGATTTTATTCATCATTTTTATTTCATGGTTCATAGTTATAATTGCAGAATTCGATTACTAAATTAATTAATAGTCCTTGTAAGAGGGTTTAGTTGAGTATTGAATTCAAAATCATTTATGTGATATCTATTTTAATGAATTCGAATTTTAGTATGCTTTAGTGTGCTACTTTGAAAGAGTTTTTGTGAACCATAACCTTGTAAAAGGATTGAAAACTCAGACAATTAGTAGCACTCTATTTTTAGAACAATAGATCAGATTTAATTACATGAGTGTTTAAAGTGTGTGAGGAACCACATATCAATCTCTTGTAAAAAGAGTGTTGGAACTTACTACAATAAACATTCACTAGGCAATCAGATCCATTTAGGTCTATAAACATTAGACAAATGCCTCTAAGATTACCTACCTTGGTTGACAATAAATTGAGCCTAATCTATGTAATGTCCCAATTTTTAGCCTCAAGCTAAAATGGAACATTACAGTTGCACATCTTATTTTTGTTTAATAAAATGGGCAAGGAGACACCTTAGCCTTTTTAGATGAAGAAATAACACTCCTAATGTGAAAGGGGAGTGAATAAAGCAGCTGAAATAAACACCAAGGGTGTGAATGGAACCTAGCTCACTTGACTAGTCACCATTGACTAAAGTCAACAGCGCTGCCCAAGGAGGAAGAGGCCTCCCAAAGAAGCTGTGCAGTTTTGGAGGGAAGACATTTATGCAAGGGTGGAAACCCTAACTGGTGGGACCACGGTGGAGAGGAGTTCTCTCACTTTATATGGAGGAGATGGCAGCCCATTTTCATTATGCTATGTTTTAGATTTCAGACAAGGGTCTGCAAAAGCTTGCATCCTCGGGCTGTTTAGCAGGGTGATGGTGGCCTCAGGAACTAGGGTGTTCCCGGTCGGGAATCCCTACCTATTCCTCAAGGAAGGATGAGGATTGAGCTTCATTTCCTCAATATAGAATTGGCCATAGCTTCAGTCATCTTCTACAGTGTTATTTCTGCAGCAGAGAGGACGTTGTGTAGCTGGGTGCAGCTAGAGAGGAACTCATGGAGTCTCTCTTGTCTAGTTTTCTTCAGTGGAGGAGTGTTCTATTCATTGGAGGAGCTGCAAGGGGGATTATTAGGCTATATTTCAGATCAGTGGCATGAGGCCACACTTCCATCATCTCCCACTGCGCAGTCCATGAGGGAAACTACGTTATTTCAGAGGAGGCAGTGAGAGAGGGGTTTCTGGAGCTCATCAGGAGTTGCTTTTGAGACAAAGGGATCAGCCCTTTGTATTGGAAGCATTATCAGAGGAGGGCATCTACATTTAAGATCTTCCATAGCCTCATTCTCATTTTTTATCAGTTGCAGTGACAACTTAGTTGTCACACTTTGGGTTTCTCCGACATTTCTAGCAATCTTCATAGATTAGCTAGAAATTATGTATTTCAGCCCATTTCTCTGTTATTGGGCTTATTTTTTGTATTCCTTCAGCTATATATGTATTCATTTCATATTTAGCATCTTATGCCTTCATGTACTCAACGCATTTGTAGCTACTCCGGCATTTTATGGAGTTTCAGCAATTCTTGTATTACATTGCTTTTTCAGTGAGGGTTGGTTCTTAGAGTTTGAGTGGCTTGTCCCTCCACTATTCTTTGTATATTTTTTTCTGTTGTATCATAATATAATGATGGCTGTAGAATTTCCCTCTCATTATGTATTTAGAGTTTCAGATTTCATGTTCATGTTCATATATTGCTGTAAGCTCTCTCATTGAGCCTTGTTTTAGAGATCTGGTTTGGGGAGATCTGAATAACCCATCTAGATGCATTTATTTGAGCTCATTTTCTGCAAGGGAGTTTTATTAAAGTTATTCTAGGGCATCCCAGTGCTGTTTTTCCTTATTTATGCAGCAGGTTCCTTATACAACGTCCTCAAGGACCCTGTAGAAGAAATTCCCGAGGTGGAATATTGCATATCCATACGCAGAGTCTGAGAAGGGCCAGATAGCCTCAGTATTTCTCCCTTCTTTAGAAGGAGTCATATCCTATAAATGAACCATTAGTAAATCTGTAAAATGGACTTGCAGTAACTCACTGAAGAAGGAAAAATGGAACATCTAAGATGTTCCCGGTGGAGCAGAAATTTCCCCATTTGGGACATTACAATGGTATCAGAGCATGATCTTGGCTCAGCCTGTGCCCAATATCTAGAGCTATCAGAAAGAGGAGCTTCTCTCCAAGGAGAGTATATTAAAAAAGGAAACAAGGAAAGGGGAATGAAGGAAGAGGAGGTTTCCCTTCTTCTTTTCCAGACCATTGAGCACACCATTGAAGATCTACTGAAAGGGGAAAATTTTGGAGAAATTTTCTGAGAAGGGTTTGTGGATGGAGCAAACCCTAGCTATTCTCATGAAGGGTGTGAGAATTCAGCCACACATGAAGATCCAAAACGCATTACATTTCCCATAGCCACTACAAGAAGGATGGATGGGAAAAGTTTAGGCCTTTGGAGGAGGAGCGTTGCAAACTCAAAGGTATGATTCATGATGATTGGTTTCAGATTTCTATTTCATGTTTTCATGCAAATGAGAGATATTATATTGAAGTCACAAGGATTTTTGCAAAGGGGGTTGATGAAAACCAATGTGAAACATGGTGTGACAAAACTTCAAACACTTTGCATGCATGGAGGAGAATTATGAAACAAAAGATCATTCCATCTTTCTAGAGGGGGAATAAATATGGAGAATGGCTTGTTAGAGGCAAGACCCCCATTATATGAAGGGCACTCTTCCATTTGTGAGGGTGTGGATACATTTTTTTCAAGGGAAGGCCAAGGCTCAAGGCCTCTCATTCAGGAGGAAACACACTCACATGTTGGTAGAGAGGAGGTGCATAGAAGAACCTACAACGCTACACCATTGGAAGAAGAGGAAGATCAGGAGGATCGGCATGAAGGGATGATGGAAATTCAACCATAACTATTTTCAAATATTTTCTTCACATGGGAGGAGGAATGCACTGCGCAGTAGAGAGAGAGGACCATTCATTCCTATCATACACACAGTCCACTTCCTATCTTGATGTCTCATTTTTGGAGGCTTTCCATTTGGGAGGCCACATGGTCTAGAGATGATGAGAGGCATCATGTTATTTGGTTCACCACTCATTGGATTCCGGAGGGGTGGAGACATTTGAGGAGTCCAACACAGCGTAGTGAGTTTGGGGAATGAGCACAAGGGGGAGGGGTACACTCTCATTTTCAGTACCACCCATTCTCATCAGTTGACTACGCAGATAGAGTTGCTGCATGGATGGAGGATAGAATCTTCATGATGCAGGATGACTGCTCCATAGATTTGGTGAGGGAGAGGTTACTTCCTTTAAGGAAGGACTCTTTTCATGCTTTGAAGTAGAGGAAGGCCACTGATGCTTAAATTGCCCAGGATAGAGAGATTCTTTGGAGGTGATAGTCTCTCATGGGAGGCTTATTTTCAGAGATCATCAGTTATTTGAGCATGAGCAGCTGCAAGATAGCATGACAACGGCCTTGGAGGATGACTTTGGGGGTAGTAGGCAGCAGCGTGATGGAGCACCACATTGCAGAACACCAGTGCTGTCTATATGGAGGATTGATCCATGTTGGAGGACTTAGCTTCTGGTTGAGAGGTCCTAGGATATTTATGCATGCATGATTTTGGATGGCCTTGATGGAGATGATAGATACTTAGTGGATGATATGATCATCTATCATCATGGCAGACTCTTCTTGACTAGGGCTTCTAGTCTCAAGGAGACACTATTGCATGCAGCATATGAGGACTCCCTAGCTATGCATTTGGATGCATACTTTGCCTTGCTATAGGAGTTCACTTGGGAGGGCATTCAACATGATCTACATTAGCATATGGATATATGCAGAGCCCGATTGTTTTTGGAGAGGTTGGCACAACCATTCCCTTACTCATTGGAGGAGAGGGAGAGCATTCATGATGAGCCATTTCAGCTCGAGGTCTCAATTACATATTAGAGAAGGTATAATTTCACATTTTGTACCTCTTTACTTTAGATGAGTAGCATATTGATCAAGGAGGGTCATCCCTTCTTGAATTTTTTATGATGTACTTGTAGCTACTTGTAGCCTTGATTTTGGCTAATTTTGTGATGGTTGTGGGGGAAGCCATATGTTTCTCAGTGTGCACCATTGGCACCAATTTTTATTCTCATGTTTTCATCTTATGAGGAGATGTGTGGCAGAAAAAAAGTGGCTAGTTCAGCACTTGTTATTTTTATTTTGAAGCAGGCTAAGGAGGCACTACGCTGGTTCCATGAGAGAAACTTTGAACCACTCTCCGGTTGTCATTTGGAAACTTTCTTTTATTGTGTATCGCTCCTTGCATTTCTAATGTTGGTACACTCATGAGGAGAATAATTTGGAGAGAATTATATGTACAGCCCATTGGGAGCATGATTCTCCCCATTGTATATGATGTATCTTGCAGGAGACACCATGGGAAAACCATGATTGCCACATTGATACTTGTGCCTTCTTGTGGGAGGGACCACATGAAGAATTTGCAGAGGAATTTCATGGCTGATTTTATTGATGGGGTAGCTTGGCCATTCTTGGAGGCCATAATTTTCAGCCCAAAGATAGAGGAATCCCCATGCACACTTCAAATGGAGAGAGGGCCATCATGAGGATGCAAGTACACTCTCCATTCAACCCCAACTCATTGCAGAAATCAGGGGTGAGATTTTCATTTGGATGATTACATGGATGAGAGGATCATCATTGGGAGAAAATTTTTTCCATGCATATCATCACTCTTACCTTAAGGAGGCCTTAGCACAGTAGGAAGGATTCCACTACACCTTCTGTCTTTCCATGAGGAGCAGTGTTGTCAGCTTTCATACTTGGGAGAGAGCATTGGAGGACAAATTCATTATAGCATATTTGAGCAGTGGTGGGACCATGGATGAAGATGCCACAGGAGAAGAAGGGGGAGTAGATTTTGTTCTCTTCGTGTAGTTTCTTGAGGGAAAGCAACATGTGGGAGGGGAGGACTATAATGTCCCAATTTTTAGCCTCAAGCTAAAATGGAACATTATAGTTGCACATTTTATTTTTGTTTAATAAAATGGGAAAGGAGACACCTTAGCCCTTTTAGATGAAGAAATAACACTCCTAATGTGAAAGGGGAGTTAATAAAGTAGCTAAAATAAACACAAAGGGTGTGAATGGAACCCATCTCACTTGATTAGTCACCATTGACTAAAGTCAATAGCGCTGCCCAAGGAGGAAGAGGCTTCCTAGAGAAGCTGCACAGTTTTGGAGGGAAGACATTCATGCAAGGGTGGAAACACTAATTGGTGGGACCATGGTGGAGAGGAGTTCTCTCACTTTATATGGAGGAGATGGCAGCCCATTTTCATTATGCTATGTTTTATATTTCAGACAAGGGTCTGCAAAATCTTGCATCTTCGGGCTTTTTAGCAGGGTGATGGTGCCCTCGGGCACTAGGGTGTTCCCGGTCTGGAATCCCTACCTCTTCCTCAAGGAAGGATAAGGAATAAAATTGATTTCATCAATCCAGCATTGGCCATAGTTTTATTCATCTTCTACAACATTATTTCTACAGCAGAGAGGACGTTGTGTAGCTGGGTGCAACTAGAGAGGAACTCATGGAGGTGCAGCTAGAGAGGAACTCATGGAATCTCTCTTGTCTAGTTTTCTTTAGTGGAGGAGTGTTCTATTCATTGGAGGAGCTGCAAGTAGGATTCCCGAGCTGTATTTTAGATCAGTGGCATGAGGCCACACTTCCATCATCTCCCACTGCACAGTCCATGAGGGAAACTGTGTTATTTCAGAGGAGGCAGTGAGAGAGGGGTTTCTGGAGCTCATCAGGAGTTGCTTTTGAGACAAAGGGATCATCCCTTTGTATTGGAGGAATTTTCAGAGGAGGGAATCTACATTTCAGATATTCCATAGCCTCATTCTCATTTTGTATCAGTTGCAGTGACAACTCAGTTGTCACACTTTGGGTTTCTCTAGCATTTCTAGCAATCTTCATAGATTAGCTAGAAATTATGTATTTCAGCCCATTTCTCTGTTATTGGGATTATTTATTGTATTCCTTCAACCATATATATATTCATTTCATATTCATAAGCTTATGCCTTCATGTACTCAGCTAAATTGCAGCTACTCCGACATTTTATGGAGTTTCAACAATTCTTGTATTACATTGCTTATTCAGTGAGGGTTGGTTCTTAGAGTTTGAGTGGCTTGTCCCTCCACTATTATTTTTATAATTCTGCTGTTGTATCATAATATAATGATGGCTGTAGCATTTCCCTCTCACGATGTATTTATAGTTTCAAATTTCATGTTCATGTTCATATATTGTTGTAAGCTTTCTCATTGAGCCTTGTTTTAGAGATATAGTTTGGGGAGATCTGAATAACCCATCTAGATGCATTTATTTGAGCTCATTTTCTGTAGGGGAGTTTTATTAGAGTTATTCTAGGGCATCCCAGTGTTGGTTTTCCTTATTTATGCAGCAACTTCCTTATATAGCGTCCTCAAGGACCCTGTAGCGGAAATTCCCGAGGTGGAATATTGCATATCCATAGGCAGAGTCTGAGAAGGGCCAGATAGCCTCAGGATTTCTCCCTTCTTTGGAAGGATTCATATCCTGTAAATTCCCCATTATTAAATCTCTGAAATGGACTTGCAGTAGCTCACTTAAGAAGGAAAAATGGAACATCTAAGATGTTCCTGATGGAGCAGAAAATCCCTCATTTGGGACATTAAAATCTAGAAAATTAGATTGGTCTATACATTTTTGCGTCGTGGCTAGGGAGGTGAAACTAGAGGATTTAAAAACTAAAAACAAATAAAAGCAATAAAAACAAACAAACAAACAAAAACAAATATTTAGTTTTAATTCTAAATTTTAGAAGTCATGGTTACTTATGTCTAGACCTAGAGATGATAAAGGTAGATTCATAAAAACCCCCCATCCAGAAACTAATCCACCACTAGGATTAGAACCTTTAGACAGGATTGAACACACAAATCTAGCCAGGAAAGTCACTATACAAGAATTAGAGGACAAACAAAAATCAGGGTAGAGACTCACACTCATTGAAAGACAAATTTTATTGGCATACGAAGCAAAGAAGAAACATCTCCCTGAATCCTCTATAACAAGATAGAGTAGCAAAACAACCCAAAAACCTCTCCTTGAACCTACTGATTTTGAAAAATCTCAAGAAGGATAA
The DNA here is from genome assembly GCA_034641835.2 of Pinus albicaulis. Lineage (NCBI taxonomy): Eukaryota > Viridiplantae > Streptophyta > Pinopsida > Pinales > Pinaceae > Pinus > Pinus albicaulis. The sequence goes on along the minus strand of CM076583.1, from coordinate 497,634,531 downwards.
AAATCACCAGAACAACCTTTCTTTGAAACAAGTGACACTGAACAAGACATTAAATCAACAGAAGAACCTATCGAAATGACTGAGGAAGGAGGAGGATCAGCAAGAGGACCCACTCTTGAACAACTTAGATAATATGAGAGACAAAAAGAAGAAAGAAGAAGACAAATAGAAGCTAAATAGAAACAAAGGCAAGATCAAGATCGAAATCCACCAAGAAGAGGAAGAGTCAACCTTTAAATTTCCTATTCAAGAACCAGAAGAAAACAATGATGAGGAAATAAAAATGAAAAACATACCTCCATCTTTACTACCAAAATTTTATGGCATGGCTTCAGAAGACCCAGATTCATTCTTCTTTGAATTTGACATAGTATGCCGAACATATGGTTACACAGATTGTGCCCATAGGCTTAGACTCTTTCCAGCAACACTAAAATCATCATCACTTAGGTGGTTCATGGGACTTGGTGAACATGCAATAACTGATTGGGATGGCATGAGAAAAATATTCTTAAATAAATACCAAACTTATTGTAGATCAAGAGTTTCTAAAGATGATATATTTAGAATGAATCAACAAGAGGATGAGAGGTTAGAGGAATATTTGGAATGATTTTTTTACAATCTACAAAAATCAAAACATAGAACCATGTCTCTTGATCTGATCTGAACAATATTTTTGAAGGGCATCCGAGAAGAATACTTATATGATCTTAATTTGATGGGAAAAGGTGACATTTCTACCTTACATTTTGATGAGATTGTCGATTTATGTGAAAAGTATTCTAGGAGCAAAGCTAGGAACGGAAAAAGAACCATATCATCCAAAGCCACTAAATCTTCTTCAGTTAGTGTCACAAGGGCTGAAATAGGAAACTTATTAGAATAATTCAAAACAGACCTATTAAGTACCTTGGGAAACCAAATAGACACTTTAAAAGAAAAGAAAATACAAGAAGAATAAGATCAATTAATGGTTGTCTTTTGTCCAAAGTGCCGGAAGAAACATCCTTTGAAAGACTGCCCTTTAGAAAATGTTCAAAATGTTCAAGTTTGTGCCTTTTTCACTGAAAATCATGACATCTTTCATTGATCTAAAATCAAGATTTTTCAGAATTGTAATTTGGAAGCCAACGCAGATATGGAGAATTTTTATTTCATGGGCGCTAAGAGACCATGGCAACCATGACCTCCACCTCCAGGTATGTTTCTAAATCAAAATTTTCAATTTCCTGCACAAGATCAGATGTATGTTCATAATTCTTGGAATGTTCCCATGCCTTGGCAACAAAAAAATTACCCACAACAACAATGAATACCATTTCAGCAATATCCTCAACCATACCAACCATATTCTCAACCATACCAACAACATCCTCAGCCATATCAGCGATATCCTCAAACATATCAACAATATCCTCAACAGAAAGTTGTCCAACAACCTCAAAACACTCAACAAACATTGCCTACTCCTCCACCAATAAATCCATATCAATTACAACTTCCATCTAACCAGTCTCCTAGACCTACTCAAATACTTGCTCAACCTGTACCTAATCCAAATAATAGAGCAGATAGACCAGCCTACAGTGTAGATGAGGGAACATCTTACCCCATTCTACCTTTACAAACCATTGAGCTTAGGTCTGGTAGGATACTTCAAAAAGAACCTCCAGTAGCTGACAAACAAAAATAAAACAAAGAGAATGAAGATGAAACTCCAATTCAAAAGAAACAAAATGATGACATCCAAAATAAACAAATGCAACTAATGCATCCACCAACATTTCTGGATAGATTGATCCAAGCAAAACTCCCCATGTCTTTACCTCAGTTTGATGTTTTAGATGAGCTAAAGAATGTCTATATAAAAATTCCACTACTTCAAGCCATAAAGAAATTCCAATATATACTAAAGCAATCAAATAAATATGCCTCAAGAAGCCTACAAAGAAAATACTTGACCCACAAACTATTCATGTTATTGGACATATAGCTGGCCTTATGGCAAACACCATTTCAATGGAAAAGTATGTTGATCCTAGTATTCCCAGAGTCACTACAATTATTAACAACATACCTATTCCAAACACTTTGATTGACCTTGGGGCTGCAATAAATGTGATGACCCTTGAAACAATGAAAACACTGCAGCTCACAAACTTGCAATACACACCAATTGTCCTAGAACTAGCTGATAGGTCTAAAGTCATTCCTGAAGGGATTTTGGAGGACATAATTGTTTCACTGGACTCTTGGGAGTATCCAGTTAACTTTTTAGTCCTTCAGCCAAAATCTAATTTAGGAGGACACCCTATCATCCTTGGTAGATCATGGTTAGCAACTGTTGATGCATTCATAGGGTGTAGATCAGGTAATATGATTATTTCACAAGGAACTGAAAGAAAACAACTCACTCTATACCCATCAGCACAATCACCGGCAGTAGCAAACAACTTATGGCTTGATGAAAAATACAATGATAAAGAAGAAGTTAAATCTGTTTTCAACATCAATCAAATCTATGATTTTCAAGAACATATTAATGATGATTTGGTAGAATTGTTCCTTTCTGAACCTGATATTTCTGAAGAATTAAGAAATGAATAATACAATGTTGTAGATCAACTTCTAGCACAAAGTTTTCAAGAAACATGTACCATTCATTCTTTGCAAACATTATTTGAAAACATTTTTCCCATTCAATCTGTCACAAACACACAAAGTAATATCATAGATATTAGTCCAGGAAAAACATTGAATATCGGCACACACCTAGACTTATCTCAGGAAGAAAAATTGATTCAATTATTGAGAAAATATGAAAAGGCATTTGCTTGGGATTACACTGATATGCAGGGAATCCACCCAAAAACATGCACTCACCATATTTACACAGATAGTAATGTAAGACCAGTGAAGAAACCATAGAGAAGAATGAATCCCATCCTTCAAGATATTGTTAGAGATGAATTACAAAAACTATTGAAAGTCAATTTTATTTATCCCATATCTGACAGTCAATGGGTATCTCCATTGGTAGTAGTGCCCAAGAAAAATGGTAAGTGGAGGATTTGTGTTGACTACAGACAATTGAACAAAGAAACCCTCAAAGATTATTTTCCACTACCATTTATTGACCAAGTTTTGGATACATTAGTTGGGAAATCATCATTTTATTTTCTTGATGGTTTGAGTGGCTATAACTAGATCAGGATAGCCTTAGAGGACCAGGACAAAACCACTTTTACTTGTCCCTGGGGCACTTATGCCTACAATGTTTTACCATTTGGACTCTATAATTCTCCAGCTACATTTCAGAGGGTTGTATTAGCTATTTTTGCTGATTTAGTTCATGAGTGTGTTGAAGTTTATATGGATGATTTTTCAGTGTATGGTAATTCATTTGAGCATTCATTAGAAAATCTTGAGAAATTTTTGAAGAGATGTATTGAAGCCAATTTATCCTTGAGTAATGAAAAGTTTTTTATGATGCTAAATTAATGAAGGGATAATATTGGGTCATTATATTTCTTCAGAAGGCATTAAAGTAGATCCATCAAAAATCCAAATCATTGTCAATTTGTCAATTCCGAAGACTCAAAAAGAGGTAAGAAGATTTCTTGGGTATGCAAGATATTATAGAAGGTTTATTGAACATTTTAGTAAGATAGATTTACCTCTGTTTAAGCTTCTTACAAAAGATGCACCTTTCAACTGGAATGAAAATTGTCAAAAAGCTTTTGAAACACTCAAAGAAAATTTATCAACCACACCAGTTTTAAAAGGACCTAATTGGACCCTACCCTTTCACATCTTTACAGATGCATCTGATACTGCAGTAGGTGCCTCATTAGGCCAAACATAAGAGTCTTTGAATTATGCCATCTATTTTATTAGTAAAAATCTGACACCTGCAGAACTTAACTACACAGTTACTGAAAAATAAATGCTTGCAATCATACATGCTGTGAATAAATTCTGACATTATATAATTAGTTATGAGATTTTTATCCATACTGACCACTCTACCATTAATTACTTAATGAACAAACCAATAACTAATGGCAGAGTTACCATATGGTTGTTATTGCTACATGAATTTAATATTATAGTGTTGGATAGACCAGGTAAAGAGAACCAGGTGACATATTTTCTTTCTAGACTCCACAATCCAGGTGAGGTTGTTCCAGTTGAAGATTCTTTTCCCGATGAAAATTTATTTGAAATTTCAATAGTGGATCCATGGTATGCTGATTTAGCTAATTATCTCTCCACAGGAAAGACACCTCCATATTTTACTTCAAAGGAGAAGAAAAGACTCATCAAACAAAGTGCTAGATATTCATGGGTTAATGGATATTTATTTTACACTGGTTATGATATGATTATTAGAAGATGTGTAAGAAATGATGAAATAATTGATATTTTAAAATATTGCCATGATGAACCTTGTGGTGGGCATTTTGAAGCTAAAAGGACAACATTCAAGATCCTCAGTCTTGGCTATTATCGGCCATCAATTTTCAAGGATTCCAAGAATTATGTGAGAACTTGTGACAGTTGCCAATGAATGGGTAGACCAACTACTTCAGATGAGATGCCACTTCAGCCTCAAGTACATTTAGAGCCATTTTAAAAATGGGCTCTAGATTTTGTAGGACCTATCAATCCACCTTCAAAGGGTAAAAAGTACATCTTATTATGTACTGACTACGTGACTAAATGGGCTGAAGCAAAAGCACTTGTCCGGGCAACTGAACAAACAGTGGTAAATTTCCTTTTTGAAGAAATTTTTGTAAGGTATGGAGTGCCTAGAGAGATAGTAACATACCAAGGTACTCATTTTACTTCAAGGCTGGTTCAAGACATCACAGAAAAATATAAAATCAAGCACAGGAAAAGTACACCTTACCATCCACAGGCCAATGGCCAAGTGGAATCTACAAATAAAACTTTGGAAGGAATTATCACTAAAACAATGGCAATGAACATAAAGAACTAGGAGTAAAAGCTCAAGGATGCTCTCTAGGCTTACAAAATCACATGGAAAGATACTACAGGATTTACACCATATCAGTTGGTGTATGGAAAAGAGGTAATTCTTCCTATTTAATTTCAGATACATACTTATAAAATGGCTACAGATTTAGGCATTGATCTCAAAAAAAAGAGAGAATTATGCAATTGAACTAGTTAGATGAAATGAGGCAGTAGGCAGAGGAGATAACAATCCTAATGCAGAAACAAAGGAAGTAGTGGCATGATTCACACATAAAGAAGAAAGAGTTTAAAGAAGGTGATTGGGCTTTACTCTTTGACTCCAAATTCAGAGTTCATAAAGCCAAGTTCACAACACATTGGATGGGCCCATATGAAATAGTTCAAGTATTTGAAAATGGATCAGTCAAAATTACCACAATTGATGGAGAAGGAAACGTCTTTATTGTCAATGGACATAGGTTGAAACTCTATCATAAGCCCATCAGCAAAGAATATTTCATTCAAACTGTATCTCAGAAAAAGGAGGTTGAGATATCATAGCCTTCAACTGTGATATCTCTACCTTAGTCATTTCAATTTCTTAAAAAATAAAACATAAAAAAATTAAAAATAAATAAAAATAAATAATAATAATAAAAAATAATGGTTTAGATGTGAAAACCAGATTCTGACACACTCTAAACTCGAATTCTTACTGGAAAACCAATCATTTGGCTGGTAAGAATTCATTATTCTAGTTATTTCCCGTTTTTCATAATTTCAATAATGACTTGAGGACAATTCAAAGAATTAGTGGGGGAGAAGAAACAGTGGTTTTTCCCTATCTCATCTCCTCATTCTCAATTTTTCAAGGAATTTGTTTCAGTAATTCAATGTTTCAATAAGGAGTTGTTTTGTTCTAATCAGTAAAGGGACCTGTTCAAGCAATAAAATATGTAGTGGGGCCTGTTCAAAGGCTATGTCAATACTAAAAATAGCAGAGGGACCTGTTCAAACACTACATCAAAGGTACACAAGGCTACTTCAAAAATTTTCAAAGGTTGCCTATCAGAATTCTAAACAAGGTTGCATCAACACCAAAGATGAATAGAAGCTTCAAAAACATGAATTTTCAGATTTCAAGGGACCTATTTATACTCATTTTCAAGGGGACCTATTTTAGAAGACAAGGATTAGTTACAAAGACAATTAGATTAGTCACACCTATACAAGAAAATCAGTTACACCTGCAAAACTCAGGATTTTATTAGCCAACAAATGTAATGTATTGAAAGATTTTTGTTTTTAGCATTTAAATTCCTAGATTATTTTAGTGTTAAATAAATAATTGTGATTGCTTATTATCAATTTCATAATCTATATCAATCCATTCTAAGCATTCTAACCTATGAAACCATAATCTATCTTATTGCCTAAATGGTTTCATGCCCATATCCATCTGCCTATTTCTATACGTTCATATCTATTACCACTCTGCCTATTTCTATACGTTCATATCTATTACCACTCTGCCTATTCTATATGCTCATATCTATTACCACTTTGCCTATTTCTATACGAACACTTCTATTTTCATAACACCCATTCCTACCCATATTATCCATTTTAACCATTCCTACCCATACCCTCATACATTCATCATTGTTTCAAATAGACCTCTGCCAACAAAGTACTAACGGGCCTTCAAAATGGATAAGACATTTTGTGAAAGGAGAAGCGAAATCAGAATCAGAGTGGTGCAGAAGTGGAATGGTGCGGAACCATGAGAATAAGGAGTGGAATCTTGAGCGATAACAATAAAAGCGATTTTGAGATAGAAAACTGGCAGTATCACGCAGTTGAAAAGTTGTATTTAAGTTTTATCAAAACAACGCGATATATGTTTGTTGTTGACACGTAAGGAGGTAGTGGTATTTTAATACCACTAATTTCATGTATATTTGGAGCATTAACGCTCGGAGGCTTTAAAAACACGATATTCATTGGTGATCGTTCGATCAAGGTTTGCAGTGCGACGAACTGGGGGCCGTCGATTGAAGAGGTGCATTAATTGGTGGGACCCATTCTTAATATAATGCCCAAGGTTTATGACTGGAGAACGTTTGATGCATGGTTTAACCTTGGATTTAATTGAAAGGTCGGGGTGCATATATGGATTTAATTGAAAGGCAAGGGCGTTTATATATATTTTATGAAGTATCAAATGTTTATTAGATAAGTTATAAAAGAGGTCCATATCTTCTTATGAGTGTATCCGCCAATGATTTCATTTCTCTGTCAGCACGACTTGTATACTCTATTACTATGATTGTGTTTTCTGCAAACCACTATCATTCCTCTGTATCTATGATTTGAACTCTTTGTGACACGTCTTCAGGCTCTGAAAATAAGACTACGGTATTTCATAATAAAACCCTATTCTCTGCACCATCATCATAACAATCTTATCTCATGATAACAGGCAAAATCAAGGTCGGGCGCTGAGTTTTTATTTTATGAAACTCTCAGTTCATAAAATTCGGCTAACATTCGGGCTCTGAGTTTTAAAATAGAAAGGGCGAGATAATAGGTGTTGAAAAAGGGAGAAAGTATAGGAGTCAGGGGTTATCCAAAATTTTGACTTCCACCCATAAATTGAAGTAAGCTCAGAAATTTACGACCAGCTCAGACATTTGAAGAAGTTAGTTCAGAAACTTAAGGTCAGCTCAGTGGAATGCAACAAGAAAGGTAACAAGTTGAAAACCTTGGTTAAATTTTTTTTTCACAGAGTATAATAAAAAAAGGTTAAAACAGAGATTTTTTTTTTTTAAAATGAAAAATAGACCAGAGCCTGAGAAATTTGATAGCTCAAAATAACATGAAGATTGTGTTAAAATTTTGAGGGAAAAAAAATGGTTACCTTTTCTAGATAAATTCAATGGAAATAATGAAGTTACAAAACATTTTGCATTCTCATTTAGTGGAGAAAAATCTTTGATAGGAAATTTCTCTTTTAGAATCTTAGAGGATACAATAGCTCAGTCATTAGACATTAGTTCAGAAGGAGAAAAATATTTCAAATCAAAGCAGTTTAGAGAAAAATCGTGGACTCAATTTATGTCTAGATTCGGAGTTTCTTCTGTCAATTTTAAAAAGGGTGTTCCTAGAATTTGGTTAATCCATCCATGGGATGAAATGGTATACATTATCCAAAAATTTGTCATATGTGAAAGAAGATACAACATAGTATACTTGTATCACATAAAAATCTTGTTGCACTTAAAGGGTCAATGCACTATCATTTTGCCTTACTTTCTTTTATAGAGTTTGACCAAGATGTCAAAGACCATCCATAAACAAAAGGGTAATGAAGATAGAAGCTTGTATCATTTTGGTTTGATCAAAATTTTAATTGAATTTGCATTGCAAAAGAGAGGAATAACATAGGAAGGATTTTTAATTGCCAATCAAATCAAAACCAAAGAAGATGAACAAGAGAAACAAGGAAGCACAAAATTTATGGTTGATGTTGATGAGAAAACCTCTGAATTTAGATCAAGCACTGTTGCTCAACCCAGTAGTAGTGTGAAAACAAGGAGAATGAGGCAAGAAGATGCCAAGAAAATTGCAAAAGACAAAATTTTCACTACTTACACAAGAAGATCAAGGAGGATAAAATGAAACAAAATACAAGATGATCAACCAGAGCAAGATATAAATACACCAATGGAAATTGAAAGCAGTGCTAATTCACAACCAGAACAAGATGCAGAAATGGAAACTGAATGTAACAAGGAAGAATGAAAAGAGCCTGTACCTTCAAACAAGAAACAAAGAAAGCTAAAGAAACAAATCAAAGAGTTAAAAGAGGAACTTATGGAAGAAAATATGTTAGAAAGAGTCATAAAGAAATAAAATGAAGTGTTAAGAGCCCAGAGCAAGAAGATTCAATAGAAAAATGAGAAATTGAAAAGGAAAGTCAAAGAACTCAAAACTGATCAAATTGAAATATGTAAATGGGCAACAAAATGGTACACGCAGAAAAAGACTCTCAAAGAAAAATACAAGAACATTAAGCATGAGTTTCAAGCCCAGAAGAATGTAGATGTATTTCTACAAGCAACAGAAGCAGAAGAAAAAGCAGAACATAAAGGGAGCACATCAGGTTAGCATGAGGACATGCTAAATCATTGAGTTTGGGGGAAATGTAGGTATTATTTTATGGCTATTTTTTTCTCATAAAATCCCATCATTATCCACCATTTTCTTCCATAAATCCCTTATATTTTATTGAAATTGATTAATATAGCATTATGATTGTTATTTTTACATTAAAATTAATTTATGGAATTTTTGTGTTAAAAATTGAAAATTTTCAAGAAAATTACAAGATGTGATAACTTCCTATAAATGGTTTATGTTCTGACACGTGGCATAGCAGGTAGATCAAAATGAAGGAAAAGGACATGATCTGTAATGTACACATATGGTGAAAAATCTATCCAGCATCAGATTTGAAATTCCTAAATATCTGGTCAACGGTGGTCAAACCCAGCTAGTTTAGCAGAAAAATCTGAGTCATAAATGAATGAGATTGATATTTTTCCTATGATTAGGAATTCCAAAATAATTCATTCTGTTTTGGAGATTAGTTAGGATTAGAAGGAACGAAAATAGCCTCTTTTTATTGTAATTTATGATAAATAAGTGAAATGAAGCATGCAATAGGCTAGTGATGCTAGTGATATTATTGGATGCAAGAGAAAACTTGAGACTATGTACGTGCTTCAGAACTCTGTTTTAATGTAACTCATTCCCAGATTTTAATTAGAGATAGAATCTTATCATTTATGGTGTTTTAAGTTAGCGTTTTATTCATTTGAAGTTTCCCAAGCATGCCTTCAAGTGTGGAAGGGCCCCCATGTGAAGCTGGTACATTTTTCTTTTACATTTTCATTAGATTTAATATTCAGATCTGATTTAGTATTTTGTTTAATTTTCACGCTTTAAGTTCAATGATTTTGATTAAGAGTGCTTATTATTTTATTCATCATTTTTATTTCATGGTTCATATTTATAATTGCAGAATTTGATTACTAAATTAATGAACAGTCCTTGTAAGAGGGTTTAGTTGAGTATTGAATTCAAAATCATTTCTGTGATCTCTGTTTTAATGAATTCGATTTTTAGTATGCTTTAGTGTGCTACTTTGAAAGAGTTTTTGTGAACCATAACCTTGTAAAATGATTGAAAACTCAGACAATTATTAGCACTCTGTTTTTAGAACAAAAGATCAGATTTAATTACATGAGTGTTTAAAGTGTGTGAGGAACCACATATCAATCTCTTGTAAAAAGAGTGCTGGAACTTACTACAATAAACATTCACTTAGGCAATTAGATCCTTTTAGGTATATAAAAATTAGACAAGTGCCTCTAATATTACCTACATTGGTTGACAATAAATTGAGCCTAATCTAGAACAGTAGATTGGTCTATACGTAAATTCTCAATAAATTCAAAATGGAAGATTGTAAACCCGTCCTTACTCTGATGGTAATAGGTTGCAAATTGAGCATAGAAAACTAATATAAGGATGTGGATCAGAGTTTGTATAGATCTATGATTGGTAGTCTTCTATATGTAAAATCCTCACGGCCAGATGTTATGCATGCAGATGGACAAGTAGCAAGATTCAAAGCAACACCAAAAGAATCACATATTATTGCCATCAAAAGAATTCTTCGATATCTAAAGGGCACAGAATAATATGGCTTGTGGTATCCCAAGGGTAATAATCTCATTATTAAAGCCTTTACAAATTTAGATTGGGCAGGAAGCATTGATGATCATAAGAGTACTAGTGGAGCAACATTCTATCTAGGTGGTGTCTCATATCATGGTTGAGAAAAAAGAAAACCTCATTCTCATTATCTACAATGGAAGTAGAATACATTGTAGCGGTATCATGTTGTACTCAAGTCCTTTGGATGAAACAAAATTTGCAAGATCTTCAAGTACAATTCAGTGAGCCTATTCCCATAATCTGTGACAACACTAGTGTCATCGGCATCTCCAAGAATCCTGTCACGCATTCAAAAACAAAACACTTTCCAATCAAATATCATTTTTTTAGAGAACAAGTCGCTGAAAATAATATCAAACTTGAGTATGTTGGTACAAAAGAACAAATCGTTGATATCTTCACTAAACCTTTACCTCGTGAAGCATTTTAATATCTTCGCCATAAGCTTGGGATTCTCCCAAGTTCTCATTAGATTTTTATTATTCATAATATAAAGGGGGAGTGGAAGTGTGTATAGGTCCGTAGGATGGTTGTGTGTCAAGGGGAGTTACCGTTTGCCATTGATGTCAAAGGGGGAGAGAATGTTGTAGGAAGAGGTGTCATGATCGTAGGGGGAGTACTTGTGTTGCCATCAATGCCAAAGGGGGAGATTGTTGATCAGCGGTTGTCATTGATGTCAACCCAAGCAGCACCAGGGGCTACCCCAATATTGCATGGGAATTTCTACCTACCAAATTACTATATTCTGTTTCAATAATTCTTTTTATGGTTTCTTCTTGTCGAGATGTTTCCATTGATATATGGCACGCCACATAATTCTTCACAGTTTGAAAGATATTCATGTTTGAAGTTTGTAACCCCAGTTAGAGGGCTGAAACCCCATGGGGTTGTGGCATGGGTCATTGAAAAGTCATAATTAATATTTTTTAAGCTCCTAAAATACCTCCCACGTTCACTTGTTGAAGCCCCTCTCAACCTAAGAATCTATATAAATTGTGATCCTCATATCCTCCTTATGCAAGGGATTTCACCATCTAAAATAGGTCATCGTGGAATTTTCGATCTAGATTTTTTTCTACGAAGGTTCAGAAGCTGAAATATTTTTGAGGTGAAGCCAAAATCCTGAGGAAGCTCCTATGAAAATTTTAGATCAAGGTGTGCAATATTTTCGGAGATATGATCTATGGAAGTCATTGTTTTTGCAGGCTCCTGAAATTCATCTCAAAGAACTGACATTGGGAAAATCTTCATAAATATCTCTCTAAGTATCAGATTGGAATTATGTAAAAAGTGGAAGATATTGCATGGAGTTTAGTTTTCTCTCTATTAATTTCAGAGCCGAATGAAGAAACAGTGACACGTGGCATGTCGTACAAGTTCGCTCTACTGAAATAGTCCATAATTAGGTCATTGTGAGAGATTGGGCATAACTCTCCCTTGAAGAATCCAAATTGGGTCAGACCTATGGCATTGAAAATATGACTTGAAGGACTACTACAAGACAAAAAATCAGATATTGGGGATCTGAAATAATAGAGATACACCAGATTCAATATCGAGCTCCTAGAAGACAAGAAAAAGCTATATCATTTGTTGTTAAGGGCTGCAAAGGACCAGACTTTCTAGGGAAGCAAAGAAAATCAAGGTGCAGTAGAGGGTAGCATGACAAGAGCAACAACCAAAATGAAAAATAGTAGCAAGAAGTTCATCACATGAAGTCTTCAAGTGGCCAGCACTGCATACAGTCACTGTAAAGGTATCATTGTACTAAGTCATTGTAAATACATTATTGTAGAAGTTGTTCTAGTGTCTATCTGCCAAGAGTTGAAGAGGCAGTGTCCGGAGGTCTAGGATCATCATTAGGTGGTTGTGTCATAGTTGGGGTTATGGTCTAGTTTGTCTTCTTCTTCTACATCATTCTATATCATTGTAAAGTGGAGCATTTTCCCTGGTATGGGAGTCTATTCTTCTTTTATTCTTCTATAGGGTGGTAGGGTGGTGCTTGGGTGAGTTGTAGCTCATTGGGTGTTGGGGCATCCATTCAGTTGACTACTGAATAATCTCAGGTGTTGGAGCGTCCATCCAGTGGGAGATGGAGAAGAATGCTTTTCTAGATTCTAGGAAGTTGGAGCTTTATTTTCAAGTGGAGTTGAATATTAAAGAATTATTAGAAAAGAATTAGGTGTTTTTTGTCCCGGAGTGGGTTTCCACCTTAAAAATTGTGTGCATTTTTGTTCCTTTTTTTTTCTACTATCATTGTACAAACACTGATAATAATTGAAGATTAACTAATGCTCTAATTGAAAGGAATATTGATTCACCCCCCTCTCAGTATTTCCAACATGGACAGTCCCTTGCGAAGTGTCCTACCTCTCCATGATTATAGTAGACCAATTGTGTTATAGGTCAATTTGGGCACCATTCCCAATGACCTGGTTAACTGGGCATCATCTCTAGGATCGATGATTAAGGGTCTATCATTCCCTATCATCTCAGTTGCTATATGCTCTAAGACAGAAAACAAGACAAATCAAGAAAGACTTTCATCAAGCAAGGATTTCCCTGGTTTGAAGGTTATTATTTAGCATATGAGAGCTCACCAACGCAGGCTCTAAGGGGCCTGAGTGCATTGCATATGTTGGCAATATGTTTCTTGTATCCTATTATATGATTGTCCTTGATGGCAACTCTCTCTGAAAAAGGATGCAGATAACGACTCAGAAAACCATCAACAGTTCTATACAAGCAGAATATAAGCTCTGGGAGAATCGCTGTGAATAAGGATGGAGTGTTAAATCATGTGTGAATAAGTTCGATGTATTCATACATCATGACAAACCTCTAAAGTTGGATGGTTCTGGTCTCTTCGCAATATGTGTTAAGTATGGATGAGTAACTCTGAGTAAAGGATTGGTGGATTCGATTTCTGTAAAAGCACGAGCTAACAAATCGGTAAAGGATGTAATTCTGTATGGTGAATTCGATAGGGTTAACCTGCTTGCTGAAGAATGCAATTGAATGGACACATGATCGCAGAGCATGTTTACTGGAATACATATACATACATATATATATGTATGTATGTATGTATGTATGTATGTATATACATATATATGTATGTATATACATATACATATATATATAACCTGAGATACATTAACATAATCGCGCTAAGGAAGAACAATTAAAACAGGGTTATGCCTTCATGGAGAAACGTAGTGATGACGGAATAAAGGCGGACGAAACCTTGAGCGAAGGAGAGGAACCACGAGCGGAATGAACAGTGAAGGGGGTTTCCGATTTTCATCGCACCGCTTTCGACGGGAAAGCGATATTCAAGAGGTTGGGAGCGATTCCATAGAATGAGCAACATGCGTCCCTGAACGAATCTACAAAACCGCCATCACTCGTGCCATCGCGTGTTAATGTCCAACCAAGGAAGCCGCACGATATAGTTGTGCGTCGTCGATCTGGAGGGGAGCCATCGAACAATGGCCGTATGAGGAAGGTGCACGATGGATAACCATGGTACGGTGCTAGTATGTGATTGGATCATTGATTATATATGTGGGCCCGGTTCTAAATTATATTAATTGGGACCTTTTAAACTAAGATTTGCGGGGTTAATAAAGGATGTTGAATATGTGAAGTTGGCGAAATATGAAACATGTGATGTAATGAACGTGGGTTAATATATGCGTTGATCTCACGAATACATAAACCAAGGGTAGATATATATATATGCCTAGGGGAGTTCATAACTAAAGGAGAAATTGGATTAATATCTCAATCTCAGATTGAGATATTAAAATGCCTTAGATTAATTAATTTCCATACCAAGAAAATAGAACAATGAGAAGTTGTTTGGGGCTTGGGTAGACCCTTCTAGATTATCTATTTGATCTCGTCCAGGAATACCATCAGTTGTTGAGTGGTTTTGACTCATGGTATTAATAAAGGCAAAAACTATATAAGGAGAAGAGGATCATAGTACAAGGTGTGCATGTGGAGGGGTTTTTAATGAATAAATCTCTTTAAGAGATATCTACATGATTGAAATCTGTTTCTGATAAATCTGAATCTATGATGCACCTATGGAGATGATGAAGGTTCAATATCTCTAGATCTAGAAATGATGAATCTCTAGGAAGATCTGAAAATAAATAATGAATACTTGACGCAAGTCTGATGAAGAAATTGAAGAAATTTGGTGGATCTGAGGGTTGAAGTCTTTAGCATGAAAGTGGAAGCTTTCTGCCAGTACAAGCTGGTCTTAAAATCAGGGGGTTGAAGCTCCCTTCCAGGAAAGGTTGGTAAACGAGATCAGGGGGTTGGAGCTCCCTTCCAGTAGTGATTGGAGAACGAGAGAAGGTTGTAGCCTTCTACAGGTGGGTGCCTGCGTGCTGGTATAAGTTTGCGTCGGCACAAAATTGTAAGAAGTTTTCTTTATAATAAATATTGAAGACAGAGACGACAGCAACGGTGGTTTTCTCCCAAATTGGGTTTCCACCTTAAATATTGGTGTTCATGTGTGTTTCTTATGTGTGATGGCTTATTCTGTTATTACTGCACATGCTTACTACTTACTAAACTTCTGATGAATGAATGATGCAATAATCTAAGTAAATAATTAAATGCATAATAAGATATTTGATAAAAAGTTTTCAGTCAGCTCTAAATACTGATTCACCCCCCCCCCCTCTCAGTATTTTTCCCAACAATTGGTATCAGAGCAGGTCCTTCTAAAAAGCTTAGCCGCTAGAAGGAAGATCAAACAAGATGAACAATCAAGAAGGAACAACATCTATCAGGTCTCTGATCTTTAGCGGAAAAAATTTAATCTTATGGAAAACAAGGATGAGATCCTATATTCAGTCTCTGGGATTAGATGTATGGGCTATAGTTGAAGGAGGATATCAATATCCAGTCGCAGTACCAACGGATCCAACAGAAAGAAAGAATTACGAAACAAATTCAAAAGCGGTCAATGCTCTATTGGAAAGTCTAACTGAATCAGAATTTGTCAAATTCATGCAGCTAAATACAGCAAAGGCAATATGGGACAAAATCATTCTAAGTTATGAAGGTGATGCAAAGGTAAAAAGTGCTAAACTCCAAACTCTCAGAATTCAATATGAGAACCTAAAAATGCATAATGAGGAGAGCATTGCCAATTTCTTTTTATGTCTTGATGATATTTTAAATCGTATGAGAAATCTGGGAGAAACAATAACCAAATCTACTTTGGTTGAGAAAGTTTTAAGATCACTAACGACAAAATTTGAGTTAAAAGTTTCTGCTCTTGAAGAAAAGCAGGATCTTCAAAATCTTACTGTGGTACAACTTCATGGCATACTAACTGCATATGAAATGAGAAGAGGAGGACCATCTGAAGTCAAAGAAGCCGTCTTTAGAGCTTCTACAGAAGGGAAAGAAGTACAAGAGACAGAAGGATCAGGGTATATCTCAGAAGAAGATGAGGTAAATTTTGTAAAGTAACTCCAACTTGGTACAGGACAGTTTAGAGGTAAGCTTCCTTTCAAATGTTTTTCTTGTGGAAGAGTTGGTCATTATGCTGCTAAGTGTCCTCATAAAGAAACACATGAAAAAGGAAAGGAATTAGCAAGAAGGAATAAGAATCGGTTTAGTACTAGAAAAAGTTACTATACTCATGAAGACAGTGATGGGTTATCAGACAGTGAGGAAGAATGTGAACAAGATCTTAGACTTATCATGGCATTTGAAAAAGAATCTAGAGAAGAAAAAGATACTTTTATGGGTGCTTTAGAGGACAATGATTTTCTTGATGAAATCAATCAACTCAAAATATGCTTAGAAGAAAGCAAATTATCCATAGAAACTCTGAAAAACTAGCTTGAAGAAAAGGAGAAACATAATGAGAAATTAGAATATGAAATAGTAAGTCTAAGAAAATAAATTGAGAAAGTAAAGACTTTGAATCTTAGATTTGCTAAAGGATCTGAAACCTTAGATGAGATTATCAAGGTACAACATTCTCCTCTTATAAAGATAGGTCTTGGATATATCAGAGAATATTCTCAGGCTTTAGAACCAAATTATCTAAAAGCAGCTACAACCAGCATACAACATTCTGCCACTCAACAAGGGAATAAAGAATCTTTACAGGTAAAGCATGACCATCTCAATTCAAAAAACACTAACAGGAATACCTTTCAAAGAAACACCAATCAACAGGTAAATTCGAGTAGAATATTTCATGATCGCAAAAATTTCTTTTGCAATGGACAATGTTTCTCATGTCACAATTTTGGTCATAAAGCTGTTCAATGTGTTGCATATAAAACCATCATGACAAGAGAAGCAAGAAAGAAAAGGATTGATATTGGAACAAAGAAGAATACATATAACAACTTTTATCCTCTTCAAAATGAAGTTGAATGTGCTTATTGCAATAACTTTGGCCATGAAGAATCTGAATGCAGGAGAAAAGTCTAGCCAAAAGAGCATTTTCCTTCAAGCTCCAAAGTATGGAAAAAGAAGGAATTACAGGTTGAAAATTGTGGCATAGCGTTATTTGTAGAAGGAGAAGAAAATCAATGGTACATTGATAGTGGATGCTTAAAACACATGACAGGTGACAAAAACAAACTTCTTGCATATAGTGCTCTAGAAAAGGAAAAGAATGTTACATTTGGAAATGATACTTCTGTTGTCATTAAGGGAAAAGGATCTATTTTTATAAAAGAAAAGGTGAAAGCTAATAATGTCATGTATGTGGATGGATTAAAGCATAACGTGTTAAGTGTAAGTCAAATGTGTGATCAAGGAACTGAAGTTGTCTTTAGTTCAAAAGAATGTGTGGTACGTGATCTTGATACAGGTAAAACAATTATAAAAGGAAACAGAACTCCAAGAAACCTGTATGTATTGAAGAACTGCAAAGAACAATGTTACTTGAGTAAATATTCAGAAAACTGGCTATGGCATAGAAGGTTGGGGCATCTGAGCTTCTCTCAAATCAACAAATCAAGCAGACTTAAAGTTGTTCGTGATCTTCCCAATATTACACTACCTGAAAGTATCATATGCAAATCTTGCCAATTCGGTAAGCAAACCAGAGTGCAATTTAATTCCAAGGAAGGTTCATCAAGTAAGCCTCTTGAGCTCATTCATACTGACATATGTGGACCTTTGAAGAAAAAGTCACCATGTGGTGAACAATACTATATCTTATTTATTGATGATTTCTCTAGAATGTGTTGGATTGGGTTGATTAAACACAAAGATGAAGCATTTGAGAAATTTCAGATCTTCAAAGCACTGGTTGAAAATGAATTAGATCTAAAAATTAAGTGTCTTAGATCTGATCGAGGAGGAGAATATACATCAGATGAATTCCTTGAATTTTGTGAACAACATGGCATAAAAAGACAGTTCTCTGTAGCTGGCACTCCACAACAAAATGGCGTAGCAGAAATAATGAATAGAACAGTCCAACAAATTTCTAGAGCTATGCTTGATGATTCCGGAACACCTGACACATTTTGGGGAGAAGAAGCACATACAGCGGTAAATATTCTTAACAGGGCACATGTTCGTGTAAATAGTGATAAAACTCCATATGAACTATGGTATGGTAATCCTCCCACTATGAAGCACTTTAGAGTTTTTGGGAGGAAATGCTTTATCAAAAATAATGATGAAAAAATTGGCAAGTTTGAACCCAGAGCAGATGAAGGAATATTTCTTGGTTACTCCTCTAGGAGTAGGGAATATAAATTTTACAATAAAAGAATTTGGAATATTGTTGAATGTATTTATGTTGTTATTGATGAGTCTCCTACAACTCCAAAAGAAGAAAAACAAACAACAGATGAAGACGATGATGACATATATCCTTCTACATCAAATAGGAATGATATAGACAGTGAACCCAATGAAGAACCCGAAGATGATTTATCTGAAAAAGCTCCATCCAGATATGTTCAAAATAATCATCCAGAATCTCAAATTTTGGGAGAAAAGGGATCAGGTGTACAAACAAGAAGGAATCTTGTGAGATCTTCTAGCTATCTGGCATTTCTATCCACTATTGAACCACAAAATTTCAATCAAGCCAACAAAGATGAATGTTGGATTCAAGCCATGAATGAAGAGCTTGATCAAATTGAAAAGAATCACACTTGGGAATTAGTACCAAGACCTCATGAAAAAAATGTCATTGGAACTAAATGGATATTCAAAAACAAGTTAAATGAGAATGGGGATGTTATAAGAAATAAAGCTAGACTTGTTTGCAAGGGGTATGCTCAACAAGAAGATATAGAATTTGAAGAAACTTTTGCTCATGTAGCTAGACTTGAAGCCATAAGAATGTTTCTTTCTTTTTCAAGCTTCCAACAAATCAAAGTTTATCAAATGGATGTTAAATCTGCTTTTCTCAATGGTGATCTAGAAGAAGAAGTTTATATAGAACAACCAGAAGGATTCATTTGGGAAATGATGAAAAACTTGTTTGTAGACTTAAAAAGGCTCTATATGGTCTCAAACAAGCTCCAAGGGCATGGTACTATCGTCTTGACAAATATCTTCATCAACAAGGATTTTCAAAGGGGTTTGCTGATAGCAACTTGTACACAAAAACTGAAAATGACAAACTGTTGATTGTGGTTGTATATGTCGATGATATCATTTTTGGAAGTAATAAAGAGTCTATGAGTCAGAAATTTGCTTCTGATATGCAGCAAGAATTTGAAATGTCTTTACTTGGGGAACTAACATTCTTTCTTGGCTTGCAAGTGCAACAAGCAACAGATGACATATTCTTATCAGAAGAAAAATATCTTAAGCAAATTCTGAAGAAGTACGGAATGGAAGAATGCAAACCAGTAAGTACACCAATGATAACTGGATGTAATCTCAGTTCTCATGATGATTCTCCCACAGTAAATCAACCAAAATACAGATCTATGATAGGAAGTCTACTTTATATCACTGGGACTAGACCAGGCATTATGCATGCAGTTGGGATTGTGGGAAGATTCCAAGCTAATCCAAAAAAGTCTCACCTTCAGGCTGTCAAAAGAATATTCAAATATCGGCAAGGAACTGAAGACTTTGGACTATGGTATCCAAAGAATGTTGATCTCACTCTTCATGCTTACACTGATGCAAATTGGGCTGGAAACGTTGATGATCAGAAAAGAACTAGTGGTGGAGCATTCTATATGGGGCCCCGGTTAGTATCTTAGTTTAGCAAGAAGCAAAGCTCTATTGCCTTATCTATAACAGAAGCAGAATATGTGGCTGCAGTATCATGTTGCACTCAACTTCTTTGGATGATGCAAACCTTACATGACATTCAAATCAAATGTTCACCTCCTATCTCCATTATGTGTGATAATACAAGTGCCATCAGTATCTCAAAGAATCCTGTTATGCATTCCAAGACCAAGCACATTCCCATCAAGTATCACTTCTTACGAGAAAAAGTGCTTGAACAAAAGGTGAAGTTGGAGTATGTTCCATCCAAAGAACAAGTTGTTGATATATTTACCAAACCTATACCCAGGGAAGCGTTCGAATATCTCAGACAAAAGTTGGGAGTAGTCTCTGCCATGCAAAAGATCAGATCTACTTAAATACATAATATTAAATGGGATATGCGGATTTCCTGTAGGATAGCCGCATATATACGCAAGTTTATACACAGAAAACCACATATGGGTATTTTCTGACAAAGTTTTTCTGGGTCAGCATTCTTCAGCACAGCTGCGGTGCTGATGAGTATCTCTGGATGCACAAGTTAAGGGGGAGCATTGGTCATGTGGAAAGGATGCATTGTTTGCATTCTAATGATTTGTTATAGTATGATCTCATGCTTGAGATTTTTTAATCTTGATTGTATAAGTCATTTATGTTATTATGCTTGAAAATGTAGCATGATCTCAGGGGGAGCATGATATTATCGGTACAAAGGATCTTGATCTACCCTTTGCCCTTGATGTCAAAGGGGGATAATGTTGCTGAATGTATCTCTGGTTATGGTTGCCATCAAGTCCAAAGGGGGAGATTGTTGGCAATATGTTTCTTGTATCCTATTATATGATTTTCCTTGATGGAAACTCTCTCTGATAAAGGATGCAGATAATGACTCAGAAAACCATCAGCAGTTCTATACAAGCAGAATATAAGCTCTGGGAGAATCACCGTGAATAAGGATGGAGTGTTAAATCATGTGTGAATAATTTCAGTGTATTCATACATCATGACAAACCTCTAAAGTTGGAGGGTTCTGGTCTCTTCGCAATATGTTTTAAGTATGGCTGAGTAAATCTGAGTAAAGGACTGATGGATTCGATTTCTGTAAAATCACGAGCTAGCAAATCGGTAAAGGATGTAATTATGTATGGTGAATTTGATAGGGTTAACCTGCTTGCTGAAGAATGCAATTGAATGGAAACATGATCACAGAGCATGTTTACTGGAATACATATATATATATATATATATATATATATATATATATATATATATATATATAACCTGAGATACATTAACATAATCGCGCAGAGGAAGAACAATTAAAACAGGGTTATGCCTTCATGGAGAAACGTAGTGATGACGGAATAAAGGTGGACGGAACCTTGAGCGAAGGAGAGGAACCACGAGCGGAATGAACAGTGAAGGGGGTTTCTGGTTTTCATCGCACTGCTTTCGACGAGCAAGTGGTATTCAATAGGTTGGGAGCAATTCCATAGAACGAGCGACATGCGTCCCTGAACGAATCTACAAAACCACCATCACTGCACGCCATCGCGCGTTAATGTCTGACCAAGGAAGCCGTGCGATATTGTTGTGCGCCATCGATCTAGAGGGGAGCCATCGGACGGTGGTCGTATGAGGAAGGTGCATGATGGATAACCACGGTACGGTGCGAGTATGTGATTGGATCATTGATTATATATGTGGGCCCGGTTCTAAATTATATTAATTGGGACCTTTTAGACTAAGATTTGCGGGGTTAGTAAAGGATGTTGAATATGTGAAGTTGGCGATATATGAAACATGTGATGTAATGAACATGGGTTAATATATGCGTTGATCTCACGAATACATAAACCAGGGGTCGATATATGTATATATGCCTAGGGGAGTTCATAACTAAAGGAGGAATTGTATTAATATCTCAATCTCAGATTGAGATATTAAAAAGCCTTATATTAATTAATTTCCAGACCAAGAAAATAGAACAATGAGAAGTTGTTTGGGGCTTGGGTAGATCCCGTTGGATTATCTATTTGATCTCGTCTAGGAATACCATCTGTTGTTGAGTGGTTTTGACTCATGGTATTAATAAAGGCAAAAAATATATAAGGAGAAGAGGATCATAGTACAAGGTGTGCATGTGGAGGGGTTGTTAATGAATAAATCTCTTTAAGAGATATCTGCATGATTGAACTCTGTTTCTGATAAATCTGAATCTATGATGCACCTATGGAGATGATGAAGGTTCAAGATCTCTAGATCTAGAAATGATGAATCTCTAGGAAGATCTGCAAAGAAATAATGAAGACCTAATGCAAGTCTGATGAAGAAATTGAAGAAATTTGGTGGATCTGAGGGTTGAAGTCTTCAGCATGAAAGTGGAAGCTTTCTGCCAGTACAAGCTGGTGTTAAAATCAGGGGGTCGAAGCTCCCTTCCAGAAAAGGTTGGTAAATGAGATCAGGGGGTTGGAGCTCCCTCCCAGTAGTGACTAGAGAACGAGAGAAGGTTGCAGCCTTCTACAGGTGGGTGCTTGCGTGCTGGTATAAGTCTGCGCCAGCACAAAATTGTAAGAAGTTTTCTTTATAATAAATATTGAAGACAGAGACGACAGCAGTGGTGGTTTTCTCGCAAATTGGGTTTCCACCTTAAATACTGGTGTTCATGTGTGTTTCTTATGTGTGATGGCTTATTCTGTTATTACTGCACATGCTTACTGCTTACTAAACTTCTGATGAATGAATGATGCAATAATCTAAGTAAAGAATTAAATGCATAATAAGATCTCTGATAAAAAGTTTTCAGTCAGCTCTAAATACTGATTCACCCCCCCCCCCTCTCAGTATTTTTCCCAACAACATATGCAGGTATCCCCATGCAAGGCTGCTCTGCAAAGCACTTCCCGACATTCACATGTGCATTGGTCACATTTGGAGCGAAATTCTCATTGTTCCAGAATCTCCACTTGGCCAGTGCCTTCTAGAAGAGTTCACATGTGTCAAGCTTCAGATCCAAGTGTCCATTTGACATCTACATGAATGGAAATATGTCTTGCCTATTTTTGGAAATCTATTGATTGCAAAACAACCTATATTTCATCTATAAATTAAACATAGATCTAAGTGTTTGAGAGGGAAGAATTTGAGTAGAGAAATGTTGGAGAATTTTTAATTGAGATCTTGGTTTGTAGAGCTATTTCTAGAGATATTTATGCTATGATGAGACTTGGAAACTATGCTAGAAGGTCACTTCAAAACAGTCACTAGGTTGGAACCTCTCCTTCTGTCATCAATAAAGAGTACTTCTTATTTTCCCTACATGCATCTATGTTAACTTTGATTTTCCATATTGTAAGATCTTCGTTGATGAATGTAGTTTATGCTTAACTGATTTAGCTAACTAGCTTGAATATATATATATATTATTGCATCTTCTGTTGTTTCAGTGTTCTTTCTTGCAGGAAGCATTTAGCCAACGAACCTCTTGAATTTGAAACTGTAGAAGAAGAAAAAAAAGGAGTCATTTCGAAGTGATTGAAACAAGTAAGCTTCCAATCCTCTCTGTGTATTTGTTCTGAGTTAGGAGAAATGGTAGTATAGTCTTTCACCTATTGCTCTAGACTAACACCTGTCTAGGGAAGCGTAATTTATCTGTAGATTACAATTCTGGCCCAAAAAATTGGCGACTCTGCTGACGAGAATTTCTCTTAGTTTTAGGTGTTTTAGTCACTGATTTTCTTTCTAAATCCACCTAGTAGCTGTTACACATAAAGATTAGACTTTCAGACCTTAATTTTCAAATTTAGTGAGCCAAATAGTAGCTTTTTCTTTGTTTACTGCACCCAACGCACCCTTAGTCAGGGCACAGTGCTTTGTAGAGCATTGTCTCCCTTCCCAACCGAGCACTGTCTCCCTTTGGAGACTGCATTGGCTCCTGAAAGGGACCAAATTCCCTTGAATCTGACTTTGTAACTTGCTTCAGTTATGTTTGCTGCTGTGTTTTGAAAAGTTTGATGCTCAATTGACCAGTGAATCTATATACTTCTTCCTCCTTTGGCTGAAAATTTGTTCAATGTTTGTTTAGAAAAGTTTTTCTTTATCATTGACAAGTTTATTTCAAAGTATTTTTTATGGTCACATTAAGAATCATTTTCTTTCGAAATAGGAAATTGTCATAAAATATTCATTTCCTTGATAGGATAAATTGTTGTTGAAATCCTTGTTTTTCCTTCAAAAGAGAAATTTTTGTTTGTATTCTTCATTTCTCGAAAGTAAAAATCATTTTGATTATTGATCTAGTGCACCTAGTTTCTTTTCTGCATTCATAACATTAAGGAAACTAAAAAGAAGAACTTTCATTTGCATGTAGGATTGTGTGTTTTTTGCAAAAGGAACATTAGGAAATCTGCATTAGTTTGTGATTCATTGATTTTTTTTTTTTTCATTGATTTGTTTGCTCACAAATTATTTGCTCTCTTTCCAACAAACTAGTGTTCTCTTCCCTTAGTAGCTAGGTTCTTCATTGAAAAAGCTAAAAGTGAAAGTTTGTTTATCATTCTTAGCTGCATTTTAGGAATTTTATATACATCATCATGGTGAACCTGAAAGGAAAATTGTTAATAAAGATCAACATAAAATAAATCTTAATTTACTTAACAATTCTTTGGAACATTAATGATAACATTTATAAGGTCTAGGCTAGAGACGTGTTCTGGCATCGTAAAACATAGCATCTATCGTTAACTTGTCTGTGATACATTCCGAGTGTGATACCTCAGTCCACATACGTAATTATATCGTAGCTCGTCCACGTACTCTCAGGTATATCGGGCAGTGTTACAGTATGATAAGTATAAAGGGGTGCTCTCACTGTGCAGTTTCACATCAGACAGTGGTAATACGGACTTGGGCCTCCACGTACCTTTGGGTATATTTTGGACAACTTTTAGGAGTTATCCATCCATAGTGAACCAATTCAGCTGCCCTGAAATTTTGATACACTGAACACAAAATTCGGGGAGATTACCTACTCGTACTTCTTGTTTCGCCAGGAGGTATTCTCCAATTCATAGTTTCTTGGTAAACCTTTTTGCCTAGCATTACCCTCTTTTTGTTTATTTGTTTTTCGATAAAACAAATCAATAATCATGGAAGAACAAAATCCTTTCCCCCTTTGTTCGCGTAGACATCGCTCTACCGAAACCAGTACCATCAGTACCTCTGGTGAAGCATCATCTTCCCATATAACAGAGTTGGCACAATTTGTTTCTACAAATCTTGATTTTTATACTGTTGTCAAGACAAAGTATTCATAGCTACCCGTGGTCACAATCCATCTAATCTGTGAGACCATACCTCCCGAACCCAACGTTGTTCAGCTGGAAGTTGATCTGGATCCCATTGTGCTTTAAGGGGAAGCTGTTATTGGTAAAACTGGACATCATCCCCAGGACCATTGAAATAGGGTCTATCATCCCCTTATATTTTAGTTTCTATATTCCATAAGTGGAGAAAATATTGATCCCAAAGTCGAACAACTGGAAGTTGTTTCTATATTGGTCATTCCACAATTTATTGTAGCCATTGAGTCTCCCATATCACACAGTCAACCACCTGAAACATACTTCGAGCCAGACGGTGAAGTTCTTCCACCTGGTTTGATTTCTATTGAAGAAATATCATAAGACGAGACACCTTTAACTCCAACTCATTTTCAGTAGGAGCTTTACCCGTACAAGTCTTTTCCTCAATCACCTTCCTCTGCTTTTGTTGATCTTGTTTCACTTCGAGTTCCCGTAGATTATATAGAGTATACATTGGGTCATTTGACCATGGCTGATATAACATCCCAGACTGAAACATCTATTTCAGCTACGACAACATCTACTGTTGCTTCATTTTCGATGTTTTGTCCATTGAATTCACCAATGTCATCATCTGGAATCCTATCTGGTTCCTCTCCTTGGTGGCTGGTGATACCACATATGTTACCCTTAGACATTCCTAAATTCAATGAAAACCTTGGAGAAGACCCGTCAATGCATGTTATAACTTATCATTTGTGGTATTCATCAAAATCCTTAAATGATGACTCTATTAGACTACATCTTTTCCAACACACACTCACTAGTCCAAGTGCACTATGAGGATGGTTCTCTTCTCTTATGTCAACCTCACTAAAAAATGAAATAGGTGACGAGGATGGTTCTTTTCCTGTGTCAACCTCGTTAAAAAATGAAACAGGTGTTGAGGATAGTTCTTTTCATGTGTCAACCTCGATAAATGAAACAGGTTCCCATGAGGATGGTTCTTTTTCTGTGTCAACCTCGTTAAAAAATGAAACAGAGTTATAAGGAAAGTTCTTTTTTCTTGTGTCAACCTTGTTAAAAAATGAAACAAGTGCCTTTTAGGAAAGTTCTTTTATTGTGTCACCCTTGTTAAAAAATGAAACAAATCCTCTCCTAATTAAGACGATTCTTCCATTTGATCTCGTAAATGAACCTTCATTCCATCCAACTATTAGTAATCTACTTAGATGAATGAAATGAAGCTTGGGGGGCAACTACTCTTGTAGGGGGAATTCGACATGTGCTCTTGCATGGGGCATTCAAAATATTCTTACTAATTTCACGCAATCAACTGCTGAAGTTCAGGGGAAAAATCAGGTTCAGAGCTCCAAAATAAAAATGGTAACTATGGAATGGTAAAAATGAATAGTGACATTATTTTATATAGTAATTTAATTGTTTTCAAGTTAAATTTATTGTTGTGACTATAGTTTTTTATGTTTTTATCATGAAACATGTATTTTTAATCCATTTGATGTTGTTCTGAACAGGAAATACAACTGATGAACAGATTAGTCGTGCAGATTTATTTCAAAGAATGACTTGACCACAAAGCATACTTTTTCTCCTTATTTTTCGAGCTTTGTTAAAAATGAAAAAGGATTTGAAGTGCACTTTTATCTCTTTTTCGAGCTTCGATAACAGTTAAAAGGGAACCCCTGGAGTCTTCTTTCAGCTCTTTTTAGACTCCGATAATGTGAAAATATTTCCAAGCAGTTGTCATTTCGAGCTCGTTAAAGTAAATGAATTGATATCTACTCAGTATAAGTTTAACCCTTTTCCAGAGTGAGATGGATTATTTACAAAAAAGGAATACCTTGGTTAAACATGACCAAAGAGTTTCTATCAGATATTATTTTAAACTTTTTCGAATCTGAGTAACAAAATTACGAAAAATTGCTTTTGGAGTTCTCTTTCGTCCTCTTTTTTAGACTCTCTAAATATGAAAAAGGACTGGGCTATCACTGTCATTAAGCTCGTTAAAACATAAAATAGCGATGGGCTTGTCAATCATGGCAAGAATTGAGTTTCATTCATCACTAGACTCGTTAAATTATTAAATAGAGATACTTTATTCACCCGAAGGGTTGAATTATAGATCAATCAAATGTTATCCTCCTCAAGCTTGTTAAAAAAATAAAGAGGTACTGGTCAACAAATGACCGGGGAAAATTTGGGAAAAGAAAGTAAAGTTTCTTTTTGGTAGCAAGTCGCTCTTGAACATGACACTTCTTTCACTCCATGTCTGTGACTGTTTGGGTTGGGTAATCATCTTGATGGTTCATTCACACCTATCGTTCATCATACCTTCACTTCGGTTTGGGTCAATGCTGCCAACTCAGCATAGTGTTGCCGATATGTTCAACAGAAGTCATCTAATGATTAAAAACTCATCCATATGCAATACTCGTAAGCCTTCATTTTCATGACCGTCATCCCTGAAAATTGCTATATCAAGTCATACCCTTGTCTCCGAAATCGGTAACTCCTGTTTTTCAATAAGGTGACCTCCTGTCGACAAAAAATCAATATCCAAGAAGTTCACTTAGAAACATCAGATTCTAGTACCATGAGGCTTGTTACAGCATCGACAAGATCCTCGCTTCCGAACTTTTGACCGAAAGATTTTGTTTCGCGTTCGACATCAAATCATCTATTCGCGCCTTACAAAATGTACTTGAGGGCCATTTTCATTAATGGTGTTTCTCTCACATTTTTTAACAGCTCACATCATTGGATGGTAATCAAATGATGTCTTTCCATGTTCGATGAAAAATCATATATTCGCATGGCTAGACTTGTACCTGAATGATCGAGTGAATGAGATAAGAAGATCTCGGATCTAGTTTCATCCATCTGGGCTGCGATTTTAGGATTGTTGTACACATCATTTGTATGGTGACCTTACATATAGATTGTCATCCAAACATCGGCCTATATCTATAGGCGTGTCTGCATATGGGCAACATTCCAATGTAGACGACTTTCTGAATTATGTACATGTTATTAGATTGTTTTATGTGTTGACTATGGGAATTCCTACCCTCAGCAATTATGATCAATAGAGGATATATCATGATTAAATGTATTGTAATATTGATGTAGGTGACCATTCCGCTTGTTTCCAAGCTCATCACAGTGTAAAGCATCTCAATCAAATGTTCTTATTATTTGGATCTCATGCTTTAGGGGGCAATTGTTATAAGTCAATTTGGGTACCATTCTCAATGACCTGGTTAACTGGGCATCATCTACAGGACTGATGATTAAGGTTCTATCATTCCCTATCATCTCAGTTTCTATCTTCTCTAAGACAGAAAACAAGACAAATCAAGCAAGACTTTCATCAAGCAAGGATTTCCATGGTTTGAAGGTTATTATTTAGCATATGAGAGCTCACCAGCGCAGGCTCTAAGGGGCATATGTGCATTGCATATGTAGGTAGCCCCATGCAAGGCTACTTTGCAAAGCACTTCCTGACATTCATAGGTGCGTTGGTCACATTGGGAGTGAAATTCTCATTGTTTCAGAATCTCCACTTGGCCAGTGCCTTCTAGAAGATTTCACGTGTCAAGCTTCGGATTCAAGTGTCCATTTGACATCTACATGAATGGAAACATGCATTTCCTATTTTTGGAAAGATATTGATTGTAAAAAAACCTACAGTTCATCTATAAATTGAACACAGATCTAAGTGTTTGAGAGGGAAGAATTTGAGTAGAGAAACACTGGAGAATTTTCAATTGAGAGCTTGGTTTGTAGAGCTACTGCTGGAGAGGTTTATGTTGTGATGAGACTTGGAAAATATGCTGGAAGGTCACTTAAAATCAGTCACTAGGTTGTAACCTCTCCTTCTATCATCAATAAAGAGTACTTCTTGTTTTCCCTACATGCATCTATGTTAACTTTGATTTTCCATATTGTAAGATCTTGGTTGATGAATGTAGTTTATGCTTAACTGATTTAGCTAACTAGCTTGAATAGATATCTATATTATTTCATCTTCTATTGTTTCAGTGTTCTTTCTTGCAGGAAGCATTTAGCTAACAAACCGCTTGAATTTGAAGCTGTAGCAGAAGCGACAAAAGGAGTCATTTGGAAGCAACTGAAATAAGTAAGAATCCAATCCTCTATGTGTATCTGTTTTGAGTTAGGAGAAATGTTAGTATAGTCTTTCACCTGTTGTTCTAGACTAACACCTATCTAGGGAAGTGTAATTTATCTGTAGATTACAATTCTGGCCCAACAAATTATCCTCTTCCCCAACCTGCGCTTCCACCTCTCCGCCCCCCCCCCCCCCATCCTCTCGCAGGGGAGCCTCCTCGTCTAGAGGTAGATAATGGTGATGAAGGGTCAGCCTGCACACTGTAAAATTTTCCTCTATCTATCATTAAATCATATGCCCGGCAGTTGTGCTTGTCATGTCCCACAGATGAGCAGAATCTGCACCACTGTTGCTTCAATTCTGGGACATAGGTACCAAGTCAAGGGCAGTGGTTGGTTTCATGTAATCCAACTACTTGGCAGTCAGTGCACCATAAGTTGGGGGTGCTTGGTCCCACATCTTCTTTGGGGCATAATGGGTTGGGCCCCCCAACCTACAGGTAGTCTAACAACAGAGGGGACTGATCCTTGGTGTGGCCCGACACCCTGCACCTTATGCACAAAATGTCTAAGATAACTTATTTTTCCCACTCCTTTTGTAAATTATGGATTTATAGGTGAATTTCCTCCAATTGGCCCTGGTTCTATTGCACCCCAAATTGGGTATCATCCCTTGGTGCAACTTCTAACTTCATGGAAACTTCTAGGGATTTTTCTTGCATATCAATTGTTTGCTGACCCATAGGCCTGTGCAGGTGTGGTAATAGCATGGAAATGAACCATTCCTTGTGTTTTCTATCCTCATAATTAAATTCTCTATCCATGATAACTTTCTTCAGCCATTGATTAGCCTCTCATACATACGTTGTAGGTCCCTGTTTAAAATATTTCAAGTCAATCACAAGTTGAGCGTAGGACTTAGGCTTTTGGAACTATTTTTTTAAGGCATCCTTAATCTCTTGTATTGATGGAGCCGCATGCTGGACAACGTATCCCATGAACAAATCCAATCCCATTCCTTCAAAATCCATGGATAACTGTGCCCTTTTTATAACATTGCTAGCAACATTCTACACAGTCCATACCGATTCCTCTACGAACCAAAATTGGTCCATTTCCTCTTCCCCCACACCCTTAAACATGGGTAGCTTCATGTGTGTAGCCATGTCGTCTTTAGATGGTGGAAGAGGGGTAGGAGAGTTCTTTCTCCTACTCTGGGTTGACGATGGTGTAACTGGGGGACTAGTTTCTGCATGCGTAGGCAGCTCTCTTAAGGGACTATAGGCGAATTTGTCCCCTTCTCGATTGATTCTGTAGTATTTACCACTTCATGTCATACTTTCGCTCTGATCGGAGGTGATTCACTCGGTGTGACTGCAAATAATACCCTTTTCGCATAATAACATCTGAATAAGTAACAACAATGTTTGCAAGAACTTACATTGTAATCCTTTGAAGAACCTCCGCTCAGCTTCTGAATAAGATACTAATTGATCAATTGTGAATTTTGTTACAAATCCTCCCAGCACACTATCCACCCAGTGATCTATAGTCCGGGTAAATGTGTTATCAGCCTTCTCCAACTGTTGGATTGATTCAGGAGTCCACTGCGTAACTTGATCGTCTTTCCAACAAGTCTGGAATTCTACTAACCTTGCTAGCCACTCTTGTAGCTCATGCGCAAAAGTTACAAAGAAATTCCGTATACCTCTGTAAAGATATACTTGTTCTTCCACTTTTCTGTAGTCATCTTTGTGCTGCGATTCTCTTTTATGGAAATTCCCTGAATATGTTTTTCGAACCAATCTTCAAGCACAGGCTTCTCAGGCTGCAAATGACCTCGTGGCATTACCCGATCTTTCTCTCAAAATGCTCCCGGTCCCAACAGCAGAACCATTTTTTGGTTTGAGGGGTCCTAACCAGGTTCAGATTTTAGGTTTTCTAACAAACCCCTTTACTACTAGCCCTTTCGGCAATGACCTACTTGCGCAGGCCAAGGTCTCACCCGAATTATTATGGGAGGGTGCTAGAACCAGGTTTCGCACCGTGAGGGAAAGAGGGTTAATTGAAGCAGCCCTATTGAGACCTATCAGGTTCGCACAAAAGCAATCCTATTGCAGGGCCTTTAACAGTATAGAAGAGAAGCGCATAACCCCATAGACAACATGTAAACATAAACAAAGCAACTACTATTAAGAAGATCTCAGTAATACCTTCACATCCATGTGCGCATCAATAATTATCATAACAAAATTTCCATAATAACACAACCATAGCTAATTCATATAACAAAGAGATACTCCAACAGATTTCACATTCATTAACATTCAAAAACCCAATTATAGACCTAAGTCACAACCTGCGCACATAACCAACTAGGTCCACACACACCAGGACTGAGGATCTTCGCGCACACAGCCAGCAGGAGTCCTTACCCATTACCGCCAAAAACAGATCTTAATAGTTCACAATTAGCCTCAATCGTACTTAGTCTCCATCTAGACTCAATCTATCCATATATTTATATCATCATAGCTTGCGCTATCATGTGGTCCACAAACTGTGGTTTGCAGACTCTTGGTCTACCCTTTGACCCGTTACAATACATTGGGGGCTTTGAACCGCCCCAAAGCCCCTGTGCTAGACTAATTACTACAAAATTTATATAAAAAACTTAGCTAGGGGGGCCCATTCCAACACCCGTTGGTTGAAACCACTGCCTTACCTGCCATTCATGTCATGCCACATGGTTATGTTGTTGTCCAATCAAATTAATTTCCGCTCTTCCATAACCGTTAGCGAATTAAATTTAATTTCTAACCGTTAGGCTAACGTACCCACACCATTTTCAACGGGAATTAAACCAATTTTCCATATATTCATCACTAATCACCTGTTTTAAAATTTTATTCTTCTATTCTCTCTACTCTGCACATGATTACAAATTCGCAATTATCAATAGAACTCTAGAAATAAAACTTACCATTGTTTAAATATATCCTTTGCAGCTGTTGATATTCTTCTAATATACAAAGCTTTTCCTCAGTCTCGGCCTCTGCTTTTTATTAGAAATTTTTCCTTTCACCATTTCAAACAGAGCCAATCATTCCTCCAAAGAAAAAAGGACTAGAAGAACCAGTAAGTCTACTACTACACCCTCCAATTCACTTTCATCACATACCATTAGTAGACAAAGACCATAAGATCCATGAAACCCTTTGTGAACTTGAGTTATTTGAAATGCATTGTTGGTTAGAGGATAAATTCTTAGATAACTTTGATGATATAGGACTTTGGGATTCCAACCTTCCACATTATATATTTCCTCACACCCATAGTGCTCCAGAATTTGTTAGAAAATTCCAAGCCTGGTATATGCCCAGCCAAAAAGCTATTATCGCTCCTATAGGAGAGATTTTAGTGACCATCACTGCCCAAACCATTGAACAAATGATGCAAGCCCCAATAAGAAATAATTTCACACCATTTTCCCAAGAAGCATTGATTGAAATATATAAGAAGTTAGATTTTGTAAAAATAACTCAAACTCTTGAGATTTTTATGACTTAAAATGATCCATTACCCAAGAATAAACCTCCATTTCCATCATCCATTTTCCCTAAAAGATCCAAACAAATCATCACAGTCATTTCCTACCTTCTTGGTTATTATTAAGACCAATGGGTAGATGAAGCCATCATATGATTCATGTCAATTTTCTCCACAGATTCCAAACCCTCCATCATATTCAACTTCAGGCAATTCATTGCAGATTCTATCCATGAACAACTTGTTAAATTCCCAACTAAAGAGGATTTCAAATATGCCTTTGTGTTAGTTAATTTGTTCTTATATTCTCAGGGAGACAAATTCAATTTTTCCTTACATAAATTGGATGAAGAGGGAAATCAAAAATCAATTACTTTCTAGACTTCATTAGTGATGAAGGAACAAAAAAAGTATTCATATAATAAATTTTTTGAATTGTTTCTTCATCCAGCACTCAGTTTATTTAATAACACTACTAAGCCCAAGATCAGTGAAGAAATCAGAAAGGTATTGTAGTTGTCAGATCAATCCAGAACAGGGGATTGGTATCTTTATCAAAAATACACATAACTCAGTGTCCATGGCTATGAGCTTCCTTATTATAAGTTGCCAAAACTTTCTCCCCATGAATATTTTTTCGTTAGAGTACATCAGACAAATTCTTAATTCCGATTAAGTTCATTTTGTGTTTGTTAAAAATAAATCACTATTGAAAATCAAAACATAGATAGGACCTTTAATCTGTAATAGCAGGACAACAGGGGAGGAAGTAGATAAATTGTTGAAAAAGATGCAGATAACCTCAATTTCACATGGTCTTATGATCCAGTTGGTGTAATTTCTAAACTAAGGGTGGAGAACAAATCTACACCATATTTTCATACACCTAGACCAGAGATTGAGAAATATATGATGTAATGTTCCTTTTTAGAAACATTATCAATCGACAAAGCAAATCTATTCCAGAGATAGAATGCAGGGGAATTTACTGTATTTGTCACCTTTGAACAAAGGATGAACTCCAGAGGCTACCTGGCCTATAGCAGACTCTGTCTATAGTGTGATTGTCAAAGGACAATATCCCTAATTGCGAAATACAACAAGATTGGGAATCTCCCAATATTGCAGCTACAACAATAATAAATACATCAAATGGAAATATCAATGACTCAGGAACACATAAAATGATGAAGAATACAATTTCCATCATATATTATGACATAGTAGCAATAAGTATACAAATCTTGAGGAAGAATGATCACTCAAACAAAGCACTAGAAGTCTCAAGAAACCTGTACATGTAAACATGAAATACATAGCTGCATAAATAAATCCCTAGGCCATGGTTGTACAGTTTATAGAGGAAATGCTGCATAAAATGTAATAATACAATGATATATCAATATGAGGCTCAAATAAAGTGGGGGGTCATGATATCAACCCCTGAAAATACAATACATCAATCCTCTAAAAGGATTGGCTGAAATCTATACAAAAATGACATTTTGCAGAAATGTTGGAGTTGCTGGGTAGCAGCAACTCAAGAACTGGAAATACATGGAGAAGGCTGAAATGGCTGCAACAAATGAAGAATACTCCTCCAATAGAAATCTGAAGTGAAAGGCTGATCCTTTCACACAAGACTTCTCCTCCAAGTGACTATCAATCCCTCACAGCAAATCTCCTCTCTGAATAACGTTGTCTATTGAAGGGACTGTGCTGCTAATGATGGAATGTGGTTGGCTTGATGCAAAATATGGTGGGATATTCTCAAGAACCACCATTTCGGATCCTCCAATGAATATAACCTCTCTCCACTGAAAAACAAGCTCCGGATGGTGTATGGAAACCTCCCCAGCAACACCCAGCAACATTACACAATCTCTGCTGCAGAAACTGCGCTGATGTAGATGACTGAAGCTATGGCATGAATGCCTGAATATGGGTAATGGAGTGCAATCCTTCATGAGCTACTCAATAAGGAGATGAATTCCTAAACAAGACTCCCTCGTGCCCAGTAGGCACTGCAGCTCTGCTGAACAACAAGAGGTAGCAACAAGTCTCTAAGACTTGGATGTAAAGTGATCCAAAGATGTCTTCCATGGCTTCCTTTCTCCTCTTTTAAATAAGTGAACCTTCCCTCCATGGGCCCTACTTCGAATAAGGGTTTCCTCCATCTATAATATTGCCTCCTACATTGTCCCACATAGTGCTTTCCAACTCATGCCAACGCAGTTTGACTTAGTCAACCTTAGCCAAGCATGTATGCAAAAACCTCCTTTCACACATGGAGGTGTGAAATCCAGCTCCAATATGATCCCCTTTCATATTTAGAGGATTTTTATTCTCTAATCATGCAAATAATGGGTCCCCTACCCATTCTATTCATCTCCTATCAAAAATTAATGTTCCATAAAAATTTGGAACATTTCATTCCTCCCCTATCAAAATATTGCTTGCCCTCAAGAAATTGAAAGGATGAACTGAGTTTCTTTCTGACCTTCTTCCTGTAGCATCCTTATGTGATGATATCCTCAAGGAAAAGGATGCCATATCAGCAATCAAGTCTCCAAACTGTCCCTCCAACAAATGTAATCTAGCCTTGGGGTGAACATTCCCAAATAGCTGTCATGTAGAAACAATATCCATGAAGGAACAGAGAGTTGTCCAAGGGCCTCCTTGGGGCATGAGGTCTGATATATAATGGGAATAATCATCCCCACGTGAATCTCTCATCCCAAGCCATCCATAATAAAAATAAGCTGCCTCCCAACAAGGCAACTCATGGAAAAATCTCCCTCCACCTTGAGCTCCGGAAATGAAGGTGGGCTGAAATCTAATCATGGAAAGCACTATAACTTGCCCATGTTGTCCACTTCCCCACTTATGACAAGTGTGGAGTGTATGTTGATCCTGGGCTGCAAAAATATTGCCCTCAAGTGGAAAAATGAGGAGCAATCCTCCAAAGATCTTCCCTCCATCAATGATAATATGGCTGGCCCAAGACATGTCATCTATGATGAATAGGACAAAATCATCATAGAATGCCCCCATGAAATTTTTGCTGCAGGTTATACCATGTGCAGAAAATGCAAACAATGTACCATAGGTTACAATGCAATCTCACCCACTGTAGCTGCAGAAAAGAGCATGGCAAGCATTGCACAGAAAATATCACCCCTACTACTGAATAGTGAATAGATGAGTGAATCAGAAATACACAATCAAATACATGCCAATATACATACAATGGATGGATATCATCATCAGAATCATGGTCTACCTCCAAAGGAAGCAAATAAGTGGCTGTGGTGACCATGTCTCTCCTCATGTTCCCATTAGAACATGCCATGCATAAACTGTGGGAATCGCCTTCCCTCAAGGACACACCAACCTCATGTGTCAATCTTTTGATCATGCTTCCAATAATGTGGACAATATCAGCAAATGGAAACATGCTCCTCATCAAAAATAGAGGAAGTATTGATGGTTTTACATGATGCTTGATGATGCCAACAGTCTCCCAAGCAGCAACAACACAGTTTTCAAACTGCTGCTTCAGAAATGTATATGGAAAAATGTTTCTTAATACATGGTCAAGTATATGAGTTGGCGGAACATACATGTAGTGAGAAAAACTTTTCCCAAGGCCACATAAAATATGGTTGTCTCCATCATACAAATTGGCCCAAATTTTATCCATGGAGCAATCTGAAAAGCTTGCCCTCTTGTAGAGCCATGCACTGCAAAATAATGGTAAGATTACATAATTCAGCCAATGTAAAAATAGATTTCTTACCATATACTAGGAGTAATATGATGTATGGATCCATGAATGAACCCTCCATAGTTGTTTGGCATGCTCCCATGAAGAGGAATGAACTAGGTGCTGCAAGAAGAACCTTCTTCTCGTGCTTGGGTATCCAATCAAGAAGAATGTAGCATAGGAATATATGAATCCATCCACTACCTCATCCATCTCACCTCCTCTTTGTCCATCAAGTGCAAAAAATATGAAATGATCCTGGGACCTATGGGTTATGGATCCACCACACTTTCGCTGGGCACACTTCATCCATATATCATTGGTCCAAAGGGACAACGCTGTTGGCCTATACCCATAAGCTCTCATCAATACCAAGCTCCATTCTTTGACGTGCTCCTTATCAAAGATATATCTCATAATTCTGCAATATATAAGAAGTCCCTTCCAAGGTGTAAGTACCTCTCTATCATCAAAGACCAAGGAGATAATTACATCTCCTCCTTCTGCAACATCATGCAAAGTATGAGAGCAATTCTGCCCTTGCTCTCTCAAGCAAAGCAACAAAGTATTTTTCTGCTCTCCCATACTTCCATCATACAACCCATGTGATGAAGACAAAATTAATGATATGAGCATCACATCAACATCATGCATCCATACTCTAAGTTTCTCAATGATGTAAGTATTTGTCCATCTTTCCCATTCCTTTGGTACTCCTCCCATGAGGGCTACCATCAGTTCTTGCTCTTTTCATTTCATGAGAGTTTGAAATGCAGCTCCTTAGAGACCCCTTAAGAAAGGCCTCTCTCCCATGACTATGTTGTACCTATGAAGATCCACATGTGATGGAAGTGATTTCTCCTCTCCACCCATGTTCAATAGCGCTGCTGGTTCCTCTAATGATGTAGCAGCTGTCTCCTCCTTCGGTTCACAAATTGTTTCATGATTCTTCATGGAGGTGTCATGGCTTGTTTCATCCTCCCATGGTTCCCATCCCAACCTCAAGGGTTGAATGAGACTCATAAATAGTGCATGAGGATGAGGGTTCATCTCCTCCTGGAACCCTTTGCACAGTGCAGTGCAATCATGAGGCCCTAACGTGGCCATGTGATTTGATCCTTGGACCTCTTCATAAGAAATTCCACCAACCTTAAGATCATTTGCTGAAATATAAAGTGGAACTTTTCTCATACCTTGGTGGATCTTGGGACCTTCTTGTGTGGCTACAATGGATTTTTCATCCATAGATATTGAAGGCTGCTCCTTCAAAGCTATAGCAGCGTTGGTGCAATCCTCCTCCCATGGTGTGGTGAGCTTCTCTTCCTTGGTTCTTTCTCCATCAAAGGTTTGGATCAACCTTTGAGAAAAATCTGAAAAATAACTCACCCTTGAATGGACCAAGGGTTTGAACCACCAAATAGAGGTTTTCTACTCCATGTACAGTGCTGCCATCACCACTGCTTCTTTCTCTGCCACAGGATGCAACAATAAAATTGCCTACAGCTTCTTCTCCCAAGCTCTAGCTGAAGTAACCCCATCAAATGTAGACAATAGAAGCCTATTGCCTCTGATTTCTCCTTTCCCATAGGGAATTATTTTCTCCATCTGCTGAATAGACCGTGAGAATGTTGTAGCTCTCCTGCATGCTTCAGAATGGAGGTTATAGTCACCTAAACAGTTGATTAAGATCTGGAAATCCAAGCATCTACCATGCTGGTCTTCAAGAGAATAGGAAGTGCATGGACCTTCCTCTTCTCCCCTTTTCTTCTCCTTCTCCTCGGGGAGGCTCTTTTTCATTTCAAAATTAGATGAGATCAGTCTCATCTTCATCATCATTCTCCTTTGAAATCAAACTCACAGGCTGTGCTAGTTCGATGCTCTAATACCACTGTAATGTTCCTTTTTCAGAATCATTGTCAATCGACAAAGCAAATCTATTCCAGAGATAGATTGCAGGGGAATTTACTAGATTTGTAACCTTTGAAAAAAGGATGAGCTCCAGAGGCTACCTAGACCACTAGTAAACTCTGTCTATAGAGTGATTATCAAAGGACAATATCCCCAATTGGGAAATACAACAAGACTGGGAATCTCCCAATATTGTAGCTACAACAATAAAAAATACATCAAATGGAAATAGCAGTGACTCATGAACACATAAAATGCTGAAGAATCCAATGGCCATCATATATTATGACATAGCAGCAATAAGTATACAAATATTGAGGAAGAATAATCACTCAAGCAAAGCACTAGAAGTCTCAAGAAACCTGTACATGTAAACATGAAATAGATAGCTGCATAAATAAATCCCTAGGCCATGACTGCATAGTTTATAGAGGAAATGCTACATAAAATTTAATAATACAAGAATATAGAAATATGAGGCTCAAATGATGGGGGGGAGCATGATCTCAACCCCTAAAAATACAATACATCAATCCTCTAAAAGGATTGGCTGAAATCTATACAAAAATGGCATTTTGCAGAAATGCCAGAGTTGCTGGGAAGCAACAACTCAAGAACTAGAAATACATGGAGAAGGTTGAAATGGCTGCAAAAAATGAAGAATCCTACTCCAATAGAAATCTGAAGTGAAAGGCTAATCCTTTCACCCAAGACTTCTCCTCCAAGTGACTATCAATCCCTCACAACAAATCTCCTCTCTGAATAACGTTGTCTACTGAAGGGACTGCAGTGCTAATGATGGAATGTGGTTGGCCTGATGCCAAATATTGTGGGATATGCTGAAGAACCACCATTTCTGATCCTTCAATTAATAGAACCTCTCTCCACTGAAAAAAAAGCTCTGAATGGTGTATGGAAACCTCCCCGGCAACACCCAGCAACAATGCACAATCTCTACTACAGAAACTGCATTGATGTAGATGACTGAAGCTATGGCCTGAATGCCTAAAAATTGGGAATGGAGTGCAATCCTTCATGAGCTACTCAAGAAGGAGAGGAATTCCTAAACAGGACTCCCT
Source organism: Pinus albicaulis (assembly GCA_034641835.2). Classification (NCBI taxonomy): domain Eukaryota; kingdom Viridiplantae; phylum Streptophyta; class Pinopsida; order Pinales; family Pinaceae; genus Pinus; species Pinus albicaulis. The sequence continues at coordinate 497,594,743 of CM076583.1, read as the reverse complement.
CGTGCCCGGTAGGCACTGCAGCTCTGCTGAACAGCAAGAGGCAGCAACAAGTCTCTAAGTCTTGGATTTAAAATGATGCAAAGATGTCTTCCATGGCTGCCTTGCTCCTCTTTTAAACAAGTGAGCCTTCCCTCCATGGGCCCTACTTTGAATTAGGGTTTCCTCCATCTAGAATCTTCCCTCCTACGTTGTCCCACATAGTGCTTTCCAACTCATGCCAACGCAATTTGACTTGGTCAAGCTTAGCCAAGCATGTATGCAAAAACCTCCTTTCACACATGGAGGTGTGAAATCCAGCTCCAATATGATCCCCTTTCATATTTAGAGGATATTTATTCTCTAATCATGCAAATAATGGGTCCCCTATCCATCTTATTCATCTCCTATCAAAAATTAATGTTCCATAAAAATTTGGAACATTACATATGAATTGGCTTGAATGGACTAAGGGTACTTTACAGAAGGCTAAATAACAAGATATGTCTACATCAATATTATAGACTCTGGTTGCACATGAAAGATCAGGGAAAAGGATCAGAGAAGATCATTCATCTCCAATGATTGACTCATCCAGCAAATAATTTAAAATTCATTATAGAAAGAAGACAAAGCTCAACCCAAAATTCAATCCTAGCAAGGATTTGGAGCAAGAAGTAATTATCATTACCAAAGAGACACCTCCTTCCACATACGTAGGTGATCAAATTACTTCTACTCCTAATAACTCATCAGTTCTCAAGATTATCAGAAAGTCATTCAAACTAGTACATTTGTTGCAGGGGAAAAGGAGAAAACTATATTTGATACCTTCAGGGAGATAAAGTTAAAGAATGAAATTTTGAAGACCACCACATAAAATTAGTTTTGGAAACAAGCTCCCAGCTCTCAGAGGAGTTTTCTCTCAGCTTTAATTTCAGAAAAGGGAAAAATGGAGTTTTCCTTTATTCAAGCACAAATTCCACAACCAAAGTTAGAAGCCGATTACAAAAGGACTGCATTTGAGTTTGATACTAAGGAGATACATCCAATAGATCAAATGGAGTTACATAAACAAACGAGTGATATGATTTCATCCACTCTCACTAACACTGCTATGAGTTTGTCAAGATTACAGGTTTCATTGGCTAATGTACAATCACAGTTGAAAATGGAGAAAGTTTCTTCATTTGCTAAGGACACAAGAATCAAAACTTTGGAAGACATGGTGATCAAAATTGGATATGACCCTTCAAATGTCAATGCAATATAATAAATCATCAAAAACAAAAATGTTGACATAGTAGCATTGAGGAAGCAATTGAAGATTCTAGCTACAAAAGATCCTTTAGCAAAAGACATTGAATAGATTGATTCCAAGAAGATAGAAATGATGAAGTTGATTATGGAACAAAATGCTCAAATAAAGAAGATGGGATAATTTCTAGAAAAAATTATAAAGGAAAAGGAAATATAAAAAAAACATCTAAATTTCCTTTAGAAGCAGTGCCTCTTGCAGATATCCCTATATCTCAACCTTCTACAGCAAGTATTGTATATGGAGCTAAGCAACTCACTAAAGCAGTTCATAATAAGTCAATTCAAGAAGAGGAGATAGAAATTATAGGATCAGGTAAAATTGTTGCAATATCAAAAATCTAATGATGAAAGTTCACATGCAGCTGAAGCACAGAGAGCTAAGAAGCTAATTGAGAGGTTGCATAAAGAGAAAAAGGAATCAACTATTGGAAACACTTTGGGCCAAGTAAAATAAATAATCTGGGAAGAAATCACAAAATATATTAGTGAAATTTGGCCAAGTATACAAATTATATTTGAACAAAAGGAGTTGATCCAGAAGGAAAATGAGGCCATTGCAACAATCAAAGCACAACTGGGAGAAAAGCCTGCAACAACAAACAATATTACTAAATTTCTAAATTCAAAGAACAAGTATGAGTTGGATGAATTGGGCATATATGATAGGACCGAAACAATCCTGGAAATAAATAAGGTGCTCACAAAGAAGAATTTAATTCTTCATCTTGAAGAAAAATGTCACAGTCTGGAGATCACAGTTTAGAGATTTTTCAGAAGAATAAAGATTCTTACACAAAAATGATTTCCCTTTCTATTTGTAATTAATGACTAGAGAAGATTATGGGAAAATAATTCAAGAAATTGCGAGGGATACTACCAAATTTTCAAATATCAAAGGCACAATGATAGGAAGGGCATTATTGGGAACACTCAGCAATGACATTTATATTCAATATGAGATAACACATGTTTTTGTGGTGAGGCCCACTTTTGCTAAATACACTAAAATAGATGAATTTCACCGTAAGGTAATTAAATTGGCCATCCCTGATAAAGAGCGTTGGGAAAAACTATGTGAGTAACAAGAGTAAGTGGTAAAAGAGGAATAGTCAACCTCTGCCAGATCATCATTAAGTTGACACACAACGTAGCCCATAATTCTCTCCTTTCAACAATTGTTTTCTATTAGAGAAACGCCAACACAACAAATCGACTTTATTTCCATGTTGCAGTTAGAGATTAGTTGGAAAACAAAGCACTATCTGTTATGATAGCCTCTAATGTAATCTATTGTGATTTTTATTTTCTATAAAGACTTCACTGTACGAAGTGTTTTTTTTTGTTGGATAATTGAGTTTTTAAGACTTTGTTTATTACTGTGGACCTATTAATGAAATCAAAGAAGTTACAACAAATATTGTAAGATTCATGTGGTATTTCTTTTGAGCACTGTGATTTTCTCTCTGTTATTTCATTTCCATTTTAGTTTCTATGTAAAAATATTATCATTTTATAAACAAAGATAAGTTAGATGTTCTATTTATTAAAATTTCTACAAATGTGTCTTTTCTTCTGATGAATGAATATAGTAAAATGCTCATTCAGACCCCTTCCTTTTTTCTACCACTATACAAAAATGGAAACTTAATTTTGCTCAAATAGTTTGCCTATCTTGCCTCACTCTATTATCTACAAATCAGTCTTTAAAATCATCTTTAGTTTCATTGATCATTATTTTTATCCAGCAAACAAATTATTAAACAAATTTCAAAACATATTAAATCATATCTAGCCTAAAATCTGGTACTTAGCCTAAAATTGAATATTTTTAAAAGTGACATAGAGAGAGCCCTCTCTGGTTAGGTAGGGCTAGCTACCTAGCTAAAAGTTGGTTTTTTGTTACCTTTATTCACTCCTATTTTCAGCCTAGGTATTTGGGGAGAGTGATAACACTACTTACAACTTTGGTGAGGATGTTTTCCAAGGCTCTATTTGTCACTTCCACCTGGCCAATTTCTTGAGGATGATAGGTAGTGGAAGTCTTGTGCTTTATATTTTGCTACCTCATGAGGTTCTCAATGAGATGAGATGTAAATTAAGCCCCATGATTGGTGAATACCTCTATGGGGCATCCAAACTTGTAGAACATGTTATCTCTCAAAAACTTATCTACCTTCTCTTCTATTGCTTCCTTTACAGCCCTTGTTTCAGCCCACTTGGTCAAGCGATTGGTGCAGACTATGATATATCTCTTTTTCAAGGATAATGGGTCAATGGGTCCAATGAATTCCATGCCCCACCTTTCAAATGACTCTAAAGCCACCTAAGGTTGTAAAGGAATTACATCCCTTGGTTTAGGTCTCCCCATCCTCTGAAACTGATCACATCTACTCGTATATCTCTTGTCATCTTGTGGACGATATGCCAATAGTATCCTACTTGAAAAGTTTTGAAGGTTGACCTCTTAGCAGAAAAATGACCCCCATAGGGACCATCATGAAATTCTAAGAGGATGTCAAAGACCTCCTCTTCCCTCACACATCTTTTGATAATTTGATCCAAACCCAATTTGAAGAGATTTACACCAATCCAAGTGAAAGGGAGATTTTCCTTATAATTCTACTATTTTCTTTGGATGAAAGGTTTGGAGCAAACCTCTTAGAAACCAAGTATTTATTTATGTCAAAAAACCAAGGAGAGAGTGTTGAGATAGCGAATAGATGTTAATCCAGAAGTTGATCATCCACCATTCCTTCCTCATTTGCAGATAAAGTTAGTCTAGGTAAGAAATATGAAACAACATTATCCTTTCATGGTTTATCTACAATTATCAAATCAAAATATTGTAATAACAAAGACCATATAATTATTCTGGAATTAACATTATATTTATTCATTAAGTACTTGATTGTTGCATGGTCAGTATGTACAAAGGTCTGATAACCAGTAATGTCGTGGCTAAATTTGTTTAGGGAATGGACAATGGATAAGAGCTCCTTTTCAGTGAGAGCATAGTTAATTTTAGCTTTGGATAGATTCTTGCTAATGAAATAAATTGCATAGGGTGATTTTTCTTCCAATTTCCCCAAGGCCGCCCCCACAACTTTATCTGATGCATTTGTATGAATGTGGAAGGGAAAATCCCAATCGGGACCTCGAAGAATAGGTGCAATGGTTAGCTTTTCCTTGATGAGATCAAAAGCCTTCTGACAGATAATAGACCAAAAAAACTCAGAAGCTTTGACCAACAATATGAATAATCATGAAGCCACTTTTCTGAAGACCTTAATGAACCTCCTATAGTAGCTAGCCAAACCTAGGAAAATTCTGACATCTCTCTTCTTTTGAGGAATAGGCACCCTTTTGATGATGGTGATTTTTTTTGGATCTACCTATATTCCTACTTGTGATATTGAATGGCCTAGGACTATCCCTACCCCTTTTAGAAATTAACATTTTTCAAGACTTAGGGGGAGATTAATTTCAATGCACTTCCTCAACACTTTTCCTATATTGGAGAGAGAATCCTAGAAATCATACCCATAAGGTGTGAAATTCTCCATGTAGATTTCTATAGAGTCATGGAATATTTCAGAAAAAATTCTCAGGACCACTCTCTGGAAAGTATTAGGGGCATTGTACAAGCCAAAGGGAAGGAATATGTAATCGAAAGTGCCCCAGGGACATGTGAAAATGGTCCTTTCCTGGCCCTTGGGGCTGATTTGAATCTGGTTATACCCACTGAACCCATCTAGGAAAGAGAAAAACTTATTTCCTGTAAGACCATATAGGACTTGATCGATGAAGGGAAAGGGAAATTGTCCTTCTTAGTTTCTTTGTTTATTTCTCAGCAGTCAACACAGATTCACCAGTTTCCATTTTTCTTTTGTACTAGAACAAGAGGAGACACCCACTCATTTCCCAATATGGAGTAGATGAAATTTGCATCTAAATTTTTTTTCATTTCATCCTTCACTATGTCCTTTTGGGTTGGTTTCATCCTCCTTTGGGGTTGATGCACAAGCTTACATCCTCCTTAATATAAATATCATGTGTTCACACTGAGGGATGCACCCCTTTCATGTATTTTTAATCCCAAGCCTTGGTGGTTTTCCTTCAGGAGCAAGCATAGTTTCTCTTCTTCTTTGGCTGAGAGAGATGATTTAATCTTCAGGAATTTCGATGGGCCAAATTTCACAACCTTGGTGGCTTCAAAGGTTGAGTCAATTGAGTGCAGCTCAATCCAAGGGTGGCTTTCATATTCTCTTACTAGGTCATTGAGTGGAATGGCAGTGGGGGTTTGGCTTTGAATGATGTGGTCAATGATATCATCTTGATTGGGTTCCCCTCTCTAAGAACAATATATATGGTACAAATGGAATAAGGTGTGGTACTCTACACTTCATCTTCTTATTCATCGTCCCCCAACCATAAGGGTAGGTCATGGACAATGGAAGGCTAGGCAAGAAGATATAATACCAACTATTTGGACAAGGGCCCATTCTTTATAGTCTTACTTCCAGCCCTACAACCGATTCAAGAATCAACAGTGGCCAACAAAGGTATCACTAAAATGAGAGGATATCCATTAAACTTGGTTTTTGGCTGTAGTACAAGGAAATATGTGGGGTACTCCCAAGAGTCAATCGATACCATAACATCCTCAACAATTCCTTCTGAAGCTATTGTGGATCTATCTATAGGTTGAAGAACAATGTTGGTGTTTCTCAAGGCTCCTTGGAGGTTGAGTTTAAGCATAGTTTCCCTGGTCATCACATTGATGGCAGCCTCAAGATCAATCAGAGTGTGGGGGACTATGACACCATCGATGTGTACATCTACTACTCGACTTCCAGGGTCCAGGTACTTTAGGAATATCACCCTTCCCAACATCAAGTCGGACAACTATCCCACAACATTGATGGTGGGCGTGTCTTTCTTATTTTTACCAAGCTTCTTAAAGATTTTTTCTTTTCTAAGCCTATTGTAAATAGGGACATCCTTAATGGCCCGGAGAAGGGGTATTTTTATGCACAAGTTTTTCACTTCTCCGAGGAGTTCAATCTCTTCTGGGTTGTGCTGACTAAGGTGGATAAAGCGCTTATGAAAAGGAGGTTGATTGGTATGAGTATTGATCTCTTCATTTTCCTCCTCAACCTCTTCAGGTGGATATGGGGGATGATTTTCTGGGAGTACTCTTCCAGACCTAAGGTTAATTTCATGTATCTCCATAGCATAAGTTGGATAGGATGTTTCCCCATCGTAAAATGTTTGTGTTTTATTTTTTTTCAGGTCATTATTGGGCTGAGTAGGCATCTGAGGCAACTTAGGTGGAGCAGAGTGAATGAGATGAGGTTGAGTTTGGGGTGGAGGCAGTAAATAAGGTGGTTGGTCATGTTGGGGTATCCAACCTTGTGATGAGTTTATCCAGTAAGGTGGTTGAGTAACATACTATTGGAATGGTTGGTTCATAGGCTGGGGGTGATATGGAGGGGCATAAGGAAAATTAGGAGGTGTATTCCATGATGGAGAAGTGGATGTATGCCAAGACTGCATAGGTAAATTTTGGTTTGTATGGTAGTATGATTAAGGTGCACCTTGCATGCCTTGCTGATATGACTGAGGCCATTGAGGCCTTCTCTGGTTTTTGAAACAGAGTTGTTTTGGTCCTCCTTCCCCACCTTGATATACAATTTTGAGACCAGGTAAGGAGGGACACTTATCTATTGTAATATTCCCAAATGGGAAAAGCAGGAATATAGTGCAAAATACTGGAACCATAATGCAAAACATAATATAAAATAAAGAGGCCAATATGCAGACCTTCCATGTGTTATAACAGCACAAAATATGCATAAATAATGGGCCATAAGATACAAAACAAGAAAGTACAAGCCTCCAATGGAAAAAATCCCTCCAAAATGAGGTGCTTCTACTATATATAAAGTTAGAAGTCTATTACAGCATTGTTTTAAAAGCTCTACTACAAAAAATTATTATAAATGATGTCTAGGGTTGATATGTGCCTCAAAAGATAGATCTATTACTAATCTAAGCACTATACACCCTCCTTTGAAGAACCCCTTAAGGTTTTTGAGTAAAACACCATGTACAAGATGGGGATCTAGGCCCTAAGGCTGAAGATCCACTGTAAAATACAGATCTGGAAAGTGTGGCTGATCTGATATGATCAATACAATATCCTCCTCCAATATATCCTCTAAGTGAAAGGCAAATCCCCTTCACTAGAAAATCAACTCTCCAAATGGTGTTCCAATCCACCCTACAACTCCTCCTACAGAAATAACATATATCTAGAAGTAAACTATGTTGTAGGGCTAAATAAAAGGTTGGCCTGATGCCAAGATCTGAAAATATGCTCAAGGGCCTTCCTTACTGTCCTCCCAAGGGAAAGGAAGCCTACTCCACTGAAAATGAGCAATTAAATGACCCATATCTAGTCTCCACTCGCTGCAACCTACAAAAAAACCAAACCCTGAAAAAGATCTGTGTTGTAAATGAAAGATGAAGATTGGCCTTAAGCTTGATAGTGGAAAATGTAGTACAAGACTCCTCCAAGAGCTTCTCAATGGAAGAGGTGGGATTCCTGATCAGGAACACCCTGTGTTAAACAAAACTCTATCTCAGCTAAACAACAAGAGAAATATATATGTCTAAACATACCATATATTCAAAAAATCATATATCTACATACATAATGAATATGGCTACCATCCTCTTCCTTAAATAATATATGATCTTGCAAACCCTAAGCCCCATCCAATAAAAGAAATACTTCCACACAAAGCATCTCCATCTAAAACTTCGTTGTCCTTCATTGATGACCACTCCTCCATGATAGTGATGTTGATTTGGTCAAGGTTGACCCAGTTAAGGTGATCCAACCCCTTTCCACACCAAAGGGTGCTCCATTAAGCTGCCAAGATCTATCTCTTTCATATTGGAATTTATTTATTTCATTATTTAGGAGAATTTTGGACCTTCATTGTCCTCTTATTCATAAAACAAATCAGCAAAACAAAATTTAATATTCCAACTAGCTCATGGATAATTGGGAATATTACATCTGTGGCATGATTCTCTTCACAGACTAATAAAACTTCTATTAAATTTAGTGGACATTCATTTCAAGGGTTTTTTCTGGTACATCTAAGGAAAAAGATAGCTAAGGCCCTCTCTACTTCCTCTTGTTTCCTATTGATCTGCATTGTGTCCATTTGCAAGGAAAAGGTGTGCAACATATCACTTTTGAAGTCCCCCAACATATTTCCAATCTCATGCTTGATGGAGGTGGAAGAGGAAGGGTTGGTGGTCATGTTTTGGGTAGCTATACATTTCTTCCTAGATTCCCTAGAGTTGTTTCTAAAGAAATTTTTGATGTCCTCATAAGGTAGTTGGTAAATGTCTCCTCCAGAAAACATATTAAGGGTTTCTATCACCTCTTCCTTGATCCCTTAGAGAAGTAAAAATTTGAGTGATCCAGGATCAAGGGTGCAGTTGGCTCTTTTATAGTTCAGTTGGAATATTTATTCATAATCCTTCAGGGATTTATCAGGTCCTAGAGTCATCCTAAATATATTCTATTTTCTTTATTTGGACCTGCAGTAATTTGTATATTTTTTGTTGAAGGAATCTTGCATCTCTGCCCAGGTAGAGATATTGTTCCCAGGAAAATTGATGAACCAGCGCAAGGCTACATCCTTGAGGGTGGATGGGTACAATTTTAGCTTTTGGCCATCTAAGGCATAGTCATAAGTCCTGCAGACAAAAAAAAACTCAAACATGAAGGTATCATGATCCTCAGGAAGTCGGGCCATGGAAATGTGGAAGGGATGAGGGACTAATGTTCTTCATTCTAGTTTCTCCATATTTTTCTCTAATGGGAAAGACTCCTTGGGCCCTAGTTTTAGCCATGTCTTGAATTGGTGAAGCAGGTTCCTCAAGTTAAGTAAGTTCCTCTTCTTCTCCAATAGGTTATTAAAAAAATTCAATTGGTTCACCTATGGTGTGTTCAACCTCACAATCATTGAAGAAGAGTGAGGGGTGACTGTGTGGGGATGTGGGGGTTTTTGGTAAGAATTTTCCTTGGTTATCCTTACTCCTATGAGGAATGAAAGTTAAACTATATTTTTACTTTTCAATATAATGGAACTGAATGTAAAATAAAAGCATAAAATAATGCTAAAGAAGAAATAAACATCTACTTAGACACATCCCCGAAAATGGCACCAAAACATGGTGACCCCTAGTATTTCACCAAGAGTGTTGCAACTCCTAGAGGCTACTCAAATTTAATTTATCAACCCAGGGTTCATATAAACTTGGAGGTGACAGTGCTATATGCAGAGAAGATGAGTCATACTCATGCCATCCTCATCTAAGTTCTACAATGAAGTGCTACTACTACGGTTAATTATAGGAAGGAAAGCCTATCACACTTCTAAATGTAATCTAAGACTGGAAATAAATCATGGACACTACTCTATCAACAGGGAAAGAAACTTACTCTATATCACATTGATACATCTAGCTATTTTCAAGAAAGAGAAATTCACACTTAAGCTAATGTAAGAAAGTAAATTACACTAACTGGAATTTAGAAGTTAGATTTCTGAATTGAATTACAAAAAAGGACACTAATATAGAGCACACATAGTGAATCAAATGACTAATTTAATCCCATCTATCTTACGCTTAACTATTATGTTTAATGATGCATCTAGAAATTAAATATTCACGCTTTTAAATGAATCTGTTTTGCAGCAAAAGAAGGAGGCACTGAGGTGGTCTAAGAGGCTCCCTGGACCAGAGGTTCAATGTTGAAGGTCTATTGGTGTCTTGGCTAGGATTATATGAGATGAAAGAGTGATTTTTGGCTAAAGGGGAGAGTGTTTAGCACTCCTACAAGATTTCCTGTAGTGCTACAGGATGTCCTGAAAAGCTACAGGAAATAGGTCGTATGGAGTTTGAGGCTAGAAATGGCGAGGAAAGGTTAGGAGAGTTGGGGTGAAGGTGGATCTAGGTATATTAAGGGTATCCAACCCCTTGGCCAAGCTCAAAAATCTTCAAAAATCATGTCTTGCACCTTTAAGGTGGCTCAAGATGATGTGGTGGTGATTTCTAAAAGAACAGGGTTGTAGGTGACTTGGATGGAAGGTGGTTGATGAAGGGTGTAGACTGAAGTTGATGGTGCTAAAGGGGTTCTCCTCTACTACTCTATTCAAACCTGCAATCAAACTACATGTTAATGCATTCATCATTGATGAAATTATCATAAAAATGGTGGAAAAGATGAGTTGAATTTAAACAAACCTACGTATGCAATTGAAACAGAAATCTACCTCTACATCTAGAACATGTTCATGATAAGAAAATTAAACTATATAAATTTTCCAAGAAATCATAAACTACAATACATTTTGTTCGATGGTGAAGACCTTCCTCCTTAATCTCCAATGGAAGGGGTGAGAGAGGGAGGCTTAGTACACAATTTCGAGGTTTTAAATGCTACCAAACATAAAATGAAAGAGATTAACTACTGAAACATAAGAGAAAACACAAGTACATAAGAGATATTGAGGCTAATGGATTGGAACCTAATCCACAAGCTCGGCTCCGTGAAACTAACTCAATGGAGAAGAAACCAAATTTTCATTTTATTTCATAACCAGTCTTGTACATAACATATAAAAGTCAGAAATTTCTAATACAAAATCGAAGAGTGTTCTTGCTACCTCCAAAAATCAAATCCTAGTGAGCTTTTTTGGCTTGAGGGGTCTTGAACCAGGTTCAGAATTTATCGAGCAACCAAAAAACCCTCCAACTATTGGCCCTTTCGACAATGACCTACTTGCACAGATCAAAGTTTCACCTGAAGTAGTATGGGGGGCTGATGGAACCAGATTTCTGCACCCTGAAAAAGAAAATAATGTATTGGCCCTAAAAATATTGATTGCAGAACTTATACAGATATTAACAGATATGCGCAAATACATAATACTTATAAGAATCCCAGATCAATTCGTCGCAGATATATCATAATAGAACCAGATCGTGATCTATATAATGTGCAATTAATTAAGCATATTCATCCACGTATTCAACCATCAATATAAATTCATGCATAAATAATAGATGTATTCATGCAGATACAAATAAGCATAGCATAAGTAAATAAATCTTAAGATAGAAAGTAAACAGATAACTGAAATAGATAACACTATGATTTCTGCCAAAATTATTCCTTGTATTAATTCAGATCAATTCAGTACATCAGACTTTCCCTTACACTTTACCCTTCTGCGCACACAGTGAGCGGAGTCCGCACACAGCCAGGACTAGGTCTCCATGCACACAACTAGCAGGAGCCTTTCTACCAAACCCAAATTGAAACCCTTACAAAGTCTCACATATGCATAAACACTTAGATCCAAAACATGAATAATTATTTTCTACTTCCTTAGACTCGATCTATCTATTTATATCCAGTTTAGCACGCAGATACTATGGTCTCAAACCATGGTTTGAGGCCCACAATTTACCTTTAAAACCCTTTTACATAAAAAGAGGGACTTTTGTAGAAATTTGATAACTCATATGTTATACACCGATATTCTTCTGATCACACACTTTTTTAACTTCATGCACAATACAGAATCTCTTCTACCATTGATCATTAATTGCAGAAATAAAAACAATCGCATGCACACATTAAAACCATAAACAATCACACATATGAACACAGTATTTTATGGGAAAGCTTAAAGCTGAAAACCCCCAACTATCTGTATATTATATGTCATATAGATCATGTAAAAATCATCATAAAAAGCTCCTCACAAGCTCTCACTACAATCTCCAATTGCTACACACTAATCAAGCCCGATCTAGCAAATCACATGCTCCAATCTCTACCACCTAATAGCCTGCCTCTACTGCACAATCACTACTAAAGAATGGCTTATGATGAACTTTGAACCACTTGGCTTGTACTGCACAATCCTCATTGGCATCTCCATCAATGTGTGGTGCAAACTCATGCACCAGTATAGTCACAACTGATAGTCACACTACTCTTTCACCTACCTCTTCACTGGTCTCCACTGAAACTTTCCATGCACTGTAGTTAATTGATGTATTATTTAGTTGATTAATGAGTTAATAATTAGTGAATTAATTAATAATTAATTCACACCACTCTCACTAGTGTATCAATCAGTTAGACTAGATACAACTAGCTCAACTATGTTTAACTCAGTTAAACTAAACACAACTCCATTAACTTCCTCAATCAACTCCACCAAACTCTCTCACATGAGTTATAACTGAAGTTTCCATGCAATCACTCCACTTAACCCTCAGGAATAGCGTAATTCATTTTGTCAGCTCCTGTGCCACATCTGTGCACTTAACTGAAGTGCTCCAAGACAACAAGATAATGTTTATAGTCCAAATATTATTAAGAGCTAATAATATTCGACATATCTATTTTTAGACTGGAAATATAAAAACAGATTCCGCCCAATTTGTCTAAAAATAGAAATCCATATATTTTTCCAACTTGACCAACCATCCACAAAGAGCATCGTGCAACTCATATAATATGATCGACATGTCTAAAAATAGACTTTGCGCCAAAAATAGCCTGTGGGCCCACTTAGTGAAGGCGACTTCTTTCCACTAAGCTCATCATCTTGTTGCAATCTCAACACTCCCTCTCAACAAGATAAGGATTATCTGCCACCCTTATCCTGCCCCTATGGTATTCGAATTTTCTCCTGGTGAGCGCCTTCGTCAAGATATCAGCATCTTGATCCTCCGTGGGAATGTATGAAAGTAACATGATCTTTCGCTGCACACAATCTCTGATATGATGTTATCGGATGTCAATGTGTTTAGATCTATCATGAAATACTAGATTAATCAAGAATTTAATGCAACTCTAATTATCACAATATATCACAGTAGGATCTAAGTGTGAACTAAACAACCCAACCCGGATCTTCCTCATCCATATAGCCTCGCATTTAGCCAAACTCACTGCCATATACTCGGCCTCTACTGAACTGAGTGCCATGGATCTCTGCTTCCTGCTGTACCAAGAAACTATTGTCGACCCGATACTGAAAATCCCTCCAGATGTGCTCTTTCTGTCCGTTGGGCTCCCTGCCGAATCTGCATCCGTGAAGCCACATAGCCTCACCTCATCCGAATGTCTATACCATAATCCATATCCTGATGTGCCTCTGAGATATCTCAATACATGCTTGCCTACCTTCCAAAAGATCTTGGTAGGCTTAACCATAGCCTGTGAAAGTTGGTTAATAGCATAGCATATGTCGGGTCGTGTATTAACCAAATACATAAGCGACCCCACCAACTGTCGATAAATAGTGGCATCCACTACCTCTACCGATGTAGCATCCTCTTTCCTCCATCCACCAGGAAGAGGAGTGTCGATAGGCTTGAAGCCATGCATGTTGAACTTCTCCAATATCTCCCGGGAATACTTTCCTTGAGACACAAATAGTCCATCACTGTGCTGCCAAATTTCCAATCCCAGGAAATAATGGAGGCCCAAGTCCTTCATCTCAAACTCATTTGAAAGATCAGCCTTGCATGAGTGTATCAACAGTTCATCACCTGTCAAAATCAAATCATCAACATAAAGTAAAATGATCAACAACTTACCCTCCACCACAATCTGGTATAGGTTCGGATCTGCCTCATTCTTGGAGAATCCAAGTCTGGTGAAATAACTGTCTATCCATGTGTACCAAGCATGAGGTGCTTGTTTCAACCCATACAACGCTCTCTTGAGTCTGCACACATGTGACTCACTGCTGAAGATCTCGAAACCTTCGGGTTGCTCTATGTACACCTCCTCCTCAATCACTCCGTTGAGAAACACAGTCTTCACATCCATCTGATGAATGTGCCACCCCATCTGCGCTGAGAGAGCAAGAATCGTCCGTATGGAAGAATACCTTGCGACAGGTGCAAAGGTTTCCTCATAATCGATCCCCTCAATCCGTGAGAAGCCTCGGGCAACAAATCTTGCCTTGTACTTCTCCACACTCCCGTCAGCTGCTTGCTTCACTTTGTAGATCCATCTCGAACCTACCACTGATTTCCCTTCCGGCCTTGGGACAATCTCCCATGCACTGTTTCTGACAATCGAATCATACTCTTCCACCATGGCATCTACCCATGCAGGGTCCTCCACAGCTTCCTCGAAAGAGGATGGCTCTGTCATGACACATTTTCTCACAAGAGCCATGTATCCAATGTACCGATCAGGTGACTGTCTCTGTCTTCGCTGTGATGTAGGTGCTCCTACAACCTTCTCTGCATCTTTAGCCAGTCGCTCAGCTTCTGTAGTGTGCTTCCACCCTCTGATGGTTGGCGTTGCATGAGTGGTCTCTTCCACTCCATGAACCTCATCTTGTGGCTGATCCACATCCTGAGACTCATCCTTAGGAACTAATAACTCCTCATCTGCATGCAAGTGTGGCTCCCTCTCAAGCGAACACTTCATGGCTTTCTCCTCATGAAATTTGATATCCCGTCGCACAACAGTCTTGCGACTGTCTGGAAAATACACACAATAGTTGTGGGGTGTATCAGTGTACCCCACAAATATCCCAACCTCTGCAGTCGGCTCCAGCTTCTTCCTGGCATCCTTCGTCACATGAATGTAAACAAGTGAACCAAAAATCCTCAAATGGGAAATATCAGGCTTCTTACCAGAAAACGCCTCCTCGGGTGTACTCATGCCAAGTATCCTGTGAGGAAAACGGTTTTGCACATAAACTGCAGTATTGCATGCCTCAGCCCACAAGTGTATGGGAAGGCCCTGATCATGCAACATCGCTCGTGCAACACCCATGATCATTCTGTTCTTTCTCTCCACGACCCCATTCTGCTGTGGGTTATGAGGTGCTATGAGCTCTATTCGAATTCCTTCTGCGCTGCAAAAGTCCTTGAATTCACCAGAGATGAATTCACCATCATTTTTGCTCCTAAGAGCCTTCACCTGCTTCCCTGATTCTTTCTCAACCAGTGCCTTGAACTCACAAACTTTGAGTATGTCTCACTCTTCTTCTGCATGAAGAAGATCCAACACTTCCGAGAAAAATCATCAACAAATATCACATAGTACTTGTGCTTTGTTGTCAAAGCTACTGAGAAAGGTCCACACACGTCTGTGTGAATTCTCTCAAGGATCATCGTGGCACGACTATCCTTCTCGTCAAATGTGGCTTTCACAAATTTTCCCAAAGTTCATCCCTTTTACTGATCTGGCTGCACAAGTGTACCTTTGGGAAGCTCGGTAGAAATCTGCTGCAAAATTTTCAAAGCTCCATGGTGAAGGTGGCCCAATCTCCTGTCCCACAGCTTTCCATCATCCCGGCTCACCACTCCTTCTGCCTTGCCTGCCATTGTTGCGCAGCCATCTACCTACAATTGATAAAGGTTCTTAACTCGAACCCCTATCCTCGGGGTCTCACCAGTTGCCTTACTGCGTAGGAAAGCCTTTCCATCACTAAAGACAACATCATATCCCTTGTCTTCTAACATCGCCACAAAGATCAGATTCTTCTTCAATCCTGGAACATGCATCACTTCCTTCAATACGAAGGGTTTACCAGACTCCCTCTCAAAGGAAATGGTACTAATTCCAGTTGCACTGTATCTACCATCATCGCCCATCTCGATGTGCACTCCAAGATCTTTCTCATCCAGATCAGTAAACAAATATTTATCTCCGGTCATATGAAAAGATGCACCACTGTCAAGAAACCACACTGAACCCATCACACTTGATACCAAACATGAAATCAGTGAAAAATCCAGCTCAAACTGCAAGGCTAAGGCCTCTCTAGCTGCAGATCTAGCAGCCTGCTTATTTTTCTTCTTCTATGGAAAATTAGTGGCATATTGTTCGTGTTGGTCATAGTGAAAGCACTTCACCTTGGCATGTCCTGCTTCTTGCCTTTCGCACCGGATTGAGAAGCATTCTTCTTGCTCTTCCCCTTCCTTTCTTTGACAGCCAAAGCGCAATTTTCTTCATCTAAGTTCTTTGATGAAGATCTGTCCCTTGTACTTCGCCTTATCTCCTCTTGCACAAGATTCGACCAAAGTCGCTCCCATCCTGGCAATTTCTCTCGACCATTGACAGAGTCCTGATAGGAATGCCAACTCTTTGGAAGCCCAAGTAGAGCCAAGCTCACCAAGTCCTCATCATCTACAGTCACCCCCACACTTCCCAACTCATCCCTGCATTGGATGAACTTCGTGAGGTACTTGGGCATACTTTCACCTTTCTCCATTTTTATGTTCCTGAGTTTATCCTTGAGCACCAACTTCCTCTGGTTGCTCTTGCTTTGGAATAAGTATGTAAAATATTTCCACATCAAGAATTGAGAAGAATTAACATGAAATTTGGAAAATATGTGATCCTTTACACCTTCCAATAGAATTCTTCGACACTTTGCTGTCTTCTTTTTCCATGCGTCAAGTGCGGCAGCATCGCTAGAAGTAGGTTTTGGAATTTCTGCATCTATGAACTCCTTCAAGCCATTGTCATCCAGCACTGCCTCCATCCTATCCTTCCATGCAATATAATTTGAGCTTCCCTAAAGGGCATACTCCAATCGCAATCTGTTGAAAGACATCTCAACTTTGACACCAAGAAAACACTGCTGCAAATTCGAATTCCACCAACTCAAAACTCAACCGCTTCAATGTTTTGCAATTGCTCCAATGATCAATATTGCTTTGATACCATGTAGAAATTTGATAACTGATATGTTATACACCAATATTCTCCTGATCACACACTATTTTAACTTCATTCACAATACATAATCTCATCTACCATTGATCATTAACTGCGGAAATAAAAACAATCGCATGCGCACATTAAAACCATAAACAATCACACATATGAACACTGTATTTTATGGGAAAGCTTAAAGCTGAAAAACCTCAAATATCTATATATTATATTTCATAGAGATCATGTAACAATCATCATACAAAGCTCCTCACAAGCTCTCACTACAATCTCCAATTGATACACACGAATCAAGCTCGATCTAGCAAATCACATGCTCCAATCTCTGCCACCTAATAGCCTGCCTCTACTGTGCAATCATTGCTGAAGAATGGCTCATGATGAACTTAAAACCACCTGTCTTGTACTGCGAAATCCTCATTGGCATCTCCATCAATGTGTGGTGCAAACTCATGCACCAGTATAGTCATAACTGATAGTCACACTACTCTTTCACCTACCTCTCCACTAGTCTCCACTGAAACTGTCCATGCACTGTAGTTAACTGATGTATTATTTAGTTGATTAATGAGTTAATAATTAGTGAATTAATTAATAATTAATTCACACCACTCTCACTAGTGTATCAATCAATTAGACTAGATACAACTAGCTCAACTATGTTTAACCCGGGCTTAAAACCGAACACAACTCCATTAACTTCCTCAATCAACTCCACCAAACTCTGTCACATGAGTTCTAACTTAAGTCTTCCATGCAATAGCTCCAGTAAACCCTCAATAATAGCGTAATTACTTCTGTCAGCTGCTGTGCCACATCTGTGCACTTAACTGAAGTGCTCCAAGAGAATAAGATAATGTTTAGAGTCAAAATATTATTAAGAGCTAATAATATTCGATATATCTATTTTTAGACTGGCAATCTAAAAATAGACTCCACCCAATATGTCTAAGAATATAAATCCATCTATTTATCCAACTTGACCAACCATCCACAAATAACATCCTGTAACTCATAGAATATGATCGACATGTCTAAAAATAGACATAGTCTAAAAATAGACTTTGCGCCAAAAATAGCCTGCGGGCCCACTTAGTGAAGGCAACTTCTTTCCACTAAGCTCATCATCTTGTTGCAATATCAACAAATTTGACCCACCCCAAATCCCCTTGAACTATCTGTGCAGCATGCATATACAAAAATTATGCAAAAAGATACCAAAATATGTACCCCAAGTGACCCCGCTCCAATAGGCCCCTAACACAAACATGTGACTCATCCCAAGTCACTATGGTGTCTACTCATTCATTTTGGCTTGGAGTGAAATGACCAATGATTTGGGAGGGAGTACCATTTCCAGACTCTACGTAGGAGATCCATGTGCTTGAAAAACCAATTTCTTAGTGGTGGAGATCGATACTTCTCTATGTCTGCTAAATGGCCTTCAATGTGTTTTCCAATGTCTATGAGAGTTGGAGAGCCTCCTTAGCCCATGGTTGCATTCTTGCCTCCAGCAGTTGTTCTTTGTTTCGTAGGTCCTCGATCTTAGTTTGAATTATCTAACCCTCCTGTAGGTAGGCGAGGTACTATGTAATAAATAGGGTAGGGGCCATTGTCCGAATCTCAACAAACTGTTTCTCTTTTATGTGCAGCTCATTGCACAGTAGCTATACTACAGGGTCGTTATGAACTGAAGTCGAGATACCCATAGCCTCATCAAAAATCTTGTCACACTGCATGACTGCAGCATCAATACTGCCAGTGGATTGTTTACTTCAGTGTCCCTCTTTGTTTGGACAACATGCAGGTTTTCAAGCTGCAACTTCATTTGCAAACCGACAATTTGGTGCTCGAACTCAACACAGACTATTTGGACTTTGACATGCGTAACCTTCAATGAGGCAACCAATCCTTCCAATTTCCCTTATGGGGAAGTTTTGTCCAGGGTTGCTGATACTTCACTACACACTTGGTGGTTATTTTCTTCGAGCATAGCGCGCTAGGCTTCGATTGCATGGCAGGCTTCCTCCACTCGTTGTTGTTTCTGTTGTGCTTCTATAGCCTGCTTCTTTGATTCTATAGCAGTTATGTGAGCATGGGCCTCACAGAACTGAATCTGACCTACAATCATAGAGTGCATCATGTGTAGCTTCCCTATAGGTAAAACAGGAAAATTAACATTAATTTCACCACAGTATTTAAACTGATCGCGTCAGCTGGGATCTACATGGATGGTCGGCGTAGGGATTTGAACAAGATTAACATCTCTGGTCACTGGTAATTATATTTCGAGTGGTTATGCATTGGTTACATGCACGCTTATCTGTGTCTATATTGCTTGAGAAATGCTCCCCTGAATTAGGCTCACTTGCATTTTTAGTTCTCGGATACCAACCTGTGCTACCTCGAGCGCAACCTTATACTGCACTTCCATGTCTGACCATCGATCCTATGTCATAGATGTGACAAAATTTGCAATTTCATTTAGCTCATCTTAGATCAGCGTTAGGATCTTTTCTCCCGTGTCTTTAGAGCCTTTTATTTTCTTCCTCGATCCTCCACTGGTCCGAGAGCCATGCTTTATGCCTTTGGAGGTTTGTGCTTCCACTTTCTCTACTATGTCTTTCAATGCAATATCGTTTTTCTCTAGTTCAGTTTCTTTCTCCAAGTCTATGGTTTCACATATTTTTTTTGAAGTAGCTCCTTTCTCCATTGTATTGTTAGTTTTTTTCTCTGGATGAGTACCATTGTGCGACCTGGTCAGAATTTTGGGGATGGATGTTGACGCTCTGGGCTCCAACCATGTTGGCGGCCACTCTACAGTGATGCAAATTAGATCATATTCTGTGACTAGATATGGTAATTCATACCAGACTCCCTCCACTGTGCATATCATGGAAAATCTCTTCGAAATCTGCTATCATCTTCTATTGGTAGTACAATGTCATAGATAGCCCTAGCTTAGACTGTACTACCTGATAAAGTAAGGCATTGAACAAATCCCATAAAATATTATTCTCCATAATTCACGTGGGGTCTGATGAATTCCAGAGTGTAGCATACCATGCGACCTCACACATTTGTGTCTCTATCTCAGGAAACTAGGTTTCCTCAGGGGTCTTCCACCCAATTAATGTGATAAAAAAGAGCATCCAAGAATAATGAAATTGATTTCCTTCTTCTTGTGCTTCGGGCACATTCTCCAAAAATTCCTTGCACAAATAGTGTGACCAGTTGTAGATCACTCCCTTTTCACATCGTTCGGCGAGAGAAATCACCTTCGCGGGCACCTCCTTTGGCCTACATTTGTGCATCATCTTGTAGGCCAAGATGAGCGTTCTAAACTGAACAACGTGATCATTAATTTTGCTCACCATAAATCCCCTGATCTTGCACGAGACTTGGTATTTTTCTTTGATATTTTTTGTGACTTCTTTCTCTTGCGCTTTTTTACCAAATTCAGTCATTGGATCTGTGCCCTAATTAGCTAGGCCAGTGATCCTATGGATTAGCATAGCATTAATGGGAATGTGCTCTCCCAACCACAGTGCATCATCATGCATGAGTGTAAGAAATTTTTAGACACATATATCGTGTATTGGGCTACACCCAAAGTGAGGGATCTGCAGTAAATTCAACAAGACTGCCTTGTGTAGACCCATCACCCATCTCTTCAGCTCTAGGCCCACATTCCCCCTTCATACTAGACATGGTCTAGGTAGAGGTTTGGTGCAATTTCAGGAAATTTATCCATGTCTGTGATGTCCAAATCCTCCATTCTGATTTGTGGAACTTTTTCAAACATGTCACCTTCCAGTGGGACGTTTTCAGGGATCCAAGGAATATTGATGCTCGATCACACCTTGCTGAGATCTTTGGGAACCCGTACTGATAGTTTTCAGTGTGCGACATACGTTGGCAACCACAAGAATGGGGCCACTTCAACCACATCCTCCTATTCCTCCATAATTGTCTTAGGGAGCTTCGTCATTGGTATTTTTAGGCGCTCAATCACAATGGAGCATGGCTTCAATGTATTTTCCCTCGGAGATTTCCTTGTTCTAGATGTTTGACCCTTCTTAGACTTTGTGGGCACAGGTATTTCAGAAATCAACACAACAAGAACCTTTGGCTTAGCAGGGTCATCTCCGGGTCATGTGGCTATCATATTGGGTGGAATTGGGTAACCCAAACCCCTGCGGCACAAATCTTCCTCAAATCCCAGATCCAAACCAGACATAGACAATGAGTACGTTGTGGAAATAAAATAGATCATGGAAAATAATCCACTCAGAAACAAAATGGAACTATTGCGACCCCGTAGGTCATATTTATAATTTTGGCGTGCCTTCAACAACTCCTTCTGCATTAATGTGTCTCCATAAATGAAAAAATGGTCACAAATTTGGAAAAATCCCTTCATTAAATGAAACCTAGATGCTCCCATAAATGGTAATAAAGATTTATTTTCAATATTTACTGTTCCAATGAATATTTTTTGGCACCCCTGGGACCCAATCAACCTCCTCGCACAACTACCACGCACACGTCGCACCTTTTTGTGCATCTTCCATCCCGTCTACGTAGATATGATACTCCAGCCATATAGTAATTTGGTGCGCACAAGGTCATTCTTCTATGGCTTTAATCGGATTCTATTGACATAACCAGTAAGGTATTCTCCTCTCAATGTGGCTAGGTGCATGGCACCTCCATTAGTGATTCGTTAACAACATATGGCCCTAGCCAATGCATCTTCAAATTCCCTGGGTGGTGTGCAAACTTTATGTCATACAATAAGACCAAACCATCTTCCTTGAACACTTTTTGCTTGATGTTCCTATCATGACATGCTTTTTTTGGTGCCTTCTAAACTTGTTGGTGATAATTGGCAATAAATCAATCTTCTTCCAGTGGGACCAACTACGAAAACCGTTATTCCATAGCATTTTCTTCTCCCATATTTGTGAATGTTGCAATGTGCACACTAGGGACAATGAAATCCATTAGAAACACAAATTCTTGCCTGTATACCATCCTGAAAGGTGTCTAACCAGTCAAATTCTTACATGTGGTCTGATATGCCTAGAGAACGACGGGTACGCACTCATCCCAATCATTATGGTTAGCAATGCACACCTTGGTAAGCGTAGTTTCCAATATCTTAATGAATGCTTCCACCACACCATTCTCCTAGTGATGATAGGGAGAGCTCTTCTGATGATGCATGTGGAATTCATCTGTAAATGCTGCAATGGTTTCATTCACAAAATGCGTACACTGATCACTTATTATAATATTAGGACATCCAAAGTGATTCACAATATTTTCAATTATGAACTGCGTAGCTATATCTACAGTACAATCCTTCACACGTTTAGCTTCACCCCATCTGGTTACATAGTCTGTTGGAGTGATTATGTAACGTGCACCAATATTATTTCCTGGAGGATTGATAGGTCTAACACATTCTATAGCCCATTTTTCAAATGCTTGTAGCACCATCTGTGGATGCAAGGGCATCTCGTCTCTGCACAATGGCTTTCCCTTCCTTTGGCATACATCATATGCGTGGCTATGTATGTAGCCATCATTGTGGCATGTAGGCCACCATAACCCAACTCAAAAAATATTCTGTGGGATTTCCTTACCTACATAATGACCACCACCAACCACTCCATGAGCTTCATCTAAGATTTCATGTCTTTCATACTCCAAAACATATCTTTGCAGAACTTCATTTGCACCCATTTTGTACAATTTTACAGCAATAATAGTGAATTCTACTGTGCGTGCCACGAGCTATTTATTCTGCTGAAATTTATATTATTCAGGCACAAATCTAGTAGTAAACTGAATAATATCAGGAAAATTCTCATAAAATACCTTGATCGCAAACAACTGTGCATATGGTAATCCATCTTCCAAGTTCATGGGTTATTCGCTAGTCTCAATGTGCGACAGATGGTCTAGCCCAAAATTCATTCTTCCTTGTTTCACCATAATCTCAAATTCATAATTCTGAAATAGAAACAACCACCTACATATCTTCCCCCCAAAAACACGCTTATTGACTGTAATATTCCTTTTTTGGGAATTTCTGAGATATGGTCCTCAAGGACGATGTATAAGGAATCAGATGAAAAAATAATCAGAAATGGGCCTTGGATCCCCTTGCTAACTCACTAAAAACTTCTCTTCCAGAAGTTGAGCCCAAATAAATGACTCTAGTTGGGTTATTTAGATCTCCCCAAACTAGATCCTGTAAAGAATGCTGAAAGAGAGAGCTTACAGAAATACATGAACACAATCATTAAACTATACAAATATGGATGCAACATAAGATGAAATATATTACAGCCATCATGTACATTAATTTATCAACAAAAATATATAGAAATATTATGAGGAATAGGCCCCTCATGCAATGGGAATCAATCTCCAAAGATTAACACATGAAATACAAGAGATGCAGCAACTGCATAAAATACCGGAAAGCAGTGACAACACTGTCTCTAGGAGTATGTCTGCTACTATAGATGTGCATACATTAAATATGACTGAAATATACAATAAATTCCCAAGAATAGAAGAATGGGCTCCAATACAAGATTTCTAGCCAATCTAGGAGAGATTGCTAGAAATGCCAGAAAATGTACAATGTGACAAATAACTTGTCACTGCAACTGAATCAAAATGAGAATGAGGCTATGGAATATCTGAAATACTCATGCTCTACTCTAATAATTTTCTCAAGAAAAGGTCTGATCCCTTTCACTCAAAAACACTCCTCCTGCTAAGCACAAATGGCTCTCCCAGCAATTGCCTCAGAAAATAACGTAGTTTCTGCCCTAGACTGCACTGTGAGAGCTGGTGAGTCTTTGGCCTGGTGCCAAAGATCTGAAATGAAGCTCGAGAGTTTCATATGCTTCTCCTCCAAATAATATGCAAAACCTCCACTGGAGAACAGGCCAAAGAATGACTCTATGAGTTCCTCTGTTGCTGCACCCAGCAACAAAACGTTTTCTGCTGCAGAAATAATGTTGTAGCTAAAGGGATAAACTTGGCCAAATGCTAGAATGAGGAAATGAAGCTCAAACCCTCTCCTTCCTCGAGGATGAGGTAGGGTTCTCGACCGAGAACACCCTTGGGTTCAAGAACATTACAAACCTGCTAAACAGCCTAGGGATGCAAGTCTTTGCAGACCCTACGAAAATAATAATCCAATGCATAATGAAAATGGGCTACCATCTCATCCTTATAAAGAAAAGGAACATTTCTCACCATGGGTCCCATTCATACTTGCTTCTAGCTCAAGCAAGTGAAGCCTCCACTAAAACTGCGTTGTCCAAGCAGGTTCAATGTATCTGGACAGTTTAGTTGATTTGGTCAAAATGACTAGATCAAGCATGATCCAATCCTGTTCACACCAGATGGTGCTCAATCCAACTGCTTTATTATTCCTCCTTTCACATAAGGAGTGTTATTTCTCCATCAAAAGGGGTTAAGGTGTCTCCTTACCCATTTTATTCAAAAAAATAAAAATATGCTAACTATAATGTTCCTTTTAGCTTGAGGCTAAAAATTGGGAACATTACAGTCCTCCCCTCCCACATGTTGCTTGTCCTCAAGAAACTACATAGAGAGAAAAAAATTCCTCCCCCTTCTTCTCTTGTGGCCTCCTCATCAACAATTTCCACCATTGCTCAAGATATGCTGCAATAAATCTGTCCTCCCAAGCTTCCTCCAAATATGCAACCGGAATGGGGCTCATCATGGAAAAATAGAAGGTGTAGGTGGAAACCTTCTTGCTGTGCTATGGCCTCCTCAAGGTAGGAGTGATGACATGCATGGAAAAATGTATCCCCAATGATGATCCTCTCATCCATGCTATCATCCAAATAAAATTCTCAACCCCTGGTATACACAATGTGTTGGGGCTGAATGGAGAGTTGGCCTTTTGATTCCCATGGTGTTTCTCTCTCCATTTGTGGTATACATGGGGCCTCCTTTGTCCATGGGCTGAAATGGTATGGCCTCCAAGAATGGCCCAAGCTTCCCCATCAAGAAAATCAGCCATGAAGTGCCCCCTCAAGTTCTCCAAGTGGTTTTTCCCACAAGACGAGAAAAGTAGCAATGTGGCAATCATGGTTTGCCCATGGTGTCTCCTGCAATATAAAACATATACAATGGGGAGAATCATGCTCCCAATGGGCTGTCCCAAAATATACAACACTCTCACAATAGTGCTCCTTGTGAATTTATAAACATCATCATTACAAGGAGGCAACATGTAATGGAAACAAGCTATCACAAGGCAACTAGAGAGTGGGTCACTGCTCCATTCATGGGACCAACGCAGTGCACCTCTTTCCTGCATCAAAACTAAAAATAAAAAATGATTTTACAGCCACTTTTTGCTGCCACAAACATCTCATAAGATGAAAATATGAAAATACAAATTGGTTCCAATGGTGCACACTAAGAAATATGTGGCTTCCCCCACAAACCATCATAAAAATGGCCACTCCCATTGCCGCAATGGGCCACATGTACATCATAATAAGGAGCATAAGGAGATGTGACAATCTTTAGCTCATCAAGTTTCTCATATAATGTAAAGAAAGGTAAACCAAAATGAAAACATATACTTTCTTTACCATGTACCCCTGTCCTTGAGCTGAAATGGCTCATTTGAATGCTCTCCCTCACCTCCAATGAGTAGGGAAATGGTTGTTCCAACCTCTCCAAAATCATCCGGGCTATGCATTTGTACATATGCTGATATAGATCATGTTGAATTCCCTCCCAAATGAACTCCTCTAGCAAGGCAAAGTATGCATCAAATTGCATAGCTAGAAAGTCCTCATGTGCTGCATGTAATAGTTTCTCCTTGAGACTAGATTCCCTAGTCAAGAAGATTCTGACATAATAATAGATGACCATATTATCCACCATGTATCTATCATCGTCATCCAGGTCATCCAAAATCATGCATGCACCTCGATCCTGGGGGTACTCTACCAAGAGTTGAGTCCTCTAACATGGATCAATCATCCTCATAGACAACGCTGGTAATCTGCAATGTGATGCTCCCCTCACATTGCTGCCTGCTACTTTGACATCCCTCATGCCAAATTCATCCTCCAAAATTCCGCCATGCCCATCATGCAGCTTCTCATGCTCAAATAATAATGGTGAACCTGGGAAGTTAGCCTCCCATGAGAAGTTGTCATCCAAAAGGAATCTCCCAATCCTGGTCAATGTAAGCATGAGTAACCTCCATCTACTCCCATGTGTGAAAGAGTCCTCCCTCAAAGGAAGTATCCTCTTCCTCTCCAAATTTATGGAGAAGTCATCCTACATAATGAATATGCCATCCTCCATCCCTACAGAAAACTCTATCAGTGCAGTAGAACTGATGAGAGTGGGTGATACTGAAAATGAGAGAGTGCCTCCCTCCTCCTTGAGTTTATCCCAAACTCTCTGCACTGTGGTGGACTCGTCCAATGCCTCCACCTCTCCAGAATCCAAGAGTGGTGAACCAAATTTCAAGATGCCCATCATCAATGCTAGATTAGGTGGCCTTCTAGTTACAATGCCTCCATATAGTGAGACATCAAGATCAGAAGTGGACTGTATGTATAAGAGGACTGATTTGTCCCTCTCTTCATTACATTGTACAGTCTCTCTCCCTTGTGCAAAGACTCTCTAGAATAGAAAAGGGTGTGTCAACCCTTGATGTTGATCCTTCTCTTCCTCCTCCATCTCACAATCCCCACAAGTTGCTGCAAATGACTCTAAAATTGTGCCATGGTTCCCACATGTTAAAATACTTGGAATCCCTTGCATAGAAACAAGGACTCCTCCCATGGAAGCAATGGCTCCCCTCTCATCTCCATGTGGTGATGGATCTTCCTCCAATATGACAGCTTTGTGGGTTCTTTCATGCACATTCTCTTCATAAATATGTGAGTATGTCTCCCCTTCAATGAGAGACCATGGATTTTGGTCTTCTTCTGAAAGATATATCTCCATGTTATCACAAATAGAAGAGTGCTCTTCATATAATAGGGATCTTGCTTTTAGCATGTGTTACACAGTAATTTGTCACCGTCCCTAAAATTCCCCGTCCTGCACATTGGAGGGCCTTTTCTGTGACTTGTGAGCAGTGACATGACCTGAAAACACTTTCATGGCATCCCCCTTGACAAGGACAATCATTCCTCTGAAGACAGTTTCTTGTAAAAAACCCTAAAAATAGACCTTTTGGCCTTGGCGCGACCAGCCAGTTCAGCCCTCATGCCAATGGGGGAAATCCACCAAAGAGGGCATGCCAACTGGAACTCTGTCCTAGTGTATTACTCGCACCAAGCTTAATAAGGATTTTAAAAAAAAAATAAATGGCGGAAGTTTAATTCCAACCAACTCTTGAACGAGTCACTAAAATGAGTTGGGAGGTTTGGCTCCGAATCTCCATGTAGGGTAAGTGGTTTTCCACCTATCATGGAAGCTTCCTTGAGGATAGGGCCAATCCCACCATTGTAGGGATCCCAACTCCCCTTCCACCATATATATAAGGTTGCCATTTTCCCCTTTGCAAGCTAGTAGTCTTAATAATAGCCTTAATGCTCATAGAACTAAGAGCGGAATCAGTAGTAAGGAGACTATCATCAGACATCCTCTGAGAGCCAAAGCCAAAGAGAGAGAGATTTGTCCCATTCCCGACGAGCTTCATCGAGACGTGCTCCACTGTTGACCTACCGAAGGAAGATCCAGCGTCAGAGCTCAGGTTGTATATTTCTTTCGTTGTGATTAATAATAGATGACTTTGATTATGGTTCCATTCATATGTTCATGTCTTATGTTATGAATTATATCTTCACTGACTGATATATGGTTGCATGTATTAGGTTTTACATTGTGTGTTGTTTCTTCATGTACGTGCAGGTGTTTGAACGTGCTAAGCAAGAAAATTGTGATCTGAAAAAGGGAAGGATGGAAGTGCCATCTTCTTGGCAAACAACAGTAGCGTGTGACTTAAGGTAGGCCTCTTGTCACATCTTGGTCTTTTGTAACTAGGAACCTGCGTCTTAGCATGACTTGGTTGTTGCTAGACCTGATCTGGGCTAGTAGGGATCACCTCTGTTTGCAGAGGGGATTTACCTCTCCAACAAACTGGCGACTCCACTGGGGAGACGTTGATTGGAGTTTGTCTTGTCTTTTCAGTTGATTTTGGTCTTTGTCTTCTTGATCAGCTCTTCTGGTTCACTTTTTTCTAGTGTTAAACCTCTGTTTAGCCTCACCATACTTGATATTCTCCCTGTTTTCTCTTTTTTATTTTTGACATTAGTAAACTCGACTAGCGTGGTTTTAGCCCTGACAGTCGCGCCAAATAGCACTTGTTGCTAGTTCAGACCCCACTTCAATCCTGTTCTGGTGCTAGTTACAGCCAGACAGTCGCGCCAATCCTGTGTGGTGCTAGGGTTTTCTTATTTCTGAGCTTTTTGAGCCTGATTTTTGGTTTTGGTGTCATTTTTTCGACTGCCTGAGTGTCCTGCAGCCTCGGTTGACTGTGTGTGACCTCTATCCTCTGGTTGTTTTCCCTCTACTACTGGTTTTACATTCTAGCCCTAGGGCATCTAGGTGCTATAGTGTGTTGAGCCTCCCATGGGATTTTTTGGTTTTCATTTGTCCAGTCAACTTCGTTGTTGCTTCTTTGCATTATTTTGGTGGTTTTCCATTGTTTTATTACGTTATTTTAGTGATTTTCTTCTTTCTCATTCGAAATTTGCTTTGTCTCGTTTCGAGCCCAGATTACACGGTTCATATGAGTCTTTGGGATTCCTCTTTGATTTGAGGGATTTCTCCATCAGTTTGAGGTCTGATTGTGTGTTTTTCATTGGGTGAACTTACTTGATTTCACTCTTTCTCTATCATTTCTCGAATTGGTCTTTTCATTAGTTTTCATTTTGTTTAGTGCACTTTTCTCTTAAACATTGCAAATAAAAAAAAAATCAAATCTCTTTGCTTTTGATTAGTTAGTGAAAATTGAAAACTTTTCTGTGTTATTAGTATTATATAAATCTAAAGGAAAAGCTTTTAGTTTCATTAGCGTGCATTAGAGACACTAGGGGTTGTTTTGTGATCATTTTTTTATTGTGTGAAAGCTCTCAACCTTCCCGTAGTTAGCTATTCATCGAACAAAGTGATATATTGTCGCATGTAGTGTGCATTTAGAGGATTTTGAAACATAACATTCGGTAGGGCCTAAAAATTGAAACATAATTAAGATCAACTCTAAAATTTATTCAATTTGCTTTAAGGCAGCATTGAAACATTAATGAAATATTTAGAGGTCTGGGCTAGTGACGTGTTCGAACGTTGTTAAACCTAGTAGCTGTCATTCACCTCTTGGATTTAGACATCACTAGTACGGACTTGTGCTCCCTGTACCGTCGCGTATATAAAGGAATACCCCACTAGGTTGCTATCCTTTATCCATAGGAAGCCGAGTCTGCTGCCTTATACCCGTGATACACCAGACGCAGCATTCGGGGAGATTGTCTGCATGTATGTCAATTCCTTGGTTGATTTCTCTTTCATTTTGAAACCAAGGTGTATATTTCAGTTCACGGATATCTAGTACACCCTTTTGCCTAGATTTCCAGAGTAGCCATTTTGATCTTTTCTGACTCATTAAATTTGAAAGGATCATCAAGTGCTTTTCATTTCACGCTTGTTTCCAAATTGAAAGAGATAGAGTCACCTTTCATCCATTTATCGACTCTTAAAACATGAAACGGTAAATTT
The DNA here is from genome assembly GCA_034641835.2 of Pinus albicaulis. Taxonomy (NCBI): domain Eukaryota; kingdom Viridiplantae; phylum Streptophyta; class Pinopsida; order Pinales; family Pinaceae; genus Pinus; species Pinus albicaulis. The sequence goes on along the minus strand of CM076583.1, from coordinate 497,564,814 downwards.
TCGAAGTTTCAATGTGGTAAAATAAATCACCTACGATCACATGCCCTTTCAGAGTTTGCTTGTTGGTCATTTGATTGTGTGCCTTGGTTTTTTCCCATGTGCTTTTGTTTGATCTCTTCCTCTTTTCATTACTGTCACTGTGGCAGAACCCTCAATTTCGTCTACTGGTAGTTCTTACACAGATGATTCATCAGAGGTCTCTCAGTCCTCTGTTGAACCTCAGCAGCCCATTGTCTCCGAGTTTCCCGACGGGGGACCGGTTCTATCTAAGCTTCCCTTTGGAGGACTAGTTGAGTTCAATTGGCCCTTATCCAATGCTTGGTTTGGATTTGGAGTAGGGGAGTATTTCCCTCCTCTTACATCGGGTTCACCTTTTTAAGCTTTTGTTATTCCTCCTAGTCTTCGCTGTCTTTTAGAAGATCTAGTGGCAAGGTCAGATATGGACTCATCCAGTCCTTCTCCTAGTCAGGAATTCCCTACATCTGGTGAAGATTACCCATTCTTCCCAGAAAATAACCCCGAATTATCTGTCATGTCTTCGCATGGTCCTTTTCTTCCAGTGGGGTATAGATCCTTAAGTCAAATTGTGGCTGTTGTCACCTCTATGGGAGTATTATCTCCGTCTACAAGGCTAGTTATTTCTTCATTAGGGATATCTCCAAGGACACCCCTCATGTCATCTCCTCAGGTCACATCACTACCTGTTAGGCCTACTGTCTGTGTAGCTACATCTACACCCGTTGTTACTACTCAGTCCATCAGGGCCGCGTCACTTCCTGAAGACGTCTACATAGCATCTGCTATTCTGAAGAATATCTCTCCTGAGGAGTATTGGTTGTCTCTATAGCAGTCGAACTCTGAGGTTGGTCAGTCCTCCCAAGATCCCAACTGTCCTTACTTTTCCCATTATGCACGGGATGGTACACTCGTTTACATTTTTCCATATCAGTACAATGACCAAGGAAACCCACTACTTTTTCCTGCTCCAGAGGCTTATCAGTATGTTCAAGGTTTTCTATCTGCCCAGGCTGGGCAACCCTCCAACCCGCAAGGGCAACCCTTCCAGGGCCAACCTTCGGGCCAGCCTGGTTATCTCTATGAATCGCAAGGACAACCCTTACAGGGCCAACCTTTGGGCCAGCAAGGGTTGTTTTACGGTCTGCAAGCTCAGTCCTACAACCCTCAAGGTCAACCTATACAACCTCACCCTGTGGTCTAACCAGGGCAACCTCAAGGACCCACAAGTCAACTGGGGTACCAACCGAGATCGTTGTACGGTCCTGGGGGGGAAATCTAACCCTCTCAACCTATGGTGCAACCTCTGCAACCTCATTTTCCTATCGGTCTGAATGTTGCATAGCCAGGGCCCTCTTATGGTCTTGCTATAGGTGAAACTGGTTATCGGGCACAACCTGGCCCTATCCCGCCACCAGGACAACCGGATCATCTGGGGTAGCCTGGTGTCCCTCTTCAGCTAGGTCAACCTGTTCAACCAGGGCAACCTATTCACCTAGGTCAACCTGTTCAACCAGGGCAGCCCGCTCAGCCAGGTCAACCTGTTCAACCAGGGCAGCCTCTTAGCTAGGTCAACCTGTCTAACCAGGTTAGCTTGCACATCTTGCCAGCCCTGCTCAATAGCCAATTTACTCTATGCCGTAGCCAAATCCTCCTGTGCGCCCAACTCATCAGACTCAGCAGGGCCCCACTTACCAGCAACCCACTCAACCCCAAGGCAGTTATTATCTTCAAGGTCAATCTCGACCGGTTTACAACCCGCCCCAAGGTTCTAATTATTACCTTCAACCACCAGCCTATACCTATACTCAACAGTCATATCCATATACTGCTCAAACGGGGCCAACATATAATCAGATTCCATACCCCGGTTATCAACCCCCATACATTGGTTATCAGCAATCGTATCAATCTAACTATACGACTTACACCCCCTATGGTCAGAATCCCTCGAGACAGAACCAATCAGGGCAAATTTATGCTCAACCAAGGTGGAGTACAAGTACGAGAACTTATCAAGGGCCTGGTATGCCTTTCAATCCTCAGTTTCCTTTTCTTGCTACGTTGGAATTTCCAGACGTATCTAAATTAACCAATGATCCGATTCTTCACAATCCTTATTGGCCTTTGGTTCTATTGTTCCTTGAGAAACAATTTCTTGCTGTGTAAAGAAATCCGTGCTCAAGACATTAAAGATTATGTCACAAAAAATAGTATATATGTCCCTGTTCTGTAAACCTTCAAACATTAATTATATAATCTTCAAATACTAAACCCATGTAATGTTCTGCAATGCCATATTCTCCTTATGTTGAAATGAAAGGATGGAAGAAACAAGAAAGAAAGGATTTCAATTTGATATGCTGTTTGAAACAGAATCTATCAGTGTAAAATCCTGAAGAAATGAGTCATGATAACGTTAAAATAGAGGAGCACCCATTAATGTTTATTTAACTCTTAAACACACATGTATCCAGAGACCCACAACTCAAATTACTCTATTTTACTCACAGATATGGAAAACATAATGAAAACTGAGAAACTATTCAGCATAGACAGAATGAAGGAAACTTGCAAAAGCTTTTCATTAATTCAGTATTCTTCAGTACAAAATTTTAGCTTTAAGGTCCAAAACCTCGGAACCCCCGCTCCTCCTTTCCCCTCTGCTTTTATGTCTGCCCTCTGATGTAACTTCCTAACTGCTTTGATCAGTTATAAAACTGATTCGTGGAAGTTTTGGAATTATTTAGTATCTGCTTTAATATTAGTATATGATAGAGAATTTAGTGAAGTTATATTCAGCGCAAGTAAAAAGAATTGGGTCCTAATGCCCATATGTATTTATCAACATAATCACCTGCTTTTGAAACTATAACCCACCTACATTGCGCTGATATAAAACAGATTTAAATAACTTCTGGCACCAAGTAAAGGCACCATAACCGTCGATCTTGTAGATGGTGGTTTCAATTAAACGTTTTACGGGGGGTGCCATTTCCCATAAAATTCGTTTAATTTATACCCCCACAAACCATTGGATCGAACTGGCTGATCCAAATCATTGATTCAGCTAAAATATTATCTGTGTTATCCTCATTTAGCTTCCGTTAATGAGCTCTCGATAATAATGGCGTGTTCCTACACCTGATATGACAACTATTTTTGTTGACCTATGCTCCTTCCAAGCAATCCTTTCTGCTTGTTCCATAAGAAGAGTCCCATAACCCTGGTGTTGCAATTTGTCCGCATAACGACCATGAACAGGTGCAACAATTCCATAAACATGAAGTTCACGAACAATTGGGCACCTACCCTTCAGCTCTGGACATGTTGTGTTGTGGCCACATTTGCGCAAACACAATAAACCAACTAAAATGTCCTGTCGTGTATCTTCATATGAAAGGAATGTCTCCCAACCTTCATTAGCAAATAGTCACGTCGTACAAGCTCCACTACTTCAGGTATTAATTTATGATGAATATCCTGAATACCAGCCTCACAGGTTCTTTAAGATACGCTTTTATGCTTGAAACGGGGAGTTCAAATTAGCCCGGCTCAAAACTTGGATTCAGTTTTCCACCATACTCGAATTTGCTATACATGAGCTGTAGCGATGCCACTCGGCTTGTATTTAAGGGGGAAACATCTGTGACAGTTTGTGGTCGAAAAATTGACTTGAAGGAAGAGAAAGGCAGACGGACTGTCTGGTGTCAAAGCTCGTAGTATAGCCCACAGCATCACACTCTGTGCTTGTGCTTGTGCGAATTATAAGTTTATACCGATGTCCATCTCCTTTCAACCGCAGCTCTAATCCATCATATGCAGAAAGGTCTTCCAAAGGAGAAACGTTCTTTGTTCGAATACTAGCAAAGCCGCCGTTGTTTGCAGTTGAAACAAAAACTTTTAAAACAACCAGTTGCTCTACCATCTTCACCACTAGCTATGCTAATTTGAATTGAGCTTTCACTCACCTCCCATAACAAAATAATCTAGAGCACCCCATGCAGGGCCAATAGGTGCATTACCTTGGAAACCAAACAACAGTTTTCTATCTCGAAGACCCACTTTCTCTTTTACAACATTAATCAAGTTCTTCATCCCAACATATTCTACAAACTCTGGTGAATCACCTTTTATCTCAGGTTCAAAAAAAAACTTGATTCCTTGACTATACTTTGCCCTGTCAGGTGTGTCACCTTCCTTTGGTCCAACAATAACAAACATTGTGTTGATGACTTTTTAAACACCTTGGAAGTACTCGGGAATAAGGCTATCCTGCTGGGTGATGTCTCCAATAACCTAAAACCAAATCAACATCAGGGCCAAGTAGAAATATTGCCTTGTCTGCATTCCTTACCAGAGTATGGACAGGGATGCCCTTCATACGCAGAACATCAAAAACTCATTTACCAACACCACTAGTTGCCCCAGCCACCAGTACAGTATCCATCTTTTCCTTTTCAATTGGCAATTGTCTGGAGGAAGAGCTTGATAATTGCTCTATCAAAGATTGAAACAACTTTGCTGGTGATGGAGGCCCATTGAAGAAGTATAATGTTTGCAGGAATCTTCCCATGTCCCACTGTTTTCTATTGGCTTCTGCTACACTTTTCTGACTAAATTTAAAAGAAGAGTTTTGTAAAAACCGTCTTCTGACAGGAAAGGTATGCAATCTGCAATTGGAATGATTAAATGTGCTTTTGCTTGTTGCTTCATTTTTCTCATTTGCTTTACTCCAAATATTGTTATCAAGCCAAAATCCTGAGAATGAACTGGAAATATAGGTGTGCAACTATCGACTTCTATAGACTGAGAATTCAAACTTGAAAATTGCCCAGAGCTTCTTTCGACTTTTTGTTGAGTAAAATTGTGCTAAAACATCTGGCTCCAATTGGGGACAGTACTTCGGTAACAAAGTGCTGAGAAATTGTAGATCAGTAGCCTTTATTGGGCATGGAGTCAAATTAGACTGAATTTCCTCCCAATTCAAAAATCTCTGAAAATTTCAAAACTTCTCTGAACCCTCCTTCTTCTAGGATCTTTATTTTGGACTGAAAATTGGAAACTTAGAACTACTGCAACTGGAAATGCTCAACTCCTAAGCTTATTTATGTACAAATCCTATATATATAAACATGTTTGAACTTAATCAAGTGAAGTCGACCTTCCAATGGAACCAATCCAACATATGCTTGTCAGATTTAATACCTTCATACTGCTGAAATCTAAAATTCAAAAGAGGAATGTACCATGAAGAATTTTTATATACAAAATTTTGTACATACCCTCGCATTAAAACTTGTTGCTGACCGAAGAAATCTGCCATATATTCAGCAACCGGATCATAAAAATCAGGAGACAAAACTCTGGTTACCTTCTTTTCTTGAACATTTTGCGGTCGTCTTTGAACATGACAGCTTCTTTCATTGTTTGACCCTTCAATTAGGAACTGTCCGTTAGGAAGTTGACTGCTACCTCCTGTAGGTAGGCATTGAGGCTGAAAATAAACATCCAAGTTTTGTTCTCCATAATGCTGATGATCTTCACTTAACATCAATTGATGACTAAAATCTTCCTCTTCTTGCAAATAGGTCTGAGAAACTGCACTACTTTCCTCACTACTCACAAAATTATTGCAATGATCTTCCATGCTTTCATAGTGTAGTTCAGCTGTTACAACTGAGTTTTGACTAGAATCTTCAAAAGAATTGGATTCTCGTTCTTCAGCAATACAGGAACCTTTTGACACTTTTTGAAAAACTTTATTCAGTTCTGAACTTACATTCTCTTGTAAAGAAATTCCAATGTTTCCTTCACAAGCCCTCTTATCTTTGACAAAACTTGGACTTTCTGCATTGCAGGAAAAATTTCTACAAGCCCATGCATTATCTTCGATTTCTTGCGCATGAAGAAACATCATCTTTAGCGTGCTAGGCTTTCTCTCCTTGAGATAAAAAGCCACTGCAATAGAAAGAGCTTGCAAATAATAGACCATGGCTGCTGCTTATGTAGGTCGAATTTCTTCTGGCATGCTGAAATAAACTTTTTGAAACCTCCTATTAAATTCAAAAATTGATTCATTGCTTTGCCTTCGGATTGAATATAATTTCAAAAGGTGCTCTTCATATGACTTATTCTCGCCCCAATATGTAAGAAATACATCTTGAAGATCTTGCCAGGATTTAATTGAACCTGCTTCCAAATACTGGAACCATTGCTGAGCATCTTGCTTTAAAGAATGGAAAAACATCCTTAAAGCTACGTCTTCATAAATGATTTGAAATTTTTCTAGAAAGTATTCAAATTCCAAGATATGTGATTCAGCTGAAATGTCCTTCTCCTTCCCGGAGAAACTTGGCAAGGACTTGAATCCGTTTGAAGGATATTGATGGAGAATAGCGGGCAGCTTCAGGGGTTTAAAGATTTCTCTGTTTTTGAACTGAAAGGCATTCAATTTCTTATGAGGAAAAATACTATCATCCGAAGATGATGAATCATCACCTTTACTCCCAGACTGTTGATTATCTTCCGGGATTGTAATACAACAATCATCTCTCCTTTCATGTTTAGGAGATACACTTGTGTCAAGATTTATAATACAAGCAGAAGCAAAATCATCTTTTTCCAATAATGAATTTACCTTTTGGGCCTTGTAGTCTTCTGAGAAAACAAAGCAGGAAAAAATCCTTTTAATATAAATGGGAAAATGGATCACTAAACTGATAGTAAAAAATAGAACCTCCTTTAAAAAGCGGAAATTCTGATACATGTATTTTCCATGATATTTTCTCATCTTCTTGCCAGGAGTATTCTTCATCTAATGAAACTTTCATCCGTGGAGTCGCCAGGTGAATAATAAACAACCAATCTTCAAATCTAAATCTTGTCCACCATAAAAAAGAAAGGATTATGAAACCATCTGCTGCAAGGTATGTGACCTCGCGTTTGGCTTTGTGAAAATGAGAATTCTGTACAAAGTAAACACAGCCGAGTACTTCCTCCTCACTGAACAACCAGAGGAAGTAGAAAGAAAACCCAGGGAAATGAACTTCGCTTCTTCGATCCCCGGCAACAACGCCAATTAATGTTGTTCCTTGAGAAACAATTTCTCGCTGTGTAAAGAAATACGTGCTCAAGACATTAAAGATTATGTCACAAACAATAGTATATATGTCCCTATTCTGTAAACCTTCAAACATTAATTATATAATCTTCAAATACTAAACCCATGTAATGTTCTGCAATGCCATATTCTCCTTATGTTGAAATGAAAGGATGGAAGAAACAAGAAAGAAAGGATTTCAATTTGATATGCTGTTTGAAACAGAATCTATCAGTGTAAAATCCTGAAGAAATGAGTCATGATAACGTTAAAATAGAGGAGCGCCCATTAAGGTTTATTTAACTCTTAAACACACATGTATCCAGAGACCCGCAGCTCAAATTACTCTATTTTACTCACAGATATGGAAAACATGATGAAAACTGAGAAACTATTCAGCATAGACAGAATGAAGGAAACTTGCAAAAGCTTTTCATTAATTCAGTATTCTTCAATACAAAATTTTAGCTTCAAGGTCCAAAACCCCGGAACCCCCGCTCCTCCTTTCCCCTCTGCTTTTATGTCTGCCCTCTGATGTAACTTCCTAACTACTTTGACCAGTTATAAAACTGATTCGTGGAAGTTTTGGAATTATTTACATTTACAAAGTATCTTTTTTAATATTATATATATAATATATAATATAAAACCCAAAAGGCTTTACACTAGCGCAAGTAAAAAGAATTGGGTCCCATTGCCCATATTTATTTATCATCACAACCACCCATGTTTTTTGAAAACCAATAACCACCTACGGGGGGTGCTGATGGCAGCTTGTATGAAATAACCTCGAGACCCCGCAGTGCACCATAACCGTCGATCTTGTAGATGGTGGTTTCAATTAAACGCTTTACGGGGGGTGCCATTTCCCATAAACTTCGTTTAATTTATACCCCCGCAAACCGTTGGATCGAACTAGCTGATCCAAATCGTTGATTCAGCTTCAATATTAGCTGCGTTATCCTCATTCAACTTTGGTTAATGAGCTCTCGATAATAATGGCGTGTTCCTACACCTGATATGACAACTATTTTGGTTGACCTATGCTCCTTCCAAGCAATCCTTTCTGCTTGTTCCATAAGAAGCGTCCCATAACCCTGGTGTTGCAATTTGTCTACATCATGACCATGAACAGGTGCAGCAGTTCCATAAACATGAAGTTCACGAACAATTGGGCACCTACCCTTCAGCTCTGGACATGTTGTGTTGTGGCCACATTTGCGCAAACACAATAAACCAACTAAAATGTACTGCCGTGTATCTTCATATGAAAGGAATGTCTCCCAACCTTCATTAGCAAATAGTCACATCGTACAAGCTCCACTACTTCTGGTCTTACTTTATGATGAATATCCTGAATACTCAGAGCATCTGCCCACTGAATTTGCTATACATGAGATGTAGCGATTCCACTCAGCTTGTATTTAAGGGGGCAGCATCTGTGACAGTTCGTGCTCGAAAAATTGACTTGAAGGAAGAGAAAGGCAGACGGACCGTCTGGTGTCAAAGCTCGTAGTATAGCCCACAACATCACACTCTGTGCTTGTGTGAATTATAAGTTTATACCGATGTCCATCTCCTTTCAACCACAGCTCTAATCCATCATATGCAGAAAGGTCTTCCAAAGGAGAAAATTTCTTTTTTCGAATACTAGCAAAGCCGTCGTTGTTTGCAGTTGAAACAAAAACTTTTAAAACAACCAGTTGCTCTACCATCTTCACCACCAGCTATGCTAATTTGAATTGAGCTTTCACTCACCTCCCATAACAACATCATCTAGAGCACCCCATGCAGGGCCAATAGGTGCATTACCTTGGAAACCAAACAACATTTTTCTATCTCGAAGACCCACTTTCTCTTTTACAGCATTAATCAAGTTCTTCATCCTAACATATTCTACAAACTCTGGTGAATCACCTTTTATCTCAGGTTCAAAAAAAAACTTGATTCCTTGACTAAACTTTACCCTGTCAGGTGTGTCACCTTCCTTTGGTCCAACAATAATAAACACTGCGTTTATGACTTTTTAAACACCTTGGAAGTACTCAAGAATAAGGCTATCTTGCTGGGTGATGTCTCCAATAACCTGAAACCAAATCAACATCAGGGCCAAGTATAAATCTTGCCTTGTCTGCATTCCTTACCAGAGCATGGACAGGGATGCCCTTCATATGCAGGACATCAACAACTCATTTACCAACACCACTAGTTTCCCCAGCCACCAGTACAGTATCCATATTTTCCTTTTTAGTTGGCAATTGTCTGGAGGAAGAGCTTGATAATTGCTCTATCAAAGATTGAAACAACTTTGCTGGTGATGGAGGCCCATTGAAGAAGTATAATGTTTGCAGGAATCTTCCCATGTCCCACTGTTGTCTATTGGCTTCTGCTACACTTTTCTGACTAAATTTAAAAGAAGAGTTTTGTAAAAACCGTCTTCTGACAGGAAAGGTATGCAATCTGCAATTGGAATGATTAAATGTGCTGCTTGTTGCTTCATTTTTCCCATTTTCTTTACTCCAAATATTGTTATCAAGCCAAAATCCTGAGAATTATCTGGAAATATAGGTGTGCAACTATCGACTTCTATAGACTGAGAATTAAAACTTGAAAATTGCCCAGAGCTTCTTCTGAATTTTTGCTGAGTAAAATTGTGCTACAACAGGTTCCAACGAAGGTGCCTGGTGACTATCCTAAATTCGAAGGTAAAGCTGGAGAGGACCCCCAAGCTCATGTGATGACCTACCATCTATGGTGTTCTTCAAACTCTTTGGTGGATGATTCAATTCGTCTACGTATTTTCTAGTGCCGTCTTACTGGTGCTGCCGCTAAGTGGTATATAGAATTACCCTACAATATCTTTCAAGACTTCAATACTTTAGTTATGGATTTTTTGATGCATTTTCAGTTACCGGTTTGTTATGAAGCCAGGACTCATCTCCTAACTTCTCTTAAGCAAGATAAAGCCACCCACATATCTGATCATATTCATGAGTGGCAATGTCATCGTAGACTGATCAAGTTTGATATACCTGATAAACTGCTAACTCATTGGTTCACTACCTCCTTTGTTGGCAAGATCACTCAAGATATTGCTATGGGGGCATGTGTGACTAAAGAAAAAGTCATCGCTCATGCCCAGTAACTTGATCTGGTGTAATCTCAGTCCGGCATGCTCTATGATATCTTGACTAATGCCCCGCGGCCAAGGACCTCTAAAGCACCAACTACCCCATCGATGGATGGTGTTATTGGTTCCGTTTCTCAGACTTCTAGGAAGTCCTCTAATGGGAAGCAAAAGCCTAATTCTTCCCATAGTTCTGCTCTTCTCGCCCCTCCGGATTCTGGTAAAACTGCGGAGGTAAACTTCGTTCAGGCTAATCCTATGGAAAAGGCCTCCAAAGAAAAGAGTAAGGGTAAAGGAAAATCCAAACTCGATGCCCCGAAACTGGAATCCTCCAAACCTCGTGCTGATGATGGTTCCCAACGTAAACCGAAGTACCCCTGCCTTATCTGTGAAGGAGACCATTATACCAAAGATTGTCCCCGACGATCTGAAGTTAGTCAACTTCTGAAGGGCTCCAAAGGGACTCCGGTAGTTCTCAAAGAACCATTCCTGTCTCGGCAGACCCATATGGTTGAGCAGCTTTCACCATCTGCACCATTTGGGTCCCAAGTTTTTATGATGAATGGTGCTACACCTTTCTCAATTGCTACACGTTCGAAGGATTATGCTGGATCACGCCAGGAAGTTAGGAAGGACGTCATTGATGGCCCACCTCCCTCACCTATCTCTGGTCCTTTAGAAATTGATAAGCCCAACGTTGAACCTGTTGTGAGGCCACCTTCTAAAGGTGTTCTGCAAAAATCTTCCTATAACCCAAACGCCTGTGCCGCTCAGCACTACAGCATTGTTGAGGACTTGGCACAGGAACCTTCTACAATGTCTGCACTGGAAGTGCTTCAAAGTTGCCCATCTCAATGGAAAGCTCTATTGTCCACAATCGGTGGAATCGATCTTGGCGATTCCAGTCTTCTCACCTTCGACCTAGAAATTTTTTTCCCTCGACTTCCACATCAAATCGCTCTTGTTATCCAAATCGGTATCAATGGCCTCAACATCCACAGAGCCGTTGTGGATGAAGGTGCTTCCACCTGTGTTATGTCATCTGCCTATTGGAAGGCCATTGGCTCTCCAGCCCTTACTTCATCTCCCAATGCCATAGAGACATTTGATGGTTGGGAATCAAAACCCCTGGGTGTTCTCGAAAGTTTTCCGATCACGTTACAGGGTAAGACAGTCAACGTAGAGGTAGAGCTGGTTGATGCCAAGCTCAACTAAAATCTCCTTCTTAGTCGCAGTTGGACTCACGCCATGCTATGCGTTCTGTCCACCCTCTTTCGGCTTCTGAAGTTTCCTCACGAGGGAAAAATTATCACTGTTGATTAGTTTTATTTCTTCACCTCATCCTCCGAGAACAAAGTTCCTTACGTGGATCAGATCCCCAATCTCCTCAACAATGTAGGACCCGGTCTTTTCAAGGAGCCCATCCACATGGGTATTTTTCCCGCGCCACCACCCCACACCATTCAAGTTAATATGATCTCTAGGTCAGACGACCCTTGGATCATCCCTTCACCTGAACAGGTGACCTCTTTCGGAGAGTCGATGCCTTTAACTCCAGTTGAGATTAATTATTGCAAAATCGTCACTGCATTTGATCCTCCTCCTCCTGAACATGCTCCTTCCAGCATGGATTTAGACATATATTCTCAATCCCCTTGGCTAGGTGATGTAGGTTCACCCGATCCTTTAAGAGAAGTCTTCCCTTCTGATGAAGCTATTGTTGAAACGATGTCTCTTGAAGATCTGCTGTGGAGCGATGGACATCATCGTTCCTCATTCATGCCTGACCTGGGGGAAATTTGTAATCATCTGGAGCATGATGTATCAGGTTATCCCCCTCCTGCGCCTCCTCCTTTGAGCTCATTGGAGCATAGTTCCTCTTCTTGTGTCAAGCTCCTAAAACAATGAAACAAGTTGCTACGAGGATAGTTCTTTTAAGTGTGTCAACCTTGTTAAAATAACACGAGCCTGTTCAATTCGAGTTTTGTTAGATTTAGATCAAATATCTTGTGTTTTGAACCTTCACTCCATTTCCTATGGATTGAAGCTTGGGGGCATGTACCTAGAATTGAGACACCATGCTGGGGGCATGCCCATTCTCCTCATTTCAAGCATATTTTACATTTATGTTTTAAGCTTGCATAAAAATAAAACTCATTTTCAAGCATAGTTTGCATATGTGTTTCCATGTGTGCTTTTAAGCTTGCGTAAAAATAAAATGTGATTTAATGCATTTTGTGAACTTTTCCATTGGGTCGTTTGTTATGCAGATCATGTAACTAATGCATTAGATAAAATTGTATTAGACATTTTCATAGCATATAAAAACATCATCATATGTAAAAAAGATCCATCCAGAAATATATATATATATATATATATATATATATATATGTATGTATGTATGTATGTATGTATGTATGTATGTATGCATGTGTGTGTGTGTGTGTGTGTGTGTGTGTGTGTCGAATAGTTTGCGGTTTGTGTACATCACACAAAATTAAAAAATATACATGTCTGTTTTAATAATAGCCAGAGAAAACATGTCTCTCAAAAATATGCATATAAAAGCCCTAGATGACTAATCAGCATGGTGCTTGTGGTAGCATGTCACCGCGCGCACCAATCACCTCAGTAATTGATGGAGGCGACTAGGCACCCCCACAGCATACCTCTCGTAAGCCATCGGGACGTCTGCTAGATGAGCATAATCCGATATCCCACGGGCGATACCCTCCAGCTTCTGGACTAGCTCACTCCCCTCGCCACCCTCAGCTTGAGGATCGTGTGCGAGAGGAGTCCTCCGTGCGATGGGTGACATCCTGGTGGGCCTCTCTGGGCCAACGTCTACATACATATAGGATTATTTTTTAGAATAGCATGTATCACAAAAAAAATCATAAATATATAAAATCAAAAACAGTCTTACCTAGCTCCTCATCCCAGTCATCCCCCTCCGGGAGTGGAAGATCTGGGTCTCCTGTGAAGTCGGTATCAGTATAGGGCCAGTCCTTAATGATGATTAGCTATTGTCATAGCCATGCAAAAAACTCAGGCCTCCATGAAATTTTTTGGCCCCCTCCTGATCTGGGCATGAGTGCTACCCATCGAGCCATCCTTGGCTCCCTCAATGATGGCTCGGCGACTATCGCCCCCTGGCCCTGGAAAATTGGTAGTCGTTCAAGGATGAACGATACTAGGATGGAATCGTACCCAAATTGTTTCAATTTGGCCTTATTTCACTTCTTCAGCTACCGTTTGATGTTTATTGTTACGAAATTGGCCCAATCAAATAGTGTCAGGTTCTTGCATTTAGATGCTAGTAGGAGTTGTGATTTAGTTGCCTCATGCGGTGCCTGCGACCCTGTAACCCGCGTAATGGTGTGGAGTACCACCCTGAGTGCTAGATCAAGAACCATGTGGATATCAACCTTCCCACTGCCTGATCTTGTTTGTGCCCCTGGGCACACTCTTTCCATCCCCATTGCCATTTTCTCACCAGATGGTCTAGTGCCTATCATGATCGGTACTGGACCTCTACGGGACAATCTGGTTATGAAATAGATGTCGGATACTTCAAGTTCCAACACTTGGTCTCGAAGCCTGAATTTTTCTTCATTCTCATCCCAAATGCTGATCAAATACTACAATAACTCAGGTTATGCTCTCAAACACGATGTTAAGAAGAATTTTTTAAGACCACAGTTTCGGAGAGCGTTCATGCATGCTTCATTCTGCATGGCCATTTCATCTTCTTCACCATGCTCCCTTTCCTTCCACTCGATCACCATTGTGGCCATGTATCTGCACCAAAATGGTCGTAAACACCTCATTAGATCTCTGGAACACTCAGAAATTCAGCTGATTGGTTCACATTTTGTTAAATTTAAGCGGAAATTTGAGTTGCGCCATTGGCGTGACTATTTTTCTAACATTCGTGCCAACTGGTGTGACCCCTTTGCAAAAAGGAGCCAATTGGCATGGGTCCATGCTCGATACCCATGCCAATTTGCGGAGCCCTAATTTTGCAAAGGTCCCCTCAACGATCCAAAAACACAGTGGAAATCTATAAAAAAGGAATTAAAACAAAGCTATTGAGAGCACCTCTTACCTCGAATGAACGAGAACTGAAATGACGTACTGGATTGACCACAATCGCTGCCACAAGTTTGCACAACAAAAGCTCACTGTTGCTCTCACAAGAGGTAAAAAGTAAAAGTGAATATTTTTTTACTATTTTTGGCATATTTATAACTTTTCAAAGTCAAAATTAGGTTTTGAAAGTCATTTTTCCAAATTTTTATTATATTTTGTCGAAAAATGGGTTTTACGCTTGCTTTCATGTGCAGCAACAGGTTTTTACATAGCTTGGACGACGATATGAGTTGTATTTTATACTTTTTTGGACTCGGTAAAAACATGAAAAAGTCATTACTGGAGTCATCTTTCAACTCTTTTCTAGCTCTCTAAACATGAAAATATTGCCGAATCACTTGTCATTTTGATCTTGTTAAATTGGCTGCAAAACGACATCTACCAAGTATACGTTTACCCCTTTTTCGGGCTGGGATAGATTATTTACGAAAAAGGAATACCCTAGCCTATCGCGACTAGGAGGTTTTCTCAGACATAGTTTTCTACCTTTTCGGATTTGAGGAACTATTTACGAAAACAGACTGTTGGAGTTTACTTTTTCGCTGTCTTTTCAAACTCTCTAAACATGGAAAGACGCCGAGTTCTTCCTTTGTCAGACTTGTTAAACCCTGATGACATTGGATTCTGTCATAATGACGATACTTGAGTTTCTCCTTCCTAGGGCTCGTTAAATGTACTAGGTTGGATTTGTCCAAAGGAAAAACTTATATCACAAGCATATGTTATCCCCTTCAAGCTTGTTTTCAAAAATAATTGGGGTACTTTCCAGAAATGGTGGGGAAATTGGAACCAGTATCATCGTCATGTTGGCACTATGTCGCTCTTGAACATGGCACTTTTCTGCATTCGTGTCGGGTTGGGGACATGTCATCTCATTTTTTCGCTTGCCTCCATGGGTTTGGGTTATCCTTTTTGACCTCTCATCTGCTCTTTGCCTCGTCATCATGACCTCAGAACTTTTGATGTCAAATACTGCCAAATCCAATATCGTGCCGCCGATATGTTCAAGAGAAGTTGACCTTTGCAGTTTCAACCTTCCTCTTATTCTCATCGGATCCTGATTCACAAACATTATGTTCCTCTGTCTCACATTGATGATGTGGGAAACACTATGGCCCACCTTCAATCAAGGTCACTTCCTGTCGACTTCAGCTCATTATCCAGGAAGCTGATCTAGAGACTCCCTTTCGGTACCTTGGAGCCTGCATGCCTTAATGGAAGGTTCTCCACATTCAACGTAAGGTTTTCATCATTGGCCTTCGATCAGATGATTCTACGGGTGTTCGACACCAGCTCACTGTTCACATTCCGTGGATTGTACCTGTAGTACCTTGAGGGCCATTGTCATTACTGGTGGTTCCTCTCGTGTCTATTAATAGCTTTCATCATTGGCTCGTAATCAGACGATGTTATTGCATGTTCGACTTCAACTCACTTATTCACATGCTTGGACTTGTACTCTTTTCGGGTTGATATGGAGCGCAAGACCCTAGATTTTGTCTGTTGGAATCCAATCTGCAGATTTTTGTGGATTATCATCATTGGTTACATGACTCATTGTTTGGATGGCTGCGACCATACTTGAGTCTATTTAGTGATCCTTACTAGATATATGTGTCCATGCCTTGGATCTTGATTACTGTATACTCTATTATGGATGGCTGCGCCTATACCACATATCATGTATTTGAGATATCAGTTGTACTTGTCTACGCAGGTTTTCCGACAGCAGTGTTTTCAGTTGGACACGTTCTCGTAAAGCATTTTACCCCTCTCTCTCTCTCGGGCCTCATGCTTTAGGGGGCATCTGTTACATAGTAATTTTTCACAATCCATGAAATTCCTCGTCTCGCACATTGGAGGGCCTTTTCCATGACCTGTGAGCAGTGACATGACCTGAAAACACTTTCATGGCATCCCCCTTGACAAGGACAATAATTCCTCTGAAGATAGTTTCCTGTAAAAAACCATAAAAATAGACCTTTTGGCCTTGGCATGACTAGCCAGTTCAGCCCTCACGCCAATGGGGGAAATCCACCAAAGAGGGAATGCCAACTGGCACTCTGTCCCAGTGTATTACTCATACCAAGCTTAATAAGGATTGTTTTTTAAAAATAAATGGAGGAAGTTTGATTCCAACCAACTCCCGAACGAGTCTGTAAAATGAGTTGGGAGGTTTGGCTCCGGATCTCCATGTAGGGTAAGTGGTTTTCCACCTATCATGGAAGCTTCCTTGAGGATAGGGCCAATCCCACCATTGTAGGGATCCCAACTCCCCTTCCACCATCTATATAAGCTTTCCATTTTCCCCTTTGCAAGTTAATAGCCTTAATAGTAGCCTTAATGCCCATAGAAATAAGAGTTGAATCATTAGTAAGGAGACTATCATCAGATAGCCTCTAAGAGCCAAAGCCAAAGAGAGAGAGCATTGTCCCATTCCCGACGAGCTTCATTGAGACGTGCTCCGCTGTCGACCCGCCGAAGGAAGATCTAGCGTCAGAGCTCAGGTTCTATCTTTCTTTCATTGTGATTAATAATAAACGACTTTGATTATGGTTCCATTCATATGTTCATGTATTATGTTATGAATTATATCTTCTTTGACTGATATATGGCTGCATGTATTAGGTTTTACGTTGTGTGTTGTTTCTTCGTGTACGTGCAAGTGTTCGAACGTGCTAAGCGAGAGAATTGTGATCTGCCAAAGCAAAGGACGGAAGCGCCATCTTCTTGGCAAACAACATCAGTGTGGGACTTAAGGTAGGCCTCTTGCCGCATCTTGGTCTTTTGTAACTAGGAACCTGCGTCTTAGCGTGACTCAGTTGTTGCTAGACCTGATCTGGGCTAGGATGGATCACCTCTATGAGTAGTGACATGACCTTAAAATGCTTTCATGGCATCCCCCTTGACAAGGACAATCATTCCTCTAAATAAAGTTTCTTGTAAAAAACCCTAAAAATAAACCTTTTGGCCTTGGCGCGACCAGCCAGTTCAGCCCTCGCTCCAATGGGGGAAATCCACCAAAGAGGGCGCGCCAACAGGTGCTCTATCCCAGTGTATTACTCATGCCAAGATTAATACGGATTATTTTTTAAAATAAATGGTGGAAGTTTGATTCCAACCAACTCCTGAACGAGTGCCTAAGATGAGTTGGGAGGTTTGGCTCCGGATCTCCATGTAGAGTAAGTGGTTTTCCACCTATCATGGAAGCTTCTTTGAGGATAGGGCCAATCCCACCATTGTAGGAATCCCAACTCCCCTTCCACCATCTATATAAGCTTTCCATTTTCCACTTTGCAAGCTAGTAGTCTTAATAGTAGCCTAAATGCTCATAGAACTAAGAGCTGAATCAATAGTAAGGAGACTATCGTCATACAGCCTCTGAGAGCCAAAGCCGAAGAGAGAGAGCTTTGTCCCATTCATGACGAGCTTCATCAAGACGTGCTCTGCTATTGACTCACTGAAGGAAGATCTAGCGTCAGAGCTTATGTTTTATCTTTCTTTCGTTGTGATTAATAATAAATGACTTTGATTATGGTTCCATTCATATGTTCATGTCTTATGTTATGAATTATATCTTCTTTGACTGATATATGGTTGCATGTATTAGGTTTTATTTTGTGTGTTGTTTCTTCATGTACGTGAAGGTGTTCAAACGTGCTAAGCGAGAGAATTGTGATCTGCCAAAGCGAAGGACAGAAGTGCCATCTTCTTGGAAAACAACAGCAGCGTGGGACTTAAGGTAGGCCTCTTGTCGCATCTTGGTCTTTTGTAACTAGGAACTTGCATCTTAGCTTGACTCGGTTGTTGCTAGACTAGTTCTGGGCTAGTAGGGATCACCTCTATCTGTAGAGGGGATTTAACTCTCCAACAGCAAGTCATCATACACATTTTCATCCCTTTCAGAAATATGGAATGGAGTTTGTTTCATGGTTCTCTCCAATGCATGCAAAGTGTTTGATGTTTTGATACATAGAGATTCACAGTGATTTTAATCAAATTTTCTCACCAACCCTTTAGTGAATCCATCATATGATTCTACATTTGCTATCATGAAACAGAACAATCATGAGCCATACCTTTGAGTTGCAGCGTTGCACCTCCAATGGCCTCATATTCTTCCTCCATCCTTCCAACAGTGCAAGTGGGAAATAGACTGCACTTTGGATCTACATGTGTGGCTGAATGCTCACACCCAAAATAAAAATAGCTAGGGCTTGCTTCATTCACAAACCCTCTCAGAAAATCTTCCCAATTTTCCCTTTCTTTCTCCTCAAGATCTTCAATGATACCCTCCAGGGTCTGGAAAAGAAGAAGGGAAACCTCCTCTTCTGTCATTCCTCTTTTTTTTTTTTCTATACATCTCCTCTTCCAAATGAGGAGCTTATCCTTCTAATGGAATTTATCTTGGGTTGAACAGCTGTAAATTTCCTTTCTCAAGAATATCAAAATTCTATTCCATAGATTGACTGCAGGGGCATTTACTGGATATGTCACCTTCGAAAAAAGGATGAGATCCAGAGGCTACCTAGACATCTGAAAAATATGTCTATATATCTTGAAATATTCCCCTTCAGGGATTTAGCACTTTGGATTGAAGCCACAGGCTAAGCCAAAGATCATGCTCTGATACCACTGTAATATTCCTTTTTCGGGAATTTCTGAGATATGGTCCTCGGACGCTGTATAAGGAAGCAGATGAAAAAGTAAGCTGAAATGGGGCTTGGATCTCCTTTTTAACTCACTAAAAACTTCTCTTCCAGAATTTGAGCCCAAAGAAATGACTCTAGTTGGGTTATTCAGATCTCCCCAAACTAGATCCTGTAAAGAATGCTCAAAGAGAGAGTTATAGCAATACATGAACACAATCATTAAACTCTAAAAATATGAATGAAAAATAAGATGAAATATATTACAACCATCATGTAAATTAATGTATCAGAAACAATATACAGAAATATCATGATGAATAGGCCCCTCATGCAATGGGAATCAATCTCCAAATATTAACACATGAAATACAAGAGAAGCAACAACTACATAAAATGCCGGAAAGCAGTGACAGCACTGTCTCTAGGAGTGTATCTGCTGCTATAGATGTGCATACATGAAATATGACTGAAATATACAAGAAATTCCCAAGAATAGAAGAATGGGCTCTAATACAAGATTTCTATCCAAACTAGGAGAGATTGCTAGAAATGCCGGAAAATGTACAATGTGACAAATATCTTGTCACTGCAACTGAATCAAAATGAGAATGAGGCTATGGCAGATCTAAAATACTAATGCCCTCCTCTGATAATGTTCTCAAGAAAAGGGCTGATCCCTTTCACTCAAAAACACTCCTCCTGCTAAGCACAAATGGCTCTCCCAGCAATTGCCTCAGAAAATAACGCAATTTCTGCCCTAGACTGCACTGTGAACAGGCCAAAGAATGACTTTATGAGTTCCTCTATTGCTGCACCCAGCAACACAACATTTTCTTCTATAGAAATTGTTGGGAAAGATACTGAGAGGGGGGGGGGGGGGTGAATCAGTATCTAGATCTGTCAATCAAATTTTTACTTTTCTTTTCTCAAAAACCCATACGCTACTTTACAGACCAAAACTTGCGTATATACGCGGATATCCTTAAGGAAACTCGCGTATTCTCAGATCTCTTATTATGCAGATAATTCTTATCTTAGATTATTGCATCATTCACTTATTGGATGTTAGTAAGTAGTAAACATGTAAAATAAGAACAGAATAAATCAACACACATAAGCATCACACATGAACACCAGGATTTTAGGTGGAAACCCAATTCAGGAGAAAACCACCGCTGCCATCGTCTCAGTCTTCAAAATTTATTATAAAGAAAAAATATTACAACTATGTACTGGCACAGACTCATGCCAGCACGCAGGCACCCACCTACAGAAGGCTACAACCTTCTCTCGTTTACCAGCCTCTCCTGGAAGGGAGCCACTACCCCCTGCTCTTGTTTACCAGCCTCTCCTGGAAGGGAGCCACTACCCCCTGCACTCGTTTACCAGCTACCACTGGAAGGGAGATATTATCCCCTTACTGAAGGCTTCGACCCTCAGCACCACTGCAGACCACGTTTCATCAATTTTCAAACTGGATCAAGCAGCTTCAACTCAACCCTTAATTTTTCAACAAAAATGCTTTTCCCAATGCTTCAAACAGAACAGTGAAACCACTATAACCAGAATATCAGAGATTACCCAGACTTCAGAATAGATAAGCAGAAACACATTCAACCATGAGCAACCATTAGTTCAAATACCATATGCGCTTTTAGTTAATCGGACCCGCGTATACACGCGCTTGTCATCAAACGAACCCGCATATACATCTGTGCACTTTTAAATAAACCCTAACTTCCCATACGCTCTTTTATTAGATCAGAGCCGCGTATACACGCGCTTTTTCCACAACAAACTCGCGTATAGATCTGTAAATGAAATCTTTGTAGAACAGACCAGATCTATAAACTTACCCAGATTTCTTCATTACCTTCAGCAGACTTTGCGCCAGATCTTCATCAGTTCTTCTTCTGCAGATCATCTTAGAGATTCATCATCATCAGATCTAAGGATCCATGGGTGCATCATAGATTCAGATTTATCAATCAAGAACAAAGTTCAATCATGCAGATATACTTCAAAGTGAAGTATTCATTCAATACCCAGACATATGCACCCTTTGCACAATGATATTCTTCTCCTTATATAGGTTTAGCCTTTATCAATACCATGAGTCAAAACCACACCACTTCCGATGGTATTCCTGGACGGGACCAAATAGATAATCAAGCGCTCAATACAATGGGTCAATACCATGGTAACACCCCTTGGTATTATAAATTTGGAGCGCAAAAGGGCATACGCGACTTGCCACGTACTTTTCCGCGTGCATACGCAACTTCGCCTTAACGAACCCCTGTATGCTTTGTGACACATCATATTTATCATTTTTCTGGCACTTCCTTTCTTCTGTTCCTTCTGAGTTGATCTGTAGATACATCATCCTTCCTTTTAACACACAGATACATCATCCTTACATATTTAACACACAGGTTTCTTATCAAGAACAACTTCATCAAATAGGTTGCCATCAAGGACAACACATTGCATCATATCGCCGATAGTCTTATTTCATCAAGTAGGTTGCCATCAAGGACAACACATGCCAACAATCTCCCCCTTTTGACTTGATGGCAACCATGATGGTGTTTGATCACCACAACAATAGATAGATACATTGATTATAACCATTATGCAAACACCATGATATTCTCCCCCTATTCAAACACCATGCTACTCTCCCCCTTTGACATCAAGGGCAAAGGGCAGATCAAAGCCGAGACAATGTTTTTCTCCTCATGTAGAAAGAAGAGCTCTGTAGATCTGATGTGCATTGAAATTACCATGCTCCCCCTGAGTTCATGCTGAGTCTTCAACATAATATTCAATGAAGTACATGACTCTATGACCTTTCCTATCACCAAGGACTTATAATTACATCAATGATCCAACCAAGTGGATTTACACATTTTGACTCAACTACCCAACCAAGTGGGTTTACAAATTTGAACAGGCCCTTTACAAGACTAAATATTACAATTTACATCATAGGTCTCAACATAACCTTTTCATCAAATTACAAATATGACTTTTTATAACCAAGACCAAAAATACCTCAAGAGAGATCATATTTCAGAACCATCATAATGCCAACAATGCATTACATTCAGAAATGTTAATGCTCCCCCTGAAACTGTGCATCCAATGCATCCTTTCCACATGAATAGTGCTCCCCCTTAGCTTGTGCATCCTGAACACTTTCAACAGCAAATCATCAAGGCATATTTATCAAGAGACATCAGAGAAAGAAACAGAATTATGAAAACTGGAACACCACCAGAGATACCAAACAGCATCATAGATACCAAAGAGCACTGCAGCTGTGTTGAAGAATGCTGACCCCAAGTAAAAATTGTCAGCAACTAACCATACGCGGTTTTCTTTACATAAACTCGCGTATATACGCAACTTTCGTTCAGGAAACCTGCGTATCCAATTTAATATTCTGATTTTAAGCAGTTCTGATTTTCTGCAAAGCAGAGACTACTCCCAGCTTCTGTCTAAGATATTCGAACGCTTCCCTGGGCAGAGGTTTGGTAAATATATCAGCAACTTGTTCTTTGGAGGGAACATACTCCAACTTCACCTTTTGTTCAAGCACTTGTTCACGTAAGAAGTGATACTTGATGGGAATATGCTTGGTCTTGGAATGCATAACAAGATTCTTTGAAATACTGATGGCACTTGTATTATCACACATAATGGAGACAGGAGGTGTGCACTTGATTTGAAAGTCTTGTAAGGTTTGCATCATCCAAAGAAGTTGTGTGCAACATGATGCGGCAGCCACATATTCTGCTTCTGCTGTAGATAAGGCAATAGAGTTTTTATTCTTGCTGAACCAAGATACTAACCGGGGCCCCATATAGAATGCTCCACCACTAGTGCTTTTCCGATCATCAACATTTCCGACCCAATCTGCATCAGTGTAAGCATGAAGAGTAGGATCAGCATTCTTTGGATACCATAGTCCAAAGTCTTGAGTTCCTTGTAGATATTTGAATATTATTTTGACAGCCTGAAGATGAGACTCTTTTGGATTAGCTTGGAATCGTCCAACAATCCCAACAACATGCATAATGTCCGGTCTAGTCCTAGTGAGATAAATTAGACTTCCTATCATAGATCTATATTATGTTTGATTCACCATGGGGGAATCATCATGAGAACTGAGATTACATCCGGTAATCATTGGTGTACTTACAGGTTTGCATTATTCCATGCCATACTTCTTTAGAATTTGCTTAAGGTATTTTTCTTGTGATAAGAATATACCATCAATAGTTTGATGCACTTGCAAACCAAGAAAGAATGTTAGTTCCCCAAGTAAAGACATTTCAAATTCTTGCTGCATGACAGAAGAAAATTTCTGACTCATAGATTCCTCATTACTTCCAAAAATGATATGTTGAAAATGCAACAAGATGATGGAGCTTAGTGAAATGAAGTCGCCTTCACTAAGTGGGCCCGCAGGCTATTTTTGGCGCAAAGTCTATTTTTAGACTATGTCTATTTTTAGACATATGGATCATGGTCTATGAGTTGCAGGATGCTATTTATGGATGATTGGTCGAGTTGGTAAAAATAGATGGACCTCTATTTTTAGACATTGGGCGGTTTCTATTTTTAGACTGCCGAGCTAAAAATAAAACAGTCAAATATTATTAACCCTTAATAATATTTAGACTATAAACATTATCTTATCCTCTTGGAGCACTTCAGTTTGATGCTTGGATGTGGCACATGCAGCTAACAGAAGGAAATACAATTTTCCTAAGGGTTAGTTGAGTTATTGCATGGTTGAATTCAGTTAGAACTCAAGTGGCAGAGTTTGGTGGAGTTGATGAGACAGTTGGTGGAGTTGTGTTCTGTTTAACTTAGTTGAACTAGTTGTATTTAGTCTAACTGAAAAATAAATTAGTGATGAGTGGTGTGAATTAATTATTAATTAATTCACTAATTATTAACTCATAATTCAACTAAAGAACACATCAGTTAACTGCAATGCATGGACAATTCAGTGGAGACCAGTGTTAGAGGTGGGTGAAAGGGTGAGTTTGCTATCAGTTGTGACTATTGGCTGTGCATGAGATTTTCACACACATTGATGGAGATTGCCAATGAGGATTGTGCAGTTGGAGCTAGTGGGATTAATCGAACTTGGATCTCATTCATTACTCACTTGGATTGCGCAGTAGAGGCAGGCAGACTTGTGGAGAAGATTTGAACCCATGACTTGTTCAAATCTCAGTTAGTTTTTTGTGTAGCATTGAGATAGTGCTGAGAGCTGTGAGAGATTTGTGCTATGTATTGTTACATGTTCTCTATCATTATAATATAAAGATAGTTGGGGGTTTTCAGCTATCTTTTCTTTCCCCATTACATCCTGTGTTGATATGTGTGCTTGATTATGTTTTAATGAGCGCATGAGACTTCTTTCTATTTCCGCATATTGATGATCAATTGTAGAAGAGGTTATGTATTATGCATGAAGCTTAAATAGTGTGTAATCAGGATAATCTCGGTGAATAATTCAGAAAATTATTCAAATTTCTACATGGTATCAGAGCGAAGAATTGATCATCGGGATCTATTACAGTGATTGCAATTATTTTGGTAGACAGAGTCTGTAACGGGCCAGGTAGCCTCTGGATCCATCCTTTCCTTGAAAGGTGATATATCCAGTAAATGCCCCTACAGTCGATCTCTGTGCTAGAAATAATTTTTTCTCACAGATCCAGAAGCAGCTGAGTTTTGAGCTTGGAATTCGAATTTGCAGCAGAATTTGGAATTCGAAATTTGCAGCAGTTTTCTTGGTGCTAGAGTTGAAATGTCTTTCAACGGATTGCGATTGGAATATGCCATTGAGGTCAGTTCGAATTATGTTGCATGGAAGGACATAATGGAGGCGGTATTAGATGATAACGGGCTGAAGGAGTTCATAGATGCTGAGATCCCAAAGCCTACTGATGCTGCTCAAGTTGAAGCTTGGCAAAAGAAGATGGTGAAATTTCGAAGGATTCTGTTGGAGGGCGTGAAGGATCACATTGCATCCAGCCTACATGGAAAGGCTTCTCCATACTTGATGTGGAAAGCGTTGACAGATCTATTCCAGAGCAAGAGCGACCAGAGGAAGTTGGCACTCAAGGATAAACTCAGAAACATTAAGATGGAGAAAGGCGCGACAGTATGCCCAAGTACCTCACGAAGTTCGTCCAATGTAAGGATGAGCTGGGAAGTGTGGGGGTGACTGTTGATGATGAGGACTTGGTGAGCTTGGATCTCCTTGGGCTTCCGAAGAGTTGGCATTCCTATCAGGACTTTGTCAATGGTCGGGACAAATTGCCAGGATGGGGGCGACTTTGGTCGGATCTTGTGCAAGAGGAGATAAGGCGGAGTACCATGGACGGATCTTCATCAAAGAACTCTGATGAAGAGAATTTCAATTTGGCTGCCAAAGAAAATAAGGGGAAGAGCAAGAAATCTTCTCAGTTTGGTGCGAAAGGCAAGAAGCAAGACATGTCCAAGTTGAAGTGTTTTCACTGTCACCGGCACGGACACTATGCCACAAATTGTCCGCAGAAGAAGAAAAATAAGAAGGCTGCTGGATCTGCAGCGGGAGAGGCATTGGCCTCCCAGTTTGAACTGGATTTTTCACTAATCGCATGCTTGGTCTCAAGTGTGATGGGATCAGTATGGTTCTTGGACAGTGGTGTGTCATTTCACATGACAGGAGATCGGGATCTGTTTTCAGATCTAGAGGAAAAAGATCTTGGAGTGCACATCGAGATGGGCGATGATGGTAGATACAGTGCGACCGGTATCGGTACCATTTCCTTTGAGAGGGAGTCTGGTAAACCCTTCGTATTAAAGGAAGTGATGCATGTTCCAGGATTGAAGAAGAATCTGATCTCTGTGGCGATGTTGGAAGACAAAGGGTATGATGTGGTCTTCAGTGAAGGAAAGGCCTTTCTGCGCAGCAAGACAACTGGAGAAACCCAGATGATAGGGGTTCGAGTCAAGAACCTTTATCAGTTGCAAGTAGATGGGCCGCAACAATGGCATGCAAGGCGGGAGAAGTGGTGAGCGGGGATGATGGCGAGTTGTGGCACCGGAGATTGGGCCACCTTCACCATGGAGCTTTGAAGATACTGCAGCAGATTTCTACTGGGCTTCCTAAGGGCACTCTTGCGCAGTCAGATCAGTGCAAGGGGTGTACCTTGGGAAAATTTGTGAAATCCACCTTTCACGAGAAGGATAGTCATGCCATGACGATCCTTGAGAGAATCCACATAGATGTGTGTGGACCTTTCTCAGTAGCTTCGACAGCAAAGCACAAGTACTATGTGATCTTTGTTGATGATTTCTCTCGGAAGTGCTGGATCTTCTTCATGCAGAAGAAGAGCGAGACATACTCAAAGTTCTGTGAGTTCAAGGCGCTGGTTGAGAAGGAATCAGGGAAGCATGTGAAGGCTCTTAGGAGCGACAATGGTGGTGAATTTATCTCGGCTGAATTGAAGGAGTTCTGCAGCACAGAAGGGATTCAAAGAGAGCTCATCGCACCCCATAACCCATAGCAAAACGGGGTGGCTGAGCAGAAGAACAGAACGATCGTGGGTGCTACACGGGCGATGTTGCATGATCGGGGCCTACCCCTTCACTTGTGGGCTGAGGCATGCAATACAGATGTGCGAACGGGTTGTCCTCTGAATGCTTAGCATGAGTACACCGGAGGAGCGTTTTTACGGAAGAGGCACGATATTTCCCATTTGAGGATTTTTTGAGAAATACTGTCTACATGCATGTGACGAAGGATGCGAAAGAAGTTGGATCGCGCAGAGGTTGGGGATATTTGTGGGAGTACAGCGGTACCCCACAACTATCGTGTATAGCACCGGAGCAGTCGTAAGGCAGCGTGCGACAAGAAGGATATCAAATTTCGGAGGAGAAAGCCATGAAGTGCTCGCTTGAGAGAGCCACACTTGCCGTGTAGATGAGGAGCTATTAGTTCCTAAGGATGAGCTTCCAGATGTGGATCAGCCACAAGAGGAAGTTCATGGAGTGGAAGAGACCACTCATGCAGCGCCAACCATCAGAGGGTGCAAGCGCACTACAGAAGTTGAGCGACTGGCTCGAGATGCAGAGAAGGTTGTAGGACCACCTATAGCACAGCGCAGATAGAGACAGTCACCGGACTGGTACACTGGATACATGGCTCTTATGAGAAAATGTGTCGTGACAGAGCCATCCTCTTTCGAGGAAGCTGTGGAGGATCCCGCATGTGTAGATGCCATGGTGGAAGAGTATGATTCGATTGTCAGAAACAGTGCATGGGAGATTGTCCCGCGACTGGAGGGGAAATCAGTGGTGGGTTCTTGATGGATATACAAAGTGAAGCAGGCGGCTGACGGGAGTGTGGAGAAGTACAAGGAAATATTTGTTGCCCGTGGCTTCTCACAGATCGAGGGGATCGATTATGAGGAGACCTTTGCACCTGTCGCAAGGTACTCTTCCATACGGACGATCCTAGCTCTCTCAGCGCAGATGGGGTGGCACATCCATCAGATGGATGTGAAGATTGCATTCCTCAATGGAGTCATTGAGGCGGAGGTGTGCATAGAGCAGCCCGAAGGTTTCGAGATCTTCAACAGTGAGTCGCATGTGTGCAGACTCAAGAGAGCACTGTACGGGTTAAAGCAAGCAGCTCGTGCTTGGTACACACAGATAGAAAGTTACTTCACTGAACTTGGATTCTCCAAGAGTGAGGCAGATCCTAACATGTACCAGATTGTGGTGGAGGGGAAGTTGCTGATCATTGTATTGTATGTAGATGATCTGATTTTGACGGGAGATGAGCTATTGATACTTTCATGCAAGGAGGATCTTGCTAGAGAGTTTGAGATGAAGGACTTGGGCCTCCTTCATTATTTCTCGGGATTGGAAATCTGGCAGCACAGTGGTGGACTATTTGTTTCTCAGGGTAAGTATGCCTGGGAGATACTGGAGAAGTTCAACATGCATGACTGCAAGCCTGTTGATACTCCTTTTCCTGGAGGTTGGAGGAAGGAGGATGCTACTTCAGCGGAGGTAGTGGATGCCACTGTTTATCGACAGTTGGTAGGGTCGCTTATGTATTTGGTCAATACACGACCCGATATATGCTATGCTGTTAACTAGCTTTCGCAAGCTATGGTTAAGCCTACCAAGCTCTTCTGGAAGGCAGGCAAGCATGTATTGCGTTATCTTAGAGGCACATCGGGATAGTGCAGCCCAGGTACAGAGACGGGGAGGATGAGGTGGTATGTGGCTTCACGGATGCGAGTTAGGCGAGGCCAACGGACCGAAAGAGCACATACGGGAGGGATCTTGATGTCGGATTAACGCGGTTCACAGTGTTGGGGAAACAGCAAAGATACAACCAGCACTCGGTTCCGCGGAGGAAGCACAGTACATGGCAGCAAGCTTGGGTGCGTGCGAGGCCATATGTGAGAAGATTTTGGTTAGGCTTTTACGTGGCATTTAAGAACCTCTTGTGATAGTATGTGATAACCAGAGTTGCATTAAACTCTCGGATAATCCAGTATTTCATGATAGATCCAAACACATCGACATCAGGTACCATCATATCGGAGATTGTGTGCAGCGGAGAATCATGTTACTTTCATATATTCCCACGGAGGATCAGGATGCTGACATCTTGACGAAGGCGCTCACCAGGAGCAAATTTGAATACCACAGAGGCGAGATAGGGGTTGCAGATAATCCATATCTTGTTGAGAGGGAGTGTTGAAAATGCAACAAGATGATGGAGCTTAGTGAAATGAAGTCGCCTTCACTAAGTGGGCACGCAGGCTATTTTTGGCGCAAAGTCTATTTTTAGACTATGTCTATTTTTAGACATATGGATCATGGTCTATGAGTTGCAGGATGCTATTTATGGATGATTGGTCGATTTGGTAAAAATATATGGACCTCTATTTTTAGACATTGGGCGGTTTCTATTTTTAGACTGCCGGGCTAAAAATAGAACAGTCAAATATTATTAACCCTTAATAATATTTAGACTATAAACGTTATCTTATCCTCTTGGAGCACTTCAGTTTGATGCTTGGATGTGGCACATGCAGCTGACAGAAGGAAATACGCTTTTCCTAAGGGTTAGTTGAGCTATTGCATGGTTGACTTCAGTTAGAACTCAAGTGGTAGAGTTTGGTGGAGTTGATGAGACAGTTGGTGGAGTTGTGTTCGGTTTAACTTAGTTGAACTAGTTGTATTTAGTCTAACTGATAAATACACTAGTGATGAGTGGTGTAAATTAATTATTAATTAATTCACTAATTATTAACTCATAATTCAACTAAAGAACACATCAGTTAACTGCAATGCATGGACAGTTCAGTGGAGACCAGTGTTAGAGGTGAGTGAAAGGGTGAGTTTGCTATCAGTTGTGACTATTGGCTGTGCATGAGATTTGCACACACATTGATGGAGATTGCCAATGAGGAATGCGCAGTTGGATCTAGTGGGATTCAAACTTGGATCTCATTCATTACTCACTTGGATTTCGCAGTAGAGGCAGGCAAACTTGTGGAGAAGATTTGAACCCATGACTTGTTCAAATCTCAGTTAGTTTTGTGTGTAGCATTGAGATAGTGCTGAGAGCTGTGAGAGCTTTGTTCTATGTATTGTTACATGTTCTCTATCATTATAATATATAGATAGTTGGGGGTTTTCAGCTATTTTTTCTTTCCCCATTACATCCTGTGTTGATATGTGTGCTTGATTATGTTTTAATGAGCGCATGTGACTGCTTTCTATTTCCGCATATTGATGATCAATTGTAGAAGAGGTTATGTATTATGCATGAAGCTTAAATAGTGTGTAATTAGGATAATATCGGTGAATACTTCAACAAATTATTCAAATTTCTACATGATATCATCAACATATACAACCACAATCAAAAGTTTATCATTTTCAATTTTTTTGTATAAGTTTCTATCAGCAGACCCCTTTGAAAATCCTTGTTGGTGAAGATATTTGTCAAGACGATAATACCATGCCCTTGGAGCTTGTTTGAGACCATATAGAGCCTTTTTAAGTCTACGAACAAGATTTTCATCATTTCCCAAAATGAATCCTTCTGGTTGTTCTATATACACTTCTTCTTCTAGATCACCATTGAGAAATGCAGATTTAACATCCATTTGATAAACTTTGATTTGTTGAAATCTTGAAAAGGCAAGAAACATTCTTATGGCTTCAAGTCTAGCTACAGGAGAAAAAGCTTCTTCAAAGTCTATACCTTCTTGTTGAGTATACCCCTTGCAAACACGTCTAGCCTTGTTTCTTACAACATCCCCATTCTCATTTAACTTGTTTTTGAATATCCATTTAGTTCCAATGAAATTTTTGTTATGAGGTCTTGGTACTAATTCCCAAGTGTGATTCTTTTCAATTTGATCAAGCTCTTCATTCATGGCTTGAACCCAACATTCATCTTTGCTAGCTTGATTGACATTGTGAGGTTCAATAGTAGATAGAAATGCCAGATAGCTAGAAGATCCCACAATAGTCCTCCTAGTTTGTACACCTGATCCCTTATCTCCCAAAATTTGAGATTCTGGATGATTCTTTTGAACATATCTGGATGGAGCCTTTTCAGATAAATCATCTTCAGGTTCTTTATTGGGTTCACTATCTATATCATTGCTATTTAATCTAGAAGGACATAAGTCACCATCGTCTTCATTTGTTATCTGTTGTTCTTCCTTTGGGGCTGCAGGAGACTCATCAATAACAACATCAATACATTCAACAATCTTCCGAAGTCTTTTATTGTAACATTTATATGCTCTACTCGTAGAGGAGTAACCAAGAAGTATTCCTTCATCTGCTCTAGGTTCAAACTTGCCAAGTTTTTCATCATTATTTTTGATAAAGAATTTACTTCAAAAAACTCTAAAATGCTTCACAGATGGAGAATTACCATACCAGAGTTCATATGGAGTTTTGTCACTATTTACACGAACATGTGCCTTGTTGAGAATGTTTACCGCTGTATGTGCTGCTTCTCCCCAAAATGTGTCAGGTGTTCCAGAATCATCAAGCATAGCTCTAGCCATTTGTTGAACTGTTCTATTCATTCTTTCTGCTAAGCCATTTTGTTGTGGAGTTCCAGCTACAGAAAATTGTCTTTCTATGCCATGTTGTTCACAAAATTCAAGAAATTCATTTGAAGTATATTCTCCTCCTCGATCAAATCTCAGACATTTGAGTTTTAGATCTACTTCATTTTCAACCAGCGCCTTGAAGATCTAAAATTTCTCAAATGCTTCATATTTGTGCTTCAGCAACCCAATCCAACACATTCTAGAGAAATCATCAATAAATAAGATATAGTATTGTTCACCACGAGGTGAATTTTTCCTCATAGGTCCACATATGTCAATATGAATGAGTTCAAGAGGCCTACTTGATGATCCTTCCTTGGCATTAAATTGCACTCTGGTCTGCTTGCCGAATTGGCAAGATTTGCATATGATAATTTCAGGCAGAGTAATATTGGGAAGACCACAAATAGCATTAAGTCTACTTGATTTGTTGATTTTAGAGAAGCTTAGATGTCCCAAACTTCTATGCCATAGCCAGTTTTCTGAAGATTTACTCAAGTAACATTGTTCTTTGCAGTTCTTCAATACATATAGGTTGCTTGGAGTTCTTTTTCCTTTTATGATTGTTTTACCTGTATCAAGATCTCGAACCACACATTCTTTTGAACTAAAGACAACTTCAGTTCCTTGATCACACATTTTACTTACACTTAACAAGTTATGCCTTAATCCATCCGCATACATGACATCATTAGCCTTCACCTTATCTTTTAGAAACACAGACCCTTTTCCTTTAATTACAGCAGGAGTATCATTTCCAAAAGTAACTTTCTTTTCCTTTTCTAATGTAATATATGGACGAAGTTTGGTTCTATCACCCGTCATGTGTCTTGACATCCGCTATCAATGTACCATTAATTTTCTTCTCCTTCTGCAAATAACGCTATGCCACAATTTTCAACCTGTAAATCCTTCTTTTTCCATACTTTGGAACTTGAAGGAAAATGCTCTTTTGGCTGAACTTTGCTCCTGCATTCAGATTCTTCATGCCCAAAGTTATTTCAATAAGCACATTCAACTTCATTTAGAAGAGGAGAAAAATTGTTATAGGTATTCTTCTTTGTTTCAATATCAATCCTTTTCTTTCTCGCTTCTCTTGTCATGATGGTTTTATATGAAACACATTGAACAGCTTTGTGACCAAAATTGTGACATGAGAAACATTGTCCGTTGAAGAAGAAATTTCTGCGATCATGAAATCTTCTACTTGAATTTTCCTGTTGATTGGTGTTTCTTTGAAAGATATTCCTGTGAGTGTTCTTTGAATTGAGATGATCATGCTTTACCTGTAAAGATTCTTTATTCCCTTGCTGAGTGGTAGAATTTTGTAAACCAGCTGTAACTGCTTTTAGATCATTTGGTGCTAAAGCCTGAGAAGATTCCTCGGTATATCCAAGACCTATCTTTACAAGAGGAGAGCGTTGTACCTTGATAATCTCATTTAAGGTTTCTGATCCTTTAGTAAATCTAAGATTCAGAGTCTTTTCTTTCTCAAAATATTTTCTTAGACTTACCACTTCACATTCTAATTTCTCAATGTGTTTCTTTGCTTCTTCAAACTGCATTTTCATAGTCTCTATGGTTATTTTCCTTTCTTCTAAGAGTATTTTACATTATTCTAAGTATATTTTGAGTTTATTGTTTTCTTCAAGAAAATCATTGTCCTCTAGAGCATCCACAAAGGTATCATTTTCTTCTCTAGATTCAAATTCCATGAGAAGTCTAAGATATTGTTCACATTCTTCCTCAGTATCAGATAACCCATCACTATCTTCATGAGTATAGTAACTTTTTCTAGTGCTAGACCGGTTCTTATTCCTTCTTGCTACTTCTTTCCCTTTTGTAGATATTTCTTTATAAGGACACTTAGCAGCATAATGACCAAATCTTCCACAATCAAAACATTTGAAAGGAAGATTACCTCTGAACCGTCCTGTGCCAAGTTGAAGTTTCTTTACAAAATTTACCTCATATTCTTCTGAGATATATCCTGATCCTTCTGCATCTTGCATTTCTTTCCCTTTTGTAGAAGCTCTAAAGATGGCTTCTTTGACTTCAGATGATCCTCCTCTTCTAATTTCATATGTAGTTAGTATCCCATGAAGTTGCACCACAGTAAGATTTTGAAGATCCTGTTTTTCTTCAAGAGCAGAAACTTTTGACTCAAATTTTGTCGTTAGAGATCTTAAAATTTTCTCAACCAAAGTAGATTCGGTTATTGTTTCTCCCAGATTTCTCATACGATTTAAAACATCATCAAGACGTAAAAATAAATTGGCAATACTCTCATCACTATGAATTTTTAAATTTTCATATTCAATTATGAGAGTTTGGAGTTTTGCACTTTTTACCTTTGCATCACCTTCATAACTTAGAATGATTTTGTCCCACATTTCCTTTGCTGTATTTAGCTGCATAACTTTGACAAATTCAGATTCAGTCAGACTTCCCGTTATAGCATTGACCGCCTTTGCATTGGATTCATAATTCTTATTTTCAGTCGGATCTGTTGGTATTGTAGCTGGATATTGATATCCTTGTTGAACAATGGCCCATACATCTGTTCCCATAGACTGAATATAGGATCTCATCCTTGTTTTCCAGAAGATTAAATTGCTTCCATTAAAAACGGGAGGCTTGACAGATGTTGTTCCATCTTGATTGCTCATCTTGCTTGATCTTCCTTCTAGCGGCTAAGCTTTTTCAGAAGGACCTGCTCTGATACCAATTGTTGGGAAAGATACTGAGAGGGGGGGGTGAATCAGTATCTAAATCTGTCAATCAAATTTTTACTTTTCTTTTCTCAAAAACCCATACACTACTTTACAGACCAAAACTCGCGTATATATGTGCATATCCTTAAGGAAACTCGCGTATTCTCAGATCTCTTATTATGCAGATAATTCTTATCTTAGATTATTGCATCATTCACTTATTGGATGTTAGTAAGCAATAAACATGTACATTAAGAACAGAATAAATAAACACACATAAGCATCACACATGAACACCAGGATTTTAGGTGGAAACCCAATTCGGGAGAAAACCACTGCTGTTGTCGTCTCAGTCTTCAAAATTTATTTTAAAGAAAAAATCTTATAACTATGTACTGGCGCAGACTCATGCCAGCACGTAGGCACCCACCTGCAGAAGGCTACAACCTTCTCTCGTTTACCAGCCTCTCCTGGAAGGGAGCCACTACCCCCTGCTCTCGTTTACCAGCCTCTCCTGGAAGGGAGCCACTACCCCCTGCACTTGTTTACCAGCTATCACTGGAAGGGAGCTACTACCCCCTTACTGAAGGCTTCGACCCTCAGCACCACTGCAGACGACATTTCATCGATTTTCAAATTGGATCAAGTAGCTTCAACTCAACCCTTCATTTTTCAACAAACATGATTTGCCCAATGCTTCAAACAGAACAGTGAAACCACTGTAACTAGAATATCAGATATTATCCAGACTTCAGAATAGATAAGCAGAAACACATTCAACCATGAGCAACCATTAGTTCAAATACCATACGATCTTTTAGTTAATCAGACCCGCATATACATGCGCTTTTCATCAAACGAACCCGCGTATACATCTGTGCACTTTTCAATAAACCCTAACTTCCCATATGCACTTTTATTAGATCAGAATCGCGTATACATGCGCTTTTTCCACAACAAACTCATGTATAGATCTGTAAATGAAAGCTTTGTAGAACAGACCAGATCTATAAAATTACACAGATTTCTTCATTACCTTCAGCAGACTTTGCGCCAGATCTTCATCAGTTATTCTTCTGTAGATCATCTTAGAGATTCATCATCATCAGATCTAAGGATCCATGGGTGCATCATAGATTCATATTTATCAATCAAGAACAAAGTTGAATCATGCAGATATACTTCAAAGTGAAGTATTCATTCAATACCCAGACATATGCACCCTTTGCATAATGATCTTCTTCTCCTTATATAGGTTTAGCCTTTATCAATACCATGAGTCAAAACCACACCACTTCTGATGGTATTCCTGGATGGGACCAAATAGATAATCAAGTGCTCAATACAAAGGGTCAATACCATGGTAACACCCCTTGGTATTCTAAATTTGGAGCGCAAAAGGGAATACGCGACTTGGCACGTACTTTTCCGCGTGCATACGCAACTTCGCCTTAACAAACCCGCGTATGCTTTGTGACACATCATATTTATCATTTTTCCCCGCACTTCCTTTCCGTTCCTTCGAGCTGATCTATAGATACATCATCCTTCCTTTTAACACACAGATACATCATCCTTACATATTTAACACACAGGTTTCTTATCAAGAACAACTTCATCAAATAGGTTGCCATCAAGGACAACACATTGCATCATATCGCCGACAGTCTTATTTCATCAAGTAGGTTGCCATCAAGGACAACAAATGCCAATAGAAATAAAGTTGTAGCTAAAGGGATAATCTTACCCAAATTCTATAATGAGGAAATGAAGCTCAAACCCTCTCCTTCCTTGAGGATGAGGTATGGATTCCCGACCGGGAACACTCTTGGGTTCAAGAACACTACAACCCTGCTAAATAGCCCGGGGATGCAAGTCTTTGCAGACCCTACGAAAATAATAAGCCAATGCATAATGAAAATGGTCTACCATCTCCTCCTTATAAAGCAAAGGAAACTTTCTCACCATGGGTCTCATTCACACTTGCTTCTAGCTCAAGCAAGTGAAGCCTCCACTAAAACTGCGTTGTCCAAGTAGGTTTAATGTATTTGGACAGTTTTAGTTGACTTGGTCAAAATGACTAGATCAAGCATGATCCAATCCTATTCACACCATGTGGTGCTCAATCCAGCTACTTTATTATTCCTCCTTTCACATAAGGAGTGTTATTTCTCCATCAAAAGGGGTTAAGGTGTCTCCTTACCCATTTTGTTCAACAAAATAAAAATATTCTAACTATAATGCTCCTTTTAGCTTGAGGCTAAAAATTGGGAACATTACACTGACCAGGTACTTCAAAACAGAATGATCAGTAAACATCTTGAAATTCCCTCCTAACAGGTAGTGGTGGAATTTCTACAGTGCATACACCATCGCTAATCCTTCCCTTTTTTTGGTTGAATAATTCTGTTTTGAGCTTGAGATTTTTTGACTCGCATAGTAAATAGGGTGATCAAACTCTCCAGCTCCTGGCTGTGCTAAAATAGCTCCGAGTACGATACAAGAGGCATCACCATGCACATGAAACACCTTTGACCAATTTGGAAAGACCTATATGGGTGTAGTGACCATCTTTCCTTTCAACAATTCAAAACTTTTCTGACAATCCTCATCCTAGGAGAATGTCGCATCCTTCTTGAGCAGATTCTCCATGGGCGCATTTATAAATGCATTACCCTGAATGAACTTCCGATAATACCCAGTGTGACCCAAAATTGAGCATAATTTCTTGACATTCTCAGGTATCTCGATATTAACTATGATTGCGATCTCTACATGATCTACCATCAAACCTTGTTGGCAGAAAATGTGTCCCAGCAGTATCTAGAATGGCACACAGAATATACACTTCTTCAAATTCAATGAGATATGATATTTTATATAGGTATCTAGCATTAAGCATAGCTTTGAAACATCATTCTTCAACAGCCCAAACACATTCCAATAATCAAAGTATACTTCTAGGAACTCATGGATAAATTCCTTGAAAGAAGCTACTACTATGTGCGAGAAGATGGTAGGCGCATTATTCAAACATAAGGGCATGACTATATATTGAAAATATCCCCATTCAGTTGCAAGGGTGGTCTTGCTGCGATATTTTGTCGCAATATTGATCTGATGATACCCCGAAAATCCATTTGTGAATGAATAAGATTCTTGTCCTGCAACATTATCAAGGATTTCATCAGAGAATGGAGTTGGGAATGGATCATGCACACAAGCGTCATTCAGTTTTCGTAGACACAAATTATGATTTATCCTTTTTTCTTCTTGTCTTTCACTACCATTGGACTTACCAAATCATACTCTTTTATTATTTCTATAATGCCTGCATCAACCATCTTACCAACTCTTCCTTCACCTTCTACTTCTATCTTGAATTTAGCCTGTATGGGTGCTACTTCACTGGGCGTGCATCAGGTTTCAAAGTGATATTCATAACTCCAAGTTCTCCAATTATTCCTTTCATCTCTAAGAACTTCATTAGGGGAATTTTGAGGTCTAAAATGGGCCTCCTAAGGAAATTATAAAATAATAGTGGAAATAATAAAATAAGATTTGATTACATCATCAAATTTTAAAGGGAAAAAAGGAAAAACTATTTTTTCAACTCATATTTTCAACTTATCTCCCTATGGGTTTACTCAAATTTCAAACAGAAGCACTTGTTGGATGCAGAAATTGATTTCCCATCCAAGGATTACCCATGTTGCATACTTTCGATGGACACCGCTACATGAAAAATGAGAAATACATGAAAAGCGCGATTGTAAACATGTTTTTTCATGTATTTCTCATTTTTCGTGTAGGAGGTTCCATAAAAAGTATGCAACATGAGTACTCCTTGGATGAGGAATTAAATTTTGCATCCAACGAGTACTCCTACTCAAAATTTGAGTAAAAAATTAGAGATATAAGTTGAAAATAGGAGTTGAAAATTAGTTTTATTATTTTATTATTTTTTAATATTTTTACTTTTTTACTCCAAAAATGGTGAATCATCCCCCATGGTTGACATCATCATCTTGAATCCTATTGTTTCTTATAAATTTTATTTTTGTTGTACATTTTACTTAGGTGTCCCATTTTAGACCTCAAAATTCCCCTAATGTGTAGGGAAGAAGTCCTGATACTCTGTGAGCAACTCAATAACTTCTATTGTATCATCATCTCAGTAGTCTCCAATATTTTCCAACTTAGGTTTCTCTTCAGATCCAATATTGACCTGTCGGATCTTCAAGGGTTTTGTCACATCTAGTGACGTGATCGAGGGCTCAGCCACTGTGCATTTTCCCTTAGATTCTGAAATCATGATATTCATTGGATTTTCTTCACTCTCTTCAACTATTATATTTATGAAATTCACAATATCCTTCATCTGTGCATCCCATGCTAGTTGAGCACACTCGATTGTAGGCTTTGTTGTATCAAAGATTACTTTTTGAATATTATTCAAATATTTACCAATATTATCAAATCCATTCTGAAAGCTAAATGTTAGGATAAAACTCTCCATCAGTGCAGACCATTCACTAGTACCTCGACGCAGCTCTGTCTCCAGATACCAATCAGTAGGTACCTTCCCCAATGTGTGAAAAAACATCTGGACCCATGCAGGTCTTATTTATATGCCTCATACCTAACTCTATCTATCCAAATGTCTGCGCGGATCACCCTTTACAGAGTAGACCTCTTCCATTCTGATGTTTGGACATTCAAATCACAACCTCATCATGTGCACACATTCATCCCAATTGCCCAGGTTTTCTTTACAAGTCTCCCACCATCTTTCTGGAGTATCACATAGTAAGCATGGAATCTTTGTCCTTCTGGTAGAGTTATTTCAAGCTCCCCTAAAAACATGTTTACATTAGTTAAACCATCATAATGTGTTAATTTGCGTACCTCAGAGGTTATACATCAAAGAGATTTGGTCACATGATTACCGTGCAGCACAGATACTTCATGCAAATGGTTCTACTAGTTTTCTAACTCTTCATCAGAGTATAAGAAACAAGAGTTGTCCTTCTCCCAATTAATATTTCCATCAGTCGTTGGGTTGATCCAATCTTCCTCGCGCAAAGTTAGCTTATATATTTGATCAATATCATCATCAACATGCACAGGTTCAGTGTATCTTTGTCCTTCTGTAAGGTCTAGGGGAATGATGACTCTGATTCCATTGCTTTCAAACTCCATTCTTCTTTTCTTCAGGTTTATGAAACCATCCATATCAATAGCCCAGTCCAACCCTAGCAGCGTAGGATGAGGATTGGTATCATCCACAATTTTTATAACTTCAAATTCTACCATCATCTTAACACCCTTGATACTTACTATGACTTGTGACAACCTTCCTAATAGAATGATCTTCTTCTAATTTTCCATGCATATTTTAATGGTAGACCACTCTAGCTTGGGTTCTCCCATGCACTACTAGGTTTTTTAGGTAGGAAATTTTCATAAGACCCCAGATCTAAGATAACCTAATCCATCTCATAAGCACTGATCTGCACAGTAATATGCATGTCTCGCCCATTCCTCTTCTTGTTCTCATAGATTTTGTTGACAACTCTCTGTTCTACCATCGATTGTTCCTTCTCTACGCAATTATCTATCAGAGCCTAAAGGTTGTCTACTGCCATTTTTTTGCACAGTAACTTAATGCACGCTTGTAGAAATGGTTTGATCTCTTCATCTACTCCTGCTTCCTTCATTATTCTACCTGATCTTGATTTGATTCCTTCTAAAAATTATTTTCGTGCTTCCACAAAAGTCTCCTTGGTACAATGTAAATCAAATCCATCTTGATTCGGAGGGGCCTTATGGATCCATAGATTAGTAGCCGATTGCTTTCCCTTATCTTTATTATTGGTTGCACCACTCCTAGTGACCACATTTATGCTAGGACATTCTTCGTGACTTTCTGTTCTAACCATTTGAAGATTCTATGTTGGAGTCTGTGCCTTTTTATCCTACATTTGAGTAATAAAAAAAGGTCAATATTTGATCACATAGTCAAACTTTCTACAATACTTGCATGATTGTCGTGTTGGATTTGGACAGTCGTGCACATAGTGACGAGCATCTCCGAAGTTGTAGCAAATAATTTGTCCTCTTCCTCAAAAGGTTGATCCACCTCCTCATCCTCTTCCTCTACCCTGGAATACACCACACCCAGAGGGGGATATTGGTGAGGTAGGCTTGGCCTAAATTCTATATATTTCAGCTTTTTATAACATCATATCACAAGTGCGACAGTTTTGTTCATCATGTCCCAGTGACGAGTAGAATCTACAAAATAGTTGCTTCAACTTAGGCTGATACTTTCTAACACTTGGACAAAAATATGTTTCATGCAATCCAGAAACTTGATAGATTGTGCACCATGTTGTGCTCTTCAGTGGAATAGGACCTCCAGTGTTCAGATAATTATTGACGACAA
Organism: Pinus albicaulis; assembly: GCA_034641835.2. NCBI lineage: Eukaryota > Viridiplantae > Streptophyta > Pinopsida > Pinales > Pinaceae > Pinus > Pinus albicaulis. Next base: position 497,524,425 of record CM076583.1, on the reverse strand, counting down.
GACATTGATCCTTATGGTGCCTAGCAGCTTCACATTTTATACACCAGACCTCTACGCAAACCTCCTTGCCCTTGTCTTTGCGTGGGCTTTGAATCTCTAAATGCATGGATTCCAACAGAATCAAAATTTGTATAGTTCCAAGTGCAACAGTTGTTGGGTAGCTTCTAATTTCATTGCAATCTCCACAACCTTAGCCTATGTGGCAATCTTCTGCTGACCCAAGGGCTCGAATAGTGATCTGAATGGAGGAGTATTATTAAATGCTACGCTAAGTACCTCTTTTAGATTTTAAACATGCTTTCTTCTTATGTGCATAGATTTGAACTGAATATCATGTTACTTCAATGGTTTATTTTAAGTGTTCTTCAACAGTATAATTCTGTGAAAAAATTGTAAAGCATGAAATCATCAAACACTTGAAATAAATATGCATCAAAGAACAAGACAAAATCCATTGATGAAGGAGTTAACCCCTCCTAGGCTACATCTCTTGGCCCATCAACATGACTATAACTCTGTTGTATTCGATGTAAAAAGTAAATATTAGTTTGTTGCCAATAAAATGTTGCTATTACCCCTTCAAGGTAATGTTCTTCTGCAAAGAACTCTCACAATATCAACAACACAACATATCTCCTACAAAGATGTCATACTTTCACCGGTGAGAGCTAGAAACCCCGCACATACACCCTTCAATTCCACATTGAATATTACAATAAACAAATTCATGAATAAAGAATTAAAACCAGAGCTAAACCATGCTTGTCACAGCTGCTATAAAACACTTTCTAGAGGTGGGAAAACCCCTACAAGGTCTCCTCCATTCTCAACAACTTCTAAAACTGCTTCAAACATCTGAATGATCCATACACCTTACTTGTCAAACGTGTAATATGACCCTAAATATGTGCTAAAATAAGTAAAAATAGGTTACCAATGGATTCATAGTATCCAAAAACTCTTGAATAACCTCTTTTGGCTCTTTAATTGGTCATCAGATGAAGCAGATATGGCCTCCTATTCTAGTGGCCCTAGGCATATTTAATCTTAAAGTTAGAAAAATCCCTTCCAAAAGTGCTCCTTTACCTCTGAAACTTGCACCAATGAGTCAATAATGCTTGAAAATGGCTACATGGCCTCTTCTTGTGCTCCATTTGGTCGAAAAATGCCCAAGTTATGACTTCTTCCAATTTCTCCTAGGAAAACTCCGCTAAATTTGGAAACTAGAGTTAACTAGGGCTAAAGTGGCACTTTTCGTGAATTTTGAGGTTTTCCAATCAAATATTAAGTGAATATTAACTGTTTATTAAGAAAATTTAACTTAATCTACATTAACGTTTTGGATTAGCGCTAATGGTCGTGGTTAAGGTTAATAGATATGGTTTAGCGTTAATTAACCCACATTAACTCTACGCTTATCCATTCTCTGCTGGTGGTCATAGTTCTGAGTTCGCATGGAGTAGGGTTTTCCCCCTTTACTTCTGCCATATCATAGTATATAGGTTAAATGGAAGCCGCGACCATAGTCTATTAAGACTCATGGCCGTGGTGTAGTGGTAATGTTTGCGCGTAGTGTGGGGGAGGTCACGGGGTCGAGCCCCGACCTCCGCCCAACCTTCAGCATAATATTTTTACTCCACAATGTCATCTAAAAGGGGGGGACATGGTGGCCCCAGGATACCTGACTTTTCCTCACCTAGTTGGTCCTTCAACCTCTAATAAAATGTTGACAACGAACCAAAAATTTCAACCAACCACCAACTGACACTTGTCAGCGCCTCATTCAATCAGAGAAAAATTCAAACTGACCAAAATTTGACCCTGCACATTCTACTGCCATGTCAGTAGTAAGAACTGATGACTGGGCATCTAACTGTCTCTCTTTTTTTTAATTTACCTGTTTGGAAAAGTGGACAGAAGTCGTTTTTGGGAGCATACAACGACCATTTTTCGTGAAACGAAGCGCACCGAATTTAGAACGGTGAGCACTACGTAGTCATTCAGGTTTTGAGCCAATCTGAGAAATTTGATATTTGAGCTAAAATTTGAGCTCTTGTTCATATCTCCCCACTAAAAGACTTTTGGTCTCCAAAAGTTCATTTTCATCTGTTTATAAATTGAAGCTACGGTTCCTTCATTCTTCTAAACTTGACCCAATCAAAGTTTGAATTAACTTGACCAAAGGTTTCAAGTTGGTTGTTCTTCTCTACTTGTCCATGTCACTATGACCATGCATAATAACATCCTCCCCAAGAAGAATTAAATGGCATTTATCTGCATAAATTCTTATCGAGAATAAAATCCAAAATACTTTGACATAAACCAATACAAGCTACACATAGTGAATACTTGTAGAAAATGAGTGTTGAACACATTTTTACATACAAAATATGTTGCCACTACTCATACAACAGTTTTCAAAAATTCTTTCTGACATAATCAAAGAAAATTTCATTTTACAACATGTAGAAAATTGACACCCAAATTTTCCATTTTAATTGACTAACAACCAAGACAAACTAGCATAAACATGCTAAAGCAAATAATGTTGCATGTAAGTGATTTATTCATGAATTATCACTTTTACAAATTACCCACTATGGGGATATGCAACTTAGTGCAAACAAATACTTACAATATAAAATTGGACAAATAATCTGAATAGTTCTTACCCAACATGGTAACTAATGGTCGCATATTGCGCCACGTTTGCTTTTGTCGCTTCCTTTTTCGGTGCTTGCATGACTTGCTTGCCCTTACCAAGATGAAGTTGTGGAAAAAATTTCCAACACTTCTCAACCCAATGCCCATTGATATTGCAGTGAGTAAAAAAGTTCATTTGAGCTCTTCTTAGCTCACATGCCTTTTTTCTTTGATTTATTTTTCTTCTTCTCGTTCTGAATCTCAAGAGACAAACATATTCTTGATGATGGATTTTATTTTGTCACACACATCTACACAATGGTTAGAAGAAATGAAAAAATTGCATGGAGACATTCTCCTCAACATGTCACTCAAATCAACAGATTTTTTTTTTTTAGGAGAAGAATTTGAATGAACAGGATGAGTATACCCTTTCTTGGCGTCCTTTGGCTTATGATTCCTAGATGATGAAATTTCATGACAAGAAGAACTTTAATTAGTTTCTTCTTCAAATTTTTCATCTCTCTTTGGAGATACCTTCAAGTCTCTCTTGTATTTGGAGAACCAAGTAGGTACTAATTCCATATGCAAGTTCCAACACCTTGCATTCTCATGTCCTCTTTTGTGACAGAAGGTGCATGATACACAATAGTTGTCATAATAATACCATTCTTCTAGTGCAACAGAACCCAAGCCTTCATACTTAGGTCTCTCTTTTACCTCTATTGGGTTCTTGATGCCTTGTTGAGTCACACCAAGACCTAAGCCTTCCTTGTAACCCATCTTTTCCAAGAGCTTGGGCCCAATGCCTCTATTGTGTCTTTCAAAGGGTACAAAATAATTTACAATAACATATGCATGTAAATAAGGAGCATATGCATGCTCACCATTTTTCTCATCTCTTGATTGAGGCACAAATATGGTTTCATACTCATTTCTGATTTTGGAGGTGTCCTCTTGGACTCTTTTGTTCCCTTCTTTCAGCTCCTTAACATGAGGTGTTGATTGAACCTCGTCCTCCACATAATGTGGAAAAAAGGTACAAACATGTCCATCTTTCATATTGGAAGGACTTTCTACATTATCATTTTGCATCAAAGTTGTAGAAAAAAATGAAGTTTGTGGAGAATATGGTGGTTTATCACCATTCTTTTTACCTTCTTCATTTGTTGGATAACCTTCTCCTCTTGAAGATATAGAGACTTCAGCTTGCAGTTGTGATTTCCTCTCTTCATAGAGGACCTTCACCATCTCTGACATGTCCCAAAAATCTTTTTTGATGCTTTCATATTTTTTCAGGTTTGTAGGCTCTCATCCTTGAGACATGCTTACTGAAGCCTTAGGAATCTCTGGAGGTGAAACTTGAGGTAGAACTTGTGGCAACTCTTGCCTCGTTCTCCTTTTTCCAACTTGGGAATCTGCACCAACAAGTTTTCCTTTTCCTCTATGGATCTTTAACCTTGTAAGCATTTTCACCTTGCAAATAGTCAAAACCTCTTTTCATAAGAAACAAAAGCTAACAATAAACCTGTAGCTCTGATACCAACTAATCTGAATGGAGGAGTATTAGTAAATTCTATGCTAAGTACCTCTTTCAGATTGTAAACATGATTTCTTCTTATGTGCATAGATTTGAACTAAATAGTAGGCTACTTCAATGGTTTGTTTTAAGTGTTCTTCAATAGTATAATTCCATGAAAAAATTGTAAAGCATGAAATCATCAAACACTTAAAAATAAGTATGCATCAAAGAACAAGAAAAAAGCCATTGATGAAGGAGTTCATCCCTCATGCGCTACATCTCCTCGTCCGTCAACATGACTAGACCTCTCTTGTATTCAGTATCAAAAGTACATATTAGTTTGCTGCCAATAACATGTGGCTATTACCCCTTCAAGGTAATTTTCTCCTTCAAAGAACTCTCAAAATATCAGCAACACAACATATCTCCTACAGAGATGGCATACTTTCACCAGCGAAAGATAGAAACACCTCACATACACCCTTAAATTCGACACTGAAGAATAAAATAAACAACTTCATGAATAAATAATTGAAAGCAGAGTTGAATCATGCTAGTCACAACTCCTGCAAAAATCTTTCTAGAGGTGGGAAAACCACTACAAGGTCTCCTCCATGCTCAACAACTTCAAAACCTGCTGCAAACATTTAATTGATTCATACAAATTACCTATAAAACCTTCAATATGACCCTGAATATGTGCTGAAATCAATAAACAGAGGTTACCAATGGATTGATAGCATTCAAAAACCCCTGAGTAGCCTCTTGTGGCTCTTCAATTGGTCTTCAAGTGAAGCAGATATGACCTCCTCTACTAGTGGCCCTAGGCATCTTTAATCATCAAGCTAGAAACATCCCTTCCAGAATTGATCATCTTCCTTTGAAACCTGCACCAATGAGTCAGGAATTCTTGAAAATGGCTACCTAGCCTCTTCCTATGCTCCATTTGGTCGAAAAATGCCCAAGTTATGACTTCTTCCAGTTTCTCCTAGGAAAACTCTGCTAAATTTGGCAAACTGGAGTTAACTGGGGTTAAATTGGCACTTTCCCTGAATTTGGAGGTCTGCCAATTAAAAATTAAGTGAAGATTAACTGTTAAGGTTCTAGCTATGTGATTAACTTAATCTGCATTAACATTTTGGATTAGTGCTAATGATCATGGTTAAGGCTAATAGATATGATTTAGGGTTAATTAACCCGCAATAACTCCGCACTAATCCATTCTCCGCTGGTGGTCATAGCTTCGAGCTTGCATTGAGCGTGGTTGGCCCCCGTTACTTATGTCATATCATAGTGTATAGGTTAAATGGAAGTTATGGTAATAGTTTATTAAGACTCATGGTTGTGGTGTACTGGTAATGTTTGCGCGTAATGTGGGTGTAATATTCCTAAATTAGTATGCAGCTAATGGGAATATTAAGTTTTTATTTTTCTCTTAGATAGAGAGACCCATAAATCTACTTAGTAGGAACTAAATACACTCCTAGTGTGAATGGAGGTCATCCAAAAATTAGATTGAAGACCCTTAGGTGTGAAAAGGGATTGGATCATGAAGACTTGGTCAACTTTGACCAAATCAAACAACATTGTTATGGAGGAGAGGCATTAATGGTGGGACAATGCAGTTTTGGAGGGAGATTGATTGCATGATGTTGGGAACCCTAATGAGTGGGAACCAAGGTGAGAAAGATCACATTGTTTATAAGGAAGAGGATGATAGCCATATGGGGTTAGCTTATGATTATTATTTTGATATGTCTATTTAGACTTTTTCTCTCTTCAGCTATTTAGCTAAGATTGTTGGTGCTGTTTAGCATAGGGTGTTCCTAGTCGGGAATCCCACTTCTTTCCTTGAGAGGCCTCTTGGGAGAGTATTGATCTATCATTTCCACATATTCAGTATTCTTCCCAAGCTTTATTCTTCAGCTACAACGCAGTTTTTGTTCAGATTTGTGTTTTGTTGTAGGGTGTTTCAGTGGAGGGTTGAGAAACCCACTTTCTGAGCTATTTTTCCATAGGAGGAAGGATTCCTTCTCTTGGGAGATCAGAAAGGAGGGTTCTTGGTCATATTTCAAATCTTTGGCACCAGACCAACTTATCACCATCATTCACAGCACAGTTTCAGCTGGGAATTGGATTATTTTGGAGGGCAGTCAGAGAGGAGGATCTATTGGCTCTTTTAGAGTGTTTTCCTGTAGGTGAAGGGTTCAACCTTTCATTGGAGGAGACCCTTTGAGGAAATATACATCATATCCATATTATTTCATCCTTCTATTTCAAGAGCTTTAGTTTGTAGTGAATCTTCGTTCCTAGGGTTTTAGATCACCATTTGTATCTGGGTGTATTTCCGGAAACCCTTCCTGGGTTCTCTTGGAAAGGTGTCTAGGAGGATAGATCTTCACTCCTAGCATTATTTGAGCTATATAATAGTAGATTGTTACACATTAATTTGTCACCGTCCCTACAATCCCCTGTCCTGCACATTGGAGGTTCCTTTCTTGTGACCTGTGAGTAGTGACATAACCTGAAACCACTTTCATGGCATTCCCCTTGATGAGGATAATCATTCCTCCGAAGAGAGTTTCCCTTGGAAAACCCTAAAAACTGATCTTTTGGCCTTGGCGCAACTAGCCAGTTCAACCTTGGCACCAATGGGGAAAATCCACCAAAGAGGGCGCGCCAACTGGCACTCTGTCCCAGTGTCTTGCTCGCGCCAAGCCTAATAAGGATTGGTTTTTAAAAATAAATGGTGGAAGTTTGATTCCAACCAACTCCTAAACGAGTCTCTAAAATGAGTTGGGAAGTTTGGCTCCGGATCTCCATGTAGGGGAGGTAGTTTTCCACCTATCATGGAAGCTTCCTTGAGGATAGGGCCAATCCCACAATTGCAGGAATCCCAACTCCCCTTCCACCATCTATATAAGCTTGCCATTTTCCCTTAGCAAGCTAGTCGTAGTAGTCTTAATAGTCCTAATAGCACTAGAGAAGAGCTGAACTCATAGCGAGGAGACTATCGCCAGACAGATTTTGAGAGCCAAGCTGAAGAGAGAGAGCTTTGTCCCATTTCCGACAAGCTTCATTGAGACATGCTCCACCGTCGACCCCACCGAAGGAAGATCCAGTGTCAGAGCTTTAAGTTGTATCTTTCTTTTATTATGATTAATGATAAGCGACTTTGATTATGGCTTCATTCATGTGTCTTTTTTTTTGATACAATGAATTACATCTTCTCTGACTGATGTATGGTTCTAAGATTTAGATTCTATGTTGTGTATCATTGTGTTTCTTTGCATATGTGCAGGTGTTCGGACGTGTTAAGCGGAAGGATCGTGATCTACCAAAGCGGAGGACGGGAAGCATCATCCTTTCTCTGACAACTATTGCATAGGACTTGAGGTAGGAAACTCTATGTTTTGTTACTTTTGTAACTAGAGACTTGCATCATTGCGTGTCTTATTGTTGCTAGAGCCGATCTGGGCTAGTAGGGATCGCCTCTGTCTGCAGAGGGGATTTACCTCTCCAAAAAACTGGTGACTCCACTAAGGAAATAAATCATAGTTTGTCTTGTCTCTTTCGATTGCTTTTGGCTTCTGTCTGCTTGATTTTATCTTCTAGTCTGTCTCTTTCTGGTGTAGAACCTCTGTTTAGCTACCACCATACCTGATCTACTCCTTGCTTGCTCTTTTTCATTTCTGTCATTAGTAAACTCCATTGGCACACTTTTGAGCCTGACAGTCATGCCAGCTGGCGCTTTTTTCTAGTTAGGCACCCACTCCAACCTTGTTTTGGCGCTATATGCAACCAAACAGTCGCGCCAACCCTGTTTGGTGCTAGGGTTTACTTGTTTTTGAGCCCTCTGAGTCTGATTTTTGGTTTTGGTGTTGTTTTTCTGACTGTCTGAGTGCCTTGAATTCCTTGTTGACTATGTTTGGTTTTGGTGTTGTTTTTATGACTGTCTGAGTGCCTTGAAGTCCTTGTTGACTGTGTTTGACCTCCATCCTCCGGTTTTTTTCCCTCTTCCTTCAGTTTTACATTCTAGCCCTAGGGCATGTAGGTGCTATTGTGTGCTGAGCCTCCCATAGGATTTTTTGGTTTTTTCTTGTTTAGTCAACTTCATTTTGCTTCCTTGCATTCATTTGGTTGGTTTTTATCATATCATTGTATTATTTGAGTGATTTCTCTCTTTCTCATTCAAGTTTCGCTTTGTCTCATTTTGAGCCTAGATCACACGGTTCGTATGAGTTTTTTTGGGATTCCTCTTTGATTTAAAGGATTTCTCCATTAGTTTGAGGTCTGATTGTTTGTTGAGTGAACTTTCTTGCTTTTACTCTTTCGTTATCATTTCTCAAATTTGTCTCTTATTAGTTTTCATTTAGTTTGGTGCATTTAGCTCTAAAACATTGAAAATACAAAAAAAACATTATTTTTTCTTTTGATTAGTTAGTGAAAATTGAAAAAATTTCTGCATTATTAGTGTTATATAACTCTAAAGGAAAAGCTTTTAGTTTCATTAGCATGCATTAGATAAAAGAGTGGTTGTTTTGTGATCATTTTGATATTGTTTAAAAATATCTCAACCTTCCCGTAGTTAGCTATTCATCGAACAAAGTGATTTGTAGTGGCATGTAGTGTGCATTTAGAGGATTTTTGAGACATAACATTTGATAGGTCCTAAAATTGAAACATAATTGAAGATCAAATCTAAAATTTATTCAATTTACCTTAAGGAAGCATTGAAACATTAATGAAATATCTAGAGTTCTAGGCTAGTGACATGTTCCGGCATTGTTAAACCTAGTAGCTGTCATTCGCCTCTTGGCTTTAGACAGTGCTAGTACGGACTTTTGCTCCCTGTACCATCGCGTATATAAAGGGAGACCCCACTAGGTTTCTATCCTTTATCCACAGGAAGCCGAGTCTGCCGCCTTATAACCGTGATACACCGAACACAGCATTCGAGGAGACTACCTGCACGTACGGAAAGTCCTTGGTCATTTCTCTTTCATTTGATCACCAAGGTGTATATTGCAGTTCACTGAAACTTGGTACACCTCTTACCTAGATTACCAAAGCAGTCAGTTTGATCTTTAGTGACTCCCTAAATTTGAAAATATCGTCAAGCGCTTGTCTTTTCACGCTTGTCTCCAAACTGAAAGCGATAGAGTCATCTTTTGCTTGTTTCTTGACTCTTAAAATATGAAAGAGTAGAGTTTTGTTTCAATGTTTTAAAAATTAACTTCCCACGAAATATTCCTAGGTAAAGTTAGTTTCGTTAGGGTGTTGTTCTAAAGTCGTTTCCGATGGCAACTTTTCCAGAGTTCACCAACCAAGGAATCCCCTCTGATGGGAATCCTATTCCTTTTCCTCCTTTTGGAAATGTCGGTGCTCCTTATATGGAAACGTTGTCCCTTCCTAGGTTAACTGTTGGGTTGCCTGTTTGGTTGTTTTCAACCTCTGTGGTCTCGAATGTCCCGAATACTATTCAATCAGTTCCTCTGCCTGAACAACATCATGTTGATTCCAAGGTGGACCTCTTCCCTTCTTTTCCTGTTTCTGCGTCCTCCTCTTCTACTTTTCCTGGTGAAAGTATGGATTCGAGTAACCAGGTGTCTAAGAAGAAGAAGAAGAAGAAAAAGAAGAATAAATATGATAAGAGAGAGGCTAAGGTTGCAACTATTGTTTCTAAAACATCTCCTCTTGATAAAACTTCCAACCCTCCATGGAAAGTTAAGTTCCCCTGCATGTTGTGCCAGGGAAACCATCTTCTTCAAGATTGACCTGGCATTCCCAAGGTGCTCGAAATATGGTCCAACAGTCGTCCATTTTTTCCTTTGGCTTCCGAGAGTCAGGCTGGGGGCACGTCTTCAACTGGTGCTGATAAGGCTCCTAAAAAGCAGGGTAAGATTACCAATCCCTGTAAGTTGTGTGAAGGGCATCATGCCATTCACCTTTGTTCGTATATGGATGAAGCCAAGAGAGTTTTGGACAACCACACCTCTCAACTGGTTATAAATGGATTTCTTTGAGTCCTCCACCAGCTGATCCTACGATTGGTCAAGAGTCATCCTTGGTCGATCCCGCTCCCTCATAAATTCAAATTCAGGAATCCATCCTCGACCAACCATTGGTCATGGGATCAGTTGAACTGGCCCCGTCTACGGTGCACCAGGCCTTTTTCGTTGAGATTGGACCTCACATGCCTCAGGTTCTTCTTGTTTCTTCATATTCCTCGAACTTGGAGAAAGATTCTCTTGTCCCTATATCTCAAGAAGTTGCTCCTCCGCCTCCCGTGATGGAGGTCCCAGAGGATACTCCTCTCGCCATCAATATGGACATCGTGAAGGATGTTCCTTCTTCTTCCATAACACTAGGGGAAGACCATATTAGTTTGATGGTAGCCCCTTCGAGTAGTTTGGTCGCTTCCTTTGACTAGAGTCGTTTTGCAGGATACCGCCTTTCGTCTTATGTTCCTTTTGAGATAATGGTACAAACCTCTGGTCTGGTCATACCTAGCACTATTATAGATGAAGATGCATCTGTTAGTGTTCTATCCTCAACTACTTGGCAAGCTTTCGGTTCACCGCCGCTTGTGCCTGTTACGCAGAATATGTTGGCGTTTAACAGAAGAACTAGTCAACTGTTAGGAATCTTCCAGCGTTACCTGTTACATTGGGAGGTAAAACCGTCCATATGGACGTGATGGTTGTTCCAGGCCCCTTAGACTTTAATTTACTCCTGGGCCGTGATTATACTTATGCCATGGGAGCGCTTGTCTCCTCCCTCTTTCGTGTGATGTGTTTTCCGCACCAAGGTCGGATCATGACCATCGATCAGCTTGCGTTCTTTGGTCCGGATATGGTAGCTAGTCCACCATAATCCCTACCGGGTCTTTATCCACTGGTTGTGTCATCCCCGCTACATGTCAATTATGTGGCTACCTACCCCATGCCTATACTCAATGATAGTGTCATTGTGCATCAAGTGCTGGGGGCATTGGGTCCTGATTTTCGAGATGTTTTCCTCCCATCGGATGAGAACCTCTTGGAAGCCATGAATTCTTATTCATCATGATGAGTTGTCTTCGGAGCACAGTTTGTTTTCTTGTGTCAAGCTCCTTAAAAAATGAAACAAGCTCTTCGGAGCATAGTTTGTTTTCTTGTGTCAAGCTCCTTAAACCATGAAATAAGTCATCAGAGCAAGTTTGTTTTCTTGTGTCAAGCTCCTTAACAAATGAAACAAGCTCGTCGGAGAAAAGTTTTTTTTCTTGTGTCAAGCTCGTTAAATAATGAAATAAGCTCTTCCGAGGATAATTTGTCTTCTATATCAACCTCGTTAAAAAATGAAAGAAGGTCATCTGAGGATAGTTCCTTTAATGTGTCAACCTCATTAAAATAATGAAACACTTTCCTGTTCAATTCGAGTCTTTGATAAGATCTCGCAAAATCATAGTAGATTCTTTCTCTTGATCTCGTAACTTAAACCTTCACTCCATCTTCCTTTCATATGGATTGAAGCTTGGGAGGCATGTATCTTGAATTGAGTCACCATGCTGGGGGCATGCTTACTTTTTCAAGCATAGTTTGTTTCCGTTTCAAGCTTGTGTAAAAATGAAATAGGTTTCAAGCATAGTTTATCTTTGTTTCAAGCTTGTGTAAAAATGAAACCAACTTCAAGCGGAGTTTTCTGATTTAAAGCTTGTGTAAAAATGAAACCATTCCCATTTTACCTCTCGTGATTTCCATTTTATCAACGTTTTTTTCTAGATGAGCCTTGGTTTTCTTATTCCACCGTCACTATATGCTTGGCCGATCATATGCCTTCACTTGGTTGTTTTACCCAATCCTGAGGAAACACTATGATGAGTGGTCTTGTTAGCTAGCCTCTTTACCTTTATCTTGTTCTGAGTAGTTCCACCATCACCAAAACCAGTAGCTACCCTACCACTTGTTCCTCCAGGAGGAGTCAACTTTCAGCTCTTTTCTGACTCTCTAAAAATGAAAATATTGTCAAGTCGCTTGTCACTTTGATCTCATTAAATTGGCTGTGAAACGACATCTACCCAGTATACGTTTACCCCTTTTTCGGGTTGGCATAGATTATTTACGAAAAAGGAATACCCTAGCCTATCGTGACTAGGAGGTTTTCTTAGACACAGTTTTCTACCTTTTCGGATTTGAGGAACTATCTACGAAAAGGGACTGTTGGAGTTTAATTTTCTACTATCTTTTCAAACTCTCTAAACATGAAAAGACACTGAGTTATCCCTTTGTCAGACTCGTTAAAACCTGATGACATCGGATTCCGTCGTAATGACGATATTCAAGTTCCTCCTTCCTAGGGCTCGTTAAATGTACTAGGTTGGATTTGTCTGAAGGACAAACTTATATCACAAGCATATGCTATCCCCTTCAAGCTTGTTCTAAAAAATAATTGGGGTACTTGCAAGAAATGGTGGGGAAAAATGAAGCCAGTATCATCGTCTTGTCGGCAGTTTGTCGCTCTTGAACATGGCACTTGTCTGCATTCGTGTCGGGTTGGGGACATCTCAGCTCATTTTATGTTTTCCTACATGGGTTTGGGTTATCCTTTTTTACCTCTCATATTCTTTGCCTCATCGTCATGACCTTAGATATTTTGATGTAAAATACTGCCAAATCCAGTGTCGTGCCCCCGATATGTTCAAGAGAAGTTGACCTCTGCAGTTTTCAACCCTCCTCTGATTCTCATCTGATACTGATTCACAAACATTATGTTCCTCTATCTCACGTCGATGATGTGGGAAACACTATGTCCCACCTTCGATCAAGATCACTTCTTGTCGACTTCAGATCATTATCCGAGAAGTTGTTCTAGAGACTCCCTTCAGGTACCTTGGAGCTTGCATGCCTCAATGGAAATTTCTTCGCATTCGACGCAAGGCTTTCATCATTGGCATTCGATCGAATGACTCTATGGGTGTTCGACGCCAGCTCACTATTCACATTCCGTGGATTGTACCTATAGCACCTTGAGGTCCATCGTCATTATTGGTGGTTCCTCTCACGTCTGTTAACGAATTTCATTATCGGTTGGTAATAAGATGATGTTCTTGCATGTTCGACTTCAGCGCACTTATTCACATGCTAGGACTTTTACTTTTTTCAAGTCGAGATGGAGTGCAAGACCCTAGGTTTTGTCTGATGGAATACAGGTTGCGGATTTTGTGGATTATCATGATTGGTTACATGACTCATTGATTGGATGGTTGCGACCATACCTGAGTCTGCTTATTGATCCTTTTTGGATGGATGCGTCCATGCCTTGGATCCTGATTATTGTATAATCTATTATGGATGGCTGCACCCATACCACACATCATGTATTTGAGATATCAGTTGTACTTGTCTACGCAATTTTTTTGACGGCAGTGTTTTCAGTTGGGCATGTTCTCATAAAGCATTTCACCCCTCTCTCTCTCTCAGGCCTCATGCTTTAGGGGGAATCTGTTACACATTAATTTTTCACCGTCCCTCCAATCCCCCATCCCACACATTGGAGGGTCATTTCCCATGACCTGTGAGCAGTGACATAACATGAAACCAATTTCATGGCATCCCCCTTAATAAGGATAATCATTCCTCTGAAGAAAGTTTCCCTTGGAAAACCCTAAAAACTGATCTTTTGGCCTTAGCGCGACTAGCCAGTTCAGCCTTGGCGCCAATGGGGAAAATCCACCAATGAGGGCGCGCCAACTGGCGATTTGTCCCAGTGTCTTGCTCTCACTAAGCTTAATGAGGATTTTTTTTTTAAAATAAATGGCAGAAGTTTGATTCCAATCAAATCCTGAACGAGTCTCTAAAATGAGTTGGGAAATTTGGCTCCGTATCTCCATGTAGGGGAGGTAGTTTTCCACCTATCATGGAAGCTTCCTTGAGGATAGGGCCAATCCCACAATTGTAGGGATCCAAACTCTTCTTCCACCATCTATATAAGCTTGCCATTTTCCCTTAGCAAGCTATTCTTAGTAGTCTTAGTAGTCCTAATATCACTAGAGAAGAGCTGAACTCATAGCGAGGAGACTATCACTAGACAGCTTTTGAGAGCCAAGCCGAAGAGAGAGAGCTTTGTCCCATTTCCAACGAGCTTCATTGAGACGTGCTCCACTGTCGACCCCACCGAAGGAAGATCTAGCGTCATAGCTTTGGGTTGTATCTTTCTTTTATGATGATTAATGATAAGTGACTTTGATTATGGTGTCATTCATGTGTCTTTGTTTTGATATAATGAATTACATCTTCTCTGACTGATGTATGGTTACAAGATTTAGATTCTATGCTGTGTATCGTTTTGTTTCTTTGCATATGTGCAGGTGTTTGGACATGTTAAGTAGAAGGATCTTGATCTGCCAAAGTGGAGGACGGGAAGCGTCATCCTTTCTCCAATGACTATTGCGTAGGACCTAAGGTAGGCAACTCTTTATTTTTTGTCATTTTTGTAACTAGAGACCTGCATCATTACATGTCTGATTGTTGCTAGACCCGATCTGGGCTATTAGGGATTGCCTCTGTCCACAGAGGGGATTTACCTCTCCAACATAGATATACATTGATCTATATTTATGCAGTAGTTTATGCCATAAAACTACACTATCATAGCTCAGGTCATTTTTCTGGCAGCTATTTCTCATATATTGGCATATTTTTCTTGTTGAGGCTTGTTTTGTATTGCTTGAGTGACTTGATCCTCAAGATATTGTGCCCATTATTTGCTGATATGTTTAATAAGATGGTTTTACATTTGTATCATATCATGGTGTGTTGATTTATTCACTATTATTTCCATTATTGTGTTCATGTATTGCTGCTTCCCCATTTGGGAATATTACCGTGGTATTAGAGCATAATCTTGGCTCGGCCTGTGGATCTCAGCCATTATGCTATCAGGAGATTAAGAAGAAGGAGAAAGATATCAAAATGATGGAGAGAATGAGTTTAATCTCATCTCTTTTCATATCTATGAAGGACCTCACCAAGGAGGTCAAGCAAAGGAAAATGGAGAAAAGCCATGAAACCACATTAGGGTTTCAAGATGAGGAAGGTCCATGTACTTCCTATCAGCAAAAAGGAGATCCGGTATTGCATAGAGCTCCAAAGAAACATATTGTGCCCTTTTATTTTGAAGAAGAAGAAGACAAGAGGCATGGATATGGAGGACACTTAGATCATGATATTCTAAGTGAGTAGCTTGTAGAATATAAGTCTCAACCTAGAGCTTTCAAGGATAATCTAACTCTCCCACAGTTCATTCAACTCAAAGAAGAAAGGAGACCTTGCAGCCATATAAGAATAAAGGGAAATAGATTTTTATTGTCTACCTTTGATTGGTCATCCTCCTTCATAGCAAGAGCTTGGGGAATGAAGTTGGATTCATTATTCCTACTATATCTAGTGGAAGAAATATAAGTTGTTAAGATTGCAGCGCTACGCCTTGAGGGGGAGGCAAACATTTAGTGGTTCAGCCATTTGAGTCATGGAAGGGTGATTGAATATGTAGATTTTACTCAAAGGTTGATCAAGAAGTTTGATAAGAATAAATCAAAGGATAAGAGGCCTTCACCACCACTTGTTGCAGGAGCACTTGCATAAAGAGAAATAACCCTTGCATATTTGCAATATGGTCTTCATCTCTTCACATTTAGAGCCCCATGAACTAATCTAGAGATACATGAGGAGGAGGAGACTTATACTAGCATTGATACAGCCATAGAGGGGCAGCCATCATCATCAATAGTTGGGGAAGTCATCACACCAGAAGGAAGAACCCTTGTAGCAGTACAAGATGTTCCCAAGCTTTACCAAGGTATGCACATGTTTCCATTTTTTGTTACTTCAGCAAATCATATGGAGGATTGTGGGAATGTACCATTGCATGACCTAGGGTAAAAGTACATTGCTGATTTGGAGCAGCAGACTATCACTGCGATGAGCAAACTTGATTTGTTCAAGGAGGAGATATACAATCATCCTAATGTATCATGGTTGAGCTGCACACAACTCCTAGGGTTGGAGTGTAGATTCTTGGAGGATGGGATAAGTATTCTCTTGAGCAATGAAATGCAGAAATATGTGTTCAGCACTGAGCATGATCTTGAGACAATAGATGCACCGTTATGGAGATCAGCAGCACTATCATTGAGCAACAATGATGAGTTGGGGGCCTGACCATTATTGGAGCATTCCAATGACCTTTCTACATGTATAGTAGAGGATAGGGAGATGGTTGATGGAGGGCATACTATGAGGGATGAAATCTTCCATTATTCTGATGGACACTTCTTGATGAGAACTTCACATTTTCATGAGAAGTTTTTTCCTACCACTTATTTGGATCCTTATGGGGTCAACATGGTCATTGATGAGTGGTCATCATTTGGATATCTCCAGGAGATTTCATTTCAACATCCCATGAAATGCAAAGACAGATATCTGATTTGGGAGGATGGTATTCTCCATTGGAAGGATGACACTTTTGGACATGATGATAGACACTCACCATTGGTTGGATGGGTGATGTTGATGAGAAAGATGTGGGGAAGCCACTTGCATATTTATGACACCAGGAAGCAGGAGGCAAGACTGCGTTGGTTACTGTTAAAAGAGTTTGGTCATCATATGACACATTCTATTCCAAAGAGTGGGTTCGTGGATGTAACTTGGCATGGCACTTACATCATATGGCAGCAAGGAGATTGGGTATATTGGGGTGATACAATATCTTTCATGTCAACCATCATGTTTTTGCTCCATAGTTTATACGGTGATGGTGTGGGAAGGAAACAAGAGTTTTTGTTGCTTTGGTTGTTCTTGGGAAGATATGAATTGATTTCCTTCCATACTTTGCATAATGTTGCATGAGTAGGTGATGGCACTATCATGGTGCAAAGGGGCTACTCCTTAGCCTTGGAGGATCAGGAGGTACTTCTACTTTGGAAGGAATCTCCCATATATAGCAGCATTATGATTGATGGCTTTGACGTGTGGGATGTCAAAGAAGGGAGCTATGAGATGACAAGAGCCTTATTACAAAGGCCAATAGAGATGTCATTTGGGAGCTGGGGTTTGTTGATGGAGTGTTCCCAGGATCACTTCACCTATGATGTACTTGATGAACAAGAAGGAGATGAGAGTGATGGAGACATCTATTACCATGATATGACCTTCTTGACTTGGATTCCCAAGTATAAGGAGAATGCTTTTCATGCCACACACGGTTCATTCCTTTCCATGGAGATATGTCATACTACTATGGAGGACTCATTCATGAATATTATTATCAGATTACTCTTATTGTATGGTAAGAATTGTGTTTTTTCACTTATTGATTATCTAACACAGTATTTTCATTCTCTTACAATATCTATATAATGCATTGCTCCACAAGAGGGCAAGCCTCTATTTGGGCTTCATGGTCATTTTGGGACCAACATCTATGACGAAGAGAGCCATTTCTTGTATGGCTTTGGGCAAGTGTTGTACTATTTCCTAGATGCTCAGTTGATATACAATGCCATTTACTATTCAGTAGTAAGTGTGATGACATGCACAACTAGAAATTTGTTGGGACACAACTTGCCACATCATGTTCTGAAACTGCAATTGGTAAAACTGCATTGTAACTACTTGAGAAACTGTTGGTACCTTCCATCACTGTGTAAAACCTTCAATAATTCTTTCATTTTGATTCCCTATGATGATAATTTCATATTCATTTTATATGGGATTATTTGGGCAAGAACCAAAGGGTGGATCTTTGAGGATCCTATAGCCTTTTTGCTTCATGAAGGGAAACTTATGGTAGCCATATTCAGCAGCAGCTATACACTTATCTTAAGTAGAGAGAGAGATAGCGTGGGATGGAAAATTTGATCCATAATGTTAAAATATTCAGCCCACCTACTTTGCAAGAGCTTAAGGTGGAGGAGATGTTTCATGAGTTGCCATGTTGGAGGGTGACTCACTTTTTGTGGATGATAGCTTGGGGATGGAGGCTTCACATGGGAATGATAGTTCCCAGTATATTTCAAATTCCATGCCTCAAGAAGGCCTCTAGACCACATATAGTTGCTTCCATGAATGCCCCAATTGTTCATGATGGGAGCCATTTGGAATTTTCACCAAAGGCATACGTATACACTTGGGAGGAGCAACTTGGAGACTTATTGATGAGACAAGATTTTGTTCATTTGGGGAACTTATCATATGAGGATGCTACAGGAGGAAGAGGAGATGCTCTTCAGTTCTATCCTTATAGTTGCTTGAGGACAAACAACATTTGGGAGGGGAGGACTGTAATATTCCTAAATTAGCATGCAGCTAATGGGAATATTAAATTTTTATTTTGCTCTTAGATAGAGATATAAGAGGGTATGGAGACCCATAAATCTCTTTAGTAGGAATAAAAGACACTCCTAGTGTGAATGGAGGTCATCCAAAAGCTGGACTGAAGACCCTTAGGTTTGAAAAGGGATTGGATCATGAAGACTTGGTCAATTTTGACCAAATCAAATAGCATTGTTATGGAGTGTCATTAATGGTGGGACAACACAGTTTTGGAGGGAGATTAATTCCATGATGGTGGAAACCCTAATGAGTGGGACCCAAGGTGAGAAGGCTCACATTTTTTATAAGGAAGAGGATGGTAGCTGTTAGACTCCTATACCAATAGGTGTCATTTTTCATGATTGTCTTGATTGAACTATGGAATATGTTCAAACCTTTTTCTTGAGCAAAGGTGTTCCATATTCTTGAAAAACTAAAAAATCAAAAAATTTAAAAAATGTAAAGAGGGTATACCCTAAAAGAAAAATCAAAGGGTAAAAAAGAATAAAATGGTCAAAAAAGTGAAAGAAATGAACCCCAAGCAAAAAAATAGACCAAGGAAAGTGTGCAAATTCAAATGCCACTACTATTTCATTTTTGTAATAAAATAATTGTGTGCAGCTTGTTCAACTTTTGCCACAATTCATGAATAAGTCAAACTGTTTAAAATTGGCTTATTCATATTTTAATTTCATGTTGTAGATTAGAGAATAAATATCTAGCCAAACAGTTTAATCTTGGCAGATAAGTAGATAGGTAGAGTTAATAAAAGGTGCTCAACAGCTTAATCTGAGCCCTTGGATGTAATAAGGGTAGAATTAGATAGATTTGCCTTGTAAAAAAGAAAAGATTGATAAGGGTTTGCAAGTCTAAATGCACCCTAATAAAGAGGAGAAAATGGTAGTGTCAAATAGATAGGGTAGGTAGATGGTGCTGCAAAGTGTTATCTGATGAATGATGCTGCTACATGCTTTTTTGATCCTTTACTTTCATCACAAATACTGAAGCAGGAAATACACCGGAAAATCACAGCAAGCAGAATAAAACTCATTAACTTCCCTCATCACTTTCCCCTCAAAAGTTTTACTAATTTCCCCCAAAGTACCAAGGTTTTTGGAGATCAAAGGGGCTCAAGGCATTTCCTTGACTTCTGGAGGGACCGGACCCTCGGCCTAATGATCAAAAAGACCTAAGTACTTGAGATAATTCATCATTATAATCATTCACCTTTAACTTTATCCTAAGTAAAATCCTATTTTACTTAGGGAAATCATGCAAAATTCCATAAAAAACCCTTAAGATAACTTGCTATTCTAAGTTTGAGTGTTGAAGATAAAATATTACAATTTACTTCAGAAGTTATCACTTTCTTAGATGTGCAAAGTGTTTTGAGTTCCCTTGTCCCTTTGCCATATTAATGTTTAACTTTATTTTACTAAATCCCTAGTGAAAAACCCTATCCTAAGTATATAATTCCTTTTTTTATATATACCCCAAAACCCCTTTATTATAATGTTTTGACCAAAGTATTTACCTCCCTAATATTCATTAAAACCCGCTTCTACAAGCCCTTTGGTTAAAATATAGCGTTATACATTAATCCCGCCCTTATGGTAATTAAATAATGTTTATTTGTTACCATATAATAAAAAACATATATACAAAAACTTTAAACATGTGATATGTATGTTTAAACACAAAAATATGAATAAAACTTCGGAAAAGTCTTGTGCTACCGTGGTTTGTCCACCTGGAATTCCACTTAACCAAACCCCGCCGCAACCCCTTTCTTTTCATACGGGATTAATTAGTCATCAGGACTAATTAATAACCTTTTATCCGCCTATTAGATATCCCCCGGAGTGATTAAATAACGTTAAAAAGTGTTAAAAGTCTGACGGGCCCACATCTGAAACCTCCGCTTATTCCCCCATCGCCTCAGCCGTCGGATCAACCCTCCGCAGATCAACGATCCACGTGAACCCCGCTACCCATCCTTTGTGAGAACTTTAACGAGCGGGAAACGGGTGGTATTTGAACAGTTCACCTTCCACGTGGCGATCACTTTGTGGAATCGCTCCCTCCGCGATCAATACCACCCTCGACCAAAAGTGGTGCGGGGACTTACCGCTTACCGCTTACCGCCCGACCTTGCACACGTCAGCCCGTACGTCGATGACGTCATTCCTCGGAAAAATAAAAAACCCTTTTACTTGTAAATAAAGCCATTTTTTCCGTGTTTTTCTGTTATTTTCGTTATTTGAAAACGACATTGCTCCCTGCTGCGATTTTCAAATTTCCACTGCAATTCACTGATTCACTCCAAGATTCCGCTGCGCCCGTGTTGAAGTACAGTCCCGCCATCACCTGTTACCTGTTAAAGAACCAGCTTCCTTCAAAAAACAGGTATTTATCCTTTTCCGCCCCGACTGCAAATAAAACTCAGTGTTCTTTGTTTTTCGCTGAAATAGTGATTAAAAATCATCACTGATTTCTTCCCAGAGGTTTTAAAACTGTATAATTGTTCCCTGAACCAGCGAATTGCGCCAATTTCCTTCATTTTAGAAATTCCGCCCGGCCTGTAAGGAAAACCAAAAAACCTCCATTTTGAATCCACAAGAACCAAAAT
This sequence comes from Pinus albicaulis, assembly GCA_034641835.2. Lineage (NCBI taxonomy): Eukaryota > Viridiplantae > Streptophyta > Pinopsida > Pinales > Pinaceae > Pinus > Pinus albicaulis. Next base: position 497,503,274 of record CM076583.1, on the reverse strand, counting down.
GGAGGTCCCGGCAGCTCTGAATATCACTCCATTGAATGCTCCTCACCGTGAATTGGAATATTTACCTTTGATAGATGAAGATTTCCAAATTAAAGACCTGCATTTCGATGAAAGTCCCCTATTGAGTTATTGTCGCTGCAGAGATGAATACTCAAAGGGGCAAGATCTTATAGGTTTGTGGGAATCCAATCTCCCAAGGTATCTCATCCCCTCAGTCCTTATTTTCCCAGAAATTATCCACTATTGCCATTCTAACTATGATCTGACTCAAAGAGCTGTAATATCCCCTGACCAGAGTGTTCTTTTCCCCATTACTCCCCAAGCTATCAATGTGATGCTCCATTTTGAACCTGGTCAAAACCTCACTCCCTTGTCCATTGGGGAATTGCTTGAAAAATCTACTCGGTTGTCCCCTGAAGAGGTAATCAGAAGATCACATCCTTGGATAAACAGTCTTAATACTAGTCATAAAATTTTTTTACTCCAATATTGTTATCAAATCTATTCAAACAGAGGTTAGAAAGCATAACAACTAAAGAGTATCAATGGTTAAAGTGTATCAGGTAAAAGTCAGTGACAGTTAAAATGAAGTTACAGAGCAGTCAAAGGTAAACAGTAAAAGTAAATACAGAAGGCAGTAAAATGGTAAAAAGAGATGAGAATACTTTCACCAATAGTGAGGTTTGTCTGAAGTGAAAGTAAAACAGTCAAAAGAGCAAGAAAGTAAAAAGATGAAAAAACATAACAAGAAGGAACATTTTTGCAGAAATTGCATATTTTAGTCATAGTTTTGCAGAAACTATTGTGATCAATACAAGATGAATTTTACAAAACTGAAGGAGGTTTATGTTCTAAAGAGGGCCATCTACAAAAACCGCTCTCACTTTTCTAACAGCCATTATGGTTTTGGAAATATTAAACAATGTGGGAAAGCACTTTTTGCAGAAAAATCCTGTTAAGTCATCATTTTGCAGAGATTATTGTGGCCAATTAGAAATACATTTTACAAAACGGAAGGAGGTTTTTGTTCCTACGAGAACCATATAAAAAAACCTATCTCAGTTTTTCCACAGTAATTTCAGGCTGAGAGATACATGCACATCTTTAGAGGTTATTTTTCAGACTCTGTAAAACTCTGTTTTACACATATTTTTGCAGAGCCTATTGTGAACAGCTGGAGAGGAATTTTAGGAAAGTGAAAGAGGTTTATCTCAAAAACATATTTATCTACAATAACCTCTTTCAATTTTTACATATATATTACGTATTGAGAAATACAAATATATCATTGGACCCATATTTTGCAGAATTGTTGGAGCAGAATGCACAAAGAAAGGAAGCAGTTAGTGACTTGGATGCCTCATCATCAACTAAGAGTTGGATCAAATTCGAATTCCCCTCTTTGTCATCACCTATCCATACAAAATAGTGCCAAATAGATGCATTATTTTGAGTGTCCTTTAATTAAGTTCTATTTATGTAAAATAGTTGGAGAGATTTGTGAACCAATTTTGATATTTGTTTCAAGATATTTTAGTTTAGAATTTGTATAAATACTCCACTCTTGGAAGCATTTAGGGTGGATTCTATTACTCTGCCATAACATTGAGATTTTCGGAATAAAATCATTTTGGAGAAATTTTTTCGTGGCTTACTGGATGACGATTTAAAGCACTGGACTTGTTGCAGGATTCATGTGTTGGACTACAGTTCAATAAGTTTTTCTACCCTTTGTCTGAAATTTTATATTAGTTTATAATATCATCATATCCATTTCTGAATAATTTACATAAAGGATTGAATCAGAATTTGCTTAATCGTACTCTGATTTCAAATGTGGTTGTTCTTAATGTTTTCTTCTAAATTAGTTATAAGCATGAATTCTTAAATGCTCTTGCTTCGCTAATTTAAACACTGTTGATTACTATAATAAATAATTCTTCATTGCTCTTTGTTTGTAGTCATCTCATTTCTTTCTTTTGAACATGGTGAAAGATTCTTAGCTGCCTTTCATCCCTTCAAGATCATCCCATCCACTTTAAATTTTAAGGATTGTTCTCTGTCTAGCTATCTTGCACTGTAATACCATCTTGTGTTTAGAATAGAAATCCAGTAAAGCCATCCTTTGACTCCATAGCCCAATGGACTGAAAGCTCTCAACCTTGCCCTTAGTTTGTGGATTCCACCATTTTCCCAAAACAAATTTTGAATCTATAACTAGCCTAAAACCTTCCAAGAACAAAGATAAATAAAAAAGAGAGAGCCCTCTCTGGATGCAGATTGGCTAGATTCTGCATCTAAAAGGTTGGTTTGTGGTTACCTCGGGTATACTTTCCTCTTACACAACTTCTAGGAAAACCTGAGTGATAACATAGTGGCGACCATACTGGGGATCTGAATCATTTTAGTGATACTATTGTTTGATTTATAAGCTATAGACAGAGTCTGAAGATCAGCCAGGTAGCCTTTGAAATGCTTTTGCTCTGCAACTGCATAGTAAACAAATGCTGCTTCAGTCTATGTCTGGTTTAGCTTATAAACTGAACTTTGGATTCAAAACATTCAATCAGACTCTCTAGTTTAATAAATCTTTGAGAAAATTTTAATTAAAAATCTTAAATTTCTTGAAGAGTTTGTAGAAGTTGTTTTGAAAATTCACAAAAAATTTGGTTTCCTGAAGAACTAACTTTTTCTTGAGAATTGTTTTACAGGTTCAGATCTGATCTATGATGGTGGACAGTGATCAGACACACAAAGGTTAAAATCATCCACCTGGCGACTCCAAATCCATTTCACAATCAAGACTCCACTGGAGGAATGAACCTGGAAGAACAATATGGAAAGATCAGGCTTTCAACTTGGATTTTAATCCAAGACATTATGTTCTTTCTCGTTAAGATTCAATATGTATTGTATTTTATATAAATATCTAACTTGGTTGTACAGATAAAGTGGCTTTTCATTATGGCTGATTTTCAAGATGATCCAAGAATAAAACGAAGATATGCTCCCATGAGCAGAGATCACATACCTGGATTTCCACACAAACTACTGAAGGTAAATTGGGGTGAAAATCTGCCCATGTTTCAAGTTGAGAATATTGATGATCCTTTACTACATCTCATTAAATTTCATATACACTCATCAAGATTGAAGGGTGATTGGCATGAGGATTGCCTCATGAAGATATTCATGGGAACCTTAGAAGGAAAAACAAGGGAATGGTATGAAGCTCTCAAACCTGCAAGTTTGTTTTCTCTAAAAGATTTTCATAAGGTATTTTATGAGCATTACAAAGAAGATTTTCCATCTTTATCATTAGCTGAAAATTGTTGTGATCAAGCTGAAAATCTTATACATTACCTTAAAAATATTGATGAAGATTTTGCAAATTGGTCTCCTGAAGATTTATTAGAAGAAGTCCAAAACTTTCATTCTCAAGTTAAATATCATAATAATCAAGAGGAGTTAAACAAAGATGAAATAAGTCAGGAGATAAATCAAGATCCACAAAACCCCTCTGTATTAACAAATGATGTTTCATTTAATGTTTTGAATGAAGTTAAAGAAAATAATCAACCTCATGATCAATTTTTAGATAAGAGAAAAAACAATTTTCATTCCAATCTAAGAATTCAGAGATTCCCACCCCCCCTCACCGAAGAAGAAATCAATTTGCTTCTAAACATGCAATCATCCTTAAAATATTTACATAATGGGGAAATTGTTTCTACTTCTTCTAATGTTGATGAATGTACAAAGGTTTTTATCCATGAAGGGATAGAAGAACAAGTTGATGCTCATGTTATTCTACCTTCACAAAAAGGCCCATTACTTGATAGTACTCCTATTGAGAAAAATAATGACTTTCAAATAGAATGCTACCAATCTAATCAAGATGTATTGGGATTGTTGGAAGAGAAATATGCTGATCCAATGTTTATAATTGATGACATTCCTTATTCTGAAGATTTTCCTAAATATGATCAGTATGATGATAATTTTGATAATTTCACAAGACAATCACTAGCTATTTTGAGGGATGAGATATTAGAACTTCAGTTTGATGAGGATTTTCTAAGAGCTTTCTTTCTTATTTTGGAATCAAGAAAATATTCTCCTAAACTGAAAATATGTGTTCTCAAGATCATCTCTGAAAATTATGAAAATGAAATCAAACTTTTGCATTCTCAAATTCAGTCATACAATTTCCGAAATCCTAAAGAATTCTTTGAAAATCTTCCTTCTCCAAAGCAAGAGGAAATTGTATTATCTTTTGACTTGCATATTGAAGATGATTATTCTTTCAAACACAAGACTGAAGAAATAAGTTCATGGTCTAATATTCATAATTCAATTGAACAATTAGTCATTGAAGGCCTAAAAGTAAATAACATACATCATGCTTTTATTGATCCTATATCAGATTATATGGAGAATCTTTTGAGCCCAAATTTGCAAACATGTTTTCTCTATAAGGATCAAATACATCAAAAGTGGCATTTACACATCATATCATTTATTATAAAGGCACATGATCATAACATACTTCCAATTTTGATCACAAGCAATCAAGTTATCCATTTATTTTTACAACTACTTGATTGGCTTCATTGGCATTTTTGTATTACCTGATTCAATAAGACTTTTAGTAGATTAGAATAGGTAAATGAGTGCTAATAAGCTCAGAATTTTGAGCATTTTTTTAGTTGTCAATTTTCAGCTAGTTTTTCATTAAGTTGGTTTGAAAATTTGTGTGTGTTGTTTTAGTTTCAGATCAGATTTCAGGTTGCAGAAAAAGGACTATATTCAATTCAAGATTTCCAACAGGGAAACATAGTTTTGATTGGATGGTGACTTACTGAAGTTGAAGCCCGAAGTGAAGGCCCTAAGCTTCAGAAGTTTTACTATCATATATACAATAAAGCTACCAGAAGAAGGAGATTACATGGTTTAGTTTGAAGACATTTTGAGGCAACTGACCTGCTGTTCTTGATTTTTCACAAGGAAAAGTCATCCCCAAGTGGAGCCAGTGCTAGACTCCTATACCAATAGGTGTCATTTTTCATGATTGTCTTGATTGAACTATGGAATATGTTCAAACCTTTTTCTTGAGCAAAGGTGTTCCATATTCTTGAAAAACTAAAAAATCAAAAAATTTAAAAAATGTAAAGAGGGTATACCCTAAAAGAAAAATCAAAGGGTAAAAAAGAATAAAATGGTCAAAAAAGTGAAAGAAATGAACCCCAAGCAAAAAAATAGACCAAGGAAAGTGTGCAAATTCAAATGCCACTACTATTTCATTTTTGTAATAAAATAATTGTGTGCAGCTTGTTCAACTTTTGCCACAATTCATGAATAAGTCAAACTGTTTAAACTTGGCTTATTCATATTTTAATTTCATGTTGTAGATTAGAGAATAAATATCTAGCCAAACAGTTTAATCTTGGCAGATAAGTAGATAGGTAGAGTTAATAAAAGGTGCTCAACAGCTTAATCTGAGCCCTTGGATGTAATAAGGGTAGAATTAGATAGATTTGCCTTGTAAAAAAGAAAAGATTGATAAGGGTTTGCAAGTCTAAATGCACCCTAATAAAGAAGAGAAAATGGTAGTGTTAAGTAGATAGGGTAGGTAGATGGTGTTGCAAAGTGTTACCTGATGAATGATGCTGCTACATGTTTTTGATCCTTTACTTTCATCACAAGTAATAAAGCAGGAAATACACTGGAAAATCACAGCAAGCAAAGTCAAATTCATTAACCTCCCTTATCACTTTCCCCTCAAAAGTTTTACTAATTTCCCCCAAAGTACTAAGGTTTTTGAAGATCAAAGGGGCTCAAGGAATTTCCTTGACTTCTGGAGGGACCGGACCCTCGGCCTAATGATCAAAAAGACCTAAGTACTTGAGATAATTCATCATTATAATCATTCACCTTTAACTTTATCCTAAGTAAAATCCTATTTTACTTAGGGAAATTATGCAAAATTCCATTAAAAACTCTTAAGATAACTTGCTATTCTAAGTTTGAGTGTTGAAGATAAAATATTACAATTATTTCAGAAGTTATCACTTTCTTAGATGTGCAAAGTGTTTTGAGTTCCCTTGTCCCTTTGCCATATTAATGTTTAACTTTATTTTACTAAATCCCTAGTGAAAAACCCTATCCTAAGTATATAATTCCTTTTTTTATATATACCCCAAAAAACCCCTTTATTATAATGTTTTGACCAAAGTATTTACCTCCCTGATATTCATTAAAACCCGCTTCTACAAGCCCTTTGGTTAAAATATAGCGTTATACATTAATCCCGCCCTTATGGTAATTAAATAATGTTTATTTGTTACCATATAATAAAAAACATATATACAAAAACTTTAAACATGCGATATGTATGTTTAAACACAAAAATATGAATAAAACTTCGGAAAAGTCTTGTGCCACCGTGGTTTGTCCACTTGGCATTCCACTTAACCAAACCCCGCCGCAACCCCTTTCTTTTCATACGGGATTAATTAGTCATCAGGACTAATTAATAACCTTTTATCCGCCTATTAGATATCCCCCGGAGTGATTAAATAACGTTAAAAAGTGTTAAAAGTCCGACGGGCCCACATCTGAAACCTCCGCTTATTCCCTCATCGCCTCAGCCGTCGGATCAACCCTCCGCAGATCAACGATCCACGTGAACCCCGCTACCCATCCTTTGTGAGAACGTTAACCAGCGGGGAACGGGTGGTTTTTGAATAGTCCACCGTCCACGTGGCGATCATTCTGTGGAATCGCTGCCCTCCCGATTTAAACCACCCTCGACCAAAAGCGGTGCGGGGTTACCACTTACCGCTTACCGCCCGACCTTGCATACGTCAGCCCGTACGTCGATGACGCCACACCTCGGAAAAATCAAAAACCCTTTTAACTTGTAAATAAAGCCATTTTTTCGTGTTTTTCTGTTATTTTAGTTATTTGAAAACGACAGTGCTCCCCGCTGCGATTTTCGAATTTCCACTGTAATAGACCGTTTTCCTCCAAGATTCCGCTGCGCCCGTGTTCAAATACAGTTCCGCCATCACCTGTTACCTGTTAAAGAACCAGCCTCCTTAAAAAAAAACAGGTATTTATCCTTTTCCGCCCCGACTGCAAGTAAAACTCAGTTCTCTTTGTTTTCGCTGAAATAGTGATTAAAAATCATCACTGAGTCTTCCCCAGAGTTTTTAAAACTGTATAATTGTTCCCTGAACCAGCGAATTGCACCAATTTCCTTCATTTTAGAAATTCCGCCCGGCCTGTAAGGAAAACCAAAAAACCTCCATTTTGAATCCACAAGAACCAAAATGGAGGTCCCGGCAGCTCTGAATATCACTCCATTGAATGCTCCTCACCGTGAATTGGAATATTTACCTTTGATAGACGAAGATTTCCAAATTAAAGACCTGCATTTCGATGAAAGTCCCCTATTGAGTTATTGTCGCTGCAGAGACGAATACTCAAAGGGGCAAGATCTTATAGGTTTGTGGGAATCCAATCTCCCAAGGTATCTCATCCCCTCAGTCCTTATTTTCCCAGAAATAATCCATTACTGCCATTCAAACTATGATCCCACACGGAGGGCTGTAATAGCTCCTGACCAGAGTGTTCTTTTCCCCATTATTCCCCAAGCTATCAAGACAATGCTCCATTTTGAACCTGGTCAAAACCTCACTCCCTTGTCCATTGGGGAATTGCTTGAAAAATCTACTCGGTTGTCCTCTGAAGAGGTGATCAGAAGATCACATCCTTGGATAAACAGTCTTAATACTAGTCATAAGATTTGTTTACTCCAATATTGTTATCAAATCTATTCAAACAGAGGTTAGAAAGCATAACAACTAAAGAGTATCAATGGTTAAAGTGTATCAGGTAAAAGTCAGTGACAGTTAAAATGAAGTTACAGAGCAGTCAAAGGTAAACAGTAAAAGTAAATACAGAAGGCAGTAAAATGGTAAAAAGAGATGAGAATACTTTCACCAATAGTTAGGTTTGTCTAAAGTGAAATTAAAACAGTCAAAAGAGCAAGAAAGTAAAAAGATGAAAAAACATAACAAGAAGGAACATTTTTGCAGAAATTGCATATTTTAGTCATATTTTTGCAGAAACTATTGTGATCAATCAAAGATGAATTTTACAAAACGGAAGGAGGTTTATGTTCTTAAGAGGGCCATCTACAAAAACCTCTCTCACTTTTCTAACATACATTATGGTTTTGGAAATATGAAACAATGTTGGAAAGCACTTTTTGCAGAAAAATCCTGTTAAGTCATCATTTTTCAGAGAATATTGTGGCCAATTAGTAATACATTTTACAAAAATGAAGGAGGTTTTTGTTCCTAAGAGACCCATCTACAAAAACCTATCTCAGTTTTTCCACAGTGATTTCAGGCTGAGAGATACATGCACATCTTTAGAGGCTATTTTTCAGACTCTGTAAAACTCTGTTTTACACATATTTTTGCAGAGCCTATTGTGAACAGCTGGAGAGGAATTTTAGGAAAGTGAAAGAGGTTTATTTCAAAAACATATTTATATACAATAACCTCTTTCATATTTTACATATCTATTACGTATTGAGAAATACAAAGATATCAGTGGACCCAAATTTTGCAGAATTGTTGGAGCAGAATGCACAAAGAAAGGAAGCAGTTAGTGACTTGGATGCCTCATCATCAACTAAGAGTTGGATCAAATTCGAATTCCCCTCTTTGTCATCACCTATCCATACAAAATAGTTCCAAATAGATGCATTAGTTTGAGTGTCCTTTAATTAAGTTCTATTTATGTAAAATAGTTGGAGAGATTTGTGAACCAATTTTGATATTTGTTTCAAGATATTTTAGTTTAGAATTTGTATAAATACTCCACTCTTGGAAGCATTTGGGGTGGATTATATTACTCTGCTGTAACATTGAGATTTTCGGAATAAAATCATTTTGGAGAAATTTTTCGTGGCTTACTGGATGACGATTTAAAGCACTGGACTTGTTGCAGGATTCATGTGTTGGACTACAGTTCAATAAGTTTTTCTACCCCATGTCTGAAATTTTATATTAGTTTATAATATCATCATATCCATTTCTGAATAATTTACATAAAGGATTGAATCAGAATTTGCTTAATTGTACTCTGATTTCAAATGTGGTTGTTCTTAATGTTTTCTTCTAAATTAGTTATAAGCATGAATTCTTAAATGCTCTTGCTTTGCTAGTTTAAACATTGTTGATTACTATAATAAAGAATTCTTCATTGCTCTTTGTTTGTAGTCATCTCATTTCTTTCTTTTGAATATGGTGAAAGATTCTTAGCTTCCTTTCATCTCTTCAAGATCATCCCATCCACTTTAAAGTTTAAGGATTGTTCTCTGTCTAACTATCTTGCCCTGTAATACCATCTTGTGTTTAGAATAGAAATCCAGTAAAGCCATCCTTCGACTCCATAGCCCAATGGACTGAAAGCCCTCAACCTTGCCCTTAGTTTGTGGATTCCACCATTTTCCCCAAAACAAACTCTTGAATCTATAACTAGCCTAAAACCTTCCAAGAACAAAGATAAATCATAAAGAGAGAGCCCTCTCTGGATGCAGATTGGCTAGATTCTGCATCTAAAAGGTTGGTTTGTGGTTACCTCGGGTATACTTTCCTCTTACACAACTTCTAGGAAAACCTGAGTGATAACAGTAGCCATATGGGGTTAGCTTATGATTATTATTTTGATATGTCTATTTAGACTTTTTCTCTCTTCAATTGTTTAGCTAAGGTTGTTGGTGTTGTTTAGCACAGGGTGTTCCCGGTAGGGAATCCCACCTCTTTCCTTGAGAGGCCTCTTGGGAGAGTATTGATCTATCATTTCCACATATTTTGAATTCTTTCCAAGCTTCAGTCTTCAGCTACAGTGTAGTTTATGTTCATATTTGTGTTGTGTTGCAGGGTTTTGTAGTGGAGGGTTGAGAAACCCACTTTCTGAGCCATTTTTCAATAAGAGGAAGGATTCCTTCTCTTGGGAGATCAACAAGGAGGGTTCTTGGACACATTTAAGATCTTTGGCAGCAGGCCAACCTATCCCCATCCTTCACAGTGTAGTTTCAGCTGGGAATTGCGTTATTTTGGAGGGCAGTCTTAGAGGAGGATCTAATGGATCTTTTAGAGTGTTTTCATGTAGGTGAAGGGTTCAAAATTTCATTGTAGGAGACCCTTTGAGGATATCTACATCACATCAATATTATTTCAACCTTATATTTCAAGAGCTTCAGTTTTCAGTGACTCTTCAGTCCTGGGGCTATAGATCACCATTTGTATTTGGGTGTATTTCTGGAAACCCTTCCCGGGTTCTCTTGGAAAGGTGTCTAGGAGGCTAGATCTTCACTCCTAGCATTATTTGAGATATATAATAGTTGATCTACATTGATATATCTTTATGAAGTATTTTATGCCATAAAACTGTAGTGTCATAGCTCAGGCCATTTGTATGGCAGTTATTTCTCATGTATTGGCATATTTTTCTTGTAGTGGCTTGTTTTGTATTGCTTGAGTGATTTTCTCCTCAATATATTGTGCCTATTATTTGCTAATATGTTTAATAAGATGGTTTTACATTTGTCTCATATCATGGTGTGTTGATTTATTCACTGTTCTTTCCATTATCGTGTTCATGTATTCTTGCTTCCCCATTTGGGAATATTACAGTGGGGGAGGTCATGGGGTCGAGCCCTAACCTCCACCCGGCCTTCCCCATAATATTTTTACACCACAATGTAATCCAATGGGGGGGCATGTGGTGGCCCTAGGTTGCATCACATGTCCTCACCTGGTTGTTCCTTCAACCTCCAATAAAACACTGACAGTGAACCAAAAATTTCAACCAACCACTAGATGACACTTGTTAGCTCCTCATTCGACCGGAGAAAAATTCAACTTGACCAAAATTTTACCCTGCACAGTCAGCTGCCACGTCAGAAGTACGGATTGTTGACTGGGTATCTGACTATCTTCTTTTTTTTTAAATTTACCTGTATGGAAAAGCGGATAGAAGTCGTTTCTGTGAGCATATGATTCTATTTTTCATGAAATGAAGTGTTACAAATTCAGAACGATGAGAAATACGCAGTCATTAAGGTTTTGAGCCAAACTCAGCACTTTTATTTTTGAGCTAAAATTCGAGCTCTCGATCACATAGATGCAGGAGCAGCATATAAATGAACCATTCCTTATGTTGAGTATCATTGATGGTAAATCCACCATCTTTGATAGTGCGCTTCAACCTCTGATCTACCTCCCACATAGATTCATTAACCTCCTGATGAATTTCTTTAATTTTTGTAACCAAATGCGCATATGACTTAGGCTTCTTGAACTGCTCTTTTAGGGCATATTTTATTTTTTCCAAGGTGGCATTAGGGTTTTCTTGAACATATCTGATATACCAATCTAATGCCTGATCTTGGAAAGTAGTGGCTAGATGTTATTTCCTAATATTATCAGCATTAACCTACTAAACCTCCCATACAGCATGAGTCACAAACCGAAAATGCTTAGTATCTTCATTCCCAATACCTCTAAAATTAGGTATCTTTGTTGACGCATCCATATCGATGCCTAGGGGAGGTGGAGGTGGGGGTGGATATGGAATGCATGGTGGAGTGGGTGCTTTGTGAGATGAGTTGGGAAGTGGAGTGGATGGGGTTAGAAAAAGGATCATGTCTCTCTGATCGTTCTGGCTTATTGAAACTTCTTCTCCTTCAAAGCGCACAGATTAACTAGAGCTACTAGTTTTTGTTTCACCCTCACTATTAGATCTATGCTTCAGAGGACTATAAATAAATTCTTTCTCTGGATATTCACGGTAAATTTTTCCATTGCACATAGTTGGGCCTCTTCGTGGAATTCAATAAACATGTTGACATAGAGATCCCTATTCACAAAATAAAATCTTCAGCAAAAACTTCAACGAGCACATGAACTTACCTCTAGGACCCTTGAAAAATCTTCTTTTTGCTTCATAGTATGACACAAATTGATCAATGGAAAATTCAGTCACAAAGCCTCCCAAGAGACGATCGATCCAATGATCTACTATGCGGGTAATATTATTGTCTAGATTTTATAATTGTTGAATCAATTCAGCAGTCCACTTCGCGACTGCGTCATCCTTCACAAATGTATTGAATTCAGTCAATCGTGACAACCACTCTTGCAACTCAATTGCAAAGGAGAAAAATAATATCTCATGAAATTTTGTATAGATGTATTTTTGTACCCATTATTCAGCAGATATCTTAGAGCTTCGATTCTCTTGGATCACAAATTCAAGGATCTTTCTATTCAGCCAATCTTATAATTCATTCTGTGAAGGGTGTCACAACACCAAATCTCCCTCAAAATGATCTCAGTCCCAGCAACAGAATAATTTTTTGGCTTGAGGGGTCTTGACCAAGGTTCAGATTTTATCGCACAACCAATAAACCCTCCAACTACTAGCCCTTTCAGTAATGACCTTCTTGTGCATATAAAAATCTCACCCGAAGCAGTATGGGGGGTTGTTCGAACCATTTTTTCACACCCTGAGGAAGAAAATAATGTAGTGGCCCTAAACAGATTGATTGCATAACTTATACATATCTTAACAGATATGCACAAATCCAGAATACTTTTCAGAATCACAGATCACTTCATCGCAGATATATCATAACAGAACCAAATCTAGATCTATATAATGTGAAATTACTTAAGTAGATTCATCCAAGTATTCAACCATCAATATAAATAACAAATGTATTCACATAGATACAAATAAGCATAACAAAAGTAAAGAAATCTTAAGACAGAATAGTAAACAGATAACTCAAAGAGATAACATGATGCTTTCCACCAAAATCAGTCCTTATATTAACTCAGAGCAATTCAGTACATCAGGCTTTCCCTTACACTTTACCATTCTAAACACACATCCAATAGAGTCTGCACACATCCAGCACTAGGTCTTCGCGCACATAGCCAGCAGGAGCCTTTCTACCCAACCTAGATTTAAACCCTTACAAAGTAGCATAGACACATAAACACTTAGATCCAAAAAATGAATAACGATTTTCTACTTCCTTATACTCGATATATTTATTTATATGCAATTCAGCACGCAGATACTATGGTATCAAACCATGGTTTGAGGCCCAAATTTTACCCTTAAAACCCTTTTACGTCAAAAGAGGGGCTTTGACCCACCCCAAAGCCCCTTGACCTATTTTCGCAACGTGCATATACAAAACTTATACAAAACGTGTACCCTAGGGGACCTCGCTCCAAAAATATATTTCTCTATCCTATTTATGCTAAAGGGTAGCTACCAAGAACTCCCTAAAAATAGGCATTTGTTCCCTTGGAACTATAGAGAAGTGGAGCTTGGATCCCTTTGATCTTTCACTTGCTTGGCTACCTCTGATTTCGAATTGTTGGAGGAGAATCTCGAGGAGATATTTTTTTTCCTTTAGAAATTAAGGAGTTGGTCAACCCTCCTACAATTATTCCTTGTTTTCTACTTCGAGCCCCGATTCTGCAATATTCTTCAAAAATGGCATTATTCCCCTGATTTTCCTGCATTTAAACCATATTATGCCTTGAAGCATGAAAACCCTTAATACACCATTCTCACTAATCAAAACATGACAAAATTAAATTAAATGTGAGAAAGAGAGAATAATTAAGCTAAAAATGTTACAATTAACCCCTTAGAATGTACCTAATTATGGTGTTGATCATGTAGGATACCTAGAGGGGATAATATGGGGTACAGAGGGAGGTACCCAAGGGAATAATATGATGTAATAATGTAAGGATGATAAATAAATTCACCATGGTTAATAAATAAAGTGATTAACTCGTATAATGTAAGGGGCCACAAGTAGTTAGGCAATAATGTGATAATTCCATTGTATGGAAAGTATGGTATTGAGATACCCATGGAAATTACCCATGGTATTGTATGTGTGAAGCCTATATAGAGACTAGATACTCTCCATCATTTTAGTATACCTAGGGGGGATAATATGGGGTATAGAGGGAGGTACCCAAGGGAATAATATGATGTAATAATGTAAGGATGATAAATAAATGGGCCATAGTTACTAAATAAACTGGTTAACCCATATAATGTAAGGGACCACAAGTAGTTAGGAAATAATTTGATAAGTCCATTGTATTGAACTTATGGTATTGATATACCCATGCATTCCTGGTGATTCTTAGATGAAGTTCAGAATTTTATGATCTGATATATTATATGTTTACTATTTTATATGTTTAAGTTCATGTAGCTTATATGTTTACTATCTGTTTGACGAAATTCATATCTTGGATTAGGCATGTATTAGTAAATATATTGCTGAATTTTTTATTATTTAGCATTTTCATCAGCATTTCCATGATTCTGGAAAATTGCAGGTAGTTCTGGGTAGTTTTCTAGAGGCTATCCTGAGAAAGTGGCATAGGTCGCGTGACTGCATGCACAAAACAAGGAAATTTTAGTAATAATTACATGCAAGAAAACTTATGGGTGTGGTTAGATCCTAATAACCACATTCATAATGTGTCAAGGGTGTGTTTTGGAGGAAAACCTAGTGAAAAAGAGTTCCATATCAAGGATTGATCACCTGGGGTGGCTGGTAGGCTCCTGAGTGATTTGTAGTCTTTGAGGGATGTCAGTTTACTTCCGACTTGTAGGCCCCACTTCCAAAACTAGAACTTGGAGGTTGGGTCATATCAAATTGAAATTCATCTCATGTTTACCTTGGAGAGCTTGTAAAAGTGGGTAAATGTGGGGTGGGGCATTATATATTCAAATGCCCCTTGAAATCTATATGTCTAACAAAAGTTTGAATGTTTAGCCAACAATCCAAATAGAGGTGAATCCAACTTGCTAAAGTCCTTAATGAATCTTCCATAATATCCAACTAGCCAAAGAAAACTCCTGACATCACTTTGATTTCGAGGGATAGGGACATTTTTGTTAATGGAAACCTTATTATATTTAACTTGGATCCTTTCCTTAGAAAGAAAGTGACCGAAGATAATCCCTACATTCATCAAGAATTCAAAATTTTCAGGAATCAGTGAAATATTCATTTAAATTAATTTCTTTAATACCTTACACTGATTGGAAAGAGCTTCCTGGAAATCATTTCCATAAGGGATGAAATCATCCATGTATATTTCAACAATTTAATGTACAATATCAACAAAAATACTCAAGACTACCCACTAGAAGATATCAAGGGAATTGTACAAACCAAAAGGGAGGACTCTATAGGAAAAAGTCCCCATGGGCATGTAAAGGTGGTCTTGTCATGATCCTTAGGGCTGATCTGGATTTCATTATATCCACTAAATCCATCTAAGAATGAAAATTATTTCTTCCCTGTAAGGCCATCCAAGACTTGATCAATGAAAGGAAAAGGGAACGACCCTTATTTCTAGATCTTTTGAGTTCCCTATAGTCAACAAAAATTATCCACTTCCCATTTTTATTGGGTACTATGAAAAGAGGGGAGACTCATTCATTATCTTAAATGGGGTAGATGAACCCTACATCCAATATCTTTCGCAATCCTTATTTTAAATTATATTTAAGAGTGGGATTCATCCTCCTCTGGGATGGGCACACAAGTTTTCATCCCCCCTTGATGAGTAAAAATTTAGGCATGAACCCCTTTAATTTCCTTATAGTCCCAATCAAAGGCATCAATATGTTGCGTCAGCACAGTGCATATTTCCTCTTCTTACTCGATTGAGAGGGAAGGGTTTAATTTTAGAGTTTTGGATGGGTTTATTTCCACAATATTGGTATTATCTAGGTCAAAATTATCAAAGCACCATTAACCCCATTGATTTTCCTCAATTTTCTCTAATGGTTCTCCCACTAGCTCATTAATTAGCATGGAAGTAGGAGGTTGATTCTACAAGAACTAATCAATAAGGTCATCCTCATATACCTTCCTACTTCCTATAGCAGTGTCTAATGTAAAAAATGTGTAGAGGGATGATTGATAAAGGTCTTATTCTTCCTCTTCCTCTACCCACAAGTGTAATCTCAACAAAGGGTGGACTAGGGGGATATAATACAAGTTGCTTTGATAGATTCTCATTCTTAATGGTCATTTTCCTAGCCCTGCAACTAATTTAAGCATAAAAAATGTCTAACCAAGGCCTCCCTAGAAGGAGAGGGTACCCATTAAACTTAGTTTTTAGTTTGGGGACAAGGAAATATGTGGGATATTCCCAGGAGTATATGGAGAGCATCACATCGTCAATAAATCATGTTAGGTCCTCATGATTTGGCATATTGGAAATGAACAAATGAACAAGGGTAAAATCAAACCAGTCTTTGGAGTCCTAGGACCTAACCTTCCTGGACTCAGAGAGGGTTCTCTCTATTTTGTGCAAAGGATGTGAACTTTTTTGCTTTTAGGGTTTGATTTTAGGCTAGTTGTTAATTTTAGGGTTCGTTTTTTTGTTTGGGTTGGGTAGGTGATCAAGTATATAGATGGAGTGAGATATTTTCAAGTCATTGGGCTATGGAGTCTATAAAAGGTCATGGAAATTTCAACAATGAATCAGGGTGCATCATAGGGAAAATCTAACATGGTCAAATGTATCTTCAAGGTTTGGGTGAGATGAAATGAACATCAAGTTTGTGAACATTGTAGGTGAAAAAAGGCAGTTAAGAATCCTTGAAAAAATAAATTTAAACGAGAAAGGTCTTTAACACTACTCAGCATAAAGAAGTAATCATAAGACAGGACAAACGAATAACTCTTTGATTCTACTCAAGAAAATAATCATTTAAGATAGACAATTCAGTGAACTATAGAAGGCAAGAAACATGTATAAATTCTAGTGATTTCACCTTCAAGATTAGAAAAAAATTAAGATAGACATATAACATAGATCAAATAAGAGGGAATTCCTAAACATCATTAATTAGAGCTATAAAGACCTCCAAGACAACCTTTCAAGAATGGACAAAGGGCATGATCAAAACATAAACCTCTTTGACTAAAGGCAAAATAAAACAGTGTTGAAACCAATGATGACACCTCTAACAGTGAAAACACAAATGAAGAAAGAGGTCAAGAAGACATGGAGGTAAGTGTTAATGAAGATGAGGTAAATGATGAAGAAAGTAGCCGAGGTAATGATGATGATAAGGTTGGAAATAGCTTACAGAACGAAGAAGACAGTAAAACTGATATCAGTGAAGGAGAAAGGGATGATGATACAAATCAATAAGTGAGCCAAGAAGTCAGTGAGCCAAACAAAGATGGAAGCAAGACATATGGCACTGAGGTAAACAATATTGAACCTCTTCCTTTGACATACCAAAGAGAAGAAAGGAATGTGTTTGCTGCCTCCAAAAGGAAAGGGGCCATGCCTTCCACATCAAAATAGAAGCTTTAAAAATGAAAGGAAAAGGTCACTGTTGGAGATAAGAGAGGTAAGCATGGAACTAAACAAAAATTTTAATTTATTGACCTTGACAGTGAAAATGAAGATGAGGAGAGGATTACAAGCATATTTCTCCAAAGAAAGGATGTTGAGAACAGAGACCTACAAAGGAAGCTTAGAATGGAAAAGTATATCATTGAGTATTATAAGGATGAAAACAAGCAGCTGAAGAAGACACAAAGGGACCTTGGCCTACAGAAAAAGATGGCCAAGCACTATGCATTTAGAAATCAAATTGCAAGGGCCAAGATCAAAGGAGCCCTTGCCAAAATTCAAGCACTCAAAGAGGAAAAGGGCCAAGAAAACCTTGAAATCTTATTTGATGCTTCCCTATAGGCATCCAAAACCCCATGAGGAAGGTCATTGCAAATTTTAGGAACCTTTTGGAAATTTTTGGTTTTTGTTGATTTGGAGGGCCAAGGGCACAGTGCCCTTGGCGTTGCGCTTTTTCTCAGGGCATCCTCAGAAGGTAAAGTTTACATTTTTGGAATCCTCGGCTTAATTAAATCATTTTCGCCTAATTTCAGGTCATTTGGAGTTGATTTGGCCTTCCAAAAGGGTCAAAAACACCCAAAATTTCACCTTCCACCTAGTTTTCAGGCCTGGTACTGTGCCTTTACAAGCCTTGGGATTTTTTATTTTTTAATATGGTAATGGATCCCAATCATAAAACCAATTGAATTTCTTGAAATTAGACTCATCCGGCTTTCCAACGAATCATCACGGAGCCCATTCTGACCTCGGGAAGGCCTTCAAAAATTGGTTGCAAGGTGACCCAGTTTTCCTGTGCAGGCGTTGTGCCCTTGGCCATGAAATTGCACCCTTAAATCTCAGTGCTACGCCTTGGCAAAAAAAAGTCAAAAAAGTACGCTATGAAACATTTTGGAAGTTTTTGGGAGCCCAAATGTCAAGTTTTTTGCCAAAAATGGTGGAGAAGATATTTTTCATCAAATATTTTGTGCCTTGGGCCTTGCATGGTCTCATAAAGGAAAAAAGTGACATTTATGATTAATTAATAGGCTTCTAAAGACCTAATTAGGGTTTATTCCTCCTTGCTTGTTAAATACAGCATTGAGGTTTCATTATACATGTTGGTTAGACAATTATTGAGAGTAATACATAGACTTGGAGATTGAAGACAAATTGGCTCTGATTTTTGTGAATGGCTTGGATTGTTTGACATTGGAGAAGGCTTGCTTGCAGGATCCATGAGAATTTTTAAATGGCGATGTGTTCCTATTTAGTTCATGTTTTCTTGTATTATCATTTTTTTCATCTTTGTATTACAGTAGGACATAATTTTTAGGCTAAGAAATGTTGTTTAGAGGCACCTTAGTTATGTTTGTCCTTCACTACTTCTATGTTTTCTTCTTCCAGGTCAGTTTAGAGAATTCTTAGTTGCTCTCTATTGAGAAGAGATATTATAGCTGAGTAATTTCTATTGAGATGGTAGAACCAAGGATAATTCCGTAGAGAGAGCCCTGCCCGAATGAAGGGATCATATGAAATAGATCCATAGTATACTATAGCTAAGTAATTTCTATTGAGAAGGTAGAACCAAGGAGAATTCCGTAGAGAGAGCCCCATTCGAATGAAGGGATCATATGAAATAGATTTTTTACAAAAAATTTTGTCATGCGTCATCCTTGGTCAATCCCACTCCCCCAGAAATTCAAATTCAAGAATCTGTTCCTGACCAACCTTTGGACATGGAATCAGTCGACTTGATCCTGCCTATGGTTCATCAGGTCTTTTCCATCGAGAGTGGATCTCATCCCCCTCACGTTCCTCTTGTTTCTTCAGATTCCTTGGACTTGGAGAAAGATTCTCCCGTCCCTGTGGTTCAAGAAGCTACTCCTCCTTCTCCCGTGATGGAGGTCTAGGAGGATGCTCCTCTCACTCTAGTAACACCAAGGGAAAACCATCTCAGTTCGATGGTACCTCCTACAAATAGTTTGGTCGCTTCCTTCGATTGGAGTCGATTTGTGGGATACCGCCTTCCTTCTTATGTGCCTTTTGAGATAACGGTACAAGCCTTCAATATGGTCATACCTAGCATAATTATAGATTAAGGTGCATCTGTTAGTGTTATGTCTTCAATTACTTGGAAAGATTTTGGTTCTCCACCACTTATTCCTGTTACCCAGAATCTGTTGGCTTTTAACAGAGGAACCAGTCAACCGTTAGGGATCCTTCCAAGGTTTCTTATTACTTTGGGAAGGAAAAATTTCCATATAGACATGATGTTTTTTCCAAGCCCCTTATATTTTAATTTACTCTTGGGGCGCGACTATACTTATGTCATGGGGGCAGTTGTCTCTTCCCTCTTTCGTGTGATCTATTTTCTACACAAAGGTCAGATCATGACCATTGATGAGCTTTCATTCATTGGTCCTGACATGACATCTGTTCCACCATTGTCCCTTCTAGGTCTTTATCCGCAGGTTTTATCGTTGCCACAGGTTAATTATGTGGCTACATGTCCTGTGCCCGCAGTCAGTGATGGTGCCATTGTGCATCATGTGTTGGGGGCATTGGGTCTTGATTTTCAAGATGTTGTTCTCCCATTAGATGTGAACCTCTTGGAATCCATGACTTATTATTCAACATGATGAGTTCATCAGAGCATAGTTCGTTTTCTTGTGTCAAGCTCCTTAAAAAATTAAACAAGCTCTTCGGAGCACGGTTCATTTTCTTGTGTCAAGCTCCTTAAAAAATGAAACAAACTCATCGGAGGATAGTTATTATTCTAGGTCAACCTAGTTAAAAAATGAATTATGTCATGAGGATAGTTATTTTAATGTGTCAACCTCATTAAAAAAATGAAACACTTTCTTGTTCAATTCGAGTCTTTGATCAGATCTCGTAAAATCCCAGTCGAGTCTTTCTATTGATATCGTAATTTGAACCTTCACTCCATCTATCGTTCATATGGACTAAATCTTGGGGGCCATGTACCTCAAAAAAGTAAGCGTGCCCCTAGCATGGTGACTCAATTCGAGGATAATTCCCCCAAGCTTCAGTCCATATGAACGACAGATGGAGTGAAGGTTCAAATTACGAGATCAATAGAAAGACTCGACTGGGATTTTACAAGATTTGATCAAAGACTCGAATTGAACAAGAAATTGTTTCATTTTTTTAATGAGGTTGACACATTAAAGTAACTATCCTCATGACCTAATTCATTTTCTAATGAGGTTCACATAGAAGACGAACTATCCTCCGATGAGCTTGTTTCATTTTTTAAGGAGCTTGACAGAAGAAAACGAACCATGCTTCGAAGAGCTTGTTTCATTTTTTATGGAGCTTGACACAAGAAAATGAACTATGCTCCAACGACCTCATCATATTTAATAAGAATTCGTGGATTCCAAGAGGTTCACATCTAATGGGAGAACAACATCTTGAAAATCAGGACTCAATGCCCTTAGCACACGATGCACAATGGCACCATCACTGACTGCGAGCACAAGACAGGTAGCCACATAATTAACCTGTGGAAATGATAAAAATATCAGATAAAGACCCGGAAGGGATGATGGTGGACTAGATGTCATGTCATGACCAATGAATGAAATCTGATCAATGGTCACGATCCGACCTTTGTGTGGAAAATAGATCACACTAAAGAGGGAAGAGACAACTTCCCCCATGACATAATTATAGTCACACCCAAAGAGTAAATTAAAATATAAGAGGCCTGGAATAACCATCACGTATATATGGATGGATTTCATTCCCAAAGTAACAAGCAACTTCGGAAGGATCCCTAACGGTTGACTAGTTCCTCTGTTAAAAGCCAACATATTCTGGGTAACAGGCATAAGCGGTGGAGAACCAAAAGCTTGCCAAGTAGTTGAAGACATAACACTAACAGATGCACCTTCATCTATAATTGTGCTAGGTACGACCATATTAAATGCCTGTACCATTATCTCAAAATTCACATAAGAAGGAAGGCGGTATCCCGCAAATCGACTCCAATCGAAGGAAGAGACCAAACTACTTGGAGGAGGTACCATCGAACTGAGATGGTTTTCCCTTGGTGTTACCGGAGTGAGAGAAGCATCCTCCTGAACCTCCATCATGGGAGCAGGAGGAGTAGCTTCTTGAACCACAGGGATGGGAGAATCTTTCTCCAAGTCTAAGGAATCTGAAGAAACAAGAGGAACGTGAGGGGGATGAGATCCACTCTTGATGGAAAAGACCTAATGAACCATAGGCGGGATCAAGTCGACTGATTCCACGTCCAATGGTTGGTCGGGAATGGATTCCTGAATTTGAATTTCTGGGATAACGAGATTGAGCAAGGATGACGCTTGACCGATCATGGAATCAACTAGCAGAGGACTCAAAGAAATTTTCTGGTAGCCAGCCGGAAGGCAGGGTGCAGAAACAATAGAGTTGTCAAACACACTCTTGGCTTCATCCATGTATGGAAAAAGGTGAATGGGATGATGCCCTTCACAAAACTTACAGGGATTGGTAATCTTACCCTATTTCTTATGAGTCTTATCAAAACCAGTTGAAGATGTGTCACCAATATGACTTCTAGAAGCCAAAGACAATGACGGACGGTCGTTGGACCATGCTTCAAGTACTTGGGAATGCCAAGGTAGTCGAAGAAGGTGGTCACCTTTGCACAATATGCAAGGGAATTTGACTTTCCGTGGAAGCTTGGATGGTCTATCAATGGAATATTTCTTAGGCACAATAGTTGCATAATTAGCCTCTCACTTATCTAACTTCTTCTTATTTGTCTTCTTCTTCTTCTTCTTAGCCACCTGGTTACTAGAATCCAGACTTTCACTAGGCGAAGTAGAAGAAGAGGACGAAGAAATAGGAGAATAAGGGGAGAGGTCCACCTTAGAATCAAAATGATTTTGTTTAGGTGGAGGATATGGTCGAACAGAGGTTTGAGCACTCGGGACAATCAAGGTTGAGAATAACCAAATAGGAAACCCAAAAGTTAACCCTGGGAGAGACAAAGTTTCCATGTAAGGAGCACCAACATTCCCAAAAGCAGGAAAAGGACCAGGATTCCCTTCAGAGGGGATTCCCTGGTTGGTAAACTCGAGGAAGGCTATCATCAGAAACAACAGTAAAACAACACTAAGGAAACTAACCTTAACCAGGAATATTTCGTGGGCAGTTAATTTTAAGATGCTGAAACCAAACTCTATAGTTTCATCTTTTAAGAGTCGAGAAACAGGAAAAAGGTGACTATGTCACTTTCAGGTTGAAACAAGCATGAAAGGACAAGTGCTCAATGATATTTTAAAATTTATGGATTCAGTAAAGATCGAAAATGACTGCTCAGGTAGTCTAGGTAGAAGGGTGTACCAGGTTTTCGTGAACTGCCATATACACCTTGGTAATCAAATGGAACAAAAATGACCAAGGAATTGACAGGTAATCTCCCCGAATGTTGTGTTCGGTGTATCACAGTTACAAGGCAGCAGACTTGACTTCCTATGGATAAAAATATTTCAACCTAGATGGATCTCCCTTTATATACTCGACGGTATGGGGAGCACAAGTCCATACTAGTGCTGTCTGAAGCTAGATGGAGAGCGATAGCTGCTAGGTTTAAAGACGCTGAAACACGTCTCTAACTTATTCCACTAAATGTTTCGTTAATTTTCAATGTTGCCTTAGGTTAATTGAATAAATTTTAAGTTGATCTTGTATTTATGTTTCAATTCCAAGGTCCTACCGAATGTTGGATTTCACAAATCCCTAAATTCAAGCTACATGCCATAAAATACAATTTCGTTCGATGAAAATATATCTACGAGAAATTTAGGAGTTTTCAAGAGATAGAAAATAATGAGAACACACAGAAGCATCCACTACAGTACCTGATGCAAGCTAATGAAAATGAGAGATATTTCCAAGAATGTCCAATGCTAGATATGCGAAAGACTTTCAATTTCACAATGAAAACAAGAACGCCAGCACAAAATTTTATATATTTTTTTTATTTTTCAATGTAATAGAGCAAACAATGCACTAAATGACATGAAAAAAAAACCTTCACACTATCTCGAGAATGTTCATGCGGGAGTCGAAGTGAAAAAATTCAATCAACTCAAAAAGAAAACAAGACAAAAACTCAAACTAATGTTGCAATCTCTCAAATCGAAGAAAGATGTTAGAACAAATCCATACAAGCAGTGTAATCTATTCTTGGAGTGACAAGAAGCACAAAAGAATGAAAGAGTCAAGACTCATTCAAGACTCATTCCACCAAATGCAATCACTCAAACGGATCAAGAGAGATGAATGCAATCAAACAAGGAATGAAGGTGGCTGTGAAACAAAAGACCCAAACTCCTACAGGAGGCTCAGCATACCAAAGCACTAGAAAACCCTAAGGCTACAATGCTGACAGGAAAAGGACAAGCAACTGAAGGAATGAAGGCCAATCATAATCACAAACAATCCCTGTGCACTCAAGACATGTCAAGAAATAACCCAGAAGCACAAGCACTAACCCAAAAACTCCAAAACAAGGCAAACCCTAATACCTACAGGAAATGGCGCAACTGTTTGGCTGTAATCAGTGCCAAATAGGAGATGGCGTGGGTTCTGAACTAGAAACAAGTGCCAGTGGGTGTGACTATCAGACTGGAAACCGTGCCAATCAAGCCAACCCTAGTAAAAGGAAAATTTTGGAAAAACCGAGGTCAGGTCTGATCCTCTGGGGCTGAACAGTGGTCTTAGACTCAGTAAAAATAATCAGAAAAGGCAAGCTAAGCAAACAAAAACCAAGAAGAAGACCTAATGGATGAAAGACAAACTCGCATTGATCCCCAGCAGAGTTTCCAATTTGTTGGTGAGGTAAATCGCCTCTGCGGATAGAGGTGATCCCACTAGACCTAGAGTGGGTCTAGCCACAAATGAGACATGCTATAATATCGATTCCTATTTAACGAATGGACAGAGATTCGATATATAACTTACTAGAGGTCCTACACTATTTTTTTCGTCGGAAAGAGTGGCTGACTCTCGCTCCTGGTTTGACAGATCACGATCCACCCGTTCTCATGCTCGTATACCTACACACACACAAGAAACAAAGACGATATACAACATACTATTTCACATTCATAACTATCAGTCAGTCAAAGAAGACTAAATCAATTGCATCAAAATAAAAATAACACAATTATGGAACCAATACCATAGTCGAGTATATTAATGAAACAAAGGAAGAGTACAACCAAGATTCGACGTTGTAGTCTCCTCCAACAGGGTTCCAGCGGAGCGCGTCTCACAAAGGCTCGTCGGGAATTCAGACGGGGCTCTCTCTATGAAATTCTCCTTGTTTCTACCTTCTCAATAGCAATTACTTAGCTATAGTATCTCTTCTCCAAGTTTAGCTTCTTGGCTATATATTCAGCTAGCTTTCATAAAGGGAGAAGGCTTGTTTATATAGAGGGAGAGGGAGAGGTTAGGATCCCTATAATCATGGAAGGGAGACCTATCTTCAAGAAGTTTTCCATGGGAGGAGGAAACCACTACCTAAAGAGGAAGATCTGTGGCTCATCAAGTAAACCACTTCTTGTGACTCATCCCTGAGGTGGTTAAAAGGAAACTTCCGCCTCTATTTTGTTAAAAAAAATTCCAAAAATAGCTGGCGTAGGCACAAAAAAGAGATAGAGTGCCAGGTGGTGCGGGCTCTAGTGTACATCCTCCACATTGGCGCGAGGGATGAATTGGCTACCCGCACCAAGGCCAAAACATAGACTTTTTTTGGCTTTTTGAGGAAATGTTAAACAGGAGAAATGATGTCCTTATGCAGAAGGATGCAAAGAAGGCGTTTACAGAGTATAACACTACTCACAAGTCACAGGAAATACCCTCCAATATGCGGGGCGAAGGATTTCAAGGACGATGTCAAAATGTTGTGTAACACTTTCTTAACTTGAAAGTGAAATCATTAGAAGATTTGCAAGTTTTTTTCCTTCTATAGTTCACTGGATCGTTGTCTTACTGCTTACATGCTATGATTTGATCAAAAGGGTTATTGGTATGCCCTGTCTTTGATTATTTCTTGATGCGTAGTAAACATAAAGGCCATTCTTGTTGATGTATTTGTTGAAGGATTCTTAATTTCCCTTCTGCACCTACTATGTTCACAATTTTTTGTTCACCTTCATTCACATAAGCCTTTATATCTATTTGACTTTGTTAGATTTTCCCTGTGATACACCCTTGTCCTACTATTAAAACTTTTCAAGACCTTGGTAGACTCCATAGCCCAATGGTTAGAACCTCTCTCACTCTACTTATTATGCTTGATAAACCACCTACCCAACCAAAAAAACAAACAAACCCTAATCCTAATAACTAGCCTAAAATCAAAACCTTTAAAACAATCAAGATCACATCCTTTACATGTTTATATAGAGAGCCCTCTCTGAGTCCAGGAAGGCTAGGTCCTAGGACTCCAAAGACTGGTTTGATGTTGCCCTTTTTCATTTGGTCATTTCCAATCTGCCAAATTATGAGGACCTAACAAATCCCTCGAGGGATATTGTGGATCTATTTGCAAGTTGCAATACTATAATGATCTTCTTCAAGACTCCTTCGAAGTTGAGCTTTAGCATGGTTTCCTTAGTCATGACATTGATTATTTCCCCAAGGTCAATTAAGGTGTTTGGGACTAGAACATTTTTAATATGCACATCCATTATTGGGCTACTAGGATCTAAGTACTTTGGGGAGATTACTCTCCCCAACATTAGATCAGGCAGTTTCCCAATAACATTGATAGTGGGGGAATCTCTTTTTCTTCTCCCAGGAATTTTGAAACATTATTCCCTAATTAGCTTGTTGTAAATGGGGACATTTTTGATGGCTTGGAGAAGGGGTATCTTAACACTCAAATTCTTCAATTCTCTTAGAATTTCAGCCTTTTCTAAGGTGTGTTGTTTAGGTTGTAAAAAACTTTCATGATAGGGTGGTATATTGGCTTGAGGGGTACTTTCTTCCTTCTCTTATTCAATATATTTAGGTGGATAAGGTGGGTGAGAATATGGAAGTACATTCCTAGACCAAAGGTTGATCTCTTGTATTTCCACGGCATAAGAAAGATAGGGTGTTTCCCCACTGTAGACATGTTGTGCCTACTTATTGTAAAAGTTTGGATTGAGTTGGAAGGAATTTGAGGTTGCTTCATTGGGTTATTGTGGGGTAGCTGTGGTTGGAGGTGGAGGAGGAGGAATTAAGGCACGAGGTTGGATTTCCCAAGGCCTCCATCCTTATGAAGGGTTTCCCCATTAAGGAGGTTGAGGTTGATATGGCTAGAAAGGTGGACTAACTTGCTGAGGAGGGTACTGAGGAGAATAGGACCAAGGCGGGGGCTTGGACCATGATGAGAGAGTTGGAGGGTATCAAGGCTGGAAGGGTGCACTCTGATTTGGATTGTAAGAAGGATATTGTGCACCATGCATGCCTTGTTGGCATGGATGAGGGACTTGTGGCCTCCTTTGTTTGATGAAGAAAAGTTTTTGCAAGCCATTCTCTGCCCCTTAGTATACAGCCTTCAGGCCTGGAAGAGAGGGACATTTTTTTGTAGCATGGTTCTCCTCAAAAATAGATATAAATTCTATGGTGTTCAATGGAAATTCATTTCTAGGGTGCCTCTTGGTGCATATAGGGAAAAATATAGCTAGTGCCATTTTTGCTTCCTCTTTCTTCCTCTTAATCTACATAGTATCCATCTGTAAGGAAAAATACTACAACATCTCACTCTTGAAGTATTCTACAATTATCCCTATCTCACGTTTTATGGTCGAAGTGGAGGGATAAGTGTTGGCTAGTCCTTGACTATACCAATCTCTCTTCCTTGTGGCCCTATAATGATTCATGAACATTGTTTTTAATCCAGGTTACTCTTAACAGTTGAACTGCAATTGATGATAGTCATATTTTAAACCAAGATGGTTATGTCTTATCATGTTCTGAGGCCAGGATGGTCATGTCCAGGAAAATTCCAATTTCATATGGATATCAGTTGATCCTGAAAAGCATCAAAATGAAGTATCTTGGATCGTCATGAAACTAGCATAAGGTTTTATAGCTTGTTGAGAAAAATCTAACGGTGTAAATGACAGGCAAAGTAGAGTCTATATGAATAAGATATGAGTAGTCAAAGTTTTTGGAACTGAGTGCAAAGGAGGTCAAAGTGGGTCCCACAAAGCTGACGTTTCATTGTACGAACAAGACATGTGGAAACTTCTAGAGAAGACACGTGGCAGTTGTATGATGACCTAATGAATCTATACAATCATTTGTCAAATGATGACATCAACATGATGTCAGAGTGTGCACATTGGGCAAGTGACATGGCATATGATGACGTTAACATGTCGACATGGTAGTATGGTTGATGACGTCAGCAAGGTGATGAGGCAACAAGAGATTCTGACACATGTTACTCAGTTTTAGACTTTTGGCATCGAGTTGGACTAGTCAAAATTTTCCACATGCCAGTCTATATGGTGTTGTGTTAGATGATGTAGCACTAACATGACATCTCTAGCTAGAAATACAGTAGCTGACATGGTAGGTATAGATAGCAATACAACAGTTGATGTGGCATATATAGCTGGCAGTACACCAGCTAACATGGTCATGGTATGGCAAGTATAATGGGAAGTATGGAAAATTAAAGAGTAGTGACGTCAGCAACTTGACTTGATTGTGTTAACCAATCGAAGTTGGACACATGGCAGTGTGGTTCTTGAATGGTTAGTAATGTCAGCATGGTGACCGGGAAGTATTGATGGCACATGGGCCAATCTTGGCACATGTAGATGGTAACACTTTTTGGTTCATGGTTATTAGAAATTGGACCAATCCCATGGTACCACGTGGCCCAATTATGGGGTGCCATGTGGCCCAATCAGGAAAGGCCATGTGGTCTTGTTTTACAGGTCAAATTTTGTTGCACTTTGCAAGGATCAAACTCCTAACCTATTGGTAACAAAAACTATGGTTTAACACTAGACCAATGGTGGTTCTTATTATATAGGGGTGGAGATATTATATTTAAGGAGTAACTGCCAATGGTTTCGGGGGAAGGTTACAGAGCTGCCTGATTTGAGGGTTTTCCAATCATATTAGTGTTATTTTCCATATATTTCAAGTCCCTTGAAAAACATACCTTTGCCATATCACAACAAACCTTCGCACTATGGTAACAAGGAATGCGAGCCATAATATTATTAATATACAAATGTATATGGTGCGATGTCATGTGGCGGTTTCGTTGACCCCACAACCAAACTATTTAAAAGGTTATCCAATATCGAAACCACCCATGAATTGTTCAAATGAATCGTGCCATATGTGGATCAAACCCCTGACCTGGGGTATTATAAAAAAATTGCCCAACAATTTGCCCAAAACACATTTTTTTTGAATTTTTTTTAGAGTCAAGCTTTGTTATATTTGTAGAAGAGTCTATTTTGGGATTTTTGAAGCCATATGGTCTTTTTAAGTGGTTCAAGAGCCTAGAAAAGGGTTTTGAGGCATTCTGAATGCAATGGCAGCAACAATTTCTTCACTGGAGCATCCTATTTTTCAGTCTATTCTCAGGGTGGTTTTGAGAAAGATGAGGATGAAAGTTCTTTTGGAAGTAGTGAAATTTATGATTTTGATCTAGAAATGAGTACTAGGACCCATTTCTACGTTCAGTGAGAGAGTTATTTTTGTTTTTGGACCATATTTTCTTTGTAAAAAGGAGTCAAATTTTGAGTGAGAGTTCTCTGAAGGAGAACGTTTCTTGAATGGAAGAAGTGCCACTCTAACATCATATTTATTCTACAAGACAGAAAATTTTATCTACTAATTTTGTAGCCAAGATTAATAGAGATTCCTAGCCTTTGGAGCAGGGTCGAGATACATAGCCCAAGAGGGGTGAACTCCGTTATCACATGGTTGTTCATTTTTATCATTTTTAGTTTCAAATGTCTTTTTTTCATTTTTAAGTTCTTTCGAAACTTATTTATGTACATTTGAAGACCCAAATTTTATAGTTTCAAAAGTATAGTGACAAATTGATCCATTTTCAGGTCAAATTTTGGTGTCAGAGCCTGCGTTGATAAAGTATTGCAGGTTTATTTTGCAATGGGAAAAAGCATGAAGCAATTTTGTTTGCAGGAACTATAAAAAATTGACTAGCATTATTGACAAGAGAATGTTGAATTATGACAACTGGTGTGCGCATTGCAAGAAGATAAATAGAGATTGCAAGCAAGGATCCAATCCATCCATGAAATTCAACAGAGGGGAAGTATCTTATATAGAATTCCATCTATTTTTGAAGATAATTAAGTTTACCCACTTCATCAACAGTCGTATGACGAAGGCTCTTATTCATCTCATACTCCAAAAGATTACCAATCAGTAGAAGGAGAAATTAGCACTTTTTCCTCACCATCTAAGGACTGCTCTTATGTACTAGCATCCTAGAA
The DNA here is from genome assembly GCA_034641835.2 of Pinus albicaulis. Taxonomy (NCBI): domain Eukaryota; kingdom Viridiplantae; phylum Streptophyta; class Pinopsida; order Pinales; family Pinaceae; genus Pinus; species Pinus albicaulis. The sequence continues at coordinate 497,473,261 of CM076583.1, read as the reverse complement.
TATTGATTCAAGAAGGTAAAAGGAAGACACTTTAAGAGAGCTTGAGTTTGGAGCATTAGAAAAACATACCAAAGGAATTGGCATTAATTTGATGAGAAAAATGGGGTATCAATAAGGTAAAGACCCCGACAAGCATGGCCAAGGTAGACTTTAGCCAATATTTGTTTAAGAAAGACCCCAATATGAAGGATTGCGATTTGATCCATTAGTGTACGATTATTTTGGAAATAAAGGTCACATAGCATATTGTTGTTGGAAATTGCATCCTAAAAACTATCAAAGAAGATGCGAGACTGTAAAAGCAAGTGGATAATTAATTATAGTAGTGATTCATGGAGTTCATTAAAAGGATGTATCCATCCACTTTTTGTGGAAGTAATACCCATTGTGTAGTTGAATGTCGGAAGCAGAAATTTTATAGTAAAAAGGTCCATGCAACAAGGAGTATTCTATGAAAGGGTGATACAACACTTAAAGTGAAGAAAAGTCTAGGAAATATTGTAGTACAGTTAGTACCAATAGAGGAAGACGTTGTATAGTCAAAACAGGGCTTGGGAAGATCAAGAAATACAACGAACAAGGCAGAATCGGGACAAAAACTTTGTTCATAGTGTAAACTGAGGGTAAATTCAAAGATTACATGTCCTATGTTACCACAAGAATCGACAATAGAAGAATCAGGATGAGAGGAAGAAAAATAAGATGATAAGGAAGATTGTAAGTCTTCATCAACCAAAGATGGATTTCTTGCTTGGAACTGGGCATATTTCATGCCTTATGTCTGATTGTCATCGTGTCTGTAATAAAGTGATTTTTCATATGGAAATCACATCATTAAGTTTGGTTGAGTCTATAATATAGTTTATACCGTTAAAGTATCTGATGATTGATGTAATAATTCCATTGATGTAATAAAATTGTGTTGGACCAAAAGTATTTATAATAGGGAGGTACAATCCAGGTAGATCTTGTCAATTCAACTACACTTGAGTCTAGTCATATTTTAAACCAAGATGGTTATGTCAGTCATGTTCTGAGACCAAGATGGTCATGTCTAGGAAAATTCCAATGCCAGATGGATAACAGTTGATTCCAAAAATCATCAAAATTAAGTATCCCAAATCATCATGAAACCAACATCAGGTTGTAGAGCTCATCGAGATGAATCCAATAACACAAATGACACGCAAAATAAAGCCTCTATGAAGAATATTTGAGAAGTAAAATTTTTTGGGACCGAGTGCAAAGGCGGATAAAGTGGGTCCCACAAAGGTTAAGTGGAATTGTATGGACGAGACATGTGGCAAATTTTGGTGAAGAAACATTGTAGACGTACGATGACTTAGTGGATCCGTACAATGATGTGCCAAATGATGATGTCAACATGATATAATCCTATGCATAGTGGGAAGGTGATGTGGCAGATGATGATGTAAGCATGTCAACATGGCAGTTTGATTGATGACTTCAACAAGGTGATGTGAACGCACGATAGGCTGACACATGTCACTCAGTTTTGGAATTTTGGTGTCGAGTTGGACTGGTCACATGTTTCCATGTGGAAGTCTATACATTGACGTGGTAATATGTATGATGTTGTGCCAGATGATGTGGTGTTGATGTGGAAGGTATAGCTAGTAGTACGATAGTTGACATGGCACTGATGTGGCAGGTATATCTAGAAGTATGGTAGTTGACGTGGTGATGATGTGGCAAGCATAATGGGAAGTATGTTAAATGATAGAGCAGTGACGTCAACAAGTTGACTAGACCAGGTTGACCAATCCAATTTTGACAGATGGCAATACTACGCTTGATTGGGCAGTGACATTGGTATGAAACCAACTCACAAAATAGAAGAAAAGATCGATCAATGCCTTAGAAATCAGCCTCTTCAAGGGGGAAACCTCCTTTGCATTACATAAATGAATAATTCTTGGATGACACAAATGACAAAAACTCCTTTCTATATACAATATTCCATGGGGTCACATTATAATCCTAGCCGACCTAATAATAATAATGTAAGGGCACAACAATAACAATAGTGGGCTATTATGGGTCACAATAATAACAATATGGGGACTATAGTGGGTACAACAATAACAATAAGCGGGTAGTACCAATATTTTAAAACACCTTGTAAGGACCATATTAATTTAGCAATAATCTATTATCCTTCTTAGCTTGCTTGACAGACATTTGTTTGAATGGTTGTAGCTTTAAAAATACCCAGTCGCCTACATCAAAACTTCTCTCACTACGATGTTGATCTGCGTGTTGTTTCATTTGATTATGTGCCAAATTTATGTTACCCTTTAAGTGTTGGAAAACTTGTTGTTTATGCTCAATGTGATATTCCACTGCTTGAACCTTATAATTTTCTCTCAAAGATGATGTGATGGATGACAGATTATATCCATAAAGTGCCATAAATGCGGTCATTTTTTGTTTAGTGTGGAAGGAAGTTTTATACCACCATTCAACCAGAGGTAACCAATTGACCCATTGTGTTTGTTTATCAGATACAAAGAAACGAAGATATCCTTCCAAACATGTGTTCACTATCTAAGTTTTCCCATTGGATTAAGGATGATAAGATGAGCTATGAGCTAGTTGAGTACCCAAAGAAGAAAATAATTTCGTCCAAAAATTTCTAGTGAAAATGGGATCTCTATCACTTACAATAATATTTTGGTTTCCATGTAGTTTTTGAATTGTTTCCATAAATGCAATAGCAACTGTACTCGCTTGAAATGAATGAGATAATGCACAAAAGTGTGCATACATGGTAAGTCTATAAACTACCACCATGATGACACTCTTTCCTTAGGACTTAGGTAAACCTCTGATAAAATCCATTGAAAACTCCTCCCAATGTTGATTTGTAATAGATAAAAGTTGTAGCAAACCCGGGGTCTTAATTATCTCAACTTTATTTTTCTAGCAAACCAAACATTCTGCCACAAATTTTTGAATATAAGATTTAAGGCCATCCCAAAAAAAATATTTCTTCACCCTGTGGCAAGTTTTTAAAAATCCCAAGTGTCCTCCTAAGGGAGAGGTGTGTAATTCCAAAATAATCTTTTGTTTTAGTTGGGAGTTCTTGCAAAGATATAAGTGATCTTTGTACCATAAGAAATAATTTTTCCAACTAAATGTATCATATGTACGGGGATCTTGGTGCAACTTTTGAATAAGTGTCCATACTTCTTCGTCATTCTTCCATTCCCCCCTTGCCTCAATTATCCAATCTGGTTGGATAATAGAAATGGCACAAAGCAATGCTTCCACATCCTAATCCTTTCTTGAGAGTACATCTGCAACAACATTTAGCTGCCTTTTTTTGTAGATGATTTCAAATTCATAACCCAACATCTTTGTGACCCATTTTTTCTTCTCTTCTAAATATATAATTTGTTCCAAAAAGTATTTAAGACTATCATGATTATTTTTTACCTTGAAGTGTCTTCCCATTATGTAAGGTCGTAATTTCTTTAGTGCATGTAGTATTTCCAACTTTTCCTTCTCATAAATAGCTTTCTGTAAATATTTTCCTTTGATTGGATGCCTTTCAAACGCAATGGGTATTCCTTCTTGCATTATAACAACACCAATTCCATTTCCTGAGGTATGATATTCCACAATAAAGGTTTTTGTGAAGTATGGCATAGCTAAGACCGGTGCTTGGCACATTGCCTCTTTAAGATGTTCAAAGGCCTTAGTTTCTTCAGGAGTCTGTGAAAATGCATCTTTCTTCAATAATGTTGTTATAGGTGATGTTATTCTCCCATAATTTTTAACAAACTTATGACAATACCCTGTTAACCCAATAAATCCTCGCAACTGCTTTATGGTTGTGGAGCCTTTCCACTCCTTGATGGCTTTAATTTTGTTAGGGTTAACCTTAACACCTTCCTGAGATACAATATGACCCATATATTCCACCTCTTTTACTCCAAAGAAACATTTGGAGGTTTTTGGATATAATTGTTTTTCCTCCAATCATTTGAGCACCCTATCAACATGTTGAAAATGATCCTTCCAAGACCTATTGTAGATTAGTATATCATCAAAAAATACTAACACAAATTTTCTAAGGAAGGGTTTCAAAATTGAATTCATTAACCCTTGAAATGTAGAAGGTGCATTGGTAAGGCCAAAAGGCATGACCAAAAATTCATAATGACCCTCATGAGTTTGAAATGTTGTTTTTAGAATGTCTTCGGAATTCATTCTAATTTGATGATATCCTGAACGAAGATCCAATTTGGTGAAATCAATTGCTCCATGTAATTCATCCAATAATTCATCAATCACAGGAATGGGAAATTTGTCTTTAATAGGGAGCTTATTGAACTCCCTATAGTCTGGACACATGTGCCATGATCTATCCTTCTTGTGATCCAATACTACTAGAGTAGAGAAAGAGATTTGACTAGGTTGAATTGTACCATCCTCTAGCATTTCTGCAATCATACATTCAATTTCACTCTTTTGGACATAAGGATATCTGTAAGGTCTGATGTTTGGAGGAACACTTCTTGGAATCAAATTAATAGCATGAGCATTATCACGAATAGGTAGGATTCCCTTGGGAGTTTCAAACACCTTGGAATGATTGTCCAATACTTTTTGGAGATCTGGAGAAATAGATTATTTTGATGTTGGAACTTCTAGTGAGCTTAATTGTGCAATAAAGCCTCATTGTTCTTTCTTTAGAAGATTTTTGATGACATTATAGCTTATTATATTTCTTGGCTTCCCTGTGATACCTCGTAATTCAACTTCCTTTCCTTTCGAAGAAAATTTCAAGAAAAATTCTCTAAAATTAAAAGCTATTGTCCCCAAAGATTGTAACCATTGCACTCCTAGTACAATATCAGCACCACCCTTTGGAATGGAAAGCATTGAACTATTCAATACATATTCCCCCATGGTTAGCTTGATATTATGGCACTTTCCATAGAAATTTATAGTTCCTACATTTTCCACCATCACTTGACACTCTAGCGCTGGGTATAGGAAGAAATCAATTCCTTGGCTACCTTAAAATGAATAAAATTATGGGTACTACCTGAATCAATAAGCACGATTACATTTTTCTTCTTGATATGTCCTTCTATCTTGAGAGTTTGTGGAGTGGTAATTCCTGGAAATGCATTACAAGATATGTTCGGATTCATTTCTTCTTCCTCTATGGTTGTTTCCTTGTGTATATCCTCTTCTTTTGAAGTTTCTTGTTCATTTTATTCTTCCTCTTCACAATCTATGTAAAATAATTTATTTTCGAAACACTTATGAAATTTAGTGTATATTCTATCAAAACTATAGAAAAGACATTTTTCTCTTTTTTCTTCCAATTTTTGTGGTGTCAACCTTGCAGGTTGTGGAATTCTAGGAGTAGCAACACTTCCATCTTTGTAGTTTCGAGTGGTAGGCTTCCTTGTCGCCATAATTTTGCTTTAAATTTTTCTTTCCAACCTGAATGCCTTCTCCAATGTATCAGGTTCCCAAAGGTGAACCTCATGTTCAACGTTATCCTTTAGAGTACCTATGAAGGCATCAATCCTATGTTCCTATGGAATATTATTTACCCTTATATTCAAGTTTTGGAAGTCCTCAATGTCCTCCATCATTGAACCCTTTTGTTTGAGATTTATCAATTGGATAAAGAAGGTGTTGCTATTTGTATCCTCATAATGTGCTATCATTTCCTCCATAAAAATTGACCAAGTGACCAGTGTTTTAAAAGAACAAATCTCTTGATACCATACAAACCGGTTTTGTTCTAAATATAAAGTTTCAATGTGTACCTTTTGTGTGTTTTGTGTATTATGGAGCTCAAAGTATTGCTCCATTTGTAGTATACAAGTTATTGGATCATTGTCATCAACCTTCCTCATATCTATCTTTGGAATATGGTGGGTCTTAAATCCAACATTAGAGTTTATGAAATCATGATGAACATTTCTTTTGTTCTCATCATGAGTTTCCTCTACTACCTTTTCGCCACTAGGAAGCTTTTCTTGTAGCAATTTTGCCAAACCTTCCTTGAAACAGTCCATGTCTTTCTTCAAATATTCCATGTTTCCTTATATACCATCCATCTTAGCTTCCACTCCATCCATATTAGCTTCCATGCCATTCTTCAAACCATACATCTTAGCTTCCATGCCATCCATCTTAGCTTCCATGCCATTCTTCAAACCATCCATCTTAGCTTCCATGCCTTTCTTCAAACCATCCACCTTAGCTTCCATGCATTTCTTCAAACCATCCATCTTAGCTTCTATGTTGCCTTCTATACCATCCATATTAGATTCCATTCCTTTCTTCAAACCATCCATCTTGGCTTCCATGCCTTTCCTCAAACTTTCCATTTCATTTTTTGTTACTGTTTACGAGAGCGAAATTTGATGCAATTGGTCTTGTAATTTTGATATATCATGTTGCATTTCTTCCTCTTCATGAGTCATGGTAGAGCCTTTTGAGGGCTTTATTTTTGTTGAATTTTGTTTAGGGGGGATTTTAGAACCCAATACTGATATCTATGCTTCAATATTCCCTTGGAATCACTTCAAATTGATTTTTCAAACAAGACTTATGCAATTTTAAAAAAACAATACACACATTTTTCTTGCTTTTGAGGAGCTCTATATTGAAACTGATGTATCTCTATAATTTATTATTATCGAGATCTGAACTTCAATTCTATAGTATCTCTCTCATTCCTCTTTCCAATTCCATAGGTCTGACTTGATTTGGGTTCTTCAAGGAAATTTTTTTCCCAATCTCCCACAATGACCTAATTATGGCCTAGTTCAATAAAGCAAATTTCTATGGAGTTCCACATGTTTCCTCCTTCAGATCTAACATCGATACACAAGAACTACAACCCATTTAATTTCAGCCACTTTTTACAGAATTCCAATTTGATGCTCAAAGAGAGTTATGTTTATTTTCCCAAGGTCACCTCTTTGAGATGAAATTCGGGAGCCTGCAAAAACCATAGCTTCCACATATCATATCTCCAAAAATATTGTGAACGAAGATCTGAAATTTTTACACGAAGTTCCTCAAGATTTCTTCGCAAATTAATTTTTTTTTTAGCATCTGAACCTTTGTAGAAAAATAGTTATATCTAAAATTCCACGATGACCTGTTTGAAGCAGTGAAATTGTAGAATCCAAAGCTTTGAAACCAAATGGTATGAAACCGGCTCAAAAAATAGAATAAAATATAGATCAATGCCTTAGAAATCAGCCTCTTTTAGGGGTCAACCTCCTTTAAAGTACATAAATTAACAATCCTTGGATGACACAAATGAAAAAACCTCCTTTCTATATATAGGAGTCCATGGGGTCACAATATAATTTTAGTCGACCTAACAATAATAATGTAAGGGCACAACAATAAAAATAGTGGGATATTATGGGGCACAATAATAAAAATATGGGGACTACATGGGAACAAAAATAACAATAAGGGGGCTACAGTAACAATAATAAGGGAATACACTAGTAATATAGAGCCCTAATAGACATTAACATGGTGACTAGGAAGTACAGATAGCACATGGGATAATATCATGAGGACATTTGGCACATGTAGATGGTGACACTTATTGGTTCATGGTTGGCAGAGACTAGAAAAATCATGTGGTGCTGCGTGGACTAATTATATGTAGCCATGTGGCCAAATACCATGTGGTCGTGTTTTACGGGTCAAAAAAAATTTACACTCTGCGAGTATCAAAATCCTAACTTTCCGACAACAAAACCTATGGCTTACCACTAGAATAGTCGTGGTTCTTATTATATGGAGGCAGAGATCTTCTATTTAAGGAATAACCATCGGTGGTTTGGGGGGAAGGTTGGCAGAGCCGCCAGATTTGACGGTACCCCAACCATATTAGTGTTATTCACCATATTTGTCAAGCCCATGGAAAAAAATACCTCTTCCATATCACAAAAAACCTCCGCACTATGGTAACAAGGACTACGGGCCATAACATTATTAATATAAAAATGTATATGGTGTGGTGTGGGGTGGCGGGTCCGTTGACCCTGCCACCAAATTATTTAAAAGGCTATCCAATATCAAAACCTCCCACAACTTTTTCAAACAAGTCACACAATATGTGGATCAAACCCTTGACCTAGGGTATTATAAACCAAGCGCCCAACCATTGGATCAAAACACATTTTTTTGAATAGTTTCCACAGTCAAGGTCTGTTATATTTGCAACAGAGACTATTTTTGGATTTTTGAAGCTATATGGAGGTATTTTTTAGCACTTCAGGAGCCTAGACATGGGTTTTGAGGCATTGGTAGCATCATTTCATTCATTAGATAAAACTACTTTTCAGTCTATTCATAGTTTGGTTTTGAGAAAGATGACAATGACATTTCTTTTGGAAGAAGTCAAATTTATGCTTTTTATCTTGAAATGAGTATCAGGTGTTGTTGCCACATTCAGTGAGAGAGTCCTTTTTGTTTTGATGCTATATTTTATTTTCGAAAGAATTCATATTGTGAGTGATAATTCCATAAAGGAAAACGTTTCTTGAAGGAAAATAGTGTCTCTCCGCATCATATTTACTCTATGTGACAAACAATATTATGTACTCATTTTGCAGTCGAGATCAATAAAGCAACCTAGCCTCTGGAGAAGGGCCCGGAGACATAGCCCAAGAGTGGTGAGCTATGTTATCACATGGCAGTTCATTTTTTTTTTTTGAGTTTCAAATGTTTTTGTTTCATCTTTAAGTTCTTTTGAGACTTATTTATGCACATTTTAAGACCTAAATTTTATACTTGCAAAATATCTAGCAATGAATCGATTCATTTTCAAATCAATCTTGATGCCACCATAGGGTAACTGATAAATGTCTCTACCATAAAACATATTGATGCTATCCATTACATCCTCCCTAATCAATGAGAGGAGTACAAGCTTGAGTGATTCAGGGTCAAGGGTACAGTTATCCCTGCTATAGTTAAATCAGAACCTTTCCTCATAATTTGTTAAGGACTCATCTGGCCTTAGGTTCATAATAAATATCTCTTATTTTTTACCCTTAACATACAATAATACTTGTACTTCTCATTAAAGGCTTGTTGCATTTTTGCCCAAGTAGTGATGCAGCCTCTAGGTAGGCTCATAAACCAACACAAGGTTGCATCCTTAAGGGTGGAGGAAAACAACTTCAACTTTTGTTCATAAAAAATATAATCATAGGTCCTACAAACTACAACAAACTTGAACTGGAATGTGTGAGCTTCGTTAGAGGCTTATATTTTTCCTCCACATTGGTTTCTTGGATAGGCAATAACTCAGTCTACCTATTCTCAACCATGTTTTGGATAACTGATATAGGTTCTTCCTCCCCTATGAATTTTTCAAAGATTCTAGATTTCTTACCTAAAGGATTCTCTAACCCCTATGTGGTTATAGTGGTAAGTTCACATTCACCAAAGAAGAGTGATGGTTGACTGCTTGAAGGGGTGTAGGTTTTTGGTAGAAATTTCCCTTGATTATCCCTACTCCTATGAGACATGAGTTTTTTTTTTTTTGTTTTTTTTTTCCATTTTTAAATTTTTTTTTTTCATATCAAACAATGTCGATGCAAAACAACAAAAATATGAAAAATTAGAAACAACACCTACTTGGACATGTCCCTAGCAACAATTCCAAAAAGTGATGAGCCTCAATATTTCAACAAGAGTGTTGGTGGTGAGCCCTGGTATTGCACCAAGAGTGTTGTAACTCCCAGGGGTTGAAATAAATGGCATAAAGGAAACTAATTCTAAACCACACTTAACTTCGCCAAATGGCTAAATTCACTCTACTTGTCCTATGGCCTATCTACCATGCTTCTATTTATTCCACTAAGCTATCCATAACTTAATTCTAATTAAAAAGAGTGATTTGCAGCTTGGAGGAGAGATAAAAAGGGCTAAAGAGGCTAATGGAGGGCTTAACACATGAAATGAGGCTTTGAAGTGGAAAGTGGGGGTTAAAACTGGATTAAAGCTTTGTTGAAGCGCAAATAAGCCTTGGAGTGGAATAATTCAAAAAGTGTGATGAGGTAAATCTTGCGAAGTGCGATTTGGTAAGTCTTGTGAAGTTTGATTTGGTAAGTCTTGTGAAGTTCGATTTGGTAAGTCTTGCGAAGTGCGATTTAGTAAGTCTTGAGAAGTGTGATTTGGTAAGTCTTGCGAAGTGTAATTTGGTAAGTCTTGCGGAGTGTGATTTGTGATGGGAAACATGGTGGTGGGACCGATGTCAAAGTGCGATCACAATATCACAATCGACAGTTGGAGTGATAAGTGTTAAAGGGAAAAGGTAAACGGTGCGATTTTCAATTTCATAATATCGCAATCGGTGAAAACAAGTTGTAAGTCTTGGAAAGAAAAGGGAAAAATGTGCGAAATGTGATTTACGATTTTTGATGTGGTGAATATCGCAATCGGCGTCGGGAAGCGATAAGTGTTAAAGAGAACAACTTAAACCATGCGAAGTGTGAAATTCGAAGTACAGTAGTGGGAATTTCGAGGAGGAAGGCAGAGGTCGAGTTCTTAATGATTTTTGAATGGTTTTTACATGTTCTTTGTTGAAAAGGGTAAGGTAACCGTGAATGGAAAAAAAAAAGGAAGAAGGTGGGATGAAAGGCTTAAGTGTGTTTATGGAAAAAGGTAGGGTGCAGCAGTAAAACGAAGTGGAAAATAGGATGGAATGGAGGTGCACCAGTAGCGCTCATAAGTGTATCGCACCTGTGGATTCATGAATGGAAAGCAAACAAAAATGTGTGATAAAAACAGTGAAAGAGAGACTCGAACTTGGTAATGCCATTTCTTCCCCAAACTCAAAACAGAAAGAACTTTTTGGCCTGTGGGAAGGTCTACCGTGCTCGAAATCTATTGACAGAGATGAGAGGGGGAGGCTTGACCACATCTTTTAGAGTTTTTCCTCTATTCTACTACTCACAAGAAAATGAACTACAGTAGCACACTGGAAGAAAAAATAAACATCAATGAAACTATTAAAAGTAGATCTAACTAAATGACAGAAGAAAAACTAGCTAAATGACAGAAAGGAAAATATAGTAACAATAGAGAAGCTAAGGCACATTGATTGGGCCCTAACCCATGAGCCTATCTCTCTGAAATTAAATCAGTCGAATGAAATTATTTTGCTCATTTCATAAAAGAGTAACCTCATACATCTCTGAAAGTATAATCACTGAGTAAAATAATAAGCTTAAAAGCTTGCAACAAAGTTCCAACCAAAATAGATTCACTAACTAACTCTTCCTAGTTCTATCTCTGTTCTATTTATTCTACAAGGAAGCTACCAACATCTCCCTAGAAAATAGTGATTGAGTCCACTTGACTCCAAGTAAATAAATATTGAGTGCTTGGTTGCCCCTGGAATTCGAATTGCTAGAGAGAATCCTTGGGGATCCTTTGGTTTCCTTTGGAATTCGAATAGCTGGAGAATATATTTGGGATCCTTTAGCTACCTTTGAGAGTTAAGGAGGGTGGAAAATCCTCCAATAATTTCTCCTTGTTGTCTTCTCCAAGTCTTTATGATAAAATCCTTATAAAAATGCTTAATAAATCATGATTTTCTGCAGTCAACCTCATATTAGGAACTCGGAGTATGTTAGCCTTAATCACCACCTATACTAGCATCATACAACCAAATAATAATAAAAATCCAAGAAAAATAGGTCTAAGAAGGCAAAAAGGTGACCATTAACCCCTCCAAATATGTCTAATGATGAAGCTCATCTTCACCCCCCTACTAAATGGTTGATCATTCTCTAATAAACTGATCCTCCTCCTGCATTTCCTTCAAGTATTTGATAGCCCCCCTGATTTCCTGAGGAAGAAGTGTGGGAGTCTCCCCAAGGGGGTAAAAAAACATTATTCTTTTTTGCATTCTCCCATTCTCTATCTTGTGCATCTGTATCATTTTCATCAGTCAGCCCTAGCAGCAAAGGTGGGTTGAGCTTTAGTCCCAACCATTTGATATTTTTGGCCTGCATGGCCCTCTTGTATAATGGTTCCCTTTCTTATGCACCTCATATTATTTCTGGAGTATGTTATTCCCTGTTCTTGAGGCTTTGAGGGAGGTTGTTCCATTTCCTTTGGCTGGACATAATGCACTCATATTCTTTCTTCCTAGAAACATCATCAAGGTGGCCTATTACATGTGCTTGAGTCTGAAGGTATCTTTCAACCAGTGTAGGGTCCCTTTCAATATCTCGATGGTTAAGGATGACTCCTCTTGGGTTGAACAATTTTGGTCTGATATATAAGGGTTCTCTATTTCTTCTTCCCATGACCCTCCATATTTGTTTTGCTCTAGTATCCTCATTCACAATCCAAGATGCTAGAGCCATCAACTGCATATCCCCCACTATAGGATTGGGGTCCCAAATTTCCATATTTGTCAGCACAAGGTTATGCACATAAAAATATGCCATATTTTCCTGATCATCCATGTTAGCTTTCTTGTATAAATTCATGAATTGTCTACAATCTTGGAAAGGTAATGATCCGTAGGAGGCTAGAGTTTTGATTTGAAAAACAATCCATTGCTCTTTGAGGTACACCACATATGATTCAGAAGGGAATCTGTCCTGAAGGGCTATGCATAAGTCTACGATGGTGGCTACTTTCTCTTATTTTTGTTGTAATTTCTCCTTCAGTGCTACATTCTTTTCCTGTGCCTTCTGCAACTGCTCCTTCATAACTATTTCTTCGATCTTTTCCTCCTCCCTTGGTGAGTCTTTAATGATAATCGAGCTCGTGGGAAGAGTTTCTGGGTCTCTTTGACTTATCCTCTAACTCTTTTTGGCTCTGAAATACATGGAGGTTTTTCTTTTTCTCTTTGCGCTAAGAGGAACTAAGGTGGAAACTACCCCTTTGTATTGAGGGGATGTGGTATTTTGTTGTGAGTCTACTTCTTGCCCACTTTCTGCTATCTCTATGAATTCTATGGCCACCTCTTCTATTTTTCCTTGGGCCTTTAGCTCTTCCTCTTCTTCTTCATAGTCCCCTTCTAGTTCTTCTTCTGGCTCTTCTTCTTCTTCTAGTTCCTCTACCTCTGCTGGTTCTTCTTCTTATTCTCTAAGGCTAGAAGTGGAATTCGGCCTTGTTTGGGTTGCTATAAAATATTCCCTGCTCATGTTTGCAAAAGAGGACCATGCCATGGGTAGGGTGACACTGTTATGTTGTTTTTGTTGCATGTCCCATAATACACAGTTGAAGCTTCAATGTTGCGCTGTGGCCTTTTGCGGTCTCTCTCCCTTTGAAAATTCTCAATTTACTAGTTTGGATGACACGTGCCCTCTTTATTATCAGTCTTGCGTAGCTACTTCTTATGTAACTTGGCCTCATTTCTAGTTTTTGTTAGAGACCGTTGGACCCTCTTCTTGTTAACTGGTTGATACTGTATGTCTCCTCCTCTCGTCCTCATCCACTCCAACTAATCTAATTTTTTTGCTGGCCTAGGTGGCATGTACTTCCATTTTTTTTAGTCATACCTCACAGTGCTGGCCAAGTCACCTGGCCACTTTTCTGCCTCTTAGAATCTTAGTCTGAAAATTTAATTATTTCGAAATATTATGAATGCATAGCGAGGGGTGAGGGACTATACCTAAGATTACCAATTGTTGTCAAGGCAGTTGAAGGAGCTAGAGTTTCGAGACAAGCCTTTTTGATGCTGCGTTCTTCACCATATTCCCGTTCTCTAAGTGAGCAGCTTCCTGAGTGAGATGCTAATATTTTATTGTTGTTTATCTCTACTGTGGATGTTGTGTGGGGTGCTTGAGATGCCATGGGTGGCACTCTTGTCTTTCCTGGGGTCTTCTCCTCCCTTATTTTCTTCTGCTGCTCAAGAACAGATGTCTATAGCAGTTTATGTGTTACACAACATTTTTTCACTTTCCCTACAATCCCCATCCCACACATTGGAGGCTCATTTATGTGATCAAAATAAAGTGTTATGCCTTGAAAATACCATCATTGTATCCCTTGCCATTAGGACAACATTATTTTTGTTGACCATTTCCTGAACAGACCACCAAAAACACCTGTTTTTGCCTTGGCACTGGTAGCCCATTATTCCCTCACATCGATGAGGCAGATTAACACTGGCCTCCATGCTAGCTGGTGCTCTGTCTCAGTTAGCCACCTGCACCAATCTGTTTATGAAAAGTTTTTTTAAAAATAGAGGCGAAGTTTCAATCACAACAACCTCATGAATGAGTCATAGAGAGTGGTTCGACTAAATAACCATGGCCTTCCTCCTTTGGCCTCTTGTTTCCACATTTTGGGGAAACCTCCCAAAGGATAAGGCCTCCCTACCACCATAGTAGGGATCCCAACCTCCTCCTTTCCCTCTATAAATATAGCCATCCTCCATTGATGAAGCTAGTTGAACTGAAGATATTGTAGCAAAAACGCTGGAAATATTTCTATTCAAGATAGAACAGAAGATTCCATTATTGAGAGAGCTTAGGCTTTTTCCTTTACCCCATCTAAACTCTCTGACAATCATTGAGATGCGCTTCATATGAACCCCACTGAAGGAGGCTATGAGGTCAAGGCTTGGTTGTACCTCTTTCTTGTATTAATAAATATGTATAACTATTGTCTGGTTCCCATGTCGTGTTGATGTATTTTATTGATGCAACATGCTTATCTCTCCTTGACTAGTTAGTAATTATGAATGAGATTTTTGCTTCGTCTGCTGCTCTTGTTTGTTGATCTTTTGCAGGTATCCAAGTATCACTGCGAAAGGATCATGACTTGCCGAGACAGGAATCGAGAGGCCATCACTACAACAACCACAACGACAACATTAGACTCCAGGTAGGTCGATCTACCTCATCTATTTCATTCAGTAATTAGGAACCTACACTCTAGTTTGTCCTTTTGTTACTAAACCCACTCTAGGGCTATAAGGATCGTCATTGTCCGCAGAGAGGATTTACTTCCATAACACTATGATTTTTTGTCCTTACTACATTGTGCTCAAGAATGGAGTAGTGTGGGAGATGACGGAGGAAGTTATACAAAAGAATGGAGTGAATGATGGGATGGATGGTAAGACAGAAGAAGGGAAAAAGAGATGAATTCTTTCCTGTGTTTCTAGAAACCATTAATAACCTACAAAACATCAAACACAGAAAACACAGAAATGCAGATGTATTTTTTATATTTTTCTCTTTTTTTTTGAAAGAAAGTGGGTTGCCTCCATGGATTTTTTCAACCCATAGACCTGCCTTGGGTGCCTAAGAGAGGTTTTCACCCATGGATCTTTATTCTCTCTCTTTTTTTTTCTTTTTCTTTTTGAGAAAGTGAGCAGCATCCATCGAGGTTTTCAACCCACAAGCTTTCATCGGGTGCCTCAGAGAGGTTTTCACCCATGAATCTTTATTATCCCCCCCCCCCTTTTGTCTTTAGGATGTGTGAGAAACTATGGAGTTTCTCATCACATACACCTCTCTTCTTATTGAATTTATGAACTCTGACTTTGACAAAGGCTTCTTGTAAATTTTAATTCTGTGCCCATTGACAAGCAAGGGGATTCCTTCCTCATCTATGGTTCTGATTTTAACTGTGCCATTATCAAAACATTTTTCCACTGTGTAAGGTCCCAACCATCTTGTCATCAACTTTCCTTTTAAATCTTTAAACCTTGAATCATACAATAGTGCCCAATATCCTTCTTGGAAATTATTTTCTTTGATGTTCTTGTCATGCCATGCCTTCCTTTACAGTTGAACTACCTCTATGTGAAGTAGTGCTTGCATTATGAGCTCATCCAATCTATTTAGTTGCAGCAACCTCTCCTTTTGGGAATTTGATAGATCTAGATTTAATTGAGCTACCATTTTTAAAGTATTGAATTCAAACTCAACTTAAAGTAGAGCTTTCTTACCATAGACTAGTTCATAAGGAGTGAATCCTATTGTTGTCTTCCAAGTAGTGTTGTAGGCCCAAGTAGCTTCTACCAATCTGTTTGCCGAATATTTTCTGCTGCTGCTCACAACCTTGGTGAGCATGCTCTCTAAAAAGTGGAAGTTCTATGCTCAATCTTGTGCTTCCTTAAAATATTCTCAATGAGGTGAGAGGTGAATTTTTCTCCCTGATCAGTGACTATTTCTCTAGGGTATCCAAACTTGTAAAACACATTCTCCCTCAGAAATTATGCTACTTTCTCATCGGTTGCTACCCTCACTGCTTTTTTTTCAGCCCACTTTGTTAGGTAATCAATGTAGACTATGATATACTTCTTTTGTATGGATGGTGGATTGATAGGTCCAACAAATTCCATGCCCCACTTGTCAAATGGCTGAAGAGCCACCTGAGCGTGTAAAAGAATTTCATCCCTTTGTGTGGGTTTCCCCATCCTTTGGCATTGGTCACACCTTGTTGTGAAACCAGATCCAAAAATAGAAGAAAAGAGATATAAATGCCTTAGAAATAAGCCACTTCGAGGGGGAAACCTCCAATAAATTACATGAATGAAAAATTCTTGGATGATACAAATTAAAAAGCCTCCTTTCTATATATAGGAGTCCATGGGGCCACAATGTACTCCTAGCTGACCTAACAATAATAATTTAAGGGCACAATAATAACAATATGGGGGTTATAAGGGTACAATAATAACAATAAGGGGGTTACAATAACAACAATAAGGGACTATACTAGTAATATAGGGGCCTAAAATGCCTCTCCCCTTCAAAAAAGGGTTTCCCTCAATGCTTGAGTAACTTTGGGTGCTTCGTATAAAATTCTCATCCTCCCATGTAGAATCTTCAAAGTTGCAAGTTCTTCCACTTGATGAGATACTTCCAAATTGATTCATCTATAGCCACTTCCAGTTCTTCCGATTCCATTTTGTGCTCCGAATATGATTTTTCCTTCCTCATCAAGTTCTGGAAATATTGTTTGAACTGGAAGATTTTCACCCATAACCTTCTTTAAGCATGAAACATGGAAAACTGGATGTACTCGCGAAGAAGCAGGAAGCTCCAATTTGTATGCCATAGTACCAATCTTTTGCAACACCTTGTAAGGACCATAGTACTTTGGCCATAATTTATTATCCTTCTTAGCTTGCTTGAGGGACATTTGTTTGTATGGTTGTAGCCGTAAAAATACCCAGTCTCCTACATCAAAACTTTTCTCACTGCGATGTTGATCTGCCTATTGTTTCATTCGATTTTGTGCCAAATTCAAGTTATCCTTTAAGAGTTGGAGAACTTCTTGTTGATGCTCGATGTGATCTTCCACTGCTTGAACCTTTGAATTTTATCTTAAATATGATGTGATGGATGGTGGATGATATCCATAAAGTGCCATAAATGGGGTCATTTTTGCTGAAATATGGAAGGAAGTGTTATACCACCATTCAGCGAGAGGTAACCACTTGACCCATTGTGTTTGTTTCTCAGATACAAAACAACAAAGATATGCTTCTAAACATTTATTTACTATCTCAGTTTGACCATCAGATTGAGGATGATGAGATGAGCTATGAGCTAATTGAGTACATAAACAAGAAAATAACTCCATCCAAAAAAATTTAGTACAAATGGGATCTTTGTCGCTCACAATAACCCTTGGGTTTCCATGTAGCTTTTTAATTATGTCCATAAATGTAGTAACAACTATACTTGCTTTAAATGGATGAGATAATGCACAAAAGTGTGGATACTTGGTAAGTCTATAAACTACCACCATGATGACACTCTTTCCTTCAGACTTAGGTAAACCTGTGATAAAATCCATTGAAATCTCCTCCCAACGTTGACTTGGAATGGATAAAGGTTGTAGAAGACCAGGGGTCTTAATTGTCTCAACTTTATTATACTAGCAACCCAAACATTCTGCCACAAAATTTTGAATATCAGATTTAAGGCCATCCCAAAAAAATTCTTTCTTCACCCTATGGTAAGTTTTTAAAAATCCTGAGTGTCCTCCTAAAGGAGAAGTGTGCAATTCCAAAATAATATTTTGTCTTAGGTGGGAATTCTTACAAAGATATAAGTGATATTTGTACCATAAGGAATCATTTTTCCAACTAAATGTATCAGATGTATGAGGATCTTGCTGCAACTTTTGAATGAGTGTCCACACTTCTTCGTCCTTCTTCCATTCATCTCTTGCTTCGTTTATCCAATCTAGTTGGATAATAGAAATGGCACAAAGCAATGCTTCCACCTCTTCATTCTTTCTTGAGAGTGCATCTGCAACAACATTTAGCCTCCCTTTTTTTGTAGATTATTTCAAAGTCATAACACAACATATTTGTGACCCATTTTTGCTGCTCTTTTGAAGATATTCTTTGTTCCAAAAAGTGTTTAAGACTATCATGATTAGTTTTTACCTTGAAGTGTCTTCGCATTATGTAAATTCTCCATTTCTTTAGTGCATGCAGTATTGCTAACATTTCCTTCTCATAAATAGGTTTCTGTAAATACTTTCCTTTTATTGGAGGACTTTCAAAAGTAATGGGTCTTCCTTCTTGCATTAAAACAACACCAATTCCATTTCCTGAGGCATCACATTCCAGAATAAAGGTTTTTGTGAAGTCTAGCGTAGCTAATACCGGTGCTAGGCACATTACCTCTTTAAGATGTTCAAAGGCCTTAGTTGCTTCAGGAGTCTATGAAAATGCATCTTTCTTCAATAATGTTGTTAGAGGTGCTTCTATTCTCCCATAATTCTTAACAAACTTGCGATAATACCCTGTTAAATCGAGAAATCCTTGCAAATGCTTTATGGTTGTGGGGACTTTCCATTCCTTAATGGCTTTAATTTTGTTAGGATCTACCTTAACACCCTCGTGAGATACAATATGACCCAAATATTCCCCCTTGTACTCCAAAGAAACATTTGGGTGTTTTTTCATATAATTGTTTCTCCTGCAATAGTTTGAGCACCTTGTCAATATGTTGAACATGATCCTTCCAAGACCTGTTGTAGATTAGTATATCATCGAAAAATACTAGCACAAATTTTCTAAGGAAGGGTTTGAAAATGGAATTCATCAACCCTTGAAATGTAGAAGGTGCATTGGTAAGGCCAAAAGGCATGACCAAAAATCATAATGACCCTCATGAGTTTGAAATGTTGTTTTCGAAATATCTTCAGTCTTCATTCTAATTTGATGATATCCTGAATGAAGATCCAACTTGGTAAAATAAATTGCTCCATGTAATTCATCCAATAATTCATCAATCATAGGAATGGGAAATTTATCTTTAATGGTGAACTTATTGAGCTACATATAATTCGGACACATGCACCATGATCCATCCTTCTTGTGTACCAATACTACAGGAGCAGAGAAAGAAATTTGACTAGGTTGAAATATACCTACCTCTAACATTTCTGCAATCATACGTTCAATTTCTCTCTTTTGGACATAAGGATATCTATAAGGCCTGATGCTTGGAGGAAAAATTCCTGGAATCAAATGAATAGCATGATCATGATCACGAATAGGTGGGAGTCCTTTGGGAGTTTCAAAAACCTTGGAATGATTGTCCAAGACTTTTTGGAGATTTGCAGAAATAGATGATTTTGATGTTGAAACTTCTAGTGAGCATAATTGTGCAATTATGCCTCGTTGTTATTTCTTTAGAAGATTTTCCATGAAATTAGAGCTTAGTATCTTTCCTGGCTTCCCTACAATACCCCATAATTCGACTTCCTTTCCTTCTAAAAAAAATTTCAAGAAAAGTTCTTGAAAATTAAAAGCTACCATCCCCAAAGATTGTAACCATTGCACTCCTAGTACAACATCAACACCTCCCATAGGAATGGAAATCATTGGACTATTCAGTACATATTCCCCCATGTTTATCGTGATATTATGGCATTTTCCAAAGCAATTTATAGTTCCTCCATTTGCAACCATTACTTGACATTTTGGTGCTGGGTATAGGAAGCAATTCAATTCCTTGGCTACCTTACAATGAATAAAATTATGGGTACAACCTGAATCAATCAACACTATTACCTTGTTCTGTAATATTGAGAGTTTGAGGAGTGGTAATTCTTCCCAATGCATTACATGGGATGGTAGGACTCATTTCTTCCTCTTCTAGGTTGGTTCCTGGTGTAGATCCTCTTCTTGTTCATTTTCTTCTTCCTCTTCACAATCTATGTAAAATAATTTCTTCTCAGCACACTTATGACCTTTAGTGTATTTTCTATCACAACTGTAGCAAAGCCTTTTTGCTCTTTTTTCTTCCAATTGTTGTGGTGTCAACCTTGTAGGTTGTGGAAATCTAGATGTAGCAACACTTCCTTCTTTATAGAATTGAGTGGTAGGCTTCCTTGTCGCCATAACTTTACATTCAACTTTTCTTGCCAACCCGAATGCCTTCTCCAATGAATCAGGTTCCAGAACGCGAACTTCATGTTGGATGTTATCCTTTAAAGTGCCTATGAAGAGATCAATCCTGTGTTCCTCTGGAATATCAGTTACCCTTATATTCAATTTTTGGAAGTCCTCAATGTTCTCCCCCACTAAACCCTTTTGTTTGAGATTTATCAATTGGCTAAAGAAGGTGTTGCTCTTTGTATCCTCATAATGTGCTATCATTTCCTCCATAAAAATTGACCAAGTGACAATTTACGGGAGCAAAGCCATTGATACCATACAAATGCTTTTTGTTCTAAATGTAAAGTTGAAATGCGTACCTTTTGTGCGTTTTTCACATTATTGAGATCAAAATATTGCTCCATCTGTAGTATCCATGTTATGGATCCTTTCCATCAAACTTCCTCTTATCCATTTTTTGAATATGGTGGTTCTTCCCGCAAACATTAGAGTTTATGAAATCACGATTAACATTTATTTTTTTCTCATCATACGTTTCCTCTACTATCTTTTCACCATTAGGAAACATTTTTTGTATCAACTTTATCAAACCTTCCATGTCTGCTTTTAGATCATTCTTCATGTTTTCCATTTTTTCATTGATCTTAGCTTCCATGTCATCTATCTTAGATCCCATGCTCGCTTCCATGCCATCTATCTTAGCTTCCATGCCATTCTTCAAACCATCCATCTTAGATTCCACGCCTTTCTTCAAACCATCCATCTTAGTTTACATGTCTTTCTTCAAAACTTCCATGTCATTTTTTGTCGCTCTTTGCAAGAGAGAAATTTGTTACACTTGCTCTTGTAAATTTGATATGTCATGTTGCCATTCTTCATCCTCATGAATCATAGTAGAGCCTTCTAAAGGCTTAATGGATGTTGAAATTTTTTTAGGGGCCATTTTAGAATCTAATACTGGTATATATTCTACCATATGCCCTTGGAATCAATTCAACTTCATTCTTCAAACAAGACTTATGCAATTCAGGAAAAAAATACACATCGTTTACTTGCTTTTGAGGAGCTCTGTATTGAAATTTAATTATATTTGTAATTACAAATCCTCAATATCTGAAATTCAGCCTTGTAGTAGCCCTCTAAAGTTTCTTTCAAATGTCACAATTCTAACCTAATTTGGATTATTCAAGGCAAAGTTATGTCCAATCTCCCACAATGACACAATTATGGACTATTTCAGTAGAGCGAACTTGTATGACTTGCCACATATCACTGTTTCCTCCTTTGGCTCTGAAATTGATAGAAAAGAAACTATATTCGATGTACTTGGGGCCACTTTTTACAGCATTCCAATCTGATGCTCAAAGAGAGAGTTATGAAGATTTTACCACGATAACCTCTTTGAGATGAAATTTAGGACCCTGAAAAAGACCTAACTTCCACAGATCATATCTTCGAAAATATTGTGAAACAAGCTCTGAAATTTTGCAAAGGTGTTCCTCAGGATTTCATTTTCGCTCTCTAAAAATTATAGCTTCTGAGACTTCACAGAAAATAGGTTATAGCGTAAATTCTGCGATTACCTTTTTAGGTTAAATTCAGGAGCCTGCAAAAATCCCTAACTTCCTTAGATCATATCTCCGAAAATATTGCGAACCAAGCTATAAAATTTTGCGATGATTTTCCCCAAGATTTCAGCTTCACACTCTATTAATTTCATATTCTAAACCTTCGTAGAAAAAAAATTATAGCAAAAATGCCATGATGACCGGTTTGGAGTAGTGAAAACCCTAGAATCCAAAGATCTAATACCAAATGTTATGAAACCAACTCCAAAAATAGAAGAAAAGAGATATCAATGACTTAGAAATAAGCCACTTCGATGGGGAAACCTCCAACGCATTACATGAATGAAAAATTCTTGGATGATACAAATTACAAAACATCCTTTCTATATATGGGAGTCCATGGGGCCACAATGTAATCCTAGCCGACCTAACAATAATAATTTAAGGGCACAATAATAAAAATATGGGGGTTACAAGGGTACAATAATAACAATAAGGGGGTTACACTAACAATAATAAGGGACTATACTAGTAATATAGGGCCTAACACACCTGATGGTGTATCTTCTGGAATCTTGGTGAAGGGTAGGCCAATAGTATCCCACCTGCAAAACTTTGTAATCGGTTCTCTTTGTAGCAAAGTGGCCTCCACATGGGCTGTCATGACATGCAGAGAGGATATCAAAAAATTATTCCTCCCTCACACATCTCCTTAGGATTTGATCAGGGCCTATATTGAAAAGGTTTCCCCCAATCCATGTGAAAGGGGCACTTTTTCTGATGATTCTACTCCTCTCCATAAATGAAAGATTAGGAGGGAGTTTTCCAAGAACCAAGTTGTTGGATATATTAGAAAACCATGGTGAGAGTGTTGATATAGAAAATAGGTGTTCATCGGGCAGTTGGTCATCCACCATTCCTTCTTCTCCTGTAGGGAGGGCTATCCTGGACAAAAAAATCTACAACAACATTCTCGTTTCCAAGTTTATCAAAAATAGTTAAATCAAATTGCTACAAAAGTAACAACCATATTATTATCCTAGCATTTACATATGGTTTTTTCATTAAATACTTGATGGTTGCATGGTCAGTGTGAACAAAGGTCTGATATCCAATTACATAATGCCTAAATTTGTTTAATGCATGGACAATGGATAACATCTCCTTCTCAGTAACATTATAATTCAACTCGGCCTTTGACAAATTCTTGCTGATGAAATAAATGACATAAGGGATTTTGTCCTCTAATTTTCCTAATGCTGCCCCTACAACTTTGTCGAATGCATCAGTGTGGATGTGGAAAGGAAGAGTCCAATTTGGACCTCGAAGAATGGGGACAGTAGTAAAATTTTCCTTAATGAGCTCGAAAGCCTCTTGACAAGGACCAGACCAAATAAACTCAAAATCTTTGGCCAATAACCCAAATAATGGCGAAGCCATCTTGCTAAAATATTTGATGAACCTTCTATAGTATCCAGCTAAGCCTAAGAAACTCCTGACATATTTTTTCTTTTGAGGAGCAAGTGCCCTTTTGATGATAGTGATTTTGTTTGGGTCTACTTGTATTACTGCTTGGGATATGGAGTGTCCTAATACAACCCCTACTTTCTTTAGGATTCACACTTTTCTGGGCTCAAGGAGAGATGCATCTTAGTGCATCTTCTTAGTACTTTACCCAAATTAGAGAGAGCTTCCTGGAATTCATCCTCATATGGTGTGAAATCATCCATGTATATTTCGACAGATTCATGGAATAACTTAGAAAATATGCTCAGGACATCTCTTTAAAAGGTATTTGGGGCATTACACAACCCAAAGGGTAGGAATCTATAAGCAAAGGTACCCCAAGAGCAGGTGAAAGTAGTCTTATCCTGGTCTTCAAGGCTTATTTGAATCTTATTGTACCCATTGAACCCATCTAAGAAGGAAAAGAACTTCTTCCCTGCAAAGCCATCCAGGACTCGGTCTATAAAGGGCAAACGGAAATGGTCTTTCTTGGTGGCTTTCTTAACTTCTCGATAATAATAAAAAAATTCGCCATTTCCAATTCTTCTTTTGGACTAAGACAAGAGGAGATACCCACTCACTATCGGATATAGGATATATGAACCTTGCATCCAATGGTTTCTGTAACTCTTCTTTGACTATGTCCTTCAAAGCCGGGTTCATCCTTCTTTTGGGTTGTCTCATGGGCTTGCAATATCCTTCTTTGATGTAAATATGATGTTTTCACACTGAAGGGTGCACCCCTCTCATGTCATTGTAATCCAAAGAAAATGCATCCAAATTCTCTTTCAAAAGCTGGTACATCTACATCTCTTCTTCATTCAAGAGATTTGGGTTGATTTTCAGATATTTGGATGGGCCACCCTCAATAGCCTTGGTGGATTCATAGGTTGAATCAACTTAGTGCACTTCCATCGAAGGTTGGCTTTCAGAATCTTTGACTAAGTTTTCGAGAGGAATGTTAGTGGAGGACTCGTTTTGAATGGCATGTTTGATGAGTTCATATTCATCAAGCTGCCCCCCTTTAAGAATAGAATTTATGGTACACATAGGGGCAGCGTTATATAACTCATCTTCTTCATCCTCCAACCATATAGGGAGATCATGATCAGTGGAAGGTTGGGCTGGAGGATATAACACTAGTTGTTTAGACAAAGGCCCATTTTTAATAGTCATGTTTTCGGCCTTACATCTAATATAAGCATCTACCGTTGGCTAACCAAGGTCTCCCTAAGATGAGGGGATAACAATTAAACTTGGATTTTGGTTGCAAGACTAGGAAATCTATAGGATACTCCAAATAGTTAATGGTAACCATAACATCCTAAAAAATTCCTTCCATAGTTACCGTGGACCGATCTGCAAGTTGCAGAAATGTCGTGGTTTTCCTCAAAGTCCCTTGGAGATTAAGTTTCAATATAGTTTCCTTGGTCATGATATTTATGGCAACCCCTAGATCAATCAAAGTGTTGGGGACTATGACACCATCTATATTCATATCAACAACTGGACTACCAGGGTCCAAGTACTTTGGAAATATCACATTCCCCAACATTAGGTCAGACAGTTGTCCTACCACATTGATGGCGGGGGTATCTCGCTTCCTTCTCTCGGGTGTCTTGAAGCACTTTTCTTTGATGAGCCTATTATAGATAGGGACATCCTTAATGGCCTAGAGAATTGGTATCTTTACACACAAATTTTCCAATTCTCCTAGGATTTCAGTCTCCTCTAGGGTGTGCTGACTAGGGTGGATCAAGCGCTCAGGAAAAGGAAGTTATTGGATCTCAGTGTCACCTTATTCCTTTTCCTCCTCAACCTCTATAAGTGGATATGGAGGATGGTTGTTTGGAAGTAATCTTCCTGATTTGAGATTAACCTCCTATATATCCATAGCATAAGCTGGATGGGATGTTTCTCCACCGAGAGCCTATTGTGCATGCCTGTTATGTAGATTCAGATTGGGTTATGCAGGTATAGGTAGCCTATGTGGAGTAGCATTAGTAAGATGAGGTTGAGGTTGGGGTGGAGGAATTAGAGTAGGTGGTTGATTTTTTTGAGGCCTCCACCCTTGGGATGGATTGTTCCACTGAGGTTTTTGTGGAACATATTGCAGAAATGGTTGGTTTACTGGCTAAGGATGATATGAAGGGTTTTAAGGCCAAGTAGGAGATGTAGAACGGGATGGAGGAGTGGGGTTGTAATAAGGTTGCACAGGTGCACTCTGATTTTTGTGATAGTAAGAGTAAGGTTCACCTTGCTTAACTTTTTGATATGATCGAGGGCTTTGAGGCCTTCTCTGGTTGATGAAACATAGTTTCTCTGGCATTGCTTCCCCACCTTGATACACAACTTTGAGTCCAGGTAAGGAGGGATACTTTTCTGTTGCATGATTCTCCTCACAGACTAAGAAAAACTCTATGACATTCAATGGACATTCATTTCTTGGGTGCTTCCTGGTACATCTAGGAAAAAATATGGCTAGGGCTCTCTCTGCTTCCTCTTGCTTCATTTTGACTTGCATTGTGTCCATTTGCAAAGCAAAGGTGTGCATCATGTCACTCTTGAAGTCATCTATCATGTTTCCAATCTCATTTTTTATGAAGGTGGAAGAGGAAGTGGTATTGGATGTACTTTGGCTAGCTCTGCCCTTCTTCCTAAATTCCCTAGAATGGTTCTCGAAGATAGTCTTGATTGTTTCATAGGTTTTTTGGTAGATATCTCCTCCTATTAACATATTCAAGGTTTCTATCATCTCTTCACTGATCCCTCGATGAATTACAATATTAAGTGAGTCAGGATGAAGAGTACAGTTGGCTCTCTTATAGTTCAGTTGAAACCTCTCTTCATAGTCCTCTAGGGATTCATCAGGTCCTAAATTCATCCAAAAGATCCCATCCTTAGTTTCCTTGGACCTACAGTAGTCTTTGTATTTATTGCTGAAGGTTTCTTCCATCTATGCCGAGGTAGTGATTCTATCCCTAGGAAAACCCATGAACCAGTGCAAGGCTGCATCCTTAAGGGTGAATGGGAATAGCTTCAACTTTTGATCATCAGAGGTATAGTCATAATTATTTTTGTAACTCCTAGAGACAGCCTTGAGTTGTTAAAGAGTAGTGCCTAGGACATCTTAAAGACAAGAGGATTTAAAAGATATTTTGCATGATGATAGGAGGGGTCCTCATGTTATGGAATGATAGTTAAAGTTTTTTGGTATTGGTCCAAGATATCAGAGAGAGAACTGGTAGGAAAGATATCTAGATGTATAATCAAAAGAGCTACTCAAAATGGATCTGGAGCAGTTATGAGGAGAAACTATTGAGAGCTGGGCCAAAAGTGAAATCAGTGAACAGTTATAAAGATAAATGAATATGGTATGCAATGCAAGAAAGTGAGGAAAAAATCAGAGCAAGGTAGGCTTATATTAAGATAAGAATCCACCCTCCACTAATATCAGAAGAATACGACCTGTAAATAGAACTTGAAATAGGAATCGTTCCTCGAGCAATATTTAAAATGTTACAAAAAGGTAAGACATGAGTACCATTTAAGATAAATTCACATCTAACAGATTGAACATTCGCATTCTAAAAGCTACGATAACAAGGAAATGTTGCAAACACAATGAACATTAAATTGAGTCACTGCCAAGAGAATACATATTGTTCAGTTATATCAGTAGGAATCCATCACAACAACAAATTAGCTTGTATTTATCTCCTGAAACAAGATATTTAGATATACACTATGAGTGAACTTCAAAATTTACAAAAAGAGACAATTCGCAGACTACAACATATTCTCTAGAAAATCCGAAACCCGTTCTTGGTCTCTGATTTCATCTTTACATGAGATTTGAGAGAAGATATTCTCTGAAACAAAATATTCCTTGGAGATATTTTATGTTCCTAGTCTTAATAAAAAACCAAAAATGATGATGAGGCAAAACAACCTCTCATCTCATACATAATGGCTTGACACATGTTCTAACTGAAATATAATAGCAAGTAAAAATTAAAGAGTGCATAGGGTGAAATCAAGATTTAACCCAATTTTACAATTCATAAAAAACAAAAGTTAAACAGGCCGCGTGGGCCAAAACATGAGTTTCACTTGTTGGTATTCCAATGAGGCATGCTTGATGGCTGCAGATGTGGTCGAGCTGATGACGAGGACGATCCTACTTTGTGACCAGAAGGGGGTGACAACTGCTGAGACGAGGAGGATACCGGAGTATTGACATATTCGGTGCACTTTTTCCACGTGTTTTCTCTAGGAGATGGAAAAGTGGAAAAGGTTTAAACTAGGGTCTAGATATCTATGAGCTTAGTATAATCTACGCGGATGGCTAAGAATTTCTTAACCTGGTAGAGGAGGAATAACTCTTTGCTCAGAGCAGCTATTATTGTATCTGCCTTCAGTCAGGTAGTCCTCTCTAGAGGTATGTTGGTATTATTCATGATGTCTATCATTTTTTGCTCGTAATATTTTAGCTCGGAGAATACAGATGTTTCTGGATGCCAACATGACAGGAGACCTGCTTCCACTAACTTATTCCACTCCTGGTCGAACTGTTCAACCCCTCTTGAAACTGATTTTAGACAGCCCAACGCATTCGCACAAGCGATCTCCTTCTCGATTACTCTTCTAACCTCCATTACCCTTCTGAAATTGTCAATAATTCCCTGTGCAAGAAATTCCTCAGGGCCCAGCTCATTTAGGTACTGTATATACGTCTTAGCCATTGCAGCCTTTGCTACCCCATCTACGCACCCTTCTTGTAGCTATACTCCAAACAAACGAAAATAAATCTTCTTATCGTTCAGCAGGGTGAGGTAGATCCAATGCTACCAGACCTCTACTATTATATCTATCCAAATTAGACGCCTAGCTTCCAAGTGTCTCGTGTTGCCTTTGATTCGAGCAGTTAATTCTTTGATAGATTTATTCTGTGCCTACTTTTCTCCTTGAAATTTTTCGACCTCCTTTTGCATGGACGCTATCACCTTCTGATTTTCCACCAGTGCAGTTTCCATCTCTTTTAACTTTTGATGGGTTGTATGAGTTTCAATTTCTGATACCTTCAAGTTAGACAGGGCTTTAGTAAGTTGCTCTGGGGTCATTTTGGTCTCACCAGACACCAGGTCCACACATATGTGTTGATCCCATTTTCCCTACAGATCAGACAATCTTTGTTTGAGATCCACTATCTCCGTGATCTTTTAGGATTTTTGTTGGGGCCCTTGTTTTTTATTTAGAATATTTTTCATTTTGAATAAAGGATGGCCTTTTTGGGTTGCGGAAAGATGACACATGGAAATCACGACCAAGTCGCAACTACAGCAAGCCGTGGAGCTATCGAGGTGGTGCAGAAGCAAGAGATAGCTGAAGACAGCAAATGCATGAGGATAGACGGCAGAAGACAGAAAGTGAAACACACAGATAATAGGAGAGAAGATGGAAGCAGCCGAAGAAGAACAAAAAGAGGAACTAATAGTTTCGGAACCGGGTGGATAAATAGCAGTCACCCAGCCGAAAGAAAGGAGGCTACAGGAGATGGAACGCAGAGCGACCGAAGGAGATCGGCCAGGATATCTCTATAGTTCCTAGGGTTCTCTCATTTACCTTTCTGTTATGTAAGGCATCTGTATCAGACTGTAAGCTTTCCTTGCAGAAGCTATGTAACGATGGTTGTGGATGAAGATATCAATACAATTGTAGGTTACTATCCTATTATGTAATTCTTGTGCATGCATGATGGTTGCGATGGTTTAAAATTTTATTTTCTTAATACATGTTTATGCTCTGAATGTTCTTGCGGATATATCTATGTTTATGCAATCTATTTAATGGTAATCATGAGTTGCGGATCCGTTCCTTGCTATCGATCTGTTCCCATCCTGCATGTGGTTGCGGCACGCCTCAGGTGAGACTCTCTGCTCTCCGAAGTAGGGTGATAATGCCGGCGTGGTTCTAGACTACAGCAGATTCCTTTGTTGGCCACAACTCCTGAACCTGGGTCTTGCCTGCGACACCTGATTCCTCGCCAACAAATGGTTTCGTTGCCGGGACCCGCACGATATGAGGGGAACTAGATCATGGTATCGAGGATATATGAAGGCGAAATACGGAGATGGTGGGATAACCATCTGGACCAGTTCGTTGCTCAGCAAGCGGAGTCGACGAATCAAAAGGAAAGCGTGCTCAAGGACCTTGTCCTTTTCTCAAATTTTGCCAGTGATACTTACGAGATCCTCTGGGGGAAGTTCCCTAGTGACCTCTATAACTGGTTGTGGAGGTTACAGACGAAGGTGCCTAGGGATATCTTGCGAAAGATAAACCGCAAGTGGGTGCACGAGGATCTGGTGGCTCTGCATCGGTTGGACAACGAATTGACCCGCGCGGTGGATTTTTGGGTAGAGACCACTTTGAACGGGTATATTGTAGAGTTTGTCGTAGAGTGCTACCAATCCTTCTCGAAGGCTGAGGCTATCTTCCGTTCCGGGTTAAGAGGGAAATTGCTCAAGGATATTTCGCTGTGGATCAAGGCCCTGATGGTGGATAAAGGACTGGTGGAATTTCAAAAGTCGAGCATGGAAGCGTAAGCCCCTAGTGCTGGGGGAGGGTTGAAGGGACTGACGCTACGTAAAGTGTGAAGAGGGGAGTGGGGATGGATGTTGAAGCCACGAGAAGGTTGAGGGAGCGACGAACACATCGTCGGGCATAGATCGCCGACAGGTGGCGAGAACGGGTGATGCGGGAGTTAAGACGATAGGAAAACAACTGAAAGGATCAAGAGGAGGCGCCTCAGTGGATAGGGATTATGGACACTCCAGCGGATACCCTGGAACGAGAAGGGACCGTTATGGGAGTACGGCGGGTGCATGGGAGCCCGGCTAGGAGAAAAGGAGAACGAAGACTGATGAAGACGATGCAGGAGGGCAGCCTGAAGAAGGTTCCGATGGCGAATGGTACATCACAATGCAGTGGTTGTTTCACGAGCAGACGGAATTCATCTCTCCAGGAAGCCCTACTTCCGACAATTTTCATGGCAAGGATCCCTACCTTCCCCTAGTACTTTATCAACCTTTAAGTAATATTTTCGTTAAGTTACAAGCATTAAATCAGTTGCACAACAGTTCATTATTGACGGTCACACATGTGACTAGTAGCGTCACTAGTGCTATTTCATTCCCCAGTGGAACAGTTACGCAACTGGGATCTGAAGGATTTATCCTAGTCAACCCTCCGCAAGTAAGTATGCCCAGGTCCTTCACCCAGTATCCAGAATTCTCTGGTCGAGGCAACGATGATGTGGAACAACACTAGTATCTCTGCGAAGCCATTTGGAGGGCTCGCCAGACGCCCAATGCAGGGAAGCTAATAGAGTTTCAAACCACGCTCAGAGAGAGGGCCCTGTGGTGGTTTATCAAATGGTCCGAGGCCCATCCTAATCCAGTCCTTGTGGATGTAAAGCGAGATTTTGTCCGCGAATTCAAGCTACCCCAGACGGACCAGCAGGGTTTGTCCGAGCTCTGGGAGATTAAGCAGAAAGAAGGAGAGATCGCATGGGAGCTGATGTGGCGATTCAAGGACGCGATCGGGAAGCTTAGCTACTTGATCGATACAAACCATCAGAGGGACTGGTTCATCAAGGCTCTGCTTCCCTTGACGCGAACCCCCCTCACACAGTAGAAGATTGACAACTTGCAGGATGCTCTAGAACAGGCCATGAAAATAAAGGCCATGGCGGGCTACCCTCAGGAATATCACAAGGGGCCGGCTCCACAGGATCCTTCCTTAGTGGGTCTACAGCATCAGATCGCTAGTCTGACAGAGAAGCTTAAGGAGATGCAACCTATAAGAGCAGCCAGGCCGAATGTTTGGTGCACTCAGTGCCTGGTCGAAGGCCACGTCGCAACTGAATGTCCTAGGCTACATGGTGCGGGTGTGGGACCCTCTGTTGCGGCGATCCAGGGGGGTCCACCCTCGGTGGGTGGTGCAGCAATGAGTCCGCAGGGGGTATACCCGCTGCAACATCCCTATGCGGGGTTCCCACCTCAACCGAATGCAACCGCCACGGAATACTGCGATATTTGCTGGACGATGGGACATCCACCGCGGATGTGCCCGATACTATAGAAGTACTCCACAGTCCCCAACAACGTATATTGTGAGTTTTGTGTTTCCACAAATCATAACACTAAGTAGTGCAGGGCTCTCGACGCACTTGCGGATAGATTGGACCGTCCCTCCTACAGGGTGAACGAGGCTTCCAGGGGAAGAGGTGGCGGTATGCGTGGAGGCCGCACTGGGGGACACGGACCGGTGAAATGTTACAACTGTGACAAGGAGGGTCACGTGGCTTGGGAATGTCCCCTACCGCGACATCCTTGGTGTTCCCAGTGCCGCGTGAACGCCCATGTAATAGAGGACTGTCCAGAGCTCATCAAGAAGTGGGAGGAATGGGTGTGGCAGAGGGGAATGAACTTGGTAAATTCAAAGCTGCGAGGGATCGTGACCCCGGCCATGCAGAATGTCGCGATCGTGACGCGGGGTGGCAAGAAGACGGGTGAGGACGCCCATGGAAGGGAGCCGGTCTGGGCTATTCAACCTACCTCCCCCAAACAACTGATCTGGCCAGATGCGCAGAAGAAGTACTTTCAGGAGGCTGTGGAGGCCTTTTCTCAGCTGCAGGAAGCCAGGGGCCTTGAGATACCCCTGACGACTGGTTCTAGCGAACAGAGCGCCACAGGGACCTTGATTGAGGAATGGCTTCAGCTGTTCCTCAATATTTTTGACGATGCTTCGATGCGGGACCAGCTCAAGCGTACCCTGCAAGATTCCCTGCAAGGGAGTACAGGGCCGAGAGACTCGGGTAACACAGCACCCCAGTATCTGCAGCGCGTCAAGTGGAACAAGCGACGAACGGGAAAAGAGTTCTGGCTTAACACGCAGGTTGTGGGATTCCAAATTAGCGATACCATGCTGGATTTGGGATCTGACATCAAAATCCTGCCGCAGAAGACGTG
The DNA here is from genome assembly GCA_034641835.2 of Pinus albicaulis. NCBI lineage: Eukaryota > Viridiplantae > Streptophyta > Pinopsida > Pinales > Pinaceae > Pinus > Pinus albicaulis. The sequence continues at coordinate 497,440,772 of CM076583.1, read as the reverse complement.
GGAGGCTCTTGGAAGGCCACGGCAGACCTACTCTCCAATCCAACTCAGAATGGCGAACCAGTACTGCATTCTGCCGATCGGCCGACTCAAAGGTGTCGAGGTCGACATTGCAGGGGTGAAGACCTACACAGATTTTGAGGTTATCAATATTATGGGTGACAAGGATCCTTATCCTGCCCTACTAGGCATCGATTGGGCTTTTGAGAATTACGCCATCATCAACCTCAAAAAGGAGCTAATGATCTTCGAGGATGGGGAGGTCCGGGTTACGCAGCCCCTCGACCCATATCAAGTTCTATGATACACCGAAATTGTGGACAACCGGGCGGATGCTCAGATGATGGATCACCTTTATCAAATGACTACAGGGAAGTGGGAAGACTATATCAACCCGACCGCAACAGGCTCTTTCAGCTGGCGCAGTGTCCAGAGCTTGGAGCTGGGCTCGGAACTCGCCTGGGAAGACTGGTAGCAGGGTGGGTACGAGACCAGTACGCGGAGATGTGCCGCCATTGCGCACGTCTGTTGGATCAGCGCTGAGTTCAGGAAGTATCCCACCCTAACGAACATGCAGGCTGTCAATACCTTTATTGCAAAGGTGGAAGACACAGTTCCATAGAGCCGCAGAATACCACTTTTGGACGTTGCACTACAGTCCACATCAGCAAGGTGGTGGAGGAACTACCGCACCACCTTGTCGCGATGGAGTTGTGCGACTCAAGCTTTGAAGGCACGGTTTAAAGAAGAAGAAGGCCCTTGAAGCGGGCATAGGTACAAGGAGACTTCTGATCCGAGGGACCATGTGAGGAGCTGTGAGGAGCAGTGGCAAGGTCTAGGATACCCGCAAGAGCTATGGGTACATCGGTTTATCCACTCCTTGGATACAATCCCCCAGGCCTGGTACTTGGAAGAAGAGCGGAAACGAGGAACCCGCTCTTGGCAGGAAGTCACGGACAAGTTTGTTCGGTGCTTCTCGTTCGAAGGGGATACAGAACAGGAATCTCGGGCACTAAAGCGATCAAGGAGGTCCTGTTTTTCTGCGACCTCGAGGCCGATGGGGCCATGGTTGCATCATGTCCTGAGGCCAGGTGCGAGTTGGTTTTCCAATGGATTGATGTAGATCCAAACGATGACAGTCTGGAGGACCTCAGGCACCTGTATTTCGAAGAGAAGGAAGGCGAGTGGAACATCAATGAAGAACCGACCACCGACGGCATCCATTTACAGCCGCTGAAGACCAAGAAGTTAAACATTGGTATGGAGGAGAAGCCTAAGTTGGCTACAGTGGGCAATTACTGGGACGAGGAGACCACAAAGGAAATTTTCAGTCTCCTCCAGGAATACGAAGACTTGTTCCCTTCATCGGTGGCAAATCTGAAGGGCATCAAGGGTGATCTTAGTGAAATGCGCATTGTGCTGAAACTGGATGCAAGGCCCATAAAGCATCGGCCCTATCGGCTGAACCCAAGGGTCAAAGAGAAGGTCAAGATGGAGATTGAAAAGATTCTAGCTGTAGGTCTCATCTTTCCAGTGGAAGAAGCAGAGTGGGTGAGTCCTATTGTCATTCAGAATAAGAAGGACAGGGCGGATATATGTGTCTGTGTCGACTACCAGAGTCTGAACAATGCCTGTATCCATGATCTGTTTCCCACTCCTTTCAGCGACGAAGTATTGGCTCATGTTGCGGGAAATGAATCTTATTCCTTCATGGATGGTTTTTCGGGCTACCATCAGGTGCGCATTGCGGAAGAGGACAAGCCGAAAACGACATTCACCACTGAATGGGGATCGTTCGCATACCACGTAATGCCGTTTGGCTTGAAAAATGCTCCGGCCGTGTTTTCCCAAATTTTCATCGCTGCTTTTCGGGAGTATATCCACAAGTTCCTGGAAGTATACATGGACGATTGGACTGTCTACAGTCTACTGAAGAAACATGCCACCATGTTTCGTATTATGCTTCATCGGTGCCGCCAGTTACATATTTCCTTGAACTTAAAGAAATGTATTTTTTCCGTTCCTTTCGGCACACTGTTGGGACACGTGGTATGCAAGCAAGGGGTCTGCGTCGACCCTGCCAAGGTCACGGTAATCGTCCATATGGAAGCCCCCGAAACCGTGAAGCAGTTGCGGGCACTTCTCAGGCACACAGGATATTACAGGCGGTTTATATGCAACTACGCAAAGATCACTGCCCCTTTGGAGAAATTACTACTGAAGTCAAAAGTATTCTAGTGGACGGAGGAATTTTGGAAGGCCCTTGACACTCTGAAGGAAAAGTTGGTGATGACAGCCATACTTGTTCACCCAGACTGGAATAAGCAGTTCCATGTTCATATTGATGCTTCCAGTATTGCACTCGGGGTTGTCTTGGCGCAACCAGGAGAGACGATAGTCGACCATCCCGTCTACTTCGCCAGCCATAAATTGTCTAACACGGAGAAGAATAACATCACTACCGAGAGGGAGGCCCTGGAAATGGTGTACTCACTCCAGAAGTTCCGCCACTACCTTCTTGGAGGAAAATTCAAGTTCTTTACGGACCACTCTGCATTGAAGTACTTGGTAAATAAGCCTATTTTAGAAGGATGAATCTGTCGTTGGCTGCTGCTCTTTCAAGAATTTACGTTTGAGGTGATCGTCAAGCCCGAGAGGTTGAAATTCGGGCCCGATAATTTATCCAAGTTGAAGACGGGGGAGAACGACGGCTCACTTGATGATCAGTTGCCAGATGCTGACCTCTTTCGAGTCGAAGCGGTACCAGATTACTTGGAAGACATTGCCACCTATCTGACCACAGGGAAATTCCCTCTGGATTACACCCCGCTCCAGAAACGGAACTTGGTCGTCCGTGCTGCCGAATACCAACTGATTGCGGGGAAGCTATATAAACTGGGTCTTGATGAGGTTCTGCGCCGGTGCGTCCTTGACCACGAGCGTGAAGCTGTGATGTGGGAATGCAATAGTGGTGTCACGGGAAGGCACGTGGGTGCGAAACCGACCACGAGGAAGGTGCTCCAAGATGGCTTGTGTTGTCCGACAGTACATGCTGATTGTAAAGCATTCATGAAGCGATGCGACGTGTGCCACCGGACGGGGAGGCCCTCTCACAGGGACGAACTTCCGTTGCACCCAGTGCATGTGTTGCAGCCATTCGAGAATTGGGCCGTCGACTTCGTAGGTCCTATAGCCCCGGTCGCCAGACACTCCAAGGCCCAATACATCATTACCGCAACCGACTACCTCACCCGATGGGCTGAGGCGGCGGCGGTACGCGACTGCACGGTGGATACAGCAGCATGGTTTATATTTGAAAACATCATCAGCAGGTTTGGCTGCCCACGAAGTTTAACCAGCGATCAAGGTACGCATTTCGTTAATGACACAGTCAAGTCGCTGTTGGACAAGTTTATGATTCAGCATCACAAAAGCAGCCTGTACCACCCACATGCCAATGGTACTATTGAAGTGTTCAATAAAATTCTTGAAAAGGGGTTAACAAAGATCTGTAACGCCCAGCGGGATGACTGGGATGAACGGCTACCAGCTGCGCTCTGGGCCTACCGGACTACGGTGAAGCGCTTGACCAATCAAACACTGTTCCAGTTGGTGTATGGCCAGGAAGCTATGATCCCCGCCAAGTTCACGGTACCAAGTCTTTTAATTTCCATGACTCTCAAGTTCTCAGAAGAAGCATCGCTCTAGGAGCGCCTACATGAATTACAGGAGCTGGACGAAGCCCGGTTCCTGGCGGAATTTCACCAGAAGGTTCAAAAGGATAGGCAGAAAGTGTGGCACGATCGCCACATCAAGAAAAAAGCATTCCAAGTTGGAGGCAAGGTCCTTTTATATGACAGCAAGTTTCAGAAGTTTCCAGGAAAGCTGCAGATGCACTGGCTGGGACCTTACTTCATCATCGAGATTAGATCTTTCGGAGCCGTTCGTTTGGCTCAGCTGGATGGTACTATTTTACCGGGATGGGTGAATGGCGCATGCCTGAAACCCTACCAGGAGTAATTTTTTTCCATTATTCATCAATAACTCTCGCAACCGAGAGCACCCGTAGCGTAGTGTAGTCGAATAACTCTCCTGCAACCGAGATGAGCATAGGTAGTGTTTTATGTTCCTGCATCATTTGTCAATAGTCCCTCTGTTGCAGGACCGCACCGCAACCGACTGTGGTCGGGGAGGTGCGCATCTAGCGTGTCATGCCCGTAGGCTTCCTAAACGTGTCAATGTCAGTCTAGGTCATGTCAGTCAATACTTGTGTCAGTCCGTAGGATCATCTAGATTTGCATCATAAATTACCATAATTGGAAGTAACCTTGCCATAATCATTTTTCCATCATCCACAGTTACCTCAACCGTCGCGTCTGCCCATTTCCCCATGCCACCGTCAGCAACTGTCAGAATACCCAGTGGCACGTGATTGATTGCACGATTCTCGCAGAAAATAATGCCAGCAAGAATTAACTCGTTAAGGGGTCTCATCAACTCCACTCGTGCCAGGCGATGACATAACTTGCATGACACCCAAAAGCACGAGAATGTCGGACCAGTTCGAATTAGCAATTGCAGCAGCACCAGAGCAGTTGAAGTCTCAAAATGCACAGCACCAAAAGGGGAGACCAAGGCAAAATCTACAGGTCTATCAACTTTGAGCAAAAATGCTGAAGGCCCTCCTATCCATCGTCGAACCAGAGCTTGACAGTAGGATTCACAGGGCAGAGTCTCTGGTTGGGAAATACGACGGTGCAGCTTTGATAGACGCCAACCTTTCCAACTCTTCTGAATTCCCAGTGCTCAATTGGCAAGTATATATGGAACACTACTACAGCACAGCCGGGAACTCCGCCAACCGAATTTTACTAGCATTCCAGGGCCTTTGGCAATCTTCTCTCATGAATCTCAGAAATCTTCCGGTCTTCAGGACCACCGGCTCGTTTCTTACTTAGCCACATTTAGAATGGGTCCTTGTGGCTGAACAAGGAAATTCCCATTCACGCTAAAGACATCCATCGTCTGACCAGGCTCTCAAATAATGGTGCGGATGTCTCGACCGCATGTCAGACCACCTCTAAGCGCGCATGGAAATATGGGGACATAGAACTATATAGCAAATACAGCACCCGGCGGGGAGGGAAGGGAGCCAAGATAGAGCTCATCAATACGCCCGAGATTAAATTTGCTTGCTACCTCATTGCTAGTAAGACAATGAGGCACTACACAAAGGGTGAATGCACCTTAGATACTATCTCTATTGCGGAGCACTGCGTTCAGGGTGCCAAGCTGAATTGGTGCTCCTTTCTGTTGAAAGAGTTATTTGATGCGTGCGAAGAAAATTACAAGCGTACGACCAGTTTCATTTATGGATACTTGATCTTTGCTTTTGCCATGTGGAAGTGGCACACCCCTCTTGTCAGGATACCAGCAGAATTTCCAGAGGGCCAGCCCCTTGTGATGAAATTTGTTCCATGGAAGGTTTCGGCTGATCCGAGCACCAAGCAGGTGAATGCCGAAGCATTTTGTACCTGGTACAGTTTAGTGACGGACGTTGTAGCCAGCCAGCAACGGGTGCCCAGGAACCTGTTAGACGAGTATAGTGAGCAAGTGTGGTTCGGGGTAAGTCACAGGCATACTTACCTCCGACCCTCTTTCGTGCCAGCAGATACCTTCCACATGACGCCGTAGAAGTTCCAACTGGACGATGCCACCTTCCACTGCGAAGTCTGTTCATGGCCGGGGGTCACGAAGCACACCCGCGACGACCTCCCCAGGTACAACTTTGAGCGGATGTTGCCATTGCAACAGCCTGCTGAGATGGACGTGGTAGTGCCACCACAGGAACTCCCTGAACCGCTCATCCCCATTGTCTGCCACTTCAATACTCAGGTACGCAATTTCAATGCGGTGGCCTAGGTTATTTCTAGCAATGCCTCTATGTTCCCTTTATTTTCTGAATTTTAGATTTCTCGGTCTACTTTGCACACCCCTACCACTCCTCTTACTTCTCCCCTCCTGACTATTTTATTTACCTCTGCAAGCCCTATCATCACCCCGATGGGAGAAAAGGGCCTAGCCCCAGAACAATTAGAAACTCCTCCGGCCAAGATGGCCCGCACCACTGTAGCCAATCCGGTGGTGGAACTTACTGATGATGATCCGCCACCGCCCACAAATATAGGGGCACTGATCCAGGAAGAATCCCTTATTGACCCTTCCAAGTTTATTAACATTCACCCTCCATTCACAGCTCCAACTCCATCCACCGTTCCACCTCCACCTACCACTTCATCCATTCCGTCCAACTCATCTGCCATTGTGTCCGACCCGCTCATCCGAGAACTCTTTGGCGGGGACCACGGGGCTGAAGTTGAATCCAATACTGCTACCGTAGTACCACCAGTCGACCCCATGGGCGCACCCCAGGTTTCTTTATCTGCTATATTTACCCAGCTGGAAAACATTGGGGCCGACTCAACCGAGGCTCAGCCTGAGCATGCTGACCCTCCCCCCACTGGCCAGACCGATCAGCAGGAGCGGCCAGATTTGAATATGGCCAACTCAAAGCAGCAATAGACGCCGTCGTCTCCTCCCGAGCATTCCAACCGCTCAGTTGCTAGTGGGCAACCCCTCCAAGAAAGGCGGTCGGACCAGGGTGCTTCGGGCACAGCTAACTTAGAAGCATGGGGTACAGCTCAGCTATACCTATTCATTCAGAGGGCGGCCCAGCAAGCCAAAAGGCTTCACTCGGAGCTGCAGCAGTGGTACGAAGAGCAGAAACAACAGATCATGGCGCTTACTAAATAGAGCGACCAGCTTATCACGGCGCAGGAACGCCTACAAGATCAGATAGCCAACGTAACTCAGGTATTTTCAGGCCTATGGCCTTCGGTAAAGGCTCATTATACCCCGTTGCCTGCTGATGTCACGAAGCAGAATGTCATTTCCCAAGCTTTCTACATCTAGACTACACTCACTGGTATCCACCGGGAAAATGCGGAGCTCCACGCAGCACTAGCTGCACGCCCAGCGCTGCCCGACCCAACGGCTACCTATTCAGCCCAGGTTGCCGCAAAGCAGGTCCAGGCAACCCAAATGCAGGAAACACTCACCTCTAAGGCGCGCGAGGTGCATGACCTCCTGAAGGTTCTTTAGGAATGCTCACTGGCCTTGACTGTCAAAGCCCAACCAATCTTCGCACAGTTACAGCAGGTTTCCCTGGAAATTCAAGAGGTCATGGACCCCGCCAAGTTGGACCAATTATACGCCCAGGCAGATGAGCTCAAAGTACAGATCCAGAAAACGGAAACCAATTCTGCATAGGCCAAACGGATCATTCGTGAGCTCCACCCGCCCCTCCAAAACAGCACCAGGATGATGCAATAGCTAGCCGCCGAGGCCGAAACCCAAATTAGCATGATTTTCGAGGCTGTCCCAGCACCCCTAGAAGAGGTCACTGTCACCAAGATCTCTGAAGACACCGATTCACTCTTGCAAGGGTGGTAGCAAGATGTATCAGCCTTCACTAAGCTTTGAGCTATAGCGTTCCGCAGAGTCCCAGAGTTGGGGCCCTTGTTTGAACAATCGGTAGAAGGCACACAGTGAGAACAGGAACAAGCTGTTGGTGCACAACGGGAAAAGGTAAAAAAATTAAGGCACACAGGCCGAACAGGGCACGGGATCAAGCGGGGTGATGGAGATAGAGACTGTCATTTATGATTGACTCGAGGACGATTCAAGAAACTAGGGTCGGGGCCTATTGGGGCCGGGGGCCTATTGGGGCCCTTGTTTTTTATTTAGAATATTTTGAATTTTGAATAAAGGATTGCCTTTTTGGGTTGCGGCAAGATGACACATGGCAATTGCGACCAAGTCGCACCTATAGCAAGCCGCGGAGCTATCGAGGTGGCGCAGAAGCAAGAGATAGCTGGAGACAGCAGATGCATGAGGATAGACGGCAGAAGAAAGAAAGTGGAACACACAGATAACAGGAGAGAAGATGGAAGTAGCCGAAGAAGAACAAAAAGAGGAACTAACAGTTGCGGAAGCGGGTGGATAAATAGCAGTCACCCGGCCGAAAGAAAGGAGGCTACAGGAGATGGAACGCAGAGCGACCGAAGGAGATCGGCCAGGATATCTCTGTAGTTCCTAGGGTTCTCTCATTTACCTTTCTGTTATGTAAGGCATCTGTATCAGACTGTAAGCTCTCCTTGCGGAAGCTATGTAACGATGGTTGTGGATGAAGATATCAATACAATTGCAGGTTACTGTCCTATTGTGTAATTCTTGTGCATGCATGATGGTTGCGATGGTTTAAAATTTTATTTTCTTAATACCTGTTTATGCTCTGAATGTTCTTGCGGATATATCTATGTTTATGCAATCTGTTTAATGGTAATCATGAGTTGCGGATTCGTTCCTTGCTATCGATCTGTTCCCATCCTGCATGTGGTTGCGGCATGCCTCGAGTGAGACTCTCTGCTCTCTGGAGTAGGGTGATAATGCCGGCGTGGTTCTAGACTACAGTGGATTCCTTTGTTGGCCACAACTCCTGAACCTGGGTCTTGCCTGCAAGACCTGATTCCTCGCCAACACTTTTTCTTCCTGCTCTTTAGCAAGCGAATCAGCAAGAGCCGATTTTTTCCTTTCCACTTGGACCAATTCATCTATTTGCACATGCTCCCCACTAGGTATGTTTAGTTTCCACTTCAACTTTGAGTTCTCTAATTCTAGGACGGTGATACGATTTTGCTGAACTACATCCCTGTCAGCTCCCTTGTCCCTTATTTCTTTCTTAAGGGTTTCTAACTTGTTATTGTTTTCCCTGGCACTAGCTTTCTCCCTCTTTTGGTTCTCTAATACTGAGCTATGCTTCTGCTCAAGTTTCCTCAAAGCAAGTGTGAGTTTCACCACCTCATCCCGTAACATATCTCCTACACATTTGTGTAAGCCAAGCTTGTCCAACAGGGGAATATTTTTTAAGTTTAGGGCGATCTCTAAAGCTCCGTAGTGATCTCCCTTAGCTAAGGTTTGTAGCACTGCTTGTTGAATAGATAAGATGAGCTGCTCCTTGTCCATTTCCAGCACAGAGGTGAGACAGGTATGATATTTGTCTATAAACCTAGCCATTTCAGCCCTTAGTTTTTCTCGTACAGTCCTGTTTCTAGTGTGTATTTCTTCCCTTACTTCTGTTATGTCCAATGTAATTTCTTGTGAAATCCAAGAGGGGCTCGACGAGGAGGCATCATAGAAAGAAATCATAAAACATGCCTTGTTTCTATCAGGGGCCCCGAATTGGGGAACATCCTCCCATATATCTTTCGGCCCTTTAGTCCTTTATTTTTTGTGAGGGTGTGCTCCCTCATTAATGTTCATACCTTCAGGACTTCCTGAGACCTCTAAGGCATCTGCTGCTTCTTTTTCTCTGTTTCGATGGATGCATTGTTGCCCTTCCCTTCTGCGGCTAAAGACTCGGCCTCCATATGTGCATCCAAAGGCCAAGTATCAAGGTTAGCTCTCCATTCAATGCAGGGCCTAGTCTCATGTACATAAGAAGTTGAATTTATTTTCCTCTTTCTATTGGAAGGGACTCCTTTCAGGTCATAGGGCCATACTTTTCCCTATAGAAGGTCCATCCCTTGCAGCAATTTTTCCATAGTGGTGAGGGCATGCCTCGAATTTATGGTGAAGGGACCAACTGAAGTTGGGAGTTTGATAATAGATCCTTTCTTCTCAAGCACAAAGTGGATCTAGTCGGCCTTCAATGTTTTTCGAATGAATTCGATGGAAAATATTCACATAGCTGGAAACATCGGTAAGTAGTAGGGAGCTACTTCCGCCCCATAGACCCTGATTTCAGTGTAATCATCATACAGGTACCAGTCCCATGTGCTATCTTCCTCTTCAAACTACAGCCAATCCTTCTTCTCAGTAAATATTCTAGGTGGAGGGATGTCATGTATAATGGCATAGGCTATGGACATAAAATCATTAAGAAACTTTGTATACCCCTTGCCCCCTGGCTGTTGGCGAACTGAAACGTTCCACTCAAAGATGGTTCTTGGCTGGGAATTTTTCCTCAAAAGTTTCTCTAGGCCTAGACTCTCAAACTTATCAGTATGCTCGAATAAGAACAGGTAAAACACTAAGGAACAAAACCTGAAATACCCAATAGAGGGGAACTCTTGAAAATGGGTTTGAATGGTCGAAGCTAGGAAAACTGGAATATTTAAAAGCGTACCCTTTTGCATCATGAGCCATAGAAGATATATACCCTTTTTTGACACCTGCTTGACCTCTTGAAGCCCTAGAAACCCTGAAATAAGAGTAAGGACTAGCTGCACATTATCTCAGAAAGTGGACAAGGGAACAATGTCCGAAGGTGGGAGAGCTTTTACGCGGGAATCCGAGAGGAGCATTAGGGGAATTTTGAGGTCTAAAATGGACCTCCTAAGAAAAATGTAAAATCAAAATTCACTTTATGAGAACCAATCACATTTTAGGGGATGAAATCATCCATAATGGTTGAGGTGGCATTTCTTGAGTTAAAGGTACTTACTTGTCACATTCTCAATGGTGGATAAAAACTCATGGTTAACCATGGTAGTGCTCTAAGTAATTTAAGTTCAAAGTAAAGTACTCATAATAAATTTCATTTCACACTTTTTGAATAAAAATATATTATTGACATTTCATATTTTTTGAAAGAAACAATGCATATCCCTATACATTTATTATATTATATTATTTTTATATAATATATTAATTACATGCTATTATACAATTTAAATAATATAAATTTTAATTAATAGCATATAACATAATTAAGTATTTATAAATTTATATTTATATTTTATTTTAAATTATTTAAGTATATAGGACAAATGCATTAGTTGTTCAATGATAATGATTTTTTCTTGAAAAACTCATTCTTATTTATAGTCACATCAATACAATTTTTTTATTAATTATATTTTGGTACAACTTTTAATTGAATTTAACTATGGTTACATGGATTGTGGTGCAAAAAGTGAATTGAAAATTCATAAATATTATTTTATTGGTTTAAATATTATTTTATTATTTCCTTAGGAGGTTCGTTTTAGACCTCAAAATTCCCCTAATGACTGAGGAAGTAGCTCTGTTGTTCCCAGGGTAACTTTGATAATTGACAGGAAAGGGAGACTTCAGAGAACTCAACATAGTTTTGACTAGGACGGAAATGGAGAGCTCTCTTTATGAGCTCGGGAAATATGTGAAATATCTTGTTGCCCTGAGACGACAAGAACAAGTATTTGTGCTCATCATAAGCTTCCCCAAGACAAATAATGAATTCAGGAACTAGGTATATGGTCAGGGCGACTTGGTAATACAATCCCGACTCAACGAATTTGAACCTGTCTTGACCTTTTAAATGACATTCGAACAACTCAGGTCTGATGCTAGCTACACTGAAAGGGTAGAATGGGTCATGAATTCACGCATGGGTGTCGATGAGGGGTTCGGGTCCAGGAACATCCCTGTACTCGCGGGCTTGTGGGGTTTTAGGCTCCGAATTCTTGGTTTTCATCTTCCCCATGACCATTTGAAAACCGAAACAGAAGGAAAATGGTGAGCCAGAGAAATGACTAAATACCCTAGAACAGTGAGGAAGCCCGAGGGAAAGTGACGTGGGGTTTAAAACGACCTTGCACTGGAGTTTTAACCTTCTCTACATGACAATTCCATAAAAACCTAGTATTTTACACGGTATGGGAGTAAAACAAGATTATAATAGGCCAAGTTTTGCGGAATAAGAGGCGGTGGTAATAATTGTAGGGTTGGCCTCATAAGGACGCTGACAATGAGACATGTGGCAACAGATTATTGGTTGACAACAGCCGGGTAGGTGAAAGCCACGTGCCAAATTAAGGTGTGTACCAGTCTTCGTACCTCCCTCCCTAGAATTACCTTACCTTTACTTACTGATGCCAGCTGTCCTGCTTGATGGGCCCTCTTAGAACTCCAGTGGGGTTCATAAGGGCACTATGTGCCATCCTAACACCCAACGAAAAGCTTGTAATTGGTCTACCATCATGTGACGTCACCTTCTCCGAGGGCTTGTACTTATATCCTGCCGCTCTCCTTTTGACCTGATGGAAAGCTCCTACACCCATGCCTTTTATGTTATAGGATTATGGCACAAAGTCTCGAACGTTGTCCTTCATTGAATTTCGATTCATAAAAGAACCTATCCATTGCACTTGTCTTTTAGACACTTTCTTTTCAAGCCCTACTCGATATATAAAGTTTTCCACCTTTATGTATTTTTCTGTTTCTTGTGTTTTAAACACTCCTCTTTCTTGATAAATGGAGCGACTAAACAACAAGTCCTATAGACAACAGAAAATTCAAACATGAAGGTGTCTAGGTCCTCAGAGTTAAGTCCATGAAAGTGTGGAAGAGCTGAGGGGCTAAAGTTTTTCATCTTGGTTTCCCTATCTCCCTGTTGATATTCAACAAGAAGATCCTAGTGAAAATTAAGCACCTACACTAAGATGGAGCAGGTGGATGTCTATTTATAGATGCATGACAAAATTATTTTTATAGATGCATGTCTATTTATAGATGTATGTGCAAGTTTGATTTATATATTGCATGTCTAGTTATAGATGCATGTCGACTATTATTATCCCTTAATATTAGTTGGAAAATCAGTTAGATAAAGGAATTTTGAGTTAAGAGGTTGGTTGGTGGGACATGCAAGTGGACTTAATTGTAACAAAGTTGGAAGTGAAGTTATGCAAGTTGTAAAGTATTTTAACTCAGTTAAGTGAGTTAAACTCAGTTGTGCTAGTTGTAACTGAAGATACAATAGTGAGAGATCAAGTGAATTAATTATTTATTAATTCACAATCAGTGGTCTCACATGAAACTGAATATTTACTATTATTAACTGCATGCATGTCAGATCCAGTGGAGACCCAGTTGAGTTTTAGGTGAAAGGGAAGTAAACTATCACATGTGACATATCAGGTTGCACACATGAAACCACACACACATTGGATGTGCCCATGAGGATTGCGCAGCCAAGGAAATCAGGTGTTAGTATGAATATTTATTCGAAGTGTACGAAAAAATACCACTTTAGCCACACATAAATTATAGCCCTAACATCAGAAGTGACTGTTAATATCTTCCTATCTGCAATTAGATGATCAAGACAAATGCTGCAAAAATCTAGATCTATGCATTAGAAGACATTAAATAGTAGAAAAATGAGATTTACTCCATAGATCCAATAGACAAGACAAGAACATATCCAATGAATATTTTTATTAATGGGACCTGGGAGGAAAACACAAGAGGGTGTTCCCTGTTCTCCTCAATGGGATGAGTTCTTGTGAGTCCTCAACACTTCAGATTTAGAACTTCTCTCTCTTGATGGTGTAGAAAACCCAGACAAAAATGGCAAAGTATGGCTATGATTAAGGATCAATAGCCAGACTAGGTTTTTAGATCCAGAGTGATCTTTTAGGCAACAAAAGTGACAAATGAATGGGAAAACCCTTCTATTTATAACAAAATATTGAGTTAGTCTAGAGATTGGTGCATAATTAAAATATTATTAACCAATTCTAGATCCAAATTTTATGGAATATTTTATTATATTTGTTGGAGAGAAAAGGAATTTGACTTGAGTCAAATCCCCCTATTTTTAAATAATAAATAAATAAATGATTTATTTATCATTTTAAGGATGTGATTAAGTACTAATAAATAAATAAATGATTTATTTATCATTTTAAGGATATGGTTGAGTAATAATCAAATAAAAAATGATTTATTTAATTATTTAAGGGTGAATTAGTCATATTTAACAACGAATATTATTTAAATAAGATTTAAACAATTGTTCTTTAGAAAATAATAAGATAAATAATGACTTGTCTAATTAATTTCTTTGTTTTGGGTTAAATATAACCAGAAATATTAATTAAAATACTGTTTAACTAATTATTTCTTGAGGAAAATCAAACAAATATATATTTATTTAATATTTCCTTGTGGGGTTTCCTATTTAGACCATAAACAACTTAATAAAGGTGATTTACTAAGTTATTTTCATAGTGAAATCAATTTTACTTGGAGTAAAATTGGTCTTACATGATGTACTTGGGTCCATATAATGATAATAGGTTAGATGACCAAAAAAATGGTGTAACAGATTGCCTCCCAGGCATGCAAGCGTTAGGAGCTAATTGTATGACTGAAGTACATTGTAAGAACTCAATCACTAGACATCGAAGGGGAAGTCAAAGAGAGAGAAGTATAAGGTAAACCAAAGTGTTGAAAGAACTAGACCTTGAGGAGGTGACTTACAGGTGCAACAAGTCTTGTTGAGTGAGTACCTGCTATAGGCAGTGGGGGAGGCATACCTATGCCCACCGAGGCAATAGTACAAACAATAAGGCACCCGAAAAACCATAGAATGCAATAATAAAGCATATGATGGCATAAACATGAGCCAGATAAATAACATGATAATGAATCCCATATACAGATTGTGCCTGGGATAATAGCTAGGACTTGTACAACAATAACTAAGTACATGAGATACAAATGCAACCTAGATGCCCTTGAAAATAGGAAAGGGCTTTGAATATCTAACTGATACATGCAAAAAAAATGGTGTTGCAGGCGGCTAAGGCCGACATCATCAAATGTATGGATTTGCATAGAAGGATATGATGAAGAGGTCATCCAAGTGTGTGGGGGGCTACCTGTAGGGCCACCCCCTCATGAGGGCTAGGGCATCTCACACACACTTAGGAATCATCGATGTCAGTTGTTGCATCACGGAACCATCGAGTATACGGATCTCGATCATGCTGAAAGGAGTTGGAGCTGAGAAACAATCAAGTCAAAGGGCCATAAAGAGTCCCTTTGCTTGATCCAAGGCACCGACCTAGAGTGGAAGCTCGAACCAAGCTACACTGCCCTCTAGACCTGTCTTCTAAAATAAATGAGTTGATGTCGACAGAAGGAGGTCTGCAATAGGTGAGGCAATAGAGGATCCTCAACTAAGGCGCGAGAGAAAATAGTAGAGTAACTGACAGACTGACACCAATGATGATGATGAAATGGAGGGGAAATAGTAGCGAATGGACGACTTCCCTTGTTAGAGCATAAAGGGCATGGATGACCTGGAAGAAACTAACACAACACCATGAGCGATAGGGGACGGCTGGACTAAAGGCCATAATGTGCGACACGAGAGAGGGACCAAGAAATGAATGATGGGGGACTGCGGCGAGATGTAAAAGGGACTCGAGATAGACTCCATGAAAGCAATGATGAATCAACTCAGATGCTCTAAACAAGGGTGACTCGATGGTGCTACCACATATAAACAGGGGCCGATGGGGAACATAAAAATGAGTACCAGATGGTGACTCATGACGAAAGTCGACACAAGCATGGACAAGTATGGAGGCAACATGGTGCCCCCGGTATAAGTGTTGCAAGTGAAGAAATTCAATTTTTGTGGAAGAGTGAAGTGGTGCTTCTTGGGAAAATGTGTCTCGATGAAGTATCAAATCACTAAAAATAACACATACCCATTTGAGGGCTCAGTGAGAGCTTTCCAACAGTGTGGATGGTTTGGTAAACGGAGCTACGGTTGGATCGCGACGAGCGAAAGAAGAAACAGGGGTTTATCTTTTAAAAAGGCATTTTCCCTCCAAATTCATTCATTTTCATGTGGAGCTATGATGAATGTGGAGAGGAGAGAAGGCCCTAAATCTTGCGGCGATCGTAGCGGACAAATCGACCGTTGGAATCAGGAGCTGCCAGTTGCAGGTAAGGGGCCTAACCCTACTCTTTCTTTTCAGTGGATTAAAATTTCAGATTAGGTCCCTAATGCTCAGTAAAAGCCCTCTACTCCTCCTCATGGTCGGGTCACACTTTTTGGGGAAAAAACTGCGACCTGGGTAGTAGGTTTTGGCCAGATAAGTGCGACCTGTCCCAGGTTAGGGCCTCAAAAGTGCGACTTATCTGGGAGGGGTGTTTCGGTGTTTTTTTTTGGCTGAGCACTAGGGTTTTTTTGCTAAGAAATAGTTTCCTATCTGTATACTGATTGATATGATGGTTTTGTGCAGGTATGGTAGAATTACGGATCAACTGGAGAGAGAGAGACCTGTGCACATTGCGTTCGAAGATCCGAGAGGATCAGGGTGTCTATAGTTCTTTGGCCAGGTTTGGGGTTCTGAAGTTTGTGGAGAACCCTTTGATGAGTACTGGGGAGCCCTTATTGGCCCATATTGTTAGCTACTGGGACCCAGACCATGAGGTCTTTATAGTGCAGGGGCACCGGATCGAGTTGACTGTCCAGGATATATATTTCCTAACTTGTCTACCACCATTTGGGATGGTAGGGAATACTAACCAGTATTACCATGTTAGAGGAATATCATAAAGTTTGCAGAGCACCATTTTCATCTAGGTCTCCAAGTCAAGGGGACTCGAATACCCATCGGGGATTTGGAGAGGTTAGAGACCCGTGTTGTGGCTGCAGCGGTGCTGTGGATCCTAGGAAACTAGGCATTCCATCACATTACAAGGGGATAGATGATGTTGGTGGAGATTTTTTTGAGTGGGACCTACTATGGGTGGGTGCATATGATGTTTTCATTGTTGAAACGACAGTTTTTTCTATGTAAGCGGAAAGTGAACCATGACTGTGCGTATGGTACCGTTTTGTGCTCTTTCTTCTTTGAGAATATCTTGACACTTTGACCTCGCATACAACTCCCAAATGGGGTCCTGAGAGAGCCTAGGATGCACCGGTGGGGGTGACTACTGTGCAGAGGAGGAGGTGGAGCAGTTGGGCGAGTGTTTCATCCTAATTTCTTTGTTCATTGGAATCAAATGCCCCTGTATATAGACGACTATCCCTATAGTGGGATGAGTTATTGTGGGGACCCAGATCTGCCACTTCCAACTGGTCGTATATGGGGACCAGATGGTAAGTGCCACATTGTTGATCTTTTACGTGCATGTAAAGTTTTTAGAATATTGTATGTACTGATTCTTTTACTTTTCGTATGCAGATACAGCACCGTAAAACCGGTCGGGTACATGGGGCATCTTGTAGTATCGGGGCCGCAGGATCTAGTGGACCAAGGGCGTAGCAAAATGAAGACACAGCAGCCCTTCTGTAGGACATCCATTATAGATGTGAGAGGCTTCTAACCAGTGTTTTGGAGTGCGGATGGTAAGACTTATATGACCAGTACATAGAGCCATGTATTGGTTTACCCTCAGAATGGCGAGGGGTCATGCAACGCATGGCGATGGCCAGACAGAGTGTTAATGATCTACGAGCTGCGGGGGCAGAGCCATTGGCTCGGGATCCTCCAGATAGTGATTAGTGTGTAGGGGCATGTGGTGCCCCCATTTTTTAGTTTTTGGTAACATGCTATGGGCATGTCATATGTATCAGATTTGATGAACTCTAAAACATTTTATATGACACATACTATGGATATGCATCATTTTGATATTTTTATGTTGTTTTCTTGTGTTAAATGTGTGTGTTAAATTCCAATCTAGAATATGGTTTTCAATGCTATCTACGTAGTTGTTTTGTGCTCTAGGTACATGACTGAAAGTAATGATTTCAAATTCACGCATCAAAAGCTTCACTCGTAAATATCTTCTGAAAAGGATAGGATTATGCACATGATATACACTATTCAATTGCATGACAAGAAGCAGGGAATCTAAACGAACATGAAGGTGGAGGATGCGATGTTAAAGGGCATCAGTTAATAAACCTTGCACAACATCATATTCGGCCTGATTATTGGTAGCAATACCAATGCATACACCATTTGAAAGAACAAGTGCCTGCAAAGGGGTAAAAATGGCCCAACCTACCGAGGCTAAATTCTGGTAGTAGCGACTTGCACCATCAACAAAACCGATATAAGGTGTTGATGGGGGGTCCCTCTGAAAGATGCCACAATACAATAAATGGGAGGGTAAAGAACAATGTTGGCAACCTGAGTGCATAGTAGAAATCAAATGCACTCTGCGGAAGGGAGTGATCTGGGTAGGATGTCTACTTCCCACATGCTACCGATGAGGGGAAATATGGGAGCTATGGGAGACGTAGCTTGATCTCAGGCTGCATAAGTCACCAATGGTATGGATGATGGAATCCTCTTTATGGGTAGGAAAGATGAAGTTAGGGGTGGATGTAGCTTCCATGATGTCGTTGTCACAACATGAGGTGGAAAGACAGGAGGAAGGGAGACCACATGAAGCGGCAGGGCTACCTGACTCATCATCATGAGAAGAAAGACTCACATGCGCATATTCATGGGAGATGACGTAAGAATAAGTAGATAAAGGATATACTGATGTTGAGCCCGGGGTGTTTGCTGAAAGGGGGTCAAGCGAATCAATAGGAGAAGATTCAAAGGGAACTTCTGTCGAGGGTCTCAAGGATGATGAAAGGTAGACGATGGTGGCCGCATGCTCTGTCATGTCGACATCAAGGGGGGAGTGTTAATAGGAGTGGGTAAATCCTCAGTTTGGCCTGCAACATACTGTGCAAGTACAAGAGAAGCGGATTGGTTCTATTTAATTTTGTATTCCCGAACTACCTCTAAAGAGGCACGGTAATGCATCACGTGGGGAAATTGAAGAGAGTAATGGCCATGGAGACCACACAAAGCACAAGGGTGTTTGGTGTGAATAGTCTTGTTGTTCTTGGTAACAGTCAATAACGAAGCAGAGGTTTCGGGGACCATCGATTCAGGGAACGCGACATTAACCATGGGCTTGATGCGGGGAAACTCGGGACAAGTATGGGTGGCATGACCGATGACATCACACAAAGCACAAGGCTTTGGAGGTGGAGGAGGTGTAAGGTCAGTCAGGGCCGCTTTGCCCTTTGAGGCCCTTTTGCGAGCTTTTCCCTTCTTACCTGAAGCGGTAGCAATAGGAGGTGATTCCTGTTGAGGTGGCTGAGGCACTGTGACAATGGGAGAAGTGAGGGGGACCAGTTGAACCAGGGTCAAATCAAGATAAGGTTTGGGTTGACCTGGCGGGGTGGCGGTTGGAGGATCAAGGTACCAAATTGGGAGCCCAATGGTCAAGTTAGGTAGAGAGAGGGTGGCCATGACATGTGCCATATAGATGTCTTTTTGAGGGACTAGGAATGATATCTGACCGGAGGGGTAATGGCTAGGTGGGATGGCTCCTAAATGGTTAAGGCTTGAAGGAACTGACCCAGGAGGATAAAAAGGCTCATGAGTACCAGCTGAAGGGCTAGGAGGAGGAGGTCCAAGAGGCTTCATCGAAGGGCTAGGAGACAGTTGCAGAGGACGAGGGGGTTGCTGACTAGCTGAGGCGAGCCTCTTGAGAGAAGCCCGAGATGATTGCATCATGCAAACATTCGATGAGCTGGAATCAGAGATAGGAGGAGGAAGACCAGGGAAAGTACCAAGCAAGGAGGATTCCTTGTAGATGCCAGGTGAGACAGGGGTCAAGGGGTCGATAGTTTTCTTTTTGGCCATTGAAGAGATAGTGGACTCAGGGGAGGTCTGAGCCTTTGGCTCGTAATATGTCAACTGGTAAATGGTGACTATATTTTCGTTATGGGGGAAGGACATCTTGCGGTGAACCGTGGAAGGGACAACTGACATCGCCTAAGTGTATCTACAACCCAAAATAATGTTGTAATCCAAGGGAGCGTCTATGACTTCTACGTCAACGCAAACCGTCTTGCCCACAAGAGTGATAGGACAATTGCAGAATAAGCCAATGGGCTTGGAGGCAAGGCCATCCCACGCTTGGAGAGTGATCGTGGAAGGGGCCAACTCAAGAGATCCGAGTTGTTTCCAAAATGAAGCGGACATCACACAGGTGGATGCTCCCTCATCAATATTGCACTGAGAAACGTTGGTGTTCCGGATCTTGACTGGGATTTTGAAAGTGATGGAAGTAGGGAGAGGAGGATGTTCTGAACATTCAACATCAAAGACAATCAATCAATCGTCAGAAGGGTCTACAGTGCCCACGACAGATAGAAGAGCTTTTCGTTGTGAAGGGCATGACTGGATGAGTTTTAGCGTTGAAATGGCAGTAAGGGATTGTGCCAAATCATCGACTATGCTATACGAATGGGCGGATTTGCTAGAAGCAGAATTTCAGCGTAGTGGACCCTTAGGGACCTTGGTATGAACCTCCGCCCTAGGCTGAGGGATCTTAAAGGGGCCATTAGGTGTTGAAAGAGGCTCTATAGAGACCAAAGGAAGTGGCTCAGGGACAGACGCAGTGGGAGGCTTGCTGTACTGACGGGACCGAGTCTGAAGATTGATGTCTACGGTTGAAGGTTGATCAGATTTCATCATGAGAATCTAGTCATCAGGGGTACCAGACGGCAAAGGTTGGGTAACAGTGTGGTATACAAGAGGTTGGGCAAAGAAAGGAGGCATGTTGTACCCTGAATACGTGCTACCAAGAGGGGAAGATGTGTATGGGGTGTTGGCCTTCTCCTGAGGAAAATCAGAGCCCATGGGAGGTTGAGAAATGATGTCACTCACATGGCACCAAATAAAAAGAGACTGACAAGGGCAGGGAGGTGCAGAATCAAGTGATTACAATGTCAAAACAAGGGCAAAGGGATGCAAGATCAAATTATTTCAAATTTTTAGAGTCTTTACTTGGTGGTGTTAACCAAGCCCTTTTTCACTTAGGGTGTGTGTGTAAAAAGTGTGTAAATTTTAATTTTTAAACCCAGACATTTGTAGAGAAAAAGAAAAAGTGTTGTTGTATAGCTGTAAATAACCCTGAAAATGACAGTATATAGGCCTACAAAACATAAAATAAACAGCGAATAATGCAATAATCTATACCCAAGAAGGTGGGCCTCTCAACAACTAGTCAATAGGTGAGTAAAAAACTAATCTTGACACACTAAAATAGGCTAATAGATCTTGGGTCAAGAGGGACAGAGATCTAAAAGACAAAATCTGTTGGAAAGTGGTGCAGAAAACAACAAATCAGAGGAAAATTGTTGTATAAAGAGGTGGTGAAAGGCTATCTCCAGGAGGGAAGTGGAGTGCCCCCTAATGGAAAACCCAAACAAAGCTAAATTGGAATATTTGGATGGATAACAAGCCGATCTGAACTGGATCTAATGATGAGGTATCAAATCTGAAAAAAAGGGCTGAAGACTCTGAAATTTTAGATAACCTGCAACAGCAAACACTCTTCCACAAAAAGTGGAGGGTATTGAAGCCCTAGGGGGATAGGTTCCCACTTATTTGAGTGAAACAGAACAATTACAGGTCCAAAATGGATGGAGACAGAGGTCAGACAACCCTGAACAGAGGCTCAGCAAAACCTAGAAAACTTTTAGAAAAATCCCTACAGAAAGTCTAGCTCGCAGTTTTTGGCCTGTTTTCAGCAAAGGTAGCACTTTTTGGGCAGTAAAGTGCACCCTAGAGGTCCAGGTTGTAGGTTTTGAGCAAAAAAGTGCAACCTACACTTCTGGCACTCTCGGCGGCAGGTTTTAGAAAAATTTGTCGTCTCACTTGTGGCTGATTTCGTTCACTTGCACAATGGGTCTGAAAACACACGGAAGTTATAATTTTTATCATTTTAGGGTTTTATGGGTTAAAAAAAACATCAAGAATGAGAAAAACATGGGGCTGAAGAGAAATCCTAGGGTTTGAAGCCGCTGGATATTCAAGGATCAGAAAAATGACAGTGGTCGTAATGGTAAACCCGTGTGGAGTCACCAATTGTTAGTATGAATCTTTATTCGAAGTGTACAAAAAAAACCACTTTAGCCACACATAACTTATAAACCTAACAGCAGAAGTGACTGCTAATATCTTCAGATCTGTAATTAGATGATCAAGACAAATGCTGCAAAAATCTAGATCTATGCATTAGAAGACATTAAACAGTAGAAAAATGAGATTTACTCCATAGATCCAATAGACAAGACAATAATATATCCAATGAATATTTTTATTAATGGCACCTGGGAGGAAAACATAAGAGGGTGTTCCCTATTCTCCTCAATGGGATGGGTTCTTGTGAGTCCTTAGCACTTCAGATTTAGAACTTCTCTCTTTTGATGGTGTAGAAAACCCAGACAAAAATGGAAAGGTATGGCTATGATATGGATGAATAGCCAGACCAAGTGTTGAGATCTAGAGTGATATTTTAGGCAACAAAATGTGACAAATGAATGGGAAAACCCTTCTATTTATAACAAAATATTGAGTTAGTCTAGAGATTGATGCATAATTAAAATATTATTAACCAAATCTAGATCCAACTTTTATGGAATATTTTATTATATTTGTTGGAGGGAAAAGGAATTTGACTTGAGTCAAATCCCCTTATTTGTAAATAAAAATAAATAAATGATTTATTTATCATTTTAAGGATGTGATTAAGTAATAATAAATAAATAAATGATTTATTTATCATTTTAAGGATATGGTTGAGTAATAATCAAATAAATAATGATTTATTTAATTATTTAAGGGTGATTTAGTCATATTTAACAACGAATATTATTTAAATAAGATTTAAACAAATATTCTTTAGAAAATAATAAGATAAATAATGACTTATCTAATTGATTTCATTGTTTTGGGTTAAATATAACCAAAAATATTAATTAAACTATTGTTTAACTAATTATTTCTTGAGGAAAATCAAACAAATATATATTTATTTAATATTTCCTTATGGGGTTTCCTGTTTATACCATAAACAACTTAATAAAGGTGATTTCCTAAGTTATTTTCATAGTGAAAGAAATTTTACTTGGAGTAAAATTGGTCTTACATGATGTACTTGGGTCCATCTAATGATAATAGGTTAGATGACCAAAAAAATGGTGTAACAACAGGATTGCATTCATTCAGGGATCATTATTAGTTGGGATTGTGCAATGGAGGTAGGTTGTCTGGAGACAGTAAATTGGCTAAGTAACTTGCCAATTTTTGTATGACAGTGGGAGATAGTTAGCTCATGTACTGAGAGCTCTTGGATTGGAGATTTTATGTAATTGTTTCATGATCCATGATATAATACATAATGAAATATATCGGGGTTTTTAGCTATAACCTTTCCCTGCATAAATTATATGTATTATGTGTGATTGATCTTTCTTCATGATATTGCTACTGGCGATTGTGTTTTAAATTTCCACAAATATTATTAGAAGAGATTCTGGATTTAATAGTAGCATATTGTTAGATCAAGAGAATCCAGGAAATACATGCATTTTGTATTAAATTTCTACATGGTATCATAGCACAAGAGATTTCAGTAGTGAAGCAAGAGCTGAGTTTGTTGGTGGAAATAATTTGAATTTGTAGAAATAATTGCTTGGTGCTACAGTTGATTCAAGATCAAAATGGATTTCAATGGCTTGATGTTACATTATGCACTCGAAGGCAGCTCGAACTACATTTCTTGGAAGTACAAGATGGAGGTGATGCTCGAATATAATGGCTTGAAGGAATTCATCGACAATGATTTTCCTAATCCTGCTTCATCAGATGCTGCCAATCTTGATGCATGGAAAAAGAAAGTGGCAAAGGCGAGGAGGATCCTGTTGGAAGGAGTAAAAGACCACATTGTCTCAATCCTCCATGGGAAAGCCACACCATATGCCATGTTGAAGGCTTTTATGGATATTTTCCAAAGCAGCAGTGATCATAGGAAATTGGCGCTCAAAGATGAACTCAGGATGATCAAGATGGAAAAGGGAAAAAACATTCCAAAGTATCTCATGAAGTTTGTCCAATTTCGGGATGAACTAGGGAGTGTGGGAATAATTTTTGCTGATGATTATTTTGTGAGCTTGGCTCTCCGGGACTTCCTGAGAGTTGGCACAGTTATGAAGACTCTGTCAACAGATGGGAAAAATTTCCGGATTGGGAAGGACTATGGTCGGATCTAGTGTAGGAGGAGTTCAGGCGAAACACAAGAGATGGATCTTCATCAAATAATTATGATGAAGAGAATTGTGCTTTGGTTGCCAAGGAAAAGAAGGGGAAGGGGAAAAATTCCATTCTAAATCTATGTCTAAAGAAAAGAAGCTGGATATGTCCAAGGTAAAGTGTTTTCACTGTCATGAACATGGGCATATTGCTACTAAATATTTGAAAAAGAATAAGAACAAGAAGGTTGTTGGAGCTACAAATAGTGAGGCCTTTGCCTCGCAATTTGAGCTTGACTTCTCTTTGATCACATGCATGGTGTCAAGTGAATTGGGATCAGTGTGGTATTTGGATAGTGGCACTTCCTTTCACATGACGGGAGATAAGGAACTTTTCAGTGACTTGGAGGAGAAATATCTCCAGATTCATATAGAGATGGGTGAAAACGGACAATACAGTGCTACCAAAATTGGTACCATTACCTTTCAGAGGGAGTCTGGTAAACCATTTCAATTGAAATATGTTATGCATTTTCCAGGTTTGAAGAAAAATTTGGTCTCAGTCACAATGTTGGAGGACAGAGGATATGACGTTGTTTTTAGTGATGGAAAATATTTCCTGTGATATAAAACAATGGGTCAAGCCAAGAGGAAAGGGATTGAAGTTAAGAATCTCTACAAGCTGGAGGTAGATGGAGCCGCTTCCATAATGGGAAAGGTGGAAAAAGTGGTGAGCCAGGATGAGGGCGACTTATGACACAAGCGATTGGGTCATCTTCATCATGGAGCCTTGAAAGTCATGCAGCAAATATCTACTAGACTTCCAATGGGAACACTTGCTTAGTTATATCAGTGCAAGGGTTGCACCATGGGGAAGTATGTAAATTCCACCTTTCATGAGAAGGAGAACCGTGCTTTTGGGATCCTTGAGAGATTTCACATAGACGTGTGTGGACCATTCTCGATCTCTTCAATAACAAAACATAAGTACTATGTTATTTTTGTTGATGAATTTTCTCGTAAATGTTGGATCTTCTTCATGAAGAAGAAGGATCAAACATTCTCAAATTTTCGTGAGTTTAAGGCATTGGTGGAGAAAGAGTTAGGGAAGCAAGTGAAGGCTCTTAGGAGCGATAATGGTGGAGAATACATCTCTAACTAATTCAAGAACTTTAGCAGCAAAGAAGGAATTCAAAGAGAACTCATAGCGCCTCATAACCCATGGAAAAGAAATAATAGAATGATCGTGGGTGTAGCACAAGCAATGTTGCATGATCAAGGCCTACCAATGCATTTGTGGGCGGAAGCATGCAACGCTACGGTTTATGTGTAAAATCATTGTCCTCGTAGAGTACTTGGCATGAGTACACCTGAAGAAGCATTCACTGGTAAGAAACCGGATGTTTCACACTTTAAGATTTTTGGCTCATATTTTTATGTGCATGTGACCAAGAATGTCAGGAAGAAGCTGGAGCCGACTGCTGAAGTTGGGATTTTTGTGTCAGAAACAACCCATAATTATCATGTGTATTTTCCTAACAGTAAGATGGTTGTTATGCGATGGGATATAAAATTTGATGAGGGGAAATCCATGTGGTTGTCGCTTGAGAGGGAGTTGGAATTTCATGCAGATGAGAAACTATTGGTTCCCAAATACGAGTCTCTATATGTGGATCAGCCACAAGAGGAGTTTCATGGAGTGGAGGAGTCCACTCACGCAGAGCCAACCATCAGAACTGGTATAAGGTGTACCACAGAAGTTGATAGGCTGAGACTTGATGTTATAAGTCAATTTGGGCATCATTCCAAATGACCTGGTTAACTGTACATCATCTCCAGGACCAATAAATAGGTTCTATCATCCCCTATCATTTCAGTTTCTACATACCCTAAGACAAAGAACAAGACAAATAATTCATGACTTTCATCTGCAAAGGTTTCCAAGGTTTGAAGTTTATAATATATCATATGATAACTCACCAACGCTTCCTCTAAAGGGACTAAGTACGTTGCATATGCAGGTAGCCCCATTCAAGGCTACTCTGTAAAGCACTTCCCAACACTCATGGGTGTGTTGGTCACAATGGGAGTGAAATTCTCATTGTTCTGGAATCTCCACTTGGCCAGTGCCTTGTAGAAGGGTTCACATGTGTCAAACTTCGAATCCATATGTCCATTTGACATCTACAAGATTGGGAACATGTCTTTCCTATTATTGGAAAGTCATTGACTGTAAAACTACCTTCAAATCCTCTATAAATTGAGCACAGATCTTAGTGTTTGATAAGGAATAATTTTAGAGAAATGCTGGTGGAATTTCAATTGAGGAGTTTATTTGTGTAACATTCTACTAGAGATATTTGCATTGTGATGAGGTTGGGATGCTGCTGGAGATGGTCACTTCAAATCAATCACTAGGTTGTAACCTCCCCTTCTATCCATTAATAAATATTGTTGCTTACTTTCCCACATATGTATATGTATAAGCTCATGTTTTCCATATTATGAATTCTTATTTGATGTATATGGTTTATGCTTCATTGATTTAGCTAAATAACTTGAATAAACATTTATATTATTGTTATCTCTTGCTTTTTAGTGTTCATTATTGCAGGAAATATTTTGCACAGCCGAATGGAATTTGAAGCTACAGCAAAAGTGACAGAAGGAGATTATGGAAGCGCTTGGACTCCAAGTAAGCTTCTTATTTCATTCTGTGTTTGTTCATAGTTAGGAAAAGTAGTCACAAAGTCTTTAATCTGTTGTTCTAGATAAGCACCTATCTAGGGAAGAATGATTTATCCATAATTCATAATTCCGCATAACAAATTGGCGAATCCTCTGGGGATTTTACCCTTCATCCTAGGTTTATTACCTCTAATTTTCTCTGTTTATTCACCTAGTAGTTTTACTCAGAAATATTAGGCTTTTTGAAATCCAAATTTGCATTAGAAGTGTGTTAAACAACTATGTTTTTCATTGTACACTGCATCGAACGCATTGTTGGATAGGACACAGTGCGTTGCATAGCACTATCTCCCTTTCAGGCTTGCGTTGCGAAGCATTGTCTCTCTTTAGAGACTGTGTATCCTCCTGAAACCATCCAAATTCCATTGTGTTTGTCATTTCAATTTGTTTCAGTTTGTTCTCTGCTGTGTTTTGAAAATCCTGAAGCCTCATATTGACCACTGAACTTATCTATCACTTCCTCCTTTGAAAGAAAAATTTGTTCAATGTTTGTTTAAAGAATTTTTCTTTATCATTGACGAATTAATTTCAAAGTATTTTCATTGTCGCATTAGATCCATTTTCTTTTGAAAAGGAAATTGTTGTAATTTCTTCATTCCCTGATAGGAGAAATTATTGTTTAATTCCTCTTTTTTCCTTCAAAAGAGAAATTTTTGTTCTATTTCTCATTTCTCAAAAGTAAAATGAATTTTTTTTTGTTGATTTAGTGCACTTAGTTTATTTTATGCATTCATAACATTAAAGGAATTGAAAAGAAAAACATGCATTTGCATGTAGTGGATTATGTGATTTGCAAAAGGAATAATTAGGAAATCTACATTTAGTTTGTGCTCTTTGAATTTTTTTCTCTCAAATTGATTGCTCTTTCCTTCTAGTAGCTAGGATTTTCATTGAAAAAACTAAAAGTGAAAGATTGCTTATCATTCTTAGTTTCCAATACATCATTGTGGTGAACCTTTGAAAGGAAAATTGATAAACAAGATTAACTTAAAATTTATCTCAATTTACCTAACAAAGAATTTGAAACATAATGATAACATTTAGAATGTATAGGCTAGAGACGTGTTCCGGCATCATAAAACATTGTAATGTTCCAAAATTTTAGCCTCAAAGCTAAATGGAACATTAGAGTTGGCAGCAGCTCTATTCGGTGAATAAATGGGTAGAAAATCCCATAAGTCTCCTAAGGAGGATAAAAACACTCCAAGTGTGAAAGGATACACTCTTTCTATCTTAATAAAACATGTCCATGTGTGAACAGGGATAAAATCAAGCTTCTTTGACTAAGTCAACAGCACAATTTTAGAGGAGGAGGAATCCAAGGAGGAATAACGTAGTTTTGGAGGGAGATGTATCTTTGTATATATGACCTAATAGAGTGGGGCCAAGAGCAAGAAAACTCATGTTTTATATAAGGAAGAGGACGGAATCATTATTCATCATGTCTTAGATTATTATTCTTGTCTACCAAGACTTGTTGCTACTTTGCTACTTAGCAGAGTTGTAGTGTTGTTTAGCACTAGGTGTTCTCGAGCGGGAATCCCACCTCTTTCCTTTGAGGAGCCTCATTGGGAGAGTTTGAATTCATCATTCCACATTAGGTTTTTAGGCCAAGCTTCAACCATCTTCATCAGCGCAGTTTTTTCCAGAGATTGTGCAGTGTTGCTGGGTGCAGCAGTGGAAGGGATTGGAATCTCGATTCTTGAGCTAGTTTCTCAATGGAGGAAGGTTTCCTTCACTTGAGTGACCTGTTTGGAGAGCTCCAAAGCTGATTTCAGATCTTTGGTATCATACCACACATTTCCCATACATTCCCAGTGTTGTTCCAGCTAGGGAATGCGTTATTTTGGAGGCAGTGTTCAGTGCATGGTTTGGTGGCTCCGTTGCAGTGTTTCCTTGTGATTGAGAGGCTCATCCTTTCATGGGAGGAAGCCCTTGAGGGATCTACATAAGATCAGACATATTTCTAGCCTTATACACTCATGTGCTTCAGTATTGTAGTGGTGATTCAATAAATTATGGAATATTACATTTTGTATGCAGAGTGTTTGACAAGAAACCCTTGTCGGTTCCTTTTGTATTTTGTATAAGGAGACTAGATCTGTGTTCTTCAGAATTTTTAATCAATATATGAGTAGATCCAAATGTTTCCTTAGTTTTTTAGTGTAAAACATCTCTTATATTGCGCATTCCC
The DNA here is from genome assembly GCA_034641835.2 of Pinus albicaulis. Lineage (NCBI taxonomy): Eukaryota > Viridiplantae > Streptophyta > Pinopsida > Pinales > Pinaceae > Pinus > Pinus albicaulis. The sequence goes on along the minus strand of CM076583.1, from coordinate 497,411,865 downwards.
TTATGCAGCAACTCCGTTATTTTGTAGTCTTGGGGTTTTAGCACTTTTTGGCAATCCTGGGTGTGGGAGATTTGTTTAACCCACCTAGTTTGCTTTGTTTCAGCTCTATTCTTGGATTTAGGTTCTGTATTGATTAATGTATGGGATACAATATTCCATTTCACTTTTTTATTGCATATGTTGTTGGAAATGCGTTTTTAATTCATGATTCATGAGTTGTTCCTAATTTTGAATATTACAGTGGTATCAAAGCATGATCTCTAGATTAGACTATGGGATCCAGCTATCAGAATAAGGAGAGATGGAAAGAATCCAGAAAGCTTTAGTATGTGAAAGGAAAAAGGAGGACAAGCTCACAAAGCTTCTTCCAAAATCTATTGAGAGCTTTCACGGAGAGCTGAAGAAAATGAGATTGGAGATGGCATCTCCAAAGGAGGTTGAGTCTAGAGCTGAATCTAGATTTGCACATGGTGAGTGGGAGAATGCAGATACACACCATGATGCACAGCGCAGTCAGGTGCCCAGATCTATCTTGAGATGGATGGGAGGAGGAAAAATTCCTAAGAGGAGAACTCTTAGTGGTTTGTTGCAGGAGTATGAATCTCAAACTAAGAGGTTTAGAGATCATATTGATTTCCCAGAGTTTTGAAAGATCCAATTGGAGAAGAGAAAGTAGCAAGATGCAGGTAGATTTCTTCTATCTACTTTTGCCGGGTCACCTACATGTTCAGCTAGAGCTTGGGTAAATGAGCTAGATTCCTATTTGTAGCTGCACCATATTTCCAAGGGTGAAGCCATTAGAGCTGCAGTGTTGCATTTCAGAGGTAAGGCTCATGCATGGTGGATTTTTGAATCTTGTTCTTTAAGAAATGCAAACACTTTCTCTTATGCAAGATTCATAGAAAATATGATGGGAAGGTTGGTGAAAAACTTCATAAGGCACATAAGAAAGGAAAACTTGAGAAAAAAAAAACCCTTGCATGTGATGAAGGAAACCCCATTTCAGAAAACCATGGGAGGAGCTGACATCTTGCATTACACATTGCCAGAAGCAAGACCTCTAGTTCATATTCTTGAACAAGAGGGCATGGGGATCTCCTTTTCATAGGAGGATCCAACTATTGAGATGTTGCCCATACACATTGGGGAAGATGAGGACAACACCGTTGTCACATCTAAAGCACATCCAGTGCCTCATGCAGAGGAAGGAGGAGCACATGCTCCAATAGGAGGGATTCTTGTATCCTTACAAGAAGTTCCCCAAGATCTCATACATAGAGGTCCAAGCACAATCAATGAGCAGCATTGCAACTGGAAGCAGGAGGTAGGGGGGAAGAGCAGCATCACTTAATGAGAGGCACACACCCTTCTCTATTTCAGAGAGCCAATGTAAGGAAGAGGCAGACTGATTTGCACTATAAAAGTAGGGGCAATTTTGCCCAACCATCTGTGCAGTCTACTCTTGACATTGATGTCTCACTTCGTGGAGGCATTCCACCCAGGAGGCCACTAGATCTACAGTTGATGAGATATATCTTGTCTTTTGGTTCACCATTCTTGGATTTTGGAGAGGTGAAGAGTTTGGAGGAATAATTTTGCATGGGGGATTTCAAAGTAGCAGGTAGAAGCATGAGGAGAGCTTCACATGCCATATCACCATCGTTGTCTCTTAGGAGGATTGATCCTTATTGGAGATCTCAGCTTTTAGTAGAGTACTCCAAGGATCTTGGTGCATGCATGATCCTTGATGACCCTGATGGAGATGACAGATACATGGGGGATGATGTGGTCATCTATTCCTATGGCAAGATCTTCTTGACTAGATCTTCTAGTCTTAAGGAGAAGCTGCTACATGCAACACATGAGGAATTATCTTCTATGAAATTTGATGCATATTTCCAGTTGATGGAGGAGTTCACATAGGAGGGCATTCAGCATGTCATATTTTATCATATGGAGAGATGCATAGCTCAGATGGTGATAGAGAGGATGTCATAGCAACCTTCCTACTCATTGAGAGTGAGGGAGAATTTCCAGCTGAGATATTTCATCTCAAGACCTCAAGTACATGATGGAGGAGGTATAATTTCACATTTTGTACTGTACTTCTTTTTCTTGTTTTAGTAGCATGATGTAACAAGAAGAATTATCTCTTCTTGCATATTTTATGATGATGTAATTGAAGCTACTTGTAGCATTGATTTTGGCTATCTTTTTTATGGTTTTTGGGGGAAGCCACATGATTCTGGGTGTGCACCATTGACACCATATTGTAACCTCATGTTTTCATTCTATGAGATGAATGTGGCAGCAAACAAGTGGCTGGAAAATCACTTGTTATTTCTTATGTTGATGCAGGCAAAGAATGCACTATGTTGGTTCCATGAGAGGAACTATGATTCACTCTCTGGTTGTCGTTTGGCAACTTGTTCTTATTGTACCTTGCTCCCATATATAGCTGACATGTTTATGATCAGGAGGAGCTTTGTTTGGAGAGTGGGTTTGAGATGGAAGATGCCCATTGGAAGCATGATTCTCCCCACTTTATATGTTGTACATTTCGGGAGGAACCATGGCAAACCATGATTTCCATATCACACTTTTTCTCTTCTTATAGAAGGAACCACTTGGAGAACTTGAGGAGGCACTTCATGGCTGATTTGTTTGTTGGAACATCATACAAGTTGACCATCATGACCTTACTCTATGGCTTGTATGAGGGAGAGAGGAGGCAACAACAAAGGGTTTTGTTGTTGTGGTTGCACTTGGGAGAGTATGGGAAAAAATTTTCCCATACTTTTCAAGCTATTTCCAGAAAGAAGGAAGGCACACTCATGGTGCAAGGAGTCTACCCTTCAGCATTGGGGGATTATGAGAGGCTTCCATATCGGAAGAAGATCTTCTCACATAGCAGCATAATGGTGGATGGCTTTGGCATATGGAATGTTAAAGGGAGGAGTCATGGAGCCTTATTTCTAAGGCTTACAGCGCTGTCACATGGAAGTGTGTTATTATTGATGGAGCGTTCCACGGAGTATATTTATCCCTTCTTCTTGCAGACTTTTATGAGGGGATCCTCATGGGGAAACTTATACATGGACCCCACTTTAAGCTCACATATGATGCATGGTAAGAAATACATGTATGTACTTAGTGATTTCTCTATTGGGTATTTGCATTTTCTCATCATATGTAAACAATGCATTGCTCCGTAAGAGAGCAAGATTATTTATGGGTTTCATGGTCACTTTAGGGCCAAATCTTGTAATGTTGTTAACCCATCTCTACCTGACTTTGGGCAAGTGTTCTATTGCTTTGATTGCACACAGCTGGTATATATTGCAGCTTACTACCTTATAGTAGGTGAGCTAACATGTATGGCTGCAAATTCTTTGAAGAACAACTTGCCACTTAATGCTCTAAATCAGCAGTTGAAAGGATTGTGTTGCATCCACCAGAGAGATCATATGTATCATCCAAACTTGCACATAACCTTCAGCCATTTTATGATTTGGATGACATGTGGTGATGATGTGTCATTCATCTTGTATGGAATGGTTTGGGTTGGCATGACTCATGACTTTGGGGGAAGGGTCTTTGGAGACTCAATATTCTTCTTGTCATTGGAGGGCAATTATGTTGCAGCCTGAGATTGGCATACCCTCTACACTTATCATCATTGGAGGGGAGGACAGCATGGGATAGGCCCTCCTGCCTATCATGTTCATTTATTCAGCCCACCTATATTTCCAGAGCACAAGGTGGAGGAGATTTTTCATGAGTTACCATGTTGGAGGGTGACTCACTTCGTTTGGATGATAGCATGGGTGAGGGAATCACTCATTCACCATGTTGGTCATCACTCCTACTTTGTGGAGGCCATGAGACATCAAGCAAGTTTCCATTCACACTTTCCATCTTTGATTGATGTAGACCATTTGGTTTTGCACACTTGGGAGGAAACATTGGACTACAGTTTATTTGTAGATTCTCTTGATGCAGTGATGGAGGCTATTGATGGGATGCCACATGAGAAGGAGGGGAGAAATTTTTCTCTCCTTGTACATTTTCTTGAGCACAAGCAAATATTTTGGAGAGGAGGACTGTAATGTTCCAAAATTTTAGCCTCAAAGCTAAATGGAACATTAGAGTTGGCAGCAGCTCTAGTCGGTGAATAAATGGGTAGAAAAGCCCATAAGTCTCCTAAGGACGATAAAAACACTCCAAGTGTGAAAGGAGACACTCTTTCTAGCTTAATAAAACACCTCCATTTGTGAACAGGGATAAAATCAAGCTGCTTTGACTAAGTCAACAACGCAGTTTTAGAGGAGGAGGAATCCAAGGAGGAATAACGCAGTTTTGGAGGGAGATGTATCTTTGGATAGATATGACCTAATTGAGTGGGGCCAAGGGAAATAAAACTCATGTTTTATATAAGGAAGATGATGGAAGCATTATTCATCATGTCTTAGATTATTATTCTTGTCTGCCAAGACTTGTTGCTACTTTGCTGCTTAGCAGAGTTGCAGTGTTGTTTAGCACTGGGTGTTCCCGAGCGAGAATCCCAGCTCTTTCCTTTGAGGAGCCTCATTGGGATAGTTTTCATTCATAATTCCACATATTTTTTTTAGAACAATCTTCATCCATCTTCATCAGTGCATTTTTTTCCAGAGATTGTGCAGTGTTGTTGGGTGCAGGAGTGGAAGGGATTGGAATCCCGGTTCCTGAGCTAGTTTCTCACTGGAGGAAGGTTTCCTTCACTTGAGGGACCTGTTTGGAGAGCTCCAGAGCTTATTTCATATATTTGGTATCATACCACACATTTCCCATACATTCCCAACGTTTTTCCAGCTAGGGAATGCATTATTTTGGAGGTAGTGCTCAGTGCATGGTTTGGTGGCTCCGTTGCAGTGTTTCCTTGTGATTGAGAGGTTCATCCTTTCATGGGAGGAATCCCTTGAGGGATATACCTTAGATAATACATATTTCCAGCCTTATATACTCATGTGCTTCATTGTTTCAGTGTTTATTCATTAAATTACTGAATATCACATTTTGTATGCAGAGTGTTTGACAAGAAATCCTTGTCGGTTCCTTTTGTATTTTGTATAAGGAGACTAAATCTTTGTTCTTCAGCATTTTTAATAAATATATGAGTATATATACTTTTTTCCTTAATTTTTTAGTGTAAACCCTCTCTTAGACTGCGCATTCCCTTATGTAGCAACTCTGGTATTTTGCAGTCTTGGGGTTTTAGCACTTTTTGGCAATCCTAGGTGTGGGAGATTTGTTTAACCCACCTAGTTTGCTTTTTTTCAGATATATTCTTGGATTTAGGTTTTATATTGATTAATTTATGGGATCCAAGTGTCCATTTCACTATTTTATTGCATATGTTGTTGGAAATGCATTTTTAATGCATGATTCATGAGTTTTTCCTAATTTGGAATATTACAAACATAGCAACTGTCATTAACTTGTCTGTGATACATTCTGAGTGTGATAATTCACTCCAAGTATGTAAGTATATCTTAGCTCATCCACATACTTTTAGGTCAGTGTTAAAGTATGAAAAGTATAAAGGGGTGCTCTCACTGTACAGTTCCGCGTCAGACAACGCTAATACAGACTTGGGCCTCCACGTACCTTTGGGTATATTTGGGAGGAAAACATTTAGGTTCTATCCATCCATAGTTAACTGAGTCAGTTTCCTTGTACATTGTGATACACTGAACATAGCATTTGGGGAGATTTCCTATCCATACTTCTTGGTTCGCCAGAAGGTATTCTGCAGTTCACAGTTTCTTAGTAAACCCTTTTGCCTAGCATTACCCTTCTATTTTGTTTATTTCTTTTTGGTTAAAATAAATCAGTAATCGTGGAAGAACAAAATAATTTCCCCATTCGTTCCCGTAGGTTAGCATTAAAATCACCTTTACCACCAGAAGTTACTTCTAGTAGGAGAAGGAGATCACGCTCTCTCGAATCAAGAACAATTCGTACCTCTGGTGAAACATCATATTCCCATAAACCAAAGTTAGCTCAATTTGTTTCTACACATCCAGGTTAATATACTATTTTCTAAACGGAGTCTTCACAGCTACCCGTGGTCACGATCCATCTAATCAGTGAGAACATCCTGGACCCGATGTTGTTCAACCAGAAAATGATCTAGATCCTATCTCTTATTTTCCAGAATATTTCAATCCTAAAGTCGTACAATTAGAAGGTGTTCCTACCTTGGTCATCCCACAAATTTTTGTAGCCATTGAGTCTCCCATATCACACAGTCAGCCACCTAAAATATACTTTGGGGCCTGACGGTGAAATACTTCCACCTGGTTTAATTGCGATTAAAGAAATACCACAAGACGAGACACCTTTAACTCCAACCCATTTTGGGGAGGACCTTTACCTATATGAGTATTTTTCTTAATCTTCACCATTTTCTTTTGTTGATCTTGTTCCTATTCAAACTCCCGTCAATTAAAAAGGGTATACATTTGGTCAAGTAACCATGCCTGAACCAACATCTTCGGTTGGGTCATATGTTCCAATTACATCAGCACCTGCCCTCACTACCTTGTCAATGTTCAAAAATTCACCAAAGTCATATTTGCATGGTGGCCCTGTGGTCCCATCAGGTTACAAATCATTATCTGGAATTTTCTCTAGTGCATCTTGAAACCCATGGACTTTACCAATGTCATCATCCATTATTTTAACAGGTAATCCTATAGTGAGTACGGAACGGTTTTATTCTTTATACACATCATCAGGGAAATATCAAGCCAGTCATTCTTGGTCTATTCCTTTAAGTACCATATCAACTGGACTCCCAGCATTTGGAGAGAAATAATTTTTGTCTTATTATCCTCCTCATGCTAGGGGGAAACCTTTGGTCACCCAATGTGATAGTACTTTGTCACTTTTTGGTCAACCTAATGTCGAAATGAATGTTTTTCAATGGCAACCCACTTTGCCTATCTAATCACAAATGGTTGTACACTCGTATCAACCAGTTCAATCTGTTACACCCACATAATTTCCACTTGTTAATACATATTTACCCCTGTTACAGAATCAAAATGTTGTACAACAACCGAATCCAAGTTATCCTAATTTGGGTTTTAAAATTGGTGGACAGACCCCTTGATAGCCTCAGGTGCAAATATCTCAAACTTCATTTCAACAAGTATCATATCCAGGTTTTGGTCAAAAAAATCCTCAAGCATTTGCTTTTAAAAACAACCCCTATCTGGCTTACCAGCAGCAGATTCCTTATGCTGGTTCTCAAATGCCTGTTGCTCAAGAAATTCCATCTTGCCCTGGCTATGCTCAACCTGACCTTAATAGACAGTTTCCCTTTGTTGGAACTTTAAAGTTACCAGATTTAAATTAGCTAACTAATTATCCAATTAAATATGCTCCTTGGTGGCCAGTGATACCTCACAAATTACCCTTGGATATTCCTAAGTTCAATGGAAACCTTGGAGAAGATCCGTCGACTCATGTCATGACTTATCATTTATGGTGTTCATGAAACTATCTGAATGATGATTTTGTTCGACTACGTATTTTCCAGCGTATGCTCATAGGTTTGACTGAAAAATGGTATATTGAGTTACCTAGAGCTTATTTTGATAATTTCACTACCCCAGCCACTGTCTTTTTGACTCATTTCCAGTTACCCATACGATATGAAACTGGAACGGAAATCTTGACCAATTTCAAACAAACTAATGCTACTCACATTTCTAATCATATTCATGAGTGGCATCGTCGTCGTAGGATGGTTAAGACATTTTTTTCCATATCAGCTCCTTGTTGAATGGTTCATTAAGTTTACCATCTATAACTGAGGATGTGGCTAAGGGTGGCATCATCATAGAAGAGAAAGTTATCGCTCCTGCCCAATATTTAGACTTGATTTATACTCAGTCTGGCACGCTCTATGAAAAAATTCCTAACGCATTGAGATCTAATTTTAATGTTCCTCCTCAATTAAAGGACTCTCATGCCGGAGACAACATGATTGGTACTACAAGCACACATCATACTACTGCATCTGATCCTGCACCTTCTTCCAAAATTAATGTCATGTCATTTGACAAGGGAAAAAGTGACAAGCAACCCAAAAGTAAGAAAAAAGGATCTAAAAAAAAGAAAAATTCTAACCCACAAGAAAGATCATCTGATCAATCATCTGGACCTAGAAAACCTTGTTATCCATGCATAATATGTAATGAGGAGCACTTTGTTTAGGATTGTGCTCACTGCGCTGAAGTCTCAAAGATCATTAAGACTTCCAATGCGTCATTTTTGTTGACAGATCCATTTCAAATCCAGACACTAATTTGGTTGCTACAGATCTAGCTTCTAGTTCCCAAGTACTTATGTTATCCGTCACAAAACCTTCAATAGATATTTTGGTGTTAACGCGCAATAAATATTATGGTATTCATGCCACTGATCAACCTACTACCTTGACTACGAATCCGTCTACGAAATCAGTACTACCTATTTCTATTCTTAAATTGATAATCAAGCCACCAAAGGGAGTAATTCATAAATCGACATATAATCCTCAAGCAAGAGTTGCACAAAATTATAATTTAGTTGAAGATTTGGCTCAATCCCCTTCAACTATGTCTACTCTTGAGGTATTACAAAATTGTCCCTCCCAAAAACAGGCTTTATTGTCAGCTATTGGTGGAATTGATCTGACTGATTCTAATCTTGTCGTCTTTAATCATACGGGCTATGTGCCACAATTACCAGCAGAATTGGCATTCTCTATACAAGTAAATGTTCTCAATCACCTTGTTCATCGCACTATTATTGATGAGGGAGCATCTACATGCATTGTGTCTCTAAACTATTGGAAGTCACTTGGCTCGCCGCACTTATCACAATCATCAACGACATTTAAGGATTTTGATGGACGTACATATAAGTCTTGTGGTATTATTAATAACCTGCATGTTGAACTAGGGGGGAAAACAGTGAATGTTTATGTCGAGGTTGTTGATGGACCCCTTGACTATAATGTTCTACTTGGAAGGCCATGGGTATATGCAATGACTGCAATTGTTTCTACATATTTCAGAATGATTCCCTTTCCATATAAAGGTATTATCATAGTCATTAATCATCTATCCTTCTTTGCCTCCACTTTGTAGGTATCTAGAAGTGTTCCATTCATTCACGCACGCTAGCACTTCAGAACATTGGTGTAGGACTCTTAAAGGATTCCACTCTCATGGGAACCTTTGCATTATCGCCGCCTGCGACATTGGCAGAAATTGCAAGTATAGAGACCTGCTACATGATCTCTTCCACTCCATATGGCTTAAGGGAGAGTACGGGTGATTCTGAAATTGTTACGTTGGATAAGTTTCTGCTACCTAGCCCTATTGAACTAGCATAGCAATAAATCTATTTGGCTTGGGTGGAAAATCCAAAATCAGCATCGTTGAGTGTTTGGGTTGATTGTTCCTTAGATTTTGGTACTCCCTCTGATCCTTTTTCCTCAATGTTCTTAACATATGAGAATATTTTGGAAGCCATGATGTCAGAAGGAGAACCATGGGAATATTATCACCATCATTCCCACCTTCCTGATTATGAAGAAAACTATCTTAGTGAACTATATCACCCATCAATCAAAAAAAAAATTTCGAATTCTTTACCTATTAATGCAATCGATTCCGAGCGAAATCTATCAAATATTTAAGAAACTATTTCTATAGATATTTCAACCAAACTTGGCGTTGTAGAAAATATTCATGTTGGTGTATCTTGTTCTCCATTAGAACTCGAAACATATCGCTCTCTATTTCATGAATTCCGTGATGTATTTTCTTGGTCTTACGAGGAAATACTAGGCATAGATACTAGTATTGTCGAACACACTATTAATATGTATCCTGATGTCAAACCAGTGCATCAACGGCTTCATCCTGTTCATCCAAAGAAAGCCATTGCCATCAAAGTAGAATTTGAAAAAAAATTGTGTGTTGCTTTCATATTCCATGTTCCGCTGACTAAGTGGATTTCCAACATCATTCCTGTCATGAAAAAGCAAGGAACTATTAGAGTGTGCATCGATTATCGGGATGTCAATCTTGCTTGTCCAAAAGACAACTATCCTACTCCCTTTATCGACCAGATTATTGAAAATTTTACTGGATGTGAAATCTTTTCGTTTATGGATGGATTTTCCGGCTACAATAAAATCAATATCTGCCCAAAGGATCAACATAAGACAACATTCATTTGTCCCTGGGGCAAATTCACTTATAGGAAACTTTCGTTTGGTTTAAAGAACGTTGGGGAAACTTTTCAGAGAGAAATGTACTATGCTTTCAATGAAATCAAGCACATTTTTCAATCTTATCTAGATGATTTACCAATGCATTCACGAAATCGTATTGATCCCCCGATGCACTTGAGAGCCATATTTTTACGTTTTTGACGCTAAAAAATACACCTCAATCCACATAAATGTGTGCTTTGTGTTGGTTCTGGTCATTTGCTTGGATTCGTAGTCTCAAAAGAAGGAATTCGAATCAACCCATTGAAGTTTCAGGCCATTCTTGATTTGCCTACGCCATCAAATTTACTTCAGATACAGAAACTTCAAGGAAAGGCTAACTTCCTAAGAAGGTTCATTCCAAGCTACACCGAAATGGCTAAAGGATTTACTCGACTATTGAAAAAGGGAGTTCCCTTCCATTGGGACCAATTTGCGCAAGCTACTTTTGATGCTGTCAAGGGTAATCTTGTCTGAGCGTCATTAATGTACCCCCCTAATTATCAAAATGATTATTTCCTATATATCTCCAGAGCTGAAATGACCATTGCTATGGTTTTGGTCCAAGTAGAAGATGGCATTAAAAATCTGATCTATTATTTGAGTCATAATCTCAATGATATGGAAGTTAAGTATTCATACATAGAAAATCTTGCCTTGGAAGTTGTTCAAGCTATCAAAATATTTTTCCATTATATCCTACTTTGAAAGACCAATATCATTTTGGATTGCAACCCCGTGACTTATATCTTATCATGTCAATTTTTGGGGAGAAAATATTCAAAATGGATGATCATTTTTCAAGAATTTGAATTGGAATTCATTAAATCCAAGTTAAAGAAGTCTTTTGTTTTGGCTGAGATTCTCTGTGATGTTCCCTTTGCAACTATAACGGAACCATAAATTCCTAATGAGTCTCTATTTCTGATCGTATCATCTGATCCTTGGTATGGATATTTCATCATTTATCTCCAAACTAAAACTTTTTGACCTAATACCTCTCGCTCTGAACAAGGACGTATTTGATACCAAGCCAAATATTTTCCGATCTTCAGCGATACACTTTATCGTCGTGGTGTCGATACCATTTTAAGGAGGTGCCTCACTCATGAGGAGGCCGAAAAGGTTTTAAATGATTTTCATGCTGGGGCTTGTGGTGGACATTTATCTAGATACGCTACTGCACAAAAGATACTCTGCGTCAGTTACTTTTGGCCTACAATTTTTTGAGACTGCATCCTCGTGGTTAGAAGTTGTCATGCATGCCAGATTTTTTATCGTAAAACTCCCAAACCGCCAGTGCCAATGCATCATGTTGTCTCTGTGGGACCATTTTCGAAATGGGGTATTGAATTCATGACCTGTAACCCTCGTTCGCCCGGGGAGCATGGTTATATTATTGTCGTAGTTAAATACTTTACCAAATGGGCCGAAGCAATGGCTACATTCAACAACACAGGACAAATAGATGCATTGTTTTTCTTTAATCGTGTTATTGCATGGTTTGGAGTCCCACAGGCTATAGTTACATATCGTGGGAAGCATTTTCGCAACCATATAATGACTGAAATGACTACCAAGTTAGGATTGTCACTTGATTTTCTACTCCTTATTATCCACAATCAAATGGACAAGTTGAGGCTATCAACAAGATTCTTAAACATATGCTTCAATGAATGATAGGAGTTCATAAAAGAAATTGGCATTTGATCCTGTACTCTGCCTTATGGGCGTATCGAACCTCAGTGAGAAATGCAACTGGATTTACTCCTTTTCAATTGGTGTATGGTCTAGAAGCTATCTTGCGAATCCAATGTGAAATACCATCGTTAAAACTCGCGATCCACTTGTTACCTGACACCTCAGAAGAAGTGCGTCTCCTTAACCTCATCCATCTTGATGAAACACCCAATTGGCCAACGAAGCACATAAGAGACGTATAAAGGCACAATATGACAAAAATGTCCAACCTCGCATTTTCTCAGAGGGCAACTTGGTCCTTATTTACGATCAAGAAGCTGATTTAATAGGTATAGGAAAATTTGAGCCATTATGGCATGGCCCCTATATTTTCAAAAGATTTCTTGCTAAGGGTGCCTATGAGTTGGTTGATTACGATGGAATTCCATTGGTGCAGCCTAAAAATGGGTTGTATTTGAAATGTTACTATGCTTAATCATGAGCGTAGTAATTTTCTGTATTATATTGTATATATATGTTATTGATTTTCATTCACTATCTTAATTTGATTTTAGAGTTTTCTTGACGTTAGTAATCCGCTTTACATTTCATCGTAGATGTCTGAATCTTCGAAACCATTTGTTAGATATGTTGATGGTGCTAGTCATAGTATGCTGAATCTATCCTCTGCAGCGTGGGCCATTTTCACTCTGAACGACGAGTTAGTGAGTTTTCAAGGGAATTTTTATTGGTAGATCAACAAACAATATCGCTAAGTATAGCGCATTGATCGAACTTCTCTTTGATTCCATTTCATTTGGTATTAACCATATCATCATAAGGTTAGACTCACAACTTGTGGTATTACAACTTACTAGTGTTTATATTGTTATAATTCCAACACTGCATAGATTGTTCCTAAGAGTTCAACTTTTGGAAAGACACTTTGATTTTATTCAATATCAACACATTTCTAGAAATTTGAACACATTGACTGATTATTTAGCTAATCAAGTTTTAGATAGACATTTGCAACATATTTAAATAAGACATTCACATCATTGAATAGGATTGCATAATAAACATAGGAAAACATTGAAATCATATAGATAGATAGTTATAGGTTTTTACAAAATTTGTGCCCAAGACACATTGGTCATCTGACCTCAAAATGTATGCAAAATTTCAAAAGTAAACTAGCGGTGCTTGTGGTAACATGCTATAGATCTAGCTATCCTACGTAGTAACCACATCCAATGGTTAGGAACCCCAATAGTGTGTTGTTGTAGTTGCATGGGTAACTCTTCAATCTGGAAATCCGGAATCTCGAGGGTCAAAACCTCTATGTTTTTCCAAAGCTCAGCCAGAGTCTCAGCCATATCGAGATCCTAAAGGACTTCTCTCCCAATAGATGTCTCTGTTGGCGCATATGCTTCACGCTCTAGTTCCACTACTGGTTGAACATGACCAGCATCTGTATTACATCAAACATTTAGTTTAGTCTTTGGAAAATATCAAAAATACAAAAAAAATGTATAAACCTTAGGAAAATAAAAAACATGGTCAAAACATTCTTAACCATTGCACCCCATTGAGTGCCTTCTGGTAATGCTAAATCTGGATCTCCTCGGAAGTCAACATCTGTGTATGCATACTCATCGATGATGACAATATGTTGTCAGAACCAGGCAATAATTCGATCGAGAGCACAATAGTCGATTGGCCTGCATGCCTACTCATGATTTCTACCCATCTCTACATCTGCAGATCTATAGGATTAGACACATCTAGTATCACATGTTTTGGCTGCATTACTGGAATTCGTTCTAAGGCGAAGGATATGAGGATTGAACAATAACTGAAGTTTTTCTTTCTTCCTCCCTTTGCTTTATTCAGTTGTTCCTTTATCTGAGAAAGAACAACTTCAGACCAGTTGAAGACTGTTGGCTCCATACACTCTAGTGCATACTGCATATATGATCTATTCGCTACATCATGTAGTGTAACGGTGCTAGCAAGTTTTGCGATTGCGAAAAGGATAGTTATTAAAGGCAAATCTCTAACATCCCGGTTGTGTATCTTTCCATATTTGCTTGGCTCTGCCCCTAGATAACAATGTTGCACAACATAATCTCTCATTGTCTCTCCTCCAACAATAGACCCTAAGAGTGAAATAGGCAAGCCTCTCCTCGAAAAACCTATAAGAAAGTATACATCCTCGACTGTTATGGGAACCACTTGGTTCTTAATATGAAATTCCTCGATAGCTTGATCCCATGCTCGAACTAAGAACTCCAAAAGTTCTATTTGTTGCCCCATCCCTGACAACTTGAAGTACTTTAGCAGTCCACAATCTCTTAGGGCTCTTACTGTACCTAGATCATTTAAGGCAATCATATCCTTTTCTTCATGTTCTCTTTCCCGCCATGTAATCGTCATTATAATCCAATGGAAACTTGAAATACAACAATAATAACCATTAGATTCCACTCAATGCAAAAAATTCGGAAAATTTTGGGCATAATGCAAAAAACAAAAATCTAGATTGTACCCAACACAGTCCCTAACAAGAGACAATGCATTGTGTATGCAATCATCCTTCAATTTACTTGCTATGCAATGCAGGTTTCGACATCCAAGAGTGTGTTTCCCTCTTTTTGGGTAGAACTTACCCTAGGGACCCCAAAACCCTAAAAAATTGCAGAAATTGGAAATGAAATGATTACTGAAGGAAAGAGGAGGCTCATATCACTAACTTGGATCAAACAGCAATGAAATCTGTCCACATAAATGATCGCAATCAGCAGTTGAAGTTTGGAGGCAAAATCAGGTTCGGAGCTCCAAAATGCAAATGGTAACTATGGAATGGTAAAAATGAATAATAAAACACTTTTTAATAGTCATTTAATTATTTGCAAATCGAATTTATTGCTATGACTATGGTTTTATTATGTTTTCTATCATGAAACAGGTATTTTTAATCCATTTGATGTTGTTCTGAACAGGTCTTACAACTAATGAACAGATTAGTCGTGCAAATTTATTTCATGAATGATTTGACCACAAAGCATACTTTTTCTCCTTATTTTTCGAGCTTTGTTAAAAACGAAAAAGGATTTGAAGCGCACTTTTATCTCATTTTCAAGCTTCGATAACAACGAAAAAGGAACCCCTGGAGTCTTCTTTCAACTCTTTTTAGACTCCGATAATGTGAAAATATTGTCGAGCACTTGTATTTTCGAGCTCGTAAATGTAAATGAATTGATATCTACTCAGTATAAGTTTAACCCTTTTCCAGACTGAGATAGATTATTTACGAAAAAGGAATACCTTGGTCAAACATGATTAAAGAGGTTCTCTAAGATATTATTTTACACTTTTTCGGATCTGAGCGACAAATCTACGAAAAAGTACTTATGGAGTTTTCTTTCATCCTCTTTTTCAAACTCTCTAAATATGAAAAAGGACTAGGCTATCACTGTCGTTAAGCACGTTAAAACATAAAATAGCGACGGGCTTGTCGATCATGGCAAGAATCAATTTTAATTCATCCCTATACTCATTAAATTATTAAATAGTAATACATTTTTCGCCCAAAGGGTTGAATTATAGATCAAGCAAATGTTATCCTCCTCAAGCTTGTTTTACAGTATCAGGTCGCTCTTGAACATGACACTTCACTCCATCACCATGACTGTTTGGGTTGGGTAATATTCTTAACAGTTCATTCATACCTATGGTTCATCATACCTTGACTTCGGGTTTGGTTCAATGCTGCCAGCTCATCTCAGTGTCGCCAATATCTTCAAGAGAAGTCATCCAGTGAATACTCATCCTTCTGCAATACTCATAAACCTTCATTCTCATGACCTTCATCCCTGAAAATTGCTATATCAAGTCATACCTTTGTCTCTGAAATCAGTAACTCCTGTTTCACAATAAGGTGGCTTCCTGTCGACAAAAAATCATTATCCAGGAAGTTCACTTAGAAACATTATGTTCCAATACCATGAGGCTTGTTACAACATCGACAAGATCCTCGCTTCTGGACTTTTGACCGAAAGATTTTGTTTAGCGTTCGACATCAAATCATCTATTCACACCTTATGAAATGTACTGTAGTACCTTGAGGTCCATTGACAATAATGGTGGTTCTCTCGCATTTTTTAACAACTCACATCATTGGTTGGTAATCAAACGATGTCTTTCCATGTTCGTCTACAAATCATATATTCACATGGCTAGAATTGTACCTGAATGATCAAGTGAATGAGATAAGAAGACCCCATATCTAGTTGCATCCATCCAAGCTATGATTTCATGATTTTTGTACACATCATCTGTACGGTGACCTTACATATAGATCGTTATCCGAACATGGGCCTATATCTGTAGGCATGTCTGTATTGGGAAACATTCCAATGTAGACAACTTTCTGAATTATGTACATGTTATTAGATTGTTTATGTGCTGAACATGGGAATGCCTACCCTCAGCAATTATGATTAAGAGGATATATCCTGATGTAATGTACTGTAAGATTGATGCAGGTGATCACTCTGCTTCATCTCCATCCCATCACAGTGTAAAGCATCTCAATCAAAATATTGTTATTATTATTCTGACTTCATGCTTTAGGGGGGAATTTGTTATAGGTCAATTTAGGCATCATTCCCAATGACCTGGTTAACTGGACATCATCTCCAGGACCAATGAACAGGTTCTATCATCCCCTATCATTTCATTTGCTACATTCCCTAAGACAAAGAACAAGACAAATCATTCATGATTTTCATCTCCAAAGGTTTCCAATATTTGAAGTTTATAATATATCATATGAGAGCTCACCAACGCTACCTCTAAAGGGACTAAGTGCATTTCATATGCAGGTATCCCCATTCAAGGCTACTCTGCAAATCACTTCCCAACACTCATGGGTGTGTTGGTGACATTGGGAACTAAATTATCATTGTTCTGGAATCTCCACTTGGCTAGTGCCTTCCAGAAGAGTTCACATGTATCAAACTTCGAATCCATGTGTCCATTTGACATCTATAATATTAGGAACATGTCTTTCCTATTATTGGAAATTCATTGATTATAAAACTACCTTTAGCTCCTCTATAAATTGAGCACAGATATTAGTGTTTGATAAGGAATAATTTGAGTAGAGAAATGCTCGTGGAATTTCAATTGAGGAGTTGATTTGCGTAACATGTTGCTAGAGAGATCTGCATTGTGATGAGGCTGGGATGTTGCTAGAGATGGTCACTTCAAATCAATCACTGGATTGTAACCTCCCCTTCTATCCATTAATAAATATTGCTGCTTACTTTCCCACATATGTATCTGTATAAGCTCATGTTTTCCATATTATGAATTCTTATCTAATGTATATGGTTTATGCTTCATTTATTTAGCTAAATAACTTGAATAGACATTTGTATTTGTTGGCAGATTAATACGTCTTGCGGACAAGACCAATCTCCCTAGTACTAAAAGTATCTAGCAACAAACAGCCAAATAAAATAATCTTTCTCTAAGCATATATGATTCATGAAAAGCTCTATTGAGGTTTTAAGGACTTACCATTTGTCCAGTGCTTGTTTGAAGTCGTTGTTGTCCCTCGTGTGCTTGAAGGAGTTTTCCTCGTAAACCTGCAGTCACAAACAAGAAAAATATTACATAGCACCTGTATAGAAATCATCATAAACAATGCTTATCATAGTGATCAAGGAATGTATGAAATAAACCATTGATTGAAATCTTATTGAGAAAAATGAGTATATTTGTATTAATTTCAAAAGAAGAAAATCCTTACAACCTAAGCCTTGATGTTGCACAGGACTTTCCGGGGTCCGAAGTAGGAATCTCCTTTACTTTGATAAGCTCTGCACTCCTCCAACCAAGATGAATAGAGGTATGTAATCTTTCCTCACAAAAGTCTTAATTAACTGAGTCTGAATCTCAAGAGCACTTAACTTCAAATATTCTAAAGCTTCAACTCCCCTTGAGGCTACCCAATGCCTCTTTTTATAGTAAAATAGAGGAGGTTTCTTGTTCCAACTATGAAGGGATATAATCCTCCTTCAAAGGGATAAGCTCCTCACATCAAGGGGTTAGCTCCATAAGGTAAGGGATACATGCATCTCATAAGAGCGGTTCTATCACCACAAGATATTTTCTGGAAGCTTCTAGAATTCACTTTTATTGAGATTTTTGGAAATTACTTGTGCCTTTTTGATCTTATAGGGGTCCGCACTTTTAACACAGATAAAGTGCGTTCAGGTACGTAGGAGAGCTAAACATTGGGTGCGGGACCGCAGGCAAGATAGAGAGAAAGTGCGATACCAAAGTTTAGGAGACTTTTAGGAACCTTTCTCTGATTTTCAAGGCTTGACATGAGGAACTAATATGTTAGACTTGCAAAGGGAGAAGTATGAGTAATAATGAGCTCACACACATAGCAGAATTTCAGGATGACAGTTTTTAGCGTAACAGATTTCCCCCTAAAGTGCAAAGTCTGGAATAGATGATGCTAAAGTCTGTCATATACGAAGAGTGAAGTACTTTATCATCTCAAGGATCATCCTGTGGTCACCCCAGTCGGAACCTGTAAACTCTGAGCTAGGCATTCCCATACTCAGATCAAAAATAACTAGAGACTAATTCAAACTGTTCTGATACAGGAATGATTTTGAATACATCACAGTATGGACATGTGTAGACACAGTATGGATGCAGCCATCTGTTTGTAAATAGTCTACTGTATAAATGATAACAAAATTCCTCACAGCCTAGATGGTAGAAACTAGATCCAGGGTCTTGATTTCCGCATCTCGAACTAGTACGATTCTATCCATGTGAATAAATGTGTTGAATTCGAACATGGTAGAAACCACTTTATTACCAATCAATGATGTAAAATGTTAACAAGTGTGAGAGTAACCACCATTAATGTTAATGGCTCTCAAAGTACTCAGTAAAATCCATGAAATGTGAATGAATGAGCTGAAGTCGAACATGTCATGGAATCATTCGATCGAAGGTTAATGATGCAACCTGTCGTCGAAGGAGAGAAACCTACCATTAAAGCATGCAGATTTCAAGGTACTGACGATTTCTGGATCAACTTCCTAGATAATGAGATGGCATCGATAGAAAGTGATCTGTCATAGGCAAGCCCACAACACGAAATCATAGATCAAGTTTTGAAGAAATATATTCGCAAGGACTGACTCAGAGATGGTCAAAAATGGATGACAGATATTTTGTAGATGAATGGTTTATTTGAACTGTTCTCTTGAACACATAACGACACTGCAGATGCCTTGGTAGCAGTTGACCCAAAGCTAATACCCAGAAACCGGATGAAGACTTTCAAATGAGGTTCGATTAACTGTTAGGAAAAGGATTTCCCAACCCAGGTGATTGAAAGTGTCGTGTTCAAGAGTGGTTAACTAGATTTTCGAAAAATCAAAATACCACAAACAAGTCATTTTTCTCTCTTTTCCCCCACCATTTCTGGAAAGTACCTCTTTATTTTTGACAAGCTTGAGGAGGATAACATTTGCTTGTTTATAAGCTCACCCTTCGGATGAGTCCAACTTATTTTAAGATTCGAACCCTAAGAAGGAGTGGTTCGTTCCTGTTGAAAATTAAACAGGTCCTTTACTATTAAATTTTAAAGAGTCAAGTATAGGAGAAACTCGGTGTTTTTCAATTTTAGGGAGTCAGAAGAAAAACTTAAGAAAACTCCATGGGTGTACTTTTTCGTAAGTTTAGCCTCTCGAGCCTGAAAAAGGATAAAATAATGCGGGAAAGAACTCTATTTATCGTAATTATTCAACGTATACCTTTTTCGTAAATAGTCCATTTCAGTCCGTAAAAGGGGTAAACTTATACTGAAGGGACGATTATTTACTTTAACGAGTTCAAAAAATCAAGTACTGGGCAATCTTTTCATGTTTAGAGAGTCTGAAAAGGGCTTAAAAGAGAACTCCAATGTTTCATTTTTTCGTGAATTTTTGAAAGAGTCCGAAAAAGTGATAAAAGTATACTCTTTCTTGAAAAATGATCAATTCTCCTGAAAAATCCAATTTTTGAACAAAAACTTGAAACATTACACATACCTGTTTAAAATAAGTAAAAATGCTTTCAAAATACCCTTTTTAAAGTGAAAAATAAACAAATTAAAATTCATCTATTCGAAAAAACTTATAAAAAGGACTTTTTCAACTTCATTTTTACCGTTCAAGTTCAGAGTGAAAAGTAGAAGCTTTTCGGTAAAAAGTTTCTTGTGAAGATTCTGGAAGATCCGTCCGACGAAATCAAGAACCGTCAGTCCCAGGTAATCCACAACCTCTTAATCTTGATTTTCATCTATTTACAATTCTTTTTAGGCTTCAGTTTTTATCTTTCAAGGGAAAAATATGTTTAAGCAATCGCCCGCGGGGGTCCGCAGGCACAACACACAGGACCTGCGGACCCCGACCTTTTTCTATGTAGAAAAAGGTCGTGGGTCCACACTTTTTCTATAGAACGTGTGCGTTCCTACACACTTTGTACGAAGAAAAAGTGCGTTCCCCGTGCAATTGAATTTCAAAATCAAAATTTTCTTTTGCCGCCCAAAAATTTTCAAATTAGATTGTGCTAACTTATCTTTTTATGCATTGTAGGATTAGCAAGATGTTGATTTGGAGAGAACATGAGCACGAGGATGTGGATGACACCATGATGCTCCATTTTCCCACAATTCAGGCTTTAAGAGCATGCGGTTTGTATAAATTTTGGGCCATTCAGGGCATCAGGGCATAGGTAGACCTCCTGACATGGCTGGTAAATAGGTAGAACGTGTAGGACTAATGTTTCATTATTGGCGGCCACCGGCTCGAAATTGAGGTGGAGGATATTTATTTTCTAATTGGTTTGTCCAAGAGGGGCGAACAACTTTCCTTGTTTGGGACTAGGCCAGGTGGCCAAACTATCGCTAGTCTTCAACAAGAGTTCTGTAATGATGAAGTATACCCCAGGGACAAACAGATTGATATAAAAACTATCATCCGTCCCAAGCTGAAAGTAATTTCGTTTACTATTACCAGACTGTGTGGGAGTGCCACACTGCATGTGGCTACCGGTTCCCAGATGTGTATTGCTGTGGATTGTTTTCGAGGCACCATTTTCAACTGGTGCGAAGCTGTGTTGGCCAATGTAAAAGGCCAACTGACTAGAGAGAAAAATGGAAAAATAAATAAATTTGGATATGGATCCATTGTGGTCACTTTTTCTCTAGAGAGGGTACCCATGGTAGCTCCGCAAAGTATTCCTGTTGATGCTGGTCGACCCCGAGAACCTAGGATGGTTCGTTGGGTTGCATTGATGGCCCGTCACAGTATTGAGGGCGCTGAGATTGTTCGATTTCCTCCTTCATATTTTCGTTAGCTGGACCACCAACTTTTTGTCATCGAGGACTTTCCATACGCTGGGATAGATTTCTGCGGTGACCGGGAGATGACTCTCCCAACAGGGGAACAGTGGGATGAATCAGGTAAAATCATTTTCAACGAATTCTAAGTTCTAATTTTTTTTATTTTTGATCGTCTTGTCAATTAATAACTAAAACGTTTTTATGAATGCAGATGTGGGTCCACGGCGACCAGCCCATCTCCAGCCCTATGACAGAAGACAACCAGTTGTTGCCGCACCAGCCCCAGTAGGCCA
The DNA here is from genome assembly GCA_034641835.2 of Pinus albicaulis. Taxonomy (NCBI): domain Eukaryota; kingdom Viridiplantae; phylum Streptophyta; class Pinopsida; order Pinales; family Pinaceae; genus Pinus; species Pinus albicaulis. The sequence goes on along the minus strand of CM076583.1, from coordinate 497,390,150 downwards.
ATCAGCGGAAATTTTGTCTGATTTAGAGCATCATCTAGAGCGTCTGACTCTAGACATTCCAGAGACAGACATAGATGAGATCCCACTCAGATTGCAGAGATACGTGATTGGTGTTCCAGGACCTTTTAGGAGGTTCCTTTGTAGGGTGCTCGGGCAGTGGTTTCTTATCGTGATCACCATCTGTGATGGGATGATCGTGTTCTAGACTCATTTTTTTGACTTTCTGTGTTATCATTTTGCCGATCATAAGGTGTTTCCAACCTATGATCGAAGACGACGTATATTTTTTGAAAAACATTCTATACTATGATATATCACTATTTACCGGCTATCTGTGTTCATATTATGGATGTTGTTTGTTTTACTGTTTTGATCATTGCAAATGTCGAATTATCATACTAGAAGCAACTGTGTCTGCTAATGTATTTAAATGTCTTGGAATATGTTGATATTCAATGTAATCAAATTCACGTTCCAAGAGACGAACTCTTAAACATAACCGTAATAACACCGGATTTCTAGTGGCATAAACCCTGTTTAAATGTAATACAACAAGTTCAGAATCCAACCTAACAATCAAACTCTGAATTCCAAATGATATGGATTCAGATAATAGCTCAATCACTGCACTATACTCGGCAATGTTATTTGTTGTTTGACCAAGGCTTACCCCATGCATGGATACTAACTCGTCAGAGGGTGAATAGATAACCCAAGCTGCGGAAGAAATGTTCCGTGTACTGCGACAAGCACGATCAGCAAAACCAATGTAGGTTTGAAGAGACGTCGACATCTACAATATCAAGAGTAAAACTCAGATAAGCAGGAATAGTGATAAACACACTTCTAAACTAAGCACTCTTTTCTAATCTAAAACACACTAGCAGTAAAGAAATATAAACTAATAAAAAATCTCCATACCAAGTTTTAAGCATAGTATCGCTTTAGATAAAGTCCATTTCTGGGTTTATCTAAAGGGACACCATCAAAATCTATCAGCTCATAGGCCCCTTTCGCTAAATTTCACTTGAAAATGAAAGGGCGATGCCACATGGGCACGAATTTCCCAGCCCCTAGCTTATCGTTGGCTTGATCATAAACTAAGACTAGGTCTCCTTCTGAAAAATTTTGAGGGGTAACACTTCTATCATACTGAGCTTTTATTCATTTAACATGAGCCTCGTTTGCTATTGTAGCATTTCTTCGATTCTCATCCAACTGAGCTAAGTACAAGAAACATTTCTCCTCCTCAGACGTAGCTGGGAGTAATTCTATGGCTAATTTCAGTGACGGAATTTCGCATTCAATCGGCAACACAGCTTCCAAACCGTAAACGAGTTGAAAGGGAGTGAAACTAGTTGATGTTTTTACTGAGGTTCGATATGCCCAAAGTGCTGAAAATAACATGGAATGCTAATTCGTTTTGTGAATACCAATAATTCGTCTAATCATGGTGACTAAAAATTTATTTATGGCTTCGACCAGACCATTAGCTTGCAGATAATACGGAGTGGAACTATCGTGGCATATGCCAAGTTGATCTGTTAGTTCCGTCATCATGACATTTCGAAAAAGACTTCCATGATCTGAAATGATGGCTTGAGGAACACCGAACCTAGCAATTATGTGATTAAATACGAAAGTTGCAACAGTCTTGCCGTCAGCTGAAAATGTAGGCATCGCCTCAGCCCACTTAGTAAAATAATCTACTGCTAAGATAATATATGCATGCCCCCCGGCCGAGTGAGGGTTACATGTAATAAAATCGATACCCCATTTCACGAAAGGACCAACAGCAATTATGGGATGAAGAGGAGCGGGCGGCGCGTGCATCTTACGATCAAAAAGTTGACAATTGTGGCATTTCCGGACTGCATAAATACAATATTTGAATAACGACGACCAGAAATAGCCAGCGCGCAATATCTTTTGGGTTGTGGCATACCCAGACATATGACCACCACATGCTCCAGAATGGAAATCATTTAACACCTTTTCAGCTTCTTCATGAACAATACAGCGTCTGAAAACATAATCTGCTCCACAACGATAGAGTGTTTCACCAATAATATTATACTGTTGGGATTGGAAGCGTATTTTCCGTCAGTGAGATCGTGAGATTTCAGACCGAAAAGATTGGGTTTGGAGATAAACAATAATATCTCCATACCATGGATCTAGAGTACTGATAAGAAATAGAGATTCGTCCGCAATGGGCTCTTCTGCCACAGTTTCAGTATCAGTAGAGGGAAAATCACACATCAGTTCCGCAAATACCAAATATTTCTTTGCCTTGGATTTCTCAAACTCCAAGTCAAATTCCTGCAAGACGACTATCCATTTGGAATACTTGCCCCCTAGCAATTTTTTGGTCAAAATATACATCATAGGGTTGCAATTAAAAATTACCGTGGCTTTACGTAACAAGATGTAGTGCCTAAATCTTTGGAAAACTTGGACAGCTGCCAATTCCAATTTCTCCACATGTATATTTGATCTCGGTCGGATGCATATTTCGACTAAGATAGTAAATCACATGTTCAGTATGAGGTTCGTCTTCCTGAACTAACACCATCCCAATGGTGGAATGAGAAGCAGCGAGGTACAAAATGTAATCCTGGTTGTAGTTGGGAGGATGCAATAACGGTGCATGGGTTAACGCGTGTTTAAGTGCATCGAAATATCGATCAGAGATCTCGTCCCAAAAGAATGGAATGTTATGTTTTAGCAACCAGGTAAAACCTTTTGTAATCTCGGTATAGTAAGGAATGAACCGACGTAAAAATTTTGCTTTCCCTTGCAAACTTTGGAGTTGGCGTAAAGTCGAAGGAGGAGGTAATTTAACAATAGCTTCGACCTTCGACGGATCGACGTGAATGCCTGATTTCGAAACAAAAATCCCAGTAAACGACCCGATTCTACACAAAAAACAAATTTATGTGGATTCAGCCTAATTTTATAATGCCGACACCTCATAAAGATAGCTCGTAAGTGTGTGAGATGGTCGGCCCTGCGTGATGAATGAGTAGGTAAATAATTGAGATACGGCTGCACAATGTGCTTAATGTCATGAAACACATAATACATTGCCCTTTAAAAAGTTGCTCCAACATTCTTCAATCCAAAGGGTAGCTTGCGATAAGCAAACGTCCCCCACGGACAAATAAAAGTTGTTTTTGGTTGATCAGCAGGGAGTATGTTTATTTGATTATACCCGGAAAAGCCATCCATAAAGGAAAACATTTTGCTACCGGCACAATCATCGATTATCTGATCGATATAGGGAGTTGGATAATTGTCTTTCGGACAAGCTCGATTAATATCCCTATAATCGATACATACTCGTATCGTTCCTTTTTTTTAGTCACAGGAACAATATTTGATACCCAATACGTTAAGGGAATTGGATAAATGAAACCTGCACGAAGTAATTTTTCAACTTCTGCTTTGATAGCAGCAGCTTTTCTAGGATGTATCTGACGTAAACGTTGATGAATAGGTTTGGCATCTGGGTAAGTCTTGATTTCATGTACGACGATTGACGGATCAATTCCTAGCATTTCTTCACAGGACCAGACAAACACATCACGGAATTCTTGAAATAGGGCTTTATAAGCTTTAATTTCATCTTTAGTACAACAAGCACCTATATGAATGTTTTCAATTATTCCTGGTTTTACTGAAATGTCAATTGGAACCGTTCGAGAAATATTTTCCAAATTTAACTCAAAATCAGGATTTTGCAATGGATTATGGGGTTCTTTGACATATTCAGCGGTAAAAATTGAAGCGAAATCATCTTTAAAATGATCTAGTTCAGGTAAAAACAAAGATCGGTGATGCAAATCTTCCCATGGTAAATCATCAACGGACAAAAATTCACGAATGTGCTCATCAGTATGAACAACATCAGGAAATGTCATTGTGGCTGAACTAGACATAGAAAGTGATTCCTCATAGATCCCATTCATTGGATCAATTTTGGTTGAAGAGGGGTTGGAAAGTGACTGTACAGCCTGGTATGCAATTTCAAATGGACTCAAAGGCATCATGCCATCAATCGAATCTAACGCGGAATCGGAAGGTACGATCCAAGGATCATAAAACATCATAGTATCTGATGAAATCATGTGAATAGTTGCAACAACAAGAAATACATTAGGAGGAGGAAAGGAAAAATTTCCTAGTAAACCAGAATCTTTAACCAATCCTACTCCAATATCCTTATAAGGGATAGTCGCTTTAACAACATGCTGGATTGTTTCTGTAGAGGCTGGGTCGGAAGAGAAATAAGTTAACTGATCTATTGTGACGATCTTTCCTTGATATGGAAATTTTATGAGTCGAAAGACCGAAGAAACAATAGCAGTCATAGCATAAGACCAACTGCGACCTAGAAGAAGGTTGTAATCTAGAGGGGCATCAACCACTACCACATCTAGATTTATGGTTTTACCTTCGACCCCTATGGTTAAATCCTGCAAAATACCAAAAGGGTGGAAACCTCGACCATCAAAATCCTTAAGAATCGTCGGAGATTGGTTGAGTGTAGGAGAACCAAGCGATTTCCAACACTGAATCGACATAATACACATTGAAGCTCCCTCATCAATCACAGTCCAATAGATCGGTCTGTTTTTTACTAACACTGGTATCTGAAAAGCCATTTGATGAGGTAGACGAGGTGTACTATTTTCTAAATCGAAGATTATAAGATTGGAATCCTGAACATCTACAGCTCCTATAGCAGACAAAAGAAATTTACGCTGTGCTGGGCATGATTGCAACAATTCCAAAGCCGACATTGCTGAAGGGGAAATAGCTAAGTCTTCAACAATGTTGTAATTCTGAGCAGCTCTCGCATGTGGATTGAAAGTTAATTTACGAAGAACAGCTTTAGCAGGCAGTTTGATTATTAAGTCTGGATTTTGTTTCTCGATCTGTAGTGGACTAGAAATAGGAGGAGGTGTAGTTGATGTATTTGCATTAGAAGATTATGCTTCTTTACCATCAACAGGATTCTTAGTACCATAATCTTGCGATCGCGTCGCAATACTTAAATGAGACATCATCAAAATAGGTTCTTCTGAAGCAGTCGAAGTGGAACCAACCATCTTGCTATCTTGAGTCGGAAAAGGATCCTTCAAGACAGCAGGTTGTTGTGAACCTTTAAGGAATTTTGCAACCTCTGCTTGATGTGGGCATTCCTTAGTAAAGTGATCCTTGTCACAAATGTAACAAGGGTAACGAGGTTTGCGATTTTCGTCATTGGATTCATTTTTATCAGTTTTCTCTTTTGAATTATTCTTGTTTTTACTCTTCCCTTTCTTTTTACCACTGGATTTAGATTTAGCCGTAGATGTCTCTACGACATGAATGTCGGCAAAAATTTCGGGGGAAGATTCTCCTTTCGGGGAATCTGGTAAAGTTATAATAGGAGAAGCATTCTTTGAATATTTCTTCTTAATTAGTATTGACTGTACCAATCATGCCATCAGCAGCATGAGACCCTGAAGGAGCAGCAGCTATCTGACCTTGTTTTGGAAGGTCGGGGATTTTTTGGTGTAAAGTACCTGACTGCATGTAAACGAGGTCAAGGTATTGAGCTTGAGCAATCACTTTATCTTCAGTAACAACACCAGCCTTAGCTACATCTTCAGTAATCTTGGGTAACAATAATTTAACAAACCATTCTGCCAAAGTTTGATCCAGAATATAAACTTTCACCAAACGTCTTCTACGTCGCCATTCATGAATATGATCAGAAATATACGTAGAAGTATATTTTTTTAGTGAAGTTAACAATTCCGTGCCATTGTCGTACCTGACAGGCAACTGAAAATGAGTCAAGAAGGCAGTTGCTAACTGACTGAAGTTATTAAACGAGCCTCGTGGTAACTCAATGTACCATTTGGCTGCAAGACCAATAAGAGTTCTTTGGAAAAGACGTAAGCGAATCGAATCATCAATAATTTAATTAGATGCACATCGAATCAGGATGACAATTTTTAGTGTAACAGTATTATTGCTATATCTTGTTGTTTATTTTTCATTCTTGCAGGAAATATTTTGCACAACCGACTGGAATTTGAAGCTACAGCAAAAGCGACAGAACGAGATTTTTGAAGCTCTTGAACTCCAAGTAAGCTTCTTATTTCATTTTGTGTATCTTTTCATAGTTAGGAAAAGTAGTCACAAAGTCTTTAATCTATTGTTCTAGATAAGCACCTGTCTAGGGAAGAATTATTTATCCGTAATTCATAATTTCGCATAACACTTGATGTTGCAAAGAATGTAGGAGCCTCTACTTCACAGCACAACAAAGACAGTCTCCTGGCCGATTTACAGGATACATGGCTCTCATGAGCAAATGTATTTTGACTGAACCATATTCCTTTCAGGAAGCAGTTCAGGAACCCACATGGGTAGATGCAATGGTGGAGGAGTATGACTCCATTGTCAAAAACAGTGCTTGGGAAATTGTTCCAAGGCCAGTTGATAAATTAGTGGTAGATTCGAGATGGATCTAGAAGGTAAAGCAAGCTGCTGATGGGAGTGTGGAGAAATACAAGGCCATATTTGTGGCCCAGGTCTTCTCACAGATCGAGGGGATAGATTATGAAGAGACCTTTGCACCTATCACAAGGTATTCTTCCATAAGGACTATCCTTGATCTCTAAGCACAGATGGGCTGGCGCATTCATTAGATGGATGTGAAAACTGTGTTTCTCAATGGGATCATTGAAGAAGAGGTGTACATATAGCAGCCTGAAGTTTTTGAGATCTTAAACAGCGAGTCGCATGTGTGCTGAATCAAAAGAGCAATGTATGGGCTGAAGCAAGCACCCTGTGCTTGGTACACTAAAATAGAAAACTATTTCACTAGACTGGGCTTCACCAAAAGTGAATAAGATGCAAACCTATACCAAATTGTGGTGGAGGGTAAGCTTTTAATCATTGTTCTTTATGTTGATGATTTAATATTGATTGGTGATGAGCAGCTGATACACTCATGCAAGGAGGATCTTGCAAAGGAGTTCGAGATGAAGGATATGCGCCTCCTTCATTATTTCCTTGGATTGGAAATATGGCAGTGAGATGGTGAGATTTGTGTGTCTCAAGGAAAGTATGCAAGGGAGATACTAGGTAAGTTTCACATGGAGGGCTGAAAACCCATGGATACTCCTTTTCTAGAAAACTGGAGGAAAGAGGATGCTACTTCGGGAGAGGTAGTGGATGCTACTGTCTTTCAACAGTTAGTGGGTTCACTAATGTATCTAGTGCACACAAGAACGGACATTTTCTATGTGGTTAACCAGTTGAGTCAAGCTATGGTTAAGCCTACCAAGCTCTTTTGGAAGGTGGGTAAGCATGGCCTGAGATACCTGAGGGGCACATTAGAGTATGGCTTATGGTACAGACAGATGGATGAAGTGAAGTTTCGTGGCTTCATGGATGTAGATTGGGCAGGTAGCCCAACGGATAGAAAGAGCACATTAGGGGGGATCTTTAGTATCGAGTCAACAATTGTTTCTTGGTATAGCAGGAAGCAGAGATCCGTGGCACTCATTTTAGCAAAAGCGGAATACATGGAAGCGAGCCAAGCTTCATGTGAGGCTATCTGGATGAGAAAGATCTTGGTTGGTTTGTTTGGTTCTCATTTAGATCCGACAATGATTCATTGTGATAATCAAAGTTATGTTAAACTCTCAATTAATCTTGTGTTTCATGATAGATCTAAGCATATATATATCTAGTACCATCATCTTAGATATTGTGTGTAGAGGAGGATCATGTTTCTTCAGTACATTCCAACAGAATATCAGGATGTAGATATTCTGATGAAGGCACTCACCAGGAGAAATTCGAATACCATAGAGACAGGATCAGGGTGAAGGATAATCCCTTTCTTGTTGAGAAGGAGTGTTGAGATTCAACAAGAAGATCCTATGAAAATTAAGCACCTACACTAGGATGGAGCTTCAAGCTATTTTTAGGTGGATGTCTATTTATAGATGCATGTATATTTATAGATGTATGTGCAAGTTCTATTTATATATTTCATGTCTATTTATAGATGCATTTCAACTATTATTTATCCCTTAATATTACTCAAACAATAAACAATAAAATATTCTCAATGACCACTTGGAAATAGTTAACTGAAGTGGAAAATCAGTTAGCTAAAGGAATTTCGAGTTAAGAGCTTGGTTTGTGGGACATGCAACTAGACTTAGTTGTAACTGAGTGATTCAAAGTTGTAATAGAGTTAGAAGTGCAGTTATGCAAGTTGTAAAGTAGTTTAACTCAGTTAAGTGAGTTAAACTCAGTTGTGCTAATTGAAACTGAAGATAAACTAGTGAGAGATCAAGTGAATTAATTATTAATTAATTCACAATCAATGGTCTCACATGAAACTGAAAATTTATTATTATTAACTGCATGCATGTCAGATCTAGTGGAGACCCAGTTGAGTTCTAGGTATAAGGGGAGTAAACTATCAGTTGTGACATTATCCGATTACACACATGCAGCCACACACACATTGGATGTACCCATGAGGATTGTGAAGTCAGGGAAAGTAGGATTGCATTCATTTAGGGATTGTTATCAGCTGGGATTGTGCAGTGGAGGCAGGTTTTCTGGAGAGAGTAAATAGGCTAAGGAACTTGCCAATTTTTGTATAACAGTGTGAGACAATTATCTCATGTACTGAGAGCTCTTAGATTGGATATTTTTATGTAATTGTTTCATGATCCATGATATAATACACAATAGAATATAGTGGGGTTTTTATCTATAAGCTTTCCTTGAGTAAATTATCTGAGTTATGTGTGATTGATATTTCTTCATGATATTGTTATTGGTGATTGTGTTTTAATTTCCACAAAGATTAGTAGAATATATTTTTTATTTAACAGTAGCATATTGTTATATCAGGAGAATCCAGGCAATACATGCATTTTGTATTAAATTTATACACTTCCTCTCTTATGGGAAAGGATCTCTGGGTCCAAAACATGGTTAAGATAGGTGAAGTAGGTCCCTCAGTTGAAACAAGGTCTTCTTCTTCTTCCCCAATATGATCCTCAAAATATTCAGAAGGCTCACCTAGAGGGGGTTCAATCTCACTGCCATTGAAGAAGTGTGAAGGGTGGCCAGGACGTGATGTGGGGGTTTTAGGTAAGGTTTGTCTTTGAGTATTCCTATTCCTACGAGACATGAAAATCAAATCTTTTTGTATTTTTTAATATTTTGGAAATGACATGAAAAGAAAGGAAAACAGAAAAGAATGCTAAAAACAAAATCAAAGCATCTACTAGACACCTCCCCGGAAACGTCGCCAAAAAGTGGTGAGCCCTGGTATTTCACCAAGAGTGTTGCAACTCCAAGGGGCTACCCTACTTTAATTTATCAATTCGGGGTTCACACAAACTTGGAGGTGACAGTGCTATATACACAACATATGCACTCTTTTCATGTCATCCTTTTCTTCTTTACAAAAGGGTGCTATTTCCTAAACTATGATAAAAACTTAAAATTAAATTGTTGAAAGGAAATGACAGAAAGGAAATTGAACTAAATTGCTGAAAATAAATGACAAGAATGACACTAATTTAATTTGCAGAAATGAAACTAATTTAACTTGCTGAAAATAAATGGCAGAAAGGAGACTAATTCTAAAGCACACTTAACTTGGCCAAATGGCTAAATTCACTCTACTTTTCCTATGGCCTATCTATCATTCTTATACGTATGCCACTAAGTTATCCCTGACTTAATTCTAATTAAAAAGAGTGATTTACAGCTTGGAGGAGAGAAGAAAAGGGCTAAAGAGGATAATAGAGGGCTTAACACATGAAATGAGGCTTTGAAATGGAAAGCAGGGGTTAAAACCAAATTAATTTTTTTTTGAATTGCAAAGAGGCCTTGGAGAGGAATAATTCAAAAAGTGCGATGAGGTAACTCTTGGGAAGTGCGATTTGGTAAGTCTTGCAAAGTGCGATTCGGTAATTCTTGTGAAGTGCAATTTGGTAATTCTTGTGAAGTGCGATTTGGTAAGTCTTGCAAGGTGCGATTTGGTAAGACCTGCAAAGTGTGATTTGTGATGGGCAACGTGGAAGTGGGACCTATGGCAGACCGTGATCACAATAGCTCAATCGGCAGTTGGAGCGATAAGTGTTAAAGGGAAAAGGGAAGATGTGATTTGTGACTTCGCAATATCCCAATCAATGAAAACAAGTGGTAAGTATTCAAAAGAAAAGGGGAAAAGGTGCGGAATGCGATTGGTGACTTGCGATGCAGTGAATATTGCAATCGGCGTCAGGAATAGGTAAGTGTTAATAGGAAAAACTTAAACCATGCGGAGTGCGAAATGAGAAGTATGGTAGAGGGGATTTTGAGCAGGAAGACAGAGGTCGATTTCTTGATGGTTTTTTAATGAGTTTTACATGTTTTGTGTTAAAAAGGGTAAGGTAACCATGAATGGAAAAAATAAAGGAAGAAAGCGGGTCGAAAGGCTTAAGTGAGTTTAGGGAAAAAGGTAGAGTGCAATAGTAAAAATAAGCGGAAAACAAGAGGGAATGGAGTCGCACCAGCAGTGCTCAGAAGTGTATCACACCTGCGGATTCATGCATGGAAAGCAGACAAAAATGTGTGATAAAAACAGTGAAAGAGAGACTTGGACTTGGTAATGCCATTTCTTCCCCAAAATCAAAACAGAAAGAAATTTTTGGCCCATGAGAAGGTCTACGCTACTCGAACTCTATTGACAGATATGAGAGGGGGAGGCTTGACCACAAATTTTGGATTTTTTCCTCTATTCTACTACTCACAAGCAAATGAACTACAACACCACACTGGAAGCAAAACTAAACAACAATCAAATTATTAATAGCAAATCTAACTAAATGACAGAAGAAAAACTAGCTAAATGACAGAAATCAAAAGATAGTAACTTATCTAAAAATGGGATGGATAACTTGATATGCTTTTCAAGAACCTCCCACTCAGTTAAACAAATGAAGATCTAGCTTATTCTTAACTTGTGCGTAAATTTATACTTGAAACAAGTGACATTTTTTTTAACTGTTTAAGTGCTTTAAGAACATTTTTTTTGTTGATATTAATCATGTGCAACAACCATATAATGTAGCAAATAAGCATCAACACATAACATAAAATTTAATAAAGGATTTCACTTGAATATCGTGGGCTACTTCTCCTTGAACCTTTGTCATCTGACTTGGCTCTTTGGGATTAGGATGGAAAATTTCTTTTACAAGTTACAAAATCAACTCCAATGGTTATTTGAACTGAACCAATGGGTTTATAATACCATTTATATCCCTAGAATGGCTGAAATCTCTTTGAAGATGAACCTTGGCTCCCTTAGACTTGACTCCTTGAGTCGGTGCTCTTGAGCTACCCTGAGCTTCTCTGTGGCACCAACTCACTTTAAAATCCTTTTCTATCCATGAAACCCTTTCTATTGTCTCCATCATACATCATACATCCAAAATAGGTTGTTCATTTGCTCAAATTTAGCACTAGCTCCAAAAACTAGGCCTCCATCCACTGATGGCCCTAGGCTGCCCAAAACTTCCCTATGCATATTTGACCTTCAAAAGTATTCAAATGACTCTAAAAATCCTTCCATTTCTTTCAAAATGTCCAAAATATTCAAAATATGATATTCATTTGCATAAATTGGCCTCCAGTTGCTATGATTCACCTCCAACACCTAATGGCACCCCCAGGCTCTAGGTTCACTGAAAAATTCCCTGAATAATATCGGCATTCAAAAGTCTTCAAAAGCTTCTACAAATCCCTCCATTGGATTTATAAGACTCATTACAGACATAAATTAATATTGGTTTGCTGAGAATGGATACTGGCTACTCTGGATAGGCCTCATTCTCCTGTTGGCACTTGGTGGCCTTTGTGACCCTTGGAAATTCTCTGAAGCATCTCAGCCTTCAGAAGTCCTCTAATGGTTCTTCAAAACTCACCATTAGTTCTATAATGTCTGAAACATCCAAAATTGACTATTGGATTACTGAGAAAGGCCTCAAGCTGCCCTGGTTAAGCCTCTTTCTGTTGCTCACCTCTGGTGGCCCTTGTGGCCCTATTGTATTGTACAAAAACCCTCCCCATTTTTAAATTTTAGAATAAATTCCATTTAGAAATAGGTCCCCTTTTTATCTTTCTTTCTAGATAGAAATAAAAGATTCATTGATAAAAGGACATATCACTTATTTTTATTTAAAAAGTGTACAATCTTTGAAAAACTTTCCGATCCGATTGAAAAAACAAAGATTTTAATCATATCAAAAATATTATATAAAGTCTTTATATTTAATAATATTCGTTATGTACAGTAAATGCAAATCGGAAAATTGGAGAATTCTTTAAATTCTATTTTCACTTTGTAAAACTCTGATGTGATGGCACTCAATCGCAATCGTATTTCGGATAAACTTTAAAGTGTTATGTTTTCTTTACATACTTCCGATGCGATGCGATTCATCGCAATTGCATTTCGGAGAATTAAAAAAATATATTCATCTGGTTGAAAGACTCTGACGCGGTAGACCCCACCTCATTGCAATCGGATTATTGGAGAAACTATTTAACGATTCATTCCATTTGAAAATCCCCGATGCGCTCTTCGCAATCAAAATTTGGCACAAGTCTTATTTCATTTTCCCTTTAAATGAATCGCGATGCGAATACAATTTAAATATTCATATATTATTATTCATCGCGTTCCAAAGATTTAAAAAGTAATATATTTACACTTATTTCGAAATATGCCAATCTCTGATTGTACATTGAAATTAATTCACAAATCAAACAAATAACAACGATTTGTTTTGTTATTGAATGCATGAGTGTGACTCCCTAGAGGGAAATTAAGTTTTAAACCACAGATATAGTAAATGCAAATCAGCGAATAATCCTTTTTGTATAGTTTTTTTCATTATTGTGTTTTCACCTCGGCTGAAAGCTTTTCCTTGTTGCAGAACAATAGAACATCCAATTTTTCCATTCGCAGAACAAGAGAAAAACTGCCCGATACTGAAATGTCGAAGAGATTCAGGAAATCGAAATTCGCCATTGCTGCAAAAGCTCCTGTGTTCACTATGCCACCTAAAGAGAAACCAGCAAATCTTTAACTAGTTACAGATACCTCATGCCAGGGACTTGGCAAGATGACATGGGAAAATGTATTCAACTTACTTGAAAAGGAAAACCCTAAAGTTTTTGAAGATAATGATATAGTTCCTGACGAAGCCGACTCAGACTCTGATTCTGAAAATCTTCTTGGTGCATTAGCAAACTCATTTCTGCACCGGGTTGCAGCTCGGGAAAACATTTTCCCATATTATGATGTTATTAGATGGGTAATTGATAATGTGGCTATCATAGATAGAACCTTTGTTTCTACATCTGGAGCAATATTCAGGTCATTCAAACTAGAAGACATCAAATCGATGTACCACCTTCCAGACCCACAGAAGATTTATAACAAAGATTTTATCTAGGAATTTGCTGCGAATCATGAAAATCAGTCGGAACCAATTAAAGACTGGAGAAGAGCTCATGAAAAGCACAGACAGGAGGCATCAGGTATGTACTCTGTGGAGTCTTTTTTGCCTCCATACTGTTATGCCACAACAATGATGTGTAGATTGTTTGGAAATGATAACTCAGCTAGGTTTTCTATACAAATGGTTCCATTAATACATTTTGTTGTTAGTTCCAAGATAATGGATTGGGTTGTCATTCTTTCTGATAAGATAGCCAACATAATTCTTGAGTATAGGAAAGACAAAAATTCAGGAAATTCCAATCCTTTTTATTTTTGTGCTTATATCCTAGATGCCCTTTGTTTCAATTCTGAATTCCCCTTATTAGGATGGAAATGGACCCCTAAAGATCCTGTTCCAATTCATATATATCACAAGTTCTTATGGAAGGCGCATTTCAAAATTCATGTTTACATAGTTTGTCACGGTTTTCTTATTCTGATTTACCAAATCATTTTTGGTCTATTCCCTCCTAGACTTTTCGAAAAAGCTAGAGTTTATTTGTCCTTAATTGGAGATTGGTTCGGAGAAGAAAAGTTCACATATATCAGGGTTTTTGGAAGTATTGTAGAACCACACATCCTTCCTTTGTATGTTCTAGACAAACTGTTAGCACAGGAAATTTCTTATCAACTGACAGTAGAAGGCATGTCTAGAACTTTGAAGAACAGCAAGAAGCTTATGTGGCCTACCTTTCCTTTCAAATGTGGTGACTATACTCTCAACAATTTTTTCCATGCTGAAAAAGAAGTTGTTAAGTTAACCGATCTCAAGCTTTCAACAATACCAGGGAGGCAATATGATCCTAGGAAGGTGGCATATGATTTTACTACTTCTGTTTCAATTGCTCGGTTTGAACATGAACCAGATATGTTTGATGATTTATTTGTTTCTGTAGATAAAATGTCCCAAGTTTTTGATTTGGCCAAGTCCAAACTTTAGGCCGAAGAAATGAATAAATTTTTGTTATTTAGAAGTTAGAGGTTACTCAAAGTTCCTCTATATCAGTTGAGAATTTCTATACATGAATATGAATCACAACAGAAGGAAACAGGGAATACATCTGGCAAAGAAATAACAGGAACTAATCCTATTTTACAAAAGAAAGGTATTAGCAGCAAAGTTGATACTAAAAAGACAGAAACGGCTGCTAAGATTGATGTACAGAAGTCTTTGGCCTAGGAAAGAAAAGAAAGCATAGGTACTGATGTCAATGTGCATACTGAAAAGGGAGGCACAGACAATAAGAATACTAAATAGGCACCAAAAATTGATATAAACAATAGTTAAAATTCTCAAATTGGAGGAGAAGAAGCTACTAAACTTATTGTTTCTCCTCATTTGCTGAGCCAATATGAACAATTTTCCCAGCAAATAGGAAAACAGAATACTCCCCAAGTTGATGATCCGAAAGACCAGGATATAGAAATCATCCCTGAAAATCCCACAGGTGAGATCATATTGAAGATACAATAAATCCCTCCTCTGGATATATTTTACAGTCCTAAACATAGAGTTGTTGTAAGAAAATAGAGGAAAAGGAGGAGAACTGATCAAGATGCACTTTTGACGTCACAGGAGGAATTCATGAATATTGTTTATAAGAATGCCGAAGTGAATCCATCTGAGGATCTCACCAAATTATCCTAGAATGCAGGTGCCTATAGTGCTGCTACTATAGACAAAGCCTCTGAAGTTACACAATTAATGAAGCAAAAGGATGTGCAAATAGCCATGTTAGAAGAACAGGTTACAGAGAACCAGCAGAAAATCATTCAGTTAGAACAGCAATTGCAGGATGGAGAGCTCAAATGTAAACAATTAGAAGAGTAGCTTGCTGTTGAAAAGGAAAATATCGATCAGCAGACTTTAGAAAAGCAACAGCAACTAAACCAAGAAATAGAAAAATTACAGGCTCTTCTACAAAATGAGCAGACTTCAAAGATTGAGCAAGAGAAGATGTTTCAATCTAAATTAGACAAGTTTAGGAATTATCCTAGTTTGGATCAATTCAAAAATGGAGCCCTGGAGACAAACAAGTTATTGTCTCAACAATTAAATGATTTTTTTCTAAAGGTTGCAGAAACATAATCCCTATGTGAATTAACATCTTCCTTGGTAGATGAAGGAGACACTCTTAAAATTGAATTTGATGAAGCTGATGAAAAGATCTCTGAATTTCTTTTATGGCAAGACTCAGAATCAGGAAGAAAAGAAAATCTTCCCAAGATTATGGAGAGACATAAAGAAATTATTTTTGCAGAATGGGAATAGCGTTTGATCAAAGCAGAAAGAGCTACATCCAGAGCTAAAAGCATAATGAACAATGTAACACAGCTGGCGAATGATAACCTATATGAAATCAATTTAATTGTATATTGTACCCCTGGCCAATTACCTAGGGTAAAAGAAACTAATCACAGATGGAAACAAGAGATAATTAATAAAAATCAGCAAATTCGCCAACTACAAGGAATATCATGGGATACAATGTGGAACTATCTTATCAAGCCGCATAGTCAACAAACAACACTAAAATTTCTTTCAAATGCCATCGATTGCATCATTTCCGAATTTTCTGATGCCACATATACAGAGCAGTTGCACTCAAAGCTTAGTCATCCTGAAGAAGTGAAGGAAATGCTCAAAATCTGCCATCTGGGCACATCAACCGCAACATATAATCAATGAGTCGGTTTTCCTCGAGATCGCATTTTTGTTCTAGATTTTTTTATTTAGATAGATTGTAGGAATAGTTTTAGTTATTTTGTTAAGTACCTATTTAAACCCCTTTCATGCATTTAGAAAGGGGTCCTGAATTTGTAATATTTTGACTTGCAGATTACATTTCTGTACTCCATTGACTCTTATATTTTTATAAAGGATCACATCTGGTGATTATGTGAAAAAGTACCTTTAAGAATTGCATTTCTGTATCTTAGAGTTGATTTTACATTGAAGTTGCTGGATTTGGATATCGGCTTTCATTGGAAAGTATCAAGATGGATATGGTATTTCTATCTATTCACTGTTAGTTTTCGTATGTTATATGATATTCTCTTTTAAATTGCTATCGTTTATGTGTATTCGCTTTACAATATTTCTTTATACATATCATTTCTAAGTGTGTAGAAATATTTATCTTTTACAGTATATGCAAATGATATATGATGATGAATACAATATGTTATTATAACTCTGTTTAATTTCTTAAACGAAGTTATCTTTATTTGTTACTACATATTTCAATTAAGCTATAATACATTTTCATGGTTATTGTTTAATTGAAACAATTTAAAGTTGTATTCACATTTGATGCCCGGGTTAGTTTTAGAATTATCTTATCAGTTTTAAGTTAGTTTAAATAGTTTTATTTCAATCATTTAGTCCCATTTTCCCTTCATTCAATCATTCCATTACCAACCCATTTAAATTACTAGGAAACTAGTCCTATAAATCCAGTCGGAGCCACCACACCAAACGGAAAAGGAGTTTTCCTAAGGTCCCGACCAAGTGGTTATCCCCCAATGTTTGAAGCAGCGATTTTCGAGGCTTCAACAATTTTGGTGCTAGAAGGAGGGCCAAAGCTATGAATGGCAGATAAATCCAAATCCGAAAGCCATTCTAAGAGCACAACACCCTCATCATCTTCAATTTCTTCCACATCTCAAATCACTAGAGAAGAAATTGATAAAAGCATTCAAACACCCACTACCAAAGTTTCTCATCAATCAGATAATCCGCTTCTTGAATCCCCTGAAGTTGAAGCTTTAGTCCATAAACTTCAAGGATTCTCATTATCATTAGAAGAATCTGAATTATCTGAAGGTAGTGTCACCTCGCAGTTTGTTTCTTCCAGACCTCTCACTAGGTCACAGAGTGAAAAACTTGGAATTTCCCCAAAAGAATTTCCTATACCTAGTAGAGTTAAAACAAGGAAAAATCCATCGGAAACAGAAAGTGGTACTAGTTCTTCATCGCATATTCAATCATTTTTTTCCCAAGCTCCAAATCAGAAAAGTGCAGTAGTCTCATCATCATCTGCTCAAACTACATTTGTTCAAACATTAATTGTCTCTTCCAGTACTTCAACTGTTACTACTCATACACCAGTTATCACTTCTAGTTCTTCTACCATCATCACAACAATGGCACAACCAGCACAAAGACCATGGACTAGACCAAGAGCTGTAAATATGGCTACAACTCTGCATGATCTACTTGATCATCCTGAAAAATGGCTGCCAAAGTTTAGACCAGATACTGGTATACTAGCAGAATAACATATCAATAATTTTATGCTTGCTATAAATCTAAATCAAGTAGAGCATGAATATGTTGTAGTCAGGTTATTTCCCTATGCCTTGCAAGGAACAGCAGGATCCTGGTACTTTTCCTTACCTTCTGATTCTATCACAAATTGGGATATGTTTGAAGAGAAATTTTTAACTAAATATGGAGATGATAGATCAATTGCTACCCTAATCAACGATCTCTCCAATTTAAAGACTCAACCCAAGGAACCCATTAAATATTTTAACTCTCGATTTAATAAACTCTTGAATAAGATCCCTACAACATCTAAACCTAGTGAACAAGTTAGAAGTGAATGGTACATTAATTCTTTGCCCTCAAACATAGCATTTTTTGTAGATAGAGCTGTAAAACCAACTTTAGCTGAGAATATGAAAGAAGCTATTTCAGTTGAAAAACGAATGATTGCTCTAGATAAGAAAAATGCTATTGAGGAAAGAAAATCAAAGAAATTCACTTTTAAAGATGATTCCAAGAAAAATACACCAAGAGATCCATATGACATGGAAGGTTTACAGAAAGTCCTTAAAACCATGTCTAATGAGATGGTTGAGATCAAAAAGAAAGTAGCAGAGACTTCTACAAAGAGACCATTTAGAAATTTCAAGAGAAATAAAGATGAATCAAAACCTCCCAATGCAATATCCAATGCAGAATCAGAAGACGAAGAAGAAGAAGATACCTCTCTAGTGTCAGATGAAGAAGATGAAAGGGAAGAAATAGCTGAACTAAATGGAATGTGGGATTTCATTCTCCCTAATTCGGATAGTGAAATGGAACAAGAAGCTATGCCTGTGAGTACAAGGAGCAAATCTACATCAGAACATGTTCAAACTGTTCCAAAGAAGAAAACTACAACTCCAAGTACTAAAGATAAAACTCCCACAAAGAAAGCTTCTCCCTTACCCACTCATAATCAGCCATCATATCCCAATCCTCCCACATCATCATCCAAGACTCTGGTGGTATCAGATACGATGGATTATAATATTGTTGAGGATATGAAAAATACTAGAGCAAACATCTCATTACATGAACTCAGAAAACTTAAACATCAACTAAAGCTGCTATTAAAAGAGTTAAATGCTACACCTATTTCTCCTCTACCAAGTGGCGTAGTAGCTAAAGCAGCTAAAGGGACCGGTAAACCACCAGACAAAGTAGATGCAACAGACGATGTTACTATTGGAGAAAGATCAAATTCTCAGACACCTCCATTTCTATTGACTTATGAAATCTGCAATAAGAATTTGCATAATTTTTTAATTTATTCTGAAGCATCCTCTAATATAATGCCTACTTCAGTCTGTGCTAAACTGAATATAGAACCACAGAAATCTGCAGTTCGCATTGTACAATTGGATCGCTCTAAAGTTCAAGTTGTAGGAGAAATCAATTTAGTTACCATTAGACTAGATTCCGATCCTAGGATTTTCCAAGGAATTGATATTCTAATTGTAGATATTCCAGAATTCTATGGGTTAGTCTTAAGCAAAGACTGGTCTGCGAAACTTAATGGATATATCTCAACCGATTTTTCACATATGTGGCTTCCCTACAAAGGGAAACCAAATCAAATCAAAATCGAGCGAGAAAAACATATGACGCACACTATAACTGAATTTGAATAACCAAATGAACCTGTAGCATTCAAAAATAGTATTCTTGGAGGTTATTCTGCTGAGTCATTTCTTGGAAATTTTACCGCACCACAATCACCTTTTTCTGTAAATAATTTTGTTTCTCAAATAGAAATTTTTTCGCAATCTGATTCTTCTAGAATTGTTAATATTTCTGATTCATTTGTAGATAAACCTATAGATAGAACTTTATTTTGGTCATTATATTTTGATGGATTGAAATCTAGTGATGGAGCAGGAGCAGGATGCATCCTAATTGATCCAGAATGAGAGAAAACCATGCTATCATGTAGATTAGAATTTGGGTGCACTAATAATTCTACTGAATATGAAGCCTTGATTCAAGGGCTTTATAAAGCCATAGGGTTAAATGTGAAATACTTGAAAGTGTATGGAGATTCTGAAATTATCATAAGACAAGTAAGGAATACCATCCATTGTCTTTCAAGACATCTCAAACATTATCAAACCCTACTACAAGACCTTACCACTCAATTTCTAGCATTTAATATCTTTTCTATTCCTAGAAATCAAAACAAATCAGCTGACCTATTAGCTAATGTTGTGTCCAAACTCCTTCCTGTTGAAGATTGCAGTCCTGATAGATTTTCAGTAGAGTTGATTTTTCGCCCATCTGTCCCAGACAATATTACTAACTGGAGAGTATTCTACCATGATCAAGATATTTTAAATTTCTTAACTTCTGAGAAATCATATGATGAATAAATTATTGATGAAGATGATCATGATTTGCAAATTAATTCAAGAAATAATGAAAATCTGATTCCTTAATCTGTTGTTAAACTTGAGGATCTTTATGATATTAAAGACAGATTCAAGAAATTTACTAATGCTAAACTTCAAAGTTCAACTTTGAAGTTTGACTTAGTTAATATTGGCTCTGATTCTAAACCTCAGAATGTTAATCTAGGACTCAATTTAACTCTAGAAGAAAGCTCTGCTTTTATTAAACTTCTGAGTAAATATAAAAATGTCTTCGCTTGGATTTATGAAGATTTAAAGACTTATGATACTTTTGTAATTCAACACACAATTCCAATGCTATCTGATATTAAGCCTGTTCAACAAAAGTTAAGAAAGATTCATCCAAATCTTGAGGATCAAATAAAAAAAGAACTCAATAAACTTTTGAAAGCCAAAATCATTTTTCCTGTAAGGCATTCGAATTGGGTTTCCAACATGGTACCTGTCAGGAAGAAAAATGATGATATTAGAATCTGTATTGATTTCAGGAATTTAAACAAGGCATGTCAAAAAGACAATTTCCCATTGCCAACCATGGAGAAAATTCTCCAAAAGGAGGCTGGTTCTGAACTCATGTCCTTCCTTAATGGCTTTTCAGGGTATAATCAAATTCTAGTACATCCAGATGATAGGTTGAAAACCACTTTTAGAACCAGATGGGGAACTTATGCTTATCAGAAAATGCCTTTTGGTTTAGTAAATGTAGGAGCTACTTTCCAGAGAGCCATGGACATAGCATTCAAGGGTCTGATTAATAGATCAGTTGTTATTTATCTTGATGACATAACAGTTTATTCAAAAAAGTGATCCAATCATCTACATGATCTGAAACAAATATTTGAAAGATGTAGAAGGTTTGGTATTTCCTTAAACCCAAAGAAATCCTTCTTCGCTCTCGATCAAGGAAAACTCTTAGGGTTTGTTGTGTCAAAATATGGTATATATATCGATCCTGACAAATTTAAAGAAATTTCTGATATTTCTTTACCTCATAATAAAAAGTCCATGCAATCATTTTAGGTCAGATTAATTTTGTAAAAATATTCATTCCAGATTTTTCTCAAATTGTTTTACCTATGCAGAATATGATTAAGAAAAATTCGGTATTTAAATGGGGAGATAAGGAAAAAGAAGCCTTTGATGCGATCAAGAAGGCAATCATTGATGCATCTGCATTAAATACTCACAATTTTTCTAAATATTTTATTCTGTATACTTTGGCAACCGAAAAATCCTATGCTGTTGTTTTAACACAGCTCAATGATCAACAAATTGAAGCACTGATTTCTTTCTTCAGCTCGAATCTGCAAGGAGCTGAGCTGAATTATTCCGATGTTTAAAAACAAGTCTTCACTGTATTTAATTCAATCAAACATTTTAGGACTTTTCTCTTAAAAACACACACAAAGGTTATTGTCCCATTCTCTGCGGTAAGACAATTACTAATTCAAAGAGAAGTAGGAGAAAAAAGGGCTAATTGGGTGACAGCTTTGCAAGAATATGATATTGATATTAAACCAGAAAATATTGTTAGAGGACAAGGTTTTTGCAGATTATTAGTAGGAGCTCATAACATACAAGAAAATCAAGATCCAGAAAATGTTGTTCAAGTAAGTCAGATAAGTGTTACAGATTCTGAATCTCAGTATGATGATCTGATATTTTACTTGAAAAATGAGTATGCTCCTTCTAATCTCAGCTATAAGAATAAACGTGCTTTAAGATTGAAGGCTACTAAATATCAAATCATTGATGATGTGTTATTCAGAAAGAATTATGATTCAATCTTATTAATATGTCTTGAAAAGGTTGAATCAAAAAAGGTATTGTAGGAATTACATGATGGACCAGCAGGAGGTCATTTTGGAGGTGATACCACAACCCACAAAATTATCCATGCTGGATATTATTGGCCTACCCTTTTTAAAGATACACATGATTATGTGAGAAAATGAAAAAAAATTCAAACTGCTAGTGGAAGACAGAGGAAGCCAGCTTTTCCTTTACATCTAGTAAACATTGAACAACCATTTGAGCAATGGGGGCTTGATATCATTGGTAATATAGTACCTCATTCTTCCAAACAACACAAGTACATCCTCGTAGCAACAGATTACTTCACAAAGTGGGTAGAAGAAATTCCTCTAAAGGTAGCCAACTCTGATGCAATTATTGATTTCATCGATCAATTCATCATTACCAGGTTTGGTGTACCTAATGCTCTGGTCTTTGACAATGCATCTTATTTTTCTGGTAATAGTATAATTGAATTTTCAATTAAAAGAGGTTTTAAATTGAAATATTTAGCAAATTATTATCCACAAGGTAACGGTTTAGCTGAATGAACTAACAAAAATCTCATCAAAATCATTAAAAGGACCATTAATCAAAATCAAAAGAACTGGCACAAGTCTTTAATCTTTGCATTTTGGGCTGATCGTATTACTCTTAAAGCTTCTATAGGAACTTCACCTTTCAATTTATTTTATAGTAAAGAAGCTGTGATACCATCAAATCTAGCTCTTCCATCATTAGCCCTAGTGCAATTCATTGAAGAAAATCCTTCTTCATCCATTCAGTTGAGATTTGATCAAATCCTTAAATTAGAAGAAGATAGAGAAAAAGAAAAAGATATTCATGAAAAACATCAATAGCTTGTAAAATCTTCTTTTGATTCAAGTTCCACCGGCTCAAAAACTTTGTCAATTGGTGATCTTGTTCTGAAATGGGATAAAGCACATGAAAAAAAAGGTAAGCATACCAAATTTCAGAAAATGTGGCTTGGACCATTTCAGATTGCTGAAAAGATAGGCTCATATACATTCATACTCCAAGATTTAACAGGAAAGAGAGAATCTCTTCCTGTAAATGGGCTTGTCTTAAAGAAATTATTTTCATAAGGAGGTAACCCCTTTTTACTTGTACATATTCCTTTCTACAATTTTATTTATTTTTTTAAATAAAGGTTATTAATAGTCTTTGATTGACTTTTTACTATTAGAAAATTGTCTTGGAAATAATGTTATAAATACTTATTTTGTGTAAATTAGAATTTTCAAGAAAATGATTACAATTTTGGATAGTTTAAAATAAAATGTTAAACTTTGAAAATTTGTTCAAAACATTTGCATGATATTTTGAAACCATAAGGAAAATGTAAATCATTATAAGTTTATTAAGCAGAGAAAGGTTATCTCTAAAAATTAAAGACTTTTTCAAGCTTTAGCAAACAAAAAACTTTGAAAATTGTCATCCATTTATTCTTAAGGATACAACTATTTCACCCCATCCATTTCGGTTGTGATTTTTTAGAATGTAATTCTAAGAAATTATATGAAAAAATTTAGGAGATAAGAGGTCTCATCACGAGCCTACTTACCATGATCATAAGAAGTAATAAAACTGACATTACCAATACTGCATACCAAAACAGGGTAATGGCTTATAAAAGTAAGACAAGGGGTCTGATCACGAGCCAACTTGTTCAGTTTAATTACAACCAGTGAATGGCATTGTTACTAACTGGCTACCAAACCAGAACAATGGCTCTTAAATTAAAAAATAAATAAAAGACAAAAAACATGAGATAATATGTCTTATGAATTTATTTTAAAGAGTCATAATCTTAGTTGGATGGGATAATGGATGGTTAATGGTTAAAAGGTAACCCTGTCGAGACTATGAATGTTTGCTGGCAGCAAAGGCAATGCCTATGACAGTAGATTATATTAAAAAAGCTAAACTTGAAGAAATCCACTTACTTTATTATTATCAACCAATCAAAGCTTGAGATAACCCAAAATGTTTTTATCTTTGAGGAATTAGAAAGAAATTGTAAGTGATTTTTATTCTTTTTTCACAGTTAAATTTTATTTGAATTATCCTAAGATAAGTTTTCATGATCTTTAGAAATTTTTACTTACTAGAAATATAGTGTTCATTTCATTTTTCAGACATAACTGTTTCTTCCAGTGAATTGCTAATTTTTGTACTATACAACAACTCTCCCCTTTTTTAAATTTTAGAATAAATTCCATTTACAAATAGGTCCCTTTTTTATCTTTCTTTCTATTTAGAAATAAAAGATTCATTGATAAAAGTACATATCACTTATTTTTATTTTAAAAAGTGTACAACCTTTGAAAAACTTTCTGATCCGATGAGAAACAAAGCTTTTAATCATATTAAAAATATTATATAAAGTCTTTATATTTAACAATATTCGATATGTACAGTAATCGCAAATCAGAAAATCGAAGAATTCTTTAAAGTTTATTTTCACTTTGTAAAACTCCGATGCAATGGCACTCAATCGCAATCGCATTTCGGATAAACTTTAAAGTGTTATGTTTTCTTTACATACTTCCGATGCGATGCGATTCATCGCAATCGCATTTCAGAGAATTAAAACAATATATTCATGTGGTTGAAAGACTCCAACGCAATAGACCCCACCTCATCACAATCGGATTATCGGAGAAACTATTTAACGATTCATTCCATTTGAAAATCCCCGATGCGCTCTTCGCAATCGAAATTTGGCATAATTCTTATTTCATTTTCCTTTTAAATGAATCGTGATGCGAATACAATTTAAATATTCATATATTATTATTCATCGTGTTCCAAAGATTTAAAAGGTAATATATTTACACTTATTTCGAAATATGCCAATCTCTAATTGTACATTGACATTAATTCACAAATCAAACAAATAACAACGATTTGTTTTGTTACTGAATGCATGAGTGTGACTCCCTAGAGGGCATTTAAATTTTAAACCACGGATATAATAAATTCAAATTAGCGAATAATCCTTTTGTATAGTTGTTTTCATTATAGTGTTTTCACCTTGGCTAAAAGCTTTTCTTTGTTGCAGAACAATAGAACATCCAATTTTTCCATTCGCAGAACAAGAGAAACACTGCCCAATACTGAAATGTCGAAGGGATTCAAGAAATCGAAAGCCACCATTGCTACAAAGCTCTTGTGTTCACTATGCCACCTAAAGAGAAACCAGCAAAGCTTAAACTAGTTACAGATACCTCATGCCAGGGACTTGGCAAGATGACATGGGAAAATGTATACAACTTACTTGAAAAGGAAAACCCTAAAGTTTTTGAAGCTAAGGCTACAGTTCTTGACGAAGCCAACTCAGACTCTGATTCTAAAAATATTCTTGGTGCATTAGAAAACTCATTTCTGCACCGAGTTGCAACTCAGGCAAACATTTTCCCATATTATGATGTTATTAGATGGGTAATTGATAATGTGGCTATCAAAGATAGAACCTTTGCTTCTGCATCTGGAGCAATATTCGGGTCATTCAAACCAGAAGACATCAAAGCGATGTACCACCTTCCAGACCCACACAAGATTTATAACAAAGATTTTATCAAGGAATTTGCTGCGAATCATGAAAATCAGTCGGAACCAATTAAAGACTGGAGAAGAGCTCCTGAAAAGCATAGACACGAGGCATCAGGTATGTACTCTGTGGAGTCTCTTTTTCCTCCATACTGTTATGTCGTAGCAATGATGTGTAGATTGTTTGGAAATGATAACTCAGCTAAGTTTTCTATACAAATGGTTCCACTAATACATTCTGCTGTTAGTTCCGAGATAATGGATTGGGCTATCATTCTTTCTGATAAGATAGCCAACAGAATTCTTGAGTATAAGAAAGACAAAAATTCACGAATTTCCACTCCTTTTTATTTTTGTACTTATATCCTAGATGCCCTTTGTTTCAATTCTGAATTCCCCTTATTAGGATGGAAATGGACCCCTAAAGATCCTATTCCAATTCATATATATCACAAGTTCTTATGAAAGGGGCATTTCAAAATTCATTTTTACAAAGTTTGTCACGGTTTTCTTATTCCGATTTACCAAATCATTTTTGGCCGATTCCCTCCTAGACTTTCTAACAAAACTAGAGTTTATTTGTCCTCAATTGGAGATTGGTTCGGAGAAGAAAATTTCATATATATCATGGTTTTTGGAAGTATTGTAGAACCACACATCCTTCCTTTGTATGTTCCAGACGAACTGTTAGCACAGGAAATTTCTTATTAGCTGGCAGTAGAAGGCATGTCTAGAACTTTGAAGAACAACAAGAAGCTTATGTGACCTACCTTTCCTTTCAAATGTGGTGACAATACTCTCAACAATTTTGTCCATGCTGAAAAGGAAGTTGTTAAGTTAACCGATCTCAAGCTTTCAACAATACCAGGGAGGCAATATGATCCTAGGAAGGTGGGATATGATTTTACTACTTCTGTTTCAGTTGCTCGGTTCGAACATGAACCAGATATGTTTGATGATTTATTTGTTTCTGTAGATAAAATGTCCCAAGTTTTTTATTTGGCCAAGTCCAAACTTCAGGCCGAAGAAATGAATAAATTTTTGTTATTTAGAATTCAGAAGTTACTCAAATTTCCTCTAGATCAGTTGAGAGTTTCTATATAGGAATATGAATCACAATAGAAGGAAACAGGGAATACATCTAGCAAAGAAATAACAGGAACTAATCTTGTTTTACAAAAGAAAGGTATTAGCAACAAAGTTGATACTAAAAAGACAGAAATACCTACTAAGATTGATGTACAACAGTCTTCGGCCTAGGCAAGAAAAGAAAGCACAGGTACTGATGCCAATGTGCATACTGAAAAGGGAGGCACAGATAGTAAGAATACTAAACAAGCACCAAAAAGTGATATAAACAATAGTTCAAATTCTCAAATTGGAGGAGATGAAGCTACTAAACTTATTGTTTCTCCTAATTTGTTGAGCCAATATGAACAATTTTCCCAGCAAATAGGACAACAGAATACTCCCCAAGTTGATGATCCGAAAGACAAGGATATAGAAATCATCCCTGAAAATCCCACAGGTGATATCATGTTGAAGATAGAAGAAATCCCTCCTCTGGATATATTTTACAGTCCTAAACATAGAGCTGTTGTAAGAAAATAGATGAAAAGGAGGAGAACTAATCAAGATGCACTTTTGACGTCACAGGTGGAATTCATGAATATTGTTTATAGGAATGCCAAGGTGAATCCATCTGAGGATCTCACCAAATTATCCTAGTATGCAGGTGCCTATAGTGCTGCTACTATAGACAAATCCTCTGAAGTTACACAATTAATGAAGCAAAATGATGTGCAAATAGCCATGTTAGAAGAACGGGTTATAGAGAACCAGCAGAAAATCATTCAGTTAGAACAGCAATTGCAGGATGGAGAGCTCGAATCTAAAAAATTATAAGAGGAGCTTGCTGTTGAAAAGTGAAATATTGATCATCAGAATTTAGAAAAGCAACAGTAGCTAAACCAAGAAATAGCAAAATTATAGGCTCTTCTACAAAATGAGTAGACTTCAAATATTGAGCAAGAGAAGATGTTTCAATCTAAATTACACAAGTTTAAGAATTATCCTAGTTTGGATCAATTCAAAAATGAAGCCTTGGAGACAAACAAGTTATTGTCTCAACATTTAAATGAATTTTGTCTAAAGGTTGCATAAGCAAAATCCCTATGTGAATTAACATCTTCCTTGGTAGATGAAGGAGTTACTCTTAAAATTGAATTTGATGAAGCTGATGAAAATATCTATGAATTTCTTGTATGGCAAGACTTAGAATCAAGAAGAAAAGCAAATCTTTCCAAGATTACGGAGAGACATAAAGAAATTATTTTTTCAGAATGGGAACAACGTTTGATCAAAACAGAAAGAGCTACATCCAGAGCTAAAAGCATAATGAACAATGTAACACAGCTGGTGAATGATAACCTATATGCAATCAATTTAATTGCAGATTGTACCCCTGGCCAATTACCTAGGGTAAAAGAAACTGATCGCAGATGGAAACAAGAGATAATTAATAAAAATCATCAAATTGGCCAACTACAAGGAATATCATGGGATACAATGTGGACCTATCTTATCAATCTGCGTAGTCAACAAATAGTGATAAAATTTCTTTCAAATGCCATCAATTGCATCATTCCCAAATTCTCTGATGCCACATATATAGGGCGGTTGCACTCAAAGCTTAGACATCCTAAAGAAGTGAATGAAATGCTCAAAATCTGCCATTTGGGCACATCAACCGCAACAGATAATCAATGAGTCGGTTTTCCTCAATATCACATTTCTGTTCTAGATTTTTTTATTTAGATAGATTGTAGGAATAGTTTTAGTTATTTTGTTAAGTACCTATTTAAACCCCTTTCATGCATTTAGAAAGGGGTCCTGAATTTGTAATATTTTGACTTGGAGATTACATTTATGTACTCCATTGACTCTTATATTTTTATAAAGGATCACATCTGGTGATTCTGTGCGAAATTACCTTTAAGAATTGCATTTTTGTATCTTGGAGTTGATTTTACATTGAATTTGTTGGATTTGGATATCGGATTGCATTGGAAAGTATCAAGATGGATTTGGTATTTCTATCTATTCACTGTTAGTTTTCATATGTTATATGATATTCTCTTTTAAATTGTTATTGTTTATGTGTATTCGCTTTACAATATTTCTTTATACATATCATTTCTGAGTGTGTAGAAATATTTATCTTTTACAGTATATGAAAACGATATATGATGATGAATACAATATGTTATTATAACTCTGTTTAATTTCTTAAACAGAGTTATCTTTATATGTTACTACATATTTCAATTAAGCTATAATACATTTTCATGGTTATTGTTTAATTGAAACAATTTAAAGTTGTATTCACATTTGATGCCCGGGTTAGTTTTAGAATTATCTTATCAGTTTTAAGTTAGTTTAAATAGTTTTATTTTAGTCATTTATTCCCATTTTCCCTTCATTCAATCATTCCATTACCAACCCATTTAAATTACTAGGAAACTGGTCCTATAAATCTAGTCGGAGCCACCACACCAAACGAAAAAGTAGTTGTCCTAAGGTCCCGACTGGGTGGTTATCCCCCAATGTTTGAAGCAGCAATTTTCGAGGCTTCAACAGGCCCCTAGAACTTCTCTAAAGAAAAAACCAGATCAAAATTCCTTTTATGGCTCTGCAACCCTCACCAATGAGATTAGAATGTCTAATATAGTCGAAATTGACTATTCACACTCTCGGAATGGACGAATCTAGCTTAAGATAGAGCCTAAACAAATTTTGTCCAATGACCCCTAAATCAACTCCACCAAATCTGTTGCAACTGTAGTTAAACTTCCAAAAATATGATTTCCACCAGTAATGGCGTAGTGGCCCTAAACCTTCGCCAAGAATATCATTACAAAAAATATGACCGTTTGGGTGGCCACATAGCCACAAACCTCGCGGTCTTCATTGGTGGTTAGTGAAAATTGCGCTTAAACTGTGGTTGAACTCCTTTGAAACCAGAGTTGGGTGCATTAACAAAACATTCGACATTTAAAACTTAACCGTGTATTTATGAGGCCATGTGACGGGCTTCAACACAAAATGCAGAGACTAAAAGTTTTTGGTTGGAGGTAGCATTAATTTCTTGCCATGTGAACACAAATTAACATTGCGATCAAGTTTTATGCTGAGGGTTTAGCCCTTGGACTTGGGGTAGTGGCCATATGGGGAGGGGCTAGCCCCTCCACTCCCCCAAACATCATACGACTAAACCATAAATAAAATTCGTAGAACATGTATGTTAAGAATTGTTGTGTGGCACATTGGCACGTGAGCAGGCTAGCCAGAATGAGGTCCACCATTCGAATCTTGCGGGGACCCAAAAAAAATTTACATGATCGTACAAGGGCCACATGGCAACCTCAAGGCTAGCTACGTGGCACCTTTTCATTGGCCCATTAAAAAACACATGCACCCAACTGCAAATATGAATGCGACACTTGTCAACCAGTTACTGATCTGGAAGCAATATTCTGGGGAATATTTTGAGGAATATTATAGGAATATTCCCTAGAATATTATTTTTTTTGAATTTCCAAAAATCCATTCAAACCAGATCAAAGGCCAAAAATTGCATTTTACTGGACTTTTCAAATCGCGATAACTTCTTCATACAATGTTAGTTTTTTGAACCGTTCACGATGCCAGAATCGAGAAGACGAGATCTATCTATTCACTCAGGTTCGACACACTTTCAAAAACTTTGAAATTTGAGCTATTACTTAGGTCCTTGATCCAAATTTAACCACACCTCCCCATTGGGAATATCTTGGACCCCAAAAGAATGATTACCTGATCTGTTCAGTAGATGAGAGTACAACACCCTCAATTTTCCAGCTTCCATTCACTTTGCCTTGCATGGCTTAGTGCTTTTGAGCCCAACTAGAAGGTAATCAACACTTCCCTTCTTTGATGCTCTGGTCCTCCTGTCAAGAATTTTCTTCCTTGCTCATCCAAAAATTTCTGGCGAGAAATTTATAGAAGGTAGTTGAACATCATGTCCTTGATCATCAATCCAAGGTGGCTTAAACAAACGTAAGTTTCCAACATAAAACATGCATACATAACTGAAATTTTCATATGTACAAATGAATGTATGTCTTACTGATTTAAGAAGTCAAACCACTTCTTACCAAGCCACTTCCATGGTGAATTTTGCTACTCAAAATCTTCTTCATGTGAAACATTTTTTCTCACATCAATGATGGAATCTTTGGTTCCAGTTTTTCCAGTCTTTATATCCTCTTGCTTCAAATTCTTGGGATGATTAGTTGGATGCAATGTCCAACATTGGGCAATAACATGTCCATTTCTTTGGAAATGTTTGCAAGTCTTTTGCACTTTCTTTGCAAGTTTCCTTCTCCTCAATTGTTTCCTATATGCCTTCATCCTCTTCCAGAATTTTGAAGCATCATGGTTACAAAAACCACAATAGGAACAACAACTCTTTATTCCATTAAATCATGTAGAATTTCCATGCTTATCAGAAACATAATCAACTTGACTATGGGAACAATTATACCTCAAATGTTTCTTTGCATGTCCATCCCTTTTACCTTCATGAGGAGATGAACTAGTATAGGTTTCAGCTTTTCTTTGAAGACCAACATCAATGTTCAAGTCTTGATAGATGTCTGAACTCTCATGCTTGCCATAAGATCCATGTTTACACACATCTTGCTACAACATAGGCTTCAAACAATGGAAATCAACTTGAAAACAAACTTGACATGTTCGTGGTTTAGAACTTGCAATAAGAGTTCTTTTTGAAGTTGTCTCAAATACCTTCATGGTTGTAGAGTTT
Organism: Pinus albicaulis; assembly: GCA_034641835.2. Taxonomy (NCBI): domain Eukaryota; kingdom Viridiplantae; phylum Streptophyta; class Pinopsida; order Pinales; family Pinaceae; genus Pinus; species Pinus albicaulis. The sequence goes on along the minus strand of CM076583.1, from coordinate 497,358,606 downwards.
TTGCCATAAGATTGAACATAAGCAAGACCAAAATTCTTAAGTATTTTCTCAACCAAAATAGGATCAATCATTCCTTGTGCATGTTTGCTTAAACCCTTGCCTTCATAGCCCATTTTTAACATAAACTTGGAACCTATACCTCTAGTGTGCTTTTCAAATGAACCTACACATCTTTCTGAAGAGGAAATTGAAGACAAATTAGAGTGTTTTACCTCTGATTCACACGTGTGTTTGGTTAAGGCCTCTTGGGCTTGATGGAGTTGTATGTCCATCTCATGCATTCTTTGGTGAAGTCCTTCTTTCTCTTCCTTCATAGCAACCAACTGCTCATGAAGTCTAGTGCTTTCTCTTCTATCTTCAAACAGAATTTTCACCCTATCCTTCAGGATGTAGAAGTCTCACTTCATGTCTTCATCGAAGAATCTTGTGAAGGAGGAGGATTTTGAAACCTCACTTGATGAAGTTGTAATATTATGTAAATGAAAAAAATAACTTCAAAAACAATTCACAAATCTTTCAAAAACAATTGGCAAAGCTTCTAAACAAAATGGTTGTAGAGTCAAGTTCTTCTTCAAGCAGCCTTTTGCAAACAAACCCTCTTGTGCTTCAATGGTTGCCTTCAGTTCCTTTGGGTAAGGAGAATGACTTCAGCCTTATTCCTTATTGTCCTCTTTTTGACATAGCTAACAGTAGCTTTCCCTTCACCTCTTGCAAACTCAAACTTGTAAGCAACAGTCAATTTGCAAACAGTGAAATTCTTTGCACTGTTAAACACTTTTCAAGTGAAACAAGTAAGCTAGTGCTCTATCAAGCAAGAAAATCTATGCTTTGTCAGGCAAGAAACCCAGTGCTCTTATACCACATAATCTGAAAATGGGTTGGATAACTTGTTATGCTTTTCAAGAACCTCCCACTCAGTTAAACAAATAAAGTTCTAGCTTATCCTTGACTTGTGTGGAAATTTATACTTGAAACATGTGTAATTTTTTTAACTGTTTAATTTCTTTAAGAACATTTGTTTTTGCTAATATTAATCATGTGAAACAACCATATAATGCATCAAATACGCAACAACACATAACAACAAATTTAATAAAGGTGTTCACCCGAATATCATGGGCTACGTCTCCTTGAGCTTTTTTCAACTGACTTGGCTCTTTGGGATTAGGATGGAAAATTTCTTTTACAATTTAAAAACTAAACTCCAATGGTTATCTAAACTGAACCAATTGGCTTAGAATACCATTTATATCCATGGAATGGCTGAAATCACTCTGAAGATGAACCTCAGCTCCCTTAGACTTGACTCCTTGAGTCGGTTCTCTTGAGCTACCCTGAGTTTCTCTGTGGCACTAAATCCCTCATAAATCCTTTTCTGTCCTTGAAAATTTTTCTATTGTCTCCATCATACATCAAACATCCAAAATAGTTTGTTCATTTGCTCAAATTGAGCATTGACTCCACAAAATAGGCTTCCATCCACTAATGGCCCTGGGCTACCCAAAACTTACTTGTGGCTCTTTCACCTTCATAAGTCTTCAAATGACTCTGAAAATCCTTCCATTGGATTTGAAATTTCCAAAATAGTCAGAATAAACTATTCATTTGCATAAATTTTCCTCCACTTGCTCTGGTTTCGCCTCCAACACCTGGTGGCACCCCCTAGCTCTGGGTTCATTGAAAACTTCCCTGAAGCATCTCACCCTTAAAAATTATTCAAAAGATTCTAAAAATCCCTCCATTGGATTCAAAAGACTCATTACAGTCTTAAATGCCTATTGGTTTACTAAGAAAGGCCTTAAGCTACCCTGGCTAAGCCTCTTTCTGTTATTGACCTTTGGTGGCCCTGGTGGACCCTAGAACTTATTTGAAGAAACAACCTGCTCAAAATTCCTCTGAATGCTCTAAAACCCTCACCAATGAGTATGGAATGTCTAAGATAGTCGAAATTAACTATTCACAATCTTAGAATGGACGAATCTAGCTCAATATAGAGCCTAAACAAATTTTGTCTAGTGACCCCTAAATCAGCTCCACCAAATCTGGAGCAACTGCAGTTAAAATTCCAAAAATATTATTTTTGCTAGTAATGGTGCACTGGCCCTAAACCTCCACCAAGAATATCGTTACAATAAATGTGACCGTTGGGGTGGCGACATGGCCACAAACCTCGCGGCCTCCGTTGGCAGTTAGCGCAAACTATGCTTAAATTGTGGTTGAACTCCTTTGAAACTGGAGTTGGACACGTTAAAAAAACCTTTGGCATTTAAAACTTAACCGCATAGTTATGAGGCCATGTGATAGGCTTTAACACAAAATGTGGAGACTAACGATTGGTGGTTGGAAATAGAGTTAATTGCTTTCCATGTGAACCCAAATTAATGTCGCGGTCAAGTTTTGCTAAGCGTTTGGTCCTTGGACTTGAGGTCGCGGCCATATGGGAAGGGTCTGGCCCCTCCTCTCCCCCAAACATCATACAACTAAACCATAAATAAAAGTTGCATACCATGTATGTTAAGAACTATTGTGTGGCACGTTGGCACGCAAGAAGGCTAGCCGAAATGAGGTCCATCGTTCGAATCCTGTGGGGACCCAAAAAAAATTTACACAATGGTACAAGGGCCATGTGGCAACCTTAGGGTTAGCCACATGGTGCCTTTTCATTGGCCCATTAAAAAACACATGCACCCAACTGCAAATATTAATGCGACACTTGTCAACCTGCTACTGGTCTGGAAGAAAAATTTTGGGGAATATTCCAATAATATTCCAAGAATATTCCTTGGAATATTCATTTTTTTGAATTTCCAAAGACCTAATCAAACCAGGTCAAAGGCCAAAAATTACAGTTTACTGGACTTTTCAAATCGCGATAACTTCTTCATATGGTGTCGGTTTTTCGAATCGCTTGCAGTGCCAGAATCAGGAATACGAGACCTATCCGGTCACTCAGGTTCGACATACTTTCAAACACTTTGAAATTTTAGCTATCACTTAAGTCCTTGATCCAAATTTGATCAGTAACAATAGAGAAGATGAGGCACATGGATTGGACCCTAAACCACGATCCTAGCTCTCTGAACTTAAATCAGTTAAATGAAATCAGTCTGCTCATTTCATAAAATAATAACCTCATACATTTCTGAAAGTCTGATCACTGAGTAAAATAATAATCTTAAAAACTTGCAACAAAGTTCCAACTAAAATCAATTCACTGGCTAACTCTTCCTAGTTCTATCTTTCCTCTATTTATTCTACAAGGCAGCTACCAACAACTCCCTAAAAAATAGTGATTAATTCCACTTGACTCTAAGTAAACAAAGATTGAGTGCTTGGTTGCCCCTGGAATTCGAATTGCTGGAGAGAATCCTTGGGGATCCTTTGGCTGCCTTTGGAATTCAAATTGCTGGAGAGAATATTTGGGATCCTTTAGCTCCCTTTCAGAGTCAAGGAGGGTGTACAATCCTCCAATAATTTCTCCTTGTTGTCTCCTTCAAGTCTTTATGATAAAATCCTTATAAAAATGCTTAATAAATCATGATTTTCTGCACTCAACCTCATATTAGGCACTCGGAGTATGTTAGCCTTAATCACCACCTATACTAGCATCATAAAACCAAATAATAATAAAAATGAAATAAAAATAGATCTAATAAGGAAAAAGGGTGACCATTAACCCTTCCAAATATATCTAATGATGGAGCTCATCACAACTCCCAAGGCTACCATCTTTAACTATCAAAATAGGGTTCTTGTTGACAGTGCTGGAAACCTGTCAACAAAGGGGGTCTCCCTGATGTCAAGTCCTAATTAGACCTCACTCCATTTGCAGTAGGAGCCCCATCCGAAGTATCAGCCTGGCTGCCATGTATCCTTGTATATTTTACTTGTCTAAAAAGTTCAACACAAGAGAGTAATACATAGGTATTTTTGAATCATAAAGTGAGTATCTCTTGTGAAATGTTCAGCTGCAGAAATTTTCAAGGTCCTTCTACCGAAAGGGAATAGAAAAGTAGGACCTTTCAATACAAGTAATAGTACTAGTATGGAAAAGGAACACGAGCATATACATATGAATAGATTTTTGATCAACCAGCGAAATAGTTCACAAGGAGGTAATAATTATTAAGGAAAATACAACACACTTTCAACAAGATAAGTACCAAATCCATCAAAATATTTTAGTTTCCTTAGTACAGATGAAAACAACATACATCACAAACATTCAAAGAAATGTCTTACAATATTCACGACATATGCATGAAAGCATGTTGGCTCAACGAGCTTCTAAATTAAGTAAGAGTTCCAAGATACATCAAGAAATTGATCACCTCTAGCCTTAATAGGGGAGCATAAGAGCAGTCACTTGCTCCTCCAAAAGAATTATCTTCCTCTCCAATGTCTGGTAGGAGGATACAAGGTGAAAATTCCTTTGCATGAACAATGAGGGTATACATATAACAAATTGGGTGATCATTGACCTCCCTTATGACTCTTGGACTACCCTCATGATTGTTATACTTCTATATGACCTTTCGACTCCCACATGAATTTTCACATTACATGGATGACTCTTGGGCTCCCACTCTACATTGAATTTTCCAATATAGAATTACATAATCTAAAAATGATGTGACACATGATGAATAATGACATGACATTGATGACATCAACTACATGATGACATGGAAATTTCAAGTCAATTTTTTTTGCTGCTATTTTTTATTCTTCATGAGAGATAGTGCATGATATTTTTTTTCCTCCTCCTCATGACTTGAAGATAATGAATATTTAATGTGTTCTTGATCATCTATCTTATATTGTAATTTGGTTTTCCTTCGTCTTCTCACCCAATGATCATCTGGTGTTTTTCATCTCCATAGGTTCCTTCTAGCATGACCACCTTCTCCTTTTCCTCCATCATCATCTTGTCATGATAAGATAAAGTACCAACAACTAAACCATTGATGACAAGATGACATCGGTCCGAAAAAATAACTAATCTAACATGCTCCATGAAATCACTTGTTAGGGTTGGAATTGGTGACTAGTTGAGTGACTATCTCAGGGATTGCATAGTTCTAGAGGCCAAGTTTTGGGTATAAGGCTTGATACTGTGAAATGTGTAGTTTAGGATGGCCAAGGTTAAATAATTGTACAGTTGAGAGGCTCAATATATCAATATTGGGCCTTGAGTTTGCCCAAAGCATAGTTCTGGAAGGACAAACTAAAGGGACTACACAATCGAGGGACTTGTGAGGTAAATATTGAGGCTTGAGCATTGAGGTTTTCCAATGCGCAAATTTTGAGAAGCCAGGCTAGGTATTAGATGACTATGCAATTGAGGGACTTAATAGCTCACATTTGAGGCTCAAGGCTTGAAGTTTCCCAATGTGCAGTTTTGGAAGGAGAAAAAGTTGAGAGACAACCTAGTTAAGGGGTTAAAGAGCTCAATATAGAGGATTGAGATTTAAATTTTCCTGATGCATAGTCCTGGAGGGATATCAGTCTCATATATTATGCAGTTGCACAGTTCAAGGAGTCAGGTTGAAGGATTTATACTTAACATTGAGTAATGCACAGTTGAGGCTGACTAGGAGGCAATCATTGCAATGTTTTGGAGCTCGAAAGTCAAGGTTAGTCATTGTGACTACACAGTGCATAGTTTCAAGATGAAAGGTTATGGATTGAGGGTTGAGACTATGCAATGTGCATTTCAGGAGGTTTGAGTGGGTTCAAGCTTCCTGAGAGTGGATTTTCCTAGATTAGGCCAAGTGTGGAATCAGTGAGACCAAAGTGAACAAGGATAAAACTTGAGAAAGATCATACACTTAGAAAATTTTATCATCACAACATTGATCACTCAGAATATATGGATAACATACTTCCCTCAATGTGTCAAAATTGAGATGACATTCCCCAAGTGCGGCACTAAAGGTTCACTTTGCGACGACATCAAGTACACTAGTGAGACGGTGCATACAACTTTGAGAATTAGTGTAAAACATGTCTACATTACTAGAGGGTCTCATCAACACCAAATTTACCCTTTGAAACAAGTCAAAACTCCACTTTACATGATAAGCAACACTTCCCATGCCAAATGACGACATTTTTATATGAAGAGAAAAGTGTGAACGACACTTGTGATATGCGAACAACAATGAAAGAAAAAAATTCCAGAGAGAAGATAACATGAAAATGACACTGATTAAGGTGAAAGAAACTAAAAGTGACAGTCGAAAACATGAAAATAACACTCGCGAAAGCGAAGGTGCGCAAGAGCGGTGGTTTGAAAATCTCACTAAAATAGAAGTACAATATCAACCAAAAGTGAGAGATTGTCAATGAAAGTGCACACTGATTATGAAAATAGTTTTATCATCTCGCAAACACAGTCTTGATGGACTATGTTATTCTTGTTCAATGTTGCGTAAAATAATGCACTCATGGACTCATTTCAAACTGAGAATGTGTGAGTAGGTGACTTCAAATTTACAATCCAAGAAGTGAGCTCAGAGCATCAATCGACAAAGAAGTGACTATGGAAAGATTGGTTGAAATATCCATAGGAGGCTCCAAATTCAAGTGTAGGAAAAATTTTGGAGTGTGTTTGTCACAGCAACAACACTTTGTGACACACTGGTAGAACTCTAAATTCTCTGCCTTGGTAAATTCTTTGTGCAATGTCTAATTCTTCGGGGAGTATTGACTCATCATTCGAATAACTCTAGCTTCCCCACTTACTCTATATGTAAATATATTACCCTTCATTCCCCCTTGGTTAAGCACAAACATATGACCAGCTATATCGCAACGTTTCAAGATAGGAGAAGAGGAATGTAATGCACAAGATTTAGATTTTTAGAGTATTTTTTTTCATCTCTAGTGTTTCTCCTCTAAAGGAGAACGTTTCTTGAATGGAAACAATGTCACTCTAGCTTCAGATTTACTCTATGAGAAAAACAATTTTATGTACTCATTTTGCAGCCAAGATCAATAAAATGACCAAGCCTTTGGAACAGGACTCGAAGATGTAGCCTAAGAGGGGTGAACTATGTTATCACATGGTAGTTAATTTTTTTCATTTTGATTGTCAAATGTTTTTGTTTCATCTTTAAGTTCTTTTGAAACTTATTTATGCACATTTGAAGACCCAAATTTTATACTTAAAAAATATCTAGCAATGAATCGATCCATTTTAAGATCGTTCTTAATGCCATCATAGGCTAGCTAATAAATATCTATACTAGACAGCATATTGATGTTCTCCATTACATCCTCCCTAATCCTTCGGAGGAGTACAGGATTGATTTATTCTGGTTCAAGGGTAAAATTATCCCTTCTATAGTTAATTTGGAACCTTTCCTCATAATATTTTAAGGACTCATCTCACCCTAGGGTCATCCTAAATATCTCCTCTTTTGTCTCCTTAACCTACAATAATTCATATGATTCTCATTAAAGGCTTGTTGAATTTGTTCCCAAGTAGTGTTGTTGCCTCTAGGAAGGCTCATAAACCAATGCAAGGTTGCATCATTGAGGGTGGAGAGAAATAACTTCAACTTATGTTCATCAAAAATATAATCATACGTCCTACAAACTACAACAAATTCGAACATGAATGCGTCAGGGTTCTTAGAGGCTAGGCCATGGAAGTGTAGAAGAGTAGTGGGGCTTATATTTTTCCTCCACACTGGTTTCTTGGATATAAAATGGCTCAGTCTCCCTATTCTCATCCATGTTTTGGATAGGTAATATAGGTTCTTCCTCCCCTATGGGTTCTTCAAATATTTCAGGTTTCTCACCTAAAGGATTATCTAACTACCATGTCGTTATAGTTGGAAGTTCACATTCACCAAAGAAGATCGATGGTTGAATGCTTGAAGGGGTGTGGTTTTTTGGTAGAAATTTCCCTTGATTATCCCTACTCCTACGAGGCATGAATTTTTTTTTCCCCTTTTTTTATTTTTTTTCAAATCAAATAATTTTGATGAAAAAAAACAGAAATATGAAAAAGTAGAAACAACACCTACTTGGACATGTCCCTAGCAACAACGGCAAAAAGTGATGAGCCTCAGTATTGCAACAAGAGTGCTGCAAATCCCAAGGCTACTAACTTTAATTATCAAACCAAGTTCCCTGTTGATAGTGCTATAAATCTGTCAACCAAGAGGGTCTCACTAATGTCAGGTCCTAATTATACCTCATTCCATTTGGAGTATGAGCCCCATCCGGAGTATTGGACTGGCTGTCATGTATCCTTGAAGATTTTCCTTGGCTGCAAAGTTAAACACAAGAGAGTAATACACAGGTATTTTTGAATCAGCAATTGAGTATCCCTTATGAAATGTTAAACTGCAAAAAGTATCAAGGTTCTTATACCAAAATGGAAGAGAAAAGTGGGCCCTTTAAAGACAAGTAATAGTACTAATCTGGAAAAGGAACACGAGAATATACATATGAATATATAGTTGATAAACCATATAAATAGTGCATAAGGAGGTAATGATTGTTAAATAAAATACAACACACCTTCAATAAGGTGAGTACCAAATCCATCAAAATAGTTTAGTTTCCTTAGTATATATGAAAACAACATACATCACAAACATTCAAATAATAGTCTTACAATATTAACAACATATGCATGAAAGTGTGGTGGCTCAACGAGCTTCTAAATTAAGTAAAATTTCCAAGGTACATCAAGATATTAAACACCTCTAGTCCCAAAAGTGGAGGATTAAAGAATTCACTCGCTCCTCCACAACAATTATCTTCCTCTCCAATTCCTGGTAGGAGGAGCCAAGGTGAAAAGTACTTTGCATGAAAAATGAGGGTTTATATATAACAAATGGGGTGATCATTTACACCCCTTGTGATTCTTGGACTACCCTCATGATTTTTTTACTTCTCTATGACCTTTCGACTCCCACAAGACTTTTCACATTACATGGATGACTCCTGGACTTCCACTTTACATTTCATTTTAGAATATAGAATTTACATAATCCACAAATGATGTGGCACATCATGGCTCATGAGATGACACTGATGACATGGATTGCATGATGGCATGGAAATTTGAAGTCATTTTTTTTTTGTTGCTATCTTTTATTTTTCTTGAGAGTTCATGCATGTTATTATTCTTCCTCCTCCTTGTCATGACTTGAATATGAGGATTATTTAATGTGATCTTTATCATTTTCCTTATGTTGTAATATGGTTTTCATTCATCTTCTCATCTGGTGATCATTTGGTCTTCTTCATCTCCATAGGTTCCCTCTAGAATGGTCACCTTCTCCTTTTCATCCATCATCATCCTATCCTAATAATATAAAGTACCTACAACTTAAAACCATTCATGACAAGACGAAATCAGTCTGAAAAAAACGGCTAATCTAAAATGCTCCATGAAATCACTTGTTAGGGTTAGAACTGGTGACTAGTTGAGTGACTGACTTAGGGATTTCACCATTTTAGAGGTGAACTTTTAGGTCTAAGGCTTGATATTTCACACTGTGTAGTTCAATATGGCCAAGGTAAAAGGATTGCATAGTTTAGGGGCGTAAAATCTCAAGACTGGGGTTTGAGGTTGCCCAATGTGAAATTATGGAAGGACAGACTCAAGGGAATGCACAATTGATGGACTTAAGAGGTAAACCTTGAGGTTTGATCCTTGAGGTTTCCAAATCTATATTTTTTGAGAGGCTAGGCTATGTGACTACGTAGTTGAGGGACTTAAGAGCTCAAGGTTGCGGCTCAAGTATTGAAGTTTCCCAATGAGTAGTTCTGGCTGGAGAAAGAGTTGAGACAATACGTAGTTGAGAGGTTCAGGAGCTCAATATTTAGGCTTGAGATTTAAATTTTCCCAATGCACAGTACTAGAGGGAGATAAATCTCATAGATTATGTAGTTGCACAGTTCAAGGAGTCAGTTTGAAGGATTTATGCTTAACACTGCATAATTTGTAGTTGAGGCTGACTGAGAGGGAATGATTCCATAGTTATGGGGAGAGAGAGTCAAGGCTAGTCACTATGACTACATAATTTATAGTTTCAAGAGGCAAGGTCAGGGATTGAAGGCTGAGACTATGAAATGCACAGTTTAGGAGTGTTTAGTGGGTTCAAGATTACCGACAGTGGATTTTCCTAGATGAGGCCAAGTGTGGAATCTGTGAGACCAAAGTGAACAAGGATAAAAATTGAGAATGGTCATACACTTAGAATAGATGATGACACAAAATTTATCACTCAGAATACATGGACAACATACTTCCTTCAATGAGACGAAATTGCGATGACATTCCCCAAGTGCGACACTAAAGGTTCAGTTTGCAACAACATCGATGACACTTGTACGACAGTGCATAAAAATTTTGGAATGGGCGTAAAACATGTCTACATGACTAGAGGGACTCATCAACACCAAAATTACCCTTTTAAGCAAGGAAAAACTCCCCTTTTTCATGATAAGCGACACTTCCCATGCCAAAATATGACATTTGTTATACGAAAAGAAAAGTGTGAACAACACTTGCGATATGTGAACGACAATGAAAGAAACACATGCCAGAGAAAAGATAACATGAAATGAAACTAATTAAGGTGAAATAAACTAAAACTTACATTCAAAAACATGAGGTGACACTCCAAAAGAGAAGGTGCACAAGAGTGACGATTTGAAAAGCTCACCGAAATAGAAGTCCAATCTCAGCCAAAAGTGAGATACTTTCAATGAAACCTCACACTTATTTTCAAAAGAGGTTTATCATCCCACATGAGAAATATTGATGGACTGTGTTATTCTTGTTCAATATTGCATAAAATAATTCTCTCATGGACTCATTTCAAACTGAGCATGTGTGAGTAGGTGACTTCGACACTTACAATCCAAGAAGAGAGATCAGATCATGAACCAAACAAGAAATGACTATAGAATGAGTGATTGCAAGATCCACACGAGGCTCCAAAATTCAAGTGTAGGAAAAATTTTGGAGGGTTTTTTTCCCAGCGACAACACTTGGTGACACATTGGTAGAACTCCAAATTCTCTGCCTTAGTAAATTCTTTGTGCAATTTCTAGTTCTTCACGGAGTATTGATTCACCATTTAAAACACTTAAGCTTCCCCACTTAATTTGTATGAAAATATATTCCCCTACATTCCTTCTCTTTTAGAAAAAACATATTATTAGTGATATCGCAAATTTTTAAGAAAAGATAAGGGTAATGTAGTGCACGAGCTTTAGAGTTTTACAGTATAGTTTTTCAAATCTAGAGTTGCTCCTATGCTAACAGGCCTGGATAGTACCTTGGAAAGCTCACTTCAGGAACACAAATTTCTCTATTTCCAGCGATCCTAGATAGTACCCTAGCAAATTGGCTTTTTTTACCTCCCTTTGTAGGAAGCCTAACTCTCCTTTCACCCTTATCTATTTATTTTATATAGGACAATGCATCAACACTTATTCATTTCATAGGCGGAAGAGGGATCCAAAATTTTTGAGAGCAGAAGTGGTTGTTCCTTTAGATAAGCATATGTAAGACCTATGATATTGGTTTGGTCATTTAAATTTTCCCCTTGTCCTTCTCTACTTGATTGGATCAGCATGGAAAACACTAAAATGTAGAGAACCGATTGTAGGGATGATTTTTCTAAAAATATCTATGTATACCATGGTTCAAAATGGAGCTTTCCTCATCCAATGATTGTATTTTCTGTGAGAACATCATTGACCAAAGGATAACCAATACGAAGAAGAAGGACTGAAGGTTAGAAAAATGTTACAATGTCACAAAGCCCTTTTCTATTTTGTTGTGTCATCTTTCTATCCTTCATGTGAAGTCTTGTTAAACAAAACATGAAAGAAGAGACAAGACACAACAACCAAAAAAATCAAAAGGAAAAAGAAAAATGAGGCTAGACCAAAAATAGAGTGTGAGACAAAAGTTAGAAAACACAAGACAAACTACAGAAAACGAGTGTAGGATGAATGTGCAGGAAAACTAATGTGAACATAGACTTACTCTAATCCTAACCAGCTAGAAGGCCAGGGTCACATATAATGAAATTTCTAGGGCAGGGTCATGTATAATGAAATTTATAATGCAGTCATCATAGTTCCTCCTGACCTGCATTCACAAAGAGACAAGAAATTAAAAAAATATGGAAAAAATTTCAATGGAAAATATAAGATCTTGAATAACTTGCGCAAGAAATTGAAGGTATTTCATTTTAGCATAAAGATGTGTCATGGCCACTACCTTTAATTGGGTTGTGTACTTACCTTTTTGGTGAAAAACAAAATTAAACACACCTTAGAGGCTTCTTGTGAATGCAGCTTCATTTGTGCCATCCTTCTTAGCAAGAATGAGAAGAGATCAAAACTTGTTATTAGAAAAAGGGCTTGTTGAGTAAGATGCTTCTAGGAAATCACTCGTGAAATTCGAAACAATCCTCTTGAAAACCCCAAAATACTTGAAAAGATGAATTTTAAATTAAAAGTACAGGTTCATGATGAGAATCTTGTGAGGGAAAATGGATCTGATCATATTCAATCAGCATGTCAATATATTGAGGTCTTGACATACCATCAGCAAGTGCGAAAGTGCCTCAACTGCTTGACAAGTACTTGGATAGTGAGATGTTGAACCATAAATATTAGAGGATGTAAAGCAACTGTCATTTGATTTGTTGGTGGGAAAATGATAAGTTGAATGATTGTCATCAAAGACAGAATAATGAATATATGGAAGAAGATGGTAAGGTATGACACCATTGATTAACGTGACCTTCAAGGGTGAGGAATAAAGCAACACATGAAAAAATTTCATCATCAATTTTGTAATATTCACAAAATTTAAGAAAATAAGAGATGTGCTCGGTTATGAATGTTCCATCGTAACCATCAAACTTTAATTGCGACAACTGATAAAGAGGATCATCAGGGATTAAAATTTTATGAAGGGATAGGTTATAAAAACACCTCCATAGTATGATTTCACGATGACCCATTTAAGATAAGAGATTCAAAACAGACTCAATGGGCACCGGTTGTCATATGGCCCTTTCTAGCACTATTTTTTTGATGATGTTCTAAATTCGTCAATCAAAGGAGTATCCCCAATGTGAAGTCCCAATTATACCTCACACTGTTTGGAGTATGAACCCCATCTGGAGTATCATCCCAACTGCCATGTATCCTTGTGTATTTACCTTGGCCACAAATTTTAGCACAAGAGAGTAATAAACAGATATTTTCAAATTAATTGAGACATGTGATAAAGAGGATCATCAGGGATTAAAATTTTACCAAGGAATAGATTAGAAAAACACCTCAAGAGTATGATTTCATGATGACCCTTTTAAGATAAGAGATCCAAAATAGATGTAATATTCCAAAATTAGCATGCAGCTAATTGGACTATTGATTTTTTCTAATTTCACTTAGGAGATAAATAAATGGGTAAGGAGGCCCATAAATTTCAAAAATATGAATAAAATCCCTTATAGTGTGAAAAGGGATAGTCATAAGAGTTGTATTTCACACCGTCATGTGTGAAAGGGGGCATTTTCATGTGGACAAGGTCAAGTTTGACCAAGTCAACAGTGTTGGGATAGGAGGTGGAGATCATCTTGGGAGACAGCACAGATATAGTGGGAGGAAGATTCCTTGGTGGAGGAAACCCTAATGAGTGGGACCCAAGGAGAGAGGGCTTCCATTTTTATAAAAGGAGGGCAAGGCATCCATATGAGGACATGTTATGGATTATTGATTTTATGGTCTGGTTAGACTATAGTGCATTCTCTTGCTGTTTAGCAGAGCTGTTGTGTTGCTTAGCATAAGGCATTCCTATTTAGGAATTCCTTATCCTTTCAAGAGAGGCCTCTTGAGGGACCTTGTACTTCATTTCTCCACATCCAAGCTTAAGGCCAAGCCACCTCCTTCAACTATGGAATTATTTCTGCTGAAGTATAACATTGTGTTGCAGGGTGTTGCAGTGGAGGTCCACAACACCACTTCTGGAGCTTATTTTTCAAAGGAGGAAGCCTTATTTCATTTGGAGGATCATTGAGGAAGAATTTTAGCTGATTGCACTATCTTTGGCATCAGGCCAGCCATTTTCCATCATCTACAACACAGTCCCTCTCCTTGACTGCGTTATTTCATAGAGAAATTGTAGTGAGGGTTTTCATTGCTTGATTGGAGGGTGAGATATTCAGTGTTACGATCATAATTTCACTTGGAAGATCCATTGGAGGAGGTATATTCAACTTGTGCATCATCTTTAGCCATCTCCATCCAGTTCTTGAGTTGCAGCTGCTATTCAGTCCTAGGACTGCAACTTTGGCATTTTTGCCATTTTGTATATTTCAAGAAATCCTTCCAGGATTGTCTTGGAATTGTGTTTGGGAGCTTAGATCTACACTCCCAACATTGTATGAGCTGTATATTTCCATATCTATGTATTGAAATATTACAACATCATTTGTCTCTAATAAAACTACGTTGTCATAGCCTTAAGCATTTTTTGTATAGTAGTGTATTTCATTTTTCATGTACATGCTCTCTTGAGGCTTGTTTTGCCCATCTTGAGTGATTATTTCCTCAAGGATTTGTAAAAATTTTGTTGCTATAACATTAATATGATGGCTATGCGATATTCTTACATTTTATGAGTTGATTTATCACTGCTACTCCAGTTTTGTGTTCATGTATTTCTGCATTCCCCATTTGGGATATTACAGTGGTATCAGAGCATAATCTTGGCTCAGCCTGTGAGTTCCAGCCATTATGTTATCTAGAAGACAAGAAGAAGAAAATATGAATAGAAAGAAGACTCCATTATTTGGAGGAAATAAGGAGGAGAGGCTCTCAAAGCTTCTTCCTAAATCTATACAGAGCATTCAAGGAGATCTCAAGAAAATAAGAAGGGAGATGTGTATAGAATCTCCAAGAGGGTTTGAATCTGAATCAAACTCTAGATTTTCATATAATTAGTGTGATCATGTAGCCACACACTATGATGCACAGTGCAGTCACATGCCCATATTTTCCATGAGAGAGATGGAAGAAGAAGGAATGATTAGGAGGGAAACTCTTAGTGATTTTCTGCAAGAGTATGAATCTCAAACTAAGAAGCTTAGAGATCATATTACTTTTCCAGAGTTTTTCCAGATCAAGGTGAGGAGAATAAATCAGCATGATAGATTTATTCTATCTACTTTTGATGGTTCACCTACATGTTCAGCCATAGCTTGGGTGGAAGAACTAGACACCTTTTTGCAGCACAACCAAATTTCTAAAGATGAAGCCATCAGAGTTGTAGCGTTGCATCTTGGAGGTAAGGCCTATGCATGGTGGATATTTGAGTCTTTCTCTTTGAAAAATGCAAATACTTCTTCTTATGCAAGGTTTATTAATACATTGGTGGAAAGGTTTTATGGGAAACTTTCTGCAACACATGTGGTGAAGTTAAACAAAAAAAAACCTTGCATGTGATAGAGGAAACCATAAACTCAACTCCACTTCAGAAAACCATTGACGAGGTTGATATCTTGCATCATACCTTTCTAGAGGCAAGACCTCTATCTTATGTTCTTAGGAAAGAGGGTATGGAGATCTCTTTTTCAAAAGAGGATCCAGTCATTGGGAGGTTGCACATACATATTGCGAAGGATGAGGGAAACAGCGCTGTCATGTCTAGAATTTATCTAGCACCTCATGCAGAGCAAGAGGGAGATCTTGCTCCAAATAGAGGTATTAGTGTATCCTTGCAAGGAATTCCCCAGGATCTCACATGTGGAGATCAAGGTATAACTCATGATCTACATGTGCCATTGATGATGGGGAGTGAAACTATGGAGATAAAAGGAGGAGATAGGGAGGATGACCAGCATCATGTGATGAGGAGCACACACCCCTATATATTTCAAGATTTTGATGCACCTAAGAGGGAGACTGGATTGCACAGCGAGGGCAAGGACAAGTCTGTCCATCCATATATGCAGTCTACTCTTGATGATGATGTCTCATTGCATGGAGGCATTTCACCAGGGAGGCCACTAGATCAGTAGATGATGAGGGATGCTTCACATTTTGAGGCATTACTAATTGATTTTAGAGGATTGGAGACCTTGGGAGAGCTTGGTATAGCACTGGGAGTCTTGGGTAGACTCAAGGAGGAGAGAGGCATACTCTCAACATCATCCTTACCCACTCTCATTTGAGATTTTTCGTTGTGGCAGGAGCAGCATGGGAAGGATAGTAGCCTTCCAACTTGCATCTTTGGCATGGGAGATGTCAAAGAAGAGGATAGCCATATGACAAATTTTCTTCATGATAGTTCATCAGCGATGTCACTATGGAGGATAGATCCATATTGGAAATCCTAGCTATTGGTGGATTATTCCAAGGATCTTTTTACTTGTATGATATTGGATGACTAGTTGCATGAGGAGGGATATTCAGTTAGAGATGGGGTCATCTACTATCATAGTAGGATCTTCTTATCTAGAGCCTCCAAGCTCAAGGAGAAGTTGCTACAAGAATATCATGAGGATTTTCTCTTCATCCATACTTATTCTATGAGAGCATACCACACCATCATGGAGGGATACATTTGGGAAGGCTTTGAGGAGGAGATATATTAGCATTTGAGGAGATGCATGGATCATGTGTAGATGGAAGAGATACATAAATCTTTATAATAGTTAACACATCCACCTCTTTTCTCTTTTAGGATGAGAGGAGACTCATATATGAGCCACTCCATTTGCATGGGCAAAACATATGGTAAGGGTACTGTTTGTTTACGTAATGATTTGTATAATATTTATGTGCAACCCTTAACCATATATGTGCAGGATATTGCTCAAATAAGGAGCATTCTTCCTTCTAGACTTCATGGTCTACTTGAGAACATAAGAAGTATTGGTTATGGCCACTCCCTAGGAGGACTTGGGGAGATTGTATCTTTTGCAGAGCATGCTCACTTTGCACCATACACCATACACATTCTCCACACTTGTGAGGAGATTGGGGTAGCAAGCAACTGGTGGGGAGGCCACCCATCATTTCATTTTTTGTTGCAGTTGAGAGTCAAACTATGTTGGATACATTTGAGGGACCATTTTCCTTCTCCATTTCTACATATGGCAGCAAATATGATTCTAATTATGGTTCCCTATGTTGTTGTTCTCATTTTTATTGGGAGCATGATTGAGGGAGAGACACATTGGATGGGTGTGTCCTTTGGGGAAGAGGATTCCCACATTTTTTGCATTACATGTTCTAAGGGGAGCAAGGGAGATGATATGGCCACCATAGCAAAACACTTGTCTCTTTATGAGGTGGGCCATAAGATTTATTGGAGCACTTGGGCTATGACTCTCATAAATCATTGGGAGAAACTTTTCTATGAGTTTCCATGTCATGTTGTGCAACAGTAGTTAGGAAAACTGTTCTATAACCACTTGGAAGACTGTTGGTACCTTTCATCTCTACATGAAACCTTCATTATTCCACTCACTTGGATGCCATATGATGGTGATTTTCCATTCATCATATATGGGATGGTTTGGGCTAGCATGATTCACAACGTTGGAGGGAAGATCTTTGGAGATCCAGTTTTCTTCTTGCCACTTGGAGGCAACAATTTTGTAGCCCAAGAGTAGTAGATACTCTAAACTTATCATAAGTGGAGAGGAGGACAGTGTGGGCTAGGCTATTTTGTCTACCATGATCATATTTTCAGCCCACCTACATTGCAGGAGCTCAAGGTGGAGGATAATTTGTATGAGTTACCATTTTAGAGGGTGGCTCATTTTGTATGGATGATAGCTTGGGGATGGGAGATTCATATGGGGATGGTATATCCCAATGTATATCAGACCTCATGCCTCAAGAAGTCCTTTAGATAGCCCATTTTTGCCTCCATGGATTTTTTACATGATGATAGCTATTTGGGATGCACACCAAAAGTTAGCTTACATACTTGGGAGGGACAACTTGGAGATATATTGATGAGACAACATCTTGATCCTGGGAGGATTTTATCATATGAGGATGCTACAAGGGAAGAATAGGAGGCTCTTCAGTTCTATCCTTGCAGTTTCTTGAGGACAAGCAACATTTGGGAGGGGAGGACTGTAATATTCCAAAATTAACATGCAGCTAATTGGAATATTGATTTTTTCTTATTTCACTTAGGAGATAAATAAATGGGTAAGGAGGCCCATACATTTCAAAAATATGAATAAAATCTCTTATAGTGTGAAAAAGGATAGTCATAAGAGCTATATGTCACACCCTCATGTGTGAAAGGGGGCATTTTCATGTGGACAAGGTCAAGTTTGACCAAGTCAACAACGTTGGGATAGGAGGTGGAGATCATCTTGGGAGACAGCGCAGAGATAGTGGGAGGAAGATTCCTTGGTGGAGGAAACCCTAATGAGTGGGACCCAAGGAGTGAGGGCTTCCATTTGTATAAAAGGAGGGCAAGGCAGCCATATGAGGACATGTTATGGATTATTGATTTTACGGTCTAGTTAGACTATTGTGCATTCTCTTGTTGTTTAGCAGAGTTGTTGTGCTCCTTAGCACAAGGCATTCCTGTTTAGGAATTCCTTCTCCTTTCAAGAGAGGCCTCTTGAGGGACCTTGTACTTCATTTCTCCACATCCAAGCTTAAGGCCAAGCCACCTCCTTCAACTATGGAATTATTTCTACTGAAGTATAACGTTGTGTTGCGGGGTGTTGCAGTGGAGGTCCACAACACCACTTCTGGAGCTTATTTTTCAGAGGAGGAAGTCTTCTTTCCTTTGGAGGATCAGTGAGGAATACTTTGAGCTGATTTCACTATATTTGGCATCAAGCCAACCATTTTCCATCATCTACAGCGCAGTCCCTCTCCTTGACTGCGTTATTTCAGAGAGAAATTGCAGTGAGGGTTTTCATTGCTTGATTGGAGGGTGAGATCTTCAGTGTTAGGATCAGCCTTTCACTTGGAAGATCCATTGGAGGAGGTATATTCAGTTTTTGCATCATCTTCATCCATCTCCATCAATTTCTTGAGTTGCAGCTATTATTCAGCCCTAGGACTGCAACTCCGGCATTTTTTCCATTTTGTATATTTCATAAAATCCTTCCAGGATTGTCTTGGAATTTTGTTTGGGAGCTAAGATATACACTTCAAAAATTTTATGAGTTGTATATTTCCATATCTATGTATTGAAATATTACAACAACATTTGTCTCTAATAAAACTGCGTTGTCATAGCCTTAAGCATTTTCTGTGTAGCAGTGTATTTCATTTTTCATGTACATGTTCTCTTGAGGCTTGTTTTGCCCATCTTGAGTGATTATTTACTCAAGGATTTGTATACATTTTGTTGTTGTAGCAGTAATATGATGGCTATGTGCTCTTCTTGCATTTAATGAGTTGATTTATCATTGCTACTCTAGTTTTGTGTTCATGTATTGCTGCATTCCCCATTTGGGATATTACAACAAACTCAATGGGCACCGCTTGTCATATGGCCCTCCTTCTAGCACCATTTTGCTGACGATGTTCAAAATCCATCAACCAAAGGGATATCCCCAATGTGATGTCCCAATTAGACCTCACACTGTTTGGATTTTGAACCTCATCCGTAGTATCATCCCGGCTGCCATGTATCCTTGTATATTTCCCTTGGCTACAAAGGATAGCACAAGAGAGTAATAAATAGGTATTTTCGGATTTGCAAGTGAGTATGCCTTATGAAATGTTTAGCAATGGAAGGTATCAATTTCATTCTTCCGAAATGGAAGAGAAAGTGGGCCCTTTAAAGACAAGTAATATTACTAATATGGAGAAGGCACACGAGCATATACATATGAGTAGATCATTGATAAATCAACGAATTATTTCACAAGGAGGCAATAATTTTTAAAGCTGATACAACACACCTTCAACAAGGTAAGTACAAAAGCCACCAAAATAGTTCAATTTCCTTAATATAGATGAAAACAATATACATCGCAAGCATTCAAATAATAGTCTTATAGTATTCACAACATAAGCATGAAAGTGTGTTGGCTCAACAAGCTTTTGAATTAAGTAAAAGTTCCAATATGTATGCGTTATACATCAAAATGACCTCCTCATCAGCTCAAAGGAGAAGGCCACTTTGGTTGAAGGAAATACCCATTTCACAGGCCTATTTCTCAAGGTAATGCACTCCAAAAATACTCAAAAGGAGTTATAACGCTGCCTAGTGCCTAGCATAGGGCATTAGTACCTAGGTTAACACATTGTTTTCCCTAAAGGGAAGTTTTAGTGGATTTTCACGAGGTTCAAAGGTCAAATCTTGAGTTAACTGACTGACATCCCGATTTTTACTCAATCACTTAGCTCAAAAAGTAGGAAACCTATGGATCAGTATTCACTATGGATATTTTCAAACCTATCTAATTCATCTGAGAAAGGAAACAAATGAAGTAGGGAAATTTCCTAGCTTTTGCCTTATTTGAATTAGTGGAAGAAATGGAAAGGATAAATTGGAGGCTTGGGCATAGTGAAAAGGGTCAAATTGTTTTCAAGTTCCCAAATCTCTCCTTCTATGACTTCCCATTTTTATTTCTTCCCCTTATGACCACTCAGCGTGCTTATAGTATTCCGAAATGGAAAAGACAGAAATATAGAACATATGCAGCATTCCAAATAAATCAAAACAAGAACATAGCACTAAGTTCTGGAAAATGCCGGAAATATGTTGCAACTGGAAATTACATTAAGCCATAATAATATATGAGCAGAAATAGTTGAGCCATATCATTATAATAAACAGAAAAATAAAGTACACAGTGCTCCAAAAATGAATGCACTCAAGCCAAAAGATGGCTGAAATACACTAAAGGAAACTAGCACTGGAAATGTGTGCTGCTATTGCTGCTGTTGTAGGAAACTACTGCTACTGGGAAGAAGAACCATTTGTGGAAGGTTTTTTGAGTGCTTAGAATGATCCAGGATTTTAACCATAGATTCTACTCAAAAAAACCAGAAAATCCCAGAAATGGTTTAGCCATATTTTAACTTTGGAGTTTTGGCCCTTTTTGGGTTGCACACTGCACCCTACTGGCTGAGTTACGCACTCCCTAAAGACAACTACTGATATGGGGCTGAAATATTAATCTAGCTGCAATAGCACCCAATCAACTCAATAGGTGAAGGGATGGTCCCCTCACTAGAAAACAAGCTCAAAATTGGAGATCGCTCTCCTCCACTGCTACACCCTACAACACAACACAAATATGAACAAAAAATACATTGTACCTGAAGACTGAAGCTTGGTCCAATGCCTGGATGTGGACTATACATCTCAAAAATCTCTCCTAAGTAGGATGAGTGTGGGATTCCCGCTCGGGAACACCCTTGTACTAAACAGTACATCAAACCCTGCTTAACAGCAAAAGCATGCATAGAAATGTCACCTAACAATTTCCCAATATAAAAAGATCAAAATCAGTAATCATCTAACATGCCTTCTATGGTTTCCTTTCCCTTCCTTATATGCATTCTGAGCCTTCTCACCTTGGGTCCCACTCATTAAAGACACTACTCACATGGAGACTATCTCCCATTAACTCTGCGTTGTTTCACATTGATGCTCCACACTCTCTATACTAGCACTATTGATTTGGTCAACATTGAACTTTTCCACATTATTTTTCCCATGTTCACACATGGAGGTGCTTTATCCATCTATCATGATGATACCTTTTCACATTAAGATTGATTTTATTCCTACTAAAGAGATTTATGGGTCTCCCTACCCACTTATTCATCTATCTAGAAGACAAAAGAAAAAATGAATATTCAAATTAGCTACATGCTAATTTACGAATATTACAGTGCTTCCCAACCTTTTCCATAGTTCACATTCTCAAATTAGGCCTTGATTGACTTCATTTTGTATCATTTACCTCTATAACACACCCTAACCATGCAATACAGAGTATTATAACGCTCCTTGGGCTTTTGACCATAGCGTTATTCTAGCTACTAAAACATTTGTCTGCTCTACTAAGAAGCATTATTCAACCAAAGTCTTGACATTCACCTAGTTTTGTGAATTCCTAGGTTGATAGGTGGCTTATAGTACGTTTGTGGTTCCTACAACTGAAACATTCTAATTGTTTGGCTATTTGCATACTTTTTTTTTCTTTATAAGAAGTTAGTTTAAATGCATTTTCTTTCCGAAAAAAGAAAAGAGAAAGTTTATTTAGCTTTCTGGTATGGTTGATTTGATTTTGTACATATATTAGGTTAATTAGTTGTTAGAGAGCATTGTATATCTACATATTTCATAGGTTTTTGAACTACATGTTGGATGTGTGTTACTGCATGGATGTATAGATAAAATCTCTCCTTGTAGAAATATCTTTCATCAAATGAAATTCTAATGCATTTTCTGCATGGTTTGTGTCAGAGTCACATAAAATTCCATACGTCCACTCCCCCTTCGAAGACTTTAATACAAGTATAATTAAAATAAATCACTTAGTAAAAATAAATAGCAACTCATTTTTGAGATTACACACACATTAGTTCGGGCTAGGGTCTTGGGCTAGGCAGTGGTGAGAAAACTACCCAAGATCATAAAAATGAAAACTAGTGTCATTAAAGAGAGAAAAATTATGTTGCACTCACATCATCCGGGACCGCTCCCATCACAAAGGAGTTAAGCACAAGACAACATTAGAGTGTGAGAGAAGGTAGCCCACCTTTTATTTCATTTCTAGTGGGTATATTGTATATTAGAGTTCCCCTCGGGGATGTCAAAACTAGGTTGGGGACCCAGGTGTCCTGCTCATACAACATATTACACATGACCGTGACCACCCCCCCGAGTGGTGTCTATGATTTTAGGTGACCTTATTGGCCAAACTATTTAGGGAAGAACACAAGGTGGCTAGGGTGGGCTACCCTGGTACCTGAAATAGACAAACCTACTCCATGTTCAGTTTTTGGGAGGGTGATCGTCTTCACGAGAGTACTTGGCCCCATAATCTAAGGTTTGGGTGAAGCTCAGGAGTAATAGTAATTGTACTTATGACCAGCTCTATATGTTTTCCACTGTAATACTAGCTTTCATCTCCAATGAGTGGTGGTTCTTAGAAAGAGTCATATCCCTTGGCTACTTGATGATTGTCTTTTAGAGTTGTTATTTTTTTAGGTTTTGATGTGTTATCACTGAGACTATAATAGAATATCATTTTAAAACCTTGATAAAATATATTCATCATCATGGCTACCTTAGGCCCTTGTCATATTTCTAGGTGAAAAAGAGGTCTTCTTCCACTGACCTTGGAAGATTTTTTGAGCCTCAGTGATCCAGATTCTCCCTCTTCGGGATATCAGTCTCTAGTGTCTAACACTGATTCGCACACTACCTCCCAAGAAACTATATTTCCTGAGGATTTTTTCAATGAAGGAGTTATACCTCCTTATCATCCCCCTCTCACTAATCCTCTTGGACCGGTGTTGCTTCAATTATCACTATTACTTGTAATGTCTTCATCTATACCCACATCCAATATACACATGGAAACTAGTGGGTCATGTTCCTTTCCACCTCCACTTCCCCCACCTATTGTCAATTCTACGCAACTGATAGGTCACTTGACTATCCAGATTATGCCTAGTCCAAGCAACTTGGTTACACCATCTACGAGTGGAATCCAATACCTCCCGGCCACCACTCCTTTTGTGTCTTATCCTGGACCTTGGATTACTACTCCCAATATCACTGCAAGAATAGTTCCTTTATGTAACCCTTTCGTTTAGAATCCTTTACTGAGTCAAACCCCCAGGCTCAAATGCTAGGGAAAAATGTTCCCAACACATATCTACCATGGGGCACCTATGTACCCCTTCAATATATAGGATAACCTGGTCTGACGCTTATTTATTTTCTTCATTCCAGTGGTCACTGTCTTGGTGTAGGTCATGTGCCAGTTTTTAATTATGTGGCCAACGACATCCCAAGCCAAGCACTGATGCATCCATTTAGGCACCCCTTCCCCAAACTCAATTGGGTCAATGGGGGAATTCCTATACTAGGGGAAATGAGCCTTTTGTACCCGAGCCTAACATCCCATACAGACAACCACTCTATATTCCTACATTACTGCCACGAGGAAATTATTATCTGACAAGTCTTGTATATTCTATTAGAAACTCTTTGATGGGAGGGCCCTTAGGTCGTTCAAGTCATCCAACAGCACCTTGGTCAGATTCGGGGGCACCCACACTGATGCCATTTTTGGCAACTTTAGATATCCCGATTCTGTATAAATTGACAAATGACCCCATCAATCATAACCAACATTTGCCTCCTATACTTCATAAGGTACTTTCATATATTCCCAAGTTTGAAAGGAAACAAGTGAATGGCCCAACCACGCATGTCACCACCTACCATCTATGGTTTGTATCGAATTCCATGGTTGATGACAGCATTCGACTCTGAATATTCCCCTGCACCCTCACAGGAAACACTGCCAAGTGGTATATTGAGTTACCACGTGTGTCAATTAATACCTTTGGAGCCCTTGCAATTGAATTTCTAAAAAATTTCCAGATCCCTATCCGCTACGAGACCGAAATAGAACTTCTTACCACTTTACGCCAAGATATCGCCACCCACATCTACTATCATATCCATGAATGGAGGTGTACGAGGAGGATTTTCAAAGCCCCAATTCCAGATCACCTATTGGCAGATTGGTTCTGCAAGTAGCTACTCCCTCCCATTGCTAAGGATATTGCATTAGCTAGTGCGATCACGAATATTGAATCCATCTGTCATGACTAGCATCTAGACTTAATTTATTCACAATATGGCACATTGTATGATCTACTCCTCCATGCCCCTCTAAATTCCAATTCTCCCACTACTCAAAAACCTGAAGCACACGATGAAGGTCTCCTTGGCACAACCTTTGGGGTTGTCGTAAAAAAACTCAGAAAGTAAGTTTCCCATCTATATTTAGTTGTCAATACCACCTCTAATACCTAATTGGCTGCTCTTCCAAATGATGTGGTAAACTATGTGCAGTATACGTAGAAACCCAGTGGTAAGAACAAGAAGAGTAAGAAAAATACCTCTCCTTCTGAGGAGAAACCTCTTACACAAAAAAATCCCAATCATAAAGTTGCCACCAATTCTAAAAGAGGGAAGGAAAAAAATACCAAGTTCCATTTTATAAATATGTGCGGAGGACCACATGACTTTTAAGTGTCCTCGTCTTCATAAATGCACATAATTTCTTGCACATAAGGACACTGGGAGCACATCTACAAGCCTAAACAATCCTTTCCCTACTCAGAAGCAACAACGCCTCATTGAAAACCCACCACAACCCTTGAAAGGGGGCAGTGGTGGTTCTCATACACCTTCTTCTAGTGAATTATCGTTGGTTTTTTACACCTTGCAAACGGGTTACCTTCAAACATGAGCAAAAATTTATGGAACTCTAGTCACTGATGCTTAAGAAACTACCTCGAGTTGAAATCCACTTCCTCATAACAATCTCCATATCGAAAGGCCTGTTGTTGACCTTGTCATTTGTCCCCCCAAAGGTACTCTTCGTCGCACGACACAAAATACCTTTGCACATGTTGCCAAAAACTACATTATTGTAGAAAATTTGGTGCAAGAACCATCAGCTATATCTACCCTAGAAGTGTTGCAAACATGTCCAGCACAAAGGAAATCTTTACTTTCGGCAGTCGATGGAGTTGACCCTCAGGATTCCATGCTAGTAATCTTTGATATGGAAAAATGAAAACCTCACCTTTCCCCTCAACTCACCTTTCAGGTTCAAGATGTGTCAAAGGGTATGTCTATACATTGAACTGTCATTGATGAAGGTGCTTCAACCTATGTAATTTGAAATTCATGTTGCCTCGCTCTGGGTTCTCCCACACTATCTTCGTCGTCAAATTCCCTTAAATAATTCAATGGTCATACTTTCATCTCAAAAGGGTACCTTTCCAGCTACCCCATTACTCTAAGTGGGAAAATAATAATAATGGACATTGAAGTCATAGATTGTTATCTCAACTATAATCTACCTTTGGGCCACAATTGGTCTTATGTCGAATGCTATTGTCTCTTAGGTTTTCCAACTCATCCCCTTTCCTCTAGATGGGAAAATAGTTATAGTGGATCAACTATCCTTCTGCACCCCGGATTATTCCACTTTTTCCAGCAGTACTATACCCCTAGTAGGAGGAGTTCCTAACTCTTATGTCAATGTTGGTACCAGTCTTCTGAAGGGATGATCTCTCTTATGTTGTTTTCCTCTCCTGCTGCATGAGGTTCCATATATAGTTTCAATGATATTTACCATTCCTTACAGCCCTATTGATCCTTGGATCCTACCAGCCCCTTGATATATCGATTCCTATGGAGCACAGATTTCGTTTTGACCAACTGAGTTGGCTTACCAAGCCATTCAATTTTCATCTGATTCCTCCATTTCTTTGGTTTTGACTGATGGTACCATTCCCTCTCCCATTATGGATCCTTCTAAAAGTCTCCTCACTAAATTCCTACCTACGGAAAAAGCTATTCAAAAGATCACATCTTTAGAAGAGAAACCTTGGGATGATTTTCATCACTGTGCTTCGATATCTTATTCGAATGTGGAATATACAAATCCTAACTTTTGACCCACCTGATATAACTCCATCCGCATATACTACTATCCACAATATAGATGTGGAAGGCAACTTGGGCAATCTTTCGAATATTATGCTCATAGATTTCTCAATCAAAATAGGTATTATGGAAAACATTCATATTGGAGTAGATTGTAATCCTGAGGAAATTGCACGCTTCACCTTCCTTTTTAAGGAATTTTGTGATTTTTTCGCTTTGTATTATGAGGAAATTCCCAACATAGACCCTTTTATAATCTAGCATGAGATCGATACTTATGGAAATGCCAAGATTTTCTGATAAAGGCTCTGACCTTTCTACCCTCACAAAGTTGCTGCTATCAAGACAGAAGTCAAAAAATTGTTACGTGTTGGTTTCTTCTACCTCATTCCTTTAATTGAATGGGTCCCTAATCCATTTCCTATAGAAAAGAAACAAGGTACCATGCAGGTGTATGTTGACTACCATGATCTGAACTTCTCTTGTCCAAAATACAACTATATAGCTTCATTCATTGATCAAATAATCGATGATTGCACTAGTTGCAAATACTTCTCCTTTATGGATGGATTCTCAGGATACAACCAAATTTCTATTAAGCAGGATGACCAGCACAAAACCACCTTCATCTATCCTTGGGGCACATTTTTATATCAAAAACTCCCATTCAGTCTCAAGAATGTGGGAGCCACATTTCAAAGGGCCATGGACTATGCATTTCACGATATCGTACATATTTTTCAAGCTTACTTGTATGATCTCCCCACTCATTCCAGGAAATGAGCCCAACACCTCCCTCACCTTCAAGTGATCTTTGTTAGGTTTAGATTCTACCACATTAGTCTAAATCTACATAAGTGCATATTTTTTGTTGAGTTTTGGCATCTGCTTGGGTTCATTGTCTCTAATCATGGGATGATCCTGACAAGGTAAAGGTGATTACTCAATTGCTAGCATGACAATCCACCTTACAACTCCAATGTTTACAAGGGAAGGAAAAATTTTTACATCGCTTCACCATGAATTACGCCAAGTTAACGAAAGGCTTTATGTGCTTCTCAAGAAAGGGGTACCTTACCTATGGGATAATCAAGCTCAACGATAATTTGACACCTTGAAAAAGGAATTCATCTTCGCCCCACTACTTAGTCCCCCAAACTATGTGCCCAACTTTCTACTTTATTTGGCAGCCTCACCATCCTCCATTGGAATGGTTTTGGTTAAAACTCATGATGAGACTAGTGATCATGTTATTTATTATCTCTCATAAGGCCTTATGGGGCCTGAACTATGATACTCACATGTGGAGAAACTATCCTTGGTAGTTGTCTTTGTTTCCAATCGTTTTCAACGCTACATAATGTTGCAACAGACTATTGTCACCACCTTGGAGAATCCCACGAGACACATCATGTCTTGTCAAGTTATTGGAGGAAAACATTCCAAATGGATCGTGATCCTCAAACAATTTGACTTGATTTTTTCTACTGCTAAAGAAAAGAAATATCTAGTCTTTGCCGAATTATTTTTGGACCTTCCCAGAGTAGATCCAAAGGAAGTAGCTCACGATCCAATGCCTAATGAATCTTTCTATATAGTTGAATCTATTGAACCTTGGTATGGAGACATCCTTGTCTACCTCCAAACATAATGGTTATGCCCATATCTATTGTCAGAATATTGTCGTCGCATCCACCACCAAGCTTGGCACTACCTAGTGCTTAACGATACATTATATCATCATGGCACTGACTTGGTTCTTCAACGTTGTCACAGCCTTGCCAAGGAAGAACACATTCTAAATGACTTGCACACTAGGGCATGTGGAGGTCATCTGTTGAGCATAACTACTTCCTAGAATATCTTGCATGTAGGATACTACTAGCCCACTTTGGTTAAATATTGCATCACTACAGTCCAGAAGTTCCACCCATGTCAAATCTATACCAATAAAATGTGTGTGCACCCTGATCCTCTTCATCTAGTTATCTCTATCAGTCTCTTCCCTAAATGGGGCATATACTTCATAAAATGTAATCCCACTTCCTCTTATGGACACAACTACATTGTAGTTTCTTTCGACTATTTCACGAAATGGGATGAAGCCATTCCAACCTTTCAAGCTGATGGAGAAATCGTCACTCTTTTCTTGCTAAATCAAGCTATCTATCGATTCAATTTACCTGATCCAATCATTACAAACCATGGTTCTCACTTTCAGAACCATATGATATCAGAATTAACATTCTTGCTTCTTTTTCGGTAAGACCACTCTTCATCCTACTATCCAAAGTTAATGGTGAAGTAGAAGTAATTAATGGCTTCCTCAAGGCCATGATTCGTCAGTTAGTATGAAATAATAAAAAATGATGGCATTGAATTTTATACTCTATCTTATTGGCATATCGAACATCAGTAAAAACTACCACAGTCTTCACACCATTCCAACTTACATACA
Organism: Pinus albicaulis; assembly: GCA_034641835.2. Taxonomy (NCBI): domain Eukaryota; kingdom Viridiplantae; phylum Streptophyta; class Pinopsida; order Pinales; family Pinaceae; genus Pinus; species Pinus albicaulis. Next base: position 497,329,435 of record CM076583.1, on the reverse strand, counting down.
ACCTGGAAGCAATTCTCTCAATCAAGTGTCATATTCCTCTCTTAAATTAGTTATCGAACTCCTACTCAGCACCACTACCATAGAAGAGTGCTTGCTCTCACTCAATCAGTTATATGAGACTCTTCAAGATGCCACACTGGCTCTCGAAGCACAAATACGTCGAGTCAAAGCTCAATACGACAAAACTTTCAAGCCTTGTTCTTTCGAAGAAGGAGATCTTGTCTTACTCTATGATCAGAAACACGACCTCTTGGGGGAAGGAATGCTTAGAACATTATGGATTGGTACTTATGTCATTACTAAGGTTATTTCTAAAGGGTCTTATGAACTTTAGGACTGTAATGGAATCCCACTCGCCAATCCCCACAACAAGCTCTAACTGAAAAGTTATTTCACCTAGTCCTCTATTGGGCATATGCTTTGTAATTTTATGTTTATATGTTTTGTATATTTTGGTGTGTATGTATATTTTTGGATTTTTTAGGATTATTTTTTCTCTCATACATGTCTCTTTTTGCACAGATGTCTTTGTCACCCTTACCATATGTTGGATATGCGAATGGTTCCAGTCGTCACACATGGCACATTGCATCGGTTGCTTGGGTCCTGTACACACCTGAGTCAAAACTACTTAGTTTCAGGGGGGTATTCCTTGGCTATGCCAACAATAATATTGTTGATTACATGTCTGTTATTGAACTCCTTACTGAAGTTGCATCCCATGACATCTCCAATCTGGTGGTCAGTTTAGATTCTCAGCTAGTTGTTATGCACTTCACCAATCATTATCACATTCGTAATCCTTTCATGTTACATTAATTCTTAAGGATATGACTTCTAGAATGTCAATTCGAGTTTCTTACTTATGAGCATATCCCTAGATAATATAATGCATTAGTTGTTTCATTGGAAAATTATTTATTATATTTGAATCTTTCATATTATTTATAAAGATTCATGCATGAGTGTACATTTTTCATCATAAAAATTTACATAAAAAACAAAAAATGCATCATTTAATCACCAAAATATCTTTGTATATATATACATCATGTCTGGTTTATTTACATCAAAAAATACCTAAAACTTGGGTGTTTATATAAAAATGGCTCTACTAAGCCTCGCTATGACACCTACCAACCTACATCTACTCCTATTGAGCCTACTGCTCATGATGGAACATAACTACTCTGGCTAACCTCCTCAGAGGCACAAAAAACCGCTCTAGCACACCCACTGTATGTTGATGCATGTTTATAGGTATCTCCCTCATGGGAAGAGGTGACACACCCATGCTCAAACTCTTGTGGTTCCTGGAAACCTCGTGAAAACTCTGTGTATCATCCCCCTCTTCGATGATTGTCATAGACTGTACTGCTGCTCCTGCCCCAAATAGCTGATCACCCCACCTAGCTCGACGAGGGGATCCAATAGTTCATATTGGTGCCACATATGTGTTAATAAAACACTTCATGTCAATCATTTTTAGCCATAAACACAAAAAATAGATGAATATTCAAAAGGAAAACAAATACTTTTTACTCTAATTTGTAATTTTACCTATTGGCCCCACTAAGTGTCCGGTGGAAATACCAACTTTGAATCTCTTGTGAAGTTCATTACGACATAAGGATAATCTTCAATCATCTTGATCTGGTTGCATATCCACTTGAAGAAATTCCTAATTGGTCCCCCTCATGTCCGAGGCATTAGGGCTTCCCACTGATCTTGTCTAGGCTCCCTTGGACCATCTATACCCATACTCATTTGAGGCCTCATCACGGGAACTCTCTCTAGCATGAATGACACAATTAGAGTTCCATACCCAAACTCTCTTTGGGCCCAGGTCTTACATGTTTTTAGCTCTGCTTTCATTCGATGGAGAATCCCCTCACACCAATAAAATAACTGTGGCTGAAAGTAGTCTAATGCCAATATCAACTTGGCCTTAGCTGCCACATGTTGACTCTTTTCCCCTGCCAATCGTACGATCATCCACAGAACTAAACTCAACGGTATATATGCTATCTAAGAGATCAGAATATTGTTGCTCATTAGCCAACTATTATCTATGCAGTGAACCCAGAGCAACTCCATGATGGTTCTAGGATCGACTCTCCCTCCTGTCATGTTTGGTCGTGGTCCTCTACATGAAAAACTAGTGAGGAAGTAAATATCATCATTTTCTATTGAGAGCTCATGGTCCCCAATCCTAAACACACCTTGGTTTTCATCCCATTGTTGAATTATCCAGCTCAAAAGGTCCTCTTGACCGTTCATCAGATCTAATCTAGCATATTTTAGCAAGCCACATCTTCACAACACTTCCAGGCATGTCGGATAAGTTAACATCAATAATTCGTCACACTCATACTCTCTTTCACGCCAAATACTCATTATAATAGCTTGATCCTTGCACAAGATAAAGTTTCATTGGTTTATAAACTGGCTAAAACCCCTCTCAATAAAGAAAAATCTTAACTATCTTGGGCTCGATCGGCTAAAGCAGCCCTTTCTTAGGTACAGGGCATGCTAATTCCCTCCCCTTTCACGGAAAGTGTATTTAACACAGACCATACACTAGGAAACCGAGTTAGCCTTCCAAGCCACTTAGGGGTTGCTCAAAACTTGCAAAAACATCAGCAAAAAACTTAATTGAAGAAATGAAAAGTATAACAATGATCTTAGCTCTTACCTGGAACTAACGGAACAACAAATGGTTGTCTAAATCACCCACAATCAAGCATGGAATTTTTTCTCCTTTTTCACTCCAGAGCACTTTCAAAAATTGAAAATAGTGAAAATGAAGGCTTGTTGTCCTTATTATATTCGCCCTAGAGGTATGACTCACCTTATATAGTCACTGAAATTGAAGCTCTTTTCATTCCTAATATGTTTTAAATTTGCAACTATTCATTAGTTTATTGATGTTACAAATGCTCTGATGATTTTCTAGTGTCCTATGCAAATTTGACCATCTTTGACGTAGAACAGGCATAATATTTTTCGGGACTTTTTCTTGCTCTTAAAATGAAAAATCCACAATTTTCCTTCTTCAAGCTCATTAAATGCCCATAAAGAATATATTGAGAAATTATTTTCCCTCTTTTTCTCGCTCCTTAAAAACTGAAAAATAAAAATCAAGTTTTTCTTTGTCTGACTCATTAAAATTTCATGAAGAATATCGAGTTTACTTCATATCCTTGTACTCTTAACAAAATGAGGTAGACGTCCATTGAACATGGGTTTATGACTTTATCTAGACTCAATGGACTAACTTACGGAAAAGTAACTATGTCGTGTATACTATAACCATTTGTCACACCCGGTCATCAACCATGATAAACGTACCCCTTGGAGTTGTCTTTAAAATCTTTTGAGACTCTAAATATGAAAATACCACCGAATTTACCTTTCTAGAATCGTTAAACGTAATTAGATAGGGAAAAATTGGACAAAACAAAGACTAATTGTCTATATTCTGAAGGATATTTTGGCATCAGTACCCTTCTCAATCCCTTGAACATGGCACCCCCTCAACAAATTCCTCTTTGTCAACTTCTTGTTGGACCCTACCATCCTACGAGTTTATCCTTTATACTCTATTGTTCCTGCATCCTTGTATCCTAACACTCTTTGGTTTTCTTGAGTCTAAGCTTCCTTGTAGTCTAGATGTCATGTCTTCTATTATTCAAGGGATCCATTTATCCTCTGATTCCTATATCAACCAATATATCATATGCCTAAAATTTCCCTCCATATGTTTGAACCATTGTTCTACTCTATCTCCAAAATAAATCATTCTTGTCTCGTTTTGCGTCAACTGATGTAGGAAATCTTATTTCCTACCTTTGACAGGTCTCTTCCTATTGACTTCAGCATCTTATACAAGAAGATGATCCATAAACATATCAATACCTTGTAACTTCAAGTCCTCAGTGGCAGTTTACCTTGTGTTTGATTATGGTTTTTCATCATTGGCTCTTAGTTGAAAAATTCTACGAGTGTTCGACATCAACATCATAGTTTACACTTGCTAGGCCACATAGCGCATCTTGGAGACCATCATCCTTATCGATGGCCATCCATCCATTTGTTAAAAATGTTCATCATTAAATGGTAATCACGCTATTTCTCACATGTTCGACTACAAATCATTTATTCAAATATGCAGAAATATGCAGTTTAGGAAAGCAACTACCAAGACCTTGGGTAGAGGCTTACATCACTCAGCCTTGTTTCCTCTGCAAAGTTGCGTGTATTTTTATAGAAACAACTCATCATATTGATCCTATTATGACACAACTTCCACTTTGTGCTTATCGGTGGAAATATTGGTCATATATATTCCTTGAGAACTCACTATGATACAGTGTTGTGTAACCAACTCCAAAAATAGAAGAAAAGAGATATCAACGCCTTAGAAATAAGCCACTTTGAGGGGGCAACCTCCAATACATTACATAAATGAACAATTCTTGGATGATCCAATTTACAAAACCTCCTTTCTATATATAGGAGTCCATGGGGCCATAATGTAATCCTAGTGGGCTGCAATGTAATCCTAGCCGACCTAACAATAATAATTTAAGGGCACAATAATAATAAAAAATAAAATTTAAAGACACAATAATAACAATAAGGGGGTTACACTAACAACAATAAGGGACTATACTAGTAATATAGGGACCTAACATGCCCCTCCTTCAAAAAAGTGTTGTCCTCAATGCTTGAGTAGCTCTGGGTGCTTCTGTATAAAATTCTCATCCTCCCATGTAGAATCTTCAGTGGGTAAGTTCTTCCACTTGATGAGATACTCTGAAATTGATCGATTCCGTAGCTGTCGAGTTCTTGTTTCCATGACCGCTTCAGGTTCCAATATGATTTTCCTTCCTCATCAAGTTCTGGCAATATTGTTTGAACTGGAAGATTTTCACCTATAACCTTCTTTAAGCATGAAACATGGAAAACTGGATGCACTCACGAAGAAGCAGGAAGCTCCAATTTGTGTGCCATAGTACCAATCTTTTGCAACACCTTGTAAGGACCATAGTACTTTGGCGATAATTTATTATCCTTCTTAGCTTGCTTGAGGGACAATTGTTTGTATGGTTGTAGCCGTAAAAATACCCAATCTCCTACATCAAAACTTCTCTCGCTGCGATGTTGATCTGCCTGTTGTTTCATTCGATTTTGTGCCAAATTCAGGTTATCCTTTAAGAGTTGGAGAACTTCTTGCTGATGCTCGATGTGATCTTCAACTGCTTGAACCTTCGAATTTTCCCTTAAATATGATGTGATGGATGGTGGATGATATCCATAAAGTGCCATAAATGGGGTCATTTTTGCTGCAGTATGGAAGGAAGTGTTATACCACCATTCAGCGAGAGGTAACCACTTGACCCATTGTGTTTGTTTATCAGATACAAAACAACGAAGATATCCTTCCAAAAATTTATGTACTATCTCAGTTTGACCATCAGATTGAGGATGATAAGATGAGCTATGAGCTAATTGAGTACCCAAACAAGAAAATAACTCCGTCCAAAAATTTCCATTAAAAATGGGATCTCTGTCGCTCACAATAACCCTTGGGCTTCCATGTAGCTTTTGAATTCTGTCCATAAATGTAGTAGCAACTGTACTTGCTTTAAATGGATGAGATAATGCACAAAAGTGTGCATACTTGGTAAGTCTATCAACTACCACCACGATGACACTCTTTCCTTCGGACTTAGGTAAACCTGTGATAAAATCCATTGAAATCTCCTCCCAACGTTGACTTGGAATGGATAAAGGTTGTAGAAGTCCTGGGGTCTTAATTGTCTCAACTTTATTCTGCTGGAAAACCAAACATTCCGCTACAAACTTTTGAATATCAGATTTAAGGCCATCCCAAAAAAATTCTTTCTTCACCCTGTGGTAAGTTTTTAAAAATCCTGAGTGTCCTCCTAAAGGAGAAGTGTGCAATTCCAGAAGAATATTTTGTTTTAGTTGGGAATTCTTACAAAGATATAAGCGATATTTGTACCATAAGGAATCATTTTCCAACTAAATGTATCAGATGTACTAGGATCTTGCTGCAACTTTTGAATGAGTGTCCATACATCTTTGTCCTTCTTCCATTCATCTCTTGCTTCGGTTATCCAATACGGTTGGATAATAGAAATGGCACAAAGCAATGCTTCCACCTCTTCATTCTTTCTTGAGAGTGCATCTGCAACAACATTAAGCTTTCCTTTTTTTGTAGATTATTTCAAAGTCATAACCCAACATCTTTGTGACCCATTTTTGCTGCTCTTCTGAAGATAGTCTTTGTTCCAAAAAGTGTTTAAGACTATCATGATCAGTTTTTACCTTGAAGTGTCTTCCCATTGGGTAAGTTCGCCATTTCTTTAGTGCATGTAGTATTGCTAACATTTCCTTCTCATAAATAGGTTTCTGTAAATACTTTCCTTTGATTGGACGACTTTCAAAAGCAATGGGTCTTCCTTCCTGCATTAAAACTGCACCAATTCCATTTCCTGAGGCATCACATTCCACAATAAAGGTTTTTGTGAAGTCTAGCGTAGCTAAGACCGGTTCTAGGCACATTGCCTCTTTAAGATGTTCAAAGGCCTTAGTTGCTTCAGGAGTCCATGAAAATGCATCTTTCTTCAATAATTTTGTTAGAGGTGTTGCTATTCTCCCATAATTCTTAACAAACTTGCAATAATACCCTGTTAACCTGAGAAATCCTCGCAACTGCTTTATGGTTGTGGGGACTTTCCATTCCTTAATGGCTTTAATTTTGTTAGGGTCTACTTTAACACCCTCGTGAGATACAATATGACCCAGATATTCCACCTCTTGTACTCTAAAGAAACATTTGGATTTTTTTGCATATAATTGTTTCTCCTGCAATAGTTTGAGCACCCTATCAACATGTTCAACATGATCCTTCCAAGACCTGCTGTAGATTAGTATATCATCAAAAATACTAGCACAAATTTTCTAAGGAAGGGTTTGAAAATGGAATTCATCAACCCTTGAAATGTAGAAGGTGCATTGGTAAGGCCAAAAGGCTTGACCAAAAATTCATAATGACCCTCATGAGTTCGAAATGTTGTTTTTGGAATATCTTCAGTCTTCATTCTAATTTGATGATATCCTGAACGAAGATCCAACTTGGTAAAATAAATTGCTCCATGTAATTCATCCAATAATTCATCAATCACAGGAATGGGAAATTTTTCTTTAATGGTGAGCTTATTGAGCTTTCTATAATCTGGACACATTCGCCATGATCCATCCTTCTTGTGTACCAAAACTATAGGAGCAGAGAAAGAACTTTGACTAGGTTGAATTATACCTGCCTCTAACATTTCTGCAATCATACGTTCAATTTCGCTCTTTTGGAGAATAACAGATGTCTATAAAGCTTTGATGTTTGGAGGAACACTTCCTAGAATCAAATGAATAGCATGATCACGATCACGAATAGGTGGGAGTCCTTTGGGAGCTTCAAACACCTTGGAATGATTGTCTAAGACTTCTTGGAGATCTGCATAAATAGATGATTTTGATGTCGGAACTTCTAGTGAGCGTAATTGTGCAATTACGCCTCGTTGCTCTTTCTTTAGAAGATTTTTTATGACATTAGAGCTTATTATCCTTCCCGGATTCCCTTCAATACCGTCATTGACTTGCCTCCTTTGAAAAAAAATTTCAGAAAAGTTGCAAAGACTAAAACTACATATATCCCTTCATTTATAACAGTACTCCTAACTACCAGCAATCTCACACTCCATAAGAATGAAAGAATTGGAATATTCAATACTGACCCACCATGGTTAAGCTTGATATTATGGCATTTCGAACGTTATCGTTCTCATTTGCAACCATCAGCAACGTTAGAATGCTGGTATAGGAAACAATTTAATTCACTTGGCTTCTGCTACAATGAATAGGTAAGGGTACTACAGGAAGCCCGATGTTCTGCCTTTCTTCTGGTTGTCCTTTTATCTTGAGAGTTTGAGGAGTGGTAATTCCTGCCAGTGCATTACACGATATGGTTTGATTCATTTCTTCCTCTTCTGGGGCTGGTTCCTGGTGTATATCCTCTTCTTGTTCATTTTCTTCTTCCTCTTCACAATCTATGTAAAATAATTTCTTCTCAGCACACTTATGACCTTTAGTGTATTTGCTATCACAACTATAGCAAAGCCCTTTTGCTCTTTTTTCTTCCAATTTTTGTGGTGTCAGCCTTGTAGGTTGTGGAAATCTAGGCGTAGCAACACTTCCTTCTTTATAGAATTGAGTGGTAGGCTTCCTTGTCGCCATAATTTTACATTCAACTTTTCTTGCCAACCTGAATGCCTTCTCCAATGAATCAGGTTCCAAAACGCGAACTTCATGTTGGGTGTTATCCTTTAAAGTGCCTATGAAGAGATCAATCCTGTGTTCCTCTGGAATATCAGTTACCCTTATATTCAATTTTTGGAAGTCCTCAATGTGCTGCCCCACTAAACCCTTTTGTTTGAGATTTATCAATTGGCTAAAGAAGGTGTTGCTCTTTGTATCCTCATAATATGCTATCATTTCCTCCGTAAAAATTGACCAAGTGACAATTTTTTTATGGGAGCAAAGCCATCGATACCATACAAATGTATTTTGTTCTAAATGTAAAATTGCAATGCGTACCTTTTGTGTGTTTTGCACGTTATGGAGATCAAAATATTGCTCCATCTGTAGTATCCATGTTACAGGATCCTTTCCATCAAACTTCCTCATATCCAATTTTGGAATATGGTGGTTCTTCCCGCCAACATTAGAGTTTATGAAATCATGATTAACATTTATTTTGTTCTCATCATGAGGTTCTTCTACTATCTTTTCACCATTAGGAAACATTTCTTGTATCAACTTGGTCAAACCTTCGATGTCTGCTTTTAGATCATTCTTCATGTTTTTCATGTTTTTTTCCATGTTGTCTTTCATGTCATCCATCTTAGCTTCCATGCCAGCTTCCATGCCATCCATCTTAGCTTCCACGCCTTTCTTCAAAACTTCCATTTCATTTTTTGTTGCTCTTTGAGAGAGTGAAATTTGTTGCACTTGCTCTTATAATTTTGATAGATCATGTTGCAATTCTTCATCTTCATGAGTCATAGTAGAGCCTTCTGAAGGCTTAATGGGTGTTGAATTATTTTTACGGGGCATATTTTAGAACCCAATACTGATATCTATTCTACAATATGCCTTTGGAATCAATTCAAATTGATTCTTCAAACAAGACTTATGCAATTCGGAAAAAAAATACACACCTTTTTCTTGCTTTTGAGGAGCTCGATATTGAAATTGGATTAGCTCTGTGATTGCAGCACTTCAATATCTGAATTTTGGTACCAACGTAGCCCTCTGAATTATCTTTCGAATGCCATAGGTTTGACCTGATTTGGATTCTCCAAGACAAAGTTGTGTCCAATCTCCCACAATGACCTAATTATGGACTGGTTCAGTAGAGCGAACTTGTACGACTTGCCACGTGTCACTGTTTCGTCCTTTGTCTTTGAAATAGATAGCCAAGAAACTACAGTCCGTTTAATTGCAACCACTTTTTATGGCACTCCAATCCAATGCCCAGAGAGAGAGTTATTGAACTTTTCCCACGATCACCTCTTTGAGATGAAATTCAGGAGCCTGAAAAAGCACTACCTTCCACAGATCATATCTCCAAAAATATTGTAAACCAAGCTCTAAAATTTTTTGATGAATTTCCTCAGGATTTCAGCTTCGCACCATATGAATTTCAGATTCTGAACCTTCGTAGAAACAAAATTATAGCGCAAATTCCACGATGACCTTTTTAGGAGCCTGAAAAAAAACCTAACTTCCATAGATCATATCTCCGAAAATATTGCGAAAAAAGCTCTGAAATTTTTAGAAACTCTTCCTCAGGATTTTGGCTTCGCACCCTAAAAATTTCAGCTTCTGAAACTTCGTAGAAAAAAGTTATAGCGAAAATGCCACAATGACCTGTTTGGAGCAGCGAAACCCTAGAATCCAAAGCTCTGATACCAAATGTTGTGTAACCAGCTCCAAAAATAGAAGAAAATAGATATCAACGCCTTATAAATAAGCCACTTCGAGGGGGCAACCTCCAATACATTACATAAATGAACAATTCTTGGATGATCCAATTTACAAAACCTCCTTTCTATATATAGGAGTCCATGGGACCATAATGTAATCCTAGTGGGCCACAATGTAATCCTAGCCGACCTAACAATAATAATTTAAGGGCATAATAATAATAAAATGGGGGTTACAAGGGTACAATAATAACAATAAGGGGGTTACACTAACAATAATAAGGGAATATACTAGTAATATAGGGACCTAACATACAGCTACTAAGCATGGGAATTCTCGACTTAAGAAATTTTCTTATATTTTTAACATATATTTCTTGTTTCAGGTCTCCCACATTCCCAAATCTCCTCTCTCTCTCTCAAATATAAATTATTCTAGCCATGGTCTTGGTCTATGACCTCACACTTTAGGAGGCATCTGTTATACAACAAAACGACCTCCTCATCAGCTCAGAGGAGAAGGACACTTTGGTTGAAGGAAATACCCAAGTCACAGGCCTATTTTTCAGGGTAACACAACCTAGAAATAGTCACAAGGAGTTATAATGTTTCCTAGCCCCTAGCAGATGGAGTCAGTGCCTAGGTTAACGCTTTGTTTTTCCTAAAGGGAATCATTAGTATATTTTCATGAGGTTTGAAGGTCAAATCTTGAGTTAACTAACTAACATCACGACTTTTACTCAATCAGTCAACTCAAAAAGCAAGAAACCTATGGATCATTCTTCACTATGGATATTTCCAAACCTATCTAAGTCATCTAAGAAATGAAACAACAATAAAGCATGTAAACTTCCTAGCTTTTTCCTTATTTGAACTACTGGAAGAAATGGAAAGGGTAAGACTCCCCACTCCTATAAATTGGAGGCTTGGGCATAGTGACAAGGTTTAAATGGTTTTTGAATGATTTCTCATTGGTATGAGGTTATAGTGCTTACACGATTCATTGAGAGTTGATAGCTAAAGCATTGTCATGCCAAAGAGTTGAGGAGAATGAAAGAGAGAGATTGGAGCTAAAGGGTCGAGGGAGGCTTGGTCAAGCCAATATGGTTTTAATCCCCCTTCAATTATTTAATAATATATCATTGCCTTTGTTCTATCCACTTGGTTTTCTTGATGTTGTATTATTTTACATATTTGTTTAAAGATACATGTTATAAGTGGCTCAAATGCATACTTGTTTATATTCAATTATATGTTAGTATTTTGATTGTTAAGTTTGATATACTATGGGGGTTACTCTTTTCTCTTGTTAGCATGCAGGATCTGATCTTGGAGCTAGCAAGGTGGCTTTCCACTTCATTACATTGGGATCTCCAACAGGACTACACAATAGATTGAAGTAGCTCTTCCCTCTTCTACTTTACCGATCAATAGTTAGCATGAATATATGTATTTTTTCCCTGTGATGGTTGAAGCTAATATGAAAGTATACCTTGGGTCCTGATAAGTCCCAAATGGAATTTACATCTGCTACAACCAATGCAATTTACTCATTCGACAACCATTCGACCCTTTCCATTTCTTCCATTAGTTAAAATAAGGAAAAAGCTAAGAAGTTTCCCTACTATATTTTTGATGCCTTTCTTAGATGACTTAGATAGGATTGGAAATATCCATAGTGAAGACTGATCCATGGGTTTCCTTCTTTTTGAACCAACTAATTGAGTAAAATTTGGGATGTCAGTCAATTAACTCAATATTTGACCTTTGAACCTCATGAAAATACACTAATGCTTCCCTTTAGGAAAAACAATGCATTAATTTAGGCAATAAATCGCTATGTTAAGGGCTAGGAAATGTTATAACTCCTTTTTGATGTTCCTGGGGTACATTACCCTGACAAATGGGCCTGTGACTTGGGTATTTCATTCAACCAAAGTGTCCTTCTCCTCTGAGTTGATGAGGAGGTATTTTTGTTGTATAATAGCATCAAGAGATTGAAAACCACTAGCCACAATAGTGGAGCATTAGAGAAGTCACTCACTCCTCAAAAACAATTATATTCCTCTCTAATGCCCAGTAGGAGGAGCCAAGGTGAAAATTCCTTTGCATGAAAATTGAGGGTGTATATATAAAAAATGGGGTGATAATTCACTTCCCTTGTGAATCTTGGACTACCCTCATGATTTTTTGACTTCTCTATGAAATTTCGACTCCCACATGACTTTTCACATTACATGGATGACCCTTGGACTTCCACTTTACATTACATTTTCCAATATAGAATTTACATAATCCACAAATGATGTGGCACATGAAGACTCATGACATCATATCACATGACACTGATGACATGGCAATGTCAAGTCACTTTTTCTTGCTGCTATCTTTGAGTCTTCTTGAGATTTAGTGCTGTTATTCTTATTCCTCCACCTCATGACTTGAAGATAAGGAGTCTTTAATGTGATCTTGATCGTCTATATTTTTTTGTAACTTGGTGTTCCTTTGTCTACTTGCCTGATGATCATCTGGTCTTCTTCATCTCCATAGGTTCCTTCTAGCATGGTCACCTTCTCCTTTTCCTCCATCATCATCATTTCATGATAAGATCAAGTACTTGCAACTGAAAACCATTCATGGCAAGATGACATCATTCTCAAAAAACCCCTAATCTAAAATGCTCCATGAAATCACTTGTTAGGGCTAGAACTAGTGACTGTTTGAGTGAATGACTCAGGGATTTCATAGTTCTAGAGTCAAATGTTCAGGATTGACACTTGATACTATGAAATGTGCAATTCAGGATGGCTAGGGTCAAAGGATTGCACAATTGAGGGGCTCAAGAGATCTAGATGGGAGATTGAGGCTTGAGGTTTCCCAATGCATAGTTCTAGAAGAATAGACTCAAGAGATTACATAGCTGAGGGACTCAAGAGGTCAAGCTTGAGGCTTGAGCCTTGAGGTTGCCCAATGTGCAGTTTTTTAGAGGCTAGGCTAGGTGACTACACAGTTGAGGGGCTCAAGAGCTCAAAGTTTAGGATTAAGGCTTGAAGTTGCCTAATGCGCAGTTCTAGTAGGAGAACAAGTTGAGAGACTCTTTATTTGAAGGTTTCAATAGCTCAATATTGATGCTTTAGGTTTGAAATTTCCCAATGTTTAGTCCCAAAGGGATAACACTCTCATATATTACGTAGTTTCACAATTCAAGGATTCAAGTTGAAGGCTTGATGCTTGACATTGTGCAATGCACAGTTGAGGTTGAATGGGAGGAAATGATTACGTAATTTTGGAGCTCGAGGGTCAAGGTTGGGAATTTTGACTATGCAATGCATTTTTTCAAGAGTAAATTTCAGGGCTTGAAGGCTAATACTGTGCAATGCACAATTCAGAAGGGTTGAGTGGGGTCAAGTTTCCCGAGAATGGATTTTCTAGATGAGGCCAAGTGTGGAATTAGTGAGACCAAAGTGAACAAGAAAAAAACTTAAGCATGATAACACACTTAGAACAGTTGATGACATAACATTTATCACTCAAAATACAAGGAAAACATACTTCCATCAATGTGATGACGTTACGATGACATTCCCCGAGTGCCGCACTAAAGGATCACTTTGCGACGACATTGACGAAACTTGTGCAATGGTGCATAAAAAATTGGGAATGAGTGTAAAACATGCCTACATGACTAGAGGGACTCATCAACACCAAATTTACCCTTTGAAACAAGCCAAAACTCCACTTTACACGATAAGTGACACTTCTCATGCAAAAAGACGACATTTGTTATATGAATAGAAAAGTGTGAATGACACTTGCGATATGCGAATGACGATGAAAGAAACACATGACAGAGAAAATATAACATGAAAGCAACACTAATTAAGGTGAAATCAAGTGAAAGTGACAATAAAAAACATGAAAGTGACACTCGTGAAAGTGAAGGTGTGCAAAAGAAAAGATTTGAAAAACTAATCAAAATAGAAGTACAATCTTAGCCAAAAGTGAGAGATTGATACTGAAAGCGCACATTAATTTTCGTCATAGGTTGATCATCTCATAGGAACAGTCTTTATGGACTATTTTATTCTTGTTCAAGCACTACTACAGACACTTCTCTGGACGGGTTCAATAAACCTTACCCCTACCTTCACTTCAGTGTTTCCCAACTACCTTTCCCCCTGAATAACTAGATCTATAGCCCTATACACTTGATTAATTCATCTTAGGAGGCACTGTTATGAACCAGTGTGGTTCATCATCAGGACTATGTGGTTCACATAGTCATGCATAAAAGAATGTGCTCATGCACTCACTTCGGACTGAACATGCGTGAGCAGGTGAATTTGAAACTTACAATCCACGAAGGGAGATCAGAGCATCAATAAAATAAGAAGTGGCTACGGAATGTTCGATTGCAAGATCCATAGGAGGCTCCAAAACTCAATTTTTGGAAAAAAATTGGAGGGTTCTTGTCGCAACGAAAATAGGTACATAAAAACTTAAGAGGTGACAGTGATATATGCACAATAGGTTAAATTCTATTCATGACACCTTCAAGCAATGGAATAGAATAAGGCATAAAAAGACCACTTTATCAGATGAATCAAGGAAGGAAATTGCATCAAAAGAGAGCTTTATTGTAATTTCATAAATTGAAATATTATTCTACTTTCAAAAGGAATGAAGATGCTACTTATCTAAATGCAAATTTTAACCCTAGTTGCAGGAATGTAAAGGTTATATTACTTGCAAAAATGGAAACATTAATTTACTTGAGGAATGTAAATTATATGCTACTTTTATGAATATAAACATTAGTCTAATTGCAGAATGTGAAAAGTGGAATTGAAAAGGAAACTAACCTATGCAATCATAGTTCCTGTAATCGAAACCCTAAAATAAGCATAAATTCAAAAGAGACAGTCCTAATCTATTTTTCATGGATAAATCAACCTTTAATCACTATGTTCAAGGAAATTTAGCTTTAGTGACATATTTCATTAGGAATTTCATGGGACAATCAAGAAAGTCATCTTTGTAACTTTAAATTCATAGATTTGTTCTCTAAACCTAATTGCAAAATTGTGTCGTAGTGAATAAAAGGCAGGTCTTACGTGTTCTTTGGTCTTCCTCAATCATGGTTTTAGAGACTAGGGGGAATTATTCAAGGCTAAGAGGAAAAAAAAAACTTTTGTAGAAAATTTGGTCAGGTTTACATGGT
This sequence comes from Pinus albicaulis, assembly GCA_034641835.2. NCBI lineage: Eukaryota > Viridiplantae > Streptophyta > Pinopsida > Pinales > Pinaceae > Pinus > Pinus albicaulis. The sequence goes on along the minus strand of CM076583.1, from coordinate 497,314,141 downwards.
GTTATAAGATGCTACATAATTACTACAAGATGTTATAGGATTGCCCTGTTTTTCTACAGGATTGGATATGTGAGAATTTTGAGGGTGTAAAATGTGATATAAAGGTGTGAAATGGTAGATGAAGGTATATGAAGGTTGTATGAAGATTTTTTCAAGATTAGCACCTCTTATAGGCACATATTACATGAAAAAAAAGGCACACAATTTCCTTCAATGACCCAAAAATATAATTTTGGTGGCAGAGTTTTGAGGGTGTTGTGAGGTCAGGAGAAAAAGGTTGATGCTGGTAGAAGGAATGGAGGATGAATATGCCAACCGTGCAAGCCACTATTATTAACTTCACGCCAAAAAAATAATCATTTTTTAACTTGGAAAGAATGCCAAAATAATAAACAAACTATAGCAAAATGAACTAAACAAAAAAAAGATGAGTTGAATTTTATTTGCATCAAAATAAAGTCTAACTCGTAGCATGCATATGGCCTACATCCATGAAACCTTAACGAATATTGTGATTTAATCCCTAAGTATGCAGAAAACAAAGTATGGAAAAGAGCATTTATCTAAGATCTAACAATTGCAAAGGAAATTAACCACATACTTTTGGCTTGCTAATACATATTCCCCAACCACACTTCCCACAAGAGAGGTGGTAGATATGCCTCCACCAACAACTTTTATAAACAAATTTCTATCAAGAAAGAAAAGATATGTTACTAACAAATGCAATGTATGGATAAAATATGCAAAGAGATACTAGAGCCTCTGCATTGAGCCCTAACCCAAGTGGACTCAGCTCTCTAAAAAAAACTCAGCTAATAATAACAGTAAGATTTTCATTGACATATAATAGAACTTAATTACACCATTCAAAGGAAATTAAAATGGCAACTGTTATGCGGAATTGTGATCTCTGGATAAACCAAATTCCCTAAGTGTGGTGTTAGTCACTTAGAACAACAAAGGAAAGAATTACTATCACTTTCTCTAAAACAAGAAGATATACATAATGGTGAAAGAGCCTACATGTGATTCAATCACTTCTCCTTCTACTTCTGTCATTGTTGTCATCGCTCTCAATCCAACTTAAATCACTAGATCGACTCCTGCAAACAAAAATAGAGAACAGTAAACAACATGAAATATACAGATATCTACTTATCTTACTCAATCAAATCGATTAGATAGAAAATACATATATCATTCAAGAATACATTGCACAAGAAATAGAGACATATATATGGGAAAATGAACATCAATATTTATTAATGAGTAGAAGGGGGAGGTTACAACCAATGATCGATTTGTTTTCAACCAACTCCAACTTTATTCCACCTTCATTCCAGCCTCATCACATCCAACATCATACCAACAACATATCAGTTCGTTTAGTCTCTCAAATGAGAATCTAACATCATAAATTTACCAAATTTCTTCCTTCCCTAGCACTAGAATGAGTGCTCAATTTATAGGGAAACTGATGGTAGTTTCTCAATGAATGACTTTCTAATAATAGGCAAGAAATTTTCCCAAGTTCAGAGGTGTTTTATGGACACTTGGATTCGAATTTCGACACATTTGGACTCTTATAGAATGCACTGGACATGTGGAGATTCCCAGAACAATGAGAATTCCGCTCCTAGGTTTCCAACGCACTCTTGAATGTTGAGAAGTGCATTTCAGTGTACCCTTGATGGAGGATTTTTCATTGCAATGCAATTAGTGCCTTTAGAGGCTACGTTGATGAGTCAATAAGTGATATAACATATAATTCAAACCTTTTAAATATCACAATATAAGCCATGAATGAATTTTTCTTCTCTTAGGGCATATAGCAACTAAAATATGAGGGGATGATAGACCCTATTTCATTGGTCCTGGAGATGATGTCCAGTTTGACCAGGTCATGGGGGATGATGCCCAAATTGACCTATAATAGCTTCCCCCTAAAGCATGAAGTAAAAATAATAATAATAGTATTTGGATGAGATGTTTTACAATGTGATGAGTTGGAACTGAAGTAGAGCAGTGACCTGCATAAATCTTACAATACATTACATCATGATATTTTCATATTCATCATGAATTACTGAGGGAGGCATTCCCATGCTCAGCACATAAAATATCTAATAACATGTACATAATTCAGAAAACCATATACATTGGAATGTTTCCCAATACAGACATTCCTACATATATAGGCCCATGTTCGGATGATGATATGTATGTAAAGTCATCGTATAGATGATGTGTACAATAATCCTGAAATCACAGCTCGAATGGATGAAACTAGATCTAGGATCTTTTTATCTCGTTCACTCGATTGTTCGGGTACAAGTCTAGCCATGTGAATATATTATTTGTAGTCGAACATGGTAAGACATCATTTGATTACCAGCTAATGATGTGATTTGTTAACAAACACGAGAGAACCACCATTGATGTTAATAGATCTCAAGGTACTAGTGTACAGTTTGTAACGCATGAATAGATGATTTGATGTCGAACGCCAAACAAAATCTTTCTGTCAAAGGTCTAGAAGCGTGGAACTTGTTGATGATGTAACAAGCCTCATGGTATTGGAATATGATATTTCTAAGTAAACTTCCTGAATGATGAGATGATGTCGAGAGGAAGCCACTTTATCGTTAAATGGGATTTATTGATTTCGGAGACAAAATGTGACTTGATATAACAATTTTCAGGGATGACTATCATGAAAATGAAGGTTTATGAGTATTGCAGAAAGATGAGTATTCACTGGATGACTTCTCTTGAACATATCAGCGACACTGAGATGAGTTGGAAGCATTGACCCAAAACCAAAGTGAAGGTATGATGAACCATAGTTATGAATGAACCGTTAAGAACCCAAAAGTCACGATGATGGAGTGAAAGTTTCATGTTCAAGAGTGACCTTCTACCATAAAGTGTTATGTTCACTTTCCCAAATTTTTCCCAGCCATTTGTTGACCAATACCTTTTTATTTTTTAACAAGCTTGAGGAGAATAACATATGCTTGATCTATAATTCAACCCTTTGGGTGAATGCATCATTATTTAATAATTTAACAAGTCTAGCGATAAATGAAACTCGATTCTTGCCATGATCGACAAGCCCATCGCTATTTTATGTTTTAATGAGCCTAATGACAGTGACATTCTGGTTCTTTTTCATATTTAGAGAGTTTTAAAAAGAGGAAAAAAGAAAACTCCATGAGTCCTTTTTCATAAATTTGTCACTCAGGTTTGAAAAAGTGTAAAATGATACCTAAGAAAACCTCTTAGCCATGTTCGACTAAGGTTTTCCTTTTTCCTAAATACTATATCTCAGTCCGGAAAATGGTTAAACTTATACTGGGTAGATGTCGTTTCATTTACTTTTACAAGCTCGAAAATACAAGTGCTCGTAAATATTTTCACATTATCGGAGTCTGAAAAGATCTAAAAGAAGACTCCAGGGGTTCCTTTTTCATCGTTATCGAAGCTCAAAAAAGAGATAAAAGTGTGCTTCAAGTCCTTTTTAACTTTTATCAAAGCTTGAAAAATAAGGATAAAAGTATGCTTTGTGGTCAAATCATTCTTGAATAAGTGTGCATGACTAATCTGCTATGTCAACTTAAAACCTGTTCAAAACAACATCAAATCGAAAAAATACTTGTTTCATAGCAAAAAGTGAATAAAAACCATAATCACAGCATTAAATATGATTTGGAATAATCAAATGACTAATTAAAAGGGTTTTTACCATTCATTTTTACTATTTGAAAGTTACCATTTCAAATTTGGAACTCTGAACCAGTTGAACTTTAGTGGTCGATTGGGTGCAATAGGTAAGAATGTTTTGACCATGTTTTTTTATTTTTCTATCTATCTATTTGTTGTCAGTGTTTTCCTATGTTTATTTTGCAATCCTATTCAATTATGTGATGTGAATTGAAAATATGTCTTTACATGTGTTGCCAATCTCTGTTTATAACATAATTTGCTAAGGACTCAGTTAATGTGTTCAAGTTTCTAGAAATGTGTTGATATTGAATGAAATCAAAATGTCTTTCCAAAATTTGAACTCTTAGGAACATAAAATGCAGTGTTGGATTTTTGATAGTATAGACACAAGTAAGTTGCAGTACCACAAGTTGTGAGTCTAACCTAATGATGATGCGGTTAATACCAAATGAAATGGCATCAGATAGAAGTTCGATCAATGCACTATACTCAATGATATTGTTTGTAGATTGACTAATACAAATCCTTTGAAAACTCACTAACTCAGGATTCGAAGCTAAAATGTCCCACACTGTAGAGAATATATTCTGCGTACTACAACTAGCACCATCAGTGTACCCAACGAATGACTCAAAAGATTTAGACATCTGCGTTGAAATGTAAAGAGGATTACTAACTTCAAGAAAACTCTAGAAAAGCAAACTAAGACAGTAAATTAAAATCAACATCATATATTCAATATAATACAACAGCTCACTAAGCTCATTTTTAAGCATAGTAACTTTTCAGATACAACCCATTTCGGGGTTGCACCAATGGAATCCCATCATAATCTACCAACTCATAGGCGCCCTTAGCAAGAACTATTTTAACAATATAGGGGCCATGCCATAACGACTCAAATTTCCCTGTACCTATTACATTAGCTTTCTGATCATAAAGAAGGACCAGGTCACCCTCTGAGAAGATGTGAGGCTGGACATCCTTGTCGTATTACGCCTTTATACGTCTCTTATGCACTTCATTGGCCCATGCAGCTTCACGACGCGTTTCATCAAGATGGATGAGGTTAAAAAGACGTGCTTCTTCATAAGAGGATTCAGGTAACAAGTCAATTGCGAGTTTTAATGACATTATTTAACATTGGAGAGGCAAGATAGCTTCTAAACCATACACCAATTGAAAGGGAGTAAATTTGATTACGTTTCTTACCGAGGTTCGGTACACCCACAAAGCCTAGTATAGGATCAAATGCCAATTTCGTTTATGAACTACTATGATTGTTGAAGCATTTGTTTAAGAATATTGTTAATAGCCTCAACTTTTCCATTGGATTGTGGATAATGAGTAGTAGAACTATTATGCGAGAGTCCTAATTTTGCATTCAACTCATTCATCATGTGATTGTAAAAATGTTTAACATGATCTGTGACTATAGCCTATGGAACACCAAACCGTGAGATGACATGATTGAAAAATAATAATGTAGTTTTTTTGCTTGTGTTGTTGAATGCAGGCATTGCTTCGGCCCACTTGGTAAAGTAGTCTAATGCGATAATAATATAACCATTCCCCCCAGACAAATGAGGGTTACAGGTCATGAAGTCAACGCCCCATTTTGAAAATGGTCCCACAGCGATAACTAGATGCATTAGCACTGGCAGTTTGCCGAATTTAAGATAAAAAATATGGCACGCATGACAACTTCTGACCACGAGGATGCAGTCGTGAAATATGATAGGCCAAAACTACCGGCGCGGAGTATCTTCTGCGCGGTATCATATCCAGAGTAGTGTCCACCACAACCCCCAGCATGACAATCATTTAAAACCTTTTCAGCCTCCTCTGAGTGAGGTAACTCCTTAAAATCGTATTGACACCACGATGATAAAGTGTATCGTTGACGATCAGATAATCTTTGGCTTGGCATCGAATATGTCGCTGTTCAGAGCGAGAGGTATCAGGGTGAAAATTCTGGGTCTAGAGATAAATGATAAAATCCCCATACCAAGGATCAGATGATCCGATCAAAAACAGAGACTCATGTAATATTCCCAATTTTTCCACAAGATAATTGGAATATTAGAGTTCTTAATTTTCATAATTAATTAAGTAAATAAGAGGGTGGAGGGACCCATAAACCCCAAAGATAAATAAATTCCACTTTTGATGTGTGTATGTGGATATTTCAGATCTAGATCTACATAATGGAGTAGTGGAGCAGCTACTTAATGTGAAAGGAGTGGAGATCATGCTCATTAATGAGAAATATCATGGAGCTTGAAGCAGTCAACTAAGATCATGGAAGGAATCAAATGTAAGAACATAGAGAATTCATGATGAGAGGATGGAGGAAGTGGTCCATTAATGCACACATGATGGAGAGGGTGATCATTACATGAAAAACATGATGGAGATCATGGAGAGACAGCACAGTCAACATGAAGACCTATGTCCACATGTATATCGCAATTATAAGGTGGGCCAAGGCATGGGAAGGTTCACAAACTATATAATGAAGATGAAGGAAAAATTAGAGGTAGGCTTTAGATTATTGTTGATGTCTGATATTTTTAGACCCAGATTTGTCATTTGACATTCCAAGCATGCTTGATTTGTTTAACTAAGTCTATAGTGTTGTTTAGCACAGGGTGTTTCTGAGTGGAAATCCCACCCTTACCCATGGAGGACTTGTGTGCCTACTCTGGGAAGGTTTTCTATTGAGCTACATTCATCATCAGGCATTGGTTCCATATTGTTCCTACTTTTTGCAGCCCATTTATCTTTAGAAATAACGCATTTCTGCATCAATGTTTGAGAGGAGGAGGTTTTCCTTCAGTATTTTAGCCAAGGAACCAGTGAAGGGCTCATCATTTCACTTTATGCTTCAAGATTAGCCTTCCAGCACTTCAAATCTGTATCAGGCATTAGGCCATCTATTATTCATCTCCTAGCAGCAGCATTTCCATCAAGAATTGTGCAGTCCATTCATGTAGATCCAAGGGAGAAGGGAAGTTGCTAGCATTTCAGCTAGTAATCTAGTGGAAGACCATTCCTTCACATTGTATCTATTATTTTCATCATTATTGAGCTGATTTGAATATCTTAGCAGTAGGCTAGAGAGCCTCCATCCTTTACAACGTAGTTTTTTTGATCAGTTGCTGCAATCTTCAGAGGAGGATTGAGGAGCTAGATCTTGAGTTTCTAGCTTGAGGATCTAGTGAAGGGATCATGCCTTCAAGCTTAGATCTGATCTTGTGACATATTTCAGCCATATATTCTTCAGATCTAGCTTTATATATTCATACCCAATAGTTGTATAGTGAAACCATAAGAGGGTGATTTTCTTAGATTTACAGATCTGGGAAATCCTTTCTAGGTTATCTTGGGTTGCCATTATAGAGACCAGATATAGAATATTGGCATCATCAGAGCTCCATATTTCCATAGATCTACATTTCCCTATTCATCCAACAGTCATATGTATATCATATGCTGAAGGTATAGCATATTATTTTATTCCAGTAGCTCTCCAGTTACGCAGTGCCTACTTGGGCATGTTTTCAGGGTCATTTTAGGCCATCTCTTTGGCTATAGTCCCTCATATTTTGAGCACTGTTGTACTGTTTATCCATCTCCAATGATAATAAAAGGCTCACCTATTCTGTATATTCTATGATTGTTGAATATTTACATGTACATTTTCTATGTTACAAATATTGTGTTTGTGTATCAATGCATTATTCCATTTTGGGATATTACAATGGTATCAGAGCATGATCTTTGGCTCAGCTTGTGGACATTATTGACAACATAAGAAAGGTAGATAGTAGAGATCTACTATGGAGGGATTAAGTTTTGCCTCATATTTATTTAGATATATGAAGGATATCTCCAAATTTATCAATTAATCAAGAAGATAAAGACAAAGAGAAACCTCAAGAAGGTTTCAAAAAGAAGAAGGTCCTAGTACTTCATATCAACAGCAAAGAAGACCGGAGAAGAAAAGAGCTTCACATTATTCCACTAGATCCACTTTTTTTATGAGAAATAGAACTGGTCTGAATATGATGAATGCTTGGGGCATCAGACCCTAATTAAATATCTGTCTGAATACAAGTCACGACGAAGAGCATTGAAGGAGAATCTTTCTCTCCAACAGTTTCTGCAACTCAAAGAGGAGAGGAGATCCAGAAGTAACAATAGAAGAAAGAGGCCTAGATTATTCTTGCCTAAATTTGATGGATCTTCCACAAGCACATTGAGGGCTTGGAGGGAAGAATTATTTACCTTATTTCTTAAATGTCCTATGTCATAAAGAGAGGTTGTGTAGTTTGCAGTGCTGCACCTAGATGGTGAAGAAAGAGATTGGTGATTTAATCACTTGTCCCATATGAAATTGTATGCTTATGTCGATTTTATTCGAATACTGAAGAAGAGATATGGTATAAAGAAACCAGAGACATATCACATAGTGAAATCTCCCATCATCAAGGAGATATTACATCAAGATCCAAAAGAAAATGTCCTCATTATCACTCAGGAGGAGGAGCCTCTACCACCACCAGCTGCAGATGTGCTTACATCAAGAGGAGGATCACTTGCATATTTGCAATATAGTCTTGAGTTCTTGAAATTTGGAGCCCCATGCATGATTGATTAGATGCATGATGAGGAGGAGACAGATTTTAGCGCTAGTACATTGATAGGAGAGCATCCATCACTCTTACTAGCATTTGGAGGGACTATTTTTCCAGTTGGAGGAACTTATGGTCTTGTAAGAGGTTCCCACACATCAGTTGATCTAAGGTATGAAACCATTTTCATCTCATATTATTTCAGTACCTCTTATTGAAACTTATGGGGACATGACATCAGGGCTATTGCATGACCAAGGGTTAGAACAACATGTTGATTTGGAGCAGCATCATATCACTGCACAGAGGACCCTTGATCTAATCAAGGAAGAGATGAATAACCATCCTAGTTTTTCATTGATGAAATACATTCAACCCTTTGAGTTGAAATGTGGAGTTTCAAAAAATGGGATGAGTGTGATCCTATGTACAATGACTGGCTATGAGTTCAGCATTGTGCCTTGCTTTGAGACAGCACATGTTTTACCTTGAAGATCTACAGAGTTGTTTTAGAGTAGCAGTGAAAGGAAGAGGATCCATTGCTTATGGGAGCAATCAAATGGTAGCTTCACTCATGAATTAATGGAGAAGAAGATGATAGATGGTAGACATCTTGAGATGGGAAATCTTTTCCCCTTTACAGATGACTCTTTCTCAATGAGCATCTCATAGCTCAAAAAGAAACTTCTACCTACAGCAGATCCATAACCTTATTGGTTTTGGAGGGCCATCGATGAGAAGCAGATATCATGGAGAGGTCTCATTGGAGGTGAACTCCAACATATCATGGAGTGCAAATTTCTTCAACAGTTTGAGGAGGTAGGTGTCCTACAATAGGAGGATACCAAGTTTTTGCAAAATGAAATCCATCATCCACATTGGGATGAATGGTTGCTGATATGGAGCAAGGGGTTGCCAAACCACTTTTAAATGTATGAAATAGGCCAGCAAGAAGCATGTCTATGTTGGTTGCTATTGGGTGAGTATGGTTACCACCCAATGGGTCATATTTTTCTGATTCATGCCTTGCACATCACTAGAAGAATGCAGAAAGAAAAAAAAAAGGCATGGTTACTTTGGTTATTGATGAGAGATTTTGGACATCACATGATATATATTATGTCCTTGTATTTACTCTTGTTTGGTATATGTCTCATGTTTTCACATATATTTCTATTTGGGATGTATCTCATGTTCATGTATGTACTTGGGTTTGGGAGAAAGTATAACTCTCACATGATGTTACATAAGGGAGCTCATTTATATTATGTTGATGAGACATTTCACATGTCCATTACTATATTGTTGCTCCATGACTTGCATCATGATGATGTAAGGAGGCAGCAAGAATCCTTGTTGCTATGGTTACTATTTGGAGAGTATGGACTAAATTCTTCCCATCCTTTGCATTACATTGATGGAGGATGGAAAAAAGAGGCCTTACAGCGTTGGCTTCTATTGGGGGATTATGTTCATTGTACATGGTATGATGATGATGTGATAGGGTAGCAATATTCCTTGTTAAGGTGGCTTCTCTTGAAATAATATGGCCACTACATTTGGTACAATGATGATGTGGTATGGTGGCAAGAGGCATTGTTGCGATGTCTTCTTTTGAGAGAGTATGGCTCTCTTGTTTGTTTTCATTATGATCTAGCATGGCAACAGAAGGCTTTGTTGCGTTGGTTGTTATTAGGAGAATATGGTTTGACATTTTTCATGTTTTCCCATATGTCTCTACTTCTTTTTTCTCACTATGTTGATGTGATGTTTGATTCCTACATGGCCAACAGGGCTAATGATGAGAGCATTGATAGATGCAATCTACTCTATGTATCATGGGTTGGAGAGATAGTTCATGAGTTGGGACTTTCCACTTTGGTAACAAACCACTTCATTTTATGTATCTCATGTGTACAGGAGATCTTTTTTCATCATATGGTTTCCACTGGGATATTCATTGATGAGGAGGGGTATCTAACTTTTCAGTTGGAGGTCATTCTAGACATTCTAGAGAGGCAACTTTGGAGTTGGACATGCATGACACATTGTGACAGATGGGGAGGCCTTCCACATGAGGATGCCATTTGGAGGGAGGATTTTTGCTGTAGCATCCACTTTTGCAGTTGCTTGAGGACAAGCAACATTTTTCCGAGGAGGACTGTAATATTCCCAATTTTCCCATAAGATAATTGGAATATTAGAGTTCCTAATTTTCATAATTAATTAAGTAAATAAGTGGGTGTAGGGACCCATAAACCCCAAAGATAAATAAAGTCCACTTTTGATATGTGTATGTGGATATTTCAAATCTATATCTACATAATGGAGTAGTGGAGCAGCTACTTAATGTGAAAGGAGTGGAGATCATGTCTCATTAATGAGAAATATCATGGAGGTTGAAGCAGTCAACTAAGATCATGGAAGGAATAAAATGTAAGATCATAGAGCATTCATGATGAGATGATGGAGGAAGTGGTACATTAAGGCACACATGATGGAGAGGGTGATCATTACATGCACACATGATGGAGATCATGGAGAGACAACGTAGCCAACATGGAGACCTATGTCCACATGTACAAAGCAGTTATGAGGTGGGCCAAGGCATGAGGTATTCACTATCTCTGTTTGACCATAGAATTGAGGATGATAAGATGAGCTATGAGCTAGTTGAGTACCCAAACAAGAAAATAATTCCGTCCAAAAATTTCCTATAAAAATGGGATCTCTTTCACTTACAATAATCTTCAGGTTTCCATGCAGCTTTTGAATTGTTTCCATAAATGCAGTGGCAACTGCACTTGCTTTAAATCAATGAGATAATGCACAAAAGTTTGCATACTTCATAATTCTATCAACTACCATCATGATGACACTCTTTCCTTCGGACTTAGGTAAACCTGTGATAAAATCCATTGAAATATCCTCCCACCGTTGACTTGGAATGGATAAAGCTTGTAGAAGACCTGGGGTCTTAACTGTCTCAATTTCATTTTGCTGGCAAACCAAACATTCCGCCACAAAATTTTAAATGTCATATTTAAATCCATCCCAAAAAAAATATTTCTTCACCCTGTGATAAGTTTTTAAAAATCCCGAGTGTCCTCCTAAAGGAGAAGTGTGAAATTCCAAAAGAATATTTTGTTTTAGTTGGGAATTCTTGCAAATATATAAGCAATATTTGTACCATAAGGAATAATTTTTCCAACTAAATGTATCAAATGTACTAGGATCTTGCTACAAATTTTGAATGAGTGTCCAAACTTCTTCATCCTTCTTCCATTCATCCCTTGCTTCGGTTATCCAATCTGGTTGGATAATAGAAATGGCACAAAGCAATGCTTCCACCTCTTCATCCTTTCTTGAGAGTGCATCTGCAACAACATTTAGCTTCCCTTTTTTGTAGATGATTTCAAAGTCATAACCCAACATCTTTGTGACCCATTTTTGCTGCTCTTCCGAATATAGTCTTTGTTCCAAAAAGTGTTTAAGACTATCAAGATCAGTTTTTACCTTGAAGTGTCTTCCCATTAGGTAAGGTTTCCATTTATTTAGTGCATGTAGTATTGCCAACATTTCTTTCTCATAAATAGCCTTTTGTAAATAATTTCCTTTGATTGAACTACTTTCAAAAGCAATGGGTCTTCCTTCTTGCATTAAAACAGCACCAATTCCATTTCCTGAGGCATTAGTTTCCACAATAAAGGTTTTTGTGAAGTTTGGCGTAGCTAAGACTGGTGCTAGGCACATTGCCTTTTTAAGATGTTTAAAGGCCTTAGTTGCTTCAGGAGTCCATGAAAATGCATCTTTCTTCAATAATGTTGTTAGAGGTGTTGTTATTCTCCCATAATTCTTAACAAACTTGCGATAATACCCTGTTAACCTTAGAAATCCGTGCAACTGCTTTATGGTTGTGGGCATTTTCCATTCCTTAATGGCTTTAATTTTGTTAGGGTCTACCTTAACACCCTTGTGAGATACAATATGACCCAGATATTCCACCTCTTGCACTCTAAAGAAAAATTTGGATGTTTTTGCATATAATTGTTCCTCCTCCAATAGTTTGAGCACACTGTAAACATGTTGAACATGATCCTTCCAAGACATGTTGTAGATTATTATATCATCAAAAAATACTAGCACAAATTTTCTAATGAAGGGTTTGAAAACGGAATTCATCAACCCTTGAAATGTAGAAGTTGCAATGGTAAGGCCAAAAGGCATGACCAAAAATTCATAATGACCCTCATGAGTTCGAAATGTTGTTTTCAGAATATCTTTAGTCTTCATTCTAATTTGATGATATCCTGAACGAAGATCCAACTTGGTAAAATAAATTGCTCCATGTAATTCATCAATCACAAAAATGGGAAATTTTTCTTTAATAGTGAGCTTATTGAGCTCCCTATAATCTGGACACATGCGCCATGATCCATACTTCTTGTGCACCAATACTACTGGAGCAGAGAAACAACTTTGACTAGGTTGAATTATACCATCCTCTAACATTTCTGCAATCATACATTCAATTTCACTCTTTTGGACATAAGGATATCTGTAAGGTCGGATTTTTGGAGGAACACTTCCTGGACTCAAATGAATAGCTTGATCATGATCAAGAATAGGTGGGAGTCCTTTGGGAGTATCAAACACCTTGGAATGATTGTCCAATACTTTTTGGAGATCTGGAGAAATAGATGATTTTGATGTTGGAACTTCTAGTAAGCATAATTGTGCAGTTACACCTCGTTGTTCTTTATTCAGAAGCTTTTTCATGATATTAGAGCTTATTATATTTCTTGGCTTCCCTGTGATACATCGTAATTCCATTTCCTTTCCTTCCAAAAAAAATTTCAAGAAAAGTTCTTGAAAATTAAAAGCTACCGTCCCCAAAGATTGTAACCATTGTACTCCTAGTACAACATCAGCACCTCCCATTGGGATGAAAAGCATTGGACTATTCAATACATATTCCCCCATTGATAGCTTGATATTATGGAATTTTCAAGAGAAATTTATAGTTCCTTCATTTCCAACCTTCACTTGACATTATGGTGCTAGGTATAGGAAACAATTCAATTCCTTGGCTACCTTACAATGAATAAAATTATGGGTACTACCCGAATTAATCAACACTATTACCTTTTTGTTCTTGATATGTCCTTCTATCTTGAGAGTTTGAGGAGTAGTAATTCTTGCCAATGCATTACATGATATGGTCGAACTCATTTCTTCTTCTTCTAGGGTTGCTTCATAGTGTATATCCTCTTATTTTGAAGTTTCTTGTTCATTTTCTTCCTCCTCTTCACAATCTATGTAAAATAATTTCTTCTCAGCACACTTATGACCTTTAGTGTATTTGCTATCACAAATGTAGCAAAGCCCTTTTGCTCTTTTTTCTTCCAATTTTTTTGGTGTCAACCTTGTAGGTTGTGGATGTCTAGGAGTATCAACACTTCCATCTTTATAGATGTGAGTGGTAGGCTTCCTTGTCGCCATAATTTTACATTCATTTTTTCTTGCCAACCTGAATGCCTTCTCTAATGAATCCGGTTCCCAAACACGAACTTAATGTTGGATGCTATCCTTTAAATTCCCTATGAAGACATCAAAACTGTGTTCCTCTAGAATATCTATTACCCTTATATTCAATTTTTGGAAGTCCTCAATGTGCTCTGCCACTTAACCTTTTTGTTTGAGATTTATCAATTGGCTAAAGAAGGTGTTGATCTTTGTATCCTCATAATGTGCTATCATTTCCTCCATAAAAATTGACCAAGTGACAATTTTTTTACGGGAGCAAAGCCATCGATACCATACAAATGTATTTTTCTCTAAATGTAAAGTTGCAATGCGTACCTTTTGTGTGTTTTGCACATTATGGAGATCAAAATATTGCTCCATCTGTAGTATCCATGTTACAGGATCCTTTCCATCAAACTTCCTCATATCCATATTTGGAATATGGTGGTTCTTTAATCCAACATTAGAGTTTATGAAATCACGATTAACATTTATTTTGTTCTCATCATGATTTTCATCTACTATCTTTTCGCCATTAGGAATCATTTCTTGTATCAACTTTGACAAACCTTCCTTCAAACCTTCCATTTTTTCTTCCATACCATCCATTTTATCTTCCATACCATTCTTCAAACCATCCATCATAGCTTCCATGCCTTTCTTCAAACCATCCATCTTAGCTTCCATGCTTTTCTTCAAAACATCCATTTCATTTTTTGTTGCTCTTTGCGAGAGCGAATTTTGGTGCACTTGCTCTTGTAATTTTGATAGATCATGTTGCAGTTCTTCATCTTCATGAGTCATAGTAGAGTAATCTGAGGGCTTAATGGGTCTTAAATTCTTTTTAGGAGTAATTTTAGAACCCAATACTGATATATATTCTCAATAGGCCTTTGGAATCACTTCAAACTGATTTTTCAAACAAGACTTGTGCAATTTAAAAAACAAAATACACACCTTTTTCTTGATTTTGAGGAGCTCGATATTGAAACTGAATTATCTCTATGATTTCATATCTTAAATATCTGAAATTTTTCCCTAAAGTATCCCTCTGAATCTTATTTTGAATGCCATAGGTCTAACCTGATTTGGATTCTTTAAGAAAAAGTTGTGCGGAATCTCCTAAGATGACCTAATTATGGACTACTTCAGTAGAGAAAACTTGTGTGACTTGCCACATGTCACTGTTTCCTCCTTCAGCTCTGAAATTGATATAATGAAAACTAAATTCTATGTACTTGTGTCCACTTTTTACAGAATCCAAATCTGATGCGTATAGAGAGAGTTATGATGTTTTTCCTACGGTCGCCTCTTTGAGATGAAATTCGGGAGCCTAAAACAATCCTAACTTCCACATATCATATCTCCCAAAATATTGTGAACCAAGATCTCAAATTGTATAGGAGGTTCCTTAAGCTATCAGCTTCGCTCTGTGCAAATTTCAGCTTCTAAACCCTCATAGAAAAAAGCATTATAGTGAAAATTCTGTGATGACCTGTTTAGCTTAAATTCAGGAGCCTGCAAAAATCCCTAACTTCCACAGATCATATCTCCGAAAATTTTCCGAAAAAAGTTCTGAAATTTCACAATGATGTTCCTTATGATTTCGGCTTCACACTCAAAAAATTTCAGCTTCTGAAATTTTGTAGAAAAAACTTTATAGCAAAAATTCCACGATGATCTTTTTGGAGCAGCGAAACCCTAGAATCCAAACCTTTGATACTAAATGTTATGAAACAAGCTCCAAAAATAGAAGAAAAGAGATATCAACACCTTAGAAATAGCCACTTTTAGGGGGAAACCTCCAATACATTACATAAATGAACAATTCTTGGATGATACAAATGACAAAACCTCCTCTCTATATATAGGAGTCCATGGGGCCACAATGTAATCCTAGTGGGGCCACAATGTAATCCTAGCCTACCTAAAAATAATAATGTAAGGGCACAATAATAACAATATTTCAGTTACAGGGGTACAAAATAACAATAATGGGGTTACACTAATAATAATAAGGGACTATACTAGTAATATAAGGACCTAACAATTTCCGAGTAGAAATCCCACCCTTACCCACAGGGGACTTGTGTGCCTACTATGGGAAGGTTTTCTATTGAGCTACATTCATCATCAGGCATTCATTCCATATTGTTCCTACTTTCTGTAGCCCATTTGTCTTCAGAAATAACACATTTTTGCATCAGGTTTTGAGAGGAGGAGGTTGTCCTTCAGTATTTCATCTGAGGAACCAGTGAAGGGTTCATCCTTTCACTTTGTGCTTCAAGATCAGCCTTACAGCACTTCAGAAATGTATCAGGCATCAGGCCATCTATTACTCATCTCCCATTAGAATCATTTCCATTAGTAATTGCGCAATCCATTCCTGTATATCCAAGGGAGAAGGGAAGTTGTTAACATTTCAGCTAGTAATCCAGTGGGGGACCATTCCTTCAAATTGTATCTATTATTACGATAATTCTTGAGCTGATTTTCATATCTTAGCAGCAGGCCAGAGAGCCTCCATCCTTTATAGAACAGTTTTTGTGAGTAGTTGTGTAGCAGCAACTGCAATCTTTAGAGGAGGATTGAGGAGCTATATCTTGAGCTTCTAGCTTGAGGATCTAGTGAAGGGATCAACCCTTCAAGCTTATATATGATCTTGTGACATGTTTCAACCATATATTCTTCAGATCTAGCTACAGATCTGCATACCGAGTAGTTTTATATTGAAACCCCAAGAGAGTGATTTTCTTAGATTGATAGATCTGAGAAATCCTTTTTGGGTTATCTTGGGTTGACAACATAGAGCCCAGATCTAGAATCTTGGCATCATCAGAGCTCCAAATTTCCATAGATCTACATTTCCCTATTTAGCCAGTATTCATATGTACATCATCTGCTAAAGGGACATCGCAATATTTTCTTCCAACAGCTATCCAATTATGTAGTGCTTGCTTGGGCATGTTTTCAGGGTCATTCTAAGCCATCTCTTTGGCTAGAGTCCCTCATATTTTGAGCACTGTTGTATTGTTTATCCATCTCCAATGATAATAAAAGGCTCACCTATTATGTATATTCTATGATTATTGAATCTTTACATGTACATTCTCTATGTTACAAATACTGTGTTTGTGTATCAATGCATTATTCCATTTTGGGATATTATAAATCATAAGGAATTGATGGTTTCGATGTAGTAGAAGTACTATTAGTGGGAAGGTCGCAGAGAAGCTCAGAAAAACTAAAGACTTCTTTGACTTGGATTTGATGAATTACAAATGAAATTCTTGTAAAATGACAATCCATTTTGAATACGTTCCCTCGTAATACCAAGAAAATACATCACGAAATTCACGAAAGAGAGAACAATAAGTTTCGAGTTCTGATAGAGAACATGAAAATGTCTATAAAAATGGTTTCTTCAATATTTGACAAGTTTTGCTCGGATTCGATTTCATTAATGGGAAAAGAATTTGAAAAGAATGTTTTTCTCGGTGAGTGATATAGTTCAATAAGATTATCTTCTTCATAATCCTAAAGATGGGAATGATGATGATGATCTTCCCATGGTTCTCCTTCTGGAATCATGGATTCCACAATATTTTCATCTGTTAATAAAGTGGATGAAAAAATATCAGATGGAGTCCAAAATCTAATGAACGATCAACCCAAATTTGTAATGTTCCCAAAATTAGCATGGAGCTAATTGGAACATTGATTTTGCTTATATCATCTAGGAGGTGAATAAAATGGGTGAGGAGACCCATAAGTAGGAATAAATCCCTCATAGTGTGAAAAGGGATCAATGGAGTAGCTTTATTTTGCACCTTCCAATGTGAAAAGGGGCAAATGCATGAGGACAAGGTCAAGTTTCACCAAGTCAACAACACTGCCAAAGAGATTATGGCTTACTTGGGAAGACAGCGCAGTTTGAGAGGGAGGAAGTTCACTTGTGTAAGAAACCCTAATGTGTGGGGTCCAGGGCACGAAGACATTCACTTGCATAAAAGGAAGAAGAGGCAGCCATAGTGGGACATGTTTGAGTATTTGATTTTAGTCTAGTAGACTATTTGCAGTCTCTAGTTTTTTAGCTGAGTTACAGTGTTGTTTAGCACTAGGGATTCTTGTTTAGGATTTCCTCTCCTTCTTGAGAGGCCTCTTGAAGGATTTCACATCATTTATCCACATCCGGGCTCAAGGCCAAAGCCATTCCTTCAGCTATAGCGTTATTTCTGCTCAAGTGTAACGTTGTGTTGCAGGGTGTTGCAGTGGAGGGTTACACAACATGGTGTTATAAGATGAGGAGGGAGCTTCTATTCCTCAAGAAGGTTATTGAGGAAGGTTTCAGAGCTGATTTTCATATTTTTGCATCAGGCCAAGAATCTCCAATCATCAACAACGCAGTCGCTTCTCTAGACTGCGTTATTTCAATGTGTATCTGCAGTGGGGGTTTGCACCACTATCTCGGAGGGTGAGATCTTTAGTGCTAGGATCAGCCTAGCAATCAGGAGATCCATTGGAGGGGGTTTGCTTTATATTGGACATCTTATTCAGCCATCTCCATTCATTCCAGTTTTGAGTTGCAGCTGCTACCCTGCAACTCCGTCATTTCTGCAGATTTTCCATTTGTATACGTATTGCTGCCAATCCTTCTAAGGATTGTTGTACTATTGTTTTCAGGGGTTGAGAACTTGCTCCTCCACATTTATTAAGCTGATATTTTCATATCATTGTATTACCATTTTTCATGTTGCAGTTTCTATATATAAACTGCGCAGTCATAGCTTGGGAACTCTTGTGTAGCAGTGTTTTCTCATGATTTATGTACTTGTTTCTTGAGGCTGAGTATTGCCACTCTTGAGTAGTTTTTTCCTCAATATATTGTACACATTATACTGCTATTGTGTTAATAAGATGGATATGAATTCTCCTATCATTTTCTGAAGTTTATGCAACACTTCTCTCTCATTGTTATGTTTACATATTGTTGATCTCCAACTTTAGAATATCTTAAGATATTCTTATTGTTGTATAAAATCCCTATTTTGGGATATTACAGTGGTATCAAAGCTACAATCTTGGCTCAGCCTATGAGTATCAACCAAAGGAGAAGATGGGCTTTATCTCATCATATTTCAGATCCATGAAGAACCTCCCCAAGGAGGATAAGCAGATAGAAGAGGAAGGACCCTGCACTTCCTATTCTCATCGAGAAGGAGACAGAGATATGAGCAGGAAAAATATTCCATATTTTGGAGGAGAAAAATGGGATACGCTTCCAAAGATTCTTCCTAAATTTGTACAAAATATTCATGAAGATTTCAAGAAGATCGGGAGGGAGATGTATGAAGAATATCTGGAAGAGTTTGAATCTATAGCAAACTCTAGATTGTCATATGAGAAGTGTGAGCAAGCAACCACACACTCTAACACACAGCGTAGTCACATGCCCAGGATTGCCAGAAGAGAGATGGAAAGAGGAGAAGAGGTTGCTAGGAGGGAAAATCTTAGTGATTTCCTGAAAGAGTATGAGTTTCAAACTCAGAAATTTTGAGATCATCTCAGTTTTTCAGAGTTTTGCAAGATCAAGGTGAAGGGAATAGAGCAATAGGATATATTTCTTCTATATACCTTTGAAGGTTCACCTACATGTTCAGCCAAAGCTTGGGTGGAGGACTTAGATACCTTCTTGCAGCACCACCGAATTCCTGAAGATGAAGCCATCAGAGTTGCAACGCTTCATATGAGAGGTAAGGCCTATGCCTGGTGG
Organism: Pinus albicaulis; assembly: GCA_034641835.2. Taxonomy (NCBI): domain Eukaryota; kingdom Viridiplantae; phylum Streptophyta; class Pinopsida; order Pinales; family Pinaceae; genus Pinus; species Pinus albicaulis. The sequence continues at coordinate 497,294,476 of CM076583.1, read as the reverse complement.
ATCTTTAAATATTTTTCTTTAAGAAATGTAAACACCACATCTTATGCAAGTTTCACTAAGGAATTAGTGAGAATATTTGATAGGAGGATTCATGAGACACACATGGTAGAGCTAGAAAAGGAAACTCAAGCAAAAACCTTGCATGAAAATGCAATACCACTTTAGGAAACCATGGAGGAGGCTGAACACTTGCACCATACATTTCTGGAAGGAAGACTTGCATCTCACATCTTTGAGCAAGGGAGCACAGGGATCTCCTTTTTAGTGGAGGATCCAATCATTGGGAGGTTTCCCATTCATGTTGCAGAGCTTGAGGGCAACAACACTGTCACATCTAGAGATTATCTACTGCCTCATGTAGAGAAAGTAGGAGCTCTTGCTTCAAGTAGAGGGATTCTTGCATCTTTACAAGGAAGTCCACAGGATCTCATGTTTGGAGATCAAGGCACAACTCATGATCTACATGTGCCATTGATGAGGAGGTGTGGAACCATGGATACATAAGGAGGAGGTAGGGAGGAGAATCAGCATCATGAGATGAGGAGTACAAACCCCTATCCACTTCAGGAGGTTGATGCACCCAAGGAGAAGACTGGATTGTGCAGTAAGGGCATGGCCAAATCTATCCATTCATATATGCAGTCATCCTTTGATGATGATGTCTCATGGCATGGAACATTTTTCCAAGGAGGACACTAGATCAGCAGAGGAGGATGGATGCTTCACCTATTGAGGCACCACTCATTGATTTCAGAGGAGTGGGGACCTTGGGAGAGCTTGATACAGCGTTGGGAGTCTTGGGTAGGCTCGAGAAGGAGAGACATAACTCTTTGGAAGAGTTAGCACAACCAACTCTCTTCTCTTTGAGGATAAGAGGAGACTCATCTATGAGCCACTCCCTTTTTATGAGCAGGACATATGGTAAGGGTGTTGATTGTTTACATGATTATTTATATGATGTATGTATATATCCCTTAACCATATATGTGCAGGATGTTGCTCCAAGGAAGAACATTCTTTCTTTTAGGCTTCATGGTCTACTTGAGGCCATAAGAATGATTGATGGCCATTCCCTAGGAGGACTTGGGGAAGAGGTATATTATGGAGGACATGCTCATTTTACACCATGCATCATTCACTTCCTCCATACTTATGAGGAGATTGGAGCAGCAAGCAAGTGGTTGAGAAGCCACACATTTTATCAGTCTCTATTGCAGTTGAGAGTCAAGATGCATTGGTTGCACTTGAGGGACCATTGTCCTTCTCACTTATTACATATGGCAGCAAGCATAATTCTCATTTTTTCTCCCTATGTTTCTATTTTTTTTTTCTTTATGAGGAGCATGTTGGGGAGAAAGACACATTGGATGGATGTGTCCTTTGGGAGAGAAGATCTCCGTAATTTTTGCAGTACATGTTCCGAGGGGAGCATGGGATATGGTATGGTCACCTTAACAACACATTTTTTTCTTTATGAGGTGAGCCATATGATGATGGTCTCCAACTCATCATATATGGAATGGCTTGGGCTAGCCTGATTTGCAGCGTTGGAGGAGAGGTCTTTGGAGATCTAGTTCTCATCTTACCACTTGATGGAAACCTTATTGCAGCCCAACATCAGCCAACACCCTAAAATTATCATAAGTTTAGAGATGGACAGCGTGGGGTAGGCTACCATGTCTACCATATGTAGATTCTCATCCCATCTACTTTGTCAGAGCCAAAGGTGGAGGCCAGTTTCCAGGAGTTGCCTAGTTGGGAGATGACTCATTTTGCATGGCTAATAGCTTGGGGATGGAGGATCCATATGGGAGAGATATTTCCCATTATATTTTAGATCACATTCCTCAAAGGGACCTCTAGAAATCACCTTTCTATCCTCTTGAGTATTTCACCTTTACATGATGATAGCTTGATAGCTGACTTGCATTCTGAGGAGGAGCAACATGGAGACTTGATTGATGAGATAGCATCTCTTCACTTGGAGGATATCATCATACATGGATACTATAGGGAGAGGAGGAGAACTAACTCATTCTGTCTTTGCACTTGCTTGAGGACAAGAAATCTTTGAGAGGGGAGGACTGTAATGTTCCCAAAATTAGCATGGAGCTAATTGGAACATTGAGTTTGCTTATATCATCTAGGAGGTGAATAAAATGGGTGAGGAGACCCATAAGTAGGAATAAATCCATCATGGTGTGAAAGGGGATCAATGGAGTAGATTTATTTTGCACCTTCTAGTGTGAAAAGGGGAAAATGCATGAGGACAAGGTCAAGTTTGACCAAGTCAAAAGCGCTGCCAAAGAGGGTGTGGCTTACTTGGGAAGATAGTGTAGTTTGATAGGGAGGCTGATCACTTGTGGAATAAACCCTAATGTGTGGGGTCTAGGGCATGAAGACATTCACTTGCATAAAAGGAGGAAGAGGCAGCCATAGTGGGAAATGTTTGAGTATTTGATTTTGGTCTAATAGACTATTTGCAGTCTCCGGTTGTTTAGCTGAGATGCAGTGTTTTTTAGCACGATGGATTCCTGTTTAGGATTTCCTCTCCTTCTTGAGAGGCCTATTGAAGTATTTCACTTCATTTCTCCAAATCCAGGCTCAAGGCTAGAGCCATTCCTTCAGCTACAACGTTATTTCTGCTCAAGTGTAACATTGTGTTGCAGGTGTTGCAGTGGAGGGTTCGACAACACCATTCCTTGGCTCATCTTTCAGAGGAGGGAGATTCTATTCCTCGAGAAGGTTAGTGAGGAAGGTTTTAGAGCTGATTTTCATGTTTTGGCATTAGGCCAAGCATCTCCCATCGTCAACAACACAATCCCTTCTCTAGACTGTGTTATTTCAGTGTGTATCTGCAGTGGGGGTTTGCACCACTATCTCGAAGGGTGAGATATTTAGTGCTAGGATCAGCCTTGCACTCGAGAGATCCATTGGAGGGGGTTTTCTTCAGATTGGAAATCTTATTCAGCCATCTCCATTTATTCTAGTTTTGAGTTGCAGCTGCTACCCTGCAACTCCGGCACTTCTGCAGATTTTCCATTTGTATATGTATTGCTGCCAATCCTTCTAAGGATTGTTGTACTATTGTTTTCAAGGGTTGAGAGCTTTCTCCCCCACATTTCTTGAGCTGATATTGTCATATCATTGTATTACCATTTTTCATGTTGCAGTGTTTATATATAAACTGCGTAGTCATAGCTTGGGCACTCTTGTGTAGCAGTGTTTTCTCATGATTTATGTACTTGTTTCCTGAGGCTGAGTATTGCCACTCTTGAGTAGTTTTTTCCTCAAGATATTGTACACACTCTGCTACTATTTTTTTAATAAGATGGCTATGAATTCTCCTATCATTTTCTGAAGTTGATGCAACACTTCTTTCTCATTGTTATGTTTACATATTGCTGATCTCCAACTTTATAATATCTTAAGATATTCTTATTGTGGTAGAAAATCCCTATTTTGTGATATTACAAAATGACCGGTGACGATGGCTTCAGATTTTCCGCCCAAGCCATGTAGATTCATTGTTATGCCAGCTCAATTGGGTTGGGTGGTAGAAATTCATCCAACGTAACAACTTCAGAATCACTCGTAATCTTCCTTAAGCCAGATGGAGTGGAAGATATCATGTAGCAGGTCTCTATGTTTACAATTTATGTCGACGTCGCAGGTGGTGGTAATGCAAAGGTTCCCATAAGGGAAGAATTCTTTAAGAGTCCTACAACAATGTTCTGAAGTTCTAGTTGGGATGCGTGAACTAATGAAATGCTTCCAGTTACCTGGGAACTTGAGGCAAAGAAGGAGAGTTGATTGATGACTTTGATAACACCTTTATGTGGAAAGGTGATCATTCTAAAATATGTAGAGACGATCTTAGTCATAGCATATACCCATGGCCTTTTGAGTAAAATGTTGTAATCAAGGGGCCCGTCAACGGCCTCCACTTCAACATTTACTATTTTCCCCCCTAGTTCAACATGCAGGTTATTAATGATATTGCAAGGCTTATATGTACGTCCGTCGAAAGCTTTCAATGTCATAGGTGATTGAGATAGGCACGATGAGCCAAGTGACTTCTAGCATTTTAGAGACATAATGAATGTAGATTCTCCCTCGTCAATAATAGTACAATGAACAAGGTGATTGAGAACATTTACTTGGATGGAGAATTCCAATTCTACTGGTAATTATGGCACATAGCCCATATGATTAAAGACTACAAGATTGGAATCTATTAGATTGATTCCACAAATTGCCGAAAACAAAGCCTATTTTTGGGAGGGACAATTTTGAAGTACCTCAAGCAACGACATAGATGAAGGAGATTGAGCCAAATCTTCAACTATAATATAATTTTGAGCAGCTCGAGCTCGAGGAGTGAATGTCGATTTATGGACAACTCCCTTCAATGGCTTTATTGTTAATTCAGGAATAGCTGTTGGTGGAATAGATTCTATAGACGGATTTGTGGTCGAGGTAGATGGTTGTTCAGTAGCCTGACTAATGTAATATTTATTATGTGTTTACACCAAAACATCAGTTGTTGGCTTTGTAACAGAAAGAATAAGCACTTGGGAACTAGAAGTTGGATCTATAGAAACCAAATTTGTATATGGATTCAGAATTGGGTCTGTCAACAAAGTGGATGCATGCGAGGTCTTAATCAATTTTGATACTTCAACGCGGTGAGGAAAGTCTCGAACAAAGTGCTCCTCATTACATATTATGCAAGGGTAACGAGGTTTCCAATTTCTAGTTTGTTGATCAGGTGATCTTTCCTACGGGGTATAAGTTTTCTTTTTCTTTGATTTTTCCTTTTTTTACTTCCGAGTTTCTTAAAAAAAATTCCTTTGTCAGATGACACAGCATGAATTTTGGAAGAATGTACAGGATCAGATGCAGTAGAGTGATGTGTGCTTGTAGTACCAATCATACCATCATCGGCATGAGATTCCTTAGATGGAGGAGGAACAGTGAAATTAGATCATGACACGTTGGGAATTTTCTCGTAGAGCGTGCTAGATAGAGTATAAATCAAATCTAAGTACTGGGCACCAGAAATGACCATCCATTCAGTGATGGCACCACCATTAGCCACATCCTCAATTATAGATGGTAACAGGGACTTAATGAACCACTTAGCAAGGAGCTGATTAGGAACATCTTGACCATTCTACGATGATGACGCCACTCATGAATATGGTCATAAATATGAGTAGAATTAGTCTGTTTAAAAAATTTGAAGAGTTTCGTTCCAGTTTCATATCGTATGGGTAACTAGAAGTGGGTCAAAAATATAGTATCTAGGGCAGTGAAATTATCAAATGAAGCTCTTGGTAACTCAATGTACCATTTCGTGGTCGGACCAGTGAGTGTACGCTGGAAAAGACATAGTCGAACAGAGTCATAATTTAGGGAGTTAGATGAACACCACAAATTATAAGTGATAACATGCGTCGATGGGTCTTCCCCATGGTTTCCATTGAACTTAGGAATATCCGAGGGTAATTTATGGGGTATCAACAGCCACCAAGGAGCATAATTGATTGGATCATTAGTAAGCTTCTTTAAATACGGTAACTCTAAAGTTGCAACAAAGGGAAACTGTCGATTTAAGTCGAGTTGAGCACAATTAGGGTATGATGGAATTTCTTGGGAAACATGCCTTTGAGCACCAGCATAAGGAATTTGTTGCTGGTAACCCAGATATGGGTTGTTTTGATAAGCAAACATTTGAGGATTTTGTTGACCAAAACCTGGGTACGCTACTTGTTGAAATGAGGGTTGATGCATTTATATTGGTTGCCAAGGTGTCTGTCCACCAATATTATAACCCAAACTAGAATAACCTAGATTCGGTTGTGGATAGGTATAACCCAGTTGTGGCTGCAGCATCCCATAATATGGTAATCCAGATTGTGAATAAATAATTCCAGATACGGGAGGTTTTTGTAAACCAGTCGAAGGAATTGGAGTCTGAAAGACCAATACTTGAGGGTATTGGGTTGAAGGACTCGCCTGAGACGGTTGAGGTACAACAGTTTGAGCTTGTGTAAGGTCCCACCTTACCTACCATAATTATTATAGAGAAATATTATATTAAATCAAAATGTGATATATATATATATATATATATATATATTTTATTATTATTATTATATAGAAGTTATTGGTGTCCTTTACACTACACCCTAAATTCTACCAACTTATCTTCAAAGCTACAAAGTTCAAGGTTTATCAAGATCCAAAAAAAATATAACCATAATACTTGCTTCTCAAGACTAAAATCACCTTTAAAATATAAATTATTTAGTGGGATGAATAAATGTCAACCTTTATGAACCACAATTTACAATAAACTAATTGTTAATTCCGTTGTAATTAAATGTGTTCAAGAGTGACTAATAACATGCTTATGAGTTATTTTCTTAAAAGGATAATTTAAATTATATAGAGTTGGCATCTCATAATTTAGGAATTCATATGTGAGCTGATATTGCAACAAATTACTTACTGCAATTTTGAATATTCAGCAAGACCCTTTAACTCAATGAGTTATTATACTAGAAATACCTTGATTACAAATCTTAAATTAACTTAAGCCTTTTGTTTTATGGACGGTTCATAAACGTAATTAGATGCAACCATTGAACATTATGAAAACCAATTTACAAGCGTGAAATGTACAGCCATTGAGGCATTTCGTCAAACACTTACAACCATTATCTCTTTAAGGTGTTTTCACAATAATTAGCTAACATGAATCCAAAGTTGCATGACTTCTTCTTTTTTGTAAGTAGTGCCAATAATTGAACTTAAGATATTAGTAGACTATCAGCCATATTCATTGTTGAATCTATACCAATGAATATAAATATTTAGAAATTTCAAACATAGCTCACAATGTTGTAAGGTACAGCCATTGAGGAATTTTGACAAACAGTTGGCAGTCATAAAACAAGTTGCCATATGGTTATTTAAATTTTCAAATTATTAACCATTTATACTTTAAAAACAATTTCCAAGTGGTTAGCCTAAATCAGATTCATCACTATAAATTATCAGGCAGTTCCAATATAAAAAGAACCAAACAACAAGACAAAACAACATGCGGTTCTACATGCAACAGCAAATCTGCAAAATAGAGCAGATTTGGGAATTGATGTCCAAAACCTTGATTTTTGGAATCAAAATTGGGGTGAAATGGTCTATTGGTATGGATACCCCCTGAAGTGGAGCTGAATCGTAACAGGGACGCCCATAAATGCGATTCTTTAAAACAAAAAAATTTATAGCCTAAATGTTTCATTTATGACTTTTGTCAAACATATGGAATGAAAACTTACAACTACACCTCTACATGAGGAAAAACAACCCAGAGTTATGCTACTACTATATGCTCATTGAAATCACACATTTCTAAATCCACCATATGAGTTCTTGAAACATTTTACCACCCACAAGCTAATTCATTTGACATGAGTGACAAGCTTTTTGCACCAATTGCTACAATTTAACAAACACATGGAAGCCTTGAATGCTACAACCATTAAGGCTTTCTGTCAAAATTCTAATAGTACTATTACAACAACTTGAATAACAAAACATTGAAGAATATGAAACATAAGCCATAACTAAAATTTATCTCCAACTTACCTCAAGCATTTGATCTTCCAAACTATACTTTAGTTGCCATTATTTTTGCATTTTCTTTTAAGGGTTGATTCTGTAATTCCTCCAAGAATATTTTGGGTACATGTCCATTTTCTTACTTCTGCAAGTTAGCACTTATTCATGCATAAATAAATTTATAACATTACTCATTCACAGATTTTGTCAAACACTTTGCAAACTATCCTAAAACCATTTATAAAAAATGCATCTATTAATTACCTGAAACAGAACCATAAATCATGAAATACTTACCCAAGTCCTTTGGAATTTATTTATTGAAATTACCTTCAGCAATATTTGGCTTTCCTTTCTCAAATGCTACAATACCAAGATTAGTACCATAAAGTATACCAATAATAACTCCAATATTGAGATCTAAACATCCGTACATATAGATTGATCTAGTCTTCATTTTTAACTAATCAATAATATTTTAGATAACATAAGCCTAAACCAAAATTAGATGCTTACAACAATTTAAATGTCTACCTTTTATTTTATGCTAAATCTATACTATAATTTTAGGACAATGGAAATTATACCTGAAGAGATATTCAACTCCAATCGTTGAGAATATGATCCACCTTCGATCCCTTAACCAACTCATTTGAACCATCTGGTTTTCGACCCAACCATATCCAGGGAGAACTCCTCCCCCTGGAACCCCCGAGCTGTAAAAGCTCACAATCAGTACCAAAATACAACAATAGAGAGAGAGATGCAAGGAAAACTCATGAAGATAGTTTTCACTTCCTCTAAATACCACTCATGTTCAACCTCAATAGATACTTAGTAGATTAGTAAGAAATTCAGATTTTTTTTTTGGAAGTAATTGGATACTCTCCATATCTCTCCCTTTCACAATATTCCTCAAGTCTCTTCCACTCTTGGCATTACCCCCTCCCCTCCCAAATGAGAATACATGAGACTCATATATAGGAGGAGCAACAAATTCATGTCATAAAGGAGGATTAATATGCATGCATTGTATTCCTTTTAGAGGAGTGTAACTTATGCCATTAAGGAGAGGTATGCATGCCTTATTTAAGGAGAGTGTAACATATACATTAAAGTGAGTGTAAGAGGAATATTTTATGACACATATTTAATGAGTGTAGGAATATTTTATGACATATATTTAATGAGTGTAAGAGGAATATACCATTCCTTGATGAGTGCATAAAAGAGAGTGTAATGTAATATTTAAAATAGAGAGAGTTACATAGAGCCATGAGAGTCATGAAGGAGAGAGGTGTGAAGTGATTGAGGAGATATAATTTCCTTTTAATAATAATATCATAGTCTCATAAAAGATAATAATAATATTAATAATATTAATAATATTGAGGATTAAGTTGAGATTGAACTATTACAATTGATTAATCATAAGTTAAGTGATTTTCCTTCAAGTATACTTGTTTACACATTGATTGGAGGTGATTTACTATTTTTGGAAAGTCATACTTGAAATGGTAGACATGACTTTCTATTTTTAGAAAGTCACTCCAAAATTGTTAGGAATTAGATTATTAAGGAAATTCATCTACGAGTTGCCCATGATTGGTATTTTTCTTCCGGATAATAGGGATTCCGCACCCCTATTATATGCATCTCTGTGCCTTAGTAGATTGAGGACTCCGCGCCTTGATCTACTCTAAAGATCCAAGATTCCACACCTTGATCTTTTTTTTTTAAATATTCAGGACTCTGCGCCCCAAAAATTTCATTATAGATTCAAGACTCTGCGTCTTTATATTTCATGGATTTAGGACTCCGCGTCCTAATCCTTTTATCATATATCCAAGACTCCACGTCTTTATATTTCATGGATTTAGGACTCCGCGCCCTAATTTCCATGGCTTCTCATCTATTCTTCTTTGAAACTCCGCGTTTCACCTTAAGGTACTGATTGCGAACTTATACCCATCTGATGGTTCGTTGGTAAGGTCTTCTTCCAAGACCTGCACACATCACAATCTCAATGATCAAATCAATCAAATGAATTTCATAATTAACCTATTCAAATTTTACCAAATATTGTGCATGACTTCCACAGTCATTTTGGTTTTGGAGAAATGACTTCCGCAGTCATTTATAACTTGAGAATCGCTGTTGGCAATGACCAAGTCCCCTGCCACATCATGCTTAGTACGAGATTATGCACATATAATCATACAAATCATGTATCATCCATAAATCATAGTTAACCATATGTTCCACATAACCATGATCGTCCATGGATCTGTGTCTCAATTCTAAATCACCATTCACGTCATACACCTATGTCCAAAATAGGATACCAAAAGACAAAACATTGCTAATATTCTCTTAACCAAAATCAATCCTTGTGCGCGCAACCATAGATATTATCATAAGCACACAACAACCAAGTGACCCAAACCAAGTCATAGCATATAAGCATGTACATAAGTCTTTCATACATAATGTTGTATCAAAATCACCATCTCTAAGTGTCATCAAAGCTATCTCACTAATAAGGGACACTACATACTCCCCCTCTTGGGCTAAACTTGGCCCGAAGTTTTTCCTACGGTCATAAGATACTTAGTTCTTTTAGATTCTCCTATCAATAAGTTGTTAACCTTATGTATTTGATATATATATATATATATATATATATATTTTTCTTCATGCCAATCCATAGTTTGGAAGCAACTCCATGAAAACTAAACATACCATTCTTAATCAAGTAGAAAATATATCCACGCCATATTAGACATGTGTTGATATAGAATACCAAATATTTCTATATCAAAACCAACCATACAATTTATAGTACCATATAAAAATACTATTGTATGTAATTGATATGATATATACTTAATTTATCTATAATAATTTGATATTCTACATGTTCTTCTTTCTCATAGTCTATATGAATCCCACATGTGTCATCTTCTTGGTTCTGTAGGATGTTGAGCTTTCCAAGCTATAAATAGAATTGTACAGACAACAATGATGGTCCATACCATATCACAGTCAAATTGGCATAAAATAATCCACATACAATTGTGAGTGAAATTATGCAACAAAAAATGATGTTATATATAAAACACACTCTTACATCCTACTTGCCTTATGTCTTTTCAATCCAATTTTCCTCTTTTCATTCCATAAGACATACTTGCAATCGAAATATCTAGGATTTATCTTTAGTTTTTACCAAACGTTTACTCTTTAGGCAAAAATACAATATGAGGTTCAAGGCACCAATTTTTTTTTTTTTTTTTTAACTAGAAACCTAAGGTTAAATACATTCCTCATTGACCCACTTATGTATTATAGATCATACATTTAGTTTGCATAATCTTCATTATTATTCACTTCTCTAACTTTAGAATCAATTATGAAATGAATCTATTAGAAGATCTTCATCTAAAAGCAGATGAATGATATCTTTTTGAAAATGACTTTTAATCAAGAACAAATCTCATAATTATGCAAATATGGTATCTATATTACTGAATCTACCTTGATAACTCTAAGTCAATTTGTTTTCCAACTATGAAATCGTTCATGATTTCTATTCAGTAATTAATCAATTCATTTTCTTTCATGTCTTATCCCTTACTATTAATACGTACGCAACAACAAACTATGAAAACCATAAATTTCTCAAAATGTGATGAATCTTGTCAAATTTAAATAAGATTTAGACTATCACAAGGGAATTTCTAGCCTAAAGTTAAACCCTTTCGCTTTAAGGAGAATTACCACCCTCTCAAATTATTACAACATTCTGTAGGACTAATAAATACTCATACAACTATACATCCCAACACAAAATTCCTAAATCAAACAATCTCCCCCATTCCACATATAATACAATCATCATGCAATAATTCGAATCAATGAAAATGTGATCTCACTCTCCTTCAATTTCTCCCTAAAAAAATATCACAAGCACATATTCTTGTAAAACAAGAACTCAACTAAGCTTTTAATTAATCACATGCGTTTTTTTTTTTCATTAATTTCAAATAAAACAAGTTCTCACCACATAAAATATTTACCTTCTAAACATGTTATTCTCTTCACAATTTATAAATAATTTGAATTTTGACGTGATCGCCTAACTAACAATAGTTTAGAGAAATACATGAGTTCAATCCTCATAATTTCTCTAATTAATTTGGTTAAATAGAATGCAACCAATATTCAACTGATAAGATCATTAAAGAGACTATTATGGCTTTCCTAGACCTAATTTGTCTTAAGCCAATAGAAAAGCTATTTCATCAACTTATCACAATAATATTTTTCTACATTTCAAGAATTTGAAAGACATTTTAGTTCTACCTAAATTCAATATATACAAAAGGATTACAATACTAGAGGATAGATATCTAGTTCACACTTCCATATATCAAGTCAATTATTCCAAACATTCTAAACCACCTAATGGTGTTTAGTATACCAATCTTAGTATCTTCATCTGTAATAATAAAAATAATGGATTTAAAGCTCAAGAAAATTTGTGTTACAAATCTCTATCCATTTAACTTTAATTACACATAATCATTCTTTAATCATGAATATCAGATTCCATCAAAATATTCTAACTAGAAGAATTACTTAGCTCATAGATATATTTTACTTTGGATTCCACACCCATACCTTACCTCATTAATTATCTCATAGATATATACTAGTATGGATTCCACACCCATACATTTTCTCATAGATATATGCTAGTATGGTTTCCACACCCATACATTAGATCATAGATATATGCTAGTATGGATTCCACACCCATATATTTTCTCATAGATATATGCTAATATGGATTCCACACCCATATATTTTCTCATAGATATATGCTAATATGGATTCCACACCCATACATTAGCTTAAGGAAAACATAACATTCAAGTGTTCCTTAAAATGGTTTCCACAACCCATCATGCACCAATCATTTAAGCCTCTTGTTTATTAGGAAGTTCATACCTCAACCTAGTATTTGAGTAATTTAAAGTTATTTGATGCCTAATGTCAACCCAAAATACACAAAATCATGTCAAGAAATCAGAGAAATTTCATTCTTACTCATTAAGAATGTATTCCCAAATCCTATTTTAACACATCTACTTAATACACATACATTACTCTTGAGTTTACATTCACAGTTAAAAGTGACATCTTTCAAGGTAGCTTTTAGTTAAGTTTCCTCTAGTGTAGGTATGAAAAGATTCAAAATTATCATGATGAACTCAATCATCACGTTAATGGAATCTCAGCCTTACACTTGTTACTCATTCCAAAAGCATACGCACCAAGGTCATTACACTATAGTCCAGATTAAGCCAATATTCTTCTCGGTAGATACGATTTCAGCAAGTAAAGATGGCTACTAAGCCCATATCACATTGAAAATGATGCACTAAAAATATATGAAACCATGCATTCACTCCACCTATCTCACTCATTGATTGAAAATCAAGTCATTCACATACTTGGGTTTAACCCCAACTTTCTCAAGTAGGTCCTTTCCCAACATGTCTTTAAGCTTTTTAACATATTGTTAATAATGTGTCTTAAGAAATATAAAGGAATATAAGGGATTTTTTTTTTTTTTTTTCATGAGTCACTAAATGACATAATGATAATAATATCCTCTATGCAAACAATATGCTTCCAAGTCAAGATATACAACAACTCAACATGCATGCAAAATCAACATTCATACATCATCAATCTACAAGTAAGCATGTTGGCCCATTAGGCCCTAGCATTGTAACTTGGCTCTGATACCATATGTAAGGTCCCACCTTACCTACCATAATTATTATAGAGAAATATTATATTAAATCAAAATGTGATATATTTTATTTTTTTATTTTTTTATTTTATTTTATTTTTTATTTTTTTATTATTATATAGAAGTTATTGGTGTCCTTTACACTACACCCTAAATTCTACCAACTTATCTTCAAAGCTACAAAGTTCAAGGTTTATCAAGATCCAAAAAATACAACCATAATACTTGCTTCTCAAGACTAAAATCACCTTTAAAATATAAATTATTTAGTGGGATGAATAAATGTCAACCTTTATGAACCACAATTTACAATAAACTAATTGTTAATTTCATTGTAATTAAATGTGTTCAAGAGTGACTAATAACATGCTTATGAATTATTTTCTTAAAAGGATAATTTAAATTATATAGAGTTGGCATCTCATAATTTAGGAATTCATATGTGAGCTGATATTGCAACAAATTACTTACTGCAATTTTGAATTTTCAGCAAGCCCCTTTAACTCAATGAGTTATTATACTAGAAATACCTTGATTGCAAATCTTAAATTAACTTAAGCCTTTTGTTTTATGGACGGTTCATAAACGTAATTAGATGCAACCATTGAACATTATGAAAACCAATTTACAAGCATGAAATGTACAGCCATTGAGGCATTTTTTCAAACACTTACAACCATTATCTCTTTAAGGTCTTTTCACAATAATTAGCTAACATGAATCCAAAGTTGCATGACTTCTCTTTTTTTTTTGTAAGTAGTGCCAATAATTGAACTTAAGATATTAGTAGACTATCAGCCATATTCATTGTTGAATCTATACCAATGAATATAAATATTTAGAAATTTCAAACATAGCTCACAATGTTGTAAGGTACATCCATTGAGGAATTTTGACAAATAGTTGGCAGTCATAAAACAAGTTGCCATATGGTTATTTAAATTTTCAAATTATTAACCATTTATACTTTAAAAACAATTTCCAAGTGGTTAGCCTAAATCAGATTCATCACTATAAATTATCAGGCAGTTCCAATATAAAAAGAACCAAACAGCCAGACAAAACAACAGGCGATTCTACATGCAACAGCAAATCTGCAAAACAGAGCATATTTGGGAATTGATGTCCGAAACCTTGATTTTGGGAATCAAACTTGGGGTGAAATGGCCTATTGGTATGGATACCCCCTGAAGTGGAGCTGAATCGCAACAGGGACACCCAGAAATGCGATTCTTTAAAACAACAAAATTTATAGCCTAAATGTTTCATTTATGACTTTTGTCAAACATATGGAATGAAAACTTACAGCTACACCTCTACATGAGGAAAAACAACCTAGAGTTATGCTACTAATATATGCTCATTGAAATCACACATTTTTAAATCCACCATATGAGTTCTTGAAACATTTTACCACCCACAAGCTAATTCATTTGACATGAGTGACAAGCTTTTTGCACCAATTGCTACAATTTAAAAAAAACACATGAAAGCCCTGAATGCTACAGCCATTAAAGCTTTCTATCAAAATTCTGATAGTACTATTACAACAACTTGAATAACAAAACATTGAAGAATATGAAACATAAGCCATAACTAAAATTTATCTCCAACTTACCTCAAGCATTTGATCTTCCAAACTATACTTTAGTTGTCATTATTTTTGCATTTTCTTTTAAGGGTTGATTCTGTAATTCCTCCAAGCATATTTTGGGTACATGTCCATTTTCTTACTTCTGCAAGTTAGCACTTATTCGTGCATAAATAAATTTATAACATTACTCATCCACAGATTTTGTCAAACACTTTGCAAACTATCCTAAAACCATTTATAAAACATGCATCTATTAATTACTTGAAACAGAACCATAAATCATGAAATGCTTACCCAAGTCCTTTGGAATTTATTTATTGAAATTACCTTCAACAATATTTGTCTTTCCTTTCTCAAATGCTACAATACCAAGATTAGTACCATAAACTATACCAATAATAACTCCAATATTGAGATCTAAACGTCCATACATATAGATTGATCTAGTCTTCATTTTTAACTAATCAATAATATTTTAGATAACATAAGCCTAAACCAAAATGAGATGCTTACAACAATTTAAATGTCTACCTTTTATTTTATGCTAAATATATACTATAATTTTAGGACAATGGAAATTATACCTGAAGAGATATTCAGCTCCAATCGTTGAGAATATGATCCACCTTCGATCCCTTAACCAACTCATTTGAACCATCCGGTTTTCCACCCAACCATATCCAGGGAGAACTCCTCCCCCTGGAACCCCCGAGATGTAAAAGCTCACAACCAGTACCAAAATACAGCAATAGAGAGAGAGATGCAAGGAAAACTAATGAAGATAGTTTTCACTTCCTCTAAATACCACTCATGTTCAACCTCAATAGATACTTAGTAGATTAGTAAGAAATTCAGATTTTTTTTTTTTTGGAAGTAATTGGATACTCTCCATATCTCTCCCTTTCACAATATTCCTCAAGTCTCTTCCACTCTTGGCATTACCCCCTCCCTCCCAAATGAGAATACATGAGACTCATATATAGGAGGAGCAACAAATTCATGTCATAAAGGAGGATTAATATGAATGCATTGTATTCCTTTTAGAGGAGTGTAACTTATGCCATTAAGGAGAGGTATGCATGCCTTATTTAAGGAGAGTGTAACATATGCATTAAAGTGAGTGTAAGAGGAATATTTTATGACACATATTTAATGAGTGTAGGAATATTTAATGACATATATTTAATGAGTGTAAGAGGAATATGCCATTCCTTGATGAGTTCATAAAAGAGAGTGTAATGTAATATTTAAAATAGAGAGAGTTAAATAGAGCCATGAGAGTCGTGAAGGAGAGAGGTGTGAAGTGATTGAGGAGATATAATTTCCTTTTAATAATAATATCATAGTCTCATAAAAGATAATAATAATATTAATAATATTGAGGATTAAGTCGAGATTGAACTATTACAATTGATTAATCATAATTTAAGTGATTTTCCTTCAAGTATACTTGTTTACCCATTGATTGGAGGTGATTTACTATTTTTGGAAAGTCATACTTGAAATGGTAGACACGACTTTCTATTTTTAGAAAGTCACTCCAAAATTGTTAGGAATTAGATTATTAAGGAAATTCATCTACGAGTTGCCCATGAGTGGTATTTTTCTTCCGGATAATAGGGATTCCGCACCCCTATTGTATGCATCTTTGTGCCTTAGTAGATTGAGGACTCCGCGCCCTGATCTACTCTAAAGATGCAAGATTCCGCACCTTGATCTTTTTTTTTTTAAATATTCAGGACTCTGCGCCACAAACATTTCATTATAGATTCAAGACTCTGCGTCTTTATATTTCATGGATTTAGGACTCTGCGTCCTAATCCTTTTATCATATATCCAAGACTCCACGTCTTTATATTTCATGGATTTAGGACTCCGCGCCCTAATTTCCATGGCTTCTCATCTATTCTTCTTTGAAACTCCGCGTTTCACCTTAAGGTACTGATTGTGAGCTTATACCCATATGATGGTTCGTTGGTAAGGTCTTCTTCCAAGACCTTCACACATCACAATCTCAATGATCAAATCAATCAAATGAATTTCATAATTAACTTATTCAAATTTTACCAAATATTGTGCATGACTTCCACCGTCATTTTGGTTTTGGAGAAATGACTTCCGCAGTCATTTATAACTTGAGCATCCCTGTTGGCAATGACCAAGTCCCCTGCCACATCATGCTTAGTACGAGATTATGCACATATAATCATACAAATCATGTATCATCCATAAATCATAATTAACCATATGTTCCACATAACTATGATCGTCCATGGATCTGTGTCTCAATTCTAAATCACCATTCACGTCATACACCTATGTCCAAAATAGGATACCAAAAGACAAAACATCGCTAATATTCTCTTAACCAAAATCAATCCTTGTGCACGCAACCATAGATATTATCATAAGCACACAACAACCAAGTGACCCAAACCAGGTCATAGCATATAAGCATGTACATAAGTCTTTCATACATAATATTATATCAAAATCACCATCTCTAAGTGTCATCAAAGCTATCTCACTAATAAGGGACACTACAGCTTGTAACAGGGGTAAGGATGTATTAACATGTGGAGTACATTTGGGTGCAATAGTTTGAACCGGTTGATATGATTGTACAATTTTTTGTGGTTGGACAGGTAGAGTGGATTGCCACTGAGAAACAGTTATTCTGACATTACGATGACCAAATAATGATGTAGTACTGTCAATTTGGGTGACCATAGGTTGCCCCCCCAGCATGAGGAGTATAATAAGATGGAAAATGTTGTTCTCCAAATGCCAGGAGTCTAGTTGAAATTTTATTGGATGGAATATACCTAGATGGACCAGTTTGATATTGCCCTGATGATGTATATAGAGGATCAAGTTGTTCAATTCTCATTAGAGATGTACCAGATAGAATACTAGATGATGACATTGGTGAAGTCCATGGGTTTGAGGATGCACCACAAAAGGTTCCAAATAAATATTAGTAACCAGGTGGGGCGGAAGGGCCACCATATAAATGTGACTTTGGTGATGTGGTGAACATTGATGGGGTAGCAAGAGCAAGTGTTGTTGCAACTAGAATAGATTGTATGACCGAAGATGTTGTCTTAGCCATGGTCATACAACCCAATGTATAGCCTATAGGATCTACAGGAACTCAAATAGACACAAAATCAAAGAAATCAGTGTGAGGTGATTGAGGAAAATTCTCATAAAGATAAAGCTCCGATCCAAAATGGGTTGGACTCGAAGGTGTTTCTTCTTGTGGTATTTCTTCAATCGAAATCAAACCAGGTGGAAGGATTTTTCCATTAGACCCAAAGTATATTTCAAGTGGTTGACTACACGATATGGGGGACTCAATGGCTATAATAGATTGTGGGGAGACTGATATAGGAACAACTTCTGGTTTTCCGACCTTGGGAATCAAATGTTCTGGTAAAATAATGACAGGATCCGAATCAACTTCTAGTTGAACAACGTCGGGTTCGGGAGGTATGGTCTCACTGATTGGATGGATCGTAACCACAGGTAGCTGTGAGGAATCTGTCTCGACAACAGTGGATGAACCAAGATTTGTAGAAAAAACTTGAGACGACTCTGGTATATGTGAGGATGATGTCACGCCAGAAGTACTAATAGTACTAGTTTCGGTAGAACGATGTCGCCTTCGCCGACCAGAAATGGCTTTCGGTGGTAAAGGTGGTTGAAGTGCTAATCTAAACGAATGAAGAGGAAATGGATGTTCTTCTTCCATGATGACTGATTGATTTTATGACAAAAAACAAATAAACAAAATAAAACGGTAATTCTAGGAAAAAGGTTTACCAAGTAATTGTGAACTGCAGAAAACCTCCTGGCGAACCAAGAAGTACGGGCAAGAAATCTCCCCAATTGTTGTGTTTGGTGTATCACAAGTTACAAGGCAACTGAATCGGTTACCTATGGATGGATAGCAACCTAAATTTTTCCTCCCAAATATACCTGAAGGTGCATGGAGGCCCAAATCCGTATTAGCAATGTCTAATGCGAAACTGCACAGTGAGAGCACCCCTTTATACCTTTTGTACTAGAACATCGCTCTATATACCCAAATATATGTGGACGAGCTCTAACATACTTACGTATATGGAGTGAGGTATCACACTCTGTTGATGGGAAAATATGTCCAGCCAATAGCAGCGGATCTCCTTCGTAGAAAGTCCCAATTAGACCTTGAACCGTTTGGAATAGGGATCCCGTCCAAGGTGTGGGTCCAGCTACCGCTGATTTCTCCTTTCTTTGGGTCTCGCTTAAACTCTATAAACCATTGGATGCACACTTAATCAAATGATACAATACATATTATTGATGCATTAAATTTACATATAACACTATGAGTAGCAAGAGGAAATAATAAAGCATGAAGACCGAAGGAAGTGTTGTTAACAACACTTCATTAGGGTCATGCTTGTAAACTATTCTGACCACAAAGGAAACAATTCCTCATGGCAAGAACACCCTTCACTTCCTAAAATTTTTAAATGGTAACACAAATGCTAATAAACAAAGCCAACAGCGTTCGTTAAGAAAGTGAAATGAACTCAACCACCATTAACATACTCAGCAAACTGTTATGCAATTGTGATATGAATTAAAGATACAGCTCCCTTAATCTAAAGATGTTCAGAAACTGAAAATATAATACTCAATAGCACTCATACATATGACAACACTAGATCCACAAAGGGATTTTTCAAAATGCTTGTATTCATGCTCAAATGTATAATCCTCTGGTAATAAAATGTACTCAACTCGAGTCCCAAACAAAATGTCCTCAACAAGTTCCCGAAGGAAGTATTTATAGAGCAAATCTTTCCCTTTGGGGTCCTTGACTTTTCAGCTTCTCGACGGTTGGGCTTCCTTGCGACCCAGTCTTGGACCATCCGCGACCTGCGACCTCGAAAAATATGCGACCTGCGACCTCGGCAGATATGCGACCTGTGACCTCGGCAAATATGCGACCTACGACCTCGGCAAATATGCGACCTGCGACCTCGTCAAATATGCGACCTGCGACCTCAGCAAATATGCGACCTGCGACCTTGGTAAATTTGCGACCTGTGACCTCAGAAAATATGCAACCTGCGACCTCAACAAATATGTGACCTGCGACCTTGGTAAATTTGCGACCTGTGACCTCAGCAAATATGCAACCTGCGACCTCGGAAAATATGCGACCTGCGACCTTGGTAAATTTGCGACCTACGACCTCGACAGATGTGCGACCTGCAACCTTAGGCAGATCAGCGACTTGTGGCCTTCTTGGGCTATCGTTGGATTTTAAAGCAATATTCTTTATCCCGCATCCTTGATTTGAAAACATGCCCTCTTTCTTGCTAGGAAAACTCCAACTCATCGTGCAAACCAATAGCTTCCACCTGCAGTCACATAGCTTAGGTTACACATCTTCATGATCTAACGTCAATACTAAGAGCATGTTTGAATAATTGCAAGAATTAAAATAGTAAACTTAGACCCTTGTGTGGTCACGTGGGGCTCCTGAATCATCGGAGAGAATGGCTAGGGTAAGCTTCCTCTGTGCCCTTTCCCCTTCAGGATCATAATCTTTCCCATGCACAAAGTTCTCTTCGAATCTTGGATTGAATTGCTTGATAGGCATGGGCTTCTTCATCCGCATCCTCAATGGTTGCCATAGATTTTGTGCTCATCAATTTCCCCATTATTAGGGAAGAAATACTTGTCATCTTCAATCGGAGAGTCTCAGGTGTCTTATTTTCTTGACTATTTCATGCAATAGGGGTACAAGGATGCAAATTCTTCAGGGAACGAAACAATGTCATGATATATGTTTACAAAACCTCTCAACGTTTCCGATACAGAAAGAAGTATGCCGACCCTGTATATGTTTGAGTGGAGAGAGGCACATCATCACTAGTCTCCATGATCATAGAGAAATCCAAAGGTTGAGGTAAAACAGATACCCCACTTGAAAGATGCAGCCAAGGTCTATACTCTTGATGCTCCAGCAAAAGGGTAGGGCATTTCACTTCATCCCTCTTTTGAGGCCCTGCTTCGTATCTAACACGGACATCAACAGAGCTTACAGAAAATTGACAGCCTTGGGACAAAACCTTCGAGCATCTTTGTTAACTGAGAGAAGCGTGGTGCATAGGAATGTTCCAATAGCAACATCTCGTCTTGAATTGATGGGGCAACGCATAAGATACTCTAACATAAGTAGAACAGCAGGCATCATAACAGCATGCAGAAAATCAGAAGGAGGAAATATTAGTGGCTTTTCATCTGCAAGGACAACAAAATACTGCACCCAAAACACCATAGAATATTTGCATTTTATGACGATTCCTTGCAGCCAAGCTAATAGCATTGCATGCTCGAATACGAAAAATTACATTTTGTAACTTGGGTCGCGCAGTCGGAGGATCTCCTTGGTCACAGCTTTCCTTGGGCACACCTTTCTGCAACCTTGCAACCTCGGAGGGTTCGCACAGTTGCATGGTTGCATTTCCTTTCCAACAGCATGCATCGCGACTCAGCGACCTGGAGGGGTCGCGCGACTTTATCTCCACTTGGGCTGAGACTTCAAAGGGGTTGCAGGGTCGCTAATACCATCAAGTCGCACTTTGCACTTGCCTCATAGTTCTGCGACTCAGCGACCTGGGTTGAACTGCGACTTGCTGCTATAACTCGAGTGCATGTGATCATTATGAGGTTTGAGTGCCTGAGGATGTGAAGTCGCAATTCTAGTGCGGAGGTCACACAGCTGGAGAGTCGCACCAGTCGCGATCTCTATCAGATGCGCTTAACTGTGACTCTACGACTTGGTTTTCCCTCACACGGTCGAGGAGCCGCATGCACTATGGGCTCCCACTGATCGATGTTTTGCAATCTCTAAACTGTTATAACCATTGGAATTCGCACCATATATTCTAGCCATGGCATCATCTCATAAGGAAGGGATATGCGTCATTAAACATACTCTGCAAACACGATGTATTGTCACTGCATTTGGCATTCTGAGGCCATGGTGGGTGTGAGCTTCATGAACAGTAGGTGGGGCAACCGGATTACTTCAACACCCCATAGTGATAATATCATGGGTATGCCGCCTACGAGACTTTTTACAAGTCGTCGTGATTCGTTTTGAATGACAGACATTCCTCTGTTATTAATATATATCACACTCAATGCTCGGCCGTCGAGGTTCACTTTTCACATAACCAGACTCTATCTTGGTAACACTATGCTCCTATTCAAATGCATGACCGAAAATATTGCTTCGTACTAAACATCTTGCGTCTCGGCATGGCTACCACTTAGCATTATAATGGCAAGTAAAAATGGAAACAACAAAGAAGAGCTCGCCCTTTGTGCGGGATTTTAAAGGGCACCAGGGAAACATCCATGCTTTCCGCACGCAAATAATATTATCAAACATGCAGCTAAAAACCTGTCATATCCTCCTGTGAATGAATACGAGCCACAACGTAAAGCTTGTGTACGCCGAAACATGAATGCATGCACAATATATCTTAGCAGCTTAAACTGTTTGCTACATCCAGAGGTATTGTCACCTTGAGTCATGGATGCAACTTGCTTGAATGCAATGATGAAATTCGTCAGTTCACCGAAAATCTGAGGCATACAAAATGTAACAAAGCCCAAAGCTCCGAAATAGTGTTCTGCACAGGGGTCCCAAATCATATGTTGTTAAGAAAACATCGAAGGGTAGAAGTTGATCACGCCAGCATAGAGACTTACATCTGATCTATATGTTTTTTGGCTCACATGTTCAACTACGGATTTGCGCATATGCATCTCTATACATTTTTAGAATGTTCTTATAGGTAACAATGTTAAGAAGGATGCCTATTTTTCTCGTGCTCTAGAATAATCATATCCAATTTTTCCATAAACACCAATCATGGTATTGCAAGTTGTCAGATCGGCTATACATTCTACTGACTTCATCTCATAGAAGACAGACAGCGCATCTAAAAGTTTTGGTTTTCCATGTACACATTCAGAAGTGTGTTGTAACTTACAGATCTGGGGTGATATCTTGCTCTCTCATCTCCCTGAGAAGATATTTAGCTTCTTGAAACCGTTTTGCATTGCTAAAGACATCCATCATCATATTATATAAAATCTGGTCGGCATATAAGTTTATAGAATTCAACTTGGAGAAAAGTGAGATCGCTTTTGAATAGTTCTTCACCTTTCTAGCCAATTCAATTAAGGTACTATATGTGATGAGATCAGTACCAACACCATTAACCTCAAGGAAAACCTTCCTTTCCAAACTGCCATCAATTGATACAGTTCTTCTTCACTGGAGACTCCCTTCATGGAGATTAAAAACTCATCGATATCGATAAGATGGTCTGGCTGGGGAACTTGTTGGCCATCATGATATGCAAGGGACTTTCCCTGTGGAACCCAAATGTCTCCTTTTACAGTTGAACCAGATTTGCACCATATTTTTCTCCCAAGCACACTAATCTTAGCACCTTTTCTATCTGTTGAAGGAGGGATATGCACTTCACTAAAACATCATCTATTATCTCTCTCATATTTACTCCAATCTCTTGATGTATAGTTTCTGAGGGTTTTTCATTATCTAAATTACTATGTGACTGCACCGGAGGCACAACTGTCGGCAATCTTGATGACATGCCTTGGTCTTATACTTTTTGATTATTTTTATCATGTACACATACTACAGATGTTGTATAGCCAGATGTGGACCTTGGCAATGAAGACATTCTATCAGTGATCAAACCAAACTTTGGCAAGGTTTAGGTGCCCCTCCCTTAGCTTCCCACAAAATGTAGGATTCCATAGATAGCAACAAAAGGAGCCCATTGCATCCCAAGTTAAAGTGTCGGTTGTCTGTGAAGCATCCAATTCTATCTTGATATTGTTCGTTTCACATTTGGTAAATAAGAATACTACTCTTCACTTGCATCAGACACTCCCCGTTTGGATCAGGTAACTCTTCCCTTTTAGGGATGGAAATGCACATCCGGAAAGATGTGATTCAACCATGATTTGACAATTTCTTCATTGATGTGCCCTTGTTATGCTTGATATATTATCTGTGGGGTCGACCTGCATGCAACATTATCATATCAATCAGTTCAAGTCATTTTCAGAGAATGATCCCCCCACATAATTTTACATGGTACTATGAGCTTAATTACAGCACTCAAACAAAATGCCTATATGATCCATGATGAAAGGGCTTTGAACAGATATACTTAATGCGTAGGGAAATTCCTATTCGAGTGTATGCCTAGTGATCCCCCACACATGGCGCGGCTGCGGCAAGATAATCTCGTCATGATGATGAGAAGGATCAGCCGGGGCTTGGAATTGGTTAAAAGGATGTCATTGACTACAGGCTGGGTTAAAACCCTAAAGGCTAAGCGAGCAGAGGGGGAACCCGAAATTTTAAATATACCCCAAAATTTTGGGTGCTGTTGTAGTAGCTACAACACACTCGGAATGTATCGCAAAAAGTTTAGCGACAGCTGCTATGTTTAATGATGTTGGAACACGTCTCTAGCCTAGACCTTCTAAATGTTATCGCTAATGTTCCAATGCTTTCTTAGATAAATTGATGTAAATCTTATGTTGATATTATTTAAAAGTTTTTCTTTGAGGTTCACTGCATGATGTAATGGAAATTCCTACAAATGAAAACTAAATGATAAGCAAACTTTGAAATTTATCCTTTTCAATGAAAATACTAGCTACTAAAGGGAAAGAGAAATCAATTTTTGAGCAAACAACAAAAAGCACAAACTAAATGCGGCTTTCCTAACTTGTTCCTATGCAACACACACAATTCACTATATGCACATGTATGTTTTTATTTTCATCTCCCTTAATGTGAATGCAAGAAAGGAAATTGTATGCATCAATCAATAAATCAAGTGTTTTCTTCTTTGAGAAACGAGGAATGAAACAACAATTTCTCTTTTATGAAAAATGAAGAATGGAACTACAATTTTTCCTACAAGAAACGAGGAATGAAAAAACAATTTCCTTTTCGAAAACAAATTGATCTAATGCAGAAATAAAATACTTTTAATTTGATTTTCCAATTATAAATAAAAACACTAAAGAGACATTGAACAATTTTACTTTCCAAAGGAGGAAGAATCAGGAAAGTTTACTAGTCACTAAGAGGTATCAGACATCTGAGAATACAACAAACAAATGGCTGAGAATGATAGCAATGACAAATTTAGATGGAATTTGGTTGGTTGAGGGGCCAACGCAGTCTCTAAGGGGAGACAGTATGTTGCAGAGCACCCGTGCGAGAAAGTGCACTTCAGTGCACTGTGTCTTGACTAACAGTGCGTTGGCCACAACAAGGATTGAAAAACCAAGAAATAGAACACACTTCTAATGCAATTCTTTCATTCAAATGTCTAATAACTGAAAGTCTATGCTACTGATGAGGATAAGTAGAGGCAAAAACACCAGGAATGATAAGATACTCCCCAGTATGGTCGTCAATTTGTTATGCGGAATTATGATCTACGGATAAACCAAATTCCCCAAGTGTGGTGCTAGTCACTTAGAAAAACAGAGGAAAGAATTACTATCACTTTCTCTAAAACAAGAATATATACAGACTAGTGAAAGAGCATACTTGTGATTCACTCGCTTCTCCTTCTCCTTCTATCATTTTTTTCATCGCTCTCAATCCAACTTAAATTACCAGATCGATTCCTGCAAACAAAAACAGAGAACAACAAACAACATGCAATAGACAGATATATACTTATCTTACTCAATCAAATTTATTAGATATGAAATACATATATCATTCAAGAATCCATTGCACAATAAATAGAGACATATATGTGGTAAAATGAACAACAATCTTTATTAAAGAATAGAAGGGGGAGGTTACAACCAATGATTGATTTGTTTCCAACCAGCTCCAGCTTCATTCCAGCCTCATCACATCCAACATCATACCATCATCATATCAGTACTTTCATTCTCTCAAATTAGAATCCAACAACATAACCTTACCAAATTTCTTCCTACCCTAGCACTAGAATGAGTACTCAATTTATAGGTAAACTAATGGTAGTTTCTAAATGAATGACTTTCTAATAATAGGCAAGACATGTTCCCAAGTTCAGAGGTGTTAGATGGACACTTGGATTTGAATTTTAACACATATGGACTCTTCTAGAAGGCACTGGCCATGTGGAGATTCCTGGAACAATGAGAATTCTGCTCCTAGGTGTCCAACGCACTCTTGAATGTCGAGAAGTGCATTGCAGTGCACCCTTGAATGGAGGATTTTGAATTTCAATGCAGTTAGTCTCTTTAGAGGTTGCGTTGGTGAGTCAATAAGAGAAATAACATATACTTCAAACATTGGAAATATCACAATATAAGCCATGAATGAATTTTTCTTCTCTTAGGGCATATAGCAACTAAAATATGAATGGATTATAGACCCTATTTCATTGGTCCTAGGGATGATGTCCAGTTTGACCAGGTCATGGGGGATGATGCCCAAATTGACCTATAATATTAGTCTCAAACTCCTATCTCTTAGTAGCTCCTATATTCTCCACAAGTTCGAATCCTATTGAGCCCTTAAGAGTGTTAGACTCCTATACCAATAGGTGTCATATATCATGATTGACTTGATGGGCTATGTAATATGTTCATACCTTTCCTTGTTGCAAAGGTTTTCCATATTGTTAAAAAAAAAAAAAAAAAAAAAAATGGCCAAAAAATGAAAGATAATGAACCCCACCAAAAGAAAGGCCAAGAAAGTGCACAAGTCTAAGTGCCACTAGTTTTTACTCTTATGTAAAAAAACAAATTGTGTGCAACTTGTATCTTATGCCACAATTTATGAACAGTCAAACAGTTTAAGCTTGGCTAGTTCATCTTTCAATTTTATGTTTTAGATAGAGAATAAAATCTGACCAAACTGTTTAATCTTGGCAGATAAGTAGATAGGTATAGTAAATAAAAGGAGCTCAACAGTTTAATCTGAGCCCTTGGATGTAATAAGGTTAGAATTAGATAGATTTCTACATGTAAAAGAAAAAATGTGATAAGGGTTTGCCAGTCTAAGTGCACCCTAATAAAGAAGAAAAAATGGTGGGGTAAAGTAGGTAGGGTAGGTAGATGTTGTTGCAGAATTACATGTGATGGATGATGACTCTAGATGTGTTAAATCTTTACTTTCATCACAAGTGCAAAGGAAGACACTACACTGGAAGAATTTCAAGCAAAACAAAGTCAAATTATTAACTTCCTTTCTCATTTTTCCCTAAAAAGTTCACTAATTTCCCCTAAGTACTAAGGCATTTGAAAATTAGAGGGGCTCAAGGCATTTCCTTGACTTTTGGAGGGACCGGACCCTTGGCCCAATAATTGGAAAAGCATAAGTACTTAAAAGCATTCATAAATCATTCATTCACTTCCACAAGACAATCTTTTCCTAAGTAAAATCCTATTTTACTTAGGGAAATTTCACAATATTTCATAAAAACCCTTTTCATTCAAGCATAAGCTAATTACATAAACCTAATGTTTTTATACTTAGCACTTTCACTCCATTTTCATATTAATTTCTAACTTTATTATTTAATTCCCTATACGACTCAACCCTTTCCCGTATTATTTTAATTAATAAAATTCCCAAATTATTATTATCCTGCCCCTTTGGATGAAAAATAACCATATAAGTGTGTTAAATGTGATTAATTGGTTGAATTTCCGATTAATTAAAAACCCGACACCTCGCTGTATAAAAAGGGATTAATTAACCCTCATGGTTAATTAATAACCTATTCCACCAATCAAATCTTCCCCGATGTGGTTAAATCATGTTTGATTGCATTGGGCCCGCTCTTTATCTTTTCATCATCTCCCTTTCCCGACAACCGTTCGATCAACCAGTCCACGATCTATGGTTGTCACCCATATTGCTGCACTTCCTCGTCCGAACGATAACACGTGATGGGTAAGCGGTTTTTTGAACAGTGCCGCGCCACGTGCCATGTATTGTATGGAATCGCTCGCCCTCCGCTAAAAACCGTCCGTCCTTGAAAACGGTGCGATGTATACCGCTTACTGCTTACCTCCCATGTCAAAACAACCGTACTTGCTGACGTCATCCACTTAAAAAATAAAAAACCCGCCAACCTTTGAATTTGCGAATAAAACAAATGAACCCACGTCATTTTCACTATCCCGTGCAGTGACTAGTGTCCCATGCAGAAAATTCCAAAACCAACTGTCAAAGACTTTCAACCGCCACCTTGCTAAAGAAATTGTAGTCGAACAGTCCAGAATTCATCCACCGTTGCCTGCACTTGTTTTCATCACTGTTTATTTCCCGGAAAACAGGTATTTACCCAAATTCCCGCTAAACTCTGCAAAATCTTGGTTTCTGCTTTAATTACACAGAAAAAGTCTGAAACAGAGTTTAAGTTGGTCTCTATTTCATTCCTAGAATTCCTAGATTTGCAATTATATTCCCAAACCTGTAATTATCCCTGTTTTTTCATCAAAACCCGAATTCCTTTCTAAATCCACAAGAACCAAAAATGGAAATTCCGGTAGCTTTGAATGCCGCACCTCTGAATGCCCCTCACAGAGATTTGGACTATCTACCTCTAGCAGATAGGGATTTTCAAATTAAAGAGCTCATCCTTAGTGAAAATTCTCTCAGAATTTTTTGCTAATGCAGAGATAGCTCCCTGAACGGCTCTGAAATTTTTGGACTATGGGAGTCCAATCTCCCGATGTATCTTCTACTCTTAGTCCACATTTTTCCTGAAATAATCTATCACTGCCATGCTAATTATGATCCCAATCAACGAGCAGTCATGTCCCCGAGTCAAACTGTCCTTTTCCCAATAATTGCTCAGTCTATCAACGAAATGCTATAGTTTTAGCCTGGTCAAGCTCTGACTCCCCTTTCCATGGGAAATTTACTTGAGAAATCGACCAATTTATCCCAAGAAGAACTGAATCATCTCTGCCAAACTTTCATGTTGCCAGAACATCAACCCAAAGGCCCACCTCCTTATGGATATACTTTTTTCACAGATATGGGCAGACTCATTTTGAATATGATATCCTCTGTAATGGGTTTCAACACTAGTGAATACGTGGATAAGTTGACCCTAGTATTGTTATCAATTTTTACCCCTGGACAACCTCCTGCTGTCAAATATGATTTTTCTTCCTACATTGCTGATAAAATTCATGATCAATTCATGAGATTGGAAGATGAAAGAGTTTTCAAATATTCCACTGTTATATACCATCTCATGCTTTATTATCAATCAGAGAATTTCCCTTTCCATCTCATGAAACTTGATGCCAAAGGAAATCCAAGGTATGTAATTTTTTGGTCTACAATCTTCCATAATTCCTCTGATTCTCCTTTTTCCTACAATGAGTTCATTGACCTATTTGTGCACCCTTCAACTACCTTATTAGCCAAAGTTTCCCCTCCT
The DNA here is from genome assembly GCA_034641835.2 of Pinus albicaulis. Taxonomy (NCBI): domain Eukaryota; kingdom Viridiplantae; phylum Streptophyta; class Pinopsida; order Pinales; family Pinaceae; genus Pinus; species Pinus albicaulis. The sequence goes on along the minus strand of CM076583.1, from coordinate 497,264,886 downwards.
AGGGTCAATAATGATATGAAGAAAATTCTCCAACTTTCCAAGCAATATAGGATAGGTGATTGGCACCTATACAAGAATCATACAGAAATTAGAATATATGGGTGTGAACTATATCCTTTCAAGTTACCAAAATATGTCCCAATGAGGCTCTTTGCCTTAGATTATTTCAAACAAATGATAAATTCAGACATAGTCCATTTTTGCAATGCAAAGAAAAAAGCTCAGCTCAGAATTAAGAGTCAATTAGGTCCTTTTGTCTGTAATTCTAGAGACGCATGAAAAGAAGCTGAAAGAATCCTAGAAGATTATCTCAAATTGAAAAAATATTTCCACTGGGTACCTTATGACCCAAACAGTTTTATTTGTGATAGAAGCGTGAAGAACAAATTGTCACCATACCTTCACCATAGAATTCCAGAAATTGAACAATTTGCAAATATGGATGAATGGATGGAAGGGACCTTAATAGAACAAGATATTGAATAGGTCAGTGTTGAAAATGTTATGAAAGATCTTGAGAAAATACTTGACCTGAATTATTTTGAAAAGGTGCAAAGACCAGGAATTGGTCCTTCTTCTGTTGGAACCTCTCAACAAAATTTGCAGGAAATCAGTGCACTGGCCACAGTAGCATCTAAAGGGAAGGAAAAGGAGGTTGATACACAAGTCACAGAGAAATTCACAATGACAGAGCAGCCTGAAACTTCCAAGGAACAGGCCCAAATATAGATTTCTCCCACTCAGATTAATGTGGTAGAAGTTTCAATTTTGCAAACTCCTCTCAATGAAGAAAAAGGTAAGAAGAGAGATGCAGAAACAGTAACTCCTATCAGTGGATCTTCAGAACAACCTGGTGTCAAAAGAAAAAAATCAAATCCTCTTTCAGAAGTAGAATTTGTTCAAGAAACCACTGACAATCAGAGGAGAGAAGAATTAGATAGTCAGCAAACATGCACAATCAGTGGAACATCCACTAATTCACAGAGAAAAGAGCTACAAAGACAGCAAAGTGCAGAAGTATCTTCCTTAAAACCACCAGTGAAGGATGCCTGGGATATTAAGAAAACATTTATAAATATAAAGGCCGGAAATGATCCATTAATACTTCAAATCTATAAATTTCAATATTTGAAGATGGCTCCAAAAAATCAACAAAGATTGATGTCAGCCTATGACATCCAGCAGGGTAAAATGGTGATGAGTCATTTCAAGCCCAAAGTGTAGCAGCCTCAAACAGCTGCAGATTATGTTAGAACCAATTTTGAAGTCATGGAAAAGGATATTCATCCTTTGGATTAGATTGAGCTGCACAAACAAATAGGAGAGATGATTTATTCAACTTTGACTGATAAATCAATGATGACCTAAAGATTACAGGATTCCTTGAATAATACTACTGCTCAATTTCATCTTGAGAAAGCCTCTTCCCAGGCTAAGGACAACTGAATAAAGACTTTGGAAGAAATAATTATTCGATTGGGTCATAATCCCAAAGATTTCAAAGGTATAGAAGCCTTGATTAAGAAGAAAGATGATGATATTGCAGCCTTAAGGAAACAGCTGAAGTTGTCATCTTCAAGGCATCCACAAACTACAGAAATCATAAAGCAAAACTCTAAAGAAGAATTGATGGATTTGCTCTTGAAACTAAATGAGCAACTAAATGAGACTGAAAAAGAACTTGAAAAGGCATTAAAGGACAAGCAGGCAAACATTCCAGCATCTATAGCAGAAGTAATTACAGGTACAACAACAATAGGTCAGCCAACAGAATTATCACAAGTCAACACTTCCAATTTAAGCACTGAAGAATTAATAAAATCAATGGAGGAATTGAAACTCCAAGTGACAAAGCTTCAAAAAACAAAGGTACATTTTATTACCTTAGAACAAAAATATGATCTCTCAAAGATAAATGTTGCAGAAAAGACAAAAGAGATCAACAGATTAGAAAAATTGGTGAGAGCATTAGAAAGGGATCTCACATTGGAGAAACCTTTGGGAGAAATCAAAGAAATTCTTTGGACCAACATCATTCAGTTAATAAAAGATGTCTGGCCATCAATCCAAACAATGTATGAGCATAATGATTTAATTAAATTGGCTCTGGAAGAAATTTTAAAGGCAAGAGAAGAATTAGGAAACATGCCTGAAGAAGCCAATGATATTATACAATTTTTGAATACCAAGAACAGATATCAACTTGAAGAACTAGGCATCCACGACAGAACAGGAACAATTTTTGAGATTAAAAGAGTTTTTACTAAAAGAACTCTGATGCAGAATCTAGAAAGAAGATGCTCTGATATGCAGGAAGAAGTCAATGCCTTTACAAAGAGATTCAATATTTTGCAGAGTAAAGGATTGCCAAGTCCTTTAATTTCAGAGGATAAACTTATGAGCCTGGAAAAATATGTTGAGAAATTGAATAAATATGTTGACAACCACGCCAATTCATCAACCAATTCATCAGTAACAAAAGCATTACCTACAGGAAAGATTCTTCATGACAATATGGAAAATTTGTTTTATCTCGAACATGAGGTAAAACACTTATTCCCAATTCAGCCTACTTTCTTCAGATATACAAAGACTAATGAAACTCTGAGGAAGCTTCAAAGAACAAGAATACCAGAAATACAGTGGTGGGAAGAAATGTTATACTTTTTGTAAATATTATCCTTGCATGAATTTTGATTATTTACTACAGTAAGACATGATAAAAAGGATAAACAAAGATCAAACAGAAGTCAAAGTGTATCAGTACAGGTAAAGAGTATCAGTAAAATAGAGCAGCCAGCACAGAATTACTAAAGAGGACAGTAGCAATCCCAATCATAGGGCCTGCCTCCAGCACATTCTCAAAAGAAGGAAACAGCACAACATCGGTTATCCTTTCTCTTATCTACGAGACCATTTGTCTCTATTTTCTTGTAATATATCCATGAGTCATCCTAGATTATATCTCATTTTGTTAGGAGATATTTTTTATAATTCTTTGTATAAATACTCCCTCAATTGGAGTATTGAGGGATGGATTCTTAGACTTTGCTGTAACATTGATTATTTTGGAATAAAGTGTTGTTGGATAAATTTCGTATGGCTAGCTGGATAAAGAATTGATGCAATTCACAGGATTCTTGAGTTAGACAACGGATCAATAAGTCATCTATCTCTTATGTTTTAGAGTTTTATAATTGTTTATTATACCATCTGTGTTTCATATCTGAATGATAAATGAAAAGGAATAATTCAGAAAGTGCTTAAGTGCAATATGTTTTCAATCGTTGTTGTTCTTAATGTTTTCTTTTAAACTAGTTTAAACAGTGAATTCTTAATTGCTCCTATTTTCTAGTTTATTCATTTTGATTATTTGATCAATAATTCTTAATTTCTCTTTGTCAACAATTAGTCAAGTTCCCTCTTTCGAATATGTTGAAGGATTCTTAGTTTCCCTTCACCCATTTAGAGTCCATTCCATTCATTTTAGGTCTATAATTGTTCCTTATTTGATTACCTTGCCCTGTGAAACCATCTCTTGTTAAGAAACTTAATCGAGTTAAGCCATATGTCTTTGACTCCATTAGCCCAATGGCCTAAATTACTCAGTCTTACCCTCTGCTATAGAATTTCATCACCCAAACTCAATCAAAATCCCTAGACTTTCATAACTAGCCTAATATCTTTCAAAACAAAGCTAAATCTTACAGAGAGAGCCCTCTCTGGGTACAGATTGGCTAGATTCTGTACCTAAAAGTTGGTTTGTGGTTACCTCGGACCCCTTTCCTCTTCCAACAACTTCAAGGAAAATCTGAGTGATAACACAGTGCACCCTTGAATGGAGGATTTTGAATTTCAACGCAGTTAGTCTCTTTAGAGGTTGTGTTGGTGAGTCAACAAGAGAAATAACATATAGTTCAAACATTGGAAATATCACAATATAAGCCATGGGTGAATTTTTCTTCTCTTAGGGCATATAGAAACTAAAATATGAATGGATGATAGACCCTATTTCATTGGTCCTGGGGATAATGTCCAGTTTGACCAGGTCATGGGGGATGATGCCCAAATTGACCTATAATAGTAGTCTCAAACTCCTATCTCTTAGTAGCTCCTATATTCTCCACAAGTTCGAATCCTATTGAGCCCTTAAGCTTGGTTATTTATACAAAATTTATTGAGGGGTGTCCTACTTAGAAAGAGGATTGCTTCCCTCCAAAATATCTAAAAAAGTGGATTTAGCTCCCTTAGGTCCTCATAATTCCTTGAGTGGATCGGATACTAGTATATCCTTGAGTTGTAGCTGAGTGATTTTATGGATCAAGTCGAGTTGTAGGTGAGTAAATGTAGGGGACAGACCTCCAACATCTCCTCCAATTGCCTCCAACGTGCCTTTGAAAATTAAATGCACTCAAAAGCACTATTTTCCTACACATAAACCACATTAGGCCATGAAGTATAACAAACATCCTTTAGTCTCCCTATTAAGCATATTATAGTAAAAAAGATATTAATAAATGTAAGGAAAGAGGAAATTTTTCGCTGGAGGATGGAAAAATGGGCCTTATGATATACCTATTGATGGGACCCATTAACTTAGCTCAAAAGTGTTGTCTCCCATAGCCTTGGTGATATTTTAAGGTCCATAGTGGAGTGAATAAAGCTTTTGATGGACCCCTACAAGGAATTCCTTCTATAGATGCAAAAAAAACCTTGTCTCCAACCTGAAACTTGGGTGACACCTGGTGCTAATCATGGTGTTTTTTATACTTAGTGTTGTATTTCTACAATATATCATGGACCTACTGGAGGATGTGTTTAATTCGTTCAATTTTTCTATCTTTTTCAACTTAAAATTGAACATGTACAAATTCTACCTAGGTATTTGCAAGGGGTAGTGCGACATCAATGGGACATAATGATTGAAATACCAGGCCCATCTGAAAGGGGTTGTGGCTAATTTAGCTATGGATATATATGCAGTAGCTATATTGAACATATGGAAGACTCTCATTTCATTTTCATGGATGCTTAGAGTTTTACATGCATAAAATTTGCATGATCGTCTTGTTGGCGACTTTTGTTTGGCCATCAGTCTAGGGGTGGAAGGCAGTTGAGTTAGTGAGCTTGGTGTCCAAAAATGACCAGAGGCTCGACCAGAATGAGCTTAGGATCCCACTATCCTAATCTGATATGATGGTCTGCAAGATCCAAAAATGTACCTGCGCCCTTTCAAAGAAGAGCTTCGTAGTGGCTTTTGTTATGATACTCTTCTTGTAGGTAGCCATAATGGCCATCTTAGAAAATATATCAACAAACACAAACACATATTCATTACCATGCTTTGTAGAAGGAATACCATACATATGGTCCATTAATATGAATTCCCAAGGTCGAATGGGAGTGGGAAAGAGGGTTGTACGTGCCTTTCTTCTTAATGGTTGGTTTGGCAATGACGTAGGAAGTGCATGATCTAATATACTTGCAAATATTCTATCGAAGTATTAAACAATAAAAATGCTTTTATGGTAATGTTGTTACCTTCTCCACATCAAAGTGACTTGCTATATAATTGTAATCTACCTCCCTGATTATCTTAGCATGATCGCTTGAAGGAACACAAATGTGTCCCAGGTAACACAACAATGCATCTTGGAGGTGGAATTTTGGAACTTTCTTTCATGTCATCAACATTTGGTATGTGGCAACGAATTATGGATCACTATTGTATAGTTGTGGCCTCCAAAGGTCTCGTGCCCACAAGAGTTGAGAACAATGGTCAGTGCCATAATCGAGTGTTGACTAAGGCAATTGGAAATGTGATTGGTAATACCCTTCTTGTATTTAATGTGAAAATGGAATTGTTGTAGATATGTGGACCATTTCTGATGGTGATCATTTTGTAACTTCCCATGTGTTTGCATAATTTGGAGAGGCCAATGAACCATGTGGATGATCGTCTCCATCCCCAAATTATAATGTTTTTATTACTGATAGGTCTGCATGATGGAATACATCTCCTTATATTAGGTGGGGTATTTCCAAACAATATCAAAGAGTTTCTCACTGTGATAGGTCACCAATTTTTTTTGTTGAATGAGGACTACACCAATAACATAATCGAAGGCACTGTCTCAATCTAAAATGGTTGTTACAGGTCTGGTCTAGTGAGGACTAGTGAAAATAAAAGGTGGTGTTTCGGTTCATTAAATGTCTTTTGTTGTGACTTGGACCAAAAAAATTGTATTTTGCTCCACCCTTGGTAACTTGGCTTAAGGGCCAAGCGATATAAGAAAACCCCAACATGAAACTTCGGTAGAAATTAGCAAGGCCTAAGAAATTCTGAATCTCTGTTAGAGTCGTCAGGGTCAATCAATCACTAATGACTTGGATATTAGCTAGATATACATGCACACCTTGTTCATCAAAAATCTAACCCACATATTGGACCTTTTATGTGCTAAAGGAGCTTTTTTCCAAGTTAGCACATAGCCTTGTATTGTCACAGAGTGTGAAGGACCTTCCAAATATGTTGCAAGTGCTCTACCCGAATATTGTTGAAGATGAGGATATCATATAGATTTATAACCAAAAAAGATTTGGTGAAAGGCCGCAAGATGTCATCCATCAACCTCATGAAATTTTTTGGCACATTTTTCAAACCAAAAGGCACAACCATCCACTTAAAACACCCTCATTGGACTTGAAAGTAATCTTCCACACATCAGTTGGTTCTATTGGAACTTGGTAATATTTGAAATTTAAATAAATATTTCTAAAGTACTTGAGATGGTTAAGAAGGTCATCAATCCATGGATTTGAGTACATATTCTTTGTTGGAAATATGATGCAGAGTGTTGTCCTTGATGGCAACCCACTGAATGAAGATGAAGACATGCAACTGTTGACATGTGTTTTCCTTGATGGCAATCCACCTGATGAAGTTATGCTTGACCTGATGGACTTAGTAAAGGATGTAAATCTGATGTGATATGATGTTTGTTAGCAATATGGTGCTGAGTGTTGTCCTTAAATGGCAATCCTCTTGATAAAGATGATGACAACTTACTTGATGAAGTTGTGCTTGAGAGAATATGTCTTGATGAACTAAATATGATGTATCTACAGTGAGTACAGAAGGCAGTGAAGAAAGGAATTCAGATTGTGCTAAATCTATGGTGAAAGAGTATGTCTCAAGGAATACGCGGATCTGTCTAATCGAAGTCGCGTATGCACGCGGAAAATAACGTGCCAAGTCGCGTATGGGCTAAAGCGCTCAAAAAAAGTGCAAAACCAGGGGTAACCACCATGGTATTGACCCATTGTATTGGGTAATGATCCGCCTAATTGACCCCGTCCAGGAATACCATCGGAAGTAATGTAGTTTTGGGCTCATGGTATTGAAAAAGGGGCTCATGGTATTGAGAAAGGGTAAACCTATATAAAGAGAAGAAATTCATTGTGCAAATTAGATGTGTGGGTGCAAGATGTCTGAGCTTGAATGAATACTTCTCTCTGAAGTAGATCTGAATGGAAAGGGTTACACTTGATGGCTGTCTGGATGTACAGTGCTTGATGATGAGAAGAGGATGTAGATGAAGCCACTTATGTCTCTGCTGAGTCTGATTATGAAAACTGGAGAGCTGAATTAGAAGTGAACATCGCCACGAAGTAGAAAGCGTGTCTGAAACTGGGTACTCTGTTTGAAGGAAGTATGCTGCCTTTATAATGATTGGAGATCCTAAACAGCTACTGCCACAGAGAAAGCTGCAACAGTGGCCTCTGTGACTCCATGAAGAGAAATCATGATGTGTGATATATACTGGGTACTATACTATAGCTGGTTATTGGTGGGCAGCCAGGCACACCACGTTTATCAATGGGAAAGTCAAGGTAGCAAGCCTAAGGTTCATGAGCAGAGAACAGAAATATCTGATACATTACTATGTTCTGATACTCCTGATATGTGTTGAAATAAGTGCTCATTGTACAATATGTATTTAACACCTTGAAAAGTATGGAAAAAGTCCAAGTTTAGAAAAAATGATGAAATATAGCTGCAAGTGTTGTTCTATTGAAGTTGTTGGATCCAGTGTGAAAATTGATGAAACGTGGTGGAGTGGTGTGAAGGTTAGCCTTCGGTCGGGGAGTTAGCTCCCTTCCGGAGTGAGGCTGGTAAATGAGATCGGGGGTCGTAGCTCCCTTCCGGAAAGGCCATTAAGCGAGTCGAAGTTGGAGCTCCCTTCAGGGAGAGAAATTTGCAGTAGCAGCGCGGAGTGGGTACTGTACGTCTTGATAAGTCACACCGGCCACATATGTTGTAAGATGTTTTCTCTATAATAAAATATTGAAGGCTGAGCAACTGCAGCGGTGGTTTTCTCCCAACTTGGGTTTCCACCTAAAAATCCTGGTGTTCATGTGTGATGCTTTGTGTGATGGTTTATTATGTTCTTGCTGCACATATTTACTGTTTATTGAATATCTGATGAATAAATGAGGGAATGATTTAAGTGAAGAATTAATGACATAATTGGTTCTCTGTGTATACGCGAGTTTAATAAAGGGTATCCGCGTATATACGCGAGTCTGATTCAGGAAAGTAGCGTATGGGTTTTGAAGGAAAGAAAAGTAAAAAGTTTTGATTATGCTGTAAATACTGATTCACCCCCCCCTCTCAGTATTTTTCCCAACAATTCTTGACTTTGATTTTGTTCAAATCATGATAATCAATGCAGAGTCTCCAGGTCCCATCCTTCTTCTGTGCGAGTACAATTGGGCTCCCATAAGGTGAGGAACTTGGTCGAATGTGCCCTTTTTGTAGCAAATCCTAGATCTACTGCTTGATTTCCTCATTTTCCATAAGAGAGCGGTAAGCAGTGGTATATTAACCCATTCGGTAGGAGTGCACTAGGGGTCCGATCGATGGAATGCTTGACTTGGTAGTGTAAATGTACCCGTGTGGCTGATGAGAATATGCCTTTGTACTCTCCCATGACCTTATCCACTTGCCTATACTGGAACCCTGTGCAAAGGCCATGGATGTGGCCATGGTATTCTCCTTACTTTGAGAGTGAATCGGGAAGAAGACAAATTTCCCAGTTTGGAAGATCATCTTACTGCATTTCTTATCAGAGATAAATGAAATAGTAGTAGGTGGGGATACCTCTAGTACCCATATTTTTTTTCCCCAAAGTAATAATAACAGTATGAGGTCAGGACTCATACACAAAATGACACTTCCACAAGTATGGTTGTCCTAAAAAAACATCACAAACTTCAAGGGGAGAAAAATCACTCAAAACCTCATCCAAAAGAGGCTTGATGATATAGGACAGGAGACATTGTTGGCTGATACAAAGGTCTTGCTTTTGGTGGGGCCACCTAATGGTGTATGGTTGTATGTGTGGTTTTTTCGATAGGCACAACCACTTAACGACCTTTATTGATATGAGGTTCTTTTGACTCTTGCTATCGACAATGAAACAAATGGAGCACCCTTCACCCACATTTGTGAGTGCAAAATATCCTCATCTTCCTTTGGATCTTCAGGTTCACTTTATTGGACCTTGGTGGGGGAAACAATGGCATTGGTTTCTACATCAATAGAATATTTCCCCTTGTCTAGGTTTGGTTTATATTTAGAACCTTCATTTGACTTTGAAGTTTTTATCTTGAGTACGAATGACTACTTTGTGTGGCATTAATTTTTTTTATGAGTGGGCCTCTTATGGAATTTACACCACTTTCTCATGTCATTATTCATCTTCCCATTAGCATTATATGTTTGCATCTTCGAAGGGTTGTCTCGGGGTGGTCCAACCTTGCTCTTTCCTTTGTTTTACAATTTTTTCTTGCTCTCACCCTGCTTCTGCTGTGAACGATTCACAAATCCAAAGTCTCGCTTCTTCTATTTAAACTCTTGCTCCATTTTGACAACATATTGGTATGTTTTACCAAGAAAGAAAATGTCTAGGAACTCCATCTTTGTCTCGATGTATCTATGAAAACATATATGGTATTTGAGCAAAAAATTTCACTCAGAGTCTTTGATACCCAGCTTGGTGCATAAGGTATGAAAGACATTTGTGAACTCTGGAACTTCTTGAACCCTCTCTTGTGGTAGTGTGGTCCATATCATGTACTAGTTCTCGTAGCTTCCAATAGGGTAATATTATTTCCTTAACAACATCCCTAAAATAGTTCCAAGTGGTGTGACTTAAAATAGTGTGGATTCCTATGTTCCCCTTTTCTCACAATATGCTTTCCTCTAGTCCTTGACATGGGGAGTGACCTTAAGGAGTGTAAAATTAATAATTTCTCTATCAAAAAATTATTGTCTGAAAAATGTCCTTCTAGCATATTTAACCATTTATCTAGATCATTTTCATCTATTTGGCCGTCAAATATCATAATATAAATATTAAATTTTACCTTAAAGGGGTTGATGCCTCTAAAGTGGCTACTTGATGAACATGCATTGTTTATTGGTATCCATTGAAGGATATGCGTAAATTTATCCATCATCGCATTCCTTTGTTGTTAAAGGGATTATTTGAGAAATATATTGATAGGATCTATTGCTCCCTCGTCTTTCTTTTCTTTTTTATGGGAGGCCATAAAGGACAACAAGGACGATCTTGCAATGGCTCAAGCAGTTCGAGTCCCGACTCCTTATACCTCGACCTCATTGGGGACATGCAAAGAAAAAGAGAGAAAGAGAATACTACTCTGATACCATTGATTTGAATTTATGAAGGGAAAAAAATGAAATATAGACAAATCCAAAACATATAGATACAATGAAACTTTACTTCAATTAATAAATGAAAAATATTGAAACTATTTATATGTATAATAAAAGCAAACAAGTTCAAACAATGGCAGGTTATATCTGAGAAGATATGTGATGGCTACATTCCTTCCTGAATTATGTTACAATGAGGCTCTAAGAAATTTTTATCATGAGGAAATAATTAGAAACCATAAACATCCAAAAGCCTAACCCTCAAAGATGAAGCACCCAAGGCGTAAGTTGGAACGTTAACTTATTGGGGTTGTAAATTTGACATACGATCTTTGTTTGGAAGACACAATAGATAGTTGGAAAGGTCTATCTGAGGAGTACAAATTATAACTACTAAATTATTTTATGAAGATAATCATCCCTTTTCCCAAAAAAAAAATCGTTTAGGGCCTCAAAATGGTTCCATAAGTACATGACCTAAAAACTGCCAAAAATAGTAAATTTCCAAAATAGGAAAATTATGTTGTGAGCTAGAGGAATAGGTGGGTGGCCACCAATATCCACATGGATAAGAGTTGGAACCCCCATCTTCTCCACTCAACCTAAGCTTACTAGTTATGGATGCCATGTGGAGGTTCACATTACGGTTTATATTTGCAACTTGCACTTCCAACCACTCAAAATTATCCTCTACTAAATTTTGAGGGTTATAATAAATTGATTTATCGGTCATGGTTTGGTTTTATGAATTTATTCTCAAACCGATATGATCCCTTTAAAATTCCCATAAATTACCCAAAGAAACTTGTTTTGATACTAATATGATCAATAAAACTATTGTGCATATTCCACTAGACAATTCATCACAACAAATTTGTGAAAATACACCAAAATCTATACTATGAATGGTTAATTCAAGTTTAGATTCTAGATTTCTTATTATTATTTTGTTGCTTATGCATGAAATAGATAACATATGGAGAATATAGGTAAATATGATCACTTGAAAACCACAATGAAGAAAACACAGCCAAAAGGTGAGGTTGCTCTACTCTCTTTTATCTAGAATAGAAATGATGTAAATACAAATGAGAAGGAACTCTTTATAAAGTTACCTGAGCCATGTGCCTTTGTGGGCTACTTCAAAAAAAAAACCCCAATAGTTATTCCCCCTTTCTATCCACACTCAACTACTCTTCTCTAATATGGAATAAAATTGTACTAAAAAAGAATGGAACCCCTTTTCTTCCTAACGGCTCGGTTATAACACATATCGGTAGATTTTACCCATTCAACTCTTACCATAAATTACAATTTGACACTTATATATTATATTTCATAGTACCCATGCAAATATCCTCTTTTCAATGATTAATGAGGGATGACGTGGCATCCTCTCAAATTATGATGGTTAATCATGATATGTAAACTTCTGGTAGGCATAAATTTTTTTATATGTTCCTCTCATTGACATGATTATTGCATTGTTTGAAAAATATTCAAGTGTATAACAATATAAAGGGGTCCTACGTAGATGAGGGAAACTTTATCACCCAAAAAATGTCATTTAAGGCCTCAAATAAGCCTTATAAGGTTTTAGACCCCAATTCTCCAAATTGGGTCCTGCCAATAAAATTTTCCCTGAAAGTTGTTTCCTAAATTTTTTCCACTCTAAAAGCATCGATATGGATGAAAAGGTACATAATGATTCAAACTGGATCACTTGTGGAGGAGGGTGAAGGTAGTATCAAATCCCACATCCTATTGTTAATATATGTGACGTAGAAGTATGGAGGAACTTTACCAAAAGTAGTCAAGTCAAGCTTAGATGGAGATGGAGGAGGTATTCATGGGAATTTCCCCACCCCTTTTTACATTGAGCCATGGTATTATAGCTCTCCATTGTGAGGAGGGATGGTAAGTATTCACTTGGGTTCCATGGAGGTGCCTTGGGTGATTGATGAAGATTGAAGAGTTGGATAGACAAGATGCTGAGATCAAAATAAGTACACTTGTATGCAGAAGTTAGTTCTTGTGGTATTGGTAAGATGATTAGATTATCTACCCAATTATCTATAGTCATAGGGGCATCCAACACATAGAGTAGTGCAAGGTTTATGTAGAGTAGAGACATAGTGATGGATCATAAGGAAACACTTTGATCATCAATATTTACTTTGATTGGTGACATAGATGTTTCAATTGCTAATTGGAGGATTTTCAAGGGTGGAAATTATTTTGAGTGAGAGAGAATGTAAGAATATTGGGTTTGGGCACATGTTGATTACATAAGAAAACTTGGGAATATTAGAAATGAACGCTTGATTCAACTACCTAGACATATTTTAGGGTTTCCCTACCTTGGCTTCACACGAGAAACATACCATGTGACATTTCTCCATTTCATTTTGGGTCGTCAAACCATCTCACAGTTCTCCATTGCATGTTGGGTTGTCACACAACATTAAGACACCCATGGATGGGTGAGTGAAATGGTCACTTTCCACACAATGACTCAATAATTAAGAAAGACACACTACAAAATATTAGGGGACATGCTGAGTTGCAACATGATGGGCACAATTGTATGGCATTAGGTGTGACCATATCAAAGGATGATGATTAAAGCACATGCCACAACCATTGTTTGATTGAATGGTAAACGAGAGTAGCACGGGTTGGTTGGCATGGAATTATGTCACAAACCACCAGATTTTGGGTTTCCCCATCATGCAAGCATGCATAAGGAATGATCAATAAATGGAAAAAGCAAGGGAATTATGGAATGAGGAGACGTCAACTAGAGCAAGCAGAAACGTGACACATAGGATGTCAACTTTGGTGATATCACCAACAAGAGTTGAGAATGGAGGTGAACGAGAGAACATTAGCCCATTCCAAACCAACCAACCAGATGGTTGGTGGACACACATGGTAGGTATAAATTAGGGGATGAACCAAATGATGGAAGAAATAATTCACAATCAACTTAGAAGACACTTATCATAGAGTACTCAGTTAAGTGTTCATCACGATGACGATTTGGCATGAGAGGAAGGCACATGGAGAAGGTTACACCCTACTTATCTTGGGTAGGAGTGTGTGGCTGCGATTTTGGGGGTTTCACTTAGTTTTCCAAGGGGTCATGTAACTCTTATACTATTGGTTGTTTCCTTACGACTAGTTTGAGTATAGTTTGGGGATTTTCCAAGTTGGGTCGAGTTTGTATTTGGTAGGGATTTTTTCATTTTGGTAAAATTTAGGGGGTTGCATATTGTAAAAAAGGATTTTTCCATTGTATATATATGATTTTTGGTGTTAGGGTGGAGGTTACCTACTTATATTGTGTCTTTTGCAAAATGGTGTATTTTTGCAATTGAACTTGAAAATTAGTTAAGTAAAATAGCATTTAACTAACTACTTAACTAAGAAGAGAGAGAGGGAGAGGCATACTCCAAGTCTAATACAATCAAGTTGGGCATACCATCTAGTGGAATGAAATTAGTGCCACACGTTAGGAAGTCCATGGTGTGCCTTGATCCATGTGGGTCTTCCTAGGGACATGATACCTACACAACTTTCACCACCTCAATTATTAGGGTTATGCTTTTTGGGTTTTAGGTGTTTTTCCTTTTAGGGTTTTGACATTATGATAAAATGTAGTTTTATAAAAGTTTGATGGATTTTTTGCAAATAAACATAGTCAATATATCGTTTCTAATAAATATGCTACAGGCACTCTAATATTTTTTTACATTTAATTCATGAATAGAATTTAATTTCTCTATAGCAATTTTCTTTCAATATTATATCTTATGTTGTCTATATAATAAAGCATTGTTTCATTTTATTCTCAGTCCAATTTAAATCATAGTTAAACATGTCTTAATTTTCATGCTTTTTGTCATCATGAAAATAATATAAATGTAAAAGTATAGATATATAACCTTATGCATCATTAATTGCAACTTATTTCCATAATTAGGTTCCTAAAAAGTTATCTTGGTCAACATGGATCGACTATTTTTCCAATTTTTTCACTATGGATCAACCACATAGATTCATTTTCTATGATACCATTTAGATTTTTAACTAAATATTTAGTATTACAATTAGCTTCAATTATTTGTGATGCCTATTAACTTCCATTTTATTACATGACTAAAATTTATTAATATCTTATTGAAATTATTTAAAAAATCTGTTCTCCACATTACTTGTAATCCCCATTTGATTTTAATTCTTTTATTAAACATTGCATCTTCCACTTTATGTCATTTTCTTCGAGTAAATTTTTTTATAAAGAAAAATTATTAATATCCATTATGTATCTTGTCAAAAAAAAATTCTTATTAAATTTGTTATTTACTCACTAATAAAATATAAATTATAGTTTTGATTAAGAAATTTCCAATCCTTCTTATTGAATTTGTTATTTACTCACTAATAAAATATAAATTACAATTTTGATTAAGAAATTTCCAATCCTTTATGAAAGAGCCGATGTTCTTCTTCATTCCATTATTGATTAAAATCTCTATGTTCTATACATGTCAAAAGTAATCGTTCTCATCTTTCATTAATAGAACCACTCTTATCTCTACACAACCTAGATTCCCTTTTAAGGCTTCATAACAGGTTCATAAAATTCATTTTAATGAAGGGAGAATCAGGGTGCGGGTCATTCTATTTAGATAAAAGGCATCATGAATAGTTACTATATGAGTATATCACAATCAATATACTAACTATCCAAGAGTCTAGCTTAGGTTTTAGATCCTCTATGGCTAACAAAGCTTCTCATTTTCATAACTATATATGATTATATCACAATCAATATACTAACTATCCAAGAGTCTAGCTTAGGTTTTAGATCCTCTATGACTAACAAAAGCTTCTCATTTTCAAACTTATGAAATGATGCTCTCTTTCATACTCTTTGAGATTTTAAAAATAAAATAATAGAATTGGGTTTATTTTGCAATGAAAGCTCGTTGATTCCTTTCCAACCATATATTCCATGTCACAAAAGCCTATAATAGATCCCTTGTGTGGGTTTCAGTTACTTTTTTGGCTTTTGGAAAAAATGAAGTTGTCACCTCCTAATTTCATCCATATTTACTTTGCTTTTAGTGACATATATGTTGCCAATTGCAGAAGGCTAACATGTGATTATCAATCATTTTTTAATCATTTAAACGCATAAGTTTTATGATAATTTAAACATATAAAGCATTTGGAGGGTTTTTAAATTCCATGTTTCTATATATTACAAAGTTTGATGTTTATCTTATAAAAATTGACTAAATTCGATATGAATAATGACAAAAGTTCAAGTTTTATCTTTGACTTGGAAACTTTGTCGAATGATTTCAATTAATTTTAAGATAATTTGGTTAATTTTTTTTAAAGTGATATATGTGTTGGAAATAAGAGGGAGGTTAAATAAAATGATAAATTTTATCATTTAAATATATAAATGAGTGAGAAAATTGGTGAATTGTATATATAATATTAGTGAGAAAATTAGTGAAATTTAAGTTTTTATATAATTTGTAAGTATAGGATTGTTTATTTGGTTAGAGTTGATTTTATGTTTGATAGATAAAAAGTATGAAAGTTAGAGTTATCTTTGTATGGTAAATTTTATTTATGAAATTTTATCTCTTCGAATTTGGTCAATTTTAGAATGATCTAGATTGCCAAACTTTCAAAAAAAAAATTTAAATGATTCAAAAAATCATTCTTATTCAAAATAAGATGATTTGAGTGCCTCACTTACAACACCTATTATGTAAATTATGCTAAGTGTAATATGTCTTTTCCATCCATTTGTAAAGAACTTTAAAGGCAATGCTTAGTGTTTTAGTAAATTGATAGGATATTTAAGGAGTCTAATTACTTTGAATTATTATGTTTTATTTTATGCATTTGCTAATATTTTTTTACATTATTTTGTTTATCTTAGACCAATTTTAATTAATAATTTATCAATATTTTATTTTACACAAAGTTATAAATATTCCTTAAAATACAATTATAATTTTTAATATAATAATAATAATTTAATTTTAAAATTATGATCAATTATGTATTAAATTAATTTTGTTTAAGAGAAAAATATCTTCCATACAATATTTTACTATTAAAATTTATAAAAATATATATATATACTTTACCTTGTTTAAATTTAAATCTATAATTAAAAAAATATAACATAACATGCATACAGTTTACTATAAATATTAGATGCAAATAGCATTGAAAATTTAAATTTTAATATTGCACCACATATTAACATGTTAGCCAAAGTAATATTGTTGTGATTGTAACTCCACTAACGTATGAGTGTTTAGGTAGAACAGATCTATGTTTTCATGCCTGTAACATATTATTTGTTGACGATGCCCCATAATGAGAAACTGGGAATCCACCTAACCTCATTTTGTGCCTACTGTTACTTAATGCACAAGAAAAGTGCTGTCTACTTATTAGCAAAGGTATTGTATGATAGTGGGAGGATGTAGGTTGCTGCCCCACATAACAGATATTAAAGGGCTCCACATGTTTCATTTCGATGTAATCTTTAAATACATGTTTGGTCATGTGGAAGTAATGGGTCTTTATTCTTTTTGCATATTGATTTATGAGGGAAGATTTAATAGAATTAAGATTATATCTTAATAATGATTATTAAAGAAATTTAAATTTAATTTAAATATATTTATATTATTTTTTATTTATAAAAGATAATTAAATTAGTTTTTTATTTGTAATATATATTGTATTTTAAGAGGAATTGGTAATTGGATTGGTCTCTTACTTGTATGATATGGGATTCTAACTACTATCACTATAAATATGATATGAGATTCCAATCACTATTACTATAATTTCTATGTGTTTAAATATGCCTATTCCAAAGGCATAGGTGAATTGAGGAAATTTAAACCTCAAACTTCTTAGCACATAACACTTCATTTTTCTAGCCATCGCCAATTGAGTTGTATTTAAATTTAATTTAAATATAATATATAATGGATATTAATTTATAAAAGACAAGAGATTATCTTTGATCACATAAGAAAGGAAGGAAGTTTATTTGGTTGGGGTCTCAAAAGATTCACCAATAATTAGGTAGAGGAATTTGTTTTCTTTATGGGGTGAGATTATTTGAAATAAGCATATATAGAAAAATAATCATTAGTATTGATTATAAGTTAAGTGTCAACATCTTATAAAAGAGATATAGTCAAAGTCATAGTCACCTCACAATAACCATCCTTAGAATTACCATGGAAGAAGAGAGATTTGAAAAGTGGCATGTTGCTAAGGAAACATGTTGACTTGGACAAGAGGTCAGAATGGTCAAAATTGGTATTAGTAGGACACCATATCATAATTTTCAATGAATTGCAAATTATTTTTTCCCCTTTTTTGGGAGTGGGGTGGGGGGTGGTGTGGTTCCCCTACCACCCTAAAAAATCATGAGAAAATCAATGAATTGATAGAGTAAAACATGTTAAAAAACAATGTTTCCACCTTGTATGAAAACTATTTAATCATCCATGTTGAGGGAGGTACCTCATACATGGGGAAGATGCAAGGGAGAAGTAATGGTCCCTTCAATTTATTATTGTTGCAGGTGGTAAATTGCATTCTTGTGGAAAATTTTCGGACATATTTTTTGGGGAACCTCCATCACATTTTGTGAGGGAAATTTTGGCTTTAGGAATTCTCATGAATGCTCCTTCAAAGCTTTGTTTGGTCATCACATAGGGCTACATTGAGAGTCTCTTCGATTTGCGTAGTTGTGGCAGGATTTTCACCTAGATCCATGGTAAACATGAGATATGGGGTATGTTTTGTATCTTTGTTATCGAATTCAAGGAAGCACAAAGAAATTGCTAGAAATTAACTTGGTGGGTTTTGATTTGGGTAAGATCTTTTTGGCCTAGTTATGGAATTATTTGGGTAGAAGAAGGGGAAGATCATTTTATTCGTTTGATTCTAATCATTCTTGAAATTAATTGAGGGAAGAAGCATGAAGGGAGGTTCCCAAATTTTCAAATCACGTAATTAGAGCAATTTAAATTAGGGCCTAAGAAATCGTTTCCTTGGAGAATAAGTCAACCATTTCCAATGTGGTGGTGTAGTTTCAAGGTTAGAATGAGGTGGTAGATAAGGGGAAAACCCTTATTATGGAGTTTGTGCATCATCAACCAAGGGACGATGGAATTGAGGAAAGAACACTTAAAACTCTAGCTTCTTGTTAGCAAGTTATTGAGTTATCAAAACATGATTCAAGCATGAATTCACTTATTAATTAAGCTAATAACAAATAAGGATGCATAAACTATGCAATAACATGTCCTTGATATGGGCATGGACAATATTGGTCAAACCATCATGAACATTGACCTTGCACTTTTTATTTCTTTTCTTTATTTTAGATATTTTCATGTATTGTAAAGTTTGTTTACTACTAGGTGTCTATGTTATGATTTAAACTCATAGGAATATTCAAAAACAACATTTTTTCATGTTAGTAGAGCATCATACAAAGAAGATGAAAATTTGAACAAGAACAATCTTTATGGTTTTCAAGATTTTGTGGTTATCATTTATTGAAGAAATCTTTGGATTATCCACATTGTTATAAAACAATGGTCGAGGTTTTGAATCCCAAGGGGGATCCATATTTAGGACAAGATGTTGAATGAAGATAGATCCTTGTTGGGATTTGAAACGTCGACCATTGTTTTATAACACTGTGGATAATCCAGAGATTTCTTCAATAAAGAACAATCTTTTCTTGGAAGGATTTGGAAATATGACGATTTAAAAAAGGAGGATCACAATATATGGTGATAATTTGGAGACTAGAGAATGAAAAAAGATAAGTTCCCATCTCATAAAATGATGAATAATTATATACACGAATGTTACATGAAAGGGACATGGAGAAAAGACACCAAAAGAAAACAACAATACTACATAGACAATTTCAACAAATAAGAGAAGATCAAAGTCAAAGCTTAACATCTTACAATGAAAAATAGGTTATATCACAAATAAGACCCAACTCACACAAGTTGAGATGTGAAACAGGAAGATGAGAACAACAAAATGGGCCATGGGAGAAAATCTTGTGTCAAGTATGTGGAAACAGGGTGGTAGATACCAACTAATGCTTTCTCCTTCACTATGTACCATACTTACATATTAAGGAGAGGTCAAATTCGCAAACTAGACATTTGAAACCAACTTTCAAGAGGATTCGATGAGACACGCATTAAGCCTGGTTGTAAAATTGATGTGGAAAAGAACTAAATTCTTGAGAATAGAGTGAAGGTGTAATTAGCTCTTAATACAAAGTGAAGGGGGCCAAATTTCAAGTAGGTCAAGTCCATCCATTACAACTCTAACTCTATTGAGGATAATTTCATACTTCATTGTCTAAAAAATTTGATGCACATAATGTAAGGTATGTTCATCCGTATAAGTATTTGATTTACAAAAAAATTAATAAAATCTATTCATCACATATTCCTTTCCCATCTTCCTTTTCTTTCTCTTTCTTCAATCTAATGTTAAAAAAATTAGTAATTGTATTTAATTGAAAATTTTGAAAAGAGGAATATTATCCTTCTTATCAAAATTCGTTAGAATGTATAATTCCTACTTGTCCAGTTGTGACTCTCTATGTATAGAGTCTGTTCATATTTAATAGGAGTTAGCTAAAACTAGTTTCCTTGTTTGGTGTGAGGTTGAGATAGTCCCTCAACCAACTTATTGTACGTCTAAGATAGATCTCCTATCTTGAGACTAATTCATGTATAAATGTGTGTAATCTATTTGATGAATAATATAGATATAGTTTTGTATATTCAGATTTTATTTTGGTATCGTAGATATTAGATCTACCTCTGGCTATGCATTTCATATTGGATCAGGGGTCGTATCTTGGAGTGGTAAGAAACAACCAACTGTTTCTTTATCATCAACAGAATCAAAGTACAAAGCTTTGACCAATGCCACCTGTGAAGCTATTTGGTTGCGGAGAATTCTTGTAGATCTTGAAGAAGCGCAAAGTGGTTCAACATGTATCAATTGTGATAATCAGAGTGCTATCAAATTAGCACATAATCCAGTTTACCATGCTAGAACAAAACACGTTGAGTTACAGTACCACTTTGTACGTGAGAAAATTGAGTCGAATGAAATTGAATTAATATTTTGTAATACCAAGGATAATATGGCTGATATATTTACTAAGCCCCTTGGTAAAATCAAATTTGAAGTTTTTAGAAGTCAGTTAGGTATTGTAGAAAATCCATTTCTCCATTAAGGGAGGATGTGAGAATAATCTAGAAATAGATTTAGTTTTGGTTTGTTGAACGGGAGTGTGTATTTAGAAATCAGTTCCATCTATTCAGGTTTGTTTCCTCTTCTTCAGGAAGATTAGGTGAGCAGAAAGCCATTTAAGTGGAGTGTGATGTACTTGAGCGATTAAATCTATCAATTATGTGAGCTTTAGTCTCACGTCACTGTGCCCGGTCGTGTGTTTTGAGTAATTTGGTATCTGAGTCGTAAAGGCCTCGGGACCTCGGCCCCTGGGCCGTAGGGAAATAGAAGAGAGCCCGTGTGACTGCGCCGAGATGTGCCGCATGGTTAACTTGATTGCGTTTTGTGTTTTTGGTTGTAATTGGCTGTGTATTTCGTGGAGCACCGACCTAATTGCAATTCACATGTTAAACAAGAAATCGCCTCGTTAGAAGTGATCGCATTGATGATCCAGCAAGCAGGCAGGCAGGCCGTCTATGCTGGTCATAGGAAATTAAACCCGAAAGTTATAATGGGGCCCAATTGTCACATGGTGCCGCTTTTTGGTATTTAAATTTTTTTTTTGATGCGACTGTCCAGAAAATCGATTCACAAATTGTGCAATTCGGTTGTTGTAATTTGACATTCGGTTGTTGTAATTTGGCATCAGCGTGCAGCAAATGATTGCTGCTCCCTCAACGTGCAAATTGGACCCCTCAACGTACAGCAAACGGCGTGGAGATTGGAATGTGCGTGGAGTTTTATTGCTGCATGGAGTTTTTTTTTAAAAAGATTTGCATCTGCGTCATTTAGAACAGAGCGATCTCCATCCATTGAAGACAGAGGAATTGTGTGGATCGAGGTTTGGGCACAGCTCTACATTTGTTTAAGTTGCAGTTCAGATTTAAATTCTCAAAGGCAGGTTGAGCGTTTTTTTTTGAAACGGTTTATGGCAGTAAATTATTAAAGGCGTTGTTTATTTGTTGTGCGTTGGATTTCACAAAGTTTGCTGATGCTGCCAGTGGAGTCGAGCTTGTTTTTGCTGTTGCTGGATCAAGCGTGGAGTTTTGTTTGAAGATTGCATTGAACATTGCTGCTCTTGCAGCTCTTGCCAGCGTTTTTTTTTAAAGTGTGCTGAGCTATATATATATATGTTTCCCGCTCATTTAACAATATATGCTTCCCAATCTCATGCCAATTTTATTTTTGAAGTTTTGAAGTGTTTGCCAAAATCGACTTGCAAACAATCTCATGCCAAAATTTATATTTGTTCTGGGCATTTTTTAAAAAAGGGGAGCAAGTCCCGTGTAAAGGGCAAGGTTTCTAGAGTTTCATCTGAGAAATCTAGGATTTCCAAGTCCTCATCTCGCAAAATATTGTCACGTAAGGTGAAAAAAACGGTCCAGGAGTGATTCAGAGTCTGAAGACGGTGAATATTATGATGATTCTCATACGCAAGAGAAAAAGATGAGGAAGCATAGCAAACATGAGAGCAGGATTCGTCGCGTGGAGACAGATGCTGATTTGTCGGGAAGCAAAGACGAACGGAGGCGTTATAAGCATTGCAAGCATGGCCACAAGCACGGGTCCAGGAGAAGTGAATCGCTCGTTTGGATGGTAAGTATTTTTTGGATTATTCATAAACAAAATTATTGAGTTTAGCCAACTCAATGGGTGGTGATGTTGTTAGAATTGGCTACTCTAGCAAATTACACCTATATGAATATGAAAATCCAATATAATTGGTGGAAAATGACACTAAAGATGCCAATGATAAATTCAAAAGATGAAGGAAAGGAGAAGCAACATTTAAGGATGATGGACAACGAAAGTGAAAGTTTGTTTTGTGTGGTTTTTAATGAGTCACAGAGTTGAATGGTAAGCAAGTCTAGGATGGTTTTGGAGTGGTCTTTGTATGTACCTGATAACTCCAAGAGTTGGAGTATGTAAGCCTTGTAAAGGCATGTGTATCCCCGTAAAAGTTCGTGGTAATCTCAAAACCACTTTGTAACTACAAGTTTATGGTCAGCCAGAAACCATTTTGCAGTGTTAGTTTGTGGTCAGCTAGAAACCACGTATAAAGTGAAGCAGACTGGAAACAGGTCCATGTCAGTGTTTGCCACTGAAGGAAGAGCATGGTTACGGGTCATCCGATAAAACCCCGATGAAGGAAGAGCATGGTTACGGGTCATCCGATAAAACCCCGATGAAAGAAGAGCATGGTTACGGGTCATCCGATAAAACCCACGTTGGAGGGGGATATGTGGATACAGGTACATGTATGCAGTGATAATGGTTGACAGAACCATGTATACGAAGGACATCCTATGAGACTAGCGGTTGCAGCGGTTGGTACCCATGCATTCCGGTGGATGGTTGCTCCTTTATATGGGCGTCGACATATTCTTTGTTATGTATGATCACAACTAGATTTTACGAAGTGATATCCAGACAAGTAGTCATTAAGGGGGTGTGTTAGAATGTATAATTCCTACTTGTCCAGTTGTGACTGTCTATGTATAGAGTCTGTTCATATTTAATAGAGTTAGCCAAAACCAGGCTTTCCTATATGTGAGGTTGAGATATTCCCTCAACCAACTTATTATTGTACGCTTCAAGATACATCTCCTCTATCTTGAGACTAATTCACAAATGTGTGTAATCTATTTGATGATACCAAATAGGGTGATATAGTTGTATATCTTATTTTATTAATCTCAATTATTATAAAATATTTTTCTTTCACCACATTCTCTGACCTTTAGGGAAGAGTAAAATATTCTTCAGGGTTTAAGGCAATTTAACAACAACACTCAAAACTATGACAATAATACATTGAATATAGGCTCATCACATAATCCTTTCCAATCTTCCTTTTATTTTGTCATTCTTCAAGTTAATAATTAATAGTTTGTTCTAACTTTTGTCATATTGACTTTACCAACAATGTACTAAACACTATATTTACTTATAATATTGATATATTCTTAAAATTTCATTATCCATTTTTTATTTTTTTTTGTGAATATCAATTTTAATTTATCACAATCTTTTATCTTAATGTAAATAAAATTGTTACTAGTACCTAATGCAAAAAATTGAAAAAAAGAATATTATCCTTTTTATCAAAATTCATTTATTATGAAACATTTTTCTTTTACCACATTCTTTGACCTTTAGGAAAGAGTAAAATATTCTTTAGGGTTTAAGGCAATTGAACAACACTCAAAACTATCACAATAATACATGAATATAAGCCCATCACATAATCCTTTCCAATCTTCCTTTTTTTTTCACTCTAATATTTCATAGTTTGTTCTAACTTTTGTCATATTTACTTTACTAGCTATGTACTAAACACTATCTTTACTTGTAATATTGATGTATTCTTAAAATTTCATAATCCAATTTTTTTTTGTAAATATCAATTTTAATTTATCACAATCTTTTATCGTAATGTTAATAAAATTGGTAATTGTATTTAATTCAAAAAATTGAAAAGAGGAATATTATCCTTCTTATCAAAATTCAATTATTATGAAACATTTTTCTTTTACCACATTCTCAGAAGAGTAAAATATTCTCAAGGGTTTAAGGAAATTTAACATCAACACTCAAAACTACCACAATAATAAACTGAATACAAGCTCATCACATAATCCTTCCCAATCTTCCTTTTTTGTTGCCTTTCTTCAATCTAATACTTCATAGTTTGTTCTAACTTTTGTCATTTTTACTTTACCAAAAATGTACTAAACATTCTCTTTACTTTTAATATTGATGTATTCTTAAAATTTCATTATCTATTTTTTTTTTCTAAATGTCAATTTTAATTTATCACAATCTTTTATCTTTATATTAATAAATTTGGTAATTGCATTTAATTCAAAAATTTAAAAAGAAGAATATTATCCTTCTTATCAAAATTCAAATATTGTGAAACATTTTTCTTTTACACATTCTCTAACGTTTAGGGAAGAGTCAAATATTCTTTATGGTTTAAGGCAATTTAACAACATTACTCAAAACTACCACAATAATACACTGAATATAAGCTCATCACATAAGCCTTTCCAATCTTCCTTTTCTTTTGTATTTCTTCAATCCAATTCTTCATAGTTTGTTTTATCTTTTGTCATATTTACTTTACCAACAATATACTAAAACACTATCTTTACTTATAATATTGATGTATTCTTAAAATTTTATTATCAATTTTATTATTGTAAATATCAATTTTAATTTTTTCAAAATATTTTATCTTAATGTTAATAAAATTAGTAATTGAATTTAATTCAAAAAAATTGAAAAGATGAATATTATCCTTATCAAATTTCAATTAGTATGAAACATTTGTCTTTTACCACATTTTCTACCTAAATATAATATAGGTTAAAGTTTCAAAAAAACTAGCAATACTCAAAATTATCACAATAAACCATAATGAATTGGTAATTCCTTCCACTAATCTCTTCTAGGTCCCATGTCAGCGAATATTACATTAAGAAAACCCTAACTTTTACATAATCCAAATTTCAAACCAACTATAACCTCTATATATACTTTCCCAACAACACCCAACAACTTGCATACAGAAAACCTCATCCTATCGGACATCACTAAATTCCGAGCTAATTTAGAGGCAAAAATATTGGAATTTAGTTATACATCGTTACTTTTCCACACAAAGAACGCAAATGAAAGGAGAGAAGGCTAATCCTCCTTCGTCGGCTAGACAAAATGGGCAAAACGTGAAGAATCCCATCACCAGAACTCTCGCCAAATCCCCCACAAACTCCACATGCCATATTGTTCTCCCCAGTTTCTAGGGGATGTTAAAACAAAGTTAGTGGCCCCTGCTAAATCTAGTTCCACGTGTCATCCTATCCGGAGGTTTACATCTGGGTTAATTGCGCAGTTACTCAGCGGTGCTGTCCAACGGCGAAGAAGGGCGGAAATTCGAAAGCATTCGTTATGCTTTTAAACGCATCCTCCGTCCATTCCTCGCGGCTCTCTAACAGAACAAGAACAGAAAGGCAAAAATATATCACACTCTGCTCTGCTGCTGCCTGGCTGGCTTGATTTCCCTTGAATTGCTACTGTATTCTGCTCATACTGAGTTTAACTGTTACCTGATCAGAGATATCACTCTGATCGGCTGGCTTGCTTTCTTTCTTTCCCCTTGAACTGTTATTGGATTTCTTTTTTCCCCCTTGAACTGTTACTGGATTTTCTTGTTTCCCCTTGAACTTGGATTCTGCTCATACTGAGATTAACTGTTAGCTGAGCAGAGAAATGAGTTGTTTCGCATGCTGTGGATCTGCAAAGGACGTAAAGGACGTGCAGCACTTGAAAAAGTCCGAACTCAATGATATTAAGAGCAAAGATGACCCAGAATACCCTGCTGCCTCTTCTAATCCGCTTCCCAAAGCCTCTTCAGGTATGGTTTTTTCTTTTTGGGTATTTACTGCCTCGAGGATTCTCAGAACTTGTCATGGTGAATTCAATAGTAGCATTAACTGATAACGTTCCTTCTGGATTACCTTTTGTTCAGAAGCTAATTCAGCAGAGAACCTGCTTGGTGGAGAATTTTCTGAACAGGGAACCCATCAAAGGATAATGCTTTGTTTGTAATCAAAATTTTATCTAAACAGATGACTCTTAATGGATACACTCTGTTTCTGATCATAATTTTATCTAAACAGTGAACCCATTAATAGATGCACTCTGTACCTGATCATAATACTATCTAAACAGAGAACCACTCAAAGGATATACCATGTTTCTGATCAAAATTTTATTTAAAGAGATTACCCACGAATGGATACACTCTGTTTCTAATCAGAATTTTATCTAAAATAAAGACCCATTTATGGACAGTCTGTTTCTCATCACATTTGTGTATGTTGGGATAATTTCAGTAGACACTTCATCATTGATTTAGGATCAAATCTTGTCAGAGGAGTTTTAAGTTTGTAACAGAGTTCATCAGTATCTTTGTTTTGCTAATGCTTTAACAAATTTGTAAGCTTGAGACTACTGTTGTTTCTTTTCTTTTGGTTGAGAAAATTTGGGGTGAAGCTTTAGAACCTGGTTGTTTACTGTTCATTTTTTTTTGTTGAGTGATGATACAGATAGATTGAGATCGAAGTCCTCCCATGAGAACAGGAAAGACGAACCTCTCAAGATGGGGGAACCGCATATTGCTGCGCAAACATTCATTTTTCGAGAATTGGCTGCAGCGACGAATAATTTCCGGCCTGAGTGTCTGTTGGGTGAAGGAGGCTTTGGCAGAGTTTATAAAGGGAAGCTCGAGAGCACTGGTCAGGTGATTTCTATATCCATTTCTTTGTTGGTAGAAATTGTTAAGTTGGCAAAGATTTTAAGAGATCAATTCCTTTCTAGATGTTGTTCCTGGTTAAAATTAACCAGAAAAATTGAAAATCATATTTTGACATGGAGGTTATTGTTTACTGTATTTAGATTGTGGCTGTCAAGCAACTCGACAGGAATGGATTGCAGGGTAACAGGGAGTTCCTTGTTGAGGTTTTGATGTTGAGTCTTCTTCATCACCCAAATCTTGTTAACCTTATTGGATATTGCGCTGATGGGGATCAGAGGCTTTTGGTATACGAGTATATGCCATTGGGATCGCTGGAAAACCATCTCCATGGTATTTGTCTTGCCTAACCAGATAATTGGGGTGCTTTAATTTCTATGAAAAAATCTGTATTTGTTATCTGATAGTGCAATAGTGACATTTAGCCTTGTGAACCACTCTTCAATTCTAGTGTTTATGAAGTTGAAATCACGGGCTAATATCAGTCAGGATAAATTATTTTTCTTGTGCAGATCTCCCGCCTGATAAGGAGCTAGATTGGAACACAAGAATGAAAATAGCTGCAGGTGCTGCAAGAGGGTTGGAGTATTTGCATGACAAAGCCAACCCTCCAGTCATATATCGTGATTTTAAATCCTCTAATATTTTACTGGACGAGGGATTTCATCCAAAGTTATCGGATTTTGGACTCGCCAAACTCGGACCTGTTGGAGATAAGACTCACGTGTCCACACGAGTAATGGGAACTTATGGATATTGTGCACCAGAGTATGCTATGACAGGCCAGCTGACTGTCAAGTCAGATGTGTACAGTTTCGGAGTGGTCCTGCTAGAGTTAATAACGGGGAGAAAAGCTATTGACAATTCCCGGTCAGCAAAGGAGCAAAATCTTGTTTCTTGGGTTTGTTAATTCCTCCAATTCAATGGTTTATTTCATCTAGTCTGGTCAACAAATACTCTGGTCATGAAGACTTGGGATTTGGAATATTATTCATGAACCATATATATGTTTGAAGGCCTGAGTTAGTGCATTGAAATCAAGACGGTTGCTTGAATTGCATGTTCCCACTATATATATTTCTGTTAAAACACGGAGGCTAGCTTTGCAAAAAAGCATCTCTGCTCAATATATCCATGCTTTCTTAGGCTCAGGAACTTGTGTTTGATAATTCATTCTTCGTTATGCATTAACTGATTAGTTTAGTAATGGACATGGCATCTATCCAACGTTAACCTTGTATGTCTCATATGGCCTGGTCTTGCAGGCACGACCTTTGTTCAAGGACCGCAAAAAATTTGCACAGATGGCTGATCCAAAGCTTAAGGGACTCTATCCCGTGAGAGGCATGTATCAAGCACTTGCTGTGGCAGCAATGTGTCTTCAGGAGGATGCTTCCACTCGGCCCCTGATCGGTGATGTAGTAACAGCTCTTGGTTACCTTGCATCCCAGATGTATGATCCTGCAGTGAATCTTGTTCAAACGGTTAATGCTGCACCATCGACTCCTTCCAATGAGAAAATGAACAAGGAGAGGAGGTATCCTGATGGATCAAAAAGAGGAACTGATAAAGTAAGTAGACATGGAAGTAACCGGAATGAACTACGTCTTGCAGAGACTTCCCCTGAACGTCACACTGCTCGTGTTAGGGCTTCAAATAACTTAAATGAGTCTCGAGGTTCTCAGGAGGGTAGTGGTAGGGATTCTGGAGATTCTGACAGGTCTGATGGGACGAGGCATAGCCCTAGAAAAATTGGGAGACCCAGCAGAGACGGGAAGCGAGTCTTAGCTGTCAGTCGAGATCGTGAACAGGCAATTGCTGAAGCCAAATCGTGGGGTGAGAATTTAAGAGAAAGGAAAAGGAGCAATGCCCATTGTGGTACATATGATTTTCTCTGAGACTCTGCTGGAGTCGCAAATGAACTACTAAGTTTTTGCATATCTTTCATCTCCTTTGGCATAAATGCTTGCAGTTTCTGTACTCTGATCAGAAACCGTGTATTTCATGTGTAAAGTTTTCGTTTCAATCATGAAAGCTGTAAAATGACTTTACAGAATTCAGATGATGTAGTCTTTCTTGGCATTTTAATGAGTAGAGTGAGAGGTTCAAGGGATATTTTTGAGGTTTTCCCAGTCCTCTGTGTATAGGAAGGCAGTTTTACTATCAAGCATTTATGTTAGTAGGAGGTTTGTAAACTACTGTTCTTGGTACATGATTTTTACTGGTCCCAGTATGGTTGGTGAAGGATTGAGCTTGATCCCTGCCAGCAGCACCTGGTTTCTGCAAGGCAAGTAGCTCTTTTATGTAAATGTGAGTTTAATGAAGGGTTGCATGCTTTTAGCCTTTTATTAGCCTCTATGATGCTACATTCAATCGAGTTGCTAGTATTTCAACCACATTTTCTTTAAGCAATGTTCAGTATTCCTTCTGTGCAGACTTGTTCTAATGTTAATATTAAATAACTTGAGTTTTTCTCCTCAGTCTAACATTGACTTTGAATTTTTCATGCTTGCATATGTTGAATGGCTATCAAATAATGCTGTTTTGACATCTTAACCTTTCCATCTACATTAAATGAATCTAATGTGATTTCGCAATGTGAAGTTTAAGGGTTAACATAAACTCATGTTCAAAAGGAGGTGTCTCAAAGAAATCTTTCAGTCGCACACAATAGATGCTTGACCAGTTTCACTCTGGGTGCAGTTTAAAATTGCTCTTAATAATTGCTTCATTTGTGTAGATGCATTGTGTATGATGACCTTAGTTGTATGTATGTTTTCATTTTTGATATACTTTACCTTCATCCCTGAAAGTTGGATACTTTACTAACAAGTCTTGCACTATGTTTCTTTATTATAGCAAGGGGACTTACACCGTCTGGGATGTGGGCAATTGCATGCTTTCTTGTCTTTCTTCAACAAAATGGTGCTGATGTGAATGTGTGAGAAAATGCTTCTTGTAACTATCAAGATCATAAAAATAAAAATATGTGGGTGGCTGACATACGTAGCAAGCATTCACAAGGTAGGATGGAACCTATTATCAAAATTGCTTCAGATCTTCTTTTCATAAGGAGTGTTATACCTTAATTTGGTATTTGGCTAAATCTTAATTTATAAAATAAATTATTATCTTTATTAGTAAAACCAATAAATGTAGCTAAATTACTAATAGAACATTGTACAAATCAAGAAACATAAAATCATGTTGGCCAGGGAAACAAACTTTGAATGGGAAATGGATCCTCGCAGTCCTAGCAGTAAACAGTTGGCCTATGGCTTGTCTATCTCATCAACATAGATCCTTGATGAAAATAAACAATTGTTACTCTGTAAATTCTATTTCTTTGATAAGTGTTTAAGCTTGATCTGCTGACTATGTTGCCAAAGTCAATGCTCATCAATAGATCCAGTGAACTGTTCTTTAGTTTGGCTTCGAGGCTCTGCTTGTTTGGGGCCTGCTTGCTTCTAATACCAAGAACCTAATTCAGTGGAGGATTCAAGTGGCATCAATTTATGCCCACAATTCTGTTTAGCCATATAATATATATATACTTTCTTTTGCAACAAAATTATAACAAGCCTCTAGAACAATGACACATCTGCCGAATCACAATTCGTTGCAGGTGAGATACCATGCCTATAGCTGGGAGCAACTGAATCTAGATATATACAACTATTGAATAAACTATTCCTGAAGGCTGTTACTGCCAGGCAATGCATCACAAGAGGGATTCTGGCTGTAGCATATGATGGAATGGACTGGATAATACGCATAAATGAGCTATTAACTTTGGTTTCTACAAAGCACAGTCAACTATATTAACCCACTGATCATAGCATGAAGAACACAATCAATGTTGGGCATGTGGGTTCTACCAACAATGGCTGAGAGTAAACACCGAGTCCACAATGGCTGTGGGTGAGAGCCCAAACGCATTCTAAACTTGACTCTATCATAACATTCAACCAAGCGTATGGCTGTACCCAATCACTTCAAGCAACAATTGACACCGAGTCCACAATGGCTGTGGGTGAGAGCCCAAACGCATTCTAAACTTGACTCTATCATAACATTCAACCAAGCGTATGGTTGTACCCAATCACTTCAAGCAACAATTGAGAGATGGGTGAAATCGAGCTGTGGGACGCTTAGCAATTCGCCCAAGGGGATAAAAAGTTGAATGCCTCTACACGATTTCCCATGAACCACACTGTAAATTGACCTAGCAATTGAGGCGATGTGGCTGTAGGTGAAATTCCCCTGGCATGGTTAAACAGAACATTTAGTGTAAAACGACGCTGTGGGGAACGAATGGCAAATAAATGTGTTCGTTGCTTGGTTAGCAATCATGCAGATAAACCCAATGTAGAGGGCCGAGGCCAGTGGAAGATCACACACTAGCTGATCAAACGAATCCATAGCGAAATGTCCACGGACAAGTAAAGAGAGGCTGTATGAACATTCAATTACTAAACCCAAAAATTCCAACAACCTTAGTTGGGAGTGTGTTAATGGGTGAGAATGATACTCTATGGCACAACCATATCAAATGGACCACAAACAGGTGTATTAAAAAGAACATAGCAAACATCAGAAATAAAGACTATTGACACATCGATTAGGTATGGGAGGGACGCGAGTTGTTGGGCGCCCTCCCTTCCATCTCAGATGCTGACCTATCCGTCTACGAGGAGATGGTACGACACTAGCTCAAATGACGCAGCCACGTGTCCGGTTTGTGATAGCGTTAAATGCAAATAAATGTCAAGGTTTTAGGGTTTGGTCTGGAGGTTTATTGACAATGACCGTTATGTCTTGTTCATTCTTGCTCGGGCTCGAAGTGTGGCCATTTGGCTTTGCCGGTGGTGGTGGTTGTGGATTCTAGAACTTGCGCGTCCTTTCCACCATTGTTGAATATATTAAGCTGCTTCGTTGCCCGCCATTGTTTGTTTCTTGTTTCAGCCAGTTCGTGAACTTGTTCGCCGGTTCCGCCATTATTTTGTTGTCTGGTTTTAAGACTCGTCAGTTTGTGAACATTGATGGTCGCCGCTCATTCCTAAACTTGTTTGCGATGTCCGCCAATGCTCTAATGCTGGACCATCAGGATATCCATTATTGTCCGTCAGGGTTTGGGTCCGTTTGCTTTGTTTGCTCGAATTCTTCAGGGTTTGGCATCAACCTCTCGAATTCTTTCATTTTAACTTTGTTTTTGCAACTTTTGTTTATAAAATTTTAATTTCCTTGTCTTTTTGCAGGTCTTTTCTTCCATGGTTGGCATTGGAGAGGTTTGGGGTGGCATTGTGGTGGCTTCTGCAACCTCTGTTGTTCTCGGTGGCGGCGCTCTACAACCTCTACAGTGCTCGACGACCTCTGGTAGGATTCACAATCCTACCAACCATTCTTTGTGTTTTTTAACACTTATTCTTTGTGGTTTTTAACACTTTCACTCGTTGTTCGGTGGAATTTAGCTCTTCTTTCTGTTTTTTCAGTGGAATTTAACATGTGTTATATGTTTTTGTTGTTCTATGTTTCACTAGTTGTTTTATGTCGAATGTAACAATTAATGGGTATGTTTTTTCTATGGGAATGTCGAATGTAACTAGTTGTTTTATGGGAGACTCTGGTTTTTCTATTGGAATGTCGAATGTAACTAGTTTTTGGATTTCTATGGGAATGTCGAATGTAACAGTTATGGGTTTATCTGTGGGTTTATCATTGCTTGGGTTCCTTAGCAAATTGAGTTCGGTGGAATTTAACATGGGAATGTCAAATGTAACTGGTTTTTGGGTTTCTATGGGAATGTCGAATGTAACAATTATGGATTTATCATTGCTTTTGTTCCTCAACAAATTGAGTTCAATGGAATTTAACATGTTTTATATGTTCTATGTTTTACTGGTTATCTATGGGTTTATCATTGCTTGGGTTCCTCAGCAAATTGAGTTCGGTAGAATTTAACATGGGAATGTCGAATGTAGCTAGTTTTTGGGTTTTTATGGGAATGTCGAATGTAACAGTTGTTGGAAATATTGTCATTGATGGCAAAGAAGGCAGCAGATGCAGAGACAGGTAAAGAACAACAACAGAAGACAACAGGTAATATTTACAGAGAGCAGTTGAGGCAGAGGTCGAGCAGCAAAGGCAACGAATACAGAGGAAGAGATGAAACGGTTGAGCAGTAGAGGTAGAGGCAGAGCAGAAGAGGCACAGCGAAGGCAGAGGCAGAAAGGCAAAGGCAGAAAGGCAGAGGCAGAGGCAGAGCTAGAGGTAGAGGTCGAGATGAAATGGTTGAACAACAGAGGCAGAGACAGAGCGAGCAGAAAATTCCTAGAATCTTTACCCCAGCGGGAAGATACACTAAAGGCTGAAGCGACAAAGTGCACATACACACACACACACACACACACACACACACATATATATATATATATATATGCAGCACTTTATATAAGTATAGTGGGACACCCCCCCTTCATAAAATTCCGAGAATCGCTACCCCAGCTGAAGGATATACTAAAGACGGAAGCAGAAGCTTATATATATATGCAGAGAGATACATATGATGCGCCTTATATATATATATATATATATAAAGGTCCAAAGCATATACATTTTATATGTAGCGCGAGATCTAAAGAACCAAAGGTTCTATCAAAAGAAAAAGCCTTATATGGTGGGACCCTCATCAATCGCATCAGAAAAAAGTTGGCAGCGGATCATATGCAACTAAAAGTTGCGATTGCGATTGAAGCCCGGACCCGATGGGTGTATAAACTGTGATTAACACGTATTTTAATTCCGGCCTAATCGCATTGGAGCTTCGGAGTATAGGCATATTGGAATATCCAACCAAAGTTGCGATTGCGATTGAAGCCCGGACCCGATGGGTGTATAAACTATGATTAACACGTATTTGAATTCCGGCCTAATCGCATCGGAGCATCGAAGTATAGGCATATCGAAACATGCAACCAAAAGTTGCGATTGCGATTGAAGCCCGGACCCGATGAGCATATAAACTGCAAATCATACATATTTGAGTTCCGATAAACAGTGATTGATCAAATCGGAGCATCGGAGCATTGGAATGTCGATACATTCAAATGGAAATTGCAATTGCGATAAATCACAATCGGAAGAAGTCGAGGAGTAATGTATAGCATCGGAAAGCGTGGCAAGTGGGCCCGGATATATGATATTATATTGATTAAATGGAATCGACCCCTTATATTAATGTTTATAATGCTTGACTCAGGGAATATGCATATATGGTGATATATTTATATATTGTGCTAAAGTCGAAACTTATAGAAAATGAGGTGCGTGCTGGGCATTCGCCAAAGTGAATTCATGGGTCTTTACATTTCGTTGGAGAACATATATATATATATATATATATATATATATATATATATATATATATATATCTATCTATGCAGTGTGGGGCCATTGCATCGGCACGAAGGCTGAGCAGTGGAACATACCAATGAAGTTTGCGATTGCGATTAATCGCATTGGAACAAACGAAAAGGGTGTAATCGCAATCGGAAATCATCGGAGGAGACTCATCGTATCGGAGCACAAAACAAAGTTCGGATGGTGGGCCCGAAAGGGCATTTTATATGTTAAATGGCTTTTACTATTATGCGAGAGGAAGTTGTGTTATATATAAAAGGCGTTGTTCGAGATATATAGTAGTTACACCACGGTAGTGCACATATCAAAACGTCTTTTTATTATTGTGTCGAGAATCAATTAGCTTGATATAAAGCACGATTACATATGTATGACGAGATCGCCATTACCCTGTGACAGTGAATAAGGAAACAAACGAAGCCGAAAGGGACAAAGACACGGTCAACGAAAAGACAAATGCGTAGCGAGAAGAAAGTTGAATGAGTGAGCTGGAGTTTTCATTGTATTTGAATGTAAATGATTTTGATTTTTGTTGTTTGTGATGCATTGGCAAGTCTCGGAAGAAAAAAAATTCCCACCGTAATGTTAAAGTTAGTCCCTACAGTTATATTTTTCGAGTGAGTTTGAAGAAATGAGAAGGTAGAAAATCAAGAGGTATGACTATCCATTTTGAATTCCTAAAGGAAAACAAACATCATCAAGAAATCTATATAAATAATATCATCTTGATATGAAGAGTGGAAAAAAAAAGAGTAAATATAGAGAATGCGAGTATAGAAGATTGAGGCATAGAAGATAAAGAAAGAAGAGCGAGAAAGAGATGCTACGGATCGGAGCCGATATCGAGGTAAATCGGCAAACATTGGTTGATAAATTGAGGAAGTTGGAGCTTCCCTATCAAGTTGAAGCTTGATAGTTGTCAATTGTCGGCCGAGGTTGGAGCCTCCTATAGGTTGGTGCTCGAAAAATTGAAGGGAGTTGGAGCTTCCTTGCAAGTTGTAGCTTGCGAATTGAGGTTGGTGCCTCCTGGGGTCGGTGCTCGCAAAAATAGTGGTGAGAGGAGTTGGAGCTTGCCTTTGCATCACAACAATAATAAGATGTGGTTTTCTCCTTTATGGGTTTCCACTTAAATACGATGTCTCTATCTGTGTTGTACTGTCTGAGATGATTTACCAAATTTGCTTAATGTTTGCTCTCATAATAAGTTTGAAGTCACGTTAATTTAATACTTTCCACATCATATTAAGACTGTTCATGTACTAAGGTTGATTATAAAAGTAAGTTGTAAATTAGTTGACGAAAAATTTAAAAAGCTCATATATGTGTTAAACTGATTCACCCCCCCCCCCCCCTCTCAGTTTAACTAAGAATTCAACAACGGTTATGGGTTTATCTGTGGGTTTATCATTGCTTGGGTTCCTCAGCAATTTGAGTTTGGTGGAATTTAACATGTTTTATATATTCTATGTTTCACTGGTTATCTGTG
Source organism: Pinus albicaulis (assembly GCA_034641835.2). NCBI lineage: Eukaryota > Viridiplantae > Streptophyta > Pinopsida > Pinales > Pinaceae > Pinus > Pinus albicaulis. The sequence continues at coordinate 497,228,571 of CM076583.1, read as the reverse complement.
GGTTTATCATTGCTTGGGTTCCTCATCAAATTGAGTTCAGTGGAATTTAACATGGGAATGTCGAATGTAATTGGTTTTTGGGTTTCTATGGGAATGTCGAATGTAACAGTTATGGGTTTATCTGTGGGTTTATCATTGCTTGGGTTCCTCAACAAATTGGTAGGTTGGTGAGGCTCCTTGGATAGCTGAGAAATCCAATGCCTTGTACAGATTTCTCTTCCATGAAGTCATGCCTACTATAGGGTTTGGTTGCTTGTAAGAGTCAAGGAATAGGCTTCTTCAATCATGAAGGATTTCAAGGCTTTTCTTCAGTGAACATTGAGAAACATTTTTAATTACCAAATGAGATTTTTACAATGTATCTTCAAATATTAACTCATCAATAATGTTGAAGTGTAATCTTCTTGATTCGGGCAAGGTCATTGGTGCATTGGTGTATTGATCTTCAAGGTCATGTTATTTATTTGTTCATAGCCTTCAAGTTTAAAGTCTTAGCCAGCATTAGTCTGAATTGATATGATATGATTTTAGCAAAGAATTGAGTGGACAATGTGATAAAGTATGTTACCAGAGTTTATTGTAGGGTTATATGTTCCCATTTTGTATGCTGACAAAATATCTTGAACTGCCTTAAGGTTACATGAGGACTCGTCTCTTAAGTAAAACCGAAATTCTCTTTGAAAGCATTACTGTGGTACAAAAAAATAGCTTTGTTCTTTGGCTTTATATATTGTGGTAACTTATTCAAGAACTTTGGAATCTGAAATTGAACTCCCTTACTGTTCCATTCTCTTTTTGAATTTATTTCATGGAGTTCATTAGTTAGAAGTCTTCCACCATTTTTTACATCCTATTGTTCCATGAATGCATCTCTAAAAGAATTACAGGTCTTGATGCCACTATCATCAAGGTTATTGAACGGCATTCTAACTTCTTCTCATGAAAGGGGAAAATGTTTCATCATTGATCTTCAGGGTTGTCTTTTAATTCATGCTCTTCCAACACATCCTGGAAATTTTCAATGTGTTCCTTAGCTGTTATACATTGTTCCCTAAAAATTTGGGAAGCCATTTACTGTCTTTTCTAGGCCTATCATGTGAGGCTCCTTGGATGGCTGAGAAATCCAATGCCTTGTACAGATTTCTCTTCCATGAAGTCATTGTTCCCTAAAAATTTGGGAAGCCATTTACTGTCTTTTTTAGACATATCATGTGAGGCTCCTTGGATAGGTGAGAAATCCAATGCCTTGTACAGATTTATCTTCCATGAAGTCATGTCTACTATAGGGTTTGGTTGCTTTAAGAGTCAAGGAATAGGCTTCTTCAATCATAAAGGATTTCAAGGCTTTTCTTCAGTGAAGATTGAGAAACATTTTTAATTATCAAATGAGATTTTTATAATGTATCTTCAAAGATTAACTCATCAATAATGTTGAAGTGTAATATTTTTGATTTGGGCAAGGTCAGTGGTGGATTGGTGTATTGATCTTCAAGGTCATGTTATTTATTTGTTCGTAGCCTTCAAGTTTAAAGTCTTAGCCAGCGTTATTCTGAATTGATATGATATGATTTTAACAGAGAATTGAATGGACAATGTGATAAAGTATGTTAACAGAGTTTATTGAAGGGATATATGTTGACATTATTTTTTTTGCAAAAATTTATGGCATAGTGTTACATGTAACAGGGAGCTATATACATACTTTTCATTTGGAATAGGTTTCATTCCACTGCTACTGTTATGGGTGTCCAGGCTTTCTCTCATTAGTTCTAAAGTTCAATTTTCAGCCATGTTTATTTTTCTATTTAAACTTTTAAATATGTTCAAGTTATTGTTGGGCTAATTAAAACTATTCACTGTTTGTTCTGTGTTGTTAGCTCAGTTATGTAGTGTGTAGTGATGTCATCCTATGTGTTCATGAAAAACTAACAGCATACAGTTAAGAATAACAATCAGGCTAGTATAAAGAGGTATGCTTTGCAGCTTGTTGTGTGTGGATAGATATGTGAGATATGGTTTGTGAAGTATGATGAAAATATTTGAATTCTACTTAGTGTAGTAGAAAGGAAATCTGAGATCTATTAAGATATAAAAGTCCAAACATATAGTCCATCCAAAAATCCACATCATAATGTGGTTACAACCAAAAACATATAACACCCCTATTTTTTAGGGCCTTGAGAATCTTCAGTGCCAAACCCTGAGTTGCTTGATTGAGCCAAGTAGGTTGGCCTTCTTAAGAGGGTTGATTAGGTTGTGGTTGATTGCTGCCATATAATTGAGACCAAATTGTCCCTTCCAACCATGGAGGAATTAAGTACCCATACCTCACACTTGCGCTAAGTGGAGGTGTGTGATGAGCATACAGTGAATTCACACCTCCTGTGGTAGGAATAAGGCAAGTGGGTAAACCCCCATTTTGATAGTGAGGCACTTGAATGTTTATGAAGTCTTGGAATAATTTTGTATTATTTGCAATATTGTCCAATGTGTTGGACATGTCCCTGGTTTCATTCTCATCAATTGTTCTTGCATTTATGTCAACCATATCAGTGTTGAGAATGCAACAAGATGATGAGCTTAGTGGAAAAGAGTCGCCTTCACTAAGTGGGCCCGCAGGCTATTTTTGGCGCAAAGTCTATTTTTAGACATATGGATCATGTTCTATGAGTTGCAGGATGCTATTTGTGGATGGTTGGTCAAGTCGGAAAAAAATATATGGACTTCTATTTTTATACATATTGGGCGGAATCTATTTTTAGATTGCCAGTCTAAAAATAGATATGTCAAATATTATTAGCTCTTAATAATATTTAGACTCTAAACATTATCTTATTCTCTTGGAGCACTTCAGTTAAGTGCACAGAAGTGGCACATGCAGCTGACAGAAGGAATTATGCTATTCCTAGGGTCAAGTGGAGCTATTGCATGGATACTTCAGTTAGAACTCATGTGACAGAGTTTAGTGGAGTTGATTGAGGAATTTAGTGGAGTTGTATTCAGTTTAACTAATCTAAACATAGTTGAGTTATTTGTATTCAGTTTAACTAATTGATACAATTAGTGAGAGTGGTGTGAATTAATTATTAATTTAATTCACTAATTATAAACTCATAAATCAACTAAAGAATACATCGATTAACGATTGCATGGACGTTCATGGAGACCGGTGGAGAGGTAGGTGAAAAGGGAAACCTTTGTGACTATCGGTTGTGACTATCTTTGGTGCATGGGTTGCACCACACATTGATGGAGATGCCAATGAGGATTGCGCAGTGCATACCCGAGAGGGATTCGAACTCGATTGGGCCATTATTCATCTTGGATTAGCGATGAGACGGCTCACGAGGTGGAGCTGATTGGAGCATGTGTTTTGTTAGATACGAGCTTGTGTAGTGTGTAACAATTGAAGATTATATTTGAGGCTTGTGAGGAGTTTGTACAATGATTGTTACATGATCTCTATCATTATAATATACAGATAGTTGGGGGTTTTCAGCTTTAAGCTTTCCCATAAATACTGTGTTTATATGTGTGATTGTTTATGGTTTTAATGTGTGCATGCGATTGTTTATATTTCTGCAAATTGATGATCAATAGTAGAAGAGGTTATGTTTTATGCATGAAGCTAAAATAGTGTGTGATCAGGATAATATCGGTGAATAATTTAACAGTTATTCAAATTTCTACATGATATCAGAGCGATATTGATCATTGGAGCAATTGCAAAACATTGAAGCGGTTGAGTTTTGTGCTGGTGGAATTCAAATTTGCAGCAACATTTTCTTGGTGTCGAAGCTGAGATGTCTTTCAATGGATTGCGATTGGAGTATGCCCTTGAGGGCAGCTCGAATTATATTGCATGGAAGGATAGGATGGAGGCTGTGCTGGATGACAATGGGTTGAAGGAGTTCATAGATGCTGAAGTTCCAAAGCCTACTTCTAGTGATGCTGCCGTACTTGACGCATGGCAAAAGAAGACAGCAAAGTGTCGAAGGATTCTGTTGGAAGGTGTGAAGGATCACATAGTATCCAGCCTTCATGGAAAAGCTTCTCCATTCTTGATGTGGAAAGCTTTGACATATTTATTCCAAAGCAAGAGCGACTAGAGGAAGTTGGCGCTCAAGGATAAACTCAGAAACATAAATATGGAGAAAGGCGACAGTATGCCCAAGTACCTCACGAAGTTCATCCAATGCAGGGATGAGCTGGGAAGTGTGGGGGTGACTGTTGATGATGAGGACTTGGTGAGCTTGGCTCTCCTTGGGCTTCCGAAGAGTTGGCATTCCTATCAGGACTCTGTCAATGGTCGGGAGAAATTGCTAGGATGGGAGCGACTTTGGTCGGATCTTGTGCAATAGGAGATAAGGCGGAGTACCAGGGACGGATCGTCATCAAAGAACTTTGATGAAGAGAATTGCGCTTTGGCTACCAAAGCAAATAAGGGGAAGAGCAAGAAATCTTCTCATTCCGGTGCGAAAGGCAAGAAGCAGGACATGTCCAAGGTGAAGTGCTTTCATTGTCACCAACACGGACATTACGCCACTAATTGTCCACAGAAGAAGAAAAATAAGCAGGCTGCTGGGACTGCAGCTGGAGAGGCCTTAGCCTCGTATTTTGAGCTGGATTTTTCGCTGATCGCATGCTTGGTCTCAAGTGTGATGGGTTCAGTATGGTTCTTGGATAGTGGTGCGTCTTTTCACATGACGGGAGATCAAGATTTTTTTTCAGATCTGGATGAGAAAGATCTTGGAGTGCACATCGAGATGGGCGATGATGGTAGATACAGTGCGACCGATATCGGTACCATTTCCTTTGAGAGGGAGTCTGGTAAAACCTTCGTATTGAAGGAAGTGATGCATGTTCGAGGATTGAAGAAGAATCTGATCTCTGTGGCGATGTTAGAAGACAAGGGATATGATGTTGTCTTTAGCGAGGAAAGGCTTTCTGCCTTATAAGGCAAGCTGATGAGACACAGGAGGATGCGGGTTCGAGTTAAGAACCTTTATCAATTGCGGGTAGATGGGTACAGCAACGACGATAGCGGTGTAAAGGCGGGAGAGTGGTGAGCCGGGATGATGGCGAGTTGTGTGCCCGGAGATTGGGCCACCTTCACCATGGAGCTTTGAAGAATCTTTGCGGCCAGTTTCTCACAAGTTCTAAAAGGCACTCTTGCGCAATCAGATTAGTGCAAGGGGTGTACCTTGGGAAAATTTGTGAAAGCCACCTTTCACGAGAAGGATAGTCGCGCCACGACGATCCTTGAGAGAATTCACACAGACGTGTGTGGACCTTTCTCAGTAGCTTCGACAGCAAAACACAGGTATTATGTGATATTTGTCGATGATTTTTCTCGTAAGTGCTGGATCTTCTTCATGCAGAAGAAGAGCGAGAAATACTCAAAGTTCTATGAGTTCAAGGCACTGGTTGAGAAAGAATCGGGGAAGCAGGTGAAGGCTCTTAGGAGCGACAATGGCGGTGAATTCATCTCTGGCGAATTCAAGGACTTTTGCAGTGCAGAAGGAATTCGAAGAGAGCTCATAGCACCTCATAACCCACAGCAGAATAGGGTTGCTAAGCGGAAGAACAGAACGATCATGGGTGCTGCACGGGCGATGTTGCATGATCAGGGCCTACCCATTCACTTGTGGGTGGAGGCATGCAATACTGCAGTATATGTGCAGAACCGTTGTCCTCACAGGATACTTGGCATGAGTACACCCGAGGTGGTGTTTTCTGGTAAGAAGCCTGATATTTCCCATTTGAGGATTTTTGGTTCACCTGTTTACATTCATGTGACGAAGGATGCTAGGAAGAAGCTGGAGTTGACTGCAGAGGTTGGGATATTTGTGGGGTACACTGATACGCCCCACAACTATCGTGTGTATTTATGACAGGTCGCAAGACGTGTGTGTGTCAGGATATCAAATTTCATGAGGGAGAAAGCCATGAAGTGTTCGCTTCAGAGGGAGCCACACTTGCATGCGGCTGAGGAGCTATTAGTTCCTAAGGATGAGTCTCAGGATGTGGATCAGCCACAAGATGAGGTTCATGGAGTGGAAGAGACCACTCATGCAGCGCCAACCATCAGAGGGTGGAAGCACACTACAGAAGCTGAGCGACTGGCTAAAGATGCAGAGAAGGTTGTGGGAGCACCTACATCACAGCGCAGACAGAGACAGTCACCTGATCGGTACATTGGATACATGGCTCTCATGAGTCAATGTATCGTGACAGAGCCATCCTATTTTGAGGAAAATGTGGAGGATCCCGCATGGGTAGATGCCATGGTGGAAGAGTATGATTCGATTGTCGACGATTGATTAGGAGGGGGGGGTGTCCCGAGGGCGCGAGGGAAATCGATGGTGGGTTGAGATGGATCTACAAAGTGAAGTAGGCTTGGTGACGAAGGTGTGGAGAAGTACGAAGTATTTGTTGCACAGGGCTTTTCACATGATTGAGATTCGATTATGAGGGAGACCTTTGCACCGTCGCCGAGTGTTCTTCCATACGAACGATCTTCTTGCTCTCCTTAGCATAGATGGGGTGGCATTCATCGGATGGATGTGAAGACTACGTTCCTCAACGAGTCATTGAGGAGGAGGTGTACATAGAAGCAGCAGAAAGGGATTTGAGATCTTCGGCGGCGAGTCGCATGTGTGCAGGCTCAAGAGAGCGCTGTATGGGTTGAAACGAGCACCTCGTGCTTGGTACACACGGATAGACAGTTATTTCACCGGACTTGGATTCTCCAAGAGTGAGGCGGATCCTAACCTATACCAGATTGTGGTGGAGGGTAAGTTGCTGATCATTGTACTTTATGTAGATGATTTGATTTTGACAGGTGATGAACTGTTGATACTCTCATGCAAGGAGGATCTTGCAAAAGAGTTTGAGCTGAAGGACTTGGGCCTCCTTCATTATTTCCTGGGATTGGAAATTTGGCAGCGTGGTGATGGACTATTTGTTTCTCAGGGTAAGTATGCCTGGGAGATACTGGAGAAGTTCAACATGCATGGCTACAAGTCTGTTGATACTCCTCTTCCTAGTGGTTGGAGGAAGGAGGATGCTACTTCAACGAAGGTAGTGGATGCCACTGTTTATCGACAGTTGGTGGGGTCGCTTATGTATCTGGTCAATACACGACCCGATATATGCTATGCAGTTAACCAACTTTCACAAGCTATGGTTAAGCCTACCCAAGCTCTTTTGGAAGGCGGGGAAGCATATATTGAGATATCTCAGAGGCACATCGGGATATGGATTGTGGTATAGACAGTCGGATGAGGTGAAGCTGTGTGGCTTCACGGATGTAGATTGGGCAGGGAGCCCAACGGAAAGAGAGAGCACATCTGGAGGGATTTTCAATATCGGGTCGATAGCGGTTTCTTGGTACAGCAGGAAGCAGAGATCCATGGCACTCAGTTTAGCAGAGGCCGAGTATATGGCAGCGAGTTTGGCTGCATGCAAGGCTATATGGATGAGGAAGATCCTGGTCGGGTTGTTCGGTTCACACTTAGATCCTACCGTGATTTATTGTGATAATAAGAGTTGTATCAAACTCTCGATTAATCCAATATTTTATGATAGATCTAAACACATTGACATCCGGTATCTTCATATCAGAGATTGTGTGCAGTGGAAGATCATGTTACTTTCATACATTCCCACGGAGGATCAGGATGCTGATATCTTGACGAAGGTGCTCACCTGGAGAAAATTCGAATACCACAGGGGTAGGATAGGGATTGCAGATAATCCTTATCTTGTTGAGAGGGAGTGTTGAGAATGCAACAAGATGATGAGCTTAGTGGAAAGGAGTCGCCTTCACTAAGTGGGCCCGCAGGCTATTTTTGGCGCAAAGTCTATTTTTAGACATATGGATCATGTTCTATGAGTTGCAAGAAGCTATTTGTGGATGGTTGGTCAAGTCGGAAAAAAATAGATGGACTTCTATTTTTAGACATACTGGGCGGAATCTATTTTTAGATTGCCAATATAAAAATAGATATGTTGAATATTATTAGCTCTTAATAATATTTGGACTCTAAACATTATCTTATCCTCTTGGAGCACTTCAGTTAAGTGCACAGAAGTGGCACATGTAGCTGACAGAAGGAATTCTGGCCATCACGAGGGTCAGTGGAACTGTTATGAAGACCGGTTAGAACTCATGTGTGAGTTTGGTGGAGTTGATTGAGGAAGTTTGTGGAGTTGTATTCAGTTTAACTAATCTAAACATAGTTGAGCTTTTTGTATCCAAGTTAACTAATAGATACAATTAGTGAGAGTGGTGTGAATTAATTATTAATTAATTCACTAATTATAAACTCATAAATCAACTAAAGAATACATCGGTTAACTTCAGTGCATGGACAGTTTCAGTGGAGACCAGTGGAGAGGTAGGTGAAAGAGAAAGTGTGACTATCAGTTGTGACCATACTGGTGCATGAGTTTGCACCACACATTGATGGAGATGCCAATGAGGATTGCGCAGTGCACACCAGGTGGATTCGAACTCAGATTGGGCCATTATTCATCTTGGATTGCGTAGTAGAGGCAGGCTAACAGGTGGAGCAGATTGGAGCATGTGTTTTGCTAGATCTGAGCTTGTGTAGTGTGTAACAATTAGAGATTGTACTGAGAGCTTGTGAGGAGTTTTTACAATGATTGTTACATGATCTCTATCATTATAATATACAGATAGTTGGGGGTTTTCAGCTTTAAGCTTTCCCATAAATAATGTGTTTATATGTGTGATTGTTTATGGTTTTAATGTGTGCATGCGATTGTTTATATTTCCGCAAATTGATGATCAATAGTAGAAGAGGTTATGTATTATGCATGAAGCTCAAATAGTGTGTGATCAGGATAATCTTGGTGAATAATTTAACAGTTATTCAAATGTCTACAATCAGTCATCCCCTATTCCCTTTCAAGCATTTGTTTAGCCTTCCTTGCTTCCTTTTCCTGTCTTGACATTTTTTTTTTGTTGCTCCTTCTCTTGCCTTGCTCTCTCTCTTTCAAGCCTTTTATTTGCTCGACGTTGTGTTGCAATAGCCATTGCTACCTTCTTCTCCTTGGCTTGATCCTTTTTTTTTTTCTGTTTTAATTCCTGAATTTCCATTTTTTTCTTTTCAGATTCAACTAGGAGTTTTATATAGTCTTCTGAGGTGAGTAACTATGATCTTCGCCCCAAACGAATACTACCAAGTGTTCCTTGCTTCTTTTTCATTAACACTCTTTCTACTGGTAGCTTTAGGAACCACCTAAGTAAATTCTCCCCCCTTCCCACCTACATGTCATTGCTTGGCACTTCAATATCCATGGCACTTGGTTGAACTATATTGTTTTCTTCATCTGGTGCCTCATTATGTGCTCCATTTTCTTCCATCAATCTATTGTCCACAAAAAAATAAATAATTTCACTGTTCAATTCAGCCAGTTGTGAAGACATGTTCATGCTTTTCTCATTGGTTCTTGAGACACTGTGTTCGTTCAAATTAATCATGGCTTCTGCCAGCCATGATGGTGGGTTTACTTGGCTACGCAATTTCAATTGGTCATTTTCAATGTCATTAACAATATCAACAATTTCATTTTCAACTACAATTGCATTAACAATATCAGCAATTTCATTTTCAACTACATTTGCATTAACAATATTAGCAATTTCATTTTCAACAAAATCTACATTGTCAACTGCATGTTCAACAATGTCATTAACAATATCAACAACAAGAGTTCCATTTGCTAGGATTGGTAGAACAACCTCCATGTTGCTATCAATTTGTTGATGAATATATTGTGTTCCACATATCTGCTCATCATCATCAGCATATAACTGACCTTGAGAGAGGGAAATTATATTCACAGCTGCAACCACATTAGCATGTTCATGTACTTCTTCTTGCACTTCATGCTCTTCTTCTTGACCATCTACATGAAAATCTTGGCTACAAGCAGTATCATGCATAAAAACATCATAATTTAGTGTCCATATTCCTATCCTCCTAAAGCCAGCCTTGATATTTGATGGTGTCAAAGCCCTTTTAAAAGCCTTACTTGCAAGCTCTGCTAACTCGAACCTTTTCACCTCAACCCCTGGATTCTTTGCCATCCATGGATAACGCTATGACCTAAAATAGTTCTTGAAAGGGCCAAACACACTAACATCAATGGGTTGCAATCTATGAGTGGTATGAACGGGCAATGTTAAAAAGTCAATGCCCAAATTGTTTGCTTCCTCAATTGTTTGCACATCTATGTGGCTTCCATGGCCATCTAATATTAATAGGTGTCTGTTATTAGGTGAGACACCACCTGGCACAGATGCAGCAAAGTGGCAAAGCCAATTTAAAAAAATTTCTTTAGTCGTCCATGCATGGGGATGTCCAGCCATGCATGCTCTAGGTTCACAGTTTTGTATATAAATTTTCAACTGATTTTTACCTTTGAATAGATAAAATCCTAGGATTGAAGCACTGATTGCATTGACACAACATAAAATGGTTATCCACTCCATTCTCTTAGGAAAAAAAATTGGCACGTTTTGGCTACCTCTCTTGGAAATTACCCTCATGCCACAATTCCTTCCTACCTGTAAACATGTTTCATCACAGTTCCATATATGGTCTGCACCATAAGAATGTTTATCGTATGCACTAGAAAGAATGCCATAGAACTTGCATACAACTGCAGGGCAAAAATTTAATGCTCTGTCTCTGTCAAGGCCCTCAGTTGTACCCAATACAAGGTCTGAATAACTTTTTTTTTAACCCAAACCACCATGATTTACCAGGAAACCCATCTTTGAATGGGTTTGGCCTCCCTTGATAGATTTGAGCAACTGTGGATTTAAGTTGTATCAACTCTAGCCCATGTCCCAATTGGGCCATTTCTTTACACCACTCAACCACCTCAGCCTCCTCCTCTTCAGTCATAACTGTAACAGACCCTCTACGTTTGATGTGAGTGAGCCCATTTATCTAATAATGTATTGATGAGGGAGAAATACTATGTTCCTTTGCAGATGCCTGAACAAAATATCCATTGAACTCTATGTTGTCAATTACAACTAACATTTCTTCTTTTGTCCAACCTCTTATAGCGCTAATATTTTTAGTTGAAGTTGCACCTTGGACTATGGTTGGTGATGGCTCTGTTACTAATGGTGTCACGACATTAGCTTCAGCCACATGGTAATCCTCAACAACATTTCTTGGAGCATTGTTGACATTGAGATCACCTGTTCTTTCTTCATCTAATGAAGTGCATCGCAGCTGGGCACCCCTGGTCACTCTTCTCCCACTTCTCCTTGTACGAGCTACATAAATCACTCTTGCCATGGATGCAACTACCTGCAGAATTATTGCATGCATTTAGTTAAGAATAATTGAAAAGAATGCTTTCATACAAGCCAAACATCATCTGGTAACATCATATCTTCCCATTTATAACAATTTATAACAGTTTACAATTAGTTTGTGTGTTGATGCCCAAGGTTTCTAAATGCCTTTCCTTCGGTTACCCTTTTCTTATTTTATGTCTTGTCATCTTTGATTCCTATGCTCAGCTAATGCAGAAAGATATTTTGACTTCGAGTTCAAATGATACAACTTCTATGCTTAGCTATTACAGATAGATATGTTAACTTCAAATGCTACAACTTCTATTTTCAGCTATTGCAGATAGATATGTTAACTTCAAATGCTACAGCTTCTATGCTCAACTACTAAGATATTTTCCACAGGCTTCTATGCTCAGCTACTCATGTTTTGTTTTTGGTTATTTGTTTCCAGCTTATATGCTCAACAGGTTTTGCCAGTTGTTTTACTTGGCCTACGAGAGTTTGATTGGATTTTTTACACTAAGGGATTTATCTTTTTGGATGAGTGAGCTTGAAATGAATTCCAATCTAATCTTTGTGTCATTTGAAGTCATTTTTTACCCTGAAGTTGAATTGGGTAAGTTCAAATGATTGGGTAAGTTTGAATTCCAGTCTGATCTTTGTGTCATTTGAAGTCATTTTGTACCCTGAAGCTGAATTGGGTAAGTTCCACTATGCACTGCCTTTATATTTTTTGGATACAGAGCATTCTAATCATAGTTACTGAATTCATCATTCCTAGCCCTTTACCCGAATCTGAATCATCATGGAATCAGGGAATTAGTGATCCAGACCCACTCTTTTGGATTCAGTGAATTCTATTCAGGGATCCATTTCCAGTTATAGGATCTGGATACTGTCATTTAGGTTTTGAATCTTAAGTTAGAAACATGTTCAAATGTTAAGGGAACTGGTGCAAAATCCTTGGATTTTAAAATGATGTCTCTCCTCCAATAATATGAGAAATGCAAAAACCCTTGTACTGTTACAGAAATATCCTTGCATGTTTGACATTTACATCATGAGATTTGAACCTCCATCAACCTGTTAACAAACATTGCTCTTTACTAGTTCAACGAATCTAGGTGACTATTTTCCAAGGGACTCCAAATTTTTTGAATCCATCAAATGTTACAAACTGTGGCCAAAACTCAGGGATTGAGGTGTTGAATTTATGAAATCTATAATATGTTTTCGTTTCAATTGTAATGCTTCCTTATAAAAAAATAGGTTCACTCAAATAATAACAGGTTCACTTAAAGAATATCATTATATTGTTTATTATTTTGCACAAAAATGTCAATTCCTCATAAAGCTCTTTTTTCTGGGCAAATAATTCATGTCACTCTACTTTGTGGGAGGCATTCAATTCGAGGTGAATTATTTGAGTTCCTTTTGTCATAAAATTGGCCTATGGTTCTACTATATTGTTTATTTTTAAAAAAATAAACAACCCTCTTGACGTTGTGCTGCAACAATTAATGTTTTAGAATGTCTTGGATTCAACAATTAATGTTGTCTTGAATTCGATCTCCCATTGGGATGAATCTGTGTTCAATTATTAACCTCTTGTAGATTGTTTGCAATTCTGTTTTGGGGAAATTGTTGTGAATTCAATCTCCCATTGGGATGAATCTGTGTTCGAATATTAACCTCTTGTAGAGATTGTTTGCAATTTTGTTTTGGGGAAATTGTTTTGAATTCAATCTCCCATTGGGATGAATCCGTGTTCAACTATAAAACTCTGGTAGAAAAATAGAAAAAAATATAAAATTTCATGAAAATTAAACTGTAAGAAAACTGAAATAAAGACTTTTAAGAAAACTGAAATAAAGGCTCAAAAATGAAAGTAGAAGTGTAAGAAAACTGAAATAAAGACTCAGAATTAAAATAAAATTGTAAGAAAATTGTGCTGTAATTGAGAAAACTAACCTGTATATATTGTGAAATGTGTTGGGGTGTGTTCTGTGCTGGTTTGTCTCCAGGGCTAGTGAATAGTTTGAATGTGAAACATGCAACTTCAACAGTGGTTGAACTTCTTTTATAGTTTTTTGCAGTTGAATTTAATTGGTGACAATGATGGACATGGATTGCAATGGCTTCATTTTGCATGTGTGATCATGATTGAATTTGATGTGATCCAATGGCTAGGAATTTGTTTTTGTTGATCCATGTGCTTTGATCTGTTTTGATATGTTTTAATGGGAAATCATTTATTGAATTTATTTGGTGGGTGTCATTTATTGTACACAATGGGTTTAAATTTTGTTATTGGGTGGGTGCCATTTATTGAACACAATGGGTTTAAATGTTGAATAAAAAAATAGTTATGGTTTACATATATTTCTTTTTATTATGTGCAAGTATTGATATTTACTTGTCATACACAACATCAGGGCTGATCAGATGGGCTGAAGTGACTGAATTTTTGTACTTATTGACTTGACCATTTTGGAAGGAAAAATGGTTTTATGAGTTTTCTAGTTGACATGATAGGATTTTTAATCTTGATACTTATTAAATTATTTATGGACAGTTGTGGGCCCAGTCAATGACTTGGGAAATTTTGGACTTAGTTTAATATATATTTGGACTTCAAGTTATTTCTTTATGTTTAATTATTGGTTGAATATATATCTATTTTTGGTGGGTGATGGGACCAGTAATATAATAATTACTGGTCCCTGCACAACATTAGACATCTCTCCCCTAATCACTGAGAATTCAAATGCACCAAAGAAGCGGAGTTTTTACCTTGAAATTCCAAACAAGAAAACCAAAATTGAATGGGGGCTATTAATATGCCCAGGAAATTGTTAAAAAGGTGAACTACATTCAAAAGAGATTTCATGTATTTTTCACTCACTCGTAAGATTAATGCAATAGCTTTGGCTTGGAGATGGCCTTTGACTTTGACCATGCCTTTTATCCATTCCGAGTTTTTCATGTTTTGTTTCTGCCCTTCATCATCCAACTCTTTTTTGATCTCTTCCCTCCAAAGTCCTTTTCATCCACAACTATCTTTCATATTTAATGGGTTTCTTTGGAAGGTCAACCATCACAATGATCCTTTTCATATTCTGAGTGAGAAGTCTTGGATTGTTCGTTCAACTTTACAAAATTAAATTTCGTTATTAAAAAGTTAAAAAGGGAAATTGTTTATTAAATACAAATCCTTCCATTTTAGATTTACACATCCATCCTAAATTGGCCCAGGGTTTGAAAAAAATGGGCTCTCACCCATCATGCCCTTGCCTAGGTGTGAGAGGCTTTTTAACTTCATAGCTGGCTGAGGCTAGGTGTGAGAGGATTTTTAGCTTCATAGCTAGCTAAGGCTTTTTGATGATATTTTTCGTTCTATTTTCATGGTATGAGGGGAGGGGGGAAGGGCAATTGTGGCGTGCTTCTCTTCATTTTCTCATTTCCTAGTTTACAAAATGATATGTTGTACTTTTAGAGCACTTGGATTGAAAAGAGTGTGTAAGAGGTGGGACAAGGTGTTACTATGATCCAGGTGGATATTGGTGGCCACCCGCCTATTCCACTTGGGCCCCCACCATTGTCTCTTTCAGTTTTTCAGTTTTGGCATAACTTACTATTTTTAGCAGTTTTTCGGGTCCTGAACTTCCGGAGCCGTTTTGAGGCCCTAAACGACGTTTTTTGGGTATTAAATTTGTTGCGATTTTGATCATCAAAATTGTCACAAAAGTTGTAGTCCTCGGATAGAGCTTTCTAATGATATATCATGTGCGTCAAACGGAGATAGTATGCAAAGTTACGTCCCTGGGAAGTTGAAACACCAATTTACCCAAACGGGGCCCATAGTTTTGGCGCTTCATCTCCTAGGGTTAGGTTTTTGGGATGTTGAGGGTTCTCCATTGTTTCTCAATAATAAATAGGCCCTCGAGCCTCATTGTAACTCGGTTCAGAGGCCTGTAGCCGCCACATCTCTTCTCAGAGATAGCTACCAGTGCCCTAGCTAGTTTTATTTCCATTCTGTCTGTAAGCAAATTTCAGTTCTTTGATATTAATGAAATGAAGTGTTATTTCCGCTGCATCTCTGTATTTATGGTTATGTGTTTGTTCTGTTGCGTTCCTGCATAAATCCGGATCAGTGGTATCAGAGCGGTCTGCTTTTTCTCGATCCTTCTTTGCATGTCCCCAACGAGGTCGGGGTATAAGGAGCTAGGGCTTGATCTGGTGGAACCTTTGCAAGATCAGCCTCGAAAACCTCGACGGACGCCCATGGGGGACGAAAAGAAAGATGAGGAAGCAGGAGATCCTATCAAAATATTGCTCGAGGAGGCCCTCGAAAAACAAAGGAACGCGATGATGGATAGCTTTGCTCAGATCCTTCAACGGCTGCCCACCGGCGGCGCATCTGCATCCAGTAGCCACTCTGGAGTTGCGACTCCCTTTAAGGTACAAGTAAATTTTGACATTCCCATAGTTGAGGGTCAAATAGACGCAGATGCCGTAGATAGATGGTTGAATCTATTAGAAGGATATTTCTCTGTTCATGACTTTTCAGACCGGGAGAAGATTATTTTTGCACTCCTCAAAGCTACCCCCCATGTTAAGGACGGGTGGGAAACCTACTGTGAGAACAAGGACCAGACAGAACCCTCTCTGTTCTCGGCCGTACCAACTTGGAATTCTTTCCGAGACGCCGTCAAGGAACAGTACTATTCCGTGGGGAGCTATGAGGACAAGTACATACAATGGACCACGCTGCGACAACAAAGGGATCAAGATGTGCACGAGCTGACGAATCTGTTCCATACCTTGCGCACAAAGTTGGGTATCAAAGATTGAGAGAAACATTTGGTGCTAAAGTATCGCAGCTGTCTGCACAGATACATTCAGGAGGAAATGGAGTTCCTCGACATCTCCTCGCTTGGTACGGCATACCGGTATGCTGCCAAGATTGAGCAGAAATTCAAACAGAAGAAGCGAGACTTTGGATGTGTGAATCAAAAGCAAGGAAAAGGTGCTTCCAAACCGCAGAACAAAGGACAGAGCATGGCGGCTAAAGACAACCCGTCAAAGCGACAAGAAAAGAACAACACCGTAAAGCCAAAGAAGGACACGGGAAAGTGGTGTGAGTTCCATAAGAGCTCCACTCATAACACAAGTGAGTGTCGGGCCAAGCAGTCGCTAGTGGCCGAGATGAGGGCTTCTGAGTCAGATGCATGCTCCGACTCCGAATCAGAACCTGAAAAGGGGAATGAAAAAGGGAAACAGATTATTGATGCGGAGCCCAACGCCACTGTTGCCACTACAAAGGTCCAGAAGGAGGAACGGGAAGATCCAGAGGAGGAGGAACGTCTCTTCCACTCCCAGATGTGGGTAAAGGGCTCCCCTGTACAGTTCATTGTCGACAATGGGAGCCAAAAGAACCTCATTTCGGCAGACGCCGTGAAGCGGTTGGGCTTGCCGACCACAGCTCACCCACATCCATACACCATCGGGTGGCTTCACCAAGGACGAGATCTCCGCGTCAGCCAGCAGTGCCGCCTTCCCTGTAGCATCAAGCCCTTCACGGATGAGGTATTATGTGACGTTGCTCCTATTGATGTTTCTGATGTATTATTAGGACAACCATACTTGTGGAAGCGTCATGCTGTGTATGAGTCTCGACCTCGTGCTGTTATTATTACTTTGGGAAGTAAGTTGTACAGGATACCAGAGGTACCACCTCCTACGACTATCTCTTTGGTTACTGCAAAACAATGCAGTAAGCTCATTTCCCAAACCAGGAAATTCGTTTTCATGATGATCCGCCCCCAGGGCAAGAAGAAGACTGTGGCCACGACCTCCAGACAGGGCCCCTCTGCACGACAACAACAAATGGATAAGGTCGTGGAGGAGTACGGGGACATCTTCACCTCACCCACAGGGGTTCCTCTGCACTGCCAGGTCAAGCACCCGATTGATCTGACCCCGGGTGCGCCGCTACCCAATGGACCGATCTATCGATGCTCTATTATGGAAAATGATGAAATCAAGAGGCAGATTCAGGAGCTGTTGCAGAAAGGTCACATCAGACCAAGTTCATCGCCTTGTGGGAGCCCGATTGTGTTGGTACAGAAGAAGGATGGGACGTGGAGACTCTGTATTGACTATCGGGCGCTGAACAAGATCACTGTTCACGGATTTATGCAGGAACGCAACAGAATAAACACATAACCATAAATACAGAGATGCGGCGGAAATAACACTTCATTTCATTAATATCAAAGAACTGAAATTTGCTTACAGACAGAATGGAAATAAAACTAGCTAGGGCACTGGTAGCTATCTCTGAGAAGAGATGTGGCGGCTACAGGCCTCTGAAATGAGTTACAATGAGGCTCGAGGGCCTATTTATTATTGAGAAACAATGGAGAACCATCAACATCCCAAAAAACCTAACCCTAGGAGATGAAGCGCCAAAACTATGGGCCCCGTTTGGGTAAATTGGTGTTTCAACTTCCCAGGGACGTAACTTTGGCATACTATCTCCGTTTGACGCATATGATACATCATTAGAAAGCTCTGTCCGAGGACTACAACTTTTGTGGCCCGATTTTGATGATCAAAATACCCAAAAACGTCGTTCCAGGGCCTCAAAACGGCTCACGAGGAAGTTCGGGACCCGAAAAAGCTGCTAAAAATAGTAAGTTATGCCATGCAAGAAAAGCTGAAAGAGACAATGGTGGGGGCCCAAGTGGAATAGGCGGGTGGCCACCAATAGTCCACGGATTGATGACCTTACGGACCAACTCAGGGGAGCAGGTGCAAAATATTTCAGTAAGATCGACTTGAAGTCTGGGTATCACCAGGTACCAATTGAACCCTCTGATGTGTGGAAGACCGCCTTCAAAGCTAAGGAAGGCCTTTTTGAATGGTTGGTCATGCCTTTCGGGTTGACGAATGCTCCCGCAACCTTCATGAGGATGATGGACGACATCTTGCGGCCATTCACCAACTCATTGGTAGTGGTGTACTTGGATGACATTCTGATCTTCAGCAAGACTTGGGAAGAGCACCTTCATCACATCCGACAAGTCCTCCAAACACTGCGGCAACACATGTTGTGTGCCAATTTGGAGAAGTGCACATTTGGCATGACCCAGGTTCAATATCTGGGATACATTATTGATGAAAGGGGGGTGCATGTGGATCCAGCCAAGATCCAAGTCATTCGGGATTGGCCAGCCCCGACTACTATAACAGAGCTTCGCAGTTTTCTGGGTCTTGCTAATTTCTACCGTAGATTCGTGTTGGGATTCTCTCATATCACTTGGCCCTTGAGTCAAGTCACCAAAGGAGGAGCGAGAGCAAAATTATTTTGGTTGGAACCTCAACAGAAGGCGTTCAAAGAATTGAAAAATCGCCTCTGTTCTGCCCCAGTGCTCACCTTACCAGACTTGCAGCAGCCATTTGAGATCGAGACAGATGCCTCCGACTATGCTATTGGGGCAGTTCTTACTCAACAGGGACATCCAGTGGCATATCACAGTGAGACATTGTCTGAGACAGTTCACAAGTATCCCACCTATGACAAAGAAATGTATTCCATTGTGCAAGCCTGTCGACAATGGAAGCATTACATTTTGGGGAAGGAAACAATCATCCACACAGACCACCGGCCCCTGCAGTTCATACAGACACAAGGGAAGTTGCGGAATGATCGCCATCAGAAGTGGTCCACATATCTGCAACAGTTTCATTTGAACATCAAGTACAAGAAGGGTAGCACCAATAATGTTGCAGACTGCCTCAGCCGACCACAGATCGTGGCGCTCACCACCGTGCTCAACTCTTGTGGGCACGAGACTTCTGATTGGCCGCTTCTCTATGAGAGTGACCCAGAATTCGGCCACACTTACAAGGCACTCTTGGGGGCACGCAAGTTCCAAATTTTCACCTCCAAGATGCACTTTTATGTCACCTGGGACACCTTTGTGTTCCTTCAAGCGAGCGTGCCAAGATGATATGGGAAGCACACTACGGTCGAGTCGCTGGGCATTTCGGGGTCGAGAAAACAGTAGCAATACTACAGAAGTATTTCTATTGGCCGAACCTTCGAAAGGATGTCGAGAAGCACATCAGATCCTGCATTGCTTGTGCCATTGCCAAACCGACCATCAAGAAGCAAGGCCTATATACTCCACTACCTACCCCTAGTCGACCGTGGGAATCCATCTCCATGGATTACATGTCGGGCCTGCCCTCTACTAAGAATGGCAATGACTGTGTTTTCGTGGTCGTTGACAGATTCTCGAAGATGGCCATTATGGCGGCATGTAAGAAGAATATCACAGCAGAAGCTACTGCTAAACTCTTCTTTGAACGAGTATGGGTGCACTTTGGGATCCCACAGTCTATCATATCAGATCGAGATAGCGGGTTCCTCAGCACATTTTGGTCCAGCCTCTGGTCAATGATGGACACAAAGCTCACCAAGTCCACAGCTTTCCATCCCCAAACAGATGGCCAGACAGAGGTCGTCAACATAATGATTGTACACATTCTGCGCATGTACAATTCAAAGCATCCACGCACATGGGACAAGAGCCTCCCTTATGTACAACATAGTTATAACCGGGCTCTCCACAGTTCAATTGGCCATAGCCCCTTTCAGGTGGGCTTGGGATTCCAGCCACTATGTCCCATTGACGTAGCCATGCCATTTGCAGCTGCTCAGGCCGATTCGGCGCACGTCCAGTCTGAAGTTGACAAAGCAAGTAGCTTCATCGAGCGCATTCAACACATCCGCCAACAGGTTCATGATATATTGGACAGAGCCAATGCGAAGTACAAGCAGTGCCATGATCAACACCGGGTGCCACACAACTTCCAGGTGGGCGACAAAGTATGGCTGCATTTGCAGAAGGAGCGCCTCACTGGACCTCACCGCAAGCTTCGCCCGCTCTGATACGGGCCGTACACCATCACCAAGGCTGTAGGTAACAATGCCTTCGAGCTTAGTATTCCACCATTCCTTGGTCTGCACCCAGTCTTCAATGTGGATCGCCTTCGTCCTTACTTTCCACCTCTATTGGACACCTCGGACATTGCAGAACAACTCACACCAACAGAGTTAAACCCAGACTGCATGGAACAGGCCACCACAGATTGTATCATGGACATGCAAATCAAGAACACTCGTCAACAGCAGATCCAACTGTATCGGGTTGTCAAAGGTGGCCAACTCCTGCACCAAGGAAAGTGGTTCACCAGGGACCAAGTTCAGCAGAAATTTCCTCATCTCATGGAGGAACTTAACGCAATGGGGACCATTGCTTCCTAAGGGGGGAGGAATGATCCAGGTGGATATTGGTGGCCACCCGCCTATTTCACTTGGGCCCCCACCATTGTCTCTTTCAGTTTTTCAGTTTTGGCATAACTTACTATTTTTAGCAGTTTTTCGGGTCCTGAACTTCCGGAGCCGTTTTGAGGCCCTAAATGACGTTTTTTGGGTATTTTGATCATCAAAATCGTCACAAAAGTTGTAGTCCTCGAATAGAGCTTTCTAATGATGTATCATGTGCATCAAATGGAGATAGTATACCAAAGTTACGTCCCTGGGAAGTTGAAACACCAATTTACCCAAACGGGGCCCATAGTTTTGGCGCTTCATCTCCTAGGGTTAGGTTTTTGGGATGTTTAGGGTTCTCCATTGTTTCTCAATAATAAATAGGCCCTCGAGCCTCATTGTAACTCAGTTCAGAGGCCTGTAGCCACCACATCTCTTCTCAGAGATAGCTATCAGTGCCCTAGCTAGTTTTATTTCCATTCTGTCTGTAAGCAAATTTCAGTTCTTTGATATTAATGAAATGAAGTGTTATTTCCGCTGCATCTCTGTATTTATGGTTATGTGTTTATTCTGTTGCGTTCCTGCATAAATCCGGATCATACTAGGGTTTTCTTAATCATGGTGAAAAGTAGCCCTCTAGAAATTTAGTAGACGGTATAAATGTGCCATGCCCATTTTGAACTCTTGGAATTGGATGGCAATTTTTAAAGGAAGATTCGCACAAATCAAGGAGCCATCATACCAAATAAAACACTTGCTAGGCTAGGTTTTGTTTAAAAAGTTTCATTTCTTATTTTCCAAGTAAGAAAATACATTTCTATTTTAATGCAATGCCACATCCCATTGAAACTGATGACCCATGGGAGATTGTATCCTAATGAGGTGACTTTCTAAGAAATACCAACAAGGTGGTGTTAGCTAACCTAGTATCAAAGAGACTTGACAAACTCACAATCCCATAATAGATTTTTTAGATTCTCAATTTTACCATAGATATAGAATTTGGATTGAGAAAACAACAACTAAGCAAGTTTTTTGCCTAGAAGCTAGGACCCCAATGGTCAAGGACCAAACAAAGAAAGTATTCTTTGGTTGCATAAATATTTTTTCAACACTCTTTGTTTTCGAATAAGCCAAGTCTTCTTTTACGAAGACAATTTGATGCCTTATCCATTTTTTGTGATCTTCATGAGTTGAAAGTCAACCTTTGAAAAACCAAGGTTATGATATTTTAATGAGTAAAAATTCACCCTCTCAGGGTTTCATTTTTATTTTCAAGGTGTGGAAATTGATATCACAATAGCTTACGCTCAATTGGGTGTTCAATTTATAGGGATTTGATTTGATTTGAAGAAATCCTTCTAACCCTCAATCAATGAGTGTTACAAATTCCTCTCGCAACTTGAGTGCTAGTGTTTTCAAAACCATTTTTATGACAATTAGTCCAAGATGGACTGCATGGATAGCCTCATTAGACCCACAATTCTTTATGGTTTGAAGGTTTGGGGACGTACTCTACTAGATTCAGATTGGGCCACAACAAAGAAAGTTCAGACTCTCATGCTTTGTTCCATCTTTAGATGCAAGAGGATAGTTCCCTAGACCATTATTCAAGGTGAGTTTGCAACAACACCCCTTGGGATTAAAATCATCTTCAAATTAGTTTCCCTATCATAACAAGTTTGGTGATTTGCAAAGTGTTAGACAAGAAAATATTGTTATCCTTATCTCTCATATTATTCTCCAAAGGCCATATCCACTACCAATATCTTTGATTGAGCTCATTGTTGGTTTGTAGAGGCTACTTGTCTATTTAAGTTAGAGAAACTGTTAAGAACGTTTACTTATCTTTAATCATAGAAACTTTAATTATTCTTAAAATGA
Source organism: Pinus albicaulis (assembly GCA_034641835.2). Lineage (NCBI taxonomy): Eukaryota > Viridiplantae > Streptophyta > Pinopsida > Pinales > Pinaceae > Pinus > Pinus albicaulis. The sequence continues at coordinate 497,205,994 of CM076583.1, read as the reverse complement.
AAACTATAAAATGTTTGATTATATTTTTGTAAAAGTGTTCATATTTTAAGGATTTTATATAGTTTCTTTAAAATGGTGATTTAAAAAAAAAAATATTTGTCCTATATAATTTGGGAGATTATTTCTAGAAGGAAACAAAAATTGGTAAATTTTTTTGGAGAAAAACATGGAAAATTATCCCATGGATGAAGTTTATCCCCTAAAATTTTCCTTGACTAAGTCAATTGGTATCTCAATAGATTGTTTGCCTACATTCAGATGCTCTCTTAATGCCCAGGGTTGACTCATATTGAATATGTAGGAGTTGAATAGGATTAATAGATATTATATTTGGGTTTCGTGGAATGACCCACCAAGTAGGATACACCCCAAGATGGCCTTAAATTCACACCAATTTTTGGAGCTAAGAAACAACCTTATTTCCTAGTCCCCATATATGTTTCAACATTGGATGCATTCCCTTTGAATTCCCCTTGGCTAGTTTCAAGTTGGTTCTCATCGTCTCTGCATTAAAACCAATCACCATATCACCTAGGGAGATACGATCTACTATATTTTTCATCTTCACAATAGCACAATGGAGGAGCACTTCATCGTTGGGCACCCCATCTACTACAAGATTAGAGGACCACTTTCCTATCTTTTCAAGGAGTCTCAAAAATCTCCATCCAATTACTTTTGATTTTCGAGTCAAAGATTCTACACTTTACATTATGGTGTTTTTTTTTACTCAGATATGCTCACTCTACCCACCCCAACCCATAGCAGACCCCTTTCAACTAATTACTACTTATTTTTATAGACACAGGTATGAAGAGATGAGCAAACATCCACATTACATCAACCATTAGATCTATGAGATGTGTTATAAATTCATAAGGGCACTTCTCTCTCCCCCCCCCAACTATCTCTCTCATGCTATTTCTATACACTTATTATTGTTGTTGTTGGACAAGTATTTGTTTCTCTTTCTCATGGCACACCTTTTGATAGATATGAAGGGTTTCTACATGATTAGATTAGGGTTTGATAAAGAGATCACAATAGATCGTTTATCTTTGTGTTATCAATATAGTATCATAGCTAGTGTTATTCTTCTTGCCCTATCTAGTGTTATTTTTAAGGTTGTCTTAGGTATGTAAACTATGTTTTTTAGCCACATTTTGGGGAAATAGTTGAATCATGGTTTTACTACCATCCTTTCTACCACCAACTTTGTCTCTGTTTTTGTGTTTTTTTTTTCAAGTAAATTTGAGGGATATTTTTTTGTAGATTAGTGCTCTTATAAGTAGTAGACCCTCCCTTTCTCATTTTCCAGCCAAAATGGTCTACTATTTTTTTGGAACAACCTTGGTATCATTCGTTTCATGGTTATTTTGGAGGATTTCTTGATGAGAAAATATTCTAAATCATCATTTTTTAGGGTTTCAAATCCTTGTATTTCATTCTTGGCTCTATAAGGGGACACCCATACTTATTAGGGTTGTTTACCATTGGGTAGATCTAAATTAGGATCCTCTTATAAGAAAAGTATGTTACATAGGGAGTCTTATCTCTAAATCGTGCATTATTTATATTACAAGGATTGATGGACTTGCAAGAGTAATAATGCAAGTCATAAATATTCTAGAAGATGTTATTAATGCAATTTTCTGTGATATGTCCATATAATTTGTCCCACTTTACTCTCTTGATGAATCTATGAATGGTTTTTAGCTTGTTTGTGTCAATATTATTTTTATACACTAAGATATTTATCCTTATGGGATATCCTATATGTAACACACTTCAATGTCACTTATTTTAGAGCTTTACCAAATACCCCCTTTCCTTGGTTGTGGAATTGTGTTGATATTAGTACTATGGTGTTTTTTGGAGGTTCTAACTTTAGCTGGCCCATGTTCAACATTAAAGGGGAAAGGTCCAATCTAATTATTTCTCTTCTTGGCCTCTTGTCCATATTCAAGAAGGATGTTGTGCATAGGCCCTAGCCTATGCTAGGATGAGTGTTCATTAATGATTAGGTGTTCAGTTTTATGCCAAAAAATAAAGTTCTCATAATGGTGTGAAACCTGAACGACTGCATAGTGCTCGCCGTTCTGAATCTAGTGCACTTTGTTTCATGCAAAATGGACTCCATATGCTCTCGGAAATGATTTATGTTTGTTTGCACAAACATACAAAATTTGAAAAAAAAGGAAAAATAGGTTTCCGAGTCAGCAGTCCGTACTGCTGACATGGCATGATGACTGGGTTGGGTCAAAACTTGTCATTTACCTCTGGCTAGTAAAGGACTGCCAAGTGGCAACATCACATTGGTTCAATTTTTGGGTGATTTGGTGTGTTTTTAATGGTGGAAATTCAATCCAATGGTGAGAGGACACATGGTGCAGCCTGGGGTTGCCACGTGCCCCCCCCCTCCATGGTGATGTAAAAATATTTTGGTTAAAGCTCGGATGGAGGCGACAAGGTTTGACCCTGTGACCTCCCACACAATACACACACCATTTACCATTCTACCATACCATAAGTTCTTAACCATTATGCATTCCACATTGTTTTAACCTTTGTAATATCCATCGTCGGGGGGAGAGGGGGCCAGTCCCCAACGCAAATGACCATCATGTGACCATGGCAAAGCGGGAGGGTGCTAACTCATAAAACACGGAGTTAACAGTTAACCCTGTTTAATTAAACCCTAAACTTGATTTATTTAACACTAATTCGATGTTTACCACTAAGCATAGATTAAGTGCTAAACATGCTTAAGTAAGTTAATGCGGGTTAATTACACTAAACATGATTAGTTTTATGGTCCGCCAAATCCGACAGAATTTCCAGTTTAGTGCCAGCTAACTGGATTTAGCTCCAGTTAGCTAAATTTAGGCTAGAAATTGTGGGAAAAACCGAAAAGGTCATAACTTTTGGAGTTTTCCCAAATCAGGTGCAATAAGAGGCCAGATGACCATTTTTGGCATTCTAGACTCATTGGTGCAGGTTTTAGGAGTAGAAAATAATTGTAAACATATCATTTTGCAAATTTGAGCATAATATAGAGGCCCAAGCCATGGAAGTTGGACCAAGGAGTTGTAGCCCAGGAGGGGTGAACTCTTCATCAAATTCCTATGTTGATGTCTTGTATGGTGATGTGCTGTAATTTTATTTGTTTTTTTCTAGCCTTTATTGTATGTTAAATTGTTTATAAAATTAGCATGAAAAACACTCGTGAGACTCAATAATTTGTAAGAGAACTTGAAACCTTAAGCACACATAAGACATTGTTTTCAAAACCTGAAAGTGTAATTAGCATAACAACACTAACATACTTCATTCGGATCATTTTTGGTATCAAAGCATTAGGCTTTTAGGTTTTTTTGTGCAATAACATATCTAATTGTTTGAAAGTTTGTGTCATGCTTACAAGGTTAAAACTCAAAAGAGGAGAAGGGAAGCTGGTTGAAAGCCCTGCAGTTGGGTCAAGAGGAAGAAGGGCAAGGTTTCCAAAGTCTTCAATGTAGAAATTATATAACTGATATGTTATACATCCGAGATTATCCTAATCACACACTATTTGACTTCATGCAAAATACAAAATCTCTTCTACTATTGATCATTACTTGTGGAAATAAAATCAATTGCATGCACACATTAAAACCATAAAAATTCACACATATGAAAACAGTGATTTATGGGAAAGCTTAAAGCTGAAAACCCCCAACTATTTGTATATTATATGTCATAGATATCATGTAACAATCATCATACAAAGCTCCTCACAAGCTCTCAGTACAATCTCCAATTGCTACACACTAATTAGGTCCTATCTAGCAAATCTCATGCTCCAATCTCTGCCACCTGCTAGCCTGCCTCTACTGCGCAATCATTGCTGAAGAATGGCTCTGAATGAACTTGAATTGGTCCAGCATTGCTCACACAATCCTCATTGGTATCTCCAACCACTGTGTGTTGCGAATCATGCAACACTATAGTCACAACTGATAGTCACACTGCTCTTTCACCTACCTCTTCACTGGTCTCCACTGAAACTATCCATGCACTGTAGTTGACTGATGTATTCTTTAGTTGATTAATGAGTTAATAATTAGTGAATTAATTAATAATTAATTCACACCACTCTCACTAGTGTATCAATCAGTTAGACTAGATACAACTAGCTCAACTATGTTTAACTCAGTTAAAATGAACACAACTCCACCAACTACCTCAATAACTCCACCAAACTCTGTCACATGAGTTCTAACTGAAGTATCCATGCAATAGCTCCACTTAACCCTCAGGAATAGCATAATTCCTTCTGTCAGCTCCTGTGCCACATCTGTGCACTTAACTTAAGTGCTCCAAGAGAATAAGATAATGTTTAGAGTCCAAATATTATTAAGAGCTAATAATATTCGACATATCTATTTTTAGACTGGAAATATAAAAATAGATTCCACCCAGTATGTCTAAAAATAGAAGTCCATCTATTTTTCCAACTTGACCAACCATCCACAAATAGCATCCTGCAACTCATAGAATATGATCGACATGTCTAAAAATAGACTTGCGCCAAAAATAACCTGCAGGCCCACTTAGTGAAGGCGACTCTTTTCACTAAGCTCATCATCTTGTTGCAATCTCAAGATTCAACACTAGAACATTCTCAAGTTGAAGTTGAGTCTTCAGTGAGCATGTCTCATGAAGGAGAACCTATCATGATAGAAGATGAGAGAGCATTAAGAAAGGAATTTTTTGATATGACTGAGATGGTTAAGGTCCTCTATGAGGAGATGAATTTAAGGATGCAAGGAGAAATTTATAGGCCTCCAAGAGGAGAGGGTTATTTAGGAGGAGGAGGCCATGGAGATGGTAAGAAGCCACCATCCACTCCACCATCATCCTCACCACCATCTTCACCTTCCTCTTCATCATCTTCCACTACCACAACCTTTCAATCTGTTCATACACATACTTCAAAAGGAGCTGGTAAATCACCCTTACTTAAACTTGATGTCAAATTTGAGCTACCAATGTATAATGGTGAAGTGAATGCAGAGAATCTGGATAATTGGATTCGTCAATTGGAGGTTTATTTCAGAATTCATAACCTTCAAGAGGATTACATAAAGACTCAGTTGGATTCCTTAATAATGGAGGGTGCAACACTTGTATGGTTGGAAGCAAGGACAGAAGATGAGATTAAAAACCACGGTAAGATCTCAATGTCTTGGTATAATTTTATTACTGCCATTAAAAGAAAAATTTACCCTCTAGCTTACATGCAAAAAGGCAATATGGACTGGCAAGATTTTAGACAATTTAAAGGGAAAAGTGTGCAAGATTACACTCATGAATTTAGGAGAAAAGCTTTTATTTTGGGTGTCAATTTATCTTCTCAAGAAACTTAGTTAAAGTATATTGGGGGTTTGCACAACTATCTTAGACATACTATTCTCATGTTCAATGCCACAAACTTAGATGATGTTTGCATTCAGGCCATACATCTAGAAGCAAGAGGGAAACATAATGTAGATGAGAAAAGTGATAGTTTCCTTGAGTATGATGGTAAAGGAAAGGGTAAGTTTAATGGAAGAGGAAAGAAAAATGGTTCTATTAAAATAGAGAAATATAAACTCACATGTAAACATTGTTCAAAAAATGGCCATGATGAAGATCATTGTTGGCAACTCCATCCAGAGTTGAAGCCAAACAAACATAAAACCAAAGAGAAGGAGAAACTTGTTGCAATAATTGAACATGACTTAGGTTTTGATTTAGGAGATGAAACCAAGATTACAATAATGGGTTTGAAAGGTGAGAACATAACAATAATTAGTTCTTCAAGTTGTTCTAATGTAACTCAAGATGAAGATACAAGAATTGAACTCTTTCATATTAGATTTGTTTCAAAGCATACCAAAATAGACACACTATTTGATTTCTGAAGACTTAGTTAAGAAGTTAAATCTTGAAACTATTACACATCCAAGCTAATTTGATTTCTGAAGACTTAGTTAAGAAGTTAAATCTTGAAACTATTACACATCCAAGACCTTATCCTTTAGGATGCATATGAAAGAATGCAAACTTGCAGGTAATAAGGAAGTGCATCCTAAGGTTTGCAACCAATTCAAACTTTCTTGATGAAGTTGAACTTGATGTAGTGTCGTTTGAGATTTCAGGTATTATTTTGGGAAGTCCTTATCTTTACAACAAGAAATAATTATTTCATCGCCATGAGAATAAGTACCACTTTTTTAAGGATGGAATTGATTACATAGTTAGAGCGCATAAGAAGAAAATAAGTATGTCCCCTATACATGTAGGAGAAATGAAGATAATAGTGAATGCAAGTCAAAATTTGGCTTTGTTAATGTTCAAGCATAGTGATGTTTTGAATGAGACCTTTCAAAAAGATGCATTAAATAAACAAGATGATTTCATTGAAGTTGCTAATATTTGTAATAATATATTTTAGGGCTCTAACATGTTGCCTTTGAAAAGAGGTAAACAAGATGTGAAAGATTTGCAACTGTCAACATCAGTGTTGAACGGTGATGGAAACAAGATGTCGATGCAAGAGAGTGCAAAGGTCAAAGAGAAAGTGCTGAAACGATTTGAAAAAGAAGGCATAGGTTCCACAAGTACTTTTTTTTTTGTTTCAAACTATGGTACATGCCAATGGCGAAAACACTTGGTCAAAAGTTGACGCAAGTACAAGGCAAGCCAAGCGAAAAATCGCCATGTCAATAGTGTTTGAGATGAGACATTTTTCAAGTTTCCTTTTATTGACGACCGAGGTGGGAACAAGTTTGTTTCTTAAAGGACAACTTGTTGTTCTGAAAATTCAAGGAAATTACAGCATGACGGTGTCTACAACATCAAGATAGGGTCTCTAGAATCAAAGAAAAATATTAGTGCTTTTGAAAATCTTAGATTTTCGAAATTAGGAAAATTCTAGTGGATTGAGAATAGAAGGGTGAGGGAATTGTACCCTCATCCACATGTTCAGTAATGAAGGATATTTTGGGGTCCAAAGGTTTCCAGTGGGGAGGAATGATCAGGTTCTCAGTTTTATGCTTAATTTTTTTTTCTCAGAATGGCGTGAAACCTGAGCAACTGCGTAGTGCTCGTCATTCTGAATCCGACACACTTCCTTTCACACAAAATGGAATATGTATGCTCCCAGAAATGAGTTCTGTTAATTTTCACAAACATGCAAAATTTGAAAAAAAAAAGGATAGACAAGTTGCCCAGTCAGTAGTCTGTACTGCTTACGTGGCATGTTGACTGGGCTGGCTTGAAATTTTTCATTTACCTCCAGCTAGTAAGGGACTGCCAAGTGGCAGCATCGCATTAGTTTAATTGCTGGGTGATTTGGCACATTTTTAATAATGGAAATTTGGTGCAATGGGGAGAGGACATGTGGTGCAGCCTAGGGCTGCCACGTGCCCCCCCTCCACGGTGGTGTAAAAATATTTTGGTTAAAGGCCGGATGGAGACACCGGGGTTTGATCGTGCAACCTCCCACACAATATGCACACCATTTATCATTTCGCTATACCATAAGTTCTTAATCATTATGCATTCCACATTGTTTTAAACTTTGTAATAGCTGTTGTCTGGGGGAGAGGGGGCCAACCCCCAACGAAGATGATCAGCATGTGACCATAGCCCATGACCACGGCGGAGCGGGAGGGTTCTAACTCATAATACACAGAGTTAACAGTTAACTCGGTTTGATTAACCCCTAAACCTCATTTATTTAATGCTAATCCAGTGTTTACCACTAAGCGTAGATTAAGCGCTAAACATGCTTAATTAAGTTAATGCAGGTTAATTAATCTAAACAAGATTAGTTTGGTGGTCTGCCAAATCTGGCAGAGCTTCCAATTTAGTGCCAACTAACCAGATTTAACTCTAGTTAGCTAGATTTAGGCTATAGGAAAAACTGAAAAGGTCATAACCTTTGGAGTTTTTGACCAAATCAGGTGCATAAAGAGGCTAGATGACCATTTTTTGGCATTCTGGACTCATTGGTGCAGGTTTCAGGAGCAAAAAAACATTGTAAACACATCATTTTGAAAATTTGAGCATAATATAGAGGCCCAAGCCATGGAAGTTGGACCAAGGAGATGTAGCCTAGGAGAGGTGAACTCCATCAAATTCCAGTGTTGATGTATTGTATGGTTATGTATTTCACTTTTATTTTTTGTTGTTAAACCTTTATTTTATGTTAAATTGTTCATAAAATTAATATGAAAAACACTCATGAGACTCAATAATTTGCAAGAGAACTTGAATCATTAAGCACACATAAGACATTGTTTTCAGAATCTGAAAGAGTTATTAAAACAACAACACTAACATACTTCATTCAGATCAATTAACCCTCTCACTTCCTTTTAACTATGCTCAACTATGCTTGTATTTGAACTAGGTATCTATAAACCCATTGTCATCTTATATTTGAGCTTTTGACTATTATTTTCTCTCTTAGGTGCACCTATGATAGGTATCCATAAAACTGACACAACTATTGTATTTAAGCATGCTTGTTCGTATTCAATCTCTTTCAAATATATGGAGTTGGATTGTTTCTCTCTCATTTTAGCTATGGGTGATCTTATTTAAGGTGGGTACTAATTCTTTTGGACACCACCTTAGATGGAAAATTTAATACCATTGTTATAGTTGATGGACACTATGAAAACGATATATATTCATACCCTTCTTCATTAGTTGAGAAAGTCATTAACAATTGGTTGTGATAAAAACTCTTTTGGTGGAAAATTTAGTAGTACCACTCTCCTAGTAGATGAACAGTATGGCAGGGATATGTCTTCTCATAGTCTTCCATTGGATGCACAATGTTAACCCCTCATATGGGAAACTAGTACTTGATCCATCCTTTCAATGATGTGATGTTATAGTTCTCATGAGAATCCTTTCTTAAATCATTCAAAGACATAGATTCACCCCTACATCCTTATTATTTTACTATATGATGAGCTCATCTCACAATGGGTTTTCTCAGTTGAATTCAGATGTTCCATTCATGGTATTTCAACTCCTCTCTCATACACCTCATATATTTCATGTACATGTAGATGTTACACTATGCTTTCACATACATGGTCATTGTACTTTGGTTAGTTACCTCACTTTAGTGGCTTTACTATGATTCCATGTATGGGTTTCTTTCATAGACATGGTGATATGGTTTTTTATTTGGTTGTGATAATGATAAAAAATAGGTGTGGTATAATAACAATTTATAACACCAACACTTCTATTATTTTCCTTTTCCTACCATGGGGGACATAATTTTCCTTTAGATAAGTGTTGCCATCTCTTGAGTCCAGTAGTAGTAATGGAAATCTAGGTAAGAGTACTGTGTCCATGTTGCAAATCATAATCAAAACTTTTAATATTGAAAAATATTCCATTTTTCCGCTCATGCTTGTCTGGTCATATGTTATGAATTAAGGTTTACCATTATTAGTCCCATGAGGAAACCCTCATCTTAAGAGCTATAAGCTCGAGGAAAAAATAAGAAAAGGTAAAGGCCAAATAATTGAGTTCTACCACCTCACTATGAGGCCAATGCCACAAGTCCCATTATTAAAAATGAATATCTAAAGAAAAGGAACTAAGCCAAAAAAATAAAATGAAAGAAAAAAATATAGAAAAATGCAATAAAAAGTGTAGTAAGAAACAATGTTGAGGAAACAGTAACTCAATGTTAACAAGTGATTCCTCATATTTATAGGCACTCATTTAGATGGACGTATTTGAGGTCCTTGCATTTAGATATGTAAGTCAACTTATGAAGATAATCACCGATTTCATTGATGCATAAACTATTGTAGATATTCCGCTAGACTATTTTTCACAACAGATTTGATGAAATTATGCTTAAAATTTTGAAATCTATACTATGAGGGTTATTTTTCCTTAAAATTATAGATATATTAAGGTACTATTTTATGCATGGAATATGTAAAATCTGGAAAATAGACAAAAATACAATCCCTCACAACCATAAGAACTCAATATATAATTTGGCCAACCCTTTTGGAAGAAAATCCATCTACAAGGTGAGGTTTCTCTACTCTCTCTTTCTTTGAATGGAAATGGATGCATCTAAAAAGAAGCAAGACATGTGGATCGTGGGCTAATATAGAGCACAAATCCTTTTTTCCTCTCTCTCTCTCTCTCTCTCTCTCCACTCTTACCTACTCTACTCATATATGGAACATAATGCACTCCAATAGAATGGAACCACTTTTCCTCCTAGTGGCCTAGTTATAACACAATTCAATAGCATACTAGTTGTTAGGTTTGAATCCTTTAACTCTCAACTAAAGTTACGATATTGACTCTTCTAGAGTCTTGTTTATCATGATCATGTGGCCATCCCATTTTCCATAAATAATGTGGGTTGATGTGGCATCCTCTCAAATTACGGTGGTCAATTTTGATTGGTCAACTTCCATGAGGCACAAATTTCTCATATGAGTTTCGATTGAGGCGATTATTGCATTGTTAGACCTCCAAATATTCATTTAAGGCCTCAAAATGGTTCTTTATGTTTTTCAACCAAAATTTTCCAAAGTAGGACCTTGAGTAAAAATGGTCATGTGCACTGATTCCTCTACTTTTTTCACTTTGAAAGCACCACGATGGATGAAAAATAAGATAATTATCCAATATATATCATACCTCCCCATTTTGAGAGGATTTTTGTACCCAAAATATTCTACTAAACGAGGTGAGGAAAATTTTCCTCCACCTTCTCTTGGGTGTACCTTTTAGCCTTGCTTGGAAGTTATCCGTTCAATCCAATATTATAAAGGTCATGTTACCGTTTTCATATAGTTCTGTACCTCTTCTACAAAACTATATATATTTTTAGCTATACCTAAGCATGTGGTGCCAAATCCTCTTCCTGGTCTAGCATGGAAGGCTCATAGAGTTTCAGATTCTCTACATCCACCACTGAGTAAATGTGCTTGTATGGGGGTAGACTGAGTCTATAGGGATTCTCTCCAACCTTTTCCAACATTTCAAATGGACCATATTGCAAAGCCTTGATTTTATTATTAAGACCTTGTAGCCTCTCCTTGTTCAATTGTAACCATACTCTATCTCCCACCTTAAAGGACTTATTTTTTCTATGTTAATCATGCTCGACCTTGTATTTTTCCTGTGACTTACGCATTGTCTCTTGTTCTTATAGATGGATCTGCTTGATCTTCTCAACAATTTTTTATTCCCTTAACGAATCCCCTATAAGACCCTCTCTTACTCCTCCTTACTTCCCATATGCAATATCTAATTGTGAAGGTGTAAAATATACAAAACAAGTTTCAAATGGGGACTTACCAGTAGAAGTGTGGACTACTCTATTCTATGAGAGTTGTATATATATCAAATTTATGTCCCAAGTCTTTGGATGATTTTGATTGTAACCCCTCAAAAGATACACCAATGTCATATTAACTACTTATGTTTTCCCATCTATTTGCAAATGGAATGCTATATACCTCTTCAACTTCATGTCCATCTTCTCTCACAATATAGTCCATAATGAACTAAGATATATTGTGTCCCTATTTGAAATAATGCTCCTTGGAATCTTGAATTCCACCTAGACCTATCCAAAGAATAAATTTGTTGATTCTTACTCGTTTATGGTCTTTTTAGAGGGAATTTGAACATACGTCTTGCTGAAATTTTCAACTACCACACACTGATAGTCATGTTCCTTCCTCCTACAAAGACCATGAAAATTATTTCCCAAGTATGAGTGGGTACAAGCAAGGGATGGCATAGACCATATTTCTTGTTACTAAGCTTTCTAGTACAACAAAGCATGCATCCTCTTATGAACCTAGCTACTTGTTCTTTCATCTTAGGATAGTACACATATCTTTGCAAGTTAGCCACTATCTTTCCTACACCAAATCTCCTTGCAATGTTGGAGGTGTGAGCCTCTCTAATTAGCTACAATTGATCACCTTTAGGAACACATAACTTATCGAGCCTACAAGGTAACCTATCCAAAATATGGTAGTCAATTGTGCTATCACCATTGTGCACATGAATTTGGATTTGCAACTATTGAAATACCTCCTTGAAGTCCCCATACTCTAAATATGCCTCTATATATGCATCATGGGTGAATGGCTCTGTGTAAATAAAATTTTCCATAGGTGTGATATTTGATGTGGATAGCCTTGAAAGCATGTTAGCCAACTTGTTTGTGTTTCCCTTATTAAACTTTATCACTAAATGAGATTGTTTTAAAAATTCCATCCATTTCTAATTTCTCATCTATTGTAGCCTACAGAGTAACCTATCCAAAATATGGTAGTCAATTTTTCTATCACCATTGTGCACATGAATTTTGATTTTCAACTATTGAAACACCTCCTTGAAGTCCCCATCCTATAAATATTCCTCTCTATATGAATCATGGGTGAATGGCTTCGTGCACATCAAATTTTCCAAAGGTGTGATATTTGATGTGGATAGCCTTGAAAGCATGTTAGCCAAATTTTTTGTATTTCCCTTAATATAATTGATCACTAAATGAAATTGTTGTAAAAATTCCATTCGTTTCTAATTTCTCATCTATTGTAGCTTACTCTATGCCTACAAATACTATAATGGTTGGCAATCTATGTGGATTACTATATCCTTTTCCATTAGATAATGTTTCCAATTCTTCATAGCTTGCACTAGGGCATACAACTCCTTGTTGTAGGTAGGGTAGTTGAGAACTACCCCATTAAATACTTTAGAATAGTAGCATACAACCCTTCCTATCTCCATCGAGACCACTCCCATAACATACCCACAGGCATCTATCTCCACTTCAAAAGTCTACTGTGAGTTCAATAATGATAGAACTAGTGGATGACTAGTCTTCTTCTTTAGCTCCTTAAAGGCCCTCTAACGACCCTTTCGAAGGGATACTATGAGTTTAGTAATGCTGGAACTAGTGCTTGAATAATCATATTCTTTATCTCCTCAAAGTTCCAATAGAAACTATTACCACTCATTGTTATGGCATGGAGTGGTGTTGTTGCTACTAAAAAGGAGGCTATGAATTTCCTAAGGTATTGTGTTACCCTAACGAAAATTTCGACATTAGAAACATTAGTAGGAATTAGCCACTTCATGACGGCCTCTATATTTGCAAGATCCATCTTCAACTCTTCTCCACCTATCACATATCCTAGATACACCAAAGACTATTGTGAAAATTCACACTTGAGATGTTTTGGCAGTTGGTGCTTCTTTAATGTCTATAGCACTTGCATCAAATGTGAGATGTGCTCCTCCCTAGTAGTACTGTATACTAGTATATCATCGAAATAGAAAATAACAAATGATTATATAAAAAGGCACAATATATCATTCATTAACCTCCTAAACGTAGTTGGTGCATTGCATAGTCCAAACGATATAAATAACCACTCATATAAACATTGCCTAGTTTTAAAGGAATTCTTCTAGGTATCTTCTTTTTGACTCAAACCTGGTGATATACAGAATCAATTCCAACTTGGTGTAGTATTTGGCTCGTTTCAACTAATATAATAAATTATTTGTCCTGGGAAGTGAGTACCTATTCATGAGCATAATTTTTTTTAATTCCCTATAATAAATATGTAACATCCCTAGTGAAAATTCCATGTAATAAAAATTAAAAATAATAACCACAGTTGTTGGGACACTTATTCCAAGCTAAATGTTGGGTAAAAAATCCTAGTGGATGTTCATTTCAATTAATATGGCTAAGGAAATTGGCAAAGGAAAATGCAAAGTCTTTGGAAAGGGAAAATGAATTTTTGGCACATTTATTTATGAAAATAAAGGAAAATAGGAGAAAAGGAAGGTGAAAGGTCACAGGTTGCATGTGAGGATGAAAATGAAGGAAAATAATGTAAAATGAAGAAAATAGAGGCCACTTCTATAAAAATGCTTCTGAGGATCAGTTGGCAAGTTTTTTTGCTCAAAAATGTTGTCAGTGCATTTTTGGAGCTCTCTCATTTTTCTCTTTCTCTCACTCTCACTCTTGGACACTTAGAGTTTCTTGGAGAATTTTGGCATTGGAACAAGAAAGACAAGAAAACAAGAAGAAGGAGGAAGAAAGAAAGGAGGAGCGGAAATCGAGTAGCTACAACGAGATTCTTGGTAGGTATCAAATTGCATGCGTATTCTCCTTGCTAGATCTGACATGCATGGTATTGCGCGTGGATATTTTCTATCTTGGCATGGGTTTTTTCTAGGTGTGACAATGTTTTCGGCCTAGCCTTGACATTCCCAAATAGCCACGGTGTTGTGGAGTTCTCATGTTTTGGTTTAGCTGGATTACTAGATGGATTCGAAGCTGAGTGGGGTGGATCTCTAAATTGATATAACACATGGCCTAGTAACCCCTGAACCAGATTGTGGGTTTCAGTAAAGCCAGATAGTGCATTGCCTCGGTGGGCCTACAAATCCTTGACCAGTGAATGGTAGGATATACGTTAAATCCTTGAGGTGGTTTGCTCTCCATTCAGACATATGAATCCCATGTTTGGGATATACAATAAAGTCTGAAGAGTATGTCTCGATTTAGGGCCTAGTGACCATGATTCAGACTGTGGGTTGTAGTAAAGCCTGAGAGACTAGGAGAAGGGAAAAGTCATCACGATTTAGGAGGAGAGAATCCAATGATATCCATGCTTGTGTTGGCCTAGTGAATGGGTGTAGATCATGGTAAAGCCTGATTTCTATTTGATGAGAGTGAGGTGGTTTAGCCTCAAGATGCCTTGGTTGGTTCTTTCGGTTTGAGTCCCATATTCATGCTTGGAATATGGCACGGGGGTCATTGGTTGAAGAGATATTTTTCTCATCCAATATATGGTTGGGTGGAACATGGAAGTCCCATCTTTGGTTGTTTTTTCCATTAATTAATGAGAAGCTCATTCCTTTGGTATTTGATGTATAATTGCACTGGTTATTATGTGGGTTATATTATTGTTGTATCCATGGTATTTCTTTTGTTATTATGCTGTTTATAAGCATGTATTTTATCAGTGACAATGTATGGCTCAAATCCTAGAGATGCAGGCATAGAATTGAGTTTTTGGGGCCTTAGCTACTGGCATGTAGTGTTATTCTTGGGGATATAACCTCCTGGATACTGGCATGCAGTGTTATGCCTGTGGCTATGGCTCAAAGAGGTCAAAATTTCATTGTGACCCAGGGGTAAGAGGCCTGAAAGGTTGGGTTACCTCTTGGGGGTGTTTTTGTTGTTGTACAAGGTTTGTAGGTTGTGTTTTCCATCGGTTCCACTTCCTTAAGGTCACATAGGAGGTTGAATATCATTATAGTAGCCTATCGTCACATGTTTACGCTGGTTGGCTGATTACTTGGGTAAATGTGGGAAATAGGTGTTACAAAGTGGTACCAGAGCATGGTTCAAATCTTGGAATGGATGGGTGATGTGTTGGTCATGCTTTTCTATTGGTTTCATCTGTGTTTCTCATACCTATGGTGTAAGTGATTTTTGCATCTGTGTTGTGTTTTCCATGGTGGTAGTGGTGTTGCCATGGAAGTGTTGATGGTGTTGTTGTCAACATGTTGTCATGAGTGTATGACTGGGTACGTGTTGCTCATGCTTGTGCATTGTTTGTGTATGATTTCTTACATATTGTTACATATTGTACATGCATTGATTTCTTAAGCTAGAGTTACATATTGGTCATGCTTGTGTGTTTTTCGTGTATGTTTTCTTATGTGATGCTATATGTGAGACATGCATTGGTAGTTCATGAGTGGTTATACATGTCAATTGGATGCACATGGTCAAGTTTTCATTGGTTTGATTGAGGTTGTTGTGCATAAGGTCATTGTATGCAATTAGGTCATCATGATGACATTGGTATGTTATCATATGCTAATGTGTTGGCTAAGATAGAGCAGGAGATACAGATCATTAAAGTGAAGTTGCAACAATGGACTGTGGGGTAAGAGCATATCATCATACAAGTTTGCATTTTTGGCGTGCAAGTATGTGATTCATGGTTGGTGTAAGAATTAGGGTTGCTTATATGGTTTTCATTTTATTATTATTATGGTTACATATGTGATAAATGCTAGTTGATAAGTGTAGTCATATGCATTATGGTTATGTTTATTCCTTTCATTCTATTGATTTTATGGTTACATACATGATAGATGTTAGTTAATTAGTGTGATCATATGTACATGCGTTGGTTAGTCAAGCATGGTATTAACTTGATGGTTATGTTATATGTTGTTGATGAGCATGTTATATGTTAACTTGTAGTTAGCTCGATGATTATGTTATATGTTGTTGATGAGCATGCTATATGTTGAATTTTTGTTGTTATATGTTAGTTAACTTGATGATTGGGGCTATGAAATTACGATATTGATGTTATATGTATTGTGCTAATTTGGACTGGCCTGTGTAGATGGTTAGGGTTATGACATTCATGTATGAGTTAATATGTTGTGATATTACATCATACTAATCTAGACTGAAAGTGCAGATGAGATTGTTATGCATGAATTACAATTGTTTATGAGTTATGGTGTGAACATGTTAGCTAGTCATTTTTATGGATATCATGACCTTATTTATGTTTGAATTGATATATTGTGGATTTATGTCATGCTAATCTATTTTGATTGTGCAGACAAGATAGCATCCCTTGAGATACATTAAGGTATGAGTTTTATAATGTCATATACTTGGTGCTTGACTATTTTATTATGTCATCTATTTGGTGTTTGAGCGTTTGGTGTTTATAATGTAGATGAATGTTTGAATGTTTGATTAGTTGCATGATATGAGTATGTATTTATAATATTTCATAAAGAAATGATTTTTTTAAGATGGTTGTACTAACGAAATACGTGTTGAGGCAACTAATATATACTTGAGTGTAAGTAGGTGATACTATGTAGCACTATGTATTGTGAACGATGAATGTGAGTTGATTATTGATTATGAAATGGTTGTTAGTCTTGCTAAATGTTGATTTTGAATTTCTAGATATGTTGTATTGATGTTGATACATATGGTTGACATGTGTGTGTTTAAGGCGGCGTGATTGGCACAACAAGCTAATATAACTAGCTTGTTGTTATGCTTATTTATGCATTGATAGTTATGTGTTTATGGAAGTATGATGCAGGGGATTGCATGGAAAAAGAGACTACCATGAAATTTTTGAAAAGGCTCGGGTTGAGATTTCCTTAGGCACCATTGGGATTGATTCATGGTGTTTGTTTCTAGTTTTGTGCTTTTTTTCCTTCGTGATTTTCTTGTGCTTGATTTGCAGTTTTATTTTTCCGATGCAAGGCCTTGCCACTTTGTTGCGGTGTCATATTGGTTTTGGTTTCTCATGGTATTCTTCTTGTTTTTTTTTATTCTTGCATTTCATGTTTGAGAGTATTGGGAATTGGTTGGGAAAGAGGAAGTTAATGGGGCTCAGAGAGATCTTTGTGGTACCCAAAAGGTGATGCAAGACTCAGATGAAGCTCGGTGCATGAGTAAGTGTAGCAGAAGGTAAGAATATGACAACTAGTTGGATTGGATGGGTCCATTGAGGTAAATGGATGGTGGCAGAACAATCATGAGAAAGCTAAAGTGAATGGATTTGAGGTGTTAGATTCCTTGGATATGTTGGGAACCGTTGTTCTCACATTGTGCATGTTGTGCACGAATAAAGTAAGTTTTTTTAACCTAGAATTTATGATATCTAGCAATTATGTTGTGATCATGATTATGTGGATGTTTATATATGTATACATGTATGTATGTATGCGTGTCATGTCTAACAAGGTCATCATGGATCATGATTGCTTAAATGCTAATGTTTATATGTATATATGTGTGTATGTATGTTGTTGTCTGATAGGATCATTATTGGTTTATGCTAATGATTATATATATGTACGTATGTGTATATCTATGTCATTGTTAGATAGGGTTTTCAAAGATCATTCTCATGGAGCAATGATTGCTTATGTAGGTGAATGGCATGAAGAGGTTCTTGGTATTATGAGGAATCAAGTGGGAAGAGTAACCCTGACATATCTATGAGGTCAGTATCATGTGGATATGAGTTTCTATTATATGCTTGCACTATGCCTATGCTTATGTTAGGGACATGCTATGCTGAGGGATACATTAGTGGAGTGAAAGCAGTATGCTTTGTGACATGCTGGGATAAGCATGGATAAGGCACTAGAAGTAAGGTTTATTTGTGGGTCATTGTGTGGTCTATGGATGTGTAGTATTATTGTTGTGTATATGTTGCACATGTTGTATATTCAGTGATTGTACCTATGGTGACGTGTACATGTAACATATGTAGTATTGTGTACGTATGATGTTGTATGTTTGTTGTATATATGGTGTTGTGTGTGTATTGCATATGTAGTGCTAGGTATAGATGGTTCTATGTACATGTTGGATATTTGGTGTTTTTTATAGATCGTATTGTGCACATGTTTGATATGCAATGTTGTGTACATATCGTACTGTGCGCATGTTGGATATGCGGATTTGTGTGCATATGGTGATGTGCGCATGATGGATATGCGGTATTGTGTATGTATGGTGCTATGTACATGTGGTATATGCAGTGCTATGTACATATGGCATTGTGTGCATGTTGTATATATGGTGCTATGTACATATGGTGTTGTGTGCATGATTGTACATGTGGTGTTGTGTGTAGGTGGTGCTATGTACATGCCGTGCATGCGACGCTGTGTACATGTGGTGTCGTGTACATGTCGTGCATGTGGTGTTGTGTACATGTGGTATTGTGTACACATTGTACAAGTGGTACGATGTACATTTGGTGTTGTGTACCTATTGTGCAGGTGGTGTCATGTACATGTGATGTTGTGCACACATTGTACAGGTAGTGTTTTGTATAGGTGGTACATTTTATAGGTTGTGCATATGGTACTGGTATGAACGTGGTATTGTGTGCATGTCGTACATGTTGTGTTGCGGGAATGCGGTACTATGTATGTGCATAGTGTAGTCATGGTATCGTGACATGTGTATTCGTTGTGTTGTATATGTGTATGTGTATATATATATATATATATTGTGTGGTGTTGTACACTGGGTGTAGGAGTATGTTTTGTATGTCGGTGGAGGTGTATGTATGTGTTTTTTTATACACCAGGTGTAGTTGTATGTATGTTGTTGTATTGTACACCAGGTGTATGTGTATGTGTCATATGTCGGTGCGGGTGTATATATTGTGCTGTGTTTTAGCCCAGATGTAGGTATATGTGTGGTGTTGTGTTGTACACTGGGTGTAGCTGCATATATTGTATGGTGTTGTATACCGTGTGTGGTTGTATGTGTGGGATGCACACTATGTGTATGTGTAAAAGATTAAATAAAATAAAAGGCACTGGGTACTCAACGGATGTGGCAACCGATCCGGTGTGTGTACAAAAGGAACAAAGGTCGAAGTAAGGACCGATGAAGGATAAATATCAATATTTTATTTCAGTATTCTTATGCATGTGAGCTATGATTTTTACTTATGATGGCTACATGTAATTTATGATTATGGCTTATGGTGATTTCATGTGATTCATGTTTTTAATTTATGATGGTTGTGGTTTGAGATAACCATATGTGATATGTTTATACATGATGATTTGATCAAACAAGCAGTTTGAATTGTGGTGACAGGAAGTAAATATGATTGCAAGTGTACCTTATTGACAAGGTACCAATGAGGTATGATTTGAAGCTATTTCAATTTATTTTGAATCTAATGGAAATTATGTGCTTGGTATAGGAAGCAAGAAGATGTCATTGGGTGATTGGAACTAATTGCAAGAATTAGCAGCATCAAAAAAAGTAATTGGAACAGGAAGGAGTATGTTAGTAAAGCAATTCAGGTGCATGGCCATTGTGGGATACTGGTACCCAATAATGTCCATTGATTTCCATAAGCATGCTATGACCAATATAATGGTTGAGGTAGGTATATGCCTTGGTTTTTGTATCTTCCGATGCTTGGAATCTTTTCCAAGGGATGGATCACCCGAGATAGGGGATGTCAGGGAACTTGGAAGGTGAGTGACTACACAGAAGGGGATGACTGAATTACTGAGGGATAGTGTAGCAGAGAAGGGAAGGTCAGGGATTTTTATTTTTTGGCCATTATCATTTCCATATGGAATCAAATGCACATTTGGAGTGCTCCTTGGAAAAATGAGCTGGTAATTGTTCACTGAGAGGAAAAGTGGCGCAAGATCGTAATGTTGGACATTGGATGCAACTTTGACTTTGGCAGTGGATTCTATAATTATTTGGAAGGTATTGAATCCTAATACTACTTTGAGGGTGGAGGTATGAGCCTTTGGATTCCATTGTTGTGTATGCATACATCGTATCCTTTCATTTTATGGTTTATCAAGTGCGCATATGTGTATATTATTGTAAATACCATAATAAGCTGTGTTATAAAGCTCCAGTACACATTATGATTGTCATGATTGTTTTTTCTTTCGAGCAAGTTATTCATTTTAAATACTACAAAAAGCTATGTTATAAAGCTCCATAGTCAGTATGTTTTATTTTTAGTGGTTTTTTGGTAGTAGGTGTCATTGAACACCGAGGATGGTGTTCACCCAAGGGGGAGGGTTTTGTAACAACCCTGGTGAAAATTCCATGTAATAAAAGTTAAAAGTAATAACCATGGTTGATGGGACACTTATTGAAAGCTAAATGTTGGGAAAATCATCCTAGTGGGTATTCATTTCGGTTAATATTTCTAAGGGAATTGGAAAAGGCAAAGGAAAACACTTTGGAAAGGAAAATGACATTTTTGGGATATTTATTTATGAAAATAAAGGAACATAGGAGAAAAGGAAGGTGAAAGGTCACAGGTTTCATGTGAGGTGGAAAATGAAGAAAATAGAGGCCTCTTCTATAAAAAGGTTTTTGAGGATCAGTTGGCAAGATTTTGTGCTAAAAATTTTTGTCAGTGCATTTTTGGAGCTCTATCATTATTCTCCCTCTCTCTCTCACACACTATTGGAAACTTATAGTTTCTTGGATTATTTTGGCATTGGACCAAGAAAGACAAGAAATTAAGAAAAAGGAAACAAGCAAGGAGGAGAAAGAATCAACCAGCTACAACATGATTCTTAGAAGGTATCGATTTGCATGTGTATTTACCTTTCTAGATATGACATGCATGGTATTTCATGTGGTTCTTTTTTGTCTTTTCATGGGTTTTCTCCAAGTATGACAATGTTTTCAGCCAAGTCTTGTCATTTTCGGATAGCCATGGTGTTGTGAAGTTCTCATGTTTTGGCTTAGCTGGATTACTGTATGGATTCAAAGCTGAGTGGGGTGGATATCTTAATTGACATAACACATGGCCTAGTAACCCCTAAAATAGACTGTGGGTTGCAGTAAATATGGATAGTGTGTTGCCTTGGCGGGCCTAGGAATCCTTAACCAGTGAATGACGGGACATACGATAAATCCTAGAGGTGATTTTCTCTCCATTCAGGCCTAGGAATCCCAGGTTTGGGATATACAGTAAAGCCTGGAAGTATGTCTCGGTTTAGGGCCTAATGACCCCTAATTTGGATTATGGATTACAGTAAAGCCTGAGAGACTAGGAGATAGGAAAATTCCTCATGGCTTATGCGGAGAGAATCCGGTGATAACTATTATCCCTAAACTGGAACCAATTGGGTTGTTCAATTGTCAATTTAGTGCAACTATTTCAAACCACTTTGGTTTGGAAGTTATCCCTTCTAATCAGAGAGGGCTCTCTCAAGAAAAGGGTAAGATATTCAATAAACAATCTTATAATGAAGATGACTAAAGCTTTCTGTGTTTTAAGTTATTTTGCAGGTGGAGGAGTGTATGAAAGCTACCATTAGGCACAGAGTCAACTAATGGAATTCAATTACAAACAAATGCAATTCATGAAAGTTGAGGCAATTGAGCTTATAAAATAACTTTGAAAGCTAAACACATAGTACACCTTAGGGGTTCCCATTTTTTGTGGCATGACGGAAACCGCCCAATTCTGGGAAACTCAGGGATTTGAAGGAATTTGGAGCACAAAACTATGAATTCCAAGTAATCATGATACTATGAATTTGATAAAAAAAATATAAAATATAAAGATAGAAACATATAAACTCCAAAATAATCTCAAGTCTTAAAGACAACTGCTGCAATTGTGTATTAGTTTGATAGATAGAAATTACATAATAGCCTTCTCATGACCTTCCAACCCTTTCAAACTCCAAAAATCCCTCATTTATAGAGTCTCATAAAAATCATTTTCCACCTTGCTAGCTTCGAATTCCTACCTAAGAGACCTATTTCAAATAGGATTACATCACTTGGAGACTCCCTAGGGACATTTTCTATTTGGCAGAGTTTGAACACAAAAAGGACTCTTCTTTCATTAAATAACTCAACAAATTCCATTAATAACCCTTATCGAACGCAACAAAATAATTTGCTGAGTGTACTATACTACTGATGTGTCATCATGCCATGCGGATGCTGAGTTGGACGTCTTCCAAGTCAAATTTTAAAATGTTTACACAAATCTGGCTAGTGAAAATTTTGAAAAATAGGCCTCAAAGTTGAGTGCATAATTTCCAAACCCTGATTTATTTGGAAAAACAGAGAGAGATTTTTGTAGATGGGCTTGTGCTGAAGAAAAACCTCCTTTAATGCTAAAATTATAACACTCTTATACAATCACTATTGAACCAACATAGAAGTTTCTATTAAAATGATTAACCAAAACACATTTTCACTCTAATTTCATTTTTAAGAATTCAATATATAAATATACATAGATTCAAGTTATAAAGATACATAGAATGAGAAAAGGTGTGTATAAATGTGGAATAAACACTTTAACATAGGAAATTGGTCCTTTTTTACTCTTAACATATGGTATTGGTGAAGCTATAACAAAGCCCTCTCTGTTTCCTTCCCCCCATATTTTTTAGTGATCACAAATTTGTTTTATTTTTCATTTTGAATTTCCCTCTACACATTTAAATTTATTTTTCAGTTAAAATTTCCTTCAACGAGTTTACATTTATTTTTAATTTTAAATTTCTATCTAGACACTTACTAATTTTTTGGGAGCTTCAACATCCCAAAGTTTCAATGTATGTTTTGACTATTGCTTTCAATGTATGTTTCGATTGTCGTTGTTTCGTTGGAGAACAAGTAGCCATCCAAACTCTATCCTACCTGACCCTAAGGTAAATATCATCCCAAATGTTGACTTCATTTATTACATTTCAATTCTAGTGTCATTATTTCAAATGTAGTGGAAATCTGCATTTAGGGTCACTCATGTTATTATGATAAATTTTGTGTGAGGTTAAACAAGGATTTTATGTAATGTTGAGGTTAATTTTGAATATTTTTGGAATTAAATTGTCCATATGTTTAAATACCCAACTGTAATTATATCAAGGATTGGCTTTCAGCCGCATAGAATAACTTAAGCGGTATGATGAATTCAATATGTTGTTGGTAATGGCTTTCAACAGTGTTACAATAGGTGTTGTTGGTTTCATTGGAATTTGTGTAAGGATGAAACTAGATATATTGGGTCTTTTTACACTGTTTCTATAGAAGGAAGAAGGTTAACCTACTCACTCAATAAGCCACTAACTCATTATTCATGTTGATTGGAACAACTCATCCTCTTTGGCTTCAACAACGGGGAGGTGTGTGGCCTTATTACAGTATTGGAGGGGCGAAAACCAACCAGGATTATGCAATAATAACGTAGATAAAGAAAACATCAAAAATATTTTTTTTCATGAGGTATAAGCTTGCGGGATAGAGGATTCCTTAGAAAATCAATCCTATCAGTGGAAAATTTATCTCCTCGATACTTCTTCAACAAAAGGGTGTGGATTAATTATTCTTATATTTTAATGCTATTTGGGAACTTGGTTCAAAACATCTTGGAGGGCCTCTTTCATGTGACCTAAGTGGAGGAGTTTGAAGGATTCCATTCTTCATTTTACTTTAACAAAGCACAACAAACTCTTACTTTGGAAGACTGCAACTACCAAAGGTAATGTCACTCACTAAATTGAGTTCTTATTCCCTTATGCCAATATTTCCTTCCCTTCCTCACAACAAAGCCTATATGATTGCCTTTCTGAAAGAAGTTTGTAATCATGGGCATGATTTTTCATTTTGGCATAGTAGTTTTGTGAATTGGATTTGTATGGAAAAATGGAGGTGTTGAAGACGGGAATGAGTACAGTTATGGCATGAAAAAAACTTCAAGTAACTCAATATCCTCAGTCTCAAATTGTGAATGTTGTAAGGGAGCGAGGGGATGTTGTAGGTGAAAATGAGCATTTAAAGAGTCCATTACCTTATAATTCCAATGGAGCAATGGCCCATCATTCCATGGACCATCATTCAATGAGCAATAAATATAGTACGAGACCTACTTCTACTTTTTCTCCTCTTCCTGCCTCCTCCCCTTCATGATCCTCATTTCATAGAAGGTTTCAAGTGAAGTATGCTTGTTGTATGCCAAATACTACAATCGAGGAATGCATTGTTAGTCAAGAAACCATGATCTAGGAATGGAACTATAACGCCATTCACTCATTCCTTTTCTTTTCATTGCAGTCTTCCTCACAGTCCTAGAAGATTTTATATATTCTCATTTTGGTTAAATTTGGAGTTTGTACATTACTCTAACTTTTGTCATCATTTTAGAAATATTTTTCTAGGGAATGTGAAGCTTTTTGTTCACAATGATGTTCTAGCAGACCTGGAAAGTGGAACGATAGGGAAAATTCATGGTTGTGTGTTGATTGTTGGGACTGGAATAATATTGTATGGATTTATAGAATATGGAAAAGAAGCCAGAGTTGTTGGTGCCGGACCAGTCTTGGGTGTTTCGGGCGGGTGCTTTTTAGCATTGTTGATCTTTAAATAATGAAAATATTGTAGCTTTACGGTTTACCTGAATTCACAAAAGAAAATTGAAAATTTTGATTTTTGACAAGTATATAATTGTTCATTTGTTTATTGCAACTTGGAAGTGTGAATGTTGTCTAAAGTAAGAATCATCTGAAGTTAGTTCCATTTTATGATTTGGTATTTTTTGTAAAATGTGAGGAATAAGTTTGGGTGATGTTATAACAAACAATGTTCTTTACCCTATTGTTAGTTTCAATCCATGAAAATGCATATGGATATTTTGTGAAGAAGTGAAAACATTAATGCAGATCATCAGGACATTCTTATTCAATCGTGGCATATAAGATTTGATATGTCATCCATTGTATATGAAACTACAAGGCTTGTGCCTTAAGGAGAACACTAACCTTATTCTATAAATGCCTGACATTGGTTTATGCAAATATTATTTAAGTTGAATATAAAATAACTCAACTAACTATCCACTGATGAATTGAAATTTTAGAACAAATAGGAGTTTCACCCTGAATGCAGAAATTCAAATAAAGTGAATCATTCCATAAACAATGTCATGGAATCTTAATTGAATGATTGCTGCTACAGAAAATGGAAATACACACACCAGCTACAGCTACAGAAATAAATAAAACCATACAATACATAACTCAAACCATGCAAGGGGAAAATACTACTCCAAGTTGCACATCCTGAGTGGGCCCTTGTTCTGAAGGTAAAAGTGTTGAATCTATCACATAGAAATGCTACGCATGGAACCGTTATGGAATAAAGTAGCTAATATTTGAATGCATCATCTAGAAATTACATAGTGCACTTTAATTTTCTATATCTCTTTTATCTCTAACTTGAACCCTAAATGTGTTAAAAAAATAACTACTTATGAGGTAGTGATGTTGGGTTCTTTGAAATTCCAACACAATCCAAAAAAACCCTAAAAACTTCCTAAGCTAGATTCCCAGGTAAAACCTAATAACTTCCTAAATGGAATTCCTAGGTATAACGTAGAAACTTCCTAAAACCAAATTCTGAAGAATAACCTAACAAATTCTTGGAAATGAAAACTAGCAACTGATGGAATTAACATATTATACTTTTAGCTGGTGAGTTGATATTGTGGGGAATATGTTTCCCTATAATCTCAGTGCCATGTTTCAACCTGGCTATTGTTTGGGAATTGCACCCTATAATTGGCATGTTGTAGAATTAAGAATAATTCTACAATTGCCTTAAGGAAGTGATTTTGGAGATTCTACAATCGTCTTTAATCATTCTCTATAAGGAATTTTGTGGTAGGTGTTAATTCTACACAAAATGTTGATGAACATGGGTAACCTTCAACATATCATAATTGGCGAGAACTACGAAATTTCATTCAAAATCCTCATAGAGACTGTCAAAACATAAATTTGCAATGAATTACTTATTTAAAGCCAAATTTCTATAATAAGGTGGTTAAGAAATCTATAAGAAATTTTCAGTGGAAGATGAGAAAACCAAGACATTTATTAGGTTCACCATCACCCCCAAACTAAAGGAATTGTACACCCTTGTGTAATAAAGTTGTCCATGTCATTCTTATCTAATTTCCCTAAAACCATAAATTTCAAATGGATTTGTGCATTTTTTAAAAATGATATCCCATGATTGATTCAATTTACTCCAATTGTTCACGTTCACTTTCTTCATTTATTGGACCAATTCTCTTCCAGTTAAAAATTGGAGAGCATAGCAAGATAAATATGAATCCAAATCCTATCCAATCTATTTAGAGATGCATTACAAAGCTAGTGTAAAGGTGAGCCGTGAATATAGTTGGTTTGAGATTTAGAATTGAGTTGGGTTCCCTTCTCTTCAATTCTTATGTAAGTTCATTCCTTCTCATTTGGGAATTCATAGCATGGTCACTTAAATTATCAACAAAGGCATTGAAATGCTCTAATAACTGTTGTTATTCCATTACCCAATGGATCTGAGAATGTGAAGTCAATGAGTAATGCTCATAGATATCCTCTAATGGGGTATGATCTCTTCTCAGGCAAACAACTCAACCTTGTATTTGTAATAGTTATAGGCCCACAATTCTTCAAACCTTTGAATTTGATTATGCATAGTAGGGATGAATGCCTTAAAATACCATCCTCCATAAAAGGACGAGGAGTCCATATTGTGAGCTTAGGCAGGACATAATTGTGTAAATATAACTCACATTCTAAGTTCTGCCTCTCATGAATTCCTATGAAATATAGATAAAATACTTGGTTCATCCACACTAACAATTGGTAGATTTGAAGCATTCCTCTCTAGTAAAATTTGAACCATTTATCCTTAAAATATAAGGCATACACTTTGGCAGGTGGCCTACCGGCAAACATTAAGAAAGCATAATCACTTGTGTTTTCATTTATTTCCTTAAAGTTTTGAGATTTCTGCGATTTTCTCTTTTATTTCTCCATCTTATTTCTCCCACTTCTTATTATCTTCTTTGAGTTAGAAAATTGTGCTTTGTTGGGCTACATGTGATATAAAATACTTTTCTTTAAAGAATGCAATATTATTCTGATGCCTTTCAAGGGTTTTATATACCTGTTCATATGGTTATGTTTTTTCCTTCTATTTGGCAGCCTCTGTAGCTACAATGCGACTATTTCAGGAGCTTCTTGAACTATTCCAAAGTTTTCAGGAACACGTGTTGGAGAAGGTCATGACACCTGAGATTCAACACCCGAGTTTTCCACTATTCGTCACATGTAAACATGAATTTCCCCTATTAGGGATTCCAAAACACATTTTTCCATTCGTCTCGATTTATTTAATAATTATGTTTTTCCTATAGTAGTTGTCAATAATTTGGTAGCATTTGTTTGGATTTATTTAACAATTGCTGCCCAAAATTCTGTAGCAGATTTTGAGGCATGCCCTTGGGATTCTATAGCAGTCATTGTCCTAGTCTTATTTTCTTCTTCCCCCTTTGCTATCTACCTTTCTCCTAAATTTTTTATTTCTTGAACATTTTTTCTTTGGGACCATATAACCAAATCTATGGCAGCAACATCTACTCTCCTTGTTTATGTGATAGTGTCTTGTGGCCTGGTCTGAGGTTTTCTTTATCGTACATTTCTACAACTCTCTCCTCAACACTCTCATTTTTCCTTTCAGCTATTGGAGTTATAGTGAATTCCTCCCAAGTTACATGTGGCCGCTTCCTCTACAGGGTGACATCTTTGACCAAGAGTTGGATTAGCATATGGTGGGAAAGAATTTTCAATTTACCTACTCGATCTCACCAACCATATTTGCATTAATTTAATCAAGAAATATAGGACACTGGTTTTGACTTTTTCCTTTAAATATGATACTAATTTAAAATGGAAAGTGAGTTCAACATGGTGCTTGCCTTCATAAAACATAGTTTTGACCAGGTATAAAACTACCTTATCCCAAGATTCCATGAAATATGACCTCTTTACTCCTTTGCTGGTATTGTCCACAATTTTTCCCTTCATCTATGGTTTCTCAGCTGGCCACTGTGGCCTTTCCTTGTTATTGAACAACCAATCTTTGTTGGGAAGATCGAGGAGGCTAGAAATGATTTCCTTTGTGACCTTGACCTACAAACCTCTGACTATAGTGGCTTCATTCCTTGGAGATTCCACAACTATGGTGTCATTGTATGCCTTGAATACGTCCAAATAACTCTAACCTGCTAGCATCCCTAAATATTCTAGTAATTGTAGCATTGTTCTTTCCTTATGTTGTTTCTTTAGTTTCCTGTTGTTTAAATCTCCCATGTTAATGGAAATATAAAATTAAATAATAAAAATAAATAACATGTCACATCCTAACTTAAGGGAAATTTTCTAACCTAGGGACACGAACTATCAACCATCATGACTAGTCAATATGCATAACTATACAGTCACGTGGCATTGTAATAATAATTCTATTCATCTATCTCATTCAATTATATATATTATTATCCGATATGGATTTCAATTTTATATCCTTGTTAAGTTGGATATTCCTCAATAGATGAATTTTTTTCATCTCATCTCCCCATGGTGTCCAAATAGTTCACTATACTATATTCTATGTAGCTTCTAGGCTTTCTAGATGACTTATTGTTTCTATAGCTTCTCCAATTTTAAATAACCAGTGAAAAATTCCTCAACAACTCCCCTTTTTAAGGATCTTTTCTACCGTATTTTCTCCTTAAATTAAATTGTGGTCATTCTCCATTAATGTATTATTACATGTGTCACCCTTTCAACTGATGTCTAGTATTGTCTTATCCAATTTCTTTCATATATGGTTCATCATTCTGTATTAAATCAACCCAACTCTCTTGCCTTGATATGATTAGTCTTTCCATTTTCACCTCAGTGATCTCATCACACCCCCCAACAGAAAATTGTGTTTTTCATTCTAAAACATGTAGGATATATATTATAAAGTGACATTCGTAATGTTAGGGAAATATGGGAAGGGAAGGGAGAAATACATAATGTGCAGGGAAAGGGACAAAGTGAACAATAACCTTGTGGGTCAACTTGAAATCATCCTAAAAAATATGAAAGTGAAATAGTTTCCTTGAAGAAATGAAGTGAAATTACCTAATTTACTTAGTGAAGATGGTTGAAACCAGGTAACACATTATTGCTTAATTCTACAATGAGCTTCAATGTGCCAAAAAGTCCCTGGTTTATAGTCGGCTCACCATTTTTCATTTTTTGGCATTTTCATGTCACCTAAAATATTTGACATGACTTAAATATTTCATATCATGGCTTGAACATTCTTCTTACCCTTATTGTATTCTTTCTTTCTTCCCTTTATCATCCTCCCAACAAGGGATAGGTATTATGCTTCATTTTTCTATGTTGAACTGGAATCCAACCTGATCTCTTCCTATACATGGTTATCCTAATGCTTTTGATAGTTAGGTAGTGTTTCATGAGCACAAACACCTTGGCCAAAGGGATTACAATATGGAATAAGTATATTCAAGGCAATGAACATGATCTCCTTATCATTCACTTTTGTGCTTGTGTAGCTAGTTGATCTCTCAATTCTATAACTTTGGCCAGCTATCTCACCATTATATTTGTGTTACTAATGTAGATGTATAAATGTTTGTTTATCAAGAGAATTTTTCTACAAAGACGTGTACTCTGATAAAAACTAACCAAAGCTCCATATATCTCCTTGTCAGTCTTCTCTGCAATGCGAGGGATCAACTGATTATTCACTGAATCAAGAATAATTATCTTTATATGACCTTCTTCTTAATGCAAGTGGTCAGCTGCAAAAGATCAATAAATGTAGTGATCTCTTTAATAATATGCTCCCAAATCTTAGCCTCCTTGATAAACATTTCCAACCTGAATTTCCAACCTTGATCCTTAGTAACATACTTAATGGGATTCTTATTAAGATTGATGTAACTACCGCTATTAGAAAGATGGTCATTCATTTTGTTAACATAGTCAGAGTTATTTAAAATTACTACAACCCCACCTTTGTTATCTTTAAGGATGCCAACGTCAGGGTTATCGTTTAGGGTTTTAAGGGAAAAAAAGTCTTCTTTGCTAAAGTTTCTTTTGGGGGGCTTATCCTTCCTAAAAACAATGACACAATCTTGTCTAATAACCTCCTTAACATTAGCAATAAGGTCCCTAATACCATACTCGATATTAAAAATAATGCCATCGGGGGAGGGATCAATATTTTTACTCGAGAAATTAATAACATCCCTAATACCATACTCGATGTTACAAATAATGTCATTGGGGGTGGGATCAAAATTTTTGGTCGAGAAATTAATAACATTTTTAAAACAAGGAAAAGTATTATTATTATTATTATTAAGAGAAGTATGGGAATAATTCTTATTATTATTATAAATAATATTATTATTAATGACATTTTTAAGAACAGGAGAGGAATTATTATTATTATTATAATATTTTTATAGGTAAAAATAATACTACTATAAATTTATTTTCATTAGTTGCAAAGTTATTAGACGTTAAATTAGGGCTACCATAGCCACCGAATGGGGATAAGGGATCCTCGGGATGGGTGCCAAAGGGACAATGATTACAGGGAAAAATGCTTGAGGCGGAGTTACAAGAAGCAGGGTTAGAGAAGGGGATTAGGAGGAAGGGTTGAAATGGAATGGAGCTTCCATCACAGGCAAGGAAAAAATGGCTCTGAGGTTGATGGGGGGAAACTGAATCACTTAGAAGAAGGTTCAAAATTCAGTAGATAGAGGCTTGATGAAGAGGGAAGGAACACCTGGATCTAAGATCTCTACATTGTACATCGAATTATTTGAGGAATTAAGATTGACCTGGGCACCAAGATAAGCAACATTGTGAAAATGATTGTTGGAAATACTTCCAACCACCACCATGAATAAAGAGTGGCAACAACTGACACCTCACTTGAATTTTTTTGCAGGAAGGACAAGGAGTAGGTTTCAAATTTGGAGGCGTTTTCACTCAATCCACGCAAAATCCAAAAACAGAGTACCCGAGCTCTTCTCTCTGCATTTATTTCTTTTTCACCGTTGACTTAGCTATTTTCCCGCACTTCGCCGCCAATTTTTTTTTTGGTTTACCCTTAAGCCTTCCACCGAAGTTATGTTTCCACCAATGCGATTCAGCAGGACCCACCATACCTTACTGCACTTACCAAACCGCATACAAACCTTTGCATTTTTCTATTTCCTTACCTTTTCGCTTACCACACCACCTGTCATTTAAGTGCCCGCAACC
This sequence comes from Pinus albicaulis, assembly GCA_034641835.2. NCBI lineage: Eukaryota > Viridiplantae > Streptophyta > Pinopsida > Pinales > Pinaceae > Pinus > Pinus albicaulis. The sequence goes on along the minus strand of CM076583.1, from coordinate 497,174,170 downwards.
CGCACTTTGCAACTTATAACGTTTAACGTTTTAAACCCCGCATCGAAACCTTGCGATGTTGCGATGCGACATCATCATCACATATCGCAAAACTTACCATTTCGCATTTCACATGACTTACCATTTAGCGCGCCCGCAATATCACACTTCGCATATTTTCCAATTTACCTTTTTAAATCGTCCGCTCTTTTCACTTCGCATTTTTTATGACTTATCTCTTTACCGCCCACAAGTTTTTTTTTTTGTTTGCGATGTGATGCACCAGCAAAGCACACAATGCAAGCTTAAGAGTTCAACAGATAAGTGCCTGCAAGATGAATTTTTTATGTTGTGATGTGATATGTACCATGCCACATCGCATATCACAAGTCTTATGTTTTTCCCATATACACGCCATGTTAAAAGTTATAATCACCGGTATGCAATTTGTGATGGAGTGCCAGATGCGATGTGGTTTTAGAGCTAGAACCCATAATATTTCAGGTCTGCTGTTTTATGTTTTGTACATTGTTTCGTGTGTAAACAAAAAAACAGAGTGGAAGGAAAATTTTGTTGTTAAACGTCTGTTTTCATTGATTTAGCATTAAATCTTAAGGCTTCAGCCATTTTGTATTAAAGGTTGTAATTTTCATATGTTTTATGTGAGGGAATGAAAAAATAAAATTTTTCATCTCCTGTATGTTCTCCCTTTGTCTGTGTATGATATTTATTTCCACATCTGTGCATTCTATGTATTGAAAGGGGAACACATTCCTTTGTGTTTGTTTTATTTCCAATTTCCAAAATGGTATTAGAGCAGGTCTAGGCTCTTAGTGAAACAATGAGCCTTTACTGGAGAAGCTGATTCTCCAGCAGTGAGAAGGTTTAATTGGCACAGTCAAGATGGCAGAAACAGGCACAAGCTTGACGAATTCCCAAATACCATAGTTAAATAAGAAGAATTATGATTATTGGGCTATTACAATGAAGGCCCTGTTCTCCTCACAAGATATTTGGGAGCTGGTAGAAAATGGTTGCTAAGAACCAGCAGATGCAGCAACATATAATTATTTGACACAAGCATAAATAGATTTGTTGAGGGACAATAAGAAGAAGGACTCAAAATCACTCTTCTATTTTTCCAAGCAGTACATGAGAGTATTTTCCCAAGGATTGCAGCCGCAATAAAGTCTAAGGAGGCATGGGATGCCCTCCATACAACCTATCAAGGCATGGCAAAGGCGAAGACAACAAAAATTCAAATGATGAGAAGAGATTTTGAAACTCTTTGTATGAAAGAGTCTGATAATATAGACTCATTATTTACACTTGTGATCATTGGGCTGGTTACCCAAATCAGGTCTCATGGAGAGACACTTGAAGAAAGGAGAATAGTAGAGAAAGTCTTAAGAAGTCTACCACAAGGTTTGATGCCATAGTAGTGGCCATAGAAGAGACAAAGGATATCTCAAAGTTTTCAGTGGATGAGCTTCATGCATCACTGATGTCTCATGAGAAAATACTGAATAGAGCAACAAACTCATTGGAGCATGAATTTAAGACACAAATGTCTTTTGGTCAAGGTAGAGGTCGAGGAAGATCAAACTACCGAGGAAGAGGAAGAAGCCCACACAGAGGTGGAAGAAGCAGCCTTGCAAGCACAAGTGGAAGGTGTGGCAATCAGAATCCAAGCCAAGGCTCAAGCCAGAATTAAGCACAAGGATAGAGGTATGGTAAATCTCAAGTCCAATGTCATTATTGCAAAAAGTATGGTCATTATGAAAATGAATGTAGAAAGAATAAAAATGACATGGGTAGTAAACCAAGTGTAAATTTCACAAAAGAAAATCAGAACCAAGGAAATGTGATTTTAGCTTGTAATGTAGCACAATAAAAACAAGAAGATGTATGGTTCTTATATTGAGGGTGTAGTAACCATATTACTAGAAGCATAGCAATGTTTTCTAATCTAGATGAAAGTGTAAAATCTGAAGTGACAATGGGGACTGATAGAAAAGTCTCTATCATGGGGAAAGGAAGAGTAAACATACTGAAAAATAAAGGAGAGAAGAAGTTTGTGCTAGATGTATACTATGTACTTGGCCTGAAATGTAACCTTCTAAGCATTGGACAACTCGTGAAAAAAGGCTACAATGTGTTTTTTAAAAATGATATGTGCACAATCAAGGATATACCTCCAAGTAGACAACTCATTGAAAAAGTGCATATGACAAGAAATAGAATGTTTCCTCTCAAGATCATATCAGACTTGAAGGAAGGAGGTGTTGTAGAAGCTATCACACAAGAAGTCTTTCAAGAAGAAGTGAAAGATGAGAATTGGTTATGGAATTTTAGATTTGGACATCTAAATTTCAGAGGTTTGAACTTGTTGCATAGAAAGGGCATGGTAAATGGATTACCACTCATAGAGAAACCAGATAACCTATGTGAAGGCTGCATCTTGGGAAAACAACACAGAGAATCATTTCCAGCAGGAAAGAGTATAAGGGCAAAGGCATCTTTGGAGATTGTCCACTCAGATTTATGTGGACCAATGCAAATTCCATCATTAGCTGGCAATCATTATATGTTGACCTTTATAGATTATTACACAAGGAATACATGGGTCTATTTCCTAAAACATAAGAGTGAAGTGTTTGAACGGTTCTAGCACTTAAAAAATCTTGTTGAGAAGCGAAGTGGACACTTCATAAAAGTGTTGAGAATTGATAGAGGTGGGGAATATATCTCCAAAGACTTCCTACATTTATGCAGGGAGTATGGGATTCACAAGAAGTTTACCACAAGATATACACCTCGGCAGAATGGTGTACCAGAAAGAAAGAATAGGACCATCATAGACATGGTAAGAAGTATGTTGAAGGCAAAGAATTTTCCAAATGCGTATTGGGCAGAAGATGTCACTTGTGCAACTTATACTCTAAATAGATGTCCAACCAAAAGTGTGATGAACAAAGTTCCAAAAGAAGCATGGAGTGGAACAAAGCAATTTTTCACTCACATGAGAGTGTTTGGATGTGTGGCATATGCACATGTCCCTAATCAGTTAAGGAAGAAGTTGGACAAAAAGGGGGAGAAGTGTATATTTATTGGATAGAGTGATGAATTCAAGGCTTAGAAACTCTATAATCCATCAACCGAGAAAGTAATAATCAACGGATATGTTCAATTCATAGAAGAAGAATCTTGGGATGGAAGTTTAGAGAAGACAGTGAATGTGAAGACATGTATTTCACATGAAGACAAAGAGGAATTGATTGCAGAAAATAATTCCTCAACGGTGGCTCCTCCTCCACCTACACAAGCTCAACAAAGCACACCACAAGAAAGAAATATAATAACATTGCAAAAAAAAGGAAGTGCTTATCCAAGCATGCCACAGGGATTAAAAACTCCCTCGAGTTCAAGTGAAACTCAAAGCACATATTCAGCAAATAGAAGAAGACCAAGATTCAAAAATTTAAGTGAAATTTATGAGCAAGAAGAAGATGATTGTAATGTTGGTATGAATTCTCTGTTTGATTTTTTTTTTCATGTTTATGACCCAATCCATTTTGAATATGCAGTAAAAGAAGAGAAATGGATTGAAGCAATGAATGAAGAAATAGGAGCAATAGAAAGAAATGACACATGGGAGTTAGTGAACCTCCCACAAGGAAAATAATCTATTAGATTAAAATGGGTCTGTAAGACCAAAAGAAACATTGAAGGCAAGATAGAAAGGCACAAAGAAAGGCTAGTTGTCAAAGGATACAAGCAGCAACAAGGAAGAGACTATGAGGAAAGCTTTGCACCAGTTGCAAGGATGGAGACAATGTGGACAATGTTGTCCATAGAAGCACAACAAAAATGGAAATTTTATCAAATGGATGTGAAGTCAACATTATTGAATGGAGTGTTGAAAGAGGAGGTGTATGTTGAACAACCTCCTGGCTATGAAATAGAAGGCCAAGAACACAAGGTGTGTAATTTAAAGAAAGCTCTTTATGGGCTAAAGCAAGCACTACGAGCATGGTACAAGAGGATTGATGCTTACTTGGTGGAGAATGGGTTTGACAAGTGTGATGGTGAAACCACACTCTACATCAAAGAAAATGATGGTAAAATTCTTATTTTTGTTTTGTATGTAGATGATTTGATTTTTACAAGAAATGATGTTTCTCTCATTGTTGATTTTAAAGAAGCCATGAAAAGTGAATTTGAAATGACTAACTTGGTTTTATTAATATATTTTTTGGGCATAGCAGTAAAGCAAATAGAAAAGGAGATTTTCATCCCCCAAGCAAAGTATGTTGACGAATTTTTAAAAAGGTTCAATATGCAGAACATCAAGCCATCATCAACTCCAATGGTCATGGGGTTGAAATTAAGCAAGGAATATTGCGACAAGAATGTCAATCCGACATTCTAAAAAAGAATGGTTGGAAGTCTAATGTATTTGACTGCAACTAGACTTGATATAATGTATGCAATAAGCTTGATATCCAGATTCATGGAGACACCCAAGTAGACACATTGGCAAGCAACCAAGAGAATATTGAGGTATGTAAATGGAATAAAGGATTATGGTGTTCTATACTCCACAAATAATGATTTTAAGTTGATTGGTTACACTAACAGTGATTGGGTTGGAAGTGTAGATGACAAAAAGAGCACATCATGGTATGTTCTTCATTTGGGATCAAGAGCCATTTCATGGGCTTCCAAGAAGTAGCCAATAGTTTCATTATAAACAACATAAGCTGAATATGTAGCAACAAAAACAACAACATGTCAAGAAGTTTGGATGAGAAAGATGCTCATAGATTTATGTCATGAACAAGACAAAGGAACCACAAATTTCTGTGATAACAACTCAGCAACTGCATTGTCAAATAATTTTGTTTTCCACAAGAGAAAAAAGCATATTTATGCTAAAGACCATTTCATAAGGGAATTAGTTAACAATGGTGAAATTGTTTTGCAGGATTGTAGGTCAGAGGAACATTTTGTCAATATCCTCACAAAGCCATTGGGACAGAAAGGTTTTTTTTTTTTTTTTTTATAATCTCAGACAGTGCCTGGGAATGATTGATGGAAAAAAATGTGATTAAGGGGGAGTGTTGGAAATACTCCCGACCACCGCCATGAATAAAGAGTGGCAGCAACCCACACCTCAATTGAATTTTTGTGAAAGAAGGACAAGGAGCAGGTTTCAAATTTGGAGGCATTTTCACTCAATCGACGCAAAACCAAAAACAGAGTACCTGAGGCCTTTTCTTTGCGTTTATTTCTTTTCCGTCATTGACTTAATTGTTTTCCCACACTTCACTACCCGCAAAATTTTTGGTTTACCCTTAAGCCTTCCATCGAAGTTATGTTTCCAACGATGCGATTCAGCGAGACCCACTATACATTACCACACTTACCAAACCACATACAAACCTTTTCATTTTTCTATTTCCTTACCTTTTCACTTACTTCACCACCCACCGTTTAAGTGCCCACAATCGGCACTTCGCAACTTATAACGTTTAACGTTTTAAACCCCACACTGAAACCTTGCGATGTTGCGATGCAAAATCATCATTGCACATCACAAAACTTACCATTTCACATTTTTCATGACTTGCCTTTTAGCGTGCCTGCAATATCACACTTCGTACATTTTCTGATTTACCTTTTTAAACCGCCCACACTTCGCACTTTGCATGTTTTATGACTTACCTCTTTACCGCCCTCAAGTTTTTTTGTTTTGTTTGCGATGCGATGCGCCCACAAAGTGCATATCGCAAGCTCAGGAGTTCAACAGATAAGCGCCTGCAAGTTAAAATGTTTATGTTGTGATGTGATATGTGGCACGTCACATCACATATCACAAGTCTTATTTTTTTTTCGTATACGCGCCATGTTAAAAGTTGGAGTTGACGCCTCAAACAAGAATATATATTCTTGTTTGAGGTTTCAACGCCAACTTTTAACATAATACGAAAAAAGCTAAGACTGCGATATATGATATGACGATGCCACATATCACATCACAACATAAACATTTTTGACTTTGCGAGCATATATATGATATATGACTTTATTATTATATATATATATATATATATATATATATATATATATATATATATATATATATATATATATATATATTCTTGTTTGAGGTGTCAATGCCAACTTTTATCATATTTCCAAGAATTTTTACTTTAATTCCAAATTCTGGAGGACCACAAATGCCTCTTTAGTTCATATTCATACAAACATCAATGACATGATTGCATTCTTGAGATACTTCTCCATAATATCTAAGCAGGACCCTACATCTCTGTGATCTACCCATTATTTGTTTTACTCCTTTAACTAGTCCAACATTATGGTAGGTTGGTTTTTCTATCTACCACTGTGAAGGTGCTCAGAGGAAGTTTTCATAATTCTCATGGAGCTCATACTTAGACAAAAGAATGAGGGTGGATCAAAGTTCTCCATGAGATGGTACCTATTTATTATAGGCTCTGGTAATAAATTATGGACTGTGAGAATACATAGGGTGGTATGGAACTTTTTCATTGCAAAATCCTCAATTCTTTTACGTCAAGTGACATTCACCTAATTTTGGATAATAGAATTTTAATAATTACATGTAGCTTCATTCTCTCCTAAAGTTTGAGGAGTGAAGGAGGGATGGATGGAGTTGATAATTCATGGCTTAAGATGAATTGGAGAGGATGACCAGTTGGATCTCCCACCAATGCCTCTTGAATGATTTTTATCAGCTCTAATAATTTTAAGGTTCTCCTCTCAGTGGGTTTATTAACTATCCAATCTACAATTTTATTGGTTGACATTCTACTATGGCCAAAAGAGATGTTCATCCTAGCCTTAGCTTGTTCATGTTAGGTTATCCTATTTTTTATAAACTAATCACTTTAGTTTCCCATGGATTTTCCTACTATAATTTCAATGAGAAATTTGGAGCACCATTAAACCTCTACTGAATATATTCTATTCATCATGCAAAGCTAGATCCTTTATGTTGAAGCTCCAGATTTTTACATATATATGTTTATGGCACAAATTCCCTGTTAGTTTTTCATTTCAGGGATAACAGTAAAGCTTATTTGATGTAATGATTGATTTGTACTTTTGGAGAGATGGAAATTAGATCACATCCACTTGAGTTGCACTGAGAAAGAGCAGAGGTCCATGCTAATATCCTAGACATGGGTGGGAATTGCAGTGTTTGTATGTCCATGTGATGGGACATTAAATACAGACAATTCATTGACTGCATGAATATGACATTCCCATGCAACCATCTAGATTTTGGTTTGATATTGACCTCGAGGTTTCTAATCTTGAGGATCCATCAAATGCACACAAATCACTGAGTTTTGAAATATAGAAATATGCAATATGCAACTTCAAGCTTCACAAACTAGGAAGTGCATCTTAGACCTGGGTCTATATAGATTTGTGCTAGATGCAAGGGCAGTAGATCTTGACACACATCCAAATTGTTGACCCAATTATGGGAGTTGTTGGGCCCGTCAATCAAGAGGAGATAGGAATCGATTTGGGAAGAAAACAGAAAGAAGGGAAATTAAATCAAGACCATGAAGAAAAATTCCTATGTGTTGTGTAGTAGGTCTCTAACACCCAAAAAATGTGGCTACATTGGTTTTTGGGGGCTTAGATGTATTTCTTTCAAGAAATTTAGGATATAATGATTGTAATCTCTGTGTATAAGGGGACAAGCTTGCCTCTGTGTAACACATACAAAGAGATAATGTGCTCAGAGGAGCCTTAGTATGCCTGTGCCATTAATCATTTGTAGGAGACCATGTTATGTACCTGTTTGTTGCATTAAATATTAGAGGAGGAGCTAATAAATAAAGAGATTGTATTTTATGATGCCACAGGTTGTGTATTCATGTTCATTTTTTGTATGTAATAATTAGGTGTTAAATCTCTCTTGGTTCCTCCAATTATAATTATGTGTGGCATAATGTATTTCTCAGTTGCTAATAACAATTTCAGATCTTGAGAAGTATTATTGGACTTAAATATGGGCTAGAACAGGGTGTGTAAATCTACACATGTGCATACCAAAAGTGCTGCTAGTATGAATATTAATTCCAAGTGTGCGAAAAAAGACCACTTTAGTTGTGCATAGAAAGCAGCCCTAATAAAAAATATGGCTTCCAATATCCTCAGATCTTTAGTTAGGTGATCAAGATAAATGCTGCAAAAATCTAGATCTATGCATTATAAGACATTAAATAGTATAAAAACAAGATTTACTCCATGCATCCAATAGACAAGATAAGAATATGTTGAATGAATTTTGTATTAATGGCACCTGGGAGGAAAACACAAAAGCTTGTTACCAGTTATCCTCAATGGGATGGGTTCTTGTAAGTCCTCAGCACTTCAGATCTAAAACTCCTCTCTCTTGATGGTGTAGAAAACCCAGACAAAAATGGTAGCAAAATATGACTATGATGGTGGATCAATAGTTAGACCAAAAGTATAGATCTAGAGTGATCTTTAGGCAACAAAAGGTGGTAAATGAATGGGAAAACCCTTCTATTTATAACAAAATATTGAGTTAGTCTAGATATTGGTGCATAATTAAAATATCACTAACCAAATCAAGATCCAACTTTTATGGAATATTTTATTATATTTGTTGGAGGGAAAAGGAATTTGACTTGGGTCAAATCCCTTTATTTGTAAATAATAAATAAATAAATGATTTATTTATCATTTTAAGGATGTGAATGAGTAATAATAAAATAAATAAAGATTTATTTAATTGTTTGAGGGCGATTTAGTCATATTCAACAAAGAATATTATTTAATTGAGGTTTAAATAATTATACTTAGGAAATAATAAGATAAATAATGATTTATCTAGTTAATTTCCCTGTTTTGGGTTAAATACAACAAGGAATATTAATTAAACTGTTGTTTAACTAATTATTCCTTGAGGAAAATCAAACAAATATAGATTTATTTAATATTTCCTCATGGGGTTTCCTATTTAGACCATAAACAACTTAATAAATGTGGTTTACTAATTTATTTTTCATAGTGAATGCAATTATACTTAGGGTAAAATTGGTCTTACATGATGTACTTGGGTCCATCTAATAACAATAGTTTAGATGACCAAAAAATGGTGTAACAGATTGCCCCCAGTGTGCGAGCGTTAGGAGCTAATCGTATGACCGAAGTACATTGTAAGAACTCAATCACTAGAAACTAAAGGGGAAGTCAAAGAGAGAGAAGTATAAGTTAGAACAAAGTGCTAAAGGGACTAGACCCTGAGGAGGTGAGACTTACAGGTGCGACAAGTCTCTTTTATGAGTGAGTACCTGTGCTATAGGCGGCGGGGGAGGTATACCTATGCCCGCTGAGACAAAGTACAAAGAATAAGGCGTCCAGTAAACAAAGGACTGAACAATATAGTATATGCTGGCATAAAAATGAGCTAGATAAACGACAATATAATGAATCCCACATACATATTGTGCCTGGGATAACATCCAAGACTTGTACAATAATATCTGAGTACATGAGATATAAATACAACCCAAATTCCCTTGAAAACAGGAAAGGGCTCTAAAAATCTAACTAATACATGCAAACAAAAAGGAACTGTAAGTGGCTAAGACCGACATCATCAAATGTATGGAGCTACATCAAAGGCTGTAATGAAGAGGTCATCCGGGTATGTGGGGGGCTACCTGTAGGGCCACCCCCTCATGAGGGCTGAGACATCTCACACACACCTAGGAATCACTGATATCAGCTGCTGCATCACTGAACCATCAAGTATATGGATCTCGATCATGCTGAAAGGAGCTCGAGCTGAGAAAAAATCAAGTCAAAGGGAAATAAGGAGTCCCTTTGCCTGATCTGAGGCACCGAACAAGAGTGGAAGCTGGAACCAAGTTACACCGCCCTCTAGACCTGTCTTCTAGAATTAATGAGCTGATGTTGATAGAAGGAGTTCTGCCATAGGTGAGGCAATAAGTGATCCTCAAATAAAGCACTAGAGAAAATAGTAGAGCAACTGAAATACTGACACCAATGATGATGATGAAATGGGGCGTACTGAGTAGCGAACAGACGACTTCCCTTGTTAGCGCATAAAGGGCATGGATGAATTGGCAGCTACTGACACAATATCATGAGGGATAGGGGACAGTGGGACTGAAGGCCATAATGTGCAACACAAGAGAGGGACCAAGCAATGAAGGATGGAGGAATATAATGGGATAGACTCCATGAATGCAATGATGACTCAAATCGGATGCTCTAAACAAGCGTGAATTGATGGTGCTGCCACACAGAAAAGGTCCAATGGTGACCATAAAAACATGAGTACAAGATGGTAACTCATGACGAAAGTCGATGCGAGCATGGAAAAGTATGGAGGAAAGTGGTGCCCCTAGTACGAGTGTTGCAAGTGAAGAAATTAAATTTTGAGGAGGGGTGAAGTGACACTTCCTAGAAAAAGAATTGTCTTGGTGAAGTATCAAATCACCAAAAACTAACAGATACCCATTTGAGGGCTTGGGGAGAGCTTTCCAACAGTACAGATGATCTGGTAAACAAAGCTACAGTTTGGCCGCAGTAGGCGAAAGAAAAATCGGGGGTTTCTCTTTTAATAAGGCATTTTCCCTCCAAATTCACTCATTTGCATGTGGATCTGTGGTAAATGTAGAGAGGAGAGAAGGCCCTAAATCTTGCGGCGATTGTAGAAGAAAAACCAATCATTGGAATCGAGATCCGTCAGTTGCAGGTAAGAGGCCTAACCCTACTCTTTCTTTTCAGTGGATTTAAAGTTCAGATTAGGTCCCCATGGCTTAGGAACAGACCCCTGCTCCTCCTCACAGCTGGGTCACACTTTTTGGGGAAAAAAGTGTGACCTGGGTAGTAGGTTTTGAGCAAAAAGCTACAACCTGTCCCACGTTTGGGCCTGAAAAATGCTACTTGTCAAGGAGGGGTTTTTCTGTGCTGTTTTTTGGCTGAGCACTGGGTTTTTATGATGAGATATAGTCTCTCCTATTTGTATACTGACAAATATGATGGTTTTGTGTAGATATGGTAGAATTACTGATCAACTGGAGAGAGAGAGAGACTTGGGCGCATTACGGTCAGAGATCTGGGAGGATCAAGGTGTCCGTAGTGCACTGGCCAGGTTTGGGGTTCTGAAGTTTGTGGAGAACCCTTTGATGAGAGCTGGAGAGCCCTTATTGGCCCTGATTGTCATCTATTTGGATCCAAACCATGAGGTATTTATAGTGTAGGGGCACTGGATCGAGTTGACGGTCCAGGATATATATTTCCTGACTAGTCTCCCACCACTTGGGATGATAGGGAATACCTAGCCAGGATTACCGTAGGGGCGGAATATCATAGAGTTTGTAGAGCTCCATTATCGGCCAGGTATCCAAGTCAAGGGGACTCGGATACCCATCAGGGATTTGGAGAGGTTAGAGACCCGTGGTGTGGCCGCAGCAGTGCTACCGATCCTCGGCAACCAGGCACTCCATCACATCATTGGGGGGCAGATGATGCTTGTGGAAAGTGTTTTGAGTGAGACCTACTATGGGTGGGCCCAGATGATGTTGTCATTGTTGAAACGAAAGTTGTCACTATGTAAGCGGTGAGTGAACCATGACTATGCATATGGTACAGTTTTGTGGTTGTTCTTCTTTGATAAGATCCCAAAACTTCGACCTCGCATACATCTCCAAGATGGGGGCTCGAGAGAGCCTAGGATGTGCTGGTGGGGGTGACTACTGCGCAGAGGAGGAGGTGGGGTGGTTGGAAGGGTGTTTTGACCCGAGTTCTGTGTTCATTGGGATTAGATGCCACTGTATATAGATGACTATCCCTATAGTGGGGGCCCGTATTTGCCACTGCCACCTGGTCGAATATGGGGGCCCGATGGTAAGTGAAAAATTGTTGATATTTTATATGCATGTAAAGGTCTAGAATATTGTATGTGATACTGATTCTTTCACTTTTGGTATGCAGATACAACACTAGTAAAACCATCCGAATATATGGGATGACCTGCAGTATCGGGGACCACAGGACCTAGTGGAGCGAGGGCACAACAAAATGAGGATGAAACAGCCCTCCTGGAGGACATCCGTCATATATGTGAGAGGCTTCTGACCGGTGTTTCAGAGCGCGGTTGGTAGGACTTATATGACCAATACATAGAACCATGTATTGGTCTACCCTTTGAGTGGTGAGGGGTCATGCGGCACATGGCGATGGCCAGACAGGGTATGCATGATCTATGAGCTGCGGGAGCAGAGCCATTGGCTTGGGATCCTCTAGATAGTGATTAGTGTGTAGGGGCAGGTGGTGCCCCCAGTTTTGAGTTTTGTAACATGCTATGGGCATGTCATATGTATTAGAGTGGATGGACTCTAAAACATTTTATACAACACATATTATGGATATGCATCGTTTTGATATTTTTATGTTATTTTCTTGTGTTAAATGCATGTGATAAATACCAATCTAGAATATGGTTTGCAATGCTATCTACATAGTGATTTTGTGCTCTAGGTACATGACTGAATGTAATTATTTCAAATTCACGCATCAAAAGCTTCACTCGTAAATATCTTCTAAAAATGATAGGATTATGCACGCGATAGACACCATTCAATTGCATGACAAGAAGCAGGGAATCTTAACGAACATGAAGGTGGAGGATGCGATGTGAAAGAGAATCGACTAATAAACCTTACACTGCATCATATTCGGCCTGATTATTGGCAGCAGTACCAATGCATACCCCATTCGAGAAAACAAGGGAGTGTAAGGGCGTAAAAATGGCCCAACCTGCCGAGGCTATATTCTTGGAGTAGCGACTTGCATCATTAGAAAAACTGATATAAGGTATGGATGGCAGGTCCATATGGAAGGTGCCACAAGAAAATAAATGGGAGGATGATGAACAATGTTGGCAACCTGAGCGCAAAGTAGAAATCGAACTCACTCTGTGGGAGGGACTGATCTGGGTAGGATGTCTACTACTCACACACCGACGGGGAGGTGGAGTGTGGGAGCTATCAGAGGTGTAGCTTATGTTGAGATCATGAAAGTCACCATAGGCATGGGTGGTGCTATCCCATTTATGGGTGGGAAAGATGAAGTCAGGGGTGGACATGGCTTCCATGATGTCATGATCGCAATAGAATATGGAATGACTGGAGGAAGGGAGACCACATGATGCGGCGAGGCTCTCCGACTCATCATCATGAGAAGAAATTTTCACATGTGCATCATCATGGGGGATGATGGAAGAACAAGTAGGTAAGGGATCTACTAATGTTGAGCCCAGGGTGATTGCTGAAGGGAGGTCAAGCGAAACAACAGGGGAAGATTCGGAGGGAGTTTCCACCAAGGGTCTCATGGATGATGAAAGGTAGATGATATGCTGCAGGCTCCGTCATATTGACATCAGGAGGGGGAATGTCAATGGGAGCGGGTAAATCCTTAGTCTGGCCTGTAGCATATTGCACAAGTACGGGAGAGGCGGATTGGTTTCGTTCAATCTCGTACTCCCTAACTACCTCTAATGAGGCATGGTAATGCGTAAGGCAGGGAAAATGGTGAGAATAATGGCCATGGAGATCACACAATGAACAAGGTTGGATAGTGTGAATATTTTTAGGATTCTTGGCTGCAGACGAAGAAAAAATAGAGGCTTCAGGGACCGTAGACTTAGGGAACACAACTTTAACCATGGGCTTAAAACGGGGCAGTTCAGAACAGTTATGGCTGGCATGGCCAACGACATCACACAAAGAACAGAGCTTTGCGGGTAGGGGAGGTTTAGGGTTCGTCAAGGTAGCCTTGTCCTTGGAAGCCCTCTTGCGATATTTGCCCTTCTTTCCCGAAGCAGTTGCAACAGGAGGTGCTTCCTGTTAAGGCATTGTTGCAGCGGGAGAAGTCATGGGGACTGGTTGAACTGTGGTCAAAGCAAGATAAGGTTTGGGTTGACCTAGCAGGGTAGTGGCTAGAGGATCAGGGTATCATATGGGAATCCCAAGGGTCAAGTTAGGAAGAGAGAGGGTGGCCATGACAGGTTTCGTATAGAATCCTAGTGGGGGAGCTAGGAACGATATCTGATCGGAGGGGTAATGGCCAGGTGATAAGACTCCTAAATGGTTAAGGCCTGGAGGAACCATTCTAGGAGAGTAGAGAGGCTCCTGAGTATCAGCTGAAGCACCAGGGGAGGAGGTACATAAGGCTGAATCGAAGGGCTAGGAGTAGGCTGCGGAGGGTGAGGAGGCTACTGACTAGCTGAGGCGGGCTGCTTGAGGGCAGCCCGAGACAACTGCATCATGAAAATGTTTAATGAGCTGGGATCAGAGATAGGAGGAGGAAGACCAGGGAATTTACCAAGAAATGAGGAATCTTTGTAGACTTCTGGTGAAACACTGGTCAAAGGATCAACGGTTTTCTTGTTGGCCACTGAAGAGATAGTGGACTCAGGGGAGTTCTGAGACTTCGGTTCGTAATATGTCAATTGGTCAATGTTGAATATCTTTCCATTATGAGGGAAGGAGATCTTGCAGTGGAATATGGAAGGGACAACATACATCGCATAAGTGTAGCTACGACCCAATATAATGTTGTAATCTAAGGGGGCATCTATGACTTCTACGTCAATGCAAATAGTCTTGCCCGCAAGATTAATAGGACAATTGCAAAATAATCCAATGGGCTAGAAGGCGTGGCCATCGCACACTCGGAGAGTGATCGTGGAAGGAGCCAATTCAGGTGATCCGAGTTTCTTCCAAACTGAAGCGGACATCACACAGGTGGATGCCCCCTCATCAATAATGCACCGGGAAAAGTTAGCATTCTGGATCTTGACTGGGATTTGGAAGGTGACGAAAGCAGGGAGAGGAGGATGTTCTGACCAATCAACATCAAAGACAATCAATCGATCATTGGAAGAATCTACAATGCCCATGGCAGATAGTAGAACTTTTCGTTGTGAAAGTCACAACTGGAGGAGTTCTAGCGTTGAAATGGCAGCAGGGGATTGTTCCAAATCATCTACTATGCTATACAAATGGGCAGCTTTTCCAGAAACAACATTTCAGTGTAGTGGTCCCTTAGGGATCTTGGTATGAACCTACATCTTGGGTGGAGGGATATGTAAGGGATTATTAGGTGTCAAAAGAGGCTTTGTAGAGACCGAAGGAGGTGGCTTGGGGACAGATGTAGCGGGAGGCTTGTTGTACTGACGGGACCAAGTCTGAAGATTGATGTCTATGGTTAGAGGTTGATCAGAGTTCATCATGAGAATCTGGTAATTGGAGGTACCAGATGGAAGAGGTTGAGTGGTTACTTGACCTTTAGGTGGTTAGGTAGCCACAAATCCTTGCTGAGGGAAAGGATTGGTAAGCACAGCCAGTTGACTAGGTGCAGGACTAGGAGGGATGGAAGAGATGGCTTGTTGTCATCTCAATGTTGCTTGAGACTCCCACAGGTGTGACATCTGTGGAAAAAGAGGACAATCATCTGTGTAATGACCATAAACACCACAACAAGAACAAGGCTTGTTCATGCGAACAGGCCTATCCTACTTGGGCTGAGTGCCCTGTTGCTGGTTCATAGTGTTAGGAGCATTATCTTGATTAGGTCCAGGATTACCAAGGGCACCTTGATTTTTTGTGCCTTTCCTCTTCTTTTTGAGGGAGGAGGATTAGTCGTGCCCTGCTATGCATACACCTGCCCCTGAGGGGACGATGGTTGCTATTACGGGGGTTGAGAAGGCAAGGGAGGAGGAGATGCTAATGCTGGAGGAGCTGGAGCACCAAGCTGTGGATATGGATAATAAGGAGGTTGGGTAACAGTGTGGTAAACAGGAGGTTGGGAAAAAAGAGGAGGCATTCCATATCCTGGATATGTGCTACCGGGAGGGGGAAAAGTGTAGGAGGTGCTGGCCCCCCCCTGAGGAAAACCATAGCCCATGAGATATAGATTAGAGAGAGCTCCAACGATACCGTTGGTGACGTGAGATGCCCTTGGTGCGTTGGCACCACCGGGTCTGCAAAGATCAGGTAGAATGGTATAAACATAACCCGACTGAGTGTAGATCAGGTCATATTTTAACGCAATTTGGAGAGCGACTTCTTTGGTTTGAGGAAAGTGCGATGCGAAATATTTTCCGATAGGTGGCAAAAGAGATCTAAGGAACCAGTCCATGTAGACACGGTCTTCGAAGGTAGGAGCTCGACATAGGCTCTTTCTTATCCACCATTCCTGGACATGGTCAGATACGCAGGTCACAGCCGATTGATGGAAAGAAGTCAAGGGTTCGGTACCAGTGTCATAATCAAGGGGAAGCTGGAAGTAAGACAAAAAATCCCAGGCAATAGTCCCAAAGGTGGTATGATAGGAATGGGCCTAATCAACATACCACTTAGAAGCTTCACCTGTAAGCGTACGTTGGAACAACTGAAGATAGACATAGTCATCGGTAAGGGAGTTAGATGAACACCATGTGGAAATATCGAACATGATTTGTAGGATCTTCTCCAGCAAGGCCTTCAAACTTTGGGATGTCGGAAGGGATCTTCGTCAGCATAGAAGGCCAACTAGCATCATGGTGTATAGGGTCGTTTATCAACTGGTCAAAATCGGGGAGGCTGAGGCCTGCCATGAAGGGGAGAAAGGGCGCAGCGGGGGTAGTGTCCGTTTCAGTCCCACTAGTGGCATTCCCAGCGTGAGGGATGAGGTTACCACCAGCATTAGGTCCTGCACTAGACATGGTGAAGGTGTCAGGGGGAGAATCGAAGGCGGAACGAGAAGGAGAAACCAAAGGACCAGAAGAAGAGTCAGTGTGCAGACTCGGTGGAGGACTAACTTGAATCCTACGCGGAGGAGTAAGTCTTCCTACCAGAAACTGAGGATGAAGGCCAAGAAGTATCTGGGATAAATGCCTTGGTGGTGCAATGATGACGACACAAACACGACACAAAGGAAAAAGAGACTGACAAGGGCAAGGAGGTGCAAGATCAACTGATTACAATGTCAAAACAAAGGCAGAGAGGTGCAGGATCAATTGATTTCAATGTTTTAGAGTCTTTTCTTGGTGGTGTTAACCAAGCCCTTTTTCACTTAGGGTGTGTGTGTGAAGTGTGTAAATTTTAATTTTTAAAGCCAGACGTTTGTAAAGAAAAAGAAAAAACGTGTTGTATAGTTATAAATAAACCTGCAAATGACAGTATATAATCCTGCAAGAACAGAAAATAAACAGCTAATAATGCAATAATCTAAACCCAAGGAGGCGGGTTTCTCAACAAATAGTCTATAGGTGAGTAAAAAAAAATCAAAACACACTAAAAAATCCAATATATCTAAGGTCAGGAGGGGCAGGGATCTAAAGGACAAGATCTGCTGGAAATTGGTGCAGAAAATAGCAACAAATCAGAGGAAAAATTTCTATAAAAAGAGGTGGCGAAAGGCTATCTCCTGGAGGGAAATGGAGTGAACCCTAGAGGAAAACCGAAACAAAGCTAAATGAGGTGATTTGGATGGGTAACAAGTCGATCTAAAGGGGATCTGAAGGTGAGGTATCAGATTTGAAAAATGGCTGAAGACTCTGAAATTTCAGACAACCTGCAACAACAAAAACTCTTCCACAAAAAGTGGAGGGTACTGAAGCCCTAGGGGGCTAGGTTCCCACTTAATTAAGAAAAAAAAAAACAAATACAGGTCCAAAAAGGGTGAAGACGAAGGTCAGACAACCCTGAACAGAGGCTTAGACAAACCTAGAAAACTTTTAGAAAAACTCTTGCAAAAAATCTAGGTCGCAGTTTCTAACCTGTTTTCAGTAGAGGTCGCAGTTTTTGGGATGATTCCCGCTTCCTGAAGCTCCAGGTCACAGGTTTTGGGCCAAAAATTGTGACCTGCACTTCCGGCACTCTTGGTGGCAGATTTCAGAAAAAATTGTCGTCTCAACTGTGGCTGATGTCTGTCACCTGCGCAATAGGTCCGAAAACACACGGAAGTTATAATTTTTATCGTTTTAGGGTTTGATAGGTTAAAAACAACATCAAGAAAAGAAGAAAAAAGGGGCTGAAGAGAAATCCTAGGGTTTGAAGCAGCTAGATATGTAAGGATCAGAAACATGACAACGGTCGTAATCGTAAACCCATGTGGAGTCACCAGTTGTTAGTATGAATCTTAATTCCAAGTGTGCGAAAAAATACCACTTTAGCTATGCATAACAAACAACCCTACTAATAAAGATGGTTGCCAATATCCTCAGATCTGCAGTTAGGTGATCAAGATAAATGCTGCAAAAATCTAGATCTATGCATTAGAAGACATTAAGCAGTAGAAAAACAAGATTTACTCCATGCATCCAATAGATAAGACAAGAATATGTTGAATGAATTTTGTATTAAGGGCACCTGGGAGGAAAACACAAAAGGGTGTTACCAGTTCTCCTCAATGGGATGGGTTATTGTAAGTCCTCAACACTTCAGATCTAAAAATCCTCTCTCTTGATGGTGTAGAAAACCCAGACAAAAATGGTAGCAAAATATGACTATGATGGTGGATCAATAGTCAGACCAAAAGTATAGATCCAGAGTGATTGATCTTTAGGCAACAAAAGGTGGTAAATGAATGGGAAAACCCTTCTATTTATAACAAAATATTGAGTTAGTCTAGATATTGGTGCATAATTAAAATATTATTAAGCAAATCAAGATCCAACTTTTATGGAATATTTTATTATATTTGTTGGAGGGAAAAGGAATTTGACTTGGGTCAAATCCATTTATTTGTAAATAATAAATAAATAAATGATTTATTTATCATTTTAAGGATGTGGTTGAGTAATAATCAAATAAATAATGATTTATTTAATTATTTAAGGGTGATTTAGTCATATTCAACAAATAATATTATTTAAATAAGGTTTAAATAATTATTGTTAGGAAATAATAAGATAAATAATGATTTATCTAGTTAATTTCCCTGTTTTGGGTTAAATATAACTAGGAATATTAATTAAACTGCTGTTTAACTAATTATTCCTCGAGGAAAATAAAAAAAATGTAGATTTATTTAATATTTCCTCATGGGGTTTCCTGTATAGACCATAAACAACTTAATAAAGGTGGTTTACTAAGTTATTTTTCATAGTGAATGCAATTTTACTTAGGGTAAAATTGGTCTTACATGGTGTACTTGGGTCCATCTTATAACAATAGTTTAGACTGATGACCAAAAAATGGTGTAATAGGTGCCTTCATTAGTTTTCAATATCTGTGTCGGTAGAAGCCAGAGGATCCACACCCATTTGGAGTCAATTCCATATTTTTCTAATGTACAGTAAAAAAAAAACACTTCAGCTTTGATATTAGAGCAACCCCAAAAACATCCCAGAGGGGAATCCATGTGAACTGGGAAAGGAGAAGCATGAGGCATGTTGGTATTAGAATGATGCAGATGAATCACTGTGAAGATGAGTGGTAATCAAAGACCAATTCTAGTAGGATGAGTCAAAATATGAACATGAGAATGTGAGAATCCTTGTCAGAGGTGTTGATCCCACAAAAAGTTAGCATCCTTGGGCTCATATAATTAGTATCAAAATATTATCTTTCGATATGCATTTATTGTTGTATAGTTAATTTTCTTAGTAGGAGTAATAAGGAAGTTTCCACTACTACAAAACTTGTGTGGATCCATGCATTGCCACAAAATTCACACGGTGTTATAGAATTGACGTAATGATGTGGAATTGATAAAGACAAATGCATGTGAATTAGTTGGGATAGTCAAAGGGATATTCACCATGCACTACCCCAGGGAATTCATTAAGAAAACTCAGGAGGAGGTGAAGTGCCACTAAGATTGTTGGACTACCACGTGAAATACAAGTTTGAGGGTTAGTTGTAAATCTAGTGAATTAACTGAGGAGATCTTAGTTCCAACAATTTTCAATTGGAGAAGAGAAGGTTCAACTCCAATTCTGAAATAGGAGAGAAGGTTCAAATCTAGCTCTACAATATAAGAGGGGGTTTAGATCCAACAAACTAAATTAAGAAGAATGTAATGAATAACTACACATGTTTAGGGAATTCTAAGAATGATTGGCAGTTTGATCATGCTAACCTAAAACAATATGAATTGTGGAGAGACTACAACCTCCAAATTAAATTTCACAAGTCCAAATCGACATATTATTCAATAAGGGGTTAGGTTTTCCTTTTGTTTTGTGATATTTCCATTATTAATTATATCATATTTAGTTTTGTGCCATCTTTATATTGTGACTGTTTAAGCACACTAATTTTGTGGCCATTGCACTCTACGATTTCCAATCTAGTTCTATCGTTGTATTAGGGAATTATAGAACCATATCATGCATTAGGTGGTATTAGAGAAAGGTTTAACTCTGGTTCAAAATTTGCAGAATTATTAGAAATAATTCTTTCTTGAAAGTTGGTTTCCACAAGATCAATTCTTGTGCAACTGTGGTAGCAAGAAAACATGTAGATGGTTGTTTAAACTTGAATTTACTTGAAGAAGAGTTGTGGGAGGTAGTGTAGAAAGAAAATGAGTTCCTAATAGATATAAATTTTCCTCCCTCTCTATCTTTAGGGACTCCACCATCCCCTGCCAACCTAAGGATACACCCGGTTGATACGTTAAAGTGAAGTCTAATCATCTCATACTTGGGATATGATGAAGTTACATATGGTGTTGCATGTAGTGATATGCAAGTAAGAAATGTCCAAACATTATCTAAGTTTGGTAGTGCGCAAGAAGCAACCAAAAGAGTGGTGTGAATCTGAGAATGGAGAAGCTGGAATGTTTTGGATTCTCTCAATGCCATTAGTGGAATTTCAAAACATTTCATTACTGCTCTAAAGCCCATGAACATGGGTCCCCTGAAACCTATAAGTAGTAGTTATGTAATCATGGTTGTAAATTTGCAATCCACAATCTTCTTTCATTTTGTAGGAATTACAATAGATATATCCAATTATAAGTTTTATTTTCCACTGTTCCTTAATTTAGTCCCTCCAATTATAGGGATGCTAGAATTAAAATTTAATTAGATATAATAGACGTTATCCTCCATGCATGTGTGGAATGATTTCATAATTTCCTTACATACATTCTACTTGTGGATATATAGGTAGATTTCTACACTTGGTTGTGAGTTCATATGTTAGTGTGTCACTCTCTTAAATCACTTTATAGTGTATCATGTGGATTATGCACTGAGGACGATCTTGAATAAGGGGACTTTTCCCTCCTTCTGGGATGCATCCTTTGAATTTTCCCCTCCTTGGGGATTTCAAGGGGAATGTCCCTATTTTGAACGAGACATCCCTGAGGATGTGTGATCATCTCCCACTGCATTGTCTAAATGTTTCTTGGCAGAAAATGGGATTTTTGGGAGACTTCTTATGATGGTTTTGGGGACTTATCACCGATCCTCTATATGGTTCTTGCCAAAAACATGGAGTTTTGGTAGAACTATTGGGATGGTTTTTAGGACACTTGAATACCCACTATCGAAACTAATTCCGATTTGGTTCCAATTCCAAAATAAAAATATTCACCAAGTGGTTCTACATTCAAACATCTACAAAGGTTATCTATGCATTACATGCTTGAATACTATGTAGTATGTTTTTTAATGAGGGCTAATTTCATTCACATTTTTTACTCCCATGTTTGGTAGGTTTTTATATCCTATATCAAGTCTTTCTTTTTGGAGGGTTATAATATCTATGTAGAAAATATATTTAAGATCTATTATCTAAGACATTACTTTTATTGAGTTAAATTAGATCTATTATCTATGGCATTTATTTTTATTGGCTTATACTATAGCACTACGTTCTAGAATATTTGTTTTTAAATTTTATATTTCTTTAAAATTTTATTTAAAAAAAAAAATTGGTTGCCCCATTGAAATTTGGGGTTAACTTCTAGCCATCCTTTAAACCCTTCCCCTCGCACCCATCCCTGAAACACCATGCAAAATAGAACAAGTTGTTCACAAGTTGTAGGATTTCGTATGCAGTGCATTAATTTCTTCAAAAATTAGAGATTTCCCCCTTTTTCCCACTTATCATTTTAAAGTTGACATCATTTTACTTTCCTCCCTTGATTTTCTCCTTCGTTTCACCATGCAAAATTTCTCTAGTTGCTATTTTACCTCACATATTCCTTACCCCTTTCTTTTCCATTCATTCATTTTTTCAAGGTTATAAAGTACAATAAAATGGATATGGAATTGTATCTCAGGTTCTATTAAAATTTCCATCTTATTTTTTTAGTTTTCCATTTTCACTTAAGGCCTTCAATAAATGGAATCACACCTCAATACAATATGTAGAATCAAACTGTGAGGCTTTGTTAAAATGAACCAAGTATTTATTCTTTATATTTCTTGGATTTTGATGGATTGGGACAGCGGTGGACCATGTTTCTATGCTTTTCCATTTAAGTTGTTTTTTTGTCTTGTTGTTCCCATGCATTCATTTTTCCAAATTTATAAAGGATATGAAAATTATATCTTAGGTGTTATTATAATTGCCATCTTATTTTGTGATTTTTCCATTTTCACATAAGACCTTAAATTAATGGAAGCACATCTCAATACAATATGCAGGATCAAACTTTGATGCTATGTGAAAATGTTCCAATTATTTATTCTTTATATTTCTTGAAGTTTAATGGATTGGGGCATAATGGCGGACCATGTTTTGATGCTTTTATATTAGTCTTTTTGGAAAATTGTGGTAGAATACTAAAACTAAA
Source organism: Pinus albicaulis (assembly GCA_034641835.2). Lineage (NCBI taxonomy): Eukaryota > Viridiplantae > Streptophyta > Pinopsida > Pinales > Pinaceae > Pinus > Pinus albicaulis. Next base: position 497,151,328 of record CM076583.1, on the reverse strand, counting down.
AGTTTTTATATGGTTTCTAGATAGTTAGCTCAAGATTGATTTTTTTCAATCAAATTAATTAATATGGTAGTTAGCTTGTTCAACATAAAACTTATTCATATGGTTTTTATGTATAAGGATACTTTCTGTAGCTATTCCTTGAGACAAATAATGCTAACACAATTTCAGGAGAGTGGTGGAAAAAAACATTAATTAAGAGCCACCTGGCAACATTTAGGCATTACTCTAGATTAGGAGTTCCATATTTCTTATCCTTATGTTTTTCACTATGATAGGTAGAGGAGGAAATATATATCTTATTCATGTGATTTCATAAACATATTTTTGGAAGTGAAGGATGTTTCAATGGGGTTCTTGTTTAATTAGAACTAAAAGTTGACTTCTTGAAATCTAGGTAACTTTTATACAATTATTATCACACAACTTTAAGTGTAAGATTGTTATTGATGCATGCATTTCTTACAACATTTGTCCACATTTTCTCTTCTATGTTATTGATATTTACACGCTCAATGAGACAATAGCTAAATGGGTAGGACATGTACTCTCCTCAGAGTACGTATAGGTTAGATAATGGGGTTTTACCATTCACCCTCCCCATTGTTATCATGGAAAAGTCCTAGATCATGGTGATTGCAATATAGAATTCTCCTAGTGGTTGGTGTGAACCTCATAAGCCATGATGAGAACATGGATGCATAATAAGCAAAAAATTGTGTTCAAGCTCTGAGTCTCACCAACTCCAAATAAAAATCAATTTTCACTTTTCAAACTTCTTCTTTCCAAATATAAATGGGACAATTTGTTTAGTAAATGTTTTTGTCAAAATTTTGAGTGAAATTAGGATTAATTAGTAAACTTTTATAGCAGAAAATTTGTATGTGGTAAAAGAACAAATGAATTCCTTTGGATTTTGGTTAATGCATATTTTCTTTGTAAAGAAGGTTGTTAATATTGAAAGGATGTTTCTGGAACCTAGAAAGATCAACATTATATTTTTTCTTGTTTTAAATTTGTTAGTTTGAAATCATGGGCATTGTTCCCTTTATCCTCATATTTAAGATACACTTTAAGATAACAATTCTTTTGATGATGGTTAAGAGTACTAGTATGAACAAAATCGTAATAAATGAGGAAATTTTCTTGTGTAGATCTTGAGATTTGTTTCTAATTTCTACATGAATTTCTCCTTATGCGAATAAATCAAGGTTCTTAATTTTCATTCCTTTTTCTCATTATGTCATTGTTTTCATCTATTTCAATTTTATAGATATTTTTTCTGCACACTTTCCTCTTACACTATTGTTTTGCATATGAATACATGATTCCTGAGAGTAACCAGAAAGGGGATCTTTATCTTTACCGTGCATTGAATTTTCCTCTTGAGTGGAGAATGGAGAAGGTTCTTCTCAAGAATCCTCTTGTATAAAATTTCTTGATCCACTATAATGAAAATTATTGTCTTTTTGTATTAGATGTTAGTCAGTTTGGTGCAATAAAAAATGGAGAGCTGGAAATTTGGTATGCTAATTCACCACTTGCCTCTTAAAACATGTAACTTAGTTTTCATTATTATTCCTAATAATTTTCCTGCACGTTGAATACTAAGTTCCTGAAGTGTTCTTTTCTATGGAAACGTTTTATTTTCTTTCTTTATACTGGTCATCTAGCCACATGGTGACCACTATCTCCGAGCTAAAGGAAACTTGTTTGAGTTTCTAGTAAGGATTCCTATGGTTTTTAATTTTGTGATTATTTCACCTCATGGTTATGCTGGGCAAACAAATGTTTTAGTAATGTCAGACAAGACATTGGTGGACAGGCCAACAATTTTTTTAAAATTGCAACGTGCATTCCATGATATCCTCTCTTTATTGTTTGATTGTATTTTGAATGTTTCTTTTGATTTTTTTTTTTCTTTTAACTAAGAAATTGAAAATACTTGGTATCATGTCCATTCAAAAAACAACCAAATCTTGAAGATGAAATTAGTATTGCACTTAACCCATTGAAATCATTTTATTTTTTGTGTTAAAATATTTTCATGATTATTTGAAAATTTTAATTTCATGTTGTTATTTGAGCACGGGTTGTTTTATATACTTGACCAAGTTCAAGTGTTATAGAATGAAATTTTGTTGTGAATAAAACGACAAGGATTAGACATCACACATCAGATTATTTGCTTTCACAAGCTATCTACAACCTGAGCTTTTTAGAATGTGCTTAGTTAACATGATTGTGCCTAAGATTTTCCTAAAGGTTGAATACTAAGTTACTAAGGCATTTTTCTATGGTGGAATTTTATTTTCTTTTTTTTATACAAGTCATCTCACCACATAGTGGCCATTATCACCCAACTGAAGAAAACTTGTTGGAGTTTCTTTGTGTTATAGGGAAAAATGGGTTTGACATTGCTTATATTGAGGTATATGTCGTATAAATCCTTTATAGTCTACTTTAGTTTATATTCTAGTGTTTATCGTCTTTCATGTCTTATACTATGCATTGTATATTCTTTTGTTTTTAGAAAAGGAGCTTATTATTAATGGTAAGAAGTAGGAATTGAAGAAAGAGGAGAACATTAACACTGGAGCGACAAATGCAAAAAGAGAGAGAGAAGAGAATCGATCTAGTGATATGGTTAAAGGCATTATCTCAAATAAGACACGCACATAAAGACTGATGGTCAAGTCTTCAAATTTGGTGAATTCACCTGCAATGCCTTGGCAACACAATGATAGTATTTTGAAGTGATGAAACAATATTTCATGTGTAAATTGTAGTCCAACCAATATCAAGTTGGAAACTCATATTGTAATGCTTGACATTTAATATAATATAATTTTTGTGTTTGAAATTATTTATAGTTGCACTTGATATTATTTAGTATTGTAATTAACATATGTAACTTTTTGTTTTCATATTAGATGAGCATGCACATTGTATGACAATTGCTTTTTAATTTAGTTACAAAATCATACTAATTAATTTATGTTGATTAATAATGAACACACAAAATCAATCTAAAACTACTAAATTAATAGTCTATATTGATTAATGATGAAAAAAGTAAAATAAATATACGACTAAACTAGTAGTTTATAATGATTATTAATGAAAGTAAATGAAATGAATATAAACTACTAAACTAGTTGTTTATATAATGAATATTAAACTACTAAGAAAAATAAATGACTAATGCAAATGATAATTTTTTTATTAAAAATGACTACTACATTTTGCATATATATGATGATTAGTAGCTAATTTATAGTATCTTATAACATGACCAAAATTTAGTCATATTTTTTTGGTCATTAATTGGTTTCTAGTGATAACTACATTTTGCATATATACGACTCTTAGTAGCTAATTTACAGTATCTTATAACACGACCAACATTTTGGTCATATTTATTTGGTCATTAATTGGTTTTCTAGGGTGATCATATAGTAATATATTATGTTATATATTTGGTCAATAATTGTGACAATTAATGACTAAATTAATGACCAAATTTATGACTAAAAATACTACTAGATGATAAAATTGAGACAACCAGTTAATGACTAAGCTAAAGACGACTAAAATTTGGTCGCATTATAAGATACTGTAAATTAGCTACTACTGGTCACCGACTGAAAAATGGTCATTTATATGCAATTTTTAGTCATTTTTTTAGTAACTAATTAGCCATTTTGTACTAGTGGAATAATAATAATGGTGACTATTATCACTCTCCCCAAATTCCTAGGCTGAAAATAGGAGTGAAGAAAGGTAACCACAAACCAAATTTTAGTTAGGTAGATAGCCCTACCTAACTAGAGAGGGCTCTCTCTGTGTCACTTTTTGAATATTCAATTTTGGGCTGAGTACCAGATTTTAGGCTAGATATGAATTAATATGTTTTGAAATTTGTTTAATAATTTTGTTTGCTGGAAAAAAATTATAATCAGTGAAGCTAAAATTGATTTCAAAGGTTGAATTGGAGAAAAAAGAGTATAAGGCAATATAGGCAAACTATTTAAGCACAATTAATTTTTCATTGGTGTATAGTGGTAGAAAAAGGCAGGGGTATGAATGAGCATTTTACTGAATTCATTCATTAGAAGAAAAACACATCGTAAAAATATTAATAAACAGAACATATGATTGATTTATTCTTAGAAAACGATAATATTTTTACACAGAAAGTGAAATGGATATGAAATAACAGAGAGAAAGTATAACGCTCAAATGAAATACAAAATGAATCTCACAAAATTGTTGAAACTCCTTCGATTTCATTAAAAATTGGTCCACAATAATACACAAAGTTTTAAAACTCGATTGTCTAACCTATACTTCCTCTATAATCCGTCTATTTATAGTTTTTACAATGGGTTTTCCAGCAAGGCTAAACCTTCAAATATCTCCAAAGACTGGGATATTATTACATTGAGAGGAAATAGGAGAAATCTGTTTCTATTTATTACATTAACAATAAGTCTTAAAAGAGCACTCAAATGATGCTTATCGAACCCAAAAACAATGTTTGATGTGCAATTTTTTATCATGAACTATAGGTAACGATGTATATGGTTTGCTAATAAAATCAAATTGTTTGAGAAACTGTTGCCGGAATTTCTGTAGATCCTGTGACTGGTCCTTGAATCCTACCTATGCTTTTGGAAGCATGCTGGTGTTGAGGAGTAAAGGTGGAAAATGTTTGTGGAAGTCTGTTCTGGAGAAAAATCTATCGTTGTTCCATTCTTTGGCTTCTTCTTTGACTTAATAGGGTTTCTTTTCATTTTATAAATGGATTTTAAATGACCCCAAAAAGAGCATTAGAGTAAACAAAACCCATATAGATAGATTTAGAGGAAGAACTGGGCGCGTGAAGGGAAATGGATAAAAGCGCGTGAAGGAAAATGAGAAGGAGACACATTTGACATGGGCCAGCGGAAGGAATAATTAAATAAAGAATGAGTGGGAGGGAAAACCCTTTATATATTTCAATCTCAGATCGGGGATCAGAACATTTAAACATAAGACACAAGATGGAGGAATTGGTGAATTGTGAATTGCGATGGGGTAAGATTATGTGGCAGTAAGAAGGTCACATTTTAATATCACATATCGCAAATCGGGATTTAGGGGCTTCATCACAATCAAGGATGGGAGTCTTTATCGCAAATCGGAAAGTTAGACTTATTGCAGTCAGGAGTCAAAGGGTTATTGCATTCAGAACATATAAATTTTCGCATGTCGGGGATCGGGGAAATGAGGCAGGTAACATGAATGGAGGGCCATAATATTTGTGATATGCGATGGTGATGCTGACGTGGCATGGGATGGGTCCTACCCATATCGCATTGGGAACTTTATGAAGTGGCAAGTGAATATGGAAAGGTTTGTTGCAATATGCAGATTGAAAAAGGTAAGGGGTCCGCAATACAGTTAAGTGCAATAAATAATATCATATATAATATATGATATATATAAAAATGTTTTTTGTGGAGCGGGAGGAGCTGCTTTTTAACAATAAAAAATGAATTTGAATGGTTAAAATGGGTTTTGAAAAGGAAATGAGTGATGGAATTTGGATTTTTGAAAAAGTGAAGGGTGTGAAGGGTAAATGAAATGAATGAAGGCTTTTCATATGCATTAAAAGGGTAAATGTGGAAATGAAATTTACTCATCCCCTTTTTTTACACATTGACACTAGCATGTTCCTCTTTCAAATGAGCTAAGAAGGCAGATTGATTTCCTTTGAAGCTCTGACAGTAAAGATGACTTTTTTTATTGTAAATAAAATAGTGAGACAGAGATGACATTTTTTAGACTTGAGCTATATGAAACTGCAAAGATGATTTTTATTTGGACTGCATAAACTTACTTGCTTCTTCATTAGATTTTTATGAATGAAATGGAGGATTCACTACCTTATTTTTAGTGAAAATCTGAAGATTTAACCATGGGAATTTTTGATCCTAGGCTTGAACTATATGAGATGGAGTGACCTGAATCTAGACCTCTTAGTGATAATGGTGGAAATAGTGACCTTGAAATTGGTGATGATAAATGAAATTAAAGAGAAACACACATGGTTTAACCTTCTTCAGTGACCAAAATTATTGCTGAGAAGTAACTGAAAAAGAAAAAAAATTGAGTAATAACCTAATGAAAAACTCTCAAAAGAGGTATTTTTTATCACTGATAAACTGACACTAACATTGGCTCCAACTGGGGATGTGATCCAGGTGGATATTGGTTGCCACCTGCCTATTCCACTTGGGGCCCCACCATTGCCTCTTTCAGTTTTTCAGTTTCGGCACAACTTACTATTTTTATTAGTTTTTTGGGTCCTGAACTTCTGGAGCCATTTTGAGGCCCTAAACGACGTTTTTTGGGCATCGCGCCTCCAGCGAATATCATTCCATTTTGGAATGGATATTCGTGGAAAAAGTTATAGTCCTCGGATAGATCTTTCTAATGATGTACCATGTGCATCAAACGGAGATAGTATGCCAAAGTTACATCCCTAGGAAGTTGAAACACCAATTTACCCACACGAGGCCCATAGTTTTGGCGCTTCATCTCCTAGGGTTAGGTTTTTGGATGTTTAGAGTTATCCATTGTTTCTCAATAATAAATAGGCCCTCGAGCCTCATTGTAACTTAGTTCAGAGGCCTGTAGCCGCCACATCTCTTCTCAGAGATAGATACCAGTGCCCTAGCTAGTTTTATTTCCATTCTGTCTGTAAGCAAATTTCAGTTCTTTGATATTAATGAAATGAAGTGTTATTTCCGCTGCATCTCTGTATTTATGGTTATATGTTTATTATGTTGCGTTCCTGCATAAATCCGGATCAGTGGTATCAGAGGGGTCTGCTTTTTCTCGATCCTTCTTTGCATGTCCCCAACGAGGTCGGGGTATAAGGAGCTAGGGCTTGATCTGGTGGAACCTTTGCAAGATCAGCCTCACAAACCTCGATGGACACCCATGGGGGATGAAAAGAAAGATGAGGGAGCAGGAGATCCTATCAAAATATTGCTCGAGGAGGCCCTCGAAAAACAAAGGAACGCGATGATGGATAACTTTGCTCAGATCCTTCAACGGCTACCCACCGGCGGCGCATCTGCATCCAGCAGCCACTCTGGAGGCGCGACTCATTTTGAGGTACAAGTAAATTTTAACATTCCCATATTTGAGGGTCAAATAGACGCAGATGTTGTAGATAGATGGTTGAATCTATTAGAAGGATATTTCTCTGTTCATGACTTTTGAGATCGGGAGAAGATTATTTTTGCACTCCTCAAAGCTAACCCCCATGTTAAGGATTGGTGGGAAACATACTGTGAGAACAAGGACCAGTCAGAACCCTCTCTGTTCTCGGCCGTACCAACTTAGAATTCTTTCTGAGACATTGTCAAGGAACAATACTATCCCGTGGGGAGATATGAGGACAAGTACATACAATGGACCACGCTGTGACAACAAAGGGATCAAGATGTGCATGAGCTGACGATTCTGTTCCATACCCTGCACACAAAGTTGGGTATCAAAGATTCATAGAAACATCTGGTGCTAAATTATCGTAGCTGTCTGCACAGATACATTCAGGAGGAAATGGAGTTCCTCGACATCTCCTCGCTTGGTACGAAATACCGGTATGCTGCCAAGATTGAGTAGAAATTCAAACAAAAGAAGTGAGACTTTGGATCTGCGAATCAAAAGCAAGGGAAAAGTGCTTCCAAACTGTAGAACAAAGGAGAGAGCCAAGGCATGGCGGCTAAAGACAACCTGTCGAAGCCACAAGAAAAGAACAACATCACAAAGCCAAAGAAGGACATGGGAAAGTGGCGTGAGTTCCATAAGAGCTCCACTCACAACACAAGTGAGTGTCGGGCCAAGCAATCGCTAGTGGCCGAGATGAGGGCTTCTGAGTTAGATGCATGCTCCGACTCTGAATCAGAACCTGAAAAGGGGAATTAAAAAGGGAAACAGATTATTGATGCGGAGCCCAATGCCACTGTTGCCACTACAAAGATCCAGAAGGAGGAACCGGAAGATCCAGAGGAGGAGGAACATCTCTTCCACTCCCAGATGTTGGTAAAGGGATCCCATGTACAGTTCATTGTCAACAATGGGAGCCAAAAGAACCTCATTTCAGCAGATGCCGTGAAGCAGTTGGGCTTGCCGACCACAGCTCACCCACATCCATACACCATCGGGTGGCTTCACCAAGGATGAGATCTCCGTGTCAGCCAGCAGTGCCGCCTTCCCTATAGCATCAAGCCCTTCACGGATGAGGTATTATGTGACGTTGCTCTTGTCGATGTTTCTGATGTATTATTAGGACAACCATACTTGTGGAAGGCTTGTCATGCTGTGTATGAGTCTCGGCCTCGCGCTGTTATTGTTACTTTGGGAAATAAGTTGTACAGGATACTAGAGGTACCACCTCCTGCCGCTATCTCTTTGGTTACTGCAAAAAAATGCAATAAGCTCATTTCCCAAACCAGGAAATTCGTTTTCCCGATGATCCACCCCCAGGGAAAGAAGAAGACTGTGGCCACGACCTCCAGACAAGGCTCCTCTACACGACAACAACAAATGGATAAGGTTGTGGAGGAGTACGGGGACATCTTCACCTCACCCACAAGGGTTCCTCTGCACTGTCAGGTCAAGCACCCGATTGATCTGAACCCAAGTGCGCCGCTACCCAATGGACCGATCTATCGACGCTCTATTCTAGAGAATGATGAAATCAAGAGGCATATTCAGGAGCTGCTGCAGAAAGGTCACATCCGACCAAGTTCATCGCCCTGTGGGAGCCTGATCATGTTGGTACAGAAGAAGGATGGGACGTGGAGACTCTGTATTGACTATCGGGCGCTGAACAAGATCACTGTCCGGAATAGGTACCCGATCCCACGGATTGATGACCTTCTGGACCAACTCAAAGGTGCAAAATATTTCAGCAAGATTGACTTGAAGTCAGGGTATCACTAGGTACCGATTGAACCCTCCGATGTGTGGAAGACTGCCTTCAAAGCCAAGGAAGGCCTTTTCGAATGGCTGGTCATGCCTTTCAGGTTGACGAATGCTATCACAACCTTCATGAGGATGATGGACGACATCTTGCGGCCGTTCACCAACTCATTTGTAGTGGTGTGCTTGGATGACATTCTTATCTTCAGCCAGACTTGGGAAGAGCACCTTCACCACATCCGACAAGTCCGTGTGCCAATCTGGAGAAGTGCTCTTTTGGCATGACCCAGGTTCAATATCTGGGATACATTATTGATGAAAGGGGGGTGCATGTGGATCCAGCCAAGATCTAATTCATTTGGGATTGGCCAGCCCCAACTACTATAACATAGCTCCGCAACTTTTTGGGTCTTGCTAATTTCTACCGGAGGTTCGTGTTAGGATTCTCTCATATCACTTGGCCCTTGAGTCAAGTCACCAAGGGAGGAGCTAGAGCAAAATTATTTTGGTCGGAACCTCAACAGAAGGCGTTCACAGAATTGAAAAATCGCCTCTGTTTTGCCCCAGTGCTCACTTTACTAGACTTGCAACAGCCATTTGAGATCGAGATAGATGCCTCTGACTATGCTATTGGGGCAGTTATTACTTAGCAGGGAAATCCAGTGGCATATCACAGTGAGACATTGTCTGACACAGTTCGCAAGTATCCCTCTTATGACAAAGAATTGTATTCCATTGTGCAAGCTTGTCGAAAATGGAAGCATTACATTTTTGGGAAGGAAAAAATCATCCACACAGACCACCAGCCCCTACAGTTCATACAGACACAAGGGAAGTTGCAGAATGATCGCCATCAGAAGTGGTCCAAATATCTGCAACAGTTTCATTTGAACATCAAGTACAAGAAGGGTAGCACCAATAATGTTTCAGACTGCCTCAGCCGACCACCGATCGTGGCGCTCACCACCGTGCTCAACTCTTGTGGGCATGAGACTTTTGATTGGCCGCTTCTCTATGAGAGTGACCCAGAATTCGGCCACACTTACAAGGCACTCTTGGGGGGTACGCAAGTTCCAAATTTTCACCTCCAAGATGCCCTTTTATGTCACCTGGGACACCTTTGTGTTCCTTCAAGCGAGCGTGCCAAGATGATATGGGAAGCACACTACAGTTGAGTCGCTGGGCATTTCGGGGTCGAGAAAATAGTAGCAATCCTACAGAAGTATTTCTATTGGCCGAACCTTCGAAAGGATGTCGAGAAGCACATCAGATCCTGCACTGCTTGTGCCATTGCCAAACCGACCATCAAGAAGCAAGGCCTATATACTCCTCTACCTACCCCTAGTCGACCTTAGGAATCCATCTCCATGGATTACATGTCGAGCCTACCTTCTACTAAGCAGGGAAATGACTGTGTTTTTGTGGTCGTCGACAGATTCTCGAAGATGGCCATTATGGCGGCCTGCAAGAAGAATATCACAGCAGAAGCCACTGCTAAACTCTTCTTTGAACGAGTGTGGGTGCACTTTGGGATCCCACAGTCTATCATATCAGATCGGGATAGCAAGTTCCTTAGCACATTTTGGTCCAGCCTCTGGTCGATGTTGGATACCAAGCTCACCAAGTCCACATCTTTCCATCCCCAAACAGATGGCTAGATAAAGGTCGTCAACATAATGCTTGTACACATTCTGGGCATGTACAATTCAAAGCATCCACACACATGGGACGAGAGCCTCCCATATGTACAACATAGTTATAATCGGGCTCTCCACAGTTCAATCGGCCATAGCCCCTTTCAGGTGGGCTTGGGATTCCAGCCACTATGTCCTATTGACGTAGCCATACCATTTGCAGCTGCTCAGGCTGATTCAGCTCATGTCCAGTCTGAAGTTGACAAAGCAAGTAGCTTCATCGAGCGCATTCAACACATCCGCCAACAGGTTCATGATATATTGGACAGAGCCAATGCCAAGTACAAGCAACGCCATGATCAGCACCGGGTGCCACACAACTTCCAGGTGGGTGACAAAGTATGGCTACATTTGCAGAAGGAGCGCCTCACTGGACCCCACCGCAAGCTTCGCCCGCTCCGATACGGGCCGTACACCATCACCAAGGCTGTAGGGAACAATTCCTTCGAGCTCAGTATTCCACCATTCCTTGGTCTACACCCAGTCTTCAATGTGGATCACCTTCGTCCTTACTTCCCACCTCTACTAGACACCTCAGACATTGCAGAACAACTCACACCAACAGAGTTAAACCCAGACTGCATGGAATAGGCCACCACAGATTGTATTAGGGACGTTAAAATAAAGAGCACTCGCCAAAAGAACATCCAATTGTATCGGGTTGTCAAATCTGGCCAACTCCTGCACCAAGGCAAGTGGTTCACAAAGGACCAAGTTCAGCAGAAGTTTCCTCATCTCATGGATGAACTCAACGCAATGGGGACCATTGCTTCCTAAGGGGGGAGGAATGATCCAGGTGGATATTGGTGGCCACCTGCCTATTCCACTTGGGGCCCCACCATTGCCTCTTTCAGTTTTTCAGTTTCAGCACAACTTACTATTTTTAGCAATTTTTCGGGTCCTGAACCTCCGGAGCCGTTTTGAGGCCCTAAACGACGTTTTTTGGGCATCGCGCCTCTAGCGAATATCATTCTATTTTGGAATGGATATTCATGGTGAAAGTTGTAGTCCTCAGATAGATCTTTATAATGATGTACCATGTGCGTCAAACGGATATAGTATTCCAAATTTACGTCCCTGGGAAGTTGAAACACCAATTTACCCAAACGGGGCCCATAGTTTTGGCGCTTCATCTCCTAGGGTTAGGTTTTTGGATGTTTAGAGTTCTCAATTTTTTCTCAATAATAAATAGGCCCTCGAGCCTCATTTTAACTTAGTTCAGAGGCCTGTAGCCACCACATATCTTCTCAGAGATAGCTACCAGCGCCCTAGCTAGTTTTATTTCCATTCTGTCTGTAAGCAAATTTCAGTTCTTTGATATTAATGAAATGAAGTGTTATTTCCACTGCATCTCTGTATTTATGGTTATATGTTTATTCTGTTGCGTTCCTGCATAAATCCGGATCAGGATGGAAGCTCCTTCAGGAGGTGTCAAGAATACCATAGATGAGGTAGCCTTACCATTGGGCTAATATCTTTCTAAAATTGAGCCATAAGCTGAATAACTTCACTTTTGAGACTTACACACTAAAATCTAAAAACTGAAAACACCTTTGCAATATAACATTGAAAACAAACCAAATTGCAAGTTGTTGAAAAAAAATTCTTAGAATGTTGAGCTTATTCACACACCCTCCTAATCTAACAGCTGAAAAACTTGCACTATCAAGTGATATCAAAATCCCAGTGTAATCAATCAAGAAAATGGATCCTTGATTGATTTTTACAATCAAATTCTCTATACAAATATATATATTTACTGTTTAGCACCCAAAAATATAGCTGACAATGATCTCCATCATCACTGAATGCTACAATAATTACCTTCATAGATGACTGCAATAAACTTGCCACTGGATCCTGAAAAACATGAAAATTTACCTCTTGCTGATCTAGAAGAGACAAGGTACCTTTTTCTCTTGAATATGATCTCTCTTCATAATGTACCTCTGTGAGAGTGTGTTCATGGTCTTCAAAAAAATTCTGAATAAGTAGGTGAGAAAATTTCTTCTTGAGATAAAAATTCAAGACATGAAGCATGAGAAGAAAAATCTAAATGACAATCCTCAATGTCCTGGTCCTCTGCAATTTGAATACATTATTGATCATCTTCCTATGCTGCAGTGGAAAAAAATAGCTCTTCACCAACTGGTGGCTGATTGGAATTCTCTTCAGTCAAGGTAAGGATGGTTTGCTAGAAATTTTCCTAAATTGAATGACAGCTAGGATCTAATTCTTTCTCATGTTTTTGGAAGGGAATTTCAAGCAAGGGCTCTTGAAGTTCCTCATCCATAAATTCTTCATCACCATAAACACTTTCCAAATGATGAATAAAACCTTGAAAATTCTTGCAACAATCTTTTACGAGTAGTAATGATGGATGTTCTTCTTTAAAATTTTCATAAAACATCATATGAAAATCAGTAAGTGAATAAATACAACTAGGTGGAAAATCTTTCATACCATGATCTTTCTTGTTCCTCCAAGGTGGCCATTAATATATTCATCATACAATCTTCAGGAAATTGAACAGTCAACTTGTGTGCATGCATGTGAAATTTAACTAGATGCAGAGCATCATCATCTACTTTCTCGTCTTTGAAATTTAGGAGATAAGTCTGCCAATATACATAAGGCATGCAGTTCGGAAAGACTGTAATGTGATCATGATTCATAGGAGCATACCTTTGAGCAGATGAATCCATATTGAAAAGAGTGAAGTCACCAAGAAGTTCTTAAAACTACCAGTTCTTGAAAATTGGAGTCGCCATGAAACTTCTAAACCTTTAGATTCTTTGACACTCGAGTCACCAAGTGAATGATGTATAACCTTCTTGTGCCTGATCACTATTCACCATCAGCAATTAGATATGATCCTTTTCATTCTTTCCTAGGGAAGATCTGTCACCTCGTCCCCGGAAACGGCGCCAAAAATGTTATCACTCTCCCCAACTTCTTAGGCTGAAAATAGGAGTGAATAAAGGTAACTAGAAACCAAATTTTAGTTAGGTAGCTAGCCCTACCTAACCAGAGAGGGCTCTTTATGTCACTCTTTAAATATTCAATTTTGGGTTGAGTACCAAATTTTAGGCTAGATATGAATTAATATGTTTTAAAATTTGTTTAATAATTTTGTTTTCTGGAAAAAAATTATAATCAGTGAAGCTAAAATTGATTTCAAAGGCTGAATTGGAGATAACAGAGTAAGGCAAGATAGGCAAACTACTTAAGCACAATTAATTTGTCATTGGTGTATAGTGGTAGAAAAAGGCAGGGGTCTGAATGAGAATTTTACTAAATTAATTCATCAGAAGAAAAGACAAATCGTAAAAATATCAATAAACAGAACATATGACTAATTTCTGCTTACAAACTGATAATATTTTTACATAGAAAGTGAAATAGAAATGAAATAACAAAGAAAGTACAGTGCTCAAAATAAATACCACATAAATCTCACAAAATTGTTGCAACTCCTTTGATTTCATTAAAAATTGGTCCACATTAATGCACACAGTCTTAAAAATCGATTGTCCAACCTATCCTTCGTCTATAATCTTTCTATTTATAGTTTTTACAATGGGTCTACTAGCAAGGCTAAACCTTCGAATATCTCCAAAGACTGGGATATTATTACATTGAGAGGAAATAGTCGAAATTTATTTCTATTTATTACATTAACAAGAAAAATTAAAAGAGCACTCAACTGATGCTTATCAAACCCAACAAAAATGTTTGATGTGGAAATTTTTATCCTAAACTATAGGTCACGATGTATAGGGTTTGTTGATAAAAATCAAACTGTTTGAGAAACTAATGCCAAATTTTTTGTAAATCTTGTGACTGGTTGTTAAGTCCCTATATTAATAGTGTAGTCCCTTATTATGTTAGTGTAGACCCCCCTTATTATTATTATTGTACCCCTGTAACCCCCATATTGTTATTATTGTGCCCTTACATTATTATTGTTAGGTCTGCTAGGATTACATTGTGGCCCCACTAGGATTATATTGTGGCCCCATGGACTCCTATATATAAAAGGAGGTTTTGTTCATTTGTATCATCCAAGAATTGTTCATTTATGTAATGTATTGGAGGTTGCCCCCTCGAAGTTGCTTATTTATAAGGCGTTCATATCTCTTTTCTTCTATTTTTGGAGCTGGTTACACAACATTTGGTATCAGAGCTTTGGATTCTAGGGTTTCACTGCTCCAAACAGGTCATCGTGGAATTTTCGCTATAAAGTTTTTTCTACAAAGTTTCAGAAGCTGAAATTTTTAGGGTGCGAAGCCAAAATCTTGAGGAAGCTTGTATAAAAATTTCAGAGTTTGGTTCGCAATATTTTTGGAGATATGATCTGTGGAAGTCAGGTATTTTTTCAGGCTTCCAAACAGGTCATCGTGGAATTTGCGCTACAAAGTTTTTTCTACGAAGTTTCAAAAGCTGAAATTTTTAGTGTCCGAAGCTGAAATCCTGAGGAAGAGTGTCTAAAAATTTTAGATCCTGGTGTGCAAAATTTTCGGGGATATGATCTGTGGAAGTTAGGTTTTTTTTCAGGATCCTAAACAGGTCATCGTGGCATTTGCACTATAACGTTGTTTCTACGAAGTTTCAGAATCTGAAATTCGTATGGTGCGAAGCTGAAATCCTGAGGAAATTCGTCAAAAAATTTCAGAGGTTGGTTCGCAACATTTTTGGAGATATGATCTGTGGAAGGTAGTGCTTTTTCAGGCTCCTGAATTGCATCTCAAAGAGGTGATCGTGGGAAAAGTTCAATAACTATCTCTCTGGGCATCAGATTGGAGTGCCGTAAAAATTGGTCACAAGTACATAGACTTTAGTTTCTTGGATATCAATTTTGGAGACAAAGAATGAAACAGTGACACATGGCAAGTCGTACAATTTCGCTCTACTGAACCAGTCCATAATTAGGTCATTGTGGGAGATTGGGCACAAATTTGTCTTGGAGAATCCAAATCAGGTCAGACCTGCGGCATTCGAAAGATAATTCATAGGGCTATTCCAGTACTAAAATTCATATATTTTAGTGCTGCAATCATATAGATAATCAAATCTCAATATTGAGCTCCTCAAAACCAAGTAAAAGGTGTTTATTTGTTTTTTCGAATTGCATAAATCTTGTTTGAAAAATCAGTTTGAAGTGATTCCAAGGGCCTATTGAGCATATTTCAGTATTGGGTTCTGAGCTGCCTCCTAAAATTAATTCAAAACCCATTATGCCCTCAGAAATCTATACTATGATGCATGAAGAGGAAGAATTGCAGTATGAGATATCAAAATTATGGTACCAAGTGCAACAAATTTTGATCTTACGAAGAGCAACCGAAGATGACATAGATGGTTTAAAATCAGAAATGGAGGCTAAGTTGGATGGTTTGAAGGATAAAATAATAGCTAATATGGATGATAAATTAGTGGAAGATGACATCGAGCATCAACAACAAGTTCTCCAACTCTCAAAGGATAACCTAACTTTGGTGCAGAATCTAATGAAACAACAAGAATATCAACATCACATCGAAATAAGTTCTGAAGCAGTCACAGAAACAATAACTCGACAAGTACGATCAATTTCAGAGTATCTCAGCAAGTGGAAGAACTTCCCTGTAGAAGATTCCACATGGGAGGATGAGAATTTTATACAGAAGCATCAAGAAATAATCAAGTGTTGAGGACAACACTTGTTTGAAGGAGAGGGGCATGTTAAGTCCCTGTATTAATAGTGTAGTCCCTTATTATGTTAGTGTATCCCCCCCTTATTGTTATTATTGTACCCTTGTAACCCCCATTTTGTTATTATTGTGCCCTTAAATTATTATTGTTAGGTCGGCTAGGATTACATTGTGGCCCACTAGGATTACATTATGGCCCCATGGACTCCTATATACAGAAAGGAGGTTTTGTGAATTGTATCATCCAAGAATTGTTCATTTATGTAATGTATTGGAGGTTGCCCCCTCGAAGTGGCTTATTTATAAGGCGTTCATATCTCTTTTCTTCTATTTTTGGAGCTGGTTACACAACACTAGTCCTTGAATCCTACCTATACTTTTGGAAGCGTGTTGGTGCTGAGGAGTAATGGTGGCATGGGTCTATGGAAGTTTATTTTGGAGAAAAATTTGTCATTGTTCCATTATTTGGCTTCTCCTTTGACTTAATAAGGTTTCTTTTCATTTTATGAATTGATTTTAAATGACCGCAAAAGAGCATTAGAGTAAATGAAACCCATATAGATAGGTTTAGAGGAAGAACTGGGCACATGAAGGGAAATGGATAAAAGCATGTGAAGGGAAATGAGAAGGAGACACATTTGACATGGGCCAGTGGAAGGAATTATTAAATAAATAATGAGCGGGAGGGTGAACCCTTTATATATCACAATCATAGATTGGGGATCGAAACATGTAAACAAAAGACATAGGATGGATGAATTGGTGAATTTCAAATTGCGATGGGGTGAGATGATGTGGTAGTAAGCAGGTCCCATTTTAATATCGCATATCACAAATCGGGATTTCGAGGGTTCATCGCAAATCGGGGACAAGAGTCAAAGGGTTATTACATTCGGAGCATATTAATTTTCACATATCAGGGATCGAGGAAATGAGGCAGGTAACATGAATGGAGAGGCATAAGATTTGCGATATGAAATAGAGATGCTAACGTGGTAGGGGATGGGTCCTACCAATATTGCATCGGGAACTTTATGAAGTGGCAAGCAAATATGGCAAGGCTTGTTGCGATATGTGTATTGTGAAAAGGTAAGGGATCCAAAATACAGTTAAGTGTGGTAAGTAATATCATATATAATATATGATATATAAAAAGGTTTGTTGTGGAGCATGCGGAGCTACTTCTTAACAATAAAAAATGAATTTGAATGGTTAAAAATGGTTTTGAAATGGAAATGAGTGATGGAATTTGGACTTTGGAAAAAGTGAAGGGTGAAGGGTAAATGAAATGAATGAAGCCCTTTCATATGCATTAAAAGGGTAAATGTGGAAATGAAATTTAGTCACCCCCGTTTTTTATACTTTGACACTAGCACATTCCTCTTTCAAATGAGCTGAGAAGGCAGATTGATTTCCTTTGAAGTTTTGACAGTCAAGATGATTTTTTTATATTGTAAATAAAAAAACGAGACAGAGATGAGATTTTTGAGACTTGAGTTATATGAAACAACAAATATGGTTTTTATTTGGACTGCATAAACTTACTTTCTCCTTCATCATATTTTTATGAATGAAATGGAGGATTCACTTCCTTATTTTTAGTGAAAAATAAGAAAAATTTTCCATGGGCAGTTTTGATCCTAGAATTGACCTATACGAGATGGAGTGACCTGACTCTAGACCTCTTAGTGATGATGGTGGAAATGGTCACCTTGAAATTGGTGATGATAAATTAAATGAAAGAGCAAAACACATGGTTTAACCTTCTCCAGTGACCAAAATTATTGCCGAGAACTCATTGAAAAGAAAAAAAATTGACTAATGACCTGATGAAACACTATCCAAAGAGTTATTTTTGATCACTGATAAACTGACTCTAACAGTGACAACAACTCAAAGTTGCAACACTTTTGATTATAACTTAGAGTTGTAATATCTGTGTTCAAGTAGAGTTGTAGAAATTGCACTCAAGAGTTGCAACACCTGTTCCTTCATAGGTAATTGTAGTAGATGTTGAGATAATTACAACACTTGTGATTGTAAGGTATCTATGAAATCATGTTCCCTATATACCATTGTTGGTACAGAAAGGTGATGATTTCCTGAAAATGCATAAGAAAAAGTGAGAGAATGGATTTCTAAGAGGATAATCAAACCTTGACAAAAAATGCATCATTTTTTATGAAAAAGGTATTAAGATGAGATGGAAATGGGAAAAATATGGGAAAAAAGGTATTTGATGGGTTCTAAAAGATGCCAATTTAATCTCCCATCATATCCACTTAGTATAATTTGTTGCCTGTCCCTATGAAACCAACAAGAAATTTTTGTTTGAGAAACTTAGGCTCCCATGGAGGTTGTTGAGACTGTAATAAGTTTTTCCTACCTCATGTGCATGGAATTATCCTCCTCTTTCATGAATTTCTTGCCAGTAGGAAAATTGCTCCCTTCTAGAAAACTTGTATTCCTTGGTTCGTAGCTAGATCATTGGATAGTGAATTTCATACATATCCATCTATCTCCACAAGTTTTTATGAACTTAATATACTTATGCACTCTCTCCAGTGCTATCTTGAAGCTACTAGGATTAAAGGGTTCTCTTTGTTGAATGTCCTCCTTGCCTTGTTTCCATATTTTAATACATATTTCCATGGTACCTTCTCCAATACTTAAATTTTTCCCTACTGTTAGTGTCAATATTTGCATCCTTCCACCAGTGATCAAATAAAATCTTTCATGTCATGTTAAGGGTCTTAGTTTGAAATTTTTTTCATTTCATTAGGTCATCATGAAAAAATTTGGTCGCTTGGTGCATATTTAGGTCAAGCTTCACTCTTTTCATAAATTTCACTACTTGCTAGCTCATTTCATCACTTTTTTGAGTGTACATTAGTCATGAGTTCTTATCATCATTTAATTCCTTTCATCATGAATTTAATTCAATCAGTCTTCATTAGGTCTTATGTTTTTCAAGGTCTGTCAAATCACCATTTGCATGCATAAAAGACCAACAGGTAAGAGAGTGACAATAAAAAAGTTTGATTTGTAAATTTAATTTCAATTCAATATGTAATTTTATGTTTCTTAATATGTAATAATTTCTCATGGTTCCAAGGAGCTGCATACTCAAGGTTCCAATCATCCAAATAAGTCAATGTTCTAAAAAGCTATAGTGTTCAATGTCCATCAAAAAATATCAAATCCAAAGAATTAGGTTCAAAAGGTAAAGTGTAATGTCAAAAGTTGAATTTTAAAGGAAATGTGTGTCCCAAAGCAAAATTATGAATATTCACCAAGTATAAAGGGCCATCAAAGACCAAAAACACACTCATTTACATCCTCATGCATTGAGCTCTCGAATTCCCAAGTCAAAAATTGATTTTGAGCAAATCAATTTTTTTTACAAGTGATGTGCTTCTCCTTAGGGTGATGCACTTCTGACAGACAGGGTGATACGCTTCTCCTTAAGGCATTGTTATTTTACCAGGGAGGCATTGTGCTTATCCTTAAGTTGTTGCGCTTTTGTCAGTTTTCTTCCACAACTCCAAATTCCAAGTACAGTTGCTCCAGCCATCAAACAAGGGTTTCTTTAGTCCAATGCAAGTAGACTACACCTCCTTTTAATCCTTCCTTCATTTTATAATTTGGATTCATGGTGTAAACCCTCCTCTTTTACCATTTCATGTTTTAAGCCAAGAAACCCTAGTTTTTACCATTACAAGCTAAAGTGGTTTCCCCTAGACCTTATTTTCCCTTCCCACACTCTAAAATCACTCCCCTTACCCCTCTATTACCTTATCCCTTATCCCCAAGTCCCATTTCCTAAAAACCTAATCCTAGGCTGCATTTTCTTAGGCAGCCATACCATATCACTGTAATCAAATTTCCTACCCTGTACCTCTAATTTTTTCTATCCCTACCACTTTCTTAATCTCCCTAATTCGCTTCCCCATTTCCCTAAATTTTCCTACACTAATCCCAACTCCCTAAACCTACTATCCTACCCATTTTCTTTCCCATTCCCTAGGGTTTAAAAGAAAAACAAATACTATGGAGGAGGAAAGACATATTAGGGAAGAGGAGATGAACATAGAAGAGGAAAGGAGACAACACAAAGGAGGAAAGTTTTTGAGGCTTGAACCATCCAAAGCCAGATAACTGTTGGCCTCACCCATGACAGTCATTTGCTTCAAACATGTGGGTTGTTTTGACTACTGTGAAATGGTCCAAAGCGTACAAAATCACCCTTATTGACCAGAGTTTTTATCTCAAAAATCAAATACAATAAAGTGACCATTGTAGGAGTAGCCTTCACCAACTCCACAGATACTATTGATGCAGCCACAAAGATATCTAATGTGAGTGAGAAGTGGTTTAAGGCCAAAGATATAGATACTCAACATTATGAACCAATTCTCAAGCCAAGGTACAAAAATGATAAAAATAAAGTCTTTCCTTTGAGCCACCTACTTGACAGATTTTCTCCCATGATGAATATCATCATGAATTATTTCACCTATGAGGGCAAATTCTCTAGACTATATGCCTATCACATCAGAATACTCATGCATTTCACAAGGTGAGATTGCTCAACGTCCCTCACTATTTGTACATGAGTATTGATAAAATTCCATACATAGTGCAGAACAAAGAGTATGAACATCAGATTAACAACCTATGTCATCACTCTCAAATCAAAATAATTGTCCTAGATCATCTCAAAGAGTTAAATATTCTTAGGAGACCTTTATTGAGACACCACCTCAACCTTCTAGACCAATTCCATCAACAGCTTCAGTATCTAAAAAAAAATAGGGTCATCTAGCAAGGTTACAGTCAAAGAGGTCAAAACCTATCTGAGGGGACCTAGGAAAGTGTTTTCTCCACATATTATGGAAGGGGCCTTTCGTTCTTCATCAGAAAAGCAGGAACACCAAGATGAGTAGCAGGAAGAGATAGTTGTTCATGAAAAGAAGGACCTTCATGAGGAAGAAAGATACTTTGAGTTGATGGATTTGGATGATCAAGATGATCAGGAGGTCTCAAAGCTGATCATCAAAGAGAAGGATTCCATGATCAAAGAATTGCAGGATAACATGGCAAGAGCTCAATTTGTCATATCATTCCTTGAACAGGAGAAAAAGCAGTTGAAAGACAAGAAAATACTCATGGAGCTAGAGCTGCTCAAAGAAAAAATACAAGACACCAAGGGTAAGGAAATGATGGCACGTGATGATTCTGACCATGATGAAACTCAAACTAGGAAGATAAGACCAAAGACAAGAGGTCTTAAGAGAGCTCTGCAACAGCAAAAAAATGAGGCAGAGAAACTTAGTTTTGAAGAAAGGATTGCCAGGGAGGTTGAAGATGATAGAGAGGTATGGCTAGATAGGGTAAACCTCCACCTTGAGAAACTCCTCCACAAGGAAAAAAAATATAATAAGATGCTCAGAAACATATCCAATATGTACATCACTAGAAACAAGATCTGCAACATCAAACTCAGGCATTTGGAGTAAAAACATAAGCAAACCCTAATCAAGCAAAAAAAGGAAGATAAACTTGAGATCCTTGGTGATGCATCCCTGATTTCTTGAGGAACATAATCAGCACTCTATCCACTAATTTTGAAGTTTTTTGTGTGATTTTTTGAAATTTTGGGCATTCTAACAAATTTTGACTAGTTTTCAGCATAGTCCACTTGTCAAAAGCACAACACCTAGGGAACTGCACTTCATTTGGGAGCCTCCAAATGACGAATTTCCACCACCATTGGATTTATAAGTCATTCTACATCAATTTTTGACTATTGGCACACCAACATTGGACATTCTAACAGGGAGAAATGGCCAAAAACACCCAAAATATCACCTCTGCCTCATTTTTTGAGGTTGGTGCTACGCTTTTGACCAGTCTTGGGAGATTTGAATTTTGAGAGCCTTAGAACCTAAGGGAATTTTTGGAAACTAGACAGGAGAAGCTCTCCAATTAGCTATCATGAGCCGAATTTGGACTTCAGGAAGACCTCCAAAAGTAGCCTTGAAGTTGGTGTTGCACTTCTGCTTTAGGCACTGCGATTTTTCTAGATTCTCTGATATTTTCCAGTTTTTGAATTTTTCTCAGTTGGTGATAGAATATTTGAGTTTTTACTGATTTAATTCATCCTTGTAAAATTAATTATGACCTAAATAATTGCTAGAGGGTAGATGCATTAGGTAAAAGTGGATTTTTGGCTAAAATGAATCAGTTTCACCAAAGTTAGGGATGAGTTTATTGACCTCCCTAGTCTTTCAGTTTCCAGTTGAGAACTTTGTGGATTAGTTACTCAAGTTATGGATTCGACCCCTGAGTAGGGGAGAATCAATTTTGGTCTATATTATTCATTTCTTTTCTCATAGCAAGGGTTGGATGTTGTTCGATTGATCTTGGGACACTTTTTGTAATTAGAATTTTGGCTAATAATAATGGACATAGTTGCATCTATATTGATGGAATTCATGTGGTAAATGATTTAGAATTGTTTCTTCTCTTGTTATGCAAATGTGTGAATTTATTTTAGCTCATATTCATTTCATTTCTAAATTTAAATTTTTCCTAAGTCAGAAAGACATAATTCACTAAGTTTATTCTCTGTTTTGGAGGGATATTTACAATTTGTCTCATTGTACTCTTAGTAGAAAAGGATTCATATCTCTAATGCTATTTTCTCAAAACTTATTAGTATAAAACATCTCCTTAGATAACCTCTTGTGTTGATTTGTTTAACTACCTTTCTCCATCATATCCCTACAATTTTGATCCTTGTTTGACCTGACCTAATTTCTTCCTTAACCTATTCACCATCCAACACTTCAAATTTTCAATCAATCAAAAACTTGTGCTACTGTACATAGCATAATATATAATTGATACAATCATATTAACTAAGATCCATTGTAGAGATCCCTCTCCCACCTATTAGGGCTAGCTACTTGGCAAAAGATTGGTTTATGGTTACCTTTGTTGGTCTCTTCTCAGCCTCAGAGATCTGGTAGAGTGATAACATCTTGGCGACCATACTACGGAAGAAAGTGACAGATATTCCTTGGGATGACAATCATAAAAGTTTAGATCTGGCTGTTGATGGTGGACAATGGTCAGATGCATATGAAGGATGAATCATTTTCCTAGAGACTCCAGTGTCGAAGAGTCCAAGGTTCATAATTTTCATGGCGACTCCACTTTTCAGGAACCGGTAATTTGAATAGACTTCTTGGTGACTTCATTGTTGTCAAGATGAGTTATATTGCAAGAAAAAAATCCCAGGTATGCTCCTATGGATCGATCTCAAATCCATGGATTTCCAAATCCTATGCCTTATGCTGACTTGTTTACACATATTCCCATATTCAGAGATGAAAATAAAGATGATGCTAATCTTCATTTAGTAAAGCTTCATGTACATGTATGTACACTGAGAGTTGAGTTTCCTGCAGACTATCTCATGAGATTTTTTATGGATACTCTTGAAGATAAAGCTAGGGTATGGTGTGAAGGGTTACCAGAAGGAAGCTTATGTTCTCTTAAAGATTTCAAAAATATGTTTTCCAAACATTGTTTGAAGTGTAATATTTATTTATCTCTCTTACAAAGCTATTGGGATTATAGTGAATGTTTTATTGCATATCTTGAGGGTATTGATGATATCCAATGCATGAATGATAAAGAGATCATTGAAGCCTTCTATGATTTCTCCCTTCAATAGCAATCTGAAGAAGCTAGTCACTTTGATACACAAGATCATATTCAACATACAGTAGCTTCCCCTTTTCTTGAATATGAATGAATTTTTCATCTTGATAGTCAAATGAAATTGCATGAAATAAATCAATAGTCTGATGAAAATTTATATGCTCCTTTTCTTGATATTAAAGAAGATATTCAACATCCTTGTGAATCTTTAAGATGGAAAGAAGAAAATTACTATTTCCTCCAAAGAAAACAAAGATTATTTTCTCCTTTGACTGAAGAAGATATAAATCAAATTCTAAATTTGCAAATCCATATTTCATCCATTAAGAATGATGATGTTATTATACAGTCCTGCTAATTTCCAAGTGACTCATTAGGGGAATTTTGAGGTCTAAAATGGGCCTCCTAAGGAATTTTAAAATAATAGTGGAAATAATAAGATAATATTAGATTACACCATCAAATTTTAGAGGGAAAAAATAAAAAACTATTTTTTCAACTCATATTTTAAACTTATCTCCCTATGGGTTTACTCAAATTTCAAGTAGAAAAACTCGTTGGATGTAGAATTTGATTCTTCATCCAAGGAGTACCCATGTTACATACTTCCGATGGATCCTGATACATGAAAAATGAGAAATACATAAAAAACGTGATTACAATTACGTTTTTCATGTAGTAGGGTTCATCGAAAGTATGCAACATGGGTACTCCTTGGATGAGGAATTAAATTTTGCAGCCAATGAGTACTCCCGCTTGAAATTTGAGTAAAAAATTTGGGAGATAAGTTGAAAATATGAGTTGAAAGAGTAGTTTTATTTTTTATTATTTTTTAATCTTTGTACTTTTTTACTCAAAAATTGGTGAATCATCCCCCATGGTTGACATCATCATATTGAATCCTATTAGTTCTTATATAATTTATTTTGTTTGTAAATTTTTCTTAGGAGGCCCATTTTACACCTCAAAATTCCCCTAACGATGAAGAGGAGATCAGTGATAAAGAAGAAGTTGTTTTAGAGCCCCTTGCAGATACAAATCTTTGTCAATTTTCAGAAAATGAAAAATCTGCTGATGAAAAGGATTTTGTCTGAGATCCCATAGATGTGGACACTTGTGTTGTTAAAAATATTATGAAGGATCCTTTTGCTAATTTGTTACATCCATATGTGAATAATTCTTACTCATGTATTTTTTTTGATCCACAAAAAGGTAATGCTTCATGATTTTCAAGATCCCTTGGGCAGTCTTTTGCAAGCATTGGAGAAGATGAATGTTGACTTGTTTGTCAACATAAGTCTTGGTTTCATTTTTTATTATGAGTTGCCTACATATACATCATTCTTCCTGCTCGATAAAATTAAGAGAAGAATTTTAGTAAGTATCCATCTGCTGGATTGGTTACAATGGAAGGATCATTTCAGCTAAACAACAATTGTGCAACATATTAGAGTAGGTTGGTATCATTTTAGTTCGATTTTATTTCATTTTTAGCAGCAAGTTTCTTTCAATTAAAGTTTTATGCAAAGTGTGAAGCGAAGAATCACTGAGGCTTGGAGCTTGAGGTGAAGGTCATAAAGTTTCATTGGTTTTATGTTCGTCAAATCACCATTTGCATGCATAAAAGACTAGTAAGTAAGAGAGTGACAGTAAAAATATTTCATTATGAAAGTTTGATTTGTAAATTTAATTTCAATTCAATATGTAATTTTATGTTTCTTAATATGTAATAATTTCTCATGGTTCCAAGAAGCTGCATAATCAAGGTTCCAATCATCGAAATAAGTCAATGTTCTAAAAAACTGCAGTGTTCAAAATCATTAAAAAATATCAAATCCAAAGAATCAGGTTCAAAAGGTAAAGTATAATGTCAAATTTTAATTTTAAAGGAAATGTGGGTCCCAAAGCCAAATTATTAAGATTTACCAAGTATAAAGGGCCATCAAAGACCAAAAAGACACTCATTTTCATCCTCATGCATTGAGCTCTCGAACTCCCAAGTCAAAAATTTAATTTTGAGAGAGAAAATCATTTTTTTTGTAGGCGGTGTGCTTCTCCTTAAAGCGCTCTGCTTCTGATAGACAGGGCACTATGCTTCTCCTTAAGGTAATGCGTTTTTACTAGGAAGGCGTTGCACTTTTGTCAGATTTCTTCCACAACTCCAAGTCCTCAATGCAGCTGCTTCAACCATCAAACAAGGGTTTCTTCATTCCAATGCAAGTAGGTTACACCTCTTTTTAATCCTCCCTTCAGTTTATAATTTGAATTCATGGGGTAAACACTCAACTTTTACCATTTCATGTTTTGAACCAATAAACCCTAGTTTTTACCATTGCAAGCTAAAGTGGTTTCCCCTAGACCTTATTTTTCCTTCCCACACTCTAAAATCACTCCCCTTATCCCTAAATTACCTTATCCCTTATCCCCAAGTCCCATTTCCTAAAACCATAATCCAAGGCTGCATTTTCTTAGGAAGCCATATCATATCCCTATAATCAATTTCCCTACCCTATTTCCCTAAGTTTTTATAACCCCTACCATTTCCCTAAGCTTCCTAATTCCCTTCCCCAATTCCCTTAATTTTCCTACACTAATCCCAACTCCCTAAACCTACTATCCCACCCCTTTTCCTTCCCCTTCCCTAGGGTTTCAAAACAAAAAAAAAATACTATGGAGGAGGAAAAACATATTAGGGAAGAGGAGATGAACATAGAAGAGGAAAGGAGACAACATAAAGGAGGTAGGATTTTTAGGCTTGAACCATCCAACACCAGAGAACTGTTGGCCTCACCCATGATAATCAATTGCTTCAAACATGTGGTTTTTTTTTACTTCTGTGAAATGGTGTAAAGAGTACAACATCACCCTGCTTTGACCAAAGTTTTTATCTCAAACCTCAAAGACAATCAAGTGACCATTGTACGAGTAACCTTCACCATCTCCACAGATACTATTTTTGTAGCCACAGGGATACCTAATGTGGGTGAGAAGTTGTTTAAGGCCAAATATATAGATACTCAACATTATGAACCATTTCTCAAGCCAAGGTACAAAAATGATAAAAATAGAGTCTTTCCTTTCAGCCACCTACTTGAAAGATTTTATCCCATGATGAATATCATCATGAAGTATTTCACCTATGAGGGAATATTCTCTAGGCTATATGCCTATCCATCAGATTGCTCATGCATTTCACAAGGGTGAAATTGCTTAACATCCCTCACTATTTGTACAAGAGTATTGTAAAATTTCATACATAGTGCAAAACAAAGAGTATGAACATCAGATGAACAACCTCTTTCATCACTCTCTAATCAAAATAATTGTCCTACATCATCTCAATGAGTTAAATATTTCCTGGGAGACCTTTATTGAGAATGATGCCTTCAATACTCCACCACCACAGGCTGCTAGACCAATTCCACCACCAGCTTCAGTATCTCAAAAACAAACATGGCCATCTAGCAAAGTTACAGTCAAAGAGGTCAAAACCTATCAGAGGGAACCTAGGAATTTTTTTTCTCCACAGATTGTGGAAGGGGCATTGCCTTCTTCATCAGCAAAGCAGGTACACTAGGATGAGCAGCATGAAGAGACAATTATCCATGAAGAGGAAGACCTTCATGAGGAATAAAGAGACTTTTAGTTGATGGATTTGGATGATATAGATGATCAGGAGGCCTCAAATTTTATCATAAAATAGAAGGATGCCATGATCAAATAATTACAGGATAACATGGAAATAGCTCAATTTGTCATATCATTCCTTGAACAGGAGAACAAGCAGCTAAAAGACAAGAAAATACTCATGGAGCTAGAGATTCTCAAAGAAAAAATACAAGACACCAAGGGTAAGGAAATTATGGCACTTGATGATTCTGACCATGATGACACTCAAATGAGCAAGACAATACCAAAGAAACAAGGTCTTAAGAGAGATTTACAACAACAATAACATGAGGCAGAGCAACTTAGTTTTGAAGAAAGGATTGCCAAGGAGGTTGAAGATGATAGATAGGTATGGCTAGATATGGTAAACATCCAACTTGAGAAGCGCCTCCACAAGGAAAACACAGATAATAAGATGCACATAAACATGTCCAACATGTACATCACTAGAAACAAGATCTGCAACATCAAACTCAAG
The DNA here is from genome assembly GCA_034641835.2 of Pinus albicaulis. Taxonomy (NCBI): domain Eukaryota; kingdom Viridiplantae; phylum Streptophyta; class Pinopsida; order Pinales; family Pinaceae; genus Pinus; species Pinus albicaulis. Next base: position 497,123,084 of record CM076583.1, on the reverse strand, counting down.
CAATTGGAGGAAAAACACAAGAAAATCATAATCAAGAAAAAGGAGGAGTATAAACTTGAGATCCTTGCTAATGCCTCCTTGATTTCTTGAGGCACATCATCATCACTCTATACACCAATTTTGAATGTTTTTGGCTGAGTTTTTGAAATTTTGGGCTTTTTGACAAATTTTGACTAGTTTTCAGCACAGTCCACTTGTCAAAAGCACATCACCTAGGGCGATGTGCTTCTTCTGGGAGCCTCCAAATTACAAATGGCCAATACCATTGGATTCAAAATTCCTTCTACTTCAACTTTTCAATATTTTTACGCCAAAATTGAACATTTTTATAGGGAGATATGGCCAAAAACACCCCAAAAATCATCTTTCTGCCTCATTTATCAGCCTAGCGATACACTTTTCACCAGTATTGGGAGATTTAAATTTTGAGATCCTTAAATTTATGATTTTTAAAATCTAAGGGAATTTTTGGACACTATATAGGAAAATATTTATAATGAGCTATCATGAGCCCAATTTGGACTTCAGGAAGACCTCCAAAAGTTTCCTTGAAGTTGGTGTTGCGCTTCTGCTTCAGGTGTTGCACTTTTCCTTCAGGCGCTACACTTTTGCCAGATTCTTTGATATTTTCTAGTTTTTGATTTTTTCTTAATTTGTGATAGAATATTTGAGTTTTTTTTGATGTAATTCATCCTTGTAAATGTAATTATGACCTAAATAGTTACTAGAGGGTAGATACATTAGGTAAAAGTGGATTTTTGGCTAAAATGAATCAGTTTCACCAAAGTTAGGGATGAGTTTGTTGCCCTCCCTAGTCTTTAGGTTTCCATTTGATCATTTTTTTGATCAATTCATCAAGTTAGGGATTCACCCCCTGAGTTGGGGAGAATCATTTTTGGTCTATATTATTCATTTATTTTCTCATAGCAAGGGTTGGATCTTGTTGGATTGATCTTGGAACACTTTTTGTAATCAAAATTTTGGCTAATAATAACAGAAAAAGTTGTAGATATATTGATGGAATTCATGTGGTAAATTATTTAGCATTGTTTCTTCTATTTTTATGCAAATATATGAATGTATTATAGCTCACATTTATTTCATTTCTAAATGTAAATGTTTCCTAAGTCAGAAAGACATAATTCACTAAGTTTATGCTCTGTTTTGGAGGGATATTTACAGTTTGTCTCATTTTCTTCTTAGTAGAAAATAATTCATAGCTCTTATGCTATTTTCTCACAACCCTTTCAGTCTAAACCATCTCATAATATACCCCCTTGTGTTGATTTGTTTATCTACGTTTCTCCATCAGATCCTTGCAATTTTGATCCTTGTTTTCCCTGACCTATTCACCATCCAGAACTACAAATTTTCAATCAATCAAAACCCTGTGCTACTATACATATACTAATATCTCATTTATCCAGTCATATTAACTGATATCCATTGGAGAGATCCCTCTCCTTCCTAGTAGGGAAAGAAACTTGGAAAAATATTGGTTTGTGGTTACCTTTGCTAGTCTCTTCTCAGCCTCAGAGATAAGGTGGAGTGATAACATCTTGGAGACCATATTGGGGAAGAAAGTGACAAATATTCCCTGGGATGACAATCATCAAAGTTTAGATCTAGTTTCTGATGGTGGACAGTGGTCATATGCATATGAAGGATGAATCATTCACCTGGTGACTCCAGTGTCGAAAATCCAAGGTTGATAATTTTGTTGGCGACTTCACTTTTCAAGAACCAATAATTTGAATATACTTCTTGGTGATTTCATTTTTTTCGAGATGAGTTCTACTGCAAGAAAAAATCCCATGTATTCTCCTATGGATCGATCTCATATCCCTAGATTTCCAAATCCTATGCCTTATTTTGACTGGTTTACACATCTTCAAATATTCAGAGATGAAAAGAAAGATGACGTTTATCTGCATTTAGTAAAGTTTCATGTACATGTATGTAGGCTGAGAGTTGATTTTCCTGAATACTATCTTACGAAAGTTTTTATGGCTTCTTGAAGATAAATCTAGGGTATTGTTACATAGCATTTTTTCACCATCCCTGCAATCCCTCGTCCTGTACATTGGAGGACTACTCCCGTGACCTGTGAACAGTAAAATGTCCTGAAAACACCTTGATGGCATCTTTCTACACAAGGGAAAGAATTATCCTTGAGAACATTTCCTCAGAAAAGCCCCAAAAAACCATGTTTTGGCATTGGCTCTAGTAGCCAGTTCATCCCTCATGCTAATGGGGAAACTACACACTAGTGGGCGCGCCAGCTGGCGCTCTGTCCCTGTGTTGTGCCCACGCCAACCTATTTTGGAATGTTTTTTAACAAATAGAAGGCAGAAGTTTGATTCTAACAACTTCAAAATGGATCATCAAAAAGAGATTGGGTTGTTTGGATCCAGATTTCCCTGATTAGGAAGTGGTTTTCCACCTCTCATGGAACCTTCCTAAGAGATAGGACTCTCCCCCATGATTATAGGGATCCTAACCTCTACTTCTCCCTCTATAAAAGCCTGCCCTCTCCATTTTCTAGCTAGCTGAACTTTTGGGAAGGAAATTATAGCTGAGTGACAATCAAGAGCAGAGCTAAGGAGAACCATGTGAGAGAGAGAGTTTTGTCAAACCCCTGACGAGCTTTGTGAGACATGTCCCACTAGAATCCTATCGAAGGAAGATCATGACGTTAGAGCACCAATTTTAATCGTTCTCTCGTATCTTAATATACATGACTCTGCTATTGGTTCCATGATTGTGTTTTTCCATTATATAATGCAATTTCATTCGTTCCTCTCTGACTGATCGATAGTTATAAACTATGAAATATGATGTTGCATGTTGTCTCTCTTCTTTTCATGTGTACAGGTATCTGGATGTAGCAAGCTCACGGATCGTGACCTGTCCGACTAGGAACGAAAGCGCCACTTCTTCTTTGACAACAGTAGTGAAGGAATCACAGTAAGTAATCTATCATGATTCTATCTTTTGTAACTAGGAATCAATAGCTTTGTGTGTTTCGATTATTGCTAGACCCACTCTAGGGCTAGTGGGATCGCCTCTGTCCACAAAGGGGATTTACCTCCACAACAAGTATGGTGTGAAGGGTTACTAGAAGGAAGCTTATGTTCTCTTAAAGATTTCCATAAGATGTCTTCCAAACATTGTGTGAAGTCCAATATTTCTTTATCTCTCTTACAAAGCTGTTGTGATTATAGTGAAGTTTTTATTGCATATCTTGAGGGTATTGATGATATCCAATGCATGAATGATGGAAATGTCATGGAAGCCTTCCATGATTTCTCCTTCAACAACAATCTAAAGAAGCTAGTCATTGATACACAAGATCATATTCAACATATAATAGCTTCCCCTTTTCTTGAAGATGAAAGAATTTTTCATCTTGATAGTCAAATTAAACCACATGAACTAAATCAACAATCTGATGAAAATTTATATGTTCCTTTTCTTGAGATTAAAGAAGATATTCAACATCCTTGTGAATCTTTAGGAGGGAAAGAAGACAATTATTGTTTCATCCAAAGAAAAAAAAGAGTGCTTTCTCCTTTGACTAAAGAAGATATCAATCAGATTATAAATTTGCAAATCCATATTCCATCCATTAAGAATGATGATGTTATTACACATTATTGCCAGTTTCCAAGTGATTATGAAGAGGAGGTTAGTGATAAAGAAGAAGTTTTTTTAGAGCCCCTTGCAAATACAAATCTTTCGCAAGGTTCTGAAAATGAAAAGTCTAGTCATGAAAAGGAGTTTGCCTGGATCCCATAGATGTGGACACTTGTGCTGTTAAAAATATTATGGAGGATCCTTTTGCTAATTTGTTACAACCATATGGGAATAATGCTTACTCATCTCCTTTTGTTGATCCACAAAAGGTAATTCTTCATGATTTTCAAGATCCCTTGGGCAGTCTTTTGCAAGCATTGGAGAAGATGAATGTTGACTTGTTTGTCAACATAAGTCTTGATTTCATTTTTTATTATGAGTTGCCTACATATACATCATTCTGCTTGCTCGAGGAAAGTGAGAGAAGAATTTTAGTAAGTAGCCATATGCTGGATTTGTTACAGTGGAAGGATAATTCCACCTAATCAAAAATTGTATAGCAGATTAGAGTAGGTTGGCATCATTTCAGTTTGTTTTGATTTCATTTTCAGTAGTAAGTTTCTTTCAATTAAAGTTTTCTGCAAAATGTGAAGCAGGGAATCACTGAGGCTTGGAGCCCGAGGTGAAGGCTATAAAGTTTCATTGGTTTTCTGTTGTTTTCAAAAGTTTTCACTCGGTTTTAGTTTATTTCAAATTAGTTTAATATTTTAGTTTTCAAATTGTGTTTTAGCTTTTGACTCCATGCCCAATGGATAGGAACTTGGTCTACGGTGTTCTTGGCACCTCCAAGTAGCCATCCCCAGTTGGAGCCAATGTTAGTGTCAGTATTTGCATCCTTCCACCTTTGATCAAATAAAATCTTTCATGTCATTTTAAGCGTCCCATTTTGATTTTTTTTTTCATTCCATTAGGTCATCATGTAAAAATTTTGTCACTTGGTGCAGATTTAGTTCAAGCTTCACTCTTTTCATAAATTTCACTACTTGCTGGATCATTTCATCACTTTGCTAAGTGTACATCAATCATGAGTTATTATCATCATTTCAGTCCTTTCATCATGAATTTCATTCAGTCAGAGTCTTCATTAGGTATTATGTTTTTCAAGGTTCGTCAAATCACCATTTGCATGCATAAAAGACCAACAAGTAAGAGAGTGACAATAAAAACATTTCATTATGAAATTTTGATTTGTAAATTTAATTTCAATTCAACATGTAATTTTATGTTTCTTAATATGCAATAATTTCTCATGGTTCTAAGAAGCTGCATACTCAAGGTTCCAATCAGCCAAATAATTCAATGTTCTAAAAAGCTACAATGTTCAGAATCCATCAAAAAAGATCAAATCCAAAGAATCGGGTTCAAAAGGTAAAGTGTAATGTCAAAATTTGAATTTGAAAGGAAATGTGGGCCCCAAAGCCAAATTATGAAGATTTACATAGTATAAAGGGCCATAAAAGACCAAAATGGCACTCATTTTCATCCTCATGCATTGAGCTCTCAAACTCCCACGTCAAAAATTGAATTTTGAGCGAGAAAATCAATTTTTTTTGTAGGCGCCGCGCTTATGACAAAGAGGGTGCTGCACTTCTCCTTAAGGCGATGCACTTTTACCAAGGAAGTACTGCAATTTTGTCAGATTTCTTCCAGCAGTGTGATGTTGTACTCAATTGCTTCAAACATGTTGTACTTAAAAAATGGTCGAAATAGTACATCACAATAGTTTAACCAAAGTTTTTATCTCAAACCTCAAAGACAATCAAGTGACCATTGCAGGGGTAACCTTCGCCATCGCCACAGATACTATTGCTGTAGCCACAGGGATACCTAATGTGGGTGAGAAATGGTTTAAGGCCAAAGATAGAGATACTCAGCATTATGAACCATTTTTCAAGCCAAGGTACAAAAATGATAAAAAGAAAGTCTTTCCTTTCAGCCACCTACTTGACATATTTTCTCCCATGATGAAGATCATCATGATGTATTTCACCTGTGAGGGCATATTATCTAGACTATATACCTATCACATCAGACTGCTCATGCATTTCACAAGGGTGAAATTTCTCAACATCCCCCACTATTTGAATAGGAGTATTGATAAAATGTCATACATAGTGCAGAACTGATAAAAATTAGATCAATAGCCTCTTTCATCACTCTCTAATCAAAATAATTGTCCTACATCATCTCAATCAATTAAATATTTCCTGGGAGACCTTTATTGATAATTATGCCTTCAATACTCCACCACCTCAGCCTACTAGATCAATTCCACCACTAGTTTCAGTATCTTAAAAACAAAGAGGGTTATCTAGCAAGGTTATATTCAAAGAGGTCAAAACCCATCAGAGGGGACCTAGGCAAGTGTATTCTCCACATATTGTGGAAGGGGCCTTGCCTTCTTCATCAGCAAAGCAGGTACACTAGGATGAGCAGCAGGAAGAGACAGTTGTCCATGAAGAGGAAGATCTTCATGAGGAAGAAAGAGAGTTTGAGTTGATGGATTTGTATGATCAAGATGATCAGGAGGCATCAAAGCTGATAATCAAATAGAAGGATGCCATGATAAAATAATTTCAGGATAACATGGCAAGGGCTCAATTTCTCATATCATTCCTTCAACAGGAGAACAAGTAGTTGAAAGAAAAGCAAATACTCATGGAGCTAGAGTTGCTCAAAGAAAATAGACAAGACACCAAGGGTAAGGAAATGATGGAACTTGATAATTATGACCATGATGACACTCAAAACAGTAAGACAAGACCAAATACAAGAGGTCTTAAGAGAGCTCTACATCAACAAAAACATGAGGTAAAACAACTTAGTTTTGAAGAAAGGATTGCTAAGGAGGTTGAAGATGATAGAGAGGTATGGCTAGATAGGGTAAAAATCCACCTTGAGAAGCTCCTCCATAAGGCAAAAAAAGATAGTAAGATTCTCAGAAACATGTCCAACAGGTAAATCACTAGAAACAAGATCTGCAACATCAAACTCAAGCAGTTGGAGGAAAAACACAATCAAACCCTAATAAAGAAAAAGGAGGAAGAAAAAATTGAGATACTTGATGATGCCCCCCTAATTGATTGATTCACATAATCAACACTCTATCCACCATTTTTTAAGGTTTTTGGGTGAGTTTTTGAAATTTTGGGCATTTTGGAAAATTTTGACTAGTTTTCAGCACAGTCCACTTGTCAAAAGCGCAGCGCCTTGGGAGCATCCAAATGAAAAATGGCCACCACCATTGGATTCATAAGGCCTTCTACATCAACTTTTGACTATTTTCACACCAAAAATGGACATTATGACAGGGAGAAATGGCCCAAAAAACCCAAAAATCACCTTTCTGCCTCATTTTTCAGGCTGACATTGCGCTTTTGACCATTCTTGGGATATTTTAATTTTGAGCCTCTTTAAGTTATCATTTTCAGAACCTAAGGGAATTTTATGAAAATATATAGGAGCATATTTCCAATTAGCTGTCATGAACCCAATTTTTACTTTTGGAAGACTTCCAAAAGTAGCCTTAAAGTTGGCGTTGTGCTTCTGCTTCAGGCGTTACACTTTTCCTTCAGGTGCTGAGCTTTTGCCAAATTCTCTGATATTTTCCAATTTTCCAATTTTTCTCAGTTGATGATAGAATATTTGAGTTTTTACTGATGTAATTCATTCTTTTAAATGTAATTGTGTCCTAAATAGTTACTAGAGGGTAGGTACATTAGGTAAAAGTGGATTTTTGGCTAAAATGAATTAGTTTCACAAAAGTTAGGGATGAGTTTGTTGACCTCCCTAATCTTTGGGTTTTGATTTGAGAATTTTGTGGATTAGTTCCTCACATTAGGTATTCTACCCCTAAGCTAGGTAGAATCAGTTTTGGTCTATATTATTCATTTCTTTTCTCATAGCAAGGGTTGGATGTTGTTGGATTGAACTTGAAACACTTTTTGTAATTAGAATTTTGGCTAATAATAACAGACATAGTTGTAGCTATATTGATGGAATTCATGTGGTAAATGATTTAGCACTATTTATTCTCTTGTTATGCAAATGTGTGAATTTATTGTAGCTCATATTCATTTCATTTCTAAATTTAAATGTTTCCTAAGCCGGAAAGACAGAATTCACTAAGTTTATGCTCTATTTTGGAGGGATATTTATAGTTTGTATTCTTTTCTTCTTAGTATAAAAGAATTCATAGCTTTTATGCTATTTTCTCAAAACCATATCAGTCTAAACCATCTCATCAGATACCCTCTTGTGTTGATTTGTTTGCCTACCTTGATCCATTAGATCCCTACAGTTTTGATCCCTATTTACCCTAACCTAATTTCTCCCTTGACCTATTCACCATATAGCACTTCAAATTTTCAATCAATGAAACTCCTGTGCTACTATACCTAGCCTAATATCTCATTGATCCATTCATAATGACTAAGATCCATTGGAGAGAGCCCTCTCCTGCCTAGTAGGGCTAGCTACTTGGAAAAATATTAGTTTTTGGTTACCTTTGCTGGTCTCTTCTCAGCCTCGGAGATCCGGTGGACTGATAAAACCTACCATGTGTAATAGCCTCTTTCCCTTTTTTAGCCATAAACTCTATATGAAGGGGAGAGCAATTCCATTGTTTTTGTGTCATAAGGAATTATAAATTCCTATGATACTCTTCCCATATTGTTGGATAGGGTACCCCTAGGTCAAAGTTTTTGTAAAGAATCCACATTTTGAAAAGCATAGCGTAGTGTGCACAGATGTTTTAGAGTCTTAGGGGCTTTGGGGTGGGTCAAAGCCCCATATTTTGTAAAGGGATGGGATAATTTTGTATACTTTTAGCTCCACCCGTGGTTTTCAGACCATGGTATTGTAAAAGGAATAACTATATAAGGAGTCTAAGGATGTATTTTAGATAGAGAATGCATATGGATGTAATGTTATATTTGAATTGAGTTTGTATTCTATCTGTTTTTTGTGAAAGAGAAGGATCATGCAGTTGTGTGCACAAATACCTTAGAGAGTTTCAGCAAAGTGAAAAGACCCTTGCATCTTAGTGTGCAGAGCATAAAGTATTGCATTAAGAATATATGAGCTAAGAAAAGAAGGCTCTGATGACAGATCCATATTATTTGCTTATATGTTTTATTTATCTATTTTTTGAGGTTACATGTGATATATAGTGATTTTTATCTATATTTTCATCGCGAAGTCATAAATATGGTTTAAAATGATTATTAATTGAATCGCGCAGTATGCAAGATGGTTAAGTAGAGTTGTTGAACAATGTATGTATATTAAGCATATTGGTTTTGTGAAGCTCTGAATAAGGCTTAAGAGAGGATAAGCCCTAAAGCCACACTCCATAGTCCCTATGGATGTATAAACCTAGTTCTAGCATCCCCTAATATTGCCTTAGGTGAGACTTTGGTCTATGCAACAGATCGTTGCCAAAAGGGCTGGTGATAGAGGGTTTTGTTGGTTCATGCAACCATATATGAACCTGGGTATAGACCCCATTAAGAAAACACCTGGGACGATAGTCTCCCCTATGTTCAACACATATATAATAGAGCTCTCGAAAACTCAACTATACATAGCCCCTTTTAGGTGGGCCTACGATTTCAACCTATAGGTTCCATTAATGTCACATTACCCCTTACAACCACACAAATAGAATATGAAAATGTTCAATATGAAGTAAAAAAAATATACAAAGTTTGTTGGATGAATTCAATACATTCACCAATAGGTCCATGATATCTTGTAGAAAGCCAATACTAAGTATAAACAAAGCAATGATAAGCATCGGGTTCCACACAAGTTTCAAGTGGGAGACAAGGTTTGGTTGAATTTGTATAAGGAACACCTTGCAAGGGAGAGGAATAAGAGGGTCCTCATAATCATCATATCACTTGATTGTATCTCTTCTTTTTGTACCTAACTTCTTGGAGGAAGGGTATACACATCTTCATTGCAATATCAAGCTGGTCCATCTCGGCATATTCCATCCAGTTCAATTTCAACTGGACTCCCGACATTTGGAGAACAATATATTCCATTTTATTATACTTCTTATGTTGGGGGGGAACCTATGGTCACCCATTTTGAAATTACTCCATCATTATATGGTCATCCTAGTGTTGGAATGATTGTTTTTTTAGTGAAAACCTATTATTCCTATTCAACCAAAAACGGTTGTGCAATCATATGAAATGGTTCATCCTGTTGCACGCACATCTACTCCACTTGTTAATACATCATTAACCCTATTACAGGCTGAAAGTGATGTACCTAAACCATCTCAGGTGGTTCCTTCCACCCAATACCCTCAAGTATTGGGCCCTCAGACCCCAAATCCTTTGGCAACCTTACAACAACCTCCTATATCCAGAATGATTTATTCACAAGTTGGATTACCCTATTATGGGATGTCGCAGGCACAATCAAGTTTTACCTATTCACAATTGGGTCCAAGATATTTTATTTTGGGCTATAATATTGGTGGCCAAACACCTTGGTAGCCATAAGCACAAATTCCACATCAATCATTCCAACAACAAGTAGCGTACGCAGGTTTTGGTCAATAGGATCCTCAAGCATTTGCTTATCAAAACAACCCCTATCTGGGTTACCAACAACAAATTCCTTATGTTGGTGCTCAAAGGCGTGTTTCCCAAGAAATTCCATCATACAATGGTTATGCTGAACTTGAATTAAATCAATATTTTCCCTTTGTTGCAACTTTAGAATTACCTGATTTAAACTGGCTTGCCAACGATCCAATCAGCTATGCTCCTTGGTGGTCAGTGATACCACATAAATTACCCTAGGATATTCCTAAGCTCAATGGAAACCCTGGGGAAGACCTGTCGACGCATGTTATGACTAATAATTTGTGGTGTTCATCCAACTCCTTAAATGATGACTCCGTTTGACTACATCTTTTCCAGCGTACGCTGACTAGTCCAGCCGCGAAGTGGTACATTGTGCTACCACGAGCTTCATTTGATAATTTCACTACCTTAGATACTATCTTTATGAACCACTTCCAATTACCCATATGATATGAAACTGTAACAGAACTCTTGACCAATTTCAAAGAGAATAATGCTACTCACATTTCTGATCATATTCATGAGTGGTGTCGTCATCGTAGAATGGTCAAGACATTTTTTCTTGATCAGCTCCTTGCTGAGTGGTTCATTAAGTCCTTGCTTCCATATATCACCGAGGATGTGGCTAAGGGTGGCATCATCACTGAAGTGCAATTCATTGCTTGTGCCCAGTACTTCGATTTTATTTACGCTCAGTATTACATGCTCTATGAGAAAATTCCCAATGCGCCACAATCTAATTTTACTGTTCCTCCTCCATCTAAGGAATCTCATGTCGGTGAAGGTATGATAGGTACTGCAAGCACACATCACTCTACTACATTTTATCCTGAACCTTATTCAAAAAATGATGTCGTGTCATTTGAAAAAGGAAAAAGTGACAACAACTCGGAAATAAGAAAAAAGTGGAAATTGAAGAAAAAGAAAAATTATACCTCGCAGGAATGATCATCTGATCAACAAACTGGAAAAAATTATAAACCTCGTTACGCTTGCATAATCTATAATGAGGATTACTTTGTTCGAGACTGTCCTCACCGTTCCAAAGTCTCAAAATTAATTAAGACCTCGCATGCATCTATTGTGTTGACAAATCCATTTCTGAATCCAGACACAAATTTGGTTGCTACGGATCCAGCTTCTAGTTCTCAAGTGCTTATGCTATTTGTCACAAAGCCAACAAATGATTTTCTAGTGTCAATGCGTATTAAATATTATAGTATTAAGGCTACTGATCAACCTACTAACTCGACCATGAATCCGTCCACAGAATCTATTCTGCCAACTGCTATTCCCGAGTTAAAAATAAAGCCACTGAAGGGAGTCGTCCATAAATTGACATTCAATCCTCAAGCCCGAGCTACTCAAAATTATAATATAGTTGAATATTTGGCTCAATCCCCTTCAGCTATGTTGACGCTTGAGGTACTTCAAAATATTCCCTCCCAAAAAAAAGCTTTGTTCTTGGCAATTGGTGGAATCGATCCGATAGATTCCAATCTTGTATTCTTTAATCATACGATCTATGTGCCGCAATTACCAGCAGAATTGGCAAGCTTCATCCAAGTAATTTTTCTCAATCACCTCGTTCATCGTACTATTATTGATGTGGGAGAATCTACCTACATTATGTCTCTAAACTACTGGAAGTCACTTGACTCACCACATCTATCTCAATCGCCTATGACATTGAAGTATTTTGATGGTCATACATATAAGCCTTGCGATATCATCAATAACCTGCATGTCGAACTGGGGGGGGAATAGTAAATTTTTAAGTTGAGGTCGTTGATGGACCCCTTGAATACAAAATTTTACTCAGAAGGCCATGGATATATGCTATGATTGTGATCATCTCTACATATTTTAGAATGACTGCCTTTCCTCATAAAGGTGTTATCACAATCATCAATCAACTCTCCTTCTTTTCCTCAAGTTCCCAGGTAATTGGAAGCATTCTGTTAGTTTACGCACCCCAAATATCACTTCAAAACATTGGTGTAGGACTCTTAAAGGATTCTTTCCTAATGGGAACCTTTGCATTACCGCCATCTGCGAAGTAGGCAGAAATTGCAAACATATAGACCTGCTACATGATATCTTCAACTCCATCTGGATTAAAAAATATTATGGGTGATTATGGTTGGATGATTTTTTTCCTCCAAGCCCAATTGAGCTGGCATCACAATCAATCTACATGGCTTGGGTGGAAAATCTGAAATCATCATCACCAATCATTTGGGTCGATCATTCATTAGATTTTAGTACTCCATATGATCCATTTTCATCCACATTCTTGAATGATGAGAGCATTGTGGAATCCATGATGCTAGAAGGAGAACCATGGTAAAATCATCATCATCGTTCCTGTCTTCAGGATTACGAAGAATATAATCTTATTGAACTATATGACCCATCGTTCAAAACATTATTTTTGAATTCTTTTCCCATTAATGCAATCAAATATGAGTGAAACTTATCAAATATTGAAGAAACCATTTCTATTGATATTTCAACCAAACCTGTTGTTGTAGAAAACCCTCATGTTAGCATGTCTTGTTCTTCATCAGAACTCTAAACTAATCGCTCTCTCTTTCATGAATTCTGTGATATATTTTCTTGGTATTATGAGGAAATGCCAGGCATAGATACTAGTATCGTTGAACACACCAATAAAATGTACCCTGATGTCAAACCGGTATGTCAACGCCTTCATCATGTTCATCCGAAAAAGGCCGCTGCCATTAAAGCATAAGTTGAAAAACTTTTGTGTGTTGGTTTCATTTACCCTATTCCGCTTACTGATTTGGTTTCCAACATTGTTCCTATCATGAAGAAACAAGTGAGAATCATAGTCTACATCAATTACCGGGATGTCAATCTTGCTTGTCCAAAAGACAACTATCCTACTCCCTTTATCGACTAGATTATTGACGATTGTGCTGGATGTGAAATATTTTCGTTCATGGATGGATTTTCTGGCTACAATAAAATCAATATCTGCCTAGAGGACCCATATAAGACAACATTCACCTGTCCTTGGGGCACATTCTCTTATCGCAAACTCCCATTTGGTTTAAATAACGTTGGGGAAAAATTTCAGAGAGCAATGGATTATGATTTTAATGATATCAAGCACATTTTTCAACCTTATCTAGATGATTTACCTGCACATTCAAGAAACCAGACTGACTTGATGAATTTTAGAGCTATCTTTCTACGTTGTTGACACTACAAAATATGCCTCAATCCACATAAATGTGTGTTTTGTTTTGGTTCTAGTCATTTGCTAGGATTATTCATCTCAAAATAAGGAATTCAAATCAACCCACTAAAGGTCCAAGCCATTCTTGATTTTTCCACGCCATCAAATTTACTTCAGTTATAGAAACTTCAAGGAAAGGCTAATTTCCTAAGGAGGTTCATACCCAACTATGTTGAAATGGGTAAAGGATGTACTCGTCTCTTGAAAATGGGATTCCCTTCCATTGGGATAAGGTTGTGCAAGATTCTTTTGATGTTGTCAAGGATACACTTGTTAGAGCGTCATTAATGTATCCCCCGAATTATTAGAGTGATTATTTCTTATATATCGATGTGGCTGATACGACCATTGCTATGGCATCGGTCCAAGAAGAAGATGGTATAGAACATCCGATATATTATTTGAGTCATAATCCAAATGATACAGAAGTGAAGTATTCATACGTTGAAAATATTTCCTTGGAGACCATTCAAGTTGTCCAAATATTTCGCCATTATATATTGTTCCAGAAGATCATTGCCATTTTAGATTGCAACCCCATGACTTACATTCTGTCACATCAATTGTTGGGGGGGAAATATTCAAAATGGATTGTCATTTTACAGGAATTTGATTTGGAATTCATCAAATCCAAGTGAAATAAGTCTTTAGCTTTGGCTAAGCTTCTCTTCGACCTTCCCTTTGATAGTACTATTACTACATTGGAACCATCAATTCCTAATGATTCCTTGTTTCTGAATGGATCATCTATTCCTTGGTATGGGGATTTTATCATTTATCTCCAAACCCAGAATTTTCGGCCCGATAGCTCTCTCTCTCAACAATGATGTATTTGATACCAAGCCAAATATTATCTGATCGTCAACGATACATTTTATCGTCGTCGTGTCGATATCATTTTAAGGAGGTCACTCACTCATGAGGAGGCTAAGAAGGTTTTAAATGATTTTCATGATGGGGCTTGTGGTGGACACTTGTCTGGATATGATATCGTGCAAAAGATACTTCGTGTCGGTTACTTTTGGCCTACCATATTTCATGACTACATCCTCATGGTTAGAATTTGTCATGCATGCTAGATATGTGATCGTAAAATCCACAAACTGCTAGCGCTGATGCATCATGTTATCGTTGTGGGGCCATTTTCAAAATGGGGAATTGACTTCATGACCTGAAACCCTCGTTCGTCTGAGGGGCATGGTTATATTATTGTCATAGTAGAATACTTTACCAAGTGGGCTGAAGTGATGCCTACATTAATAACATAGGAGAAACAACTGCATTATTATTTTTCAATCGTGTCATCTCACAGTTTGGTGTTCCAGAGGCTATAGTCACAGATCATGGTAAGAATTTTCATAATCACATGATGAATGAATTGAATTCCAAATTAGGACTGTTGCATGATAGTTCTACTCCTTATTATAAACAATCCAATGGAAAATTTGAGAATATTAACAATATTCTTAAATGAATTCTTCAACGAATGATAGGATTTCATAAACGAAATTGGAATTAGATCTTGTACTCATCTTTGTGGGCATGCCGAACCTATTCAATGTGAAATATCATCATTAAAACTCGTCGATGACTTGTTACTTGACACCTCTTCTGAAGAAGCGCATCTTTTTAACCTCATCCATCTTGATGAAGCACATCATGAAGCCACATTGGCCAACGAAGTGCATAAGAGACATATAAAGGTGCAATACGAATATCATGTCTAGCCTCACATATTCTCAGAGGGTGACCTGGTCTTACTTTATGATCAAGAAGCTGACGTAATAGGTACAGGAAAATTTGATCCATTATGGCATGGCCCCTATATTGTCAAAAGTGTTCTTGCTAAGGGCGCCTATGAGTTGGTAGATTATGAGTTAGTATCTCAAACGTTACTATGCTTGAATATGAGCATAGTAAATTGTTGCATTATTATTCTATATATGCTTTTGATTTTCATTTAATGTCTTATTTTCTTTTTCTATATTTTTCTTGAAGTTAGTAATATTCTTTACATTTCATCAGAGATTTATGAATCTTTGGAACCATTCGTTGGGTATGCTAATGGTGCTAGTCATAGTATGCAGAATCTATCCTCTGCAGCATGGGCCATTTTCGCTTCGAACGGAGAGTTAGTGATTTTTCACGGGATTTGTCTCAATCGATCTACAAAAAATATTGCTAAGTATAGCGCATTGATAGAACTTCTCTTTGATTCCATTTCATTTGGTATTAACCACATCATCATTAGGTTAGACTCACAACTTGTTGTACTGCAACTTACTAGCGTTTATAATGTCAGAAATCCAACACTGCATTGTATGTTCCTAAGAGTTCGACTTTTGGAAAGAAATTTTGATTACATTCAATATCAACACATTTCCAAAAATTTGAACACATTAACTGATTCCTTAGCGAATTATGTTATAAACATAAATTTGCAACACATGTAAATACACATCACATAATTAAATATGATTGTGCAATAAACATAGGAAAACATTGAAAACAAATAGATAAATAGTTATAGGTTTTTACAAAATTTGTGCCCTATACACATTGGTCATTTGACCTCAAAATTTATGAAATTTTTTAAAGTAAACTAGTGATGCTTGTGATAAAAAGCTATTGATCTAGCTATCGTATGCAATAATCGCATCCAATGGTAAGGAACACCAATAGTGTGGTGCTGCAGTCTCATGGGTAACTCTTCGATCCAGAAATCTGGAATCCTGAGATTCAATCCCTCTATTTACTATTGTAGCTTAGCAAGAGTCTTAGTCATATCTAAATCCTGAAGGAATTCTCTCCCAACAGCCCTCTCTGCTCGCTACTCTTCTCTCTGTCGTGGCTAACCCTCTGGTCGAACTAGACCTACATCTACATATGTTGTTCAGGTAAATCCCATCTGCGGACAGAGGCGATCCCTATAGCCCTAGGGTGGGCTAGCAACTACGTGAACATACTAACATATACCTTCCTAGATTGTAAATGAAATTCAGAGCAAGGAAGACGACCTACCTCGTTCTGATGCTATGCTTTTGTCTTCCATCGAAGCTACTTGATCCGTCGCTCTTCTCAAGCTCAATACATGCTTCTACCAATGTTAGATTACCTATACAGACAGTTAAGACACCACGACAAGTGTAAAATCACGAAAAACATAAAACAATCACAAACTATCTAAATGATCAAGGAATGCTATAAATCTCATTATAGATGTAAACAAGGGTGGAAGATAAGAATCAGATGCATTTTATTATGATAAAGACAAGGGGAGTTTACAACCAAGCCTTGATGTTGAGGCTCTCCTTCGGCAGGTTCGTATCCAAGCATGTTTGCAACACCTTCACACACAAAGGTCTAATATCTCACTATGTTCCCAATCACACAAAAACAATCACACTCTGCACTATTCTCCCGAAGCTATGATTGCTTCTCCTCTATGCTAACTTTTTCAGCTATCTGTTCAACTAGAACATGTTCAACTATTCAGCCATTCAGCTCTCTCTTCTAACTAGCACATCAATGGAAGATGGCTATATTTATAGAGGAGAGGAGGAGGTTTGGATCCCTACAATAGTGGAAGGGAGGCCTTATCCCTTAGGAGGTTTCCCCATAAGGTGGAAACAAGATGCCAAAGGAGGAAGGCCATGGTTATTCAGTCGAAACACTCCCTATCACTCATCCACGAAGTTGTTGTGATCGAAACTTCACATCTTTTTTTAAAAAAATTTCCATAAATAGATTGGCGTGGGTTCTTAACTGGGATAGAGTGCCAACTGGCATAGGCTCAGTGTTAATTTTCCTCATTGGCATAAGGGCATAATGGGCTACCAGGGCCAAGGCAAAAACAGGTGTTTTTAGTGGTTTGCTCAGGAAATGGTCAACAAAAGGAATGTTTTCCTCATGACAAGGGATGCAATGATAGTATTGGAAAGGCATGACACTGCTTATTGGTCACAAAAATGACCCTCCAATGGGAAATATGGGGATTGCAGGGACAGTGACAAATTATTTTGTAACAACATACATCAAAACTTTATTTTAGTCTTGGGAAACATCAAAATAAAAAAAATGTAGAAACCTTAGAAAAAATGAAAAAACATGGTCAAAACATTCTTACCAATTGCACCCCATCAATTGTTGAAGTTTGGGGGAAAAAACTAGTTCAAAGCTCCAATTTTCAAATGGTAAAATCTCATTTAATTAGTCAATTTGATTATTTCAAATCATATTTAATGCTATGACTATGGTTTTTATTCATGTTTGCTATGAAACATGTATTTTTAATCCGTTTGATGGTGTTTTGAACAGGTTTATAGCTGATACAGCATATTAGTCATGCGCACTTATTCAAGAATGATTTGACCACAAAGCATACTTTTATCCTTATTTTTTGAGCTTTGATAAAAATGAAAAAATAATTGAAGCACAATTTTATCTCTTTTTCGAGCTTCAATAATGACGAAAAATGAACCCTGGAGTCTTATTTTAGCTCTTTTCAGACTCCGATAATGTGAAAATATTGCTGAGCACTTGTCTTTTTCGAGCTCGTAAAAGTAAATGAAATGACATCTAATCAGTATAAGTTTAACCCTTTTTCAGGACCAAGATAGATTATTTACAAAAAATGAAAAAATTAGTCAAACATGGATAAGAGGTTCTCTCAGGTATCATTTTACACTTTTTCAGACATGAGTGACAAATTTACAAAAAATTACTCATGGAGTTTTCTTTTGTCCTCTTTTTCAAACTCTCTAAACATGAAAAAGGACCGGGTTGTCACTGTCGCTAGGCTCATTAAAACATAAAATAGCGATAGACTTGTCGATCATGGAAAGAAACGAGTTTCATTTATCGCTAGACTCGTTAAATTATTAAATAGTGATGGATTCGCCCAAAGGGTTGAATTATAGATAAATCATATTTTACCCTCCTCAAGCTTGTTATAAAATAAAGAGGTATTGGTTGACAAATGACCAGGGAAAATTTTGGAAAGCAAACAGAACACTTTATGGTAGCAGGTCGCTCTTGAAAATGACACTTTAAATCCATCATCGTGACTTTTGGGTTGGGTAATCTTCTTGACGGTTCATTCATACCTATGGTTCATCATACCTTCACTTCAGTTTTGGGTCAATGCTTCCAACTCATCTCAGTGTCACCGATATGTTCACGAGAAGTCATCCAGTGAATCCTCATCCTCTGCAATACTCATAAACCTTCATTTTCATGATAGTCATCCCTGAACATTGCTATGTCAAGTCACATTTTGTCTCTAAAATAAATAACTCTCGTTTTTCGATAAAGTGACTTCTTGTTAACATCAGCTCATCATCCAAGAAGTTTACTCAGAAACATCTTCCGGTACCCTGAGGCTTGTTACATCATCGAAAAGTTTCTCACTTTCAAACCTTTGATCGAAATATTTTGTTTGGCGTTCGACATCAAATCATCTATTCACACCTGGAAAACTGTACTGCAGTACCTTGAGAGCCATTAACATCAATGGTGGTTCTCTTGCATTTGTTAACAACTCACATCATTGACTGGTAATCAAACGATGTCTTCCCATGTTTAACTACAGATCATATATTCACATGGCTAGACTTGTACCTGAATGATCAAGTGAACGAGATAAGAAGACCCTGGATCTAGTTTCGTCCACCCAGGTTGTGATTTCAGGATTTTTGTACACATCCTCTATACGATGACCTTACATACAGATCGTCATCCAATTATGGGACTATATCTATAGGCATGTCTATATTGGGAAAAATTATAATGTAGACGACATTCTGAACTATGTACATGTTATTATATAGTTTATGTGCTGACCATGGGAATGAATCCATCAAAAATTCGTGATTAAGATGAAAAATATCATGATGTAATGTATTGTAAGGTTGATGCAGGTCACTGTGTACTTCAGTTATGGCTGATCACATCGTAAAGCATCTCATTCAAAAATTATTATTATTTTTATTTCATGCTTTAGGGGGAAGCTGTTATAGGTAAATTTGGGCATCATCCCCCAAGACCTAGTCAAACTGGACATCATCCCCTTATATTTCAGTTGCTACATGACCTAAGTGAATACATTTCATTTATGGCTTCTATTATGAGATTTCCAAGGTTTGAAGTATATGTTATACCACTTATTGACTCACAAACACTCACATGCAAGGGACTAACTACGTTGCAGTGTCAAATCCTCCATGCATGGGAGCACTACAGTGCACTTCCCGACACTCAAGGGTGCATTAGTCACCTGGGAGCGGAATTCTCATTGTTACGGGAATCTCCACATGGTCAGTGCCTTCTAGAAGAGTACATATGTGTCAAACTTTGAATCCAAGTGTCCATATAACACCTCTGAACTTGGAAACATGTCTTTCCTATTATTAGAAATTCATTCATTGAGAAACTACCATCATTTTACCTATAAATTAAGCACTCATTCTAGTCTAGGAAGGGAGAAATTTGGTAAAGTTATTTTTTTGGAATCTCATTTGATAAGAGAGTGAAAGTATTGATATGATGCTGGGATAATGCTAGATGTGATGAGGCCGGAATGAAGGTGGAGCAGTTTGAAAAAAAAGTAGTCCATTGGTTGTAATATTCCCCTTCTACTCTTTAATAAAGATTGTTGTTCATTTTCCCATACATATGTCTCCATTTTTTGTGCAGTGTATTCTTGAATGATGTATGTATTTCATATCTAATAGATTTGATTTAAGTAAGATAAGTGGATATCTTGTATATTGCATGTTGTTTGTTTTTATCTACTTTTTTTTGTAGGAATCGATCTAGCGACTTGAGTTGGATTGAGAGTGACGAGAACAATGATAGAAGGAGACGGAGAAGAGAACAAATCAAAAGTAGGATCCTTTACCATTCTGTATATCTGCTTCTTTTAGATAAATTGATAGTTATTTTTTCCTCTGTTGTTCTAAGTGATAAACATCACACTTAGGGAATTTGGTTTATCTATAGATCACAATTCCATATAACACCTACCCCATCCCTATAATATGTTTTTCCAAGATTACACTACACATACCCATCCCATCAACATGCTAGGGTTTCGTCATTTCACTGATAGACAAGATGGAGAGTGAGAAGAAAAAATTCAAGGGAGGGTGCTACCTCAGATTAGAACCCTTCACCATGCATGAAATCAATGCCTCACCCTTAGCCAAAAGATGTTTTGAGTGGAATGAATGTTTGAGGTTATGTGAGAAGCTCATGGAGGAATGATATCATCTTCAGCTTACAAGATTATTTGCCTCTAATATCAACATGGGAAAGGTCATAATTACAGGTTTAGAGTTTAACCAATCAACAGATCTGATTTCTTCAGCAACATGTATTCCTAGTCATGGAGAGAAGTGGTTCAAGGGCATGGAATTAGACCTTGAATATTACAAACAATTTCTCAAACCTCATTCTAGAGAGGAACCAGAGTACCTCTTCCCTTTAAGACACCTCCGTAAAAAATATGTTCCTTTGATGATGTTAATAATTAATTATTTCACTTGTGAAGGACTATTTTCCAGGTTGTATAAGTCCCATATCATGTTGTTGATGCATTCCAGCTCTACCAAATCACTTTATTTTCCACATTAATTGTACAGGAGTTTGATCAAAATGAATGAGAAGGTTCAGAGCAGAAAAAAATATCATTACCCAAGTATTTTTCACCATGGTCTGGTCAAAATCATTGTGTTGCATCACCTTTCATACATCAATATGACTTGGAAAAAATTAATGGAAAGAGTAGTAGAAGTGCCCACCACTAGCCCTCATGTTGTGCATAGCAAATCATTACCATCACTGTCAGCACAGTCAATGGAGGTTGGATCTTCCAACATGCAAACTCATATTTCAGAGTCTCCTAGGGTATCATATCAGGTTTTTGATGCATTTCACCTCTACCAAATCACTTGATTTTCCACATTACCTGTACAAGAGTTTGATCAAAATGACTGAGAAGGTCCAAAGCAGAAAAAAAGATCATTACCCAAGTAATTTTCACCATGTTCTAGTCAAAATCATTATGTTGCATCACCTTTCATCCATCAATATAACTTGGCAAACATTCATGGAAAGAGTAGCAGCAGCACCGACCACTAGCCCTCATGTCATGCATAGCACATTATCACCATCACTGTCAGCACAACCAATGGAGGTTGGCTCTTCCATCATGCAAAATCAAATTTCATAGTACCTATGAGAAGGGAGAGAGACAAGTATTTTCACCCAAATATATCAAAAGTGTACTTACACTTGACACTATTGTTGAACAAAGTGAAATAGAGGAGAAACCTCTCATGCATCAAGATGAAACACCTTTGCACCAACATAGTGAACCAATGCCGTTGGAGGTTGTGGTAGTAGAGCAGGTTGAGATCAAAACATCTAAGGGGATCATTAGGGAGAAGGATGAGGAAATATCAAAGTTGAGGAGGATCTTCTCCATTGCTAACTTTCAAATCACTTTCCTAAAGCAAGAGAATTTTCAATTGAAGGTGAAGCAATTGTTACAAAGAAAACCTAAGCTAGACCTAGAAGTAGAGAAAGGTAAATCTAAGAAGATCATAGATGTTGATAAAATGTAGTACATGGAGACCGAAACATAGGCAAGAAGGCCAAAGATAGGAGGCCTCAAAAGGGTGCTAGGGCTAGAAAGACAGTCAACTCATTAGCAGAAAGGGTTGACCTTTGATGAGCTAATATCTATGGATATCAATCAAGACAGATAAATTTGGTTGGAAAGGGTAAATGAACATTTGGAGAAGATATTTAAAAGAGCTAAGAGAGACAACAACCTCCAAAGACACATGGAAAATAAATATCGCACCAGGAACACAATTTCACAAATAAAGCTACAACAGCTGAAGAAAAGGCTAAAAGAAACTCAAACTAAGCTTAAAGAGAAGGATAGCTTAGATTTTCTATCTCAAGCTTACTTGGCTTCTTATTGCATCACTCATAGGTGCTACAAAACCAATTTTGAGATGTTTTGAAGAATTTTGGTATTTCTGCACAAATATAGAAATTTCTTCCTCATAGAAGCATAGAAAAATTTTGCTACACTTATTTTAGGGGCATCAAAATTATGATTTATTTAAATGGTTGGATGGATTTTGATGAGTACATCATAGATCAGGAACCCTCTTTGCATGAAAGGCTTTAATTTTGGAGAAAATGCCAAAACACCACTCATTTTCTATGCTTTTGCCACCTTTTTGGAAGCCTTGCTACGATTCTAGAGAAACCTTGGGAGAATGAATTTTTGGAGGACTTCCCATGGTTAATTTTTCAAAATTAAAGATGTTCTGGAAACTAGACACACACGGCTAGTTGACCATTCTTTCAAAATTGGATTTGGACTCCTAAAAGTGCATTAAAAGTGGCTGCAAACTTCTGTTATGCTTCTATAAAATTCTTCTACGCTTATGTCGAGAATGTGACACATCTGCATTGGATTCCTCAGGACACTTGTCAAGCTCAGAAAATGTCAGAAATTCGAGGTTTTAATATCATATGATTTTTCATTAGATTAATTGGGCTGGGTTTTTCCTCTTATGAGGGAACATGTAATTTAATGTAAGGGACACACACTCCTAGTTCATAGATGAAATTCAGGGAATCGTTTCTAACCTCCCTAGAATATAGGAAATGACTCATAATATGTATTTATGATGCATTTTGGATGGGATTTTGACCTGGTGAGGTTTCATGATTCATATTTTATATAAGTAGACTCCCTTTAGTCTTTTTTAAGGTTGGATAGTTGGGTTGGATGGTCTTATTTTGCAGTTGAGCTATTGTTACAACTATTTGTTATTCCTCTATATGATTATCTATTTATGTTAAATGATATATTTTCCTCTTTCAACTACATGCTTCCATGTGTTTATCTTGTAAGTTTATAATAAAAAATCATGTATGTTCATGCTCTGTTTTAGACAAGGTTTACATGATATATATATATATATATATCTATGTGTGTGTGTGTGTGTGTGTGTGTGCGCACGCGCGTGTGTGTATTCTTTTAAATGAATGAATTCACCTAAGTGCTCATTCAGACTTTCTATCACTTCAACCTATACTCAATGAATAATTATGCATGCTTTCAAGCTACCTATCTAGCCTCACACATTCTCTGCAAATATAACTTGGAATTCAGACCTAAAAACCCTAGACCTAGCTTCATCACTAAAATTCCTATCCAACACTCAAAACATTAAAATAAATAAAAAAAATCCTATTTACTGAGCTTACATACCTAGCCTAAGATCAATAGATATTCAGTCATTCCATTGACTGAAAATTGACAATGAGAGAGCCCTCTCTAGTCCTGGTAGGGCTAGCTACCTGACCTAAAGCCTGGTTTATGGTTACCTTCCTTCAATCCCAGTCTCAGCCTTGGGAAATTGATGTAGGAGCATCTAAGCCGATTTGAATTCAAATTTGAATCTGAAGCTGAAGAGACAGGTATGCGAATGGTCACACAAAATTGGGGAAAATTTTGTTAAAACCGATACTAAATTTTTGTAACTGATCGAGTGAGATGACCTGCCAGGTGTGCACAGTAGAAGATTAAGGGTTTGTTGAGAAAGTTCAGGAGAGATTTTGTGGATCTCAACCGTTTCATGACCCTTTGTAAATTTCTATATAAATGAGAGTCTGCGTGTGTGTGAGGGGGATAGAGAGGACGGACGCAATGTAGTCATATGTGAATTTGTTACTAAGGCTGAAATGCCTTAGAATTGTAACTGAGCTTGTATATAATATAAATATACTGTGATGTTGGTTTATGTTTCTGTGAGGTTAAATATGAGTTATTCATAGTTCTGTTTATGAATTCATGTCAAATAATTATGCAATGATATATCTACCATCGATCACTGCAAGGATCGATGGCGATCTAATACGATATTTTTGTAGCGTAATTGCAGACTAGGGCGGATTAATGTATTTACGCCTGTGTAAATCAGAGATGCAAGAAATACCAGCATTTTATTTTTGGGTATGTTTAATTTGTGCAAAGGAAACTCTGTTTGATTGAAATGATATAGGATTGAGGTTGATCGATCCATAGCAGTAAACATAGTAGATAGGTTATGAAAGGAGCGAAGTGAAACTTGATTATTCAATGTTGAAAGTGTTCTAAATTCCGGGTTCAATACCAGCAGTTTGTGTGAACAAACCACTGGTATCGCGCACCTATTTTGCAGAAGAGAGGTTTTCTAAAATAAAATGTGATCCAATAATTTTACAACACGTCATATTAAGAAAACCACTGATTTCGAAATTTTTCTTCGAGTTAAAGTTCGGTGAGAAATAAACGCGATATCCATCAAATTGGATCGATCAAATATCCGACGGCATTGGTGTTGGAAGCTGCGAGGGGGATAGCGCAAAGGTATGGACCGATGTTAATTGCAATAGAGTTTAATTAAAATGTTTGAAGTCTGGTGCATGAATTCCAAGGGTCTTTAAAGTACGTTATAAGATTTTGTTGCGGGAGATTTAAATACACATTTCCGAAGGGTTTGATATTGTATCAAAGGAAACTTTGTAAAGTGTCAAAGCTCGGGGCCATGATGTTAAAGAATTGAATATGGTTTAAAGTGCTTCCGATATATATGAAGACATTGAAGACATTGAAGTAGCGCGACAAAAACATAGTGGGTCATAACCCACAGGTCCCAGGATCGAATCGAAGTATCGGGTTTATGAATCTATATTTTGATACCATTTTGAGGTGAACCTGCTTACAGTGGGTTCGCTCTCCATCAAGTGGTATCAGAGCTGGAAAATTATTTCCTGCAGAGAAGGAGTTTGCGTACAGAGGAAGAAGAGGTACACTTTTGTGAAGTCTTGTTAAGCTTGTGATTTTTATGTTCTATGAAGGTAGCAATAGAGGAAGGTGAGAAGATTGCAACAACCTAGAGCAGGAGTGCTCAATGGTTCCACAAGAGCGAACCAAAGAGATGCCGAAAGACTAAGCTCAAGAGAGAAGATTGGTGAGGTATCTGGTAGCAGGGAGGACTAGCTATTGCAGAGGTTTTATTGCAGCTCACAAAGGACAATCCACAGAGGATGTGGTTGGAATTTTTCGAGCATGTTGTTACAGGAATATCACAAGGAGCAGTTCCACAGATGACGTGGGTAGAACTGCTGATAGTTAAAGAACACATATGACCAGGAGGTCATAAATTTTTGTGCCTCAGGAGTTTGATGCAGGAGCATCTAAGCCGATTTGAATTCAAATTCGAATCTGAAGCTGAAGAGACGGGTATGTGAACGGTCAAACAAAATTGGGGAAAATTTTATTAAAACCGATACTAAATTTTTGTAACTGATCGAGTGAGATGACTTGCTAGGTGTGCGCAGTATAAGATTAAGGGTTTGTTGAGAAAGTTCGGGATATTTTTTGGATCTCAACCAATTCATGACCCTTTGTAAATTTCTATATAAATGAGAGTCTGCGTGTGCGTGAGGGGGATAGAGAGGATGGACGCAATGTAGTCGTATGCGAATTTGTTACTAAGGCTGAAATGGCTTAGAATTGTAACTGAGCTTGTATATAATAGAAATATACTGTGATGTTGGTTTATGTTTCTGTGAGGTTAAATATGAGTTATTCATAGTTCTCTTTATGAATTAATGTCGAATTATGCAGTGATAGATCAACCATCGATCACTGCAAGGATCAATGGCGATCTAATACAATATTTCTGTAGCGTGATTGCAGACTAGGGCGGATTAATGTATTTACGCCTGTGTAAATCAGAGACGCAAGAAATACTAGCATTTTATTTTTGGGTATGTTTAATTTGTGCAAAGGAAACTCTATTTGATTGAAATGATATCGGATTGAGGTCGATCGATCCATAGCAGTAAATAGAGTAGACGGGTTTTGAAAGAAGCGAAGTGAAACTTGATTATTCAGCGTTGAAAGCGTTCTAAATTTTGGGTTCAATACCAGCGGTTTGTGTGAACAAACCACTGGTCTCACGCACCTATTTTGCAGAAGAGCGGTTTTCTAAAATAAAATGTGATCCAATAATTTTACAACACGTCATATTAAGAAAACCATTGATTTCGCACTTTTTCTTCGAGTTAAAGTTCAGTGAGAAATAAATGTGATATCCATCAGATTGGATCGATCAAATATCCGACGACGTTGGTGTTGGAAGCTGCGAGGGGGATAACACAAAGGTATGGACCAATGTTAATTGCAGCAGAGTTTAATTAAAATGTTTGAAGTCCGGTGTGTGAATTCCAAGGGTCTTTAAAGTACGTTATAAGATTTTTTTTGCGGGAGATTTAAATACACATTTCCGAAGGGTTTGATATTGTATCAAAGGAAAATTTATAATGTGTCGAAGCTCGGAGCCATGATGGTAAAGAATTGAATATGGTTTAAAGTGCTTCCGATATATATGAAGACATTGAAGACATTGAAGTAGTGCGACAAAAAAATAGTGGGTCATAACCCACAGGTCCCAGGATCGAATCGAAGTATCGAGTTTATGAATCTAGATTTTGATACAGTTTTGAGGTGAACCTACTTATAATGGGTTTTCTCTCCATCAGAAATTGGGGGGAGTGATAACATTCTTGGCACTGTTGCCAGGGAGCGAAGGTTAAATATTTCCTGGGAAAAAATGACAAATATTAGCTCTGATTGCTGATGGTGAACAATGGTTAGGCATGAGAAAGGTTGTGCATATTTCACCTAGCGACTCCAATGGAAAAGAATCCAAAAGTTCAGAGTTTTTATGGTGATTCCACTATTAAAAAAACTAGTAGATTGAAGAAATTTTTGGTGACTTCACTATTTTCAAGATGGATTCAACTGCTATAAGGTATGCCCCTATGAATCGTGCTCACATTCTTGGTTTTCCAAATCGAATTCCTTTCATATGTTGGAAAACTTATTTGCCCAAATTCATAGATGGAAACGAGTATGAGGCTATTCTGCATATAATAAAATTCATTGGAATATACCTAAGATTTGGATTAGTTTTCATGAGGATTAATTAATGAAAATGTTTATGGCTACTCTGGAAGGGAAAGCAAGATCATGGTATCAAGGGTTGAAGCCAGGTAGCTTATTCTCTCTTAAATATTTTCACACAACATTCTTCGAGTTTTATGGAAAGTCTTGCAATTCATTCTTGTTTTTCAAAGATTGTTGTGAATCGTGTGAATATTTCATTCAATATATTGAAAAGACTTTTGGTGATGAAGAGTGTCTGGATTATGAGATGATAGAGGCCCTTCATGAATTTTCTTCTCAACAAAAATAACAAAGATTAGCTACCTTGATACAAAGGATCATTCATAGCACACATCAACTCCTTCTTTGCTTGAATATGAAACAGATCTGCATCCTAACAATCAAGTTATATCCCATAAAGTTAACAAATTTTTGCATCCTTTTCTGTCTTTTTATGATCATGAGTATGAGAACTCTTTAAAAAAAGAAAATTAAATTGACAGTCCATTGGTTTTTTCATCTTTTGGGTCAATGTCGAGGAAAAGCAGATTACAAATCCTTTTGAAAATGATTACTTTTAGCAGCATGAGAATGCAGCCCAAGACGATGGGATAAAAGGGGTATGTGACATAGAATTGCATCTTTTTGTACCAGTTATTGAAGAGTCTTATAAAGTTAATTTTTTTTAAATATGTAATGAATCTAATAATTTAGAAACTCTTACTTCAAATTCGCATGAAGGATTACTCTAGAATACATTCTCTAAAAGAGAGATACATATAACTTCATATTTTGAAGATACTAGGCTTCAAATTGACCATCATAAGTCGCAGGAAAGTAGTGAAAAATAAAAGGTTGTTTTAGAGCCTTTTTCAGATGATGGTATTCCTCCAAGTTCAAAAATTGAAGTCTCTTCTAAATAAGAGGAGTTTGTCCTGGATCCTATGGATGTGCACATTTTTGCTTTTGATAATATGGCTACTTCAAATTCAAATTTTCAAGAAAAAACTTCCCTTTCTCCTGATATTATTGAAGACCCTATTTCCATTTTGTTACAGCTAGTAATGAAGGTCGATGTTGGAGCATTCATTGATGAAGGTGATCAGTTTCAGCACATAGACAAACCAACAATTTGGAAAGAGGTTTGTTTTCCTATTTTAAGTCATCCAGAAAAGCTTATGTTGCATGTTCTTTATGATCCTTTGGTAGTTTTATTGTATCCATCTCGGAAGATGATTCTTATTGTATTTATGAATCATGAACACATGTTCATTGGACACTTTGAGTTGCCTATCTTTTGTTCCTTTTGCCTACTTGACGAAAGTGTGAGCGAGATTCAAGTAAGTATCCATTTGCTGGATTGGTTACACTGGAGGGATCATATTGCATGATTATATAGATATCTTTAGTAGGTGGGTAATTATCATGAGGATTTGAAGCCCGAGGTGAAGGCCCTAAGATCCCGATTGTCTACTGCCATAAGTAGTTCAGTCAGTAGTCAAGTCATTTTTTGAGTAAAAGTCATTTTATGTTTTAGTTAGTCATTTTAGTTTGTCAAAGTCATTTTTTAAATTTCCAGTTTTTATTCTTGACACCTCCTAAAGGATCTGCCATCCCTAGTTGGAGCCAATGTTAGTGTCAATATGTTTAGTGATTGAACAAACTCTTTCAATTAATTTGCTATTTTCATAGGTAAAAAAATTTAGTCTTTTCAAGGAAGTTTTCAAAATAAATTTTGGTCACTAAAGGAGTCTAGGTCAAAAATACTACTCCCTCATCTCATCCATGGCCATCATCACTTTAAAGGTCATCTCATTCATTATCATTTATATTTTTAGGTCATTCACTCCATCTCATCTAGGTTTTTTGTCTAGGTGTCATTGTTTTGCCTTTGAAAAAGTCTAATTTTTCATCAAACAAGGAAAGAAATATTTCATTTCACTCATAAGTGTTTTAAAGGGGAACTAGCATACTTAAGAAGAAAAATTAAGATAATTTGTGTTATTTAAAAATGTATTTTAATGTCAAAGGATTTCAAAAGGAAAAATTGTCTTATTGTTTCACTACAGGACAAAAAATTAATTTCAAAGCTTATAAAGGACAAAAGAGGCTCATCCAAATTCATTATTATCTTTTGTTGTGTGGTAGAGCTCCTCTCTTACCTCCATTTGACTCCTTAGTGGTCAAGGGTTTGAAACCAAGGCGAGAAATTACTCCAAGGAACAATTTGTTATGCTTCTAGAGCTTGTTGCTACGCTTCTGGAGCATGTTCCTATGCTTCTTGAGCATGTTGCTACACTTATGGATCCTGTTGTTATGCTTCTCAAGGCATTTGTTATGTTTGTTTAACTTCTACTACGCTTTTGGAGGTAATTTTTATGTTTCTTTAACTTCTACTATGCTTCTGGAGGCAGTTGTTATGCTTCTATAACTGGTTGTTACACTTCTGGAAATGTTTCAGAATTAGGGTTTTTTGGCTCACGAGTCATTCAAACAAACTCAAATATTGTTGAATCACCTTTCATCCATCAATATGACTTGGAACCTAGGGTTTTTGAGTTTAATCATACCTATGAGAAGGGAAAGAGACAAGTATTTTCACCCAAATATATAAAAAGTGAACTTACACTTGACATTGTTGTTGAACGAAGTGAAATAGAGGAGCATCCTCTCATGCATCAAGATGAAACACCTTTGCACCAACATAGTGAACCAAAACCATTGGAGGTTGAGATAAAATCAGCTGAGGAGATCATTAGGGAGAAGGTTGAGGAAAGAGAAAAGTTGAGGAGGATCTTCTCCATTGTTAATTCCCAAAGCACTTTCCTACAACAAGAGAATTTTCAATTGAAGGTGAAGCAGTTGTTACAAATAAAACCTAAGCCAGATCTAGAGGAACATAAAGGTAAAGGTAGGAAGTTCATATATGTTGATCAAATTCAAGACATGGAGACTGAAACATGACCAAGAATGTTGGTATTTTTTGTGATTTTTGCACAAATCTGGAAATTTCCTCCTCACAGAAGCATAGAAAATTTTTTCTACGCTTATTTTAGGGGCATCCAAATGGTAATTTCTTATATGTTTGGATGCATTTTGATGAATACATCACAGATCAAGAACCCTCCTTACATGACAGGCTTTAATTTTGGAGAAAAGGCCAAAAAACCATTCATTTTCTATGCTTTTGCCACCTTTTTGGAGGCCTTGCTATGCTTCTTGAGTAACCGTGGGAGAATGAATTTTTGGAGGCCTTCCCATGGGTAATTTTCCAAAATTTATGATTTTATGGAAACTAGACACAAAGGGCTAGTTGAATGTTCTTTCAGAATTGTATTTGGACACCTAAAATTTCCTCAAAAGTGGCTGCAAACTTGTGCTATGCTTTTGTAAACTTCTACTATGCTTTTGTGAGAAGTGTTACACATCTGCATTGGACTCCTCAGGACACTTTTCAAGCTCATAAAATTTCTGAAATTCGAGTGTTTTCTATCCTATGAGTTGGAATTAGAGTAATTGAGTTGTTTTTTGCCTCTTATCATGAGGGAACAAGTAATTTAATGTAAGGGACACACACTCCTAGTTCATAGCTGAAATTCAGGGAATGGTTTCTAACCTCCCTAGAATATAGTAAATGACTCATATTATGTATTTATGATGCATTTTGTTATGAAACCAACTCCAAAAATAGAGGAAAAGATAGATCAACGCCTTATAAATCATCCACTTTGAGGGGGAAACCTCTTTTACATTACATAAATGAACAATTCTTTGATGATTCAAATGAAAAAACCTCCTTTCTATATATAGGAGTCCATGGGGTCATAATATAATACTAGCCGACCTAAGAATAATAATGTAAGGGCACAAAAATAACAACAATGGGGTTTTATGGGGCACAATAATAACAATATGGGGACTACAGGGGTACAACAATATCAATAAGGGGGCTACACTAAAAATAATAAGGGACTACACTAATAATATAGGGACCTAACATGCCCATGTCCTTCTGTATAAAATTATCATCCTCCCATGTGGAATATTCAAAGGGTAAGGTCTTCCACTTGTTGGGGTAAGTTCTTCCACTTGTTGAGATACTCTGAAATTGATCGATTTCGTAGTTGTCGAGTTCTTGTTTCTGTGATTGCTTCAGAACTTATTTCGTTGCGATGTTAATCTTCCTGTTGTTTCATTCGATTATGGACCAAAGTTAGGTTATCCTTTGAGAGTTGGAGAACTTATTGTTGATGCCCGATGTGATATTCCACTAATTTATCATCCATATTAGCTTTCATTTTATCCTTAAAAATATCCAAATTAGCCTTCATTTATGCTTTTAAACCATCTATGTCATCTTTGATTGCTCTTTGTAAGATTGAAATTTGTTGCACTCGGTACTGTAATTTTGATATATCATACTGCAATTCTTCATATTCATACTTCATAATAGAGCTTTTTTAGGGCTTAATGGCCATGGAATTATTTTTAGGGGGCATTTTAGAACCCAATATTTATATCTATGTGTTACAGGTCAATTTAGGAATCACTCCTGAAACCCAGATCAGTACAAATTAGGGTCTATCATACTCTAAATCAGTTGCTACTTGCCTTAAACAATACATCCCGTTATTGGTTTTTATCCATGAAAGTTTCACTGCTTGAAGTCCAGTTGAAATGCTCCATTAAGCCATCAACACACCCATAGACTGAAGTAAGTGCTTTGCAGAGAATTTACTCCAATATAATGCAGCGTTGCAGAGCATCTAGGCCAAATTTATAGTGCATTGGTCGACTAGGAGCAACTTTTTCAAAGGATTTTGGGAATCTTCCCACTTTCTAGTGGCTTCTAGAAGTTGTTCTAGCTATCATATTATCTAATAAATTCGAATATGAACACCATGGAGCCATTAAATCACTTATCCTCCTATTCCATTGAATAAGGAAACTTATTCATCCATTTTTAGAAAATCCATTCAATGACCAATTAATGCCAAACTACCATCATTTCTTATAAATTGAGCACTGATCATGGTGCATAGGGGAACAAGAGTTTGAATTTGTAGATTTATGATGGTAATATCAAAGCTTTTTGAGGTATTGTTTGCATGTAATGTTATGCTGTTGGAGTGATGCTGCTGATGTGATGAGGATAGGATTGAAGTTGGAATGATTTGACATCAAATCGATCCAACTAGTTGTAACTTCTCCTTATACCTTATAATAAAGAGGTTTGCTCCTTTCCTAATACATGTGTTCATATTTTTATATGTGTATTTTCAAATGCAATCGATTCAGTTTGATTAAGATGAATAGATCATATGCCTTTATGTTATTTTTGTCTTATGTTATCCATTGCAAGTGCCAATCAAGTGAGTTCAATTCAATTGAGAGTGAAAAAAGTGAAAAAAGGGAGATGGAGAATAGTGAAGGATCACAAGTAGGTGTTTTTCTCTTATCTATTTATCTTAAGGAAAAGGTAAAGTGTATTTCATTTGTTGTTCTAAGTGCGTCCACGAAACTTAGGGATAATTATCTATCTGTAGGTTTTATTTCCGTAAAAAAAATTGGTGACTCCACTGGGGATCGAAAGATCATACCTGGTGGTTTTATCCTTGTTTTTCATCCTCTAGTAGAATTTAATTGCTTCATTACAGTCATTTGAATGTGTTTTGGTAAAATAAGTGTGTTTTATTGCCTATTTTTGAGATTCCTCTGGCACCAACGCACTATTGGTATTGACACAGTTCTTTGCATAGCACTGTTGGCTTACAGACAGTGCTCTACAACACATTGTCTCCCACTCAGGGGTGCGTTGCTCCTGTGACCAACCAAAATTCATCATATTTTTGTATTTTTCCATCCATTTTAGTATTTTGTTTGCTGAGTTTTCAAGTGTATGATTGCCTCTAAATACCAGATTGCTTCTACTCTCCTTGTTCAATTTGGATGTTTTTTTGTTCAATGTTTCTTCTTCTTGTTTTATTTATTATTTTCTAAATAGCTCCAAATTTTAAATTTTACATTTGATCAACTCTTTATTTTCGAAAGAGGATTTGTCATTCTTCTCTTCCTTTATCTGGAAAGTATTGATTGATTGTCTGTGCATCATAATTTTTTTTTTCATTCATTCACACTTAAAATAAATTGAAAAGAAAAACATGCATTTGCATATAGGTTTTGTGAGTGCTTCATATGAATAGTTAGAGAATTTGCATTTATATGTGCTCATTGTTGATTTCTTACAATCTGATTGCTCTCTCCCTTGTAGCTCATGTTTTCATTGTTGAAATTGAATCAAAATGAATGCTTATCATCTTTGTTGCATTATGGGAATTTCAAATACATCACACGGTGAACCTGAAAGGAAAATCTCTAAGCAATATTAGCTTAAAATTTATCTCTATTAACTTAAGGGAGCATTGTCACTTAACGATAACATTTAGAGGTCTAGGCTAGAGACGTGTTCTGAAGTTGTAATAAATAGAAAATGTCTTTAATTGTATGTGATTCATTCCGAGTGTGATACCTCATTCTATGTACGTAAGTATTTGGAGCTCATCCACGTACCTTGAGTATATTGGGTGGTGTTATAGTACGAAAAGTATAAGGGGATGCTCTGACTATGCGGTTTCACATTAGATAGTGCTAATACAGATTGGGCCTCCACGTACCATCGAGTACATTTGGTAGGAAAACATTAGGTTGCTTACCATCCATAGGTAACTGAGTCGGCCACCTTGTACACTGTGATACACCGAATATAACATTCGGGGATATTTCCTGAACGTACGTAAGTCCTTGGTTTACTAGGGCGGTATATTGCAGTTCACAGTTGCTTGGTAATCCTTCTGCCTAGCATTACCCTATTTTTGTTTATTTTTTTATTAAAATCAATCAACAATCATGGAAGAAGATAAACCCTTTCCACGCCGTTCGTGTAGGACAGTGAATAAACCACCTTTATCACCATAATCTACACCTAGTAGGTAAGGCGAGCTCGTCCTATTGAGTCCGGTACTTCTGGAATATTTGGTGCTACATATTCATCTAATTTAATAGATTCATCTGATCCTTTGAGTACCAAGTCTCGAGTCGTTTCTACCGATCCCGGTTTATTTGATACCATCGAGACGAAACCCTCACAGTTACCTAAGAACACTGAAATTAAATCCATTGAATGGTAAATCCATAACCCGAAGTTGTTCAACCGAAAGTTGATTTGGAACCTGTCATTCTTTTACCAGAACATCATGATACCGAATTTGAATAATAAGAAATTGTTCATGTGCTGAAAGACAATCAACCGAATCATCCTCAACCATCCGTAACTATTGAGTCTACTTATTTACCTCAGATTTTACCACTTGAAATTTACCTCAGGCCTAACGGTGAAATGATTCCACCTAGTTTAATTTCAATTGAGGAAGAAATCTAGGAAGAGAAAACCCCTACAACTCCAACTCATTTGGGTTGGGGCGTCATATTTAACGGTCTTTTCCTCATTTGACCTACACAGATCCTATTGAGGTTGCTCAGTCTCAAGTTCTCGTAGATTCTTTAGAGTATTTAATGGTTTATTTAACCATGGCAGAGACACCATCCTAGACTGTACCATCTTTTACAGCAGTGTTAGCATCTACTAGTGCTACTTATTCGATGTTTTCTACAATACCCGAGTCTCATCTTTATGGTGGTCGGTCCATCCCACGACACTACCAATATTTAAATGGAACCTACTTTGGTGCCTCCTCTAGTCCATGGACTTCACCCATGTCATCGTCTGGAATTTTATCTAGTTCCTCTCTTACAAGTATTGAATGGCCCGATCCTTTATTGACATCATTAGCTCAATATCAGGCTGGTCCATCCAATTACCATCCATATTATCTAGTTTCTAATGTATTCCCATCATATAAAGGCCAGTATTTTTAATATCCTTATAATTTGTATGCCGGGGGGAAATAGATGTTTACCCCATATGATAGTACTCCTTCGTTTTTAGGTCAATATTATGTTGGAATACATGTTTTTCAATGGCAGGCTACCTTGCCTGTTCAACCGCAAACAGTCGTGTATCAATATCAACCAGTTCAACTTGTTGCATCCATACCTACTACACATATTATTAATTCCTTAGTTGTAGCTCAATATACTTTGGTGGGTCCTTCAACCCTTAACCCTCAAGTTTCAGGTCTACAGACTCCGTCTTCCTAGGTTGGTTTACAGCAACCGTCTGTATCAGGAATTTCACAACCAAAGGCTAGTTTACCCTTGTCACATGTTTCTACTAGTCTTGTCTATTCACAACATGGTCCAAATTATCGTGGTAGGTAACAATAGTATTATCAAATCCCATGGCAGCCACAAAAACTATTCCAACAATATAAAGCTTATCCAGGTCCTAGTCAACAAGCCTATCAAGGGTTTGGTCAACAAACTTATCCATATCAGGGTTACCAGCAGTAGAATCCTTATGTTGGTGCACAACGGCCTATTGCCCAGGAAATTCCATCTTACCCTGGTTACGCTCAACTTGATATAAACCGACAGTTGCCATTTGTTGCAACATTAGAGTTACCTGATTTAAAATGGTTCAATAATGATCTCATTCATTATTTACCTTGGTGATCAGTGATTCCTCATAATTACCCTCTCGTATTCTAAAATTCAATGGAAACTCTGGAGAAGATCTGTCTACGCATGTTATGAATTATCATTTATGGTGTTCAACAAAATCCCTGAATGATGATTCTGTTAGACTCTGTATTTTCCAGCGAACGCTCACTGGTCTAGCTGAAAAGTGGTATATTGAATTATAACAAGCTTCTTTCGATAACTTCACAGCTTTAGCCACTACTTTTCTAACCCACTTCCAGTTACCCATCAGATATTAAACTAGAATGGAACTTTTGACCAACTTTAAACATACGATTTCTACTCACATATCAGATCACATAAATGAGTGGCGTCGCCATCGTCAAATGGTTAAAACATTTGTTTCGAATAAGCTTTTAGCTGAGTGTTTTATAAAGTCCTTGTTTCCATCTATCATTGAGGACATGGCCAAAGGCGGTGTTTTCACTGAAGAGAAAGTAATTTCTGGTTCCAAGTATCTTGATTTTATTTATACTCAGTCTAGCACACTCTATGAAAATATTTCGAATGCATCGCGACCAAATTTTAATGTTCCTCCTTCTCCATCTGGTAAGGAAATTCATGCCGGCGATGGTGTGATTGGTTCTGCTAGCACTTAGCCACCATCTGTTTCCACAATTGTTGTGTCTAGTCAAACCCTTGTTGCATCTGATCCTGCGTCTTCTTCCGAAATACATGGTGTGTCTTATGACAAGGGAAAAGGTGACAAGAAACCCAGAAGTAAGAAGAAAGGGAAAGATGAAAAGAAACAAAATTCATCCCAGTATGAAAAATCATCTGATACACCTGGTACTTCTTGGAAACCTCATTACCCTTGTCTGATATGTAATGAGGAGAATTTTATGCGAGATTTTCCTCACCACTCAGAAGTCTTGAAAATTATTAATACTTCTTCCACATCTACAGTGTTGACAAATCCTTTTCTGAACCCAAAAGCACATATGGTTTCTATGGACCCTGCTTCTAGTTCACAAGTGCTTATGTTATCCGCTAGTAAGCCTAAAACTGATGTTTTGGTGTCTACTTAAAGTAAATATTACAATAATCCTCTTTCACTATCGAATGGTCAGGTTACAAATCAACCTACTACTTCGACTTCGACTTCGTCTGATTCAATTCCATCGCCTATTATTCTTGAGTTAACAATAAAGCCACCGAAGGGAGTTATTCATAATCAACCTTCAACCCTTGAGCATGTGCAACTAAAAATTATAACGTAGTCAAATATCTGGCTCAATCACCTTCTGCTATGTCAACGCTTGAGGTTCTTCAGAATTTTCCCTCTGAAAATCACGCTTTGTTGTCGGAAATTGGTGGAATCAATCCGACGGAATCTAATCTTGTAGTCTTTAACGATGGGCTATGTGCCACAATTGTCAGTACAATTAGCATTTTTTATTCAAGTAAATGTCCTGAATCGCCGAATTCATTGGACTATTATTGATGAAGGTGCATCTACTTATATCATGTCTATGATTCGCTGCACAAATATCTACGAGGTTGAAAGCTTTTGACGGTCATACATATAAGCCTTGTGGAATTCTAAGTAACCTGCAAGTCGAACTAGGGGGAAAAACTGTTACTATTAAAGTGGAGGTCGTTGATGGACCCATTGACTACAATATATTACGAGGAAGACTATGGGTTTATGCTATGGCTACGGTTGTATCCACTTACTTTCACATGGTCGTCTTCCCTCATAAGGGCGGCATCACAATCATCGGTCAACTCGCCTTCTTCGCCTCTGGTTCCCAGGCAACCAAAAGCATTTTTTTTGTTCATGGACCCCCACCGTATCTTCAGGAAATTGGTGTAGGATTCTTTAAGGATTATTCCTTAATGGGAACATTTTCGTTACCATCACCTACGACATCGACGGAAATCGTAAAAACAGAAACCTGCAATATGATATCTTCCACTTCATCTAACTTAAGGAAGATTCTCAATGATTCGGAAATAGATAGGTTGGGTGAAACCATGCCGCTATAGTTGAGCTCGCATAACAATCAATTTTTTTGGCTTATGCATCCAATCCTGATCCTTTGTCGCCGATTGTTTCAATTGATCATTCTTTGGATTATGGTACTTCTTCTGACCCCTTTTCATGTATATTCTCAACTGATGAGAGAATTATGGAATCTATTGTACCTTAAGAGACAATCCCTTAGCTGTGATAAGGAATGAGTGCTTAATCCATTTATATGATTATGTCAGAAAATTATTTGTCTTTGTTTAATGACCCTAAAGTATTTATCATTAAACCCTCAAATATCAAATATAATGAAAATTTCGCAATGTTGTCTTTTACATATGTTGAATGAAATGACTAGAAGAAAATGAAAGAAAGAAGTCCAAAAGGATATGTTGTTACACATAATATATCATCTCAAACCCCAGAATAATTATATGAAAGAAACAGTTAAAATGAAGGAGTGCCAATTAAGGGTTTTAATTCTTGCTTACATAGGTAAAAAGAGACCTACTGCTCATTACTTCATTTTATTCAAAGATAGAAAACACAAAATGAAAACTTGAACACATATCAACATAAAAATATTCCAGAAACTTTCTTCTCATTCATTAATCTTTGAAAACTTTGAGTAAAAAAATTATAATCTGAAGGTCCAAAACTCGGAACCCCCCTTCATCTGAATTGTTACATTAAATAAAATAAAAATCAGTTTGAAACTGCTACAACTGATCTTAACTACCTCAACTCCTGAGGACTTTGAATACTATATTTTACATACTTCCAAAAATTCTTATTACATTTACATCATCTTTGAAAGATTATAATAACATAAAAATTAACACCCTAATCTATATGCTAAATGTGAATAGTTGACGATGCAGCTACATTTCCCAGATCAACTTCTGATTTGTCTTTCTTCAAAGTTGAAGGATATTTTGGCAAGTCTATTGTCCAGGCTCTGCACTTCTTCCATATCTCTACTCTGGTTTGGGTGAGCGTATCAAAATGTGATACTCTAACCTGAAAGCAGTAATTTGGTTGTAAGTTGGTCTTTCTGTAAATAGAGCTTTTACCAGCCACAACAACTGAAAATTTCTCTGAAGAAATTTGATCATCGTTGCCCCCTTGAGCACCTGAGTCTTTTCATGTGTATTATCAAATTTTCTTTTTGTTAATACTAGTAATTTTTCATAAGAATCCCATGACAATCGACCTCCTCCTAGTGCCCAGCATGAAGGTAAACCTTCTCTTGTTATTTTGTCCAATGATTTATAAAACTGACTTACTACATCTTTGATTTCAATCAACCTCTTTTCTGTGGCTTTCCTGTAATCATTCTTGACAATAATATTATTAATATCTACTACATATAAGATTCTATCCTTAATCTCATTTTCCTCCAATTCTTGGTCTATTTTGGAATTAATAAAATCGATGAATCTTTTTGCCCAAATATCCCTATTGATTGTCTTTTGTCTATCTTCCATTACTTGTTGTTCATATTCTCTGATAAGACTCCTTTCTTCTACAACCACTATTAAGAAGTCCCAAATTGACTTCATTTCAGAAATGATATCATTCCAAATGATATATTTTGCCTGTATTAAAGATATGTTCCCTTTCAATTTATCTTTAAATCTTTTGATCTTAGCATTGGCATTCTGACTGTCCATTTTGTATTTACTAGCTTCATTTTCTGCAGCTTGAATAATCTTTGATGCAGTCTCTAGATCTGCTTGAGCCTTCTTCCAGTCTCTTCTCACCATCTGCAATTCAGTATTCAACTGAGCAATCTGTGCTTGAGGATATTCGTTACCTGAAGGGAAAACAGAAGTACAAGTATGACTATCAATATGATTTTGCAATGATATTGCAGTTTGTTTTATTTTGGAGATTTCCTCCTCCTTTTGCATAAGCTGTTGTAGTAGCTTTTATTTCTCATTCTCTACCTTTGTAACCTCTGCAGCGATTGAATGCTCTCCTGTAGGTAGTTTTAGCTTTTTCTTCAATGTAGATATCTCTGCTTCAACACTCTGTAGAAGCTTTTGCACAACAGTCCTATCATTAGGGTCCACCTCAATATTTATTATGATTTTCTTCAATTTCTCATTTTGAATGGTTAAAGCCCTAGAGTTGGCTTTTTCTAACTTCAAATGTTTAATGAATTTCCCAATCATATTCTCTTCTTTCATTTCCATTGCATTAGTCTTTGTCTGGTCATTTACAATCAACTGACATGTCTGCATATGTAAGTTCATCTTATCCAACAATGGGATTTTATTCACATCTACAGTTATATTTGCAGTATTGAAATTACTATTGGAACCAATTGACATGTCAGTGAGATGTGACAAGGAAATTCTGAATTTATCTTTCTCAAGATCCATGGCAGTCAAAAGCCCTTTTTGATCTGGAGCAATATGATATTCAGCTTGGGCTTCCATGCTGGCTTTTATCTTCTGATTCCTCTCTACAATTTGGGCAAACATCTGTTTGATTAGAGGTACCTGTTCATGAGAAGTCTCATGTCTTCTGGGTGAGGCAGGAACATTTTGTTCCTCTCCCAACTGTAGAGAGTAACTAGGTTGATTATATGCATGTTCTTCATTAAACTTTGTCCTTTTCTCAACTCATTTCTCCTCGTCTTCTAAGTCAATTACTGTTTCTTTACTTCTTTTATTAGACTTTTCTGAAATGATAGGAGTCTGAATATTTGAACCTGTTGATTTCACTACACCTCTGCTAGCTATCTTTTCTAAGTCTGGCCTACTTTCATGAATGAAATCTAAATACCCATTCTCAATTCTTCTATTGGAAATTACACTGTGTGGGTCATAAGCCTAGCTTTCCCCTAGCAGAAAATGCATCTCATCTAGAATTTTAGTAACTTCTTCAAATGCCTATCTCATATTAACAATGAAAGGACCTATAGTCATGGGTAGTTTAAGCATATGTCCCTTTTTCATGGGCACAAAGTGAACTTGATCAACATTCATACTTTGTCGAATAAACTCCAAGGCAAATAGCCTCATGGGAACAAAAAATGGAAGTCTATAAGGCTCAACACCTGCTCCATATAACCTAATTTCTGAACAATCCTCAAACACAAACCAATCTCCAAACTTACAGTTTGCTCCTAAATTCAAGAATTCTTGAGATTTGGGTAAAAAAAGGGGGAGAAACTCCATTCAAAACCTTATATGCACTTGACATGAAATAACTGGCAAAATCAAATAGTCCATTTTCATTTTGTTCTCTCCTTACTATATCTGTCCAGAAAACTATAGATGGCCTCTTCTTATTCACATCCATGACATTCAGACCTAGATGCATAAATTCCTCCACATTTTGATATAAGAATAAGTAAATGATTAATGAAGGAAATCTGAAAGAACTTGTTAATGATAGACTCATCAGCTATGAATTTACTACTTCCTGCCAATAGGATGGAATATCCAGCACCATTCTTGGCTTCATCATCATGGCAAACATCCCTAACATTGTTTTATCCACCATACTATCATCATCTTTGCCCAGAATTTTAGCATTGTTGCTCAGTACTGGCTGAATCTCAGTATCAAAAACCTCCATAGGAAAATCCTTGCTGTCAGGCTGAAATTGCTGTGTATTGGGTTTTAGAAAATAAACAAGCTGATTGAAGTCTTCACTTGCAATATTATCATAACATGCTACCAAAGATTCATTGGAGAATTGAACACATGACTCTGACTCAGGGTAACAAAGGGCTTGGTGGATTAATTGGGCAGACACTTGCAGAACATTCTCTTCCTTACAATACATCACATAACATTTTCCAGGATACATAACGGAAACCATCCAAGATATCAATTCAGGAAAAATATGGGTTCTAGAGATACATGAAGACAACAAACCAGACTTGCCCATTTCGGCATACACTGGAGAAGCTTTTTCGTTCAAGAAGACTTGCTGGTAAAATGGAAGATGAACCAGGGAAAAATTCGCGTCTTGTATATCCCTCTCGGTATCCATGAGAGGCATATGACTAGTAGAACTAGACAGAGATAAATGCTTGGCCATAATTCAGGACTACGACAACCAATTACTTGCAAGGTGGCTAAATTTTAACAAGGTGATGGAAAACTGAATAAGACGTAGCAAAAATTAATCTCAAACATTAACTTAATTCTAAATGACTTTGAGAAAATGCAAATTTCGATTAAATAGGTGGTACGACCTTCTAAATTAAATGCTGACATGATGCACCAACGAACCATTGAGTTCACCTGACATGGAGGACAACCATGAACAACTTAGTGTCTTACATTACTGTGGGGGGTCTCAGGGTATGGAGAAATATTTTGGCTTGTGCCCCCACATTCAATCTCCACCACACATTTGTGTTTCTCCTGCAGTCAACCCGGTCAACTACGGAGGCACTCCTATTTTTAATTAGTGCACTATTTTTGTCTGCGAGTTGAGTCCTTTGATCAGAGTACGAGCTTTCATCACCTCCCGCTTGATATAATGATCAACCTTTAGACTTTAAGTCGGGGACCCACTTCATAAGGTTCAAAGTATCTAAATTTTTTATTTTAATGCAATGAAAAAGAAATATTTTTATGCCAAAGTATAAAGATTATAATACTTTAACATATTTTTAACAATTTTCTATTTTTATATTTTTAGAGTCGAAAATAAAAGGATATTGCAAATGATCACAACAGAATCCATGATGCCAGAAGAAGAACCATGGGCAAATTTTCATCAATGATCCCATCTTCCAGATTACAATGAAGATAGTCCAACTGAACTATATCACCCTACAGTTTTTGATTTATTAATGAATTCCATTCCTATCCATGTTGTGGATTCTGAGCGAAACCCATCAAATATTGAAGAAACTATTTCTATCGATGTTTCGACCAAACTTGGTGTTGTATAAAACATTCATATCGGCGCGTATTACCACTCTCTTTTCCATAAATTTCGTGATGTATTCGCTTGGTCGTATGAGGAAACACCAAGCATCAATTCCAGTATCGTTGAACATGAGATTAAAATTTACCCTGATTTCAAATAGGTACGACAACGCCTCTGTCTTGTTAATCCTAAGAAGGTTGTTGCCATTAAAGCAAAGGTTGAGAAAATTTTGCATGTTGGATTTATTTACCCTGTTCCTCTTACTGATTAGGTTTCCAACATTGTTCATGTCATGAAGAAACAGGGGAAAATTAGAGTGTGCATTGATTATCAGGACATTAATCATGCTTGTCCAAAAGACAACTATCCCACTCCCTTTATCGACCAAATCATTGACAAATGTGCTGGATGCGAAATATTTTCCTTCATGGATGGATCTTCTGGTTACAATCAGATCAATGTTCACCCAGAGGACCAATATAAAACAACTTTTATCTGTCCCTGGGGCACATTCACTTATCGAAAACTCCCTTTTGGTTTAAATAGTGTTGGGGAAACCTTCCTGAAGGCAATGAATTATGATTTACATGAAATCAAACACATTGTTCAACCTTACCTAGATGAATTACCTGCCCAATCATGGAAATGGGCTGACCACCCGCTACATTTGAGAGCCATATTTTTACAATGTTGTCACTATAAAATATGCCTCAATCCACACAAATGTGTTTTTTTTGTTGGTTTTAGTTGTTTTCTTGGTTTCATCATGTCAAAAGAAAAAATCTGACTTGATCCTTTGAAGGTCCAGGCCATTCTAGATTTTAATGTGCCTTCAAATCTACTTCAATTACAGAGACTTCAAGGGAGTAACTTTCTAAGGAGATTCATTTCCAACTACGCTGAAATGGCTATAGGATTTACTCGACCCTGGGAAAATGGGACTCCCTTCCATTAGGATGAGGTTGTGAAAGATTCCTTCGGTGTTCTTAAAGATACCCTAATCCGACCATCATTAATGTATCCCCCAAATTATCAGAGTGATTATTTCCTATATCTCGTCGCTGCAGATACAACCATTTCCATGGTTTTAGTCCCAGAATAAAATGGGATTTAATTCTGATATATTATTTGAGCTACAATCTCAATGATATATAATTTAAGTACACTTATGTTGAAAATATTTCTTTGGCAGTTGTTCAAGCTGTACAAAGATTTCACCACTATATCCTGCTCCGGAAGACCATTTTCATTTCAGATTGCAACACTATGACATATATTCTGTCACATTAATTTCTAGGGGGGAAATGCTAAAAATGGATACTCATTTTGCAGGAATTTGATTTGGAGTTCATCAAATCCAAGTCAAAGAAGTATTTGGTTTTTGTTGAGCTTATCTACGACCTTCCCTCGAGTAGCATTGAGTCTACACTGGAACCATCCATTCCGAATGAGTCTTTGTTTCTGATCACATCATCTGACCC
The DNA here is from genome assembly GCA_034641835.2 of Pinus albicaulis. Taxonomy (NCBI): domain Eukaryota; kingdom Viridiplantae; phylum Streptophyta; class Pinopsida; order Pinales; family Pinaceae; genus Pinus; species Pinus albicaulis. Next base: position 497,078,542 of record CM076583.1, on the reverse strand, counting down.
ATGGTATGGAGATTATCTGATCTATCTCTAGGCCAAAAATTTCTAACCCAATACCTCTCGCTCACAAAAATGATGTATTCAATACCAAGCCAAATATTATCTAATCATCGGTGATACACATTATGGTCGTGGTAACAATACAATTTTACATACGTACCTCACTCATGAGGAGGCCGAGAAAGTTTTAAATGATTTCCACACTGGTACTTGTGGTGGACATTTGTCCAGTTTTTCTACTGTGCATAAGATTCTCCAAGTCATTTATTTCTGGCCTACCATATTTCACGACTGCATTCTCGTGGTTAGAAGTTTTCATGCTTGCCAATATTTTATCGTAAAACCTGTGTGTCACTAGAACCAATGCATCCTATCATCTTTGTGGGACCATTTTCCAAATGGGGCATTGACTTCATGACATATAACCCTCACTCGGCCCAGTGGCATGGGTATATTATTGTCATCATCTACTATTTTTCCAAGTGGGCTGAGGCGATGCCTACATTTAACAACATAGGCGAGACATCTGCATTATTTTGCTTTAACCATGTGGTTACTCAGTTTGGTGTACTGCAAGCCATAGTTACAGTTCATGGAAATCATTTTCGCAATTACATGATGATTGATTTGACTACCAAGTTAGGACTATTGCATGATATTTCTACCCCTTATTATCCACAAGCTAATGGACAAGTTGAAGCCATCAAAAAAATTCTTAAATGTATGCTTCAATGAATGATTGGGGTTCATAAACAAAACTAGAATTTAATCATGTACTCAACTTTGTGGGCTTACCGAATCTCGGTGAGAAACACAACCAGATTTACTCCCTTTCAGTTGGTTTACGGTCTGGAAGCTATCTTACCGATTCAATGAGAAATTCCATGATTGAAACTTGTGATTGACCTGCTACCTGACACTTCTCATGAAGAGGAGTGTCTTTTAGATCTCATCCATCTGGATGAAACGCGTCGTGAAGCCGCATTCACCAACGAACCACATAAGAGACGAATTAAGAAGCAATATGACCGTAATGTCAAGCCGCACACCTTCTTAGAAAGAGACCTAGTCTTGATTTATGATCAGGAAGCTGATAAGATAGGAACAGGAGAATTCAAACCATTATGGCATGGATCCTATATTTTCAAGCGTATTTTGACAAAGGGAAAATATGAGTTGGTGTATTATGATGGGATTCAATTGTCACAGCCTCAAAATGGGTTGTATCTTAACCATTACTATGATTTATTCTGCATAGTAAACATTAAATGATACTATATATATGCTTTGATTGTGTATGTATCGTAGTGTGTCTTTCAAGAGTTTTTCATATGGTTAATAATCTGCTTTTCATTTTGTTGTAGATGTTAGAATCTTCAGAACCATTTGTTGGTTATGCCGATGTTACTAGTCATAGTACGTAGAATCTATCCTCTACAGCATGGGCCATATTTGCTCCAAGTGGCGAGTTAATGAGTTTCCAAGGGATTTGTATCAGTCGATCCACCAAAAATATCGCTGATTATAGCACATTGATCGAACTCCTCTCTGATGCCATTTCACTTGGAATTTATCACATCATCATCAAGATGGTCTCACAGTTTTTTGTACTACAAATTACTAGTTTTTATATTGTCTGAAATCCATCTATTCATCGCATGTTCCTTAGAGTTCATCTTTTGGAAAGACATTTTGATTACATCCAATATCAACACATTTCTGGAAACTTTAACACTACTGATTCTTTAGCGAATTATGTGCTAAATAGACATTTGCAAAATATGTAAAAATATATTTTCAATTCACATCAAAAAATTGAATAGGATTGCACATAACCATAGGAAAACACTGAAAGTAAAATAGATGGATAATCAATATTTTTACAAAAAAAAATTTCCAATACACGTTGGTCATATGACCTCAAAATATATGAAGACATAGCATATCCTAAGTAGATCTAGTGGTGATCATGATAGCAGGTTACTGCTTGAGCTATCATGCACAATAGCCTCATCCATCGGCTAGGCACACCAATAGTATGGCACTGCAAACTCATCGGTAACTCCTTGATCCAGAAATCCGATATCCCGAGAGTCAGCCCCTCTACATGCTATTGTAACTCAACTAGAGTCTCGGGAAAATCCAAATCCTGAAGGATTTCTCTCTCGAAAATCCTCTTTGTTCGTTCACCCACCTACTATGCACGACCCAGTGGTCGAACAGTACCTGCATCTACATACATAAAACATCTTTAGTTTAGTTTTGGAAACATAAAAAACACAAAATATGTAAAAAAAAAACCCAAAAAAACAAAAAACATGGTCAAAACATTTTACCTATAGCACCCCATTTAGTGCCTACTGGTAAAATCAAATATGGGTCTCCACGGAAATCCATCTCTGCGTATGGATATTCCTCTATGACGATATGTTGTTGTCGGAGCCAAGTAAAGAATGCAATGGAGAATGAGATTGATGACTGACAAACATTTCTATCCATCATCTCTATCCATCGCTGCATCCGTGGATCCCTAGGACTAGCTAAACCGAGTGTCACATGTTGTGGCTACATCAATGGAACTCACTCTAGAATGAAAGTGATCAAGGTCGATCCATAGCTGAAATTATTCGTCTTGCCACTTTTCACTTTGGTCCGCTATTCTTTCATCTGAGAGAGTACTGCTTTAGCCCATATAAACACGGTCATCTCGAGAAACTTAAGCGCATATTGCATGTATGATCTGTTTGCAACATGAAGTGTCATGCTGCCAGCTAACTTTGCGATAGTGAATAGGAGAATTTTCAAAGACATATCACGTACATCTCTGATGTTTATCCTTCCATCCTTGCTAGGCTCTATACATGGCCGACAATAATTTGGAATGTAATCCTTCACTTTCTCATCTCCACGGATGGAACTCGCAAGGGAAATGGGGGCACCACATCTAAACAAACCTGTCAGAAAGTAAATTTCATCAACCAATATTGGGAGCACTTTTTCCCCAATGTGAAATTCTTGTTTTGTCGGATCCCATGAGCTAATCAAGAACTGCAATAGTTCCAAATGTTGCCTTATCCCTGATAATCTAAATTAATTTAATAACCCACAGTGTATGAGGGCTCTCACAGTGTGAGGATCATTTAGGGCAACCATATATTGTTCCCCATGTTCTCTTTCTCACCATATAATTAAAATTATGGTCTGATCAAAGCCTGAAATAATTCCATAAGCTTAGTTAGGATCCATTCCATGAAAAAAACTGGAGAAATTTTGAGCACAAAACATAATAGAAATTTTTGAATTGCGCCAAACACACCCTTGTTCCTTAGAATAGAGCATTGCAAAGCACCTGAACTTCATTTCATTTCCTCTGCAATGCACTTTTCGACATTCAAGGGTGCGTTGCTCCTAGGGCGTTGTATATTTAAACTAAGATCCCCAAAACCATAAAAAAATTGCATGAAACTAAAAAATAATGCTACCAATAGGAAGAGAAAGGTCATATCTCCTACCTGGTCCTGACGGCACGAGAAATGGTCGACAGAATCTCTCGCAATCAGTTGTTGAAGTTCAAGGGGAAAATTAGCTTAGAGCACTAAAAAACTGAATGGTAAATGTGAAATGGTAAAATGATATGGTAAATTCTTATTTAAATAGTCTTTTTTATTATTTTATGCATATTCAACTATAGTTTTTACCTAGTTTTACTATTAAAATAGGAATTTTTAATCCGTTTGGTGGTTCTTTGATCAGGTTTACAACTGGTACAGTGAATTTGACATGCATGATCTTAAAATGAATTTTGACCACAGAGCAAACTTTTATCTCTTTTTTGAGCCTTGTTAAACATCGAAAACGCAACACCCCTAGAGTTCTCTTTCATCTCTTTTCAAACTCCAAAAATATGAAAATATTGTCGAGCAATAGTCCTTTTGAGCTCGTAAAAGGAATTGAAACGACATCTACTCAATATAAGTTTAACCCTTTTCCATACTGGGATATATTTTTTATGAAAAAGGAACACCCTAGTCGAACATGGCTAGGAGGTATTATTTTACGCTTTTTCAGATTTGAGGGACAAATTTATGAAAAAGAACTTGTGGAGTTTTCTTTTCGTCCCTTTTTCAAACTCTTTAAACATGAAAAAGGACCGAGTTTTCACTACCGTTAGACTCGTTAAAACATCAAATAGCGACGAACTTGTCCATCATGAAAAGATTGAGTTTCACTTTCTCTACACTCGTTAAAACATCACATAGCGATGGATTCACTTGAAGGGTGGAATTATACATCAAGCATATGTTATCCTCCTCAAGCTTGTTAAAAAATAAAGAGGCACTAGTCAACAATGACTTGGGAAAATTGGAAAGGGATAAATCACTTTATGGTAGCAAGTCGCTCTTGAACATGACACTCTTTCACTTCATCTTCGCATTTTTTGGTGTTATCACTCATAAAATTATGAAAAATTTTAGATAGGGTCACATAGGTCACTCACCAAATGGATAAGGTCTCCTAAGCCATTTGAATGTGGTATAGGAAAAGTTTTACATTTTTAGCCTATCCTAAGTTTCATGATCACCTCCATTTATGCTATTTTATGTCAAATCAGTCCTCATAAGGTGTTAGTTGTCATTTCCAATGCATTTAAAATCTAAAGGGCACATTTGTCATTTTTTCAAATTTTCATAGCGTTTTACAAAGGAAAACAACATATTTCGCTACGAAACTGCCTAATAGTTTCGTAGCGAATATGTTAGAGGCATAACTAATTTCATTACGAAAATCCATTTTTTAACCTATCTTCTTATATTTTCATGAGGTGTCATTTTATTATTAGAGGAGTTAGGGTGGAGGTCATTCAAGTCTGTTATGATAAATTCAAATGTACATAGCCGTGTTTTGATGTCATCATTACCTTTTTGGGCTTGTATGTGTCATGATTGAAGGTTGAGCTGCTAGTTAAACCATAAAACCTTACCTCAATTAGCATTTTGGCACATTGTGCTTTATCCTTGCATGTGAGTCAATTTCTAGAGAGTTTCTTCATCGAGCCTAGCAGGTGGCTAGCAAGTTTGAATTCTGTAGGTGTCATTAATCAAGCGAGGCTGATACGACTATAAGAAATCCATGGCTACAAGAAGAAAAAAAAATAGGGGTGGCCATTGTCACAGCTATTAGCCCATGGACATGAATTTACTCAATGAAGACCCTACTACCATGCAGGTTTTCAGAAGAACTGGTTGCTTGCAATTCTATCAAAGGTTGCAGGGGTTTCATTTACAGGTTTCAAAATATTTTTCTACCACCTTCATAGGAACAGCTTCAAAGGTTTGAATTATGAATCTTATAGTAACACCAAAGGGAATCTCATCAGCTACAGGAATACCTAGAGGAAGGGAACAATGGTTTAAAGGCATCAAATTCTCAATGCAGGATTGCAAAGAGTTCATCAAGCAAGAACACAATGAAATTGACTTGACAAATGATATCCCTAGGAGTTTCATGAAGGAAAATTATTCAAAGCTGTTGATGGTGATTCCAAAGTATTTCACTTGTGAAGGAAGGTTTCACATGGTCTACTCCTACCATCTCAGACTTCTTCTACATTTTGTGGGTAAGAGGTCACTTGAATTTCTTTTTTATTTATACAGAAGTCTAGGGAAAATGTCAGACAAAGTTCAAATAAAGACAGAAGGAAGTGAGAATTCTCTTTTTCATCATGGTTTAATTAAGCTCATAGTGTTAGAGGAGTTGAGGAGGTTAGATAGAGACTGGACTTCCTTCTTGTTCATGAGTGGCTATGAAATTGATGTGAATACTCCTAAGAAAGCCTCCAAAACTAGAACTACTTCATCACCAGCTGTGGTAGAGGAAGTTGAAGAAGAAAATAGATCATCTCCTCCAGAACCAGTGAGCATTGAAGCATAACCTTTGCAGGAGATTGACACACCCAAAACGACACCTGTAAAACAGAAGCAGACAATCAGCAAACAAGGCAACAAGAGAGTTACTAGGCGCTAGAAATTGGCTAAAGGAAATTTGGAGGACATCCTGCATGCAATTGACATTGAAGAGTCACCCATTGTGCAAGCTAAAGACATTGAAGATGGAGGAAGAAATTTGAAAAAAGGTAAGACTGCTAAAAAACTAGATTTTGCAGGTGATGATGTTGGTTTCATTTTTCAACCTAGTAAACCAATGACCAGACATGCAAGGAAGGTCATGGAAAGCAAAGAGACTGAGAAAATAAATGAATTTTCTCAGCCACCAAGCATTATAGATCTGTCTTCACCAAAAAAAGAAGAAGTGGTTATCAAGCAAAGAAAGGGTAAAGAGAAAGTTAATGAAAAATCAGAAATTGAAACCCTTAAAGAGCAATTGAAGGAGGCAGGTAAAGAAAGAGGCAAAGAAAAATAGAGCTGAGAAGGTTCAGTTTGAACAAATGAAGAATAAATGGGAAGAACAAGTCACAAGTGTTTCAAAAACCTTGGAAAATACATAAAAGTTGATAAAATGGGCTCAACCACTAAGAGGAGAGGTCAAACACATCAAAAGGATAAACTTTCACTTGCAATCTAGAAACAGGGAATTAAAAGACCAAGTGGAAGATCTTCAAGAGCAGTTGGATTTGATTCAAGTGGAGTTGGAAAAGAAGGGGCTGAAGATGAAAGTGGTAGAAGAGCCCATTAGCCAACTTATTATGAATGAAGAATAAATGCCAAAAGAATGAAATTGAGATGGAATATGCTTGATGAGGTTCATAACATCCGGAGAACCTAAATTTTGCAGCTGGAGAACAAATTTTGAAGATAATATTGAAAACAACAATTTTGGGTTTTTTGCACAGTTTCATAGCATAACTCGGGCTTGAGGCCAGAAATATGCTACGAAAGTTCCTATAGGTGCATTTTTTCCTTAAAACTTAGTTTTGTCAAGAACTATGGAGGGATATTTATGGTTTCCAAGGTGTATTGGCATAACAAAGGTGTTGGAACAACAAGTGAGTCAAAGAGATACATGGAAAAGCTATTTTTCACACGCTACTAAAACTCGCTATGAAACTGTCTAAACTGACCTGTTTTTGTAGCGAGGATATTTTGAAGAATTTTGAGCATCTCAATAACATATTTTCCAGCTAGAGACCTCAAACATGTCAGTGGACTGTACCAGTAGAGATTCATGGCTCAAAAGGAGTGCCAGAAAGCCAACTAATCAATCAAAAAATGTTTAAAGTCAAGGTCATCCATTCCTAAAAAGCAGGATTGCGTTCCACAGATCTAGGGGTGCTTTGAAGAGGTAAAGCAGTGGTGAATTATGGTGATTTTTCCTTTGAAGCATGTGATATTCATTATGTAACCTTTATGTAACTATTTCACTGATAGGATAAGCGAATTTAATAAATAGAAGATAGAGTCCTATTAGGAGTTTGTTTTCTTTAAAGGATAGCTGTCATTTTTCTGTTTCAAGTTAGTGGTTTCAGTTATGATAGATGTCAGAGTAGAATTCAAAGATCTAGCCAGCTGGGTTGATGATCTAGATTGTAAAGAATGTATATTTATAGACTAAACATCAAAGAGCAAAGGGTTGGATAATATTGCACCAAATTTCTACTTGTATGTTTTTTTCCATTATCAGTAATACAAAGTGACATTCTACTTCCAGACCTGAGATTCTCATAAGGTTTTTAATGTGTTATTGCTCTATATCTTTATGTTAATCACTTGCAGTAGATTTTATCTCTAATTTCCTTTAGGGGTGGAATTATTATGTTTTCCCATGTTATGTGTATGAATTATCTTTGTCAAAAACCTTTATCTGCCTCAGCTTCCATGTGAAGAACCATTGTCACTAAAACTAATGATGTTGACTCCATATCCCAATGGTAGCAAGCTTGCATTTTTTTCAACCTGAAATCATACAAAACCAGGTTACATTTCATAGAGTTAGCCATCAAGTATTATCTTTATTCAAAATCATAAACCCCCCTTTGAGAGAGCCCTCTCAAATTGAAGAGGCTAACCTTCAATTAGAAGTGGTTTGAAAGAGTTACATTGAATTGATTGATGAGTAGCCAATCAAGATCAATTTGGTGATAACAGTTGGGTTGGGTTATATGCTTGATGGTCTATCATACCTATGGTCTATCACACCATCCATCACTTTGGTTTTGGGTCAATGCTACCAACTAAACCCGAAGGGTGGAATTATACATCAAGCATATGTTATCCTCCTCAAGCTTGTTAAAAATAAAGAGGCACTGGTCAGCAATGACTGGGGAAAATTGGAAAGGGATAAATCACTTTATGGTAGCAAGTTGCTCTTGAACATGACACTCATTCACTTCATCTTCATGGCTGTTGGGTTGGGTTATCTGCTTGATGGTCTATCATACCTATGGTCTATCACACCATCCATCACTTTGAAAGTTTCATTGCTTGAAGTCTAGTTGAAACACTCCATTGAGCCATCACCGCACCCTTAGACTGTAGTAAGTTATTTTCAGAGCATTTACTCCCATGCAATGTAGCATTGCAGAGCATCTAGGCCCACTTTATAGTGTGTTGGTCGATTGGGAGCGAATTGTTCAAAGGATTCTGAGAATATTCCCACTTTCTAGTGGCTTCTAGAAATTGTTCCAACTATCTTACTATTTGATAAATTTGAATATGAACACCATGGAGCCATTAAATCACTTATCCTCCTATTCCATTGAACAAGGAAACTTCTTCATCCATTTTTTGAAAAGCCATTCAATGACCAGTTAATGCCAAACTACCATCACTTTTTATAAATTGAGCATTGATAATAGTGCATAAGTGAGCAAGAGTTTGAATTTGTAGAGTTATGATGGTAAGATCACAGTTCTTTGAGGTATTGTTTGCATGTAATTTTATGTTTATGGAGTGATGCTCCTGATGTGATGAAGATAGGACTGAAGCTGGAGCGATTTTACATCGAATCGATCCAAATGGTTGTAACTTATGCTTCTACCTTATTATAAAGATATTTGTTCCTTCCTAATACATGTTTTCATATCTTTATATCTATATTTTAAAATTCAATCGATTCTGTTTGATTAAGATGAATATATCATATGCCGTTATGTCATTTTCTGTTTTCTGTTAGCCATTGCAGGTTCCAATCAAGTGAGTTCAGTTCGATTGAGAGCGAAAGATGTGTTAAAAGGGAGACGAAAAATAGTGAAGGATCACAAGTAGGTGTTCTTCTCTTATCTATTTATCTTAAGAAAAATGTCAAGTGTCTTTCATATGTTGTTGCATTCACCACACTTAGGGAAACTTATCTACCTTTAATTTTTATTTATGTAAAACATGATGCTTCAATATGCCCTTGGAATCACTTCAAAATGATTTTTAAAACAAGACTTATCCAATTTGAAACTGATGTATCTCTGTAATTTCAGATCCCTGAGATATTATCTTCAGTCCTTTAGTATCTCTCTGAATCTTCTTTCCAATGCCACATATCTAACCTGATTTGGATTCTTCAAGGAAAAGTTATGCCCAATCTCCCACAATGTCCTAATTATGGATTATTTCAGTAGAGAGAAATTGTACGGCATGCCATGTGTCAATGTTTCCTCCTTCGACTACGAAATTGATACAAAAGAAACTATAGTATGTTTAATTTTATCCACTTTTTATAGAATTCCAATCTGATGCTCATAGAGAGAGTTATGATCATTTTTCTAAGGTCAACTCTTTGAGATGAAATTCGAGAGCCTAAAAAATCCTAACTTCCATAGATCATATCTCCAAAAATATTGCGAACCAAGATTTGAAATTTTCACGAGACATTCCTCAGGATTTCTTCACAAATGGGTTTTATTTTTAGCTTCTGAAACTTCGTAGAAAAATTTTTATATCAAAACTTCCATGATGACCTATTTTAAGCAGAAAAACTTTAGAATCCGAAGCTCTGATACCAAATGTTATGAAACCAGCTCCAAAAATAGAAGAAAATAGAGATCAACGCCTTAGAAATTAGCCACTTTGAAGGGGAAATATCATTTACATTACATAAATGAACAATTCTTGGATGATTCAAATGAAAAAACCTCCTTTCTATATATAAAAGTCCATGGGGTCAGAATATAATCCTAGTCGGCCTAACAATAATAATGTAAGGGAACAATAATAACAACAGTGGGGTTTTATGGGGCACAATAATAAAAATATGGGGACTACAGGGGTACAACAATAATAATAAGGGGGCTATACTAACAACCATAAGTTACTACACTAGTAATATATGGACCTAGCACATTTTGGATGGGATTTCGACCTGATGAGGTTTCATGGTTCATATTTTCTATAATTAAACTCTCTTTAGCCTTTTGTTGGGTTGGATAGTCTTATTTTGCAGTGGAGTTATTTTTATAACATTTTGGAATGAAATGAAAGACAGTCTTGCAGAACTTGTGTTGAGAATATTGTGATATGCATTGGAGTATTTTTTCTTCTTCTGTATGTTTATCTATTCATGTTAAATGATATATTTTCCTCTTTCAACTACATTATTCCATGTGTTTATCTTGTAATTTTATAATCATAAATCATGTATGTTCATGTTTTGTTTTAGACAAGGTTTACATGATATATATATGTTCTTATAAATGAATGAATTCACCTCAATGCTCATTCAAAATTTCTATCACTTCATCCTATACTCAATGCCCAATTAAGCATGCTTTCAAGCTACCTATCTAGCCTCACACATTCTCTACAAATTGACCTTGGAATTCAAACCTAAAAACCCTAGAAATAGCTTCATCACCGACATTCCTATCCAGCACCCAAAATATCAAACAAAAATCTTATTTACTGAGCTTACATACCTATCCTAAGAGAAATAGATATTCAGTCATTCCATTGACTGCAAAGTGACAACAAGAGATCCCTCTCTAGTCTTGGTCAGGCTAGCTGCCTGACCTAAAGCATGGTATGTGGTTACCTTCCTTCAATCCCACTCTTAGCCTTGGGAATTTGGGGGGAGTGATAACACTTGTAACAACACCTGTACTTGTACCTATAACACTACATGTACCTATAATTTGTTGCAACATGTGCACAATCTCAATATACCTCTGATCATGCTGACCTACTAGCAAGATCCTATCTTGCAAGTATGTCCCATAGGAGCTCATGGTTGCTATGTGGTTTACATGTACCTGCATGCTAAGTCCATTTTCCACCATGTTCTCCTTTCCCTTGATGTACCTGATATCGAAGTCAAACTCACTGATCATGGCCAACAATCTAGCCTACCCGGCATTCAGATTCAGTTAGACAAACAAGTACCTCAACACAATGTGATCACTCATCAGTACAAACCTCTTGCTAATAAGATAGTTCCTCCACATATTTAGTGCATGTAAGATCTCCACTAGTACAAATCATGTGTTAGGTATTTTTTATCGTGCTCATTTAGTTTTCATGACTCATAGCATATCACTTGTCCATCCTTCATAATGAGTGCACCAATTCCTCTCTTGCAAGCATTTGTACAGACTAAAAAATCCTTTTTTGAATCTACAGTATTTAACACTAGAGCATGTGTTAACAACTGCTTAAGATGCTCAAAAATGGCCTCACACTCTTTTATCTAATAAAACTTCTTAACTTTCCTCTGCAATGAAGTAATGGGATAAGAACTCTGGGAGAAGTTCCTGATGAACATCCTGTAATAACCTGCCAATCCCATGAATGATCTCATCTCATCTACATTCTTAGGAGCTACCCACTCCATGATGGTCATTATATTTTCTGGATATACTGCAATGCCCTCCTTGGAGACAACATTTCCAAAGTAGTGTACCTCAGTCTGGAAAAAACTTCATTTTTTTACCTTAGCATACAAATTATTCTCTCTCAACAACCTCAACACTACTACCAAATGCTTGGCATGCTCTTCCTCATTTTTAGAATATGTTAGTGTTTGTTAGTCAGCGGTGATCAAATGTAATCTTTCAAGGTTAGTTGATAGGGTCCTAGGTAAAATTTTGTAGTTTAAAATAAGTTTTCAAATAAAATTTGATCATGTTGAAAATGCAACAAGATGATGGAGCTTAGTGAAATGAAGTCGCCTTCACTAAGTGGGCCCGCAGGCTATTTTTGGCGCAAAGTCTATTTTTAGACTATGTCTATTTTTAGACATATGGATCATGGTCTATGAGTTGCAGGATGCTATTTATGGATGATTGGTCGAGTTGGTAAAAACATATGGACCTCTATTTTTAGACATTGGGCGGTTTCTATTTTTAGACTGTCGAGCTAAAAATAGAACAGTCAAATATTATTAACCCTTAATAATATTTAGACTATAAACATTATCTTATCCTCTTGGAGCACTTCAGTTTGATGCTTGGATGTGGCACATGCAGCTGACAGAAGGAAATACGCTTTTCCTAAGGGTTAGTTGAACTATTGCATGGTTGACTTCAGTTAGAACTCATGTGGCAGAGTTTGGTGGAGTTGATGAGACAGTTGATGGAGTTGTGTTCGGTTTAACTTAGTTGAACTAGTTATATTTAGTCTAACTGGAAAATACACTAGTGATGAGTGGTGTGAATTAATTATTAATTAATTCACTAATTATTAACTCATAAATCAACCAAAGAACACATCAGTTAACTGCAATGCATGGACAGTTCAGTGGAGACCAATGTTAGAGGTGGGTGAAAGGGTGAGTGTGGCTATCAGTTCTGACTATACTTGTGCATGAGATTTGCACACATTGATTGAGATTTCCAATGAGGATTGCGCAGTATAAGCTAGTGGGATTTGAACTTGGATCAAATTCATTCTCATCTTGGATTGCGCAGTAGAGGCAGGCAGACTTGTGGAGGAGATTTGAACCTGTGACTTGTTCATCTTCAGTGCTAGTTTGTGTGTAGCAGGTGAGATAGTGTTGAGAGCTGTGAGAGCTTTGTGCTATGCATTGGTACATGTTCTCTATCATTATAATATCTGAATCATTAGAGTTTCAACTATTTCTCCCATTATCTCTGTTGATATGTGTTAAATTATGTTTAATAGCGTATCAGTTTGACTTCTAAACCTACTTTATTGATTGCAAATTAGCCAGAAGAGGTTATGTATTATGCATGAAGCTTAAATAGTGTGTAATCAGGATAATCTTGGTGAATAATTCAGCAAATTATTCAAATTTCTACAGATCATTGGTTGTTGTATAGGTCAATGCTACTCCCTCCACCTGTTCATTTATCATCACTCATCATGGTCATGTCATCATTCAAGTGTCATAGGCCATGAAAATTTAACATGTCATCATATAGGTTATGGTTTAGGTTTTCACTTAATTGGTCATCATAATGTCAGTAATTTAAAAGAAAAAGGATTCATGTTCATCACTTGAGTCACCATTAAAGGGATTTAGCAACTTAGTAACAAAATAAATAAAGGTGAAAGTAACATTTCATTTCAAAAGACTACGCTGCAGTCACATCACATCATTTCTAAAAAATACCATATGATGTCCATCGCTAGAAAAAATCGATTTTCGACTAATAAAATACCATCCAAAGAATTTGAAATTTCTCATTCCACTTTCATTAACCTCTCTTCCATTATCAAGTCTCATCTTAGAATTCAAAAAACTTCATATATCCATCAGAAAACCCTAATTTTCTCCCACGTTTCTGGTTTCCTTGACACACTTTTCAATTGGATAATAAGAAGCCATTCAAAGGGGTTTAATTCATCATTTCATAGGTTTAAAACATCTAATGGGAAAGTGAGTATCATTTGGCACTCCTCTTATGCATCTATCTTCTCAAAAAATTCAATGAAATTCCCTCTGATAGGGTTTCACTATGTTTTTCATTTCCGTGTGAACTTGCTTCATTTCAATGGTAAAACACTCATTTTACTTCTCTCCTACACTCACCTACACCTCACATACTCCCCCAAAGCATTCCCCTCACCTATTCCCTTCATTTCACCCATTTTTCCTACAAACCCTAGCCTATGCTGCTACATTGACAATTTCCTAGGCTAGGACTGTGTTTTCCACATTTTCACACCTTTCCCTCACTATTTTCAAGAAATTCCACTTGTATTGTGTTCTTAAAAAACTACCCTATCTCCCCTAATTTTTTAGGATTTTTCCCTAACTCCTACCCCCTTCATTTCCCTCCCTAAATTTGCTGCCCCATTTTCCCCTATTTTACTAAGTTTCACCCTTTCCCTCTTTCCTATCAAGCTAGGGTCTCTATCATGCAAAAAAACACCATGGAAAATCAGAAGAAAAAGTACAAAAAAGGAGGGCAAGTTTCTAGGTTTGAGACAACTCAGAACCATGGCATATTTTTTAGAGTTTTGTGATAATTTGCTAGGGTTTACATTGCACTCAAGGACAATCCTACTTAAAATTTACTTTCTGAATTAATGAAGATTAATTTGACAAAAATGAAAGAGGTTTTTGTCAATCATATACCAAAGAACAAAACATCCTTCATTTTATGCACAACTATTATGATTTGATAGAAGTTACCAAAATATATTTTCTCTAGATTATTTGCTGCACTTTTGGATATGTTGTCTTCAAGTAAATTTTTCATGGGTTTGGAGCAGGGGTTTTCAGTTCTTGATGACTCCATTGTGTCTCAGGCATCTCAAGCTTTCCAAACATACCACTTTCAGCCCAAAAATCCTCTCTGAAGGCCTCCAAACACTCTCTAAAAGACCACGTTGCACTTCTACTAAGAGCACATTGCACTTATGTAATGTTTTAGTGACTAAATTCAAACTTGGATTCTAAACAAATGGGAAAGTAGTTTTGAAAAATGGAGGAAGTTTTTGTTCATAAAAGACAAAAGAACAAAAAATTGTCTTATTTTTGCAAAAACCATTATGATTAGAGAGATATTTCTTCACCTTTGAGCCCTATTTTTGCAGAAATTTTTGGCAAATTTTGGAGTTTTTGGGAAATTTTGGCAATTTTAGTTGTACAGAAGCATAGCGTGGGCACACTACACTTTTTCTCAGAGGATCTAATGGAGATCAACCCTGAATGGAAGGATGAATTTTGATGTCTACATCCCAGATGTGCCTTTGGTTTTTCATTACAGATCCTAATTTTGGAGGAAAACTAAAAAAACATCCCAAATTTCATGTTTCTGCCACTGTTTTTCAACCCACGTTATGCTTCTCGAGTAACCTTGGGAAATGAAGTTTTGAGTGTCTAACAGATGGTATTTTGCGAGTTTCAAGGTTCATTTTCCTACATGACATCCAGGTATACCTTATCCAACCTTCATATCAGCAAAAAGATGCATAAAATCCACCTCAAAAGCCCCTCCAAGTGCACACTACGCTTCTGTCAAAGCACACTATGTTTTTCCCAGGCACGCTATGTTTCTGTGTAGAAGGATTTTTGGACAGGAGTCAGTCAAAAAAGGTCAAATATTCAAGGGAAAAACTATCTCATGAGTTTTTTCATGGTTAATGAATTCTATTTATGCTCCTCATTGTTGAGGGATCTTGTAATTAATCAAGGAGACAAAGGCTCCTACTTGTTAGCTAAAATAGGGGAGACTATTTCTAACTTCCCTCAAAACTAGGGAATGATTCATTATGTGCAGTAATTAGTTTTTTTGGGTCAGGTTTTGACCCATTGAGGTTGCATCTTGTATATTTTTCTATATATACTCAAACTCAAGTCTTTGTAGAGGTTGGATAGTTGATATTTCAGTGTAGAGCTTATGTACATCTTTTTATAGTGAAAATAAAGACATGTGGAAGCTATAATTTTGGGACTCCAGTGGTATGCTTATTGGAATTTTTTTTTTCTCATTGTTTCCTTCAAATTTAATGTTTATGCTTTCTTACAATCACATGAATGCTTTCATATGATGATCTTATGAGTCTTTAAGCAAAATTCTTACTTTTGTGCTCTGTTTAATGAGATTTTCATAATTTTTTTCTACTTCCTCTGATGAATGAACTGATATGTTATATGCTCATTCAGATTCTCCCTTTTTCAAACCCTATACCACAATGAAAAATCTAATGTGTTTCTAAGTATACCTACCTAGCCTCATTTTCATCTCTGCAGGTGTTCATTTGAAATTTGACCTTGAAACCTAGACCTAGTTCCTAGACTGACACTTCCTATCCAACAACATTCAAAACAAAATTCTAATCAAAATCACTGAGCTTATATCTAGCCTAAGATATTTTCCTTTCCAGTCACCTCATTGACTGTGAATTTGACATTGAGAGAGCCCTCTCTATTTTGGTAAGGCTAGCTACCAAATCTAAATATTGGTTCGAGGTTACCTTCTTCAGTCTCCTTTCTCAGCCTTGGGAAATGGAAGGAGTGATCATTGTTTTGGTGTCATTTATAGGGAACGAAGGTTAAATATTTCTCGGGAAAGAACGACAGATATTAGCTCTGATTGCTGATGGTGAACAATGGTCAGACATAAGAAGGTTTTGAAGAAGCCTAGTTTGATTTATTTTCTCGTCAGGATGAAATAGAAGAGGTCTGTTTCCATGACATTTAGGTGGGATTCCCAACAGAAAAAATGTATATAGTTGGAATTGAAACTAATGAAATTGTCAAGGATCAAGAAGGGAACAGTGAAATAGAAGATTTTATTCTAAATCATCTTGCAAAAGAAGATTGTATTCAGGAAAATTTTGAGCAAACAATGTCTTCTTTGAATGAAGATAATATTAATCGGTAATCAATTGATGAAGATCATGATCATTCCCTTGAATTATATGAAGGTATTCAGCAGTGTTGAGGAGACCAAGATATTGATGAGGAGTGTCATTCAGATTATTCTTCAAATAATTCATTTCTTGAATTTTTGTTTCAAGAGGAAATTGGTTCATCTATATGTTCAGAATTTTTTGAAGACCAAGAGCACACTCTTGCTGAAATTCATCATGAAGAGTAGTCAGTTGCAATAAAATCATTTTTGTTGATTCCTCCAAATCAACAAGAGCTAATTTTTCATGATTTTCAGGATCCTATGGAAAATTTTCTACAGCCAGTAATGAAAGTCGATGTTGTAACATTCATTAATGAATGTGATCAAATTCAATACATAGATAAACCAACATTTTCGAAGGAGGTTTGTTTTCCTATTTTAATTCATACAAAAAATCTTATGTTGCATGTTCTCCATGATCCTTTGGCCAATTTTTTGCATCCATCTAGGAAGATGAATATTCTTGTATTTATGAATCATGAACACATGTTCAGTGGATACTTTGTGTTGCCTATCCAAGGAAAGTGTGAGAAGGATTCAAGTAAGTAGCCATTTTCTAAATTGGTTGCACTAGAGGGATCATATCATGTGATTGCATATATATCTTCAATAGGTGGGTGGTTATCATTAGGATTTGAATCTCGAGGAGAAGCCCCTAAGATCCTTATGGTCTGCTGCCATAAGTAAGTTCAGTCAATAGTCAAGTTTTTGAGTAAAAGTCATTTTTTGTTTCAATTTGTCATTTGAGTGTCTATTGTTTTATTTTGACTCCATTGCCCAATGTATGAGGTTACCTAGTCTACAGTGTTCGTGACACGTCCTAGAAGGAGCTTCCATCCCCAACTTGAGCCAATGTTAGTGTATGTCAATCACCAGTGATCAAATGTACACTTTGAAGGTTAGTTTATAGGGTCCTAGGGTCAAATTTTATAGTTTCAAATAAGTTTTCAAATAAAACTTGATCATTGGTTGTTGTCTAGGTCAGTGCTACTCCCTCCACCAGTTCATTTTATCATCACTCATCTTGGTCATGTCTTCATTCAAGTGTCTTAGGCCATCAAAAAGTTAACATGTCATAATATAGGTTATAGATCAGGTTTTCACTTAATTGGTCATCATAATGTCAACCATTTAAAAGAAAAAGGAGTCATGTTCATCACTTGAGTCACCATTAAAGGGAGTTATCAACTTAGGAACAAAATAAATAAATGTAAAGGTAACATTTCATTTCAAAAGACTGTGTTGCAGTCACATCACATCATTTCTCAAAAGGACCATATGATATCCATCACTAATAAAAAATGATTTTCAACTAATAAAAGACCATCCAAAGCATTTGAAATTTCTCATTCCATTTCATTAAGCTCTCTTCCATTATCAAGTCTCATCTCAGCATTCAAAAAACTTCAAATATCCATTAGAAAACCCTAATTTCCCCCCCCACACTTCTAGTTTCCTTGCTACGATTTTCAATTGGAGAACAAGAAGCCATTCAAAGGGTTTTATTTCATAAATTTAGAGGTTTAGAACATATATTGGGCAATTTAGTAGCATTTGTAACTCCTCTTATGCATCTATCTTCTCAAAAATTTCAGTGAAATTCCCTCTCCTAGGGTTTCAATGTGCTTTTTATTTCCATGTGATTTTGTTTCATTTCAGTGGAAAAAACCTCAGTTTCCTACTCTCCTACACTCACCTACACCTCACATACTCCCCCAAAGAATTACCCTCACCTGTTCCCTTAATTTCCTCCATTTTTTGTACAAACCCTACCCTATGCTTCTACATTGACAATTTCCTAGGCTAGGGTTTTGTTTTCCACATTTTCACACCTTCCCCTCACTATTTTCAAGAAATTTCACTTATAATTTGTTCCTAACACACCACCCTGTCTCCCCTAATTTTTTAGGATTTTTCCCTAACTCCTATCCCCTTCATTTCCCTCCGTAAAATTTCTGCCCCATTTTCCATTGTTTTCCTAAGTTTCACCCTTTCCTTCCTTCCTATCAAGCTATGGTTTGTATAATACAAATAAATACCATGTAAAATGAGAAGAAAAAGTACAAAAAATGAGGGAAATTTTCCAGGTTTGAGCCAACTCAGACCCATGGCATCATTTTTAGAGTATTTTTATCATTTGCTAGGGTTTACATTTCACACAGGGATAGTCCTACTTCCTATCTCCTTTCTGAATTAATGAAGATGAATTTGACAAAGGTGAAAGAATTTTTTGTCAATTTTACACCAAATAAAAAAAACCTCCTTCATTTTATGCACAGGTTCTATTATTTGAGATAAATTCCCAAAATATAGTTGCTCGAGGTCATTTGCTGCACTTTTGGAGATGTTGTCTTCAAGTCAAATTTTCAGGGGTTTGGAGTGGGTGGTTGTAGTTCTTGATGAATCCATTGTGTAGAATACATCATAATCATTCCAACCATACCACTTTAAGCCCAAAAATCCTCTGGGAAGGCCTCCAAACACTCTCTTAAATACCACATTGTGCTTCTGTTGAGAGCATGCTACACTTCTGCAATATTTTAGTGACCAAATTCAAACTTCGATTCTAAAAAAATGGGAAAGTATTTTTTAAAATGGGAGGATTTTTTTATTCATAACATACCAAAGAAAAAAAACCTCTCTCATTTTTTCAAAAATCGTTATTGTTAGAAAGATATTTCTCCACATTTGAGCCCTATTGTTTGCAAAAATATTTGGCAAATTTTGGAGTTTTTCAGAAATTTTGGCAATTTCAATTGTACAGAAGCGTAGTGTGGCCATGCTACGCTTTTTCTCAGGGGATCCATTGGCGGTCATCCTTGCATCGATGGATGAATTTTGATGTGTACATCCCAGATATGCCTTTGGTTTTGCATGAAAGTTCCTAATTTTGGAGGAAAACTCAGAAAACACCCCAAATTTCATGTTTCATCCATTTTTTTTCAACCCATGCTACGCTTTTGGAGTAACCTTGGGGAAACAAATTTTTAATTGCCTAAAATATGGTATTTTGCAAATTTCAAGGTTCAGTTGGCTAGAGGAAATCTACTACCTTATCCAACATTCAGATCAGAAAAACAATGCATAAAATCCACCTCAAAAGTCCCTCTAAGTGCACACTACACTTTTGTCAAAGCACGCTATGTTTCTACCAGGCATGCTATGTTTCTATGTAGAATGAATTTAATACATGTGACAGTAAAAAAAGTTCAAATATTTGAGGTAAAAAATGTCTCATGATTTGTTTCATGGTTAATGAAGTCTATTTATGCTCCTCATTGTTGAGGGATCTTGTAATTAATCAAGGAGACAAAGACTCCTACTTGTTAGCTAAAATAGGGTAGATTGTTTCTAACCTTCCTAAAAACTAGGCAATGACTCATTAAGTGCATTAATTAGTTGTTTTAGATCAGGTTTCGACCCATTGAGGTGGCATCTTGTCTAGTTTTCTATATGTACTCAAACTCAAGTCATTATAGAGGTTGGATAGTTGATATTGCAGTGTGGATCTTATGTACATATTTTTACAGTGAAATCAAAGACATGTTGCAGCTATAATTTTGGGACTCCAGTGGTATGCTTATTGGCATTTTTTTTCTCAATGTTACCATCAAATTGAATGTTTATGCTTTCTTGCAATCACATGTATGCTTTCATATGATGATCTTATGAGTCTTTAGGCAAAATTATTACTTCTGTGCTCTGTTTAATGAGATTTTCATAAATTTGTTCTACTTCCTTTGATGAATGAACTCATATGTTATATGCTCATTCAGATTCTCCATTTTTCAAACACTATATCACAATGATAAATTTAAATGTGTTTCTAAGTATGCCTACCTAGCCTCATTTTCATCTCTGCAGTTTTTCATTTGAAATCTAACCTTGAAACCTAGACCTAGTTCCTAGACTGACACTTCCTATCCAGCAAAATCCAAAACAAAAATCTAATCAAAATCACTGAGCTTATATATAGCCTAAGATATTTTCCTTTCCAATCACCTCATTGACTATAAAATTGACATTGAGAGAGCCCTCTCGAGTTTGGTAGGGCTAGCTACCAAATCTAAAGATTGGTTTGAGGTTACCTCCTTCAGTCTCCTTTCTCGACCTTGGGAAATAGAGGGAGTGATAACAGAATATACCATAATTTCATCAATAATATACCATAAAATTGTCCAAATAAAGACGTAACACATTTTTCATAAAACACATCAATTTAGTTGGGGAATTAGTCAAACCAAATTGTAATATTCCCAAATTTTCACCTGATATTTGGAATATTAGAGTTCTTAATTTTATTAATGAATTAAGTAAATAAAATGGTGGAGGGACCCATAATCCTCAATATGAATAAATATCCACTTTTTGTGTGTGAATGTGGATTAATTAAGCCTAGATCTACATGATGAGGTAGTTTAGCAACTACTAATGTGAATGGGATTGGAGATGATGTCTCATTAATTGAGATAGATCATGGAGTTTGACACAATCAACTAAGATCTTGAAGATGTCAAACAAGAAGATCATGGAACATTCATGATAAAGTGATGGAGGATGTTGTGCAATCAAAGCACACATGATGGAGATGGTGTACATTGCACCTAGACATGATGGTTGATTTGGTCAAACAATGCAGTCAAAATTGGAGGATCTTGTCCACTTGCAAAACACAATCTAGATGAGGGCCAAGGCATGAGAAGGCTCAAACATTATATAAATAAGATTAAGGAAATAATGAGAGCATGCTGGTTATTCTTGATGCAAGGATATTTTTAGATCTGGTATTGTCATGTGACATTTAATTGCTTTCTCGGGCTGTTTAGTAGAGATTGCAAGTGTTGTTTAGCACAAGGTGTTCCTGGTCAGGAATCCCACCTCTTTCTTAGAGTAGCTCTAGAAAGAGTATTGTACTTCATTCTACATCAGGCATTGGTGCCACATCTCTTTTCCTACTTTCTGCAAAACATTCATCATTTAGAAATTGTAGATTTCTGAAGATCAGTTGGAAGGTGGAAGTTGTCTTCAGTACTTCAGCTGGAGAACTGGTGAGGGTTTATTCCTATCAGCTTGGGCTTATAGATCAGCATTCCTAGAGATTCATTTCAGATCTGGTATCAGGCCAAAAGTTATTTACCTCCTAGCAGCATTATTTCCTTTAGGAATTACGTTGTCCAATTTGCAGATCCAAAAGGAGGAAGGAAGTTACTAGCATTTCAGTTAGTAATCCTGTGAGGGATCATCCCCTCACATTGCCATCAGTCTTACCTATTAGCTCCCTGTAATCTGCAATATTGGCAAAGTCAAACTGCAGAGAGAACACTATTTCAACCACTTTGGGATTCTAGGATCTAGCCCTCCTGAATCCGGAGAGGGATCTCTCCAGTAAGTGCAAATATGGGTTTATCTTTAAAGCTTTTGGGTAATGATATTAGGCTAATTATGAAGTCCGAGGGTTTTTTTTTTTTTTTGGATGGTTGAGCATGATTATTATTTGAGTGGAAAGTTCTAAATGGAAAAATTTTCAAAGGTGTAAAGTTGCAAACAATCAGAACAATCTTTGGCTAAAAGATAGATATAACACTGGTTTTTAGTCCATTGGGCTATGGAGTCATAATAGGGTTTAATTGAAACAACAAGGTCCAAGAGTGTTCCATGGGGCAAGTCATCTATGTCTAAGGATCTCTTTAAAGTTTATTTTATGGAATGAAATGATACAACAAGAAGGGGAATCTAAACAAATGAAGAACAAAGAGCAACCTAAGATTAGGTGAGTACTTTGAAACTATCATGCTTTCGGCATACACTTAAGAGAGACATAAAAGTAATCTAAGATCTGGTAAGTACTTCAAAACTAGCCAGTTTTTGATGCACTTTCAATAGAAAAACATTTAAACACAAGGGGAAACTTTAAAAGCAACTGTTGGAGAAGAAACTAGAGGACAGGGCTCACCATAAACTTCCCTAGCTCTGCTTTACTTGGTAAAATTTCAAGACAAACACATAAGATTACAAAGAATAGTCTAAGATCAGGTAAGGACTTTGAACCTAGCCTGCTTTCAACACATTCTTAGGGAAACTTTCAGATAGTTTTTGGGGATAAAACTAAAGGACAGGGCTCACCTTCACTTCCTTAGTTCATCTCTACTTAACATAAACTGAAAATAACATTCAAGAACAACATTTAGCTTAGATAGTAGGACGAGGGAATGCCAGCATTCCTGACTTCTTAAACTGAATTAAATCATTCCTAAACAATACAATTTGGAAGAAAACATGTAGATAAATCTTATCAGTCAGATAAGGGTACTGATAAACAGTAAATCCTAACTTTATGCTTGTTGTTCTTTATCAGAGAAGTTGGACAAAGTGAAAACAGAAATAAAATAACGATTTACAATAAGAAAAACATCACCGTTGACATAGACCAAGATCCCATAAATCAGCTTGTATTGATGCTTCAAACTAGTTACAACTTTAACTCCAATGTTTCAGTTTAGCAATCATCTTCACTTCTCAGCCTAACTTATTTAATCACAAGCAAAGCTTCAAGAGCCCATGAACACTATTTACAAGTAGAAATTTCGAGCTCAAGTATATTTCAAAGTTCTGCAACCAACATTTTTTCATCTTCTACAGGAGTATTTATAGAAGAAATGAGGAGGTGGGATCTGATAAAAGATCTTCAAGGTCAATTAATACAGACTTAATACTTCTCAGCCTTTGAGGGGCTCGATGGAGAAGTTTACAGATATGTCCTCTGTATTAATTATTTTACATTTAAGAATTAAGCTTGATGGGAGATTTTGTTGACTTTTAGGCTCTGTTTCATGTTGTAATAACTCTGCTGATATTTTTGGATTAAGTTCCTTTGGCAGGATTAACTATTCGGCTGCGTTGAGGAAAATATTTGATGTTCTGATAATAACTCGGCCTCCTTTGAATGCTTTGAGGCTACAGTTGGCATTGGGTAGCTTAGAGGAATCAATTAGCCTCTGATGTGGCAGTGGAGGCCTTCTCTATCCGATAAAACACTTTTGATTTGTCTTTAACTGTGTTTTATTTAATGGATTAGGCTTTTGATTTCGATCTTAGCCGTAATTCATTAAATTGTGGAATTAATCTTCAATTTTTCATTTCTGGCTTGATTTAATATTCAACACTGATAATATTTTGTTTGATTTAATTCTTTGTGTCTTGTTGATGTGCAGGTGCTGCAAAGGGCTCATATGGAATCAATTCCCATGAAGCATTGACGAAACGTGAAGTTTGAACCCCGTGGAATAATTTTTCTTTATGTATAAAGGCGCGAGAGATTGTCATCCCCGGTCGTTGGTTTTCCTTTGATATAATGGAAAAACCATTAAAACCTGCATGAAACAATAAAAGTTAATAAATCCTACATTTATGTGGTAAAACTTCTTAGGAGGCTGTGGTTAGGAGCATGGCCGTTGGATGACAGCACCCAACGGCAGAGATTCACTTGCACGGGTCAAAGGAGGTGGTTGATGAAACGGTGGGGATTTTTTAAGTTAGATCTGTCAATATTGGATAGATCAACGGTCGAGATAATCTGCGAACTAATAATGCGAAGGGGTCACATTATTGGAAATTGGAAGAAAAACAAAGGAAATGAGCGAAAAATCCTTTGGCGGAGGAAAAATGCATAGGAGAGAAAATTGGGGTTTCGGGATGATTGTGGGCCGTTAGATCAGACTTGGCCCAGAGATCAATAGCAGAGATCGCTCATTTAGATCCTTTGGCGAAGGCGAAGGGCGATAATATGTGGCCAGATTAGATCTGAGCCGTTGATCTGCAGAGATCAACGGCTGGGAGTGAATGCGAAGACATGCGGTGGAAAAGAGGAAAAGTGGTTTCAGAGGAGAAAACCACGGGTTTCGCGCAGTGAAAGGGCGGGGAGGCAGTTTTGCCTTTTTGAATGTGATATGTGTTCCCGCCCGACACGTGGCATTTCAAAACAGCTTATATCGTGCAACCCTCAGGAAATTAACCTTTGCGTTTGAAGTTATGCGAAAACAAGCGTCGACCGTTGGATCTGGGGTCTCAGATCTGACAGTGGAGAACGAGCGCGATATTCAAAAGATGCGCGGGCAGAAGGAGGTGGGGCAGTTTTGTTCTGAGCCGTTGGATCAAAGATTGGATGGCTAAGATTAGATCTTGAGGGATGCAGGACCCACAGAGGTGGGGCCTGTCAGGGTTAATATGGGCCGTCAGATGTAAAGGATCAACGGTCAGGATTGAAACTGGAGCCAAATGAAAAAATGAATGAGACGGTGAGAGGATTAATAAGGGTCACTGATCTGTAGAGATCAATGGCTGAGATTTGGCCAAAAACATTATGAAGTGGGGCACATGAATTTAACCAAATTCGGAAGGAAATATCTAGAACATCCGATCTAGACATGTGGATGGCCCAGATACAATTGGGGCTTTGCGATCGGTGGGGGGATAACTTGAATGGCGCTGATGCGATTGGTTGTGGCCCGTTGATTTGCAGATCGTACCGATGGTGGAGAATGAATCGGAGGGGTCCGATCAGAAGGGGGAATAAAATGCGCCTGACAAAACCTGCAATGCAATATTGCGCTGACCGTTGATTGGCATTAGATCAATGGTGGAGATTATCTCAAATATTGAACCGGTGGAAACCCTTTAAAAACATATGAAAACCAAAATTTTTATGAAATACAAAGGTTTTATGGCCTCGGGGGCAGGTTATATAAAAGGCTTGGCGCCCGTCTGTGGGGGCATGTGGATATATGGGAAAACAAAAGGCCCAGGGCTTATATGTATAAGGGCCAATCAAAATCAGGAGAAAGGGTCGAGCTTTTCAATCTACCCATTAGAAATTCTCCGATGCGATTAGCACTTCGAGACTTCAACTCTTGGTCCTGAGCATAGGTTTATATGGAGAGAAGCAGAGGGTGGGGTTTATACAATGGGGCTCAATCGCATCAGAAAAATGGTGCGAGACTTTCAATCTACCCATTTTCATTAAAAAACATTGCTCTGGCGGGTTTAGACCAAAACTTAGGAAAAGTGGGTTTTATGATTTTCAAAGGAAAACTTCATCGGAGATGGGTTTATTTACAAAGCTTAGGACCCGATTGCGGGTCGAAGGGTTATATGAAGTGGAAAAAAGGCTCGGGGCTTATAACCAGAGGCTAATCACATCGGAAGTGTTATAAAGGCCAAAAGACTTGCGTTCATCATTCGTTGCTGACGTGATAAGCGTCGAAATATTTTAGCGCTTGGTTCTAGCGCCAGGGCATATGGAAGGGTAGTAGTTAGAACTTAGCCCAAAGGGGCTTAAGCCTATAGTCAAAAAAATTATTTTTCATGAAAATTTTCAAAGTTTTTGATGGATTTGGGGGTTTCAGCAAAGTTTAAAAATGAGTTTCAAACTTTGTAAAGAGGATTTTATGAAGGGAAAAAGGGAAAAAAAAATGGAAAATTAGAGGAATTCCATGGGGAATAAAAGGGGTAAAAATGAAGGTTAGTTTTGAGTGGGGGAGGGGAAAAATGGGATTTTGCAGTAGTATTTTCTTCATGGGAAACAACAGAATTTCAGAGTTTACAATGGAAACAATAGTGAAGATTTAAACAAAAGGCATGATGTCTTCATGAATCTTCAATAGATAACATTTTTAGCAATAAAACTTGTTTCTTGAAGGCTCCAAAAATGATTTAGCCACCATTTTATATGACAAATTTTATTGGTGGCTAACATTACCATCAGCCTGGAGTTTATTACAACATTTTTCAGCAAGTAGAAGGCCTCTCTTTCCCTCACAGCGCAGTTTCTATTACAGTTGTGTTGCAGCAGTTGCATTCATCATTGGAGGATTGAGAAGATAGATCTAGAGCTTCTAGCTTGTAGATCTGAAGAAGGGAGCAACCCTTCAATATTAGATCTGATCTTGCACATATTTCATCCATCTATTTGACAGATCTAGCTTCAGATTTGTATTTCCCAGCAGATCAAGGATAAAATCCTAGGGAGGTGATTTTCCAAAGTTGTAGATCTGGAAAATCCTTGTTGGGATATCTTGGGAATCCATCACATTGGCCAGATCTTGAATATTGGCATCATCTGAGCTCTAGATTTGAGTATATCTTCATTTTCCTTTTCAGCCTACAACTATATGTTCATATTTTGCTGAAGGGACAATGCAATATTTTCTTCAGTGCCTCTATATTTACGTTGTACCTATTGTGGCATGTTTTATGGGTGATTCTAGGCCATCTCTTTGGCTAGATCTACTCATATTTTGTACATTGTGTAACTTATTCTTCTCCAATATAATAAAATGGCTCAGCTTCTCTGTAAATTCTGATGTTGCCTTAAGTTTTATTGTTTATCTTGCTGTAGTTCTTATATTGTGTTTAAGTATTACTGCATTCTCCCTTTTGGGATATTGCACAAATAGAACTATAACAAACTCATAATTCCCATACCTGGTCCTAGATGATGTCTTGTAGATGTCATGCTCTTTGATGCACACTTGATGATATCTTGATTTCAAGTTGATCTTGGAGAAAAATGATGCTCCCTTCAACTGATCAAACAAATCATCGATCATTGGTAATGAGTACATGTTCTTGATGGTCACTTTGTTCAGCTGCCTGTAGTCAATGCACAATCTGAGAGTGTCATATTTCTCCTTCACAAACAACACTGGTACACTTGGCCTAATGTACCATTTTTTAAGCATATCTTTCAACTGAAACTTTAATTATACCAACTTGGGTGTGCTCATCCTGTAAGGTTCATTTGATATTAGAGTTTCCCCTGGCATCAGCTCAATATAAAACTCTACTTCCTTGTGCGGTGGCAACTCTGAAATATTTGCTGGAAACACATCCCAAAACTGTTGCAAAACTGGATATCTATTCAACACATCTACATTCTCAACTTCCTTACCTTTGTCACTAGAGATATGAAGTGCAAATAGTACACACCATTTCCTACGATTGCGCTTGGTCTACATGGTTGTCACCATCCTAACTGATGTGGCTTTCTTATTTCCATGTAAGACTCTTAGTTCCTCATTGTCATCCAAGCATTCAATAGCTTTGTCATAGAAATATTCCTTGGCCATGTGAAGGTATAACCAATCCATACCCAATAGCATATTGTATGAACCCAATGGAAATATGTTCAAGTGCATTGTTGTAGGCATGCCATTTAACTCAAGTGCACATGCTCTTACCCAATGATGAATTCTCTTCTTGGTATATGTAGCCAACTATACTCACCAAGAATTTTCATGCACTTATCTATTCAATCCACACTTATCCACCAGGTCAAGATTAGTATAACTATAGTTAGATCCGGGGTCAATTAAAATAGAAACAACTTGATAAAAAAACTTACCATTCATATAAATGATAGAAGCTTGATGATCTACCTGCTTGTTGTCCACTAATGCATAAAACAAGGAATTTTGTGCACAACATCTCCCATTGTCTGTGCCTCCTTTGCACTGTAGATATGTGGCCTACCACCCTAATGTTGTGGAAAATCTCTCCTACGATGATCTTTGCCATAATTCTAACACTGTATAGGCTTGTAGCCTTCATCCTTATTCTTCTCCTCATATCAGAATCTATGTCCCCTGCTAGATGCATTGAACTTTTTAGGTGGGCCAACATTCTCCTTGTTACATGTATCATGAGGCGTTGTTCGCTTCTTTTCCCATTTTCCTTTATTATTATCATTACCTTTCCAGTCTGGATTTACCTTTGATCTACACTTCAATTTCTCATAAAAATTATTGATTTTTTGTATGACCTTCTCTAATTACCTAGCCTCATCAAAATTAATCCTATATCTTAATGATATCATCAGCCCACTAATAAATCTCTAAATATTGGACTTATCCTCCTTGAGATAAGGCACATATCTCAGTAACTCCAAGAACCTGCTAGTATACTCACCATTTGTCAAAGAACCCATCCTCAACTCATAAAAGTATTTTCCCCTGTCATTGTAGTATATTTCTAATAGATACTTCATCTAGAATAGCCTCTCGAGCTTACTCCAAGTCAACTCCTCCTCAGAAATATCTCTGACGTTATTCACATATTCCCACCAAATATTTGATCTACCTCTGAGGTTGAATGTAGCTATCTTGGATTTCATATTTTCCAAGTAATCATGTAACCTAAAAAACTTCTTCATACCAAGAAACCATGCTTCTACATCATGTGGTTTCTTTATCTCTCTGTCAAATGTAGGTGGTTTTTCCTTCTTAAATTCATACAGAAAATATCGCCTGTCATTCCTCTTATAAGTATGATAATTATGACGATCATGATGCCTATCAGAAAAATAATTAGAAGGATACTCGTGTCTCACCTCTCTTATCTGGAGTGTCCAAAAATCTTCCATCTCTAATCGTGCCATCCCTATCCGACCTATGACCTCCTGGAGACCTACTACCATATTCTCCATTAGTCCCATCCTGCTTCCTATAGATGATATGAAGTGGCCCTTGTTTCTGCAACTATGATAAAATTTGAATCATGTTTACATTAACCTCTACTTTCTTTTCATTTGCCTATATGATTTTATCATTGTCTTCCTTGCAACTCCTTATTTATTCCTTTAAAATTACCAGTGTGTCTACCATTGCAACTCCTTATTTCATTGTCTTTCTGGTAGAATCTCTGTAGTCTACCATTCTGCTATTCATCTTTTATTTCCTCCTACAATGTACAATATGTCAGCTAAACCAAATCACAAATAAACCAATGTACCTTAGTGTAATTTTAGGAGGATACATCCTGCAAGATCAATCAATAAAAAAACACATGTGTATACATAATCATAACAACATATAAACTCATAACACATGGTATATTAGCGCATAAACATCATTATAGTTGGATTCCAGTCATCAATGCATAATCATGCCAAATACACACCATGACCTAATGCATGACAACCTTAGCCATACCATTGCAAACTCAATCACATGTACCCATTTGACATGTATAACCAAACATAAATGAATAATGCATGATCAACATATAGCATCATGCAAGCAAGCATAGCATGACCAATATGTGACCTAACATAAACAAGAAATGCATATACAACATGTAGCAACATGTAAGAAAGTGTGCAATAACAATACACAAGCGTGAACAACACATAATTAGTCATACACTCATGACAACATGTTGACAACAACATCATTAGTCCTTCCATGGCGACACCACTGCCACCATGGCCAACACTACATAGATGTAATAAGCACATACACCCTAGGTATAAGAAGCACATATGCAACCAATAGAAAAGCATTACCAATACATTACCCATCCAGTCCAAGGGTTGAATCATGCTCTGATACCACTCTGTAACACCCTCTTCCCACATCAACCCAAGTAACCGTCCAACCAGGGTAAACATGTGACAAGAGTCCACTAGCATCATACTCAACCTCCTTTATGACCTTAAGGAAGTGGAATCAATGAAAAGACGTGTACATCATCAATAACACCCCCGGGAGCTAACCCAGCCATCCAAGCATCCTACCCCTTGGTCCCACTGAGATTTTTAGCCTTTAGGCCTCTATACGCATGCAAAGGCCTGAAATAAAGCATATATGAGGCACTGGATGCATGCATAATCCCACATGCCAATGTCCAGGCACTAAATTACTCAGTGTTATGCTAGCATCCCTAGTATTTGAGCCACTTTTTCAAGCCCAGAACCTAGTGCTCTACCCAGAACTTCATGATAAGTTCAGAAATTATTTATAATGACCAAATAGTGATATATTTACAAAAACATCCATGAGGACTAAACTAGAACCCTATTAGCCATGACAATAATTTCGTTAAACATGTTAGAAACATGAAAGTTGCAAGTATAAACAACATAACAGAGCACACAGGTCTCATACTTATCTGAGATTTGCTAAGAAGCATTTCTCCCCTACATCATTAGCCACCATACAATATATTTTACTATAGATACATTATGCTTTCATTTAAAAGTAAAAACATGGGGAGAGCCATAAAACATCACAGTAAAAATACATGCTCATAACCAGCATATAAAAAAATACCATGGATACAACATCAATAGAATCCACATATAAATTAATACATTTTCATACCAAATACCAAGGGAATGAATTGCTCATTAATTAATGTAGAAACCAACTAAATATGGGACTTCCACGTTCCACCCGACCATAGATTGGTTGAGCCAAGTCTCTCTTCAACTAATCACCCCTATACCATATTCCAAGCATCAATGTGGGATCTCATCAAACACATCAATCAAAACCAATCCAGGTCTTCCAGAGGCCAAACAACCTCAACCCTCAACCAGTGATTCCACATTACAGTTGAATATCACAACCATTCGTGGATTTTTCTTTGTCCAAGTTGTTCTAGGGCAACTGATTATTTGTTCCAACCAAGGCTTCCAGGACTAGTAACTCAACCCCAACTGTTACTAGGCTTCTCGAGCGTTTGTCCAACTACGACTTCCAGTAATAGTAACTGAACCCACCTAGGCCTTCCAGAGCATTTGTCCAACTAAGGCTTCTAGAAATAGTAAGTCAACCCACAGTTGGTCGTCGTGCTTCCAGAGCGTTTGTCCAACCAAGGCTTACAGGAACTAATAACTCAACCTATAGCTAAAGGAATCATGAGAACCAACCAGAAAAAATCAATGGAAATAAACCCACAACGCTATGGCTATATAGGAAATGTAAAGGTTAGGAAAATATACTATCAATCTCGGAAATCCTCCATGCCAATGATATATCATGACCAAGAAACCACATGCATACACCATGCATGCCAAAACTAGTGAGTAAAACATACATGCAACTTGGTACCTGCAATCAAAACCCATTGTAGCTGATGATCTCGATGTCCACTTGCACTTTCCTACTATTCTTTTTCATTCTTGCTCCAAATCACCAAGTATCCACACTCTCCAAGAGTGCTCCAAGAAAAATCTAAGTATCCAAGAGTATGATATATATATATATATATATATATATATATATATATATATATATATATATATATATATAAAGATATATATATATATATATATATATATATATATATATATAGAGAGAGAGAGAGAGAGAGAGAGAGAGAGAGAGAGAGAGAGAGAGAGCTCCAAAAATGCACTAACAAAAGGTACCAACTGATCCTTAGAATCCTTTTATTAATAAGGCCTCTATTTTCTTCATTTTCCCTTATTTTCCTTCATTTTCCTTCTCACATGCAACCTATGACCTTTCCCCCTAATTTCCATAATTTTCATAAATAAATGTTCCAAAAATTCGTTTTTCCTCTTTAATTCCATAGTCATTTCCTTTGCCAATTTCCATAGCCATAATAAACCATGTGAACACCCGCACTAGGATGTTTTTCCCAAAATTCAGCTTGTAATATGTGTCCCATAAACCGTGGTTATTATTTTAACTTTATTACAAGGATTTTTCACCAGGATTGTTACAAAAGGTATAAAATGGCCAATATTACTAATTTTTAACCCAAGCTTTCCTATGCCTCAAGAGTGAGAATAAATGGGCTACATTGAAGTACACACTTTATAAGACGCATGGTGGGTTTCCCAAAGGATGAACGAGTTAGTTTTTTGAGTGCTATAGTCTTTGAATCATGTTTGTGTACTATATTTGATTCCCTAACACTCCATTGGATGCAATTGGGGGTGGAAAAGGAATCAAGTTGGATGCAATTCACATAAAAATGGGTCAGATAATTTAAACAATGGGAGCAACTATCTGAGATGAGGATTTTGACTGGTTAACCATTTGAGAGAAGCCTAGACATATATTGCATAGTAACAATGGAGGAAATAGTAGGGCTTTTTTATACTTGGTCATTATCTTAGGAGTTGCTTTATAGTGTTTTGTTTGATGGTGTTCAACCATTTATGCCATTATCCATCATCCATGATAAATACATTCTTTGGCATACAAAACATGGAACCTTTAAACTCTTTTATGTTCATTATTTGTTTCTATTTTGCATATATATTTAACATTAAGATCTTACTATTTAGTACTTAGGTGACTTTATGTCTATGTTGTATAGGTTTTGTTATAAAATGAATAATACTTGATTTTATGTTGTGAAAATTGGAACATTTTATGCATCTTTTAATTTCCAAGTTATCTCTGAGTTTATTCCTATATTTTTCTAGGACTCCAAGTTGACTCTCCATTTTTGGTTTAAAGAGTTTTTTTTGAGTCCAAGTCATGTGACTTTGGTTGAAGCATTAAATAATAAATGATAAGCTTGAAGGATAACACCAATGTTAACTTTATTTTATAGTTGTAATCCAATTTTTAATATGGTCATGACTGAAACCTTCTACAATCAAATTTACAGTAGCTCAATGCTTAAATGATTAAGAAATACTATTACAAAAGATGTTAAAAGTTTGAAATATAAACTTACAATATGCAAGTTTGTATTCCGAGAAAAATGTTTTTCTTTCAAACATTAATCAAATAACTATCTTCATAATCAGTTTCACATTAGTAAAGTAGTTGAATGCTAGTTGTCATATTAGAATGGTAAATATGATGACAATCCATAAACAAGAATAAATGATCTACTCAGTGAGTTGATTAGATAAATCTCTATTATAGTGATAAATAAGGATTCCATAATTTCCATAGCAGTTGTCAAAGGAATGAGGTTTGAAAATTATTTTTGACACTTATATTTCCTACAACTAGTCAAGGTAATGGAATATATTTACAATAAAAAATTATCAAAATATTGAAGTTGGAATGTTTTTATATAACTTTAAGATTTTGACAATCGGTAATGAAAAAAATTTGTATACACAACGGAATATTTAGAATATCTGAAATATAAAAGTATCCATTATAGGATAAGTATTATTTATATAGGAATAATGATTGTATAAGAGATATGGGATGTTTACAAATGAGTGCTCGCTTATATACCTAGGCAGGTGCCCCTTCATGAACGATCATGTCCTTTAATACTAGGCTCTTCAATGACTAATTGTTATTTAATTAATTATTATTATGATTATTATTATTTTTTTATATTATATCCATAACATTTCCTTCCTCTTCATAAAATATTTTTCCTCAAAGCTTATTGTTGACCAGGTGTGTCATTTTTTCTTTGTCTTGCAATCTATTCGTATCTTTCAAAGTTATTCGAGTTGTCATATTCAATGATAAAAGATGATAGGATCCTCTAAGTGATAAGAAAAAATTTTAAAAAGAGAAGGGATATGACCATCTTAGATCAATATTTTGTGGAACTTTGAAATTATTTAATAGCTAGGATAAATTGTTATCATAAGACTAGATTGTGCAAACATCAATAATCTTCAAAACATAAGTCTGTTGTTTCTATACTAAGTGATACATATACATAGATAATTGATATGTCTTCTCTTGTGATTAAGATGCCGATAAGGAGTTCTTGTGATTTGATTTTCCCTTATCGTGTGTGTGCCAATTTCTTTATTTACTTCAGGTACTGATGTTTTTGAGTTGGTTATAAAATCTTCACTTGGAATTTTCATCATCTAAACTGCAACATCTGAATATGTTTTTACTTCAATTGTTTTTTGTCTTATTGGGTTAAGTTTATTTACCTTTTACCTTTATCTGCTCAATTAAATACTATAAAGTGACTTTATAAAGTTTTCTTTATCTTTTCTTCCATCGTCACTTAATAAAATGTTTTTAATTTAATTATTCAGTGCCATTTTTACATGTTTCTTTTTTCACCCAGATGACTTATAAACAATTAAATTAATGGATCCCCTTTTTAAGGACTATATCCTATTAGAATAGAATAGTTTAGTCAGTTGTTCTCCAGAAGTTATCATTTAGAAAGGGACATTACAATCCCCCATTCCCAATATTTTTTTCCCTCACGCAATCCAAAATCTGCATATCAATAGTAGGATCCCAAATATGCTAGTAGAATGCTCCAACGTATATCTTCTATACAATCCTAACAAAACTGAACCTAGCATCACTATCACACTATGCCATACCAGCAAGAATTCATTATAATATAAATTACCCCTCATAAAAATCCCTTGATTCCAATGCCACATAGGGAAACTACCATTCCCATTACCTGAAGACTTCAACCTAATATTTATTTCATTTTTCTACATCCTAATATTGTATCCACCATGTAGAATTAAATTAGGAGTCCTAAAATTTATGAATTCACATTATGAAGTATAAAGCACCTCCTCCCAAGGTGATGTATAAAATCCCTTATGCTAGCCATCCTTCCCATTCCAAGGGAAACCAATTTTTTTTCTAGGAATAATCCTATTGTAGCTAGCCATTTCCCTAGATGATATAAATAGATTTGATCCAAAGAAAGAGTATTTCTATTATAATCCACTGTCAACCCTATAACTTT
This sequence comes from Pinus albicaulis, assembly GCA_034641835.2. NCBI lineage: Eukaryota > Viridiplantae > Streptophyta > Pinopsida > Pinales > Pinaceae > Pinus > Pinus albicaulis. The sequence goes on along the minus strand of CM076583.1, from coordinate 497,043,315 downwards.
ACCATAAACAAGGCCACAAGTTATAACCACTAGTTCCTTACTGAAATTAGCAAAGGATAATGTTTTTGAAATCCCATCAAATTTATTGATCGCTAAATACTAAGGCATTCCCCCAATACCAAATGCGAGAGTTTCACCTAATATAGCCATAACTTTTACTTTCACTGCTTCATCCTTCTGATCAATAGGACTAATTGTTTGTAACACAAAGGAAAGTTAAGGAGAAAGCATTTCCTATATCAAGGCATCCATATCTACTTATCTTTGTGGTACCCCAACAATTCCTCAACTAAGAAACAACTCTTTGGGTGTATAATGATGCACAAACCTATGCAACTACACTTCCAAAACTCTTAGGGTTATAATCCCTTACATTTGGTATAGAATCATAAAGACAGGTTGTAGACATGCCAGCAAAGTCCTCAACATTAGCAATTGATCATAGAATCAACCTTGCATCTAATGAAAAACATTTAGCAATGCTTTCAATATTAGATTTGTGTGGTTTTTGACCTATAATCAATCCTTGCAATTAAAAGCATATGATATCCAGTTCATACCCCTCTACTCTTATCTTCTTAATTTTTTCAACCATTGACTAAAACTGATTCAAAGATCCACTGGATTCAAGGGATGATTCCATGGCTCCAAAGGGTACAACATCGCCTTCTGGCACACAAAATGATGTGGGATTAGCCTACTCATTATAAATATATGTGCTCAATTGAGATAATGTGGCAAGCTTCCCACATGAAGCAACCTTTACACCATAACTATCAATGTCATATTTTGAAAGCTCTAGAATGACCCCTCTAGGACTTGTAACAAATTGGCTTTGAGAGACTAAAATTATTTTGGATAATGGAAATTTGATTTTTTTTGAAATTTTGTTTTAGCTAATGGAAACTTCTTACCTACAGTTACTATCTCTTTCTTCCCATTAGATTAAGGTACTAATACATGTACCATTTCAACTTATGCTTCCAAATTAATGGATAGCCTATTACTTTCTGAATTTCAATAATTTTCTCCTGACCTTCACATGTCACAAAGACTGCCTTTAGTTGTTGTGCTCTCACACTGATATGTGATAAATGAGGTATTTATTGCAAAAGGATAACTCCAACATTATTTTCTTTGGTTTTTTTAACCTCTTAATTGACGTTTACTTTTTGAAGAGTAGAATAACCAATCATATAATAGCTATAGGAAAGGAACCTGGAACAATTCTCTCTACCTTGACCAAAATGCCAATAGTCTTTCCCAGAACCAAAGTATCTAAACCTTGGCCTCCTAATAATGATTGCACTACATCCAAATATACTTCCTCCTAAAAACTCATAACAATTGCACAGGAACCTAAAATAAGACCACCACTCCTAGTTCCAACAATAATTGGTGAAAAGTAAAGACCTCCCGACCACTCTTTTATAGCCACAAATTGTTGTTTTCTGATTACATGATTGTGATACAACACAACACTTTTACCCTTTGTCCCTAATCCATACTTGTGAATATCCACCGATATTGAAGGTACTTCTTGAATAATGAAATAAAAATTTGGAATCAGATACACTAATTTGCAAGCAAAAGGAAGTAAAAAACCTCCAAGGCAAAGATAAACATGAAAATAAATACTCCAGTGCAAGGCCAACTCAACAAGCTCTTTGATGGGATGAATGATACCATGAGTAAAACTTGGTGCAAATCCAAAAATCATAAATGTATTCTTGTTCAAATTATGATGGATTTATTTTTCATATACCTGGAAATATTAATCTACAGGTACATGCCACAACTTGATTTTAAGATATTGGGCCGCTTTATCATATGAAAAATGAGCATATTCTAGAATTACCATTTCTCATTCCATAATTCCATTCTTGAATTTTATATAATCCCGTGACTAATTGATTATAAGTAATATACTTCGTGTTCCTCCTAAATAAATATTACCACAAACTTGTCCTCCAAATGCCTTTTCTTTACTACCAAACATTTTATTTGTCACTTCTACCACCTCACCCTTAAATCACACTATTCTTGGGAAAATGCTCAAATGTAGTGGTTTGGTGTCACAAAACATGGAAGATGCTTCTTGTATCAATGAAAATTGTCCTTTAGATAAATTCCCACAAATATCCACTGTAATATAGCATCTTCATGTCCATTTCATATATTTTTACTTCTCAAATTTCAGCCTTTCCAATACCCACCCTCAACATCTTAGTTTGTCAATTTTCTCATCCAGATTTAACACTAGGTAGCATCTTTTCAACATCCCTTCTACGTTTATCACCTTCATCATTTCTAACCTTTAGATGTGATCCCTTTTTCCTTTCAATAAATTCATTATGAACACAATTACATTCAATTGACCTTTTGAAATCATTTTCATCAACTTCAGCAGAAACCTCCACAAATCCTGCCAACTCGCATTTAGGCTCCCCCGGGTCTTTTACAAGAAAGAAAAATATTTTGACTCATAATTTTACTCCTAATATATTCATTATTTCTTGTACCAAAATAATTATTTTCATTTGTACCAACTAATAATTGAGATTCCAACACCCCATAATGCTCTAGAAATTTTGTTAGATTCTTGGTATTGTTTTCAAAGCTTTGCAACAATTCTAACAGGCACTCTTGTTCGTGAAACGATTTCATATTTTTCACTAAAAGAACTAATTCCCAACTAAAACTGTCTAGAATCACTTTTGAAAATGATTCTCAAGCTAAAAACCCCTCAGGCTAGTAGGATGCACAACTTTGATACCACTGCAATATCCCCTACTAAATCATCCTGACTAAACTTGCAAAACCTTTGATTTCTATCTTTAAAACATTTTTTCAAATACATTGCATGTAAACATTTCTTCAAACTCTTTACATGCAATCAAATAAGAATCCTTTATATTGCATACATTTTGACAAACATTTTGTATGTAATCAAATATGAAATGATTTCTAACACAATGATCACACAACAAATGTACCACAAGAAATATTACTATATTAAATACCTCAACAAATATATCTTGATATGATTTACTAATATTTCCTTTTATTACAAGCTAGGGTGTCATTTTTATGAATAAGAATCGATTATGGGAATCACATGAAAAACCTTGCTTGTGGCATGATTTGATAAAAGAAAGAGAATGATAACAATTTTGGAATCTCCTCTCTCCTAATTGGTGAAAATGTCATGCTGGTTAGATTGGTTATAGTAGATTCATCTTCCTTTTATGCCATGAACCAAAAAAAGTGTGTCACTTTGATGAGAGAAATAGTGTTGGGAATGAACAACAAGATATGAACTGAAGTGACCCCTTTAAATTTGAATGATAATGTAGTCTCCACACTCCACAAACTTGGGTTGTACCTACGACTTGGCCAAAACAGGTGAATAAACCCTTGAATGGTTGAGTATAATTTTTATTCCCTCAAAAAATTCCAAAATATGGCAATGAGATGGAACTTCAGTAATAAGTACCTGCAAAATATCTAAGTGATGTTTCCTCCTGATCAACTAGGGCAGATTTTTTTCACCACCAAAATAGACCCAATTTGAATCTCTTGTAGACCCAATGTGAGAAATATGAATGATCTCTAAAACTTACAGGTTGAAGTTTAATTTTTCGCAACCAAAACCAGAATCCCCTTAGGGTTTCTTCCAAGGGTTTGAAGCCAAAAACTTCAAATAACAATAATTATAATCAATCATGCCCAAATAGTGAGCTCCAATATCTCTTTTATCATTAGAATACCATGGATCATCAAAAATACCATGGGCCTCCCTTTTATAACCTTTTTTCCTTTGATCCTTTCTTTTACCTTTTTAGCTTTTCCCACTCAATTAAATAATATAAATTTACTTTATAAATTTTTCCTTGCTTTCTCTCCCATAGCCACTAAATAACACCTTTTTAATTTAATTATCTATTGTAACTTTTACATGTTTCTTTCCCCCTAAATGACATTTAAACAATTAAATTAATCGATCCTTTTTTTTCTAAATATAACCTATGTGAATCAAATAGGCTACTATGTTGTTCTCCTGTCTTGGTAATTTAGAAAGGGACATTACACTGAGTTGAAACCTTTTGTAGAAACACATGTTCAATATTTACAAGCTCTCACTCATTTCACTTTGTTTTTAATTAACATGTAGAGGAATGACTATAGAATAATTATGTAGGTCTTGTTGTAAATAAAGAATAAGAATAAGCATAAAAAACTTCAAAATATAAGAATTTTTTAATATCTTCAACAAGAGTTCTTATACAACCAATAATATATTCGTTTTTCTCATGATCTTAAAGATTATTGGCTAATAAGAAACATTTATTGAGGGAAACAAATTTTCAAGCCTAACTAATCATACAGGTCTAGGGCTATATTAATTCACCCTCCTCTCCTTCATTGTAATCATATACTCATAAATTAAAAAATTTGTGTTCATTAAATATTAATTGTGCTTCTGTGCGTTCAATTTTTATTGTAACACACATGTGTCTCGTTTATTATTAGGTTGGTCCATTTACATTTAAATTTACAAATAATGTGTACATTTAACCCAATATATGCCCCCCTTTGGGATCATATCATATACATTTAACCCCTTATATGCCCCCTAATGGAGTCATACCATCTTGATTTACAAGAAGATATTTTAATTTCCTTGATTCAAAAGGACACACTATAACAAAAAATTTCATATCAGAATAAGAAATAGTTTCTACCCTTAAAATTGGCACAAAAAACTTCGATGTCCTTGAGATAAGAAGCCTTAATTTCCACTCTAAACAAGTAAAGATGATGTCCCAAACTAAGTATGTAGATATTTTTATTAATAACAACACTCAGATCTTCATAACATTGCATGCCCCTTAAGAGATTATTTATCCTCGAATCATGTGTAATGAAGGATGTTGTTGAAAAAAATATTCTTTCTCCCAATAGAAATATTCTTCTTGTAATTTCTTCCACTTAATGAGGTAATATTTAACTAGACAAGAGTGTAATTTCTTTTCTCTAGTTGTAATGATAACTCTTGGACCTATAATGATCTTTCCTTCATCATTTAACTTATGGAGTGTCATTTGTGATGTTTGGTGCTTAGCCAACACTTCCTTGAGACAAGTTACATGGAATATATTGTGAACATGACTTTTATCAAGTAAGTTCAAGCCATCTGCCACTTGATTGATCTTCTTGTTAATCTGATAGGGTCTGAAAAACTTTAGTGCTAGCATGATCTTTCCTTTTTATTTGAGGGATATTTGTTTGTAATCTTGGAGCTTTACAAATACCAAATCTCCAATATTGAACCCTCTCTTTGTCCTATGTTGGTTTTCTTGTTGATTCATATGATTTCTTATGATATTTAAGTTTTCCTTGAGAGTTTGAAGGAACTTTTGGTTTATTCTAATTTTATCTTTCATTGTTGGAGATTTTGTTTCTTTTATATTAATTTCCTTCCATATAGGATGCCCATAGCCATAAAGATCCTAAAACGGGGTCATTTTAGTCAAAGTGTGATAAGTAGAGTTGGACCACCTCTCAATAAGGTGTAGCCATTAAGGCCACTTATTCTACTTGTTTGTTACAAAACAAAAAAGATACACTTCCAAACATCTATTAACAATTTATGGTTGACGATTTGTTTGGGGATGGTAGGATCTTGATTGTTCATATGGGAATGAGGCTATGTCAAGCTACCCTCTTCTTCATTGTAATCATATACTCATCAATCAAATTTATTTATTCATTAAATATTTCATTGTGCTTTTATGTATGAATTTTTTTTTATTGTAACAACGTGCAATGTGTGAATAGGTATATATAGAGCTCATGTAGTCATTTTTGAGGTCAAATATTTGAGATGTATGAATGTGTCGAAGTATTTTGATGAGGTTTCATGTTATTTAAAAAGTTATTGTGTAACTCATCTCTCTTATCTATCTTGGAGTTGTGCTCCATGCTCACATTGTTGTGTACATTTGGTTTCTTATGATATTTTGAGTATTTGGTTTCCATATTAAACTCATCTTCAAGAATATTGTATAGACTATTGCCTCCTAAACTATTGTATTTATCACAAGGTGACATTTCTTGATTTAAAGATTCTAAATGAAAATATGTGTGACAATGGGAATATTTGTTTTCTTATCGTAACTGAAAATATTTTATTGATAAAATTTGTGAATGGGAGCACAAATATACATCATAGTTACAAAAATTTGGTTCTAGACCTACCAATTTCCAGTTGTTCACGGTGAAAGTAGTAATGACACAGATGTAGAACCAAAAAAATTAAACTATACATTTGAATAGTATATGCACAACAGAAGACCCCCAACAAAAAAAAATAGAACTTCCATGTAGTCATTAAATTATTTAGAATACTTTTCTTTGTCCTAAGAATCAACTTGCTCCATATTGGGAGTTTATACATTTAGATCTGAAAAAGAAAAAAAAGAAAAAAAAAATCCAGAATCATTAACAAAATCAATTGCAGGGAAAAAATAGTGGTGTCTACCATAGTAGCATGTAGTTCTTAAATTTTCAATTTAAATCTATTTATCTCATCGTCCACCTTCTCGAGTTACAATTTTTGTTCAATTAAGCTATCCATGGTGGAAGTGATATGGATACCAATAGATTATACTTGAGTTGCAGTTGTAACATGGCATCCTAGAGATCCTTAATTTATTGTACTAAGGGAAGGAAATATTTTTTCTAGAGCATACTAGCAGCAAAAAACCACTTCCTTAAATCTGTAATAGAGAGGTGCACCTGGACAATGGGATCTGTGCTCATAGTTAAAGTATAAGTCTGCTAGTTCCAAAATAGAAAGGAGATCATAATACCATTTAAGATTTATTTCCTAGTTTAAGCTTTCCACTTTTGTGAAATCTATGATAAATATGTATAAGCCTCAATATGGAATCATCAAAATATTCATTTTTCTTTTTTATTTTCTCAAGTTCACAACGAAGTTCATTTTTTTTTTTTAACTAGAATGAGAATTTTGAATTTATATGAATTTCTATGCTTGGATCACAACAAACACATTATGTAGGACATAACTATATCTTCAAAAAAAATCCTAAGCCCTCTTATCAAACAAAACTATAATTTTTTTGATAGGGACTCCAAGATGGACAACAAAAATAGGGTTTTGTAGGTATATACCTTACAAAAATGACCCAAAAAAAAAATAAAAAATTGCATGTCATACTATAATTAATTGATATTGCAGTCCTTAATAACTATGTAATGTCAATCCGTTAAGCTCTAAGGAATAGGAGAGATCCTAATTTGACCATTGATTTTTAAATCTCCCAAACTTAATTTACACCCTTCATTAGCCCATAAGTCTGCATCTTTATTGAGATCATGGAAAACATGGAAATATGTCATTGAAGAGAACCCTTATGTTTCTTTCCTAATTCTTTTCATAATACTTTCTAAATTTTTTGTCTCAAAGGAGAGCCCTTTTCAAAATGATGAATATGGAGGGATTTTTCCAAAATAGTGAGAGAAGTTACTTATTTTTCTTTTTGTAATTTAATCCCCTAGTAGAGGGGATGCAATTTCACTTGGTTATTTTTCATGAATCCTAAGCCCTATGAATACTTTACAACTTTAACTTCCTTAGGGACATAGAGCACTCCTGCCCCTCCTACTACCCCTCACAACAAAGTTCTTCACATGTATACTTTTATTAATAGTTACAAAAACTTCCATGAAACATTTCCAGCTACAAGTAGATTTTATTGGTAATGTCTTATACCAAGCATGAGTATAGCATTCCAAAGTAAGGGAAAACAATTTTCATATTTCATTGTCTTGAAACGTTTTTAGAGATTAACATATAAGATTAAATTGGTTGAGATTCCTAATTGTAAATGTTTTCCCTTCACCATCAAATTTAACTTTGGACAATATTTATTGTCTTCTTTGGGACAACTTGTAATAGCCTCAGAATATTAAAATCATGATCCATATAGGGGTATGAATAGCAGCCATGGTTGTTAATTCATTTCTAAGAACACCCCCACATAGGTCAACTTGTCATCCAACCCTCTTTCTAACATCAAAATTTTGACAAGGGGAAATTTCCCATCTTTAATATCAACCAATTAGAGGTTCCAATTAGACCTCACATTGTTTGGAAAAGGGAACCCATATAGATTCTATCCTAGAAACCATTTATAATTCTATGACTTATGGAACAAATTTAATTTTTAAATGTATCCATACAATTAAAAACAAAATATTATCCTAATTTAACACCAAGATATGATTATTAATGTGAAATCAATATGAAATAAACAACCATTCCAATCACTAGAATAAAAAATAGTCTGTTGTAGAATAATGGTCAAAGCAGTAAAATCACTAGCCATCAAATTAGGTTAGTCTTGTATTAAAAACCAATAACCATTTCACATTCACCACTAGCAACTAATTCAATCACAACAAGAAGAAATCACCATTTACATGAGAATAGGCTATAGCAAAGTAAAATTCATATAGTTATTATAGTATAAACAAGCAAGGGGATATTCCCACATCACATGTACACCAAAATGAGTCTCCAAAAATTGGCCAGTTAATATAGGTCCATTTGGGCATCATTCCCAATGACCTAGTTAACTAGGCATCATCTCCAGGACCAATGTATAGGGTCTATCATCCCCTAACATTTCAATTTCTCTATGCCCTAAGACAAAGAACAAGACATATCAATCAAAGACTTTCATCTACAAAGGTTTCCAAGGTTTGAAGTTTATAATATATCATATGAGAGCTCACCAATGCTGCCTCTAAAGGGACTATGTGCGTTGCATATGCAAGTAGCCCCATGCAAGACTGCTCTGCAAAGCACTTCTCGACATCTATGGGTGTGTTGGTCACATTGGGAGCGAAATTCTCATTGTTCTAGAATATCCACTTGGACAGTGCCTTCTAGAAGAGTCTACATGTGTCAAAATTTGAATCCATGTGTCCATTTGTCATCTATAAGATTAAGAACATGTCTTTCCTATTATTGGAAAGTCATTGATTGTAAAACTACCTCAGCTACTCTATAAATTGAGCACAGATCTTAGTGTTTGAGAAGGAATAATTTGTGTAGAGAAATTTTGGTGGATTTTTCATTGAGGAGATTGATTTGAGTGACAATTTTATGGGGATATTTGCATTGTGATGAGGTTGGGATGCTGTTGGAGATGGTGACACAAAATCAGTCATTTGGGTTGTAACCTCCCCTTCTATCATTAATAAAGAATACAGCTTACTTTTCCCTATATGCATCTGTATTGGCTTTGATTTTCCATATTGCATGATCTTGGTTGATTTATATGGTTTATGCTTTACTGATTTAGCAAACTAACTTGAATCAACATCTGTATTATTGTTATCTTCTGTTGTTTAGTGTTCATTATTGCAGGAAATATTTTTCATAGCCAAATGGAATTTGAAGCTACAACGGAAGTGACAGAAGGAATCAGTTGGAAGCTCTTGGATTCCAAGTAAGCATCTAATCCATTATGTGTGTATGTTATTAGTTAGGAAAAGTAGTCGTATAGTCTTTAACCTGTTGTTCTAGATTAGCACCTGTCTAGGGAAGCATGTTTTATCCGTAATTCACAATTCTTTCCAACAAATTAGCGACTCCGCTGGGGAGACTACTCTTTATCCTAGGTGTTTTAGCCTCTGATTTTCTTTGTTTATTCATCTAGTAGTTTTTACTCACAAATATTAGGCTTTTTAAGATCCAAATTTGCAAAAGAAGTGTGTTAAACAGCTGTGTTTTTCCTTTGACATTGCACACAACACACTCTTGGACAAGACACAGTCCTTTGCATAACATTGTCTCCCTTTCAAGCCTGCATTGCAAAGCACTGTCTCTCTTTAGAGACTGCGTTGCCTCCTGCAGCCATCCAAATTCCTTGGAATTTGTATTTGCAGTTTGTTTCAGTTTGTTTGCTGATGTGTTTTGAAAATCCCGAGCCTCATATCGACCAGTGAATTCATCTACCTCTTTCTCCTTTGAAATAAATTTTTTTCAATGTTTGTTTAAAGCATTTTTCTTTATCATTGGCAAGTTAATTTCAAAGTATTTTTATTGTATCATTATATCCATTTTCTTTTGTAAAAGGAAATTGTCGTAAATTCTTCGTTTCCTGATAGGAAAAACTGTTGTTTCATTCCTCATTTTTCCTTCAAAAAAGGAATTGTTGTTTATATTCCTCATTTCTAAAAAGTAAAAGGCATTTGATTTTGTTGCTTTAGTGCACTTATTTTATTTTCTGAATTCATAACATTAAAGGAACTGAAAAGAAAAATTTGCATTTGCATGTAGTGGTTTGTGTGTTTTGCAAAAAGGAACAATTAGGAAATCTGCATTTAGCTTGTTTTCTTTTATTTGTTTGCTCGCAAATTGATTGCTCTTTCCCTCTAGTAGCTAGGATTTTCATTGAAAAACTAAAAGTGAAAGATTACTTATCATTCTTAGTTGCATTTTAGGAATTTTTCAATACATCATCACGGTGAACCTTTGAAAGGAAAATTGTTAAGAAAGATCAACATAAAATTAATCTCAATTTACCTAACAAAGCATTGGAACCATAACGATAACATTTAGAAGGTTAAGGCTAGAGACGTTTTTCGGCGGCGTAACATAGCAATTGTCGTTAACTTGTCTGTGATACATTCCAAGTGTGATACCTCACTCCATGTACATAAGTATATTGTAGCTCGTCCACGTACTTTCGGGTATATCGGTCGGTGTTACAGTACGATAAGTATAAAGGGGTGCTCTCACTATATAGTTTCACATCAGACAACGCTAATAAAGACTTGGGCCTCCATGTACCTTCGAGTATATTTGGGAGGACAAATCTTAGGTGCTATCCACCCATAGTGAATTGAGTTGGCCGCCTTGTAAATTTTCATACACCGAACACAACATTCGGGGAGATTGCATGCCTGTACTTCTTGGTTTGCTAGCAAGTATTTTGCAGTTCACAGTTTCTTGGTAAACTCTTTTTCCTAACATTACCATTTTTTATTTTTATTTTGGTTAAAATAAATTAGTAGTCATGGAAGAACAAAAAAATTTCTCCCGTCGTTAGCGTAGACTAGCGTTAAAACCACCTTTACCATCATAAGTTACTTCTAGTAGGCGAAGGCAATCATGATCTACCGAATCAAGTACAATTCATACCTTTGGTGAAACATCATTTTCCCAAAAATCAGAGTTAGCTAAAATTGTTTCTACACATCCTAGTTCGTCTACTATTGTCGAAACAGAGTCTTCACAGATACCTGTGGTCACGATCCATCCAATCAATGAGACCATACCTCCTGGACCTGATGTTGTTCAACCAGAAATTGATCCAGATCCTGTCTCTTCTTTTCCAGAACATATGAATCCTGAAGTCATACAACTGGAAGTTGTTCCTACCTTGGTCATCCCACAAAGTTCTGTAGCTATTAAATCTCCCATATCACAAGGTCAACCACCTGAAATATACTTTGGGCCTAACGGTGAAATACTTCCACCTGGTTTAATTGCGATTGAAGAAATCCCACAAGACGATACACCTTTAAATCCAACCCATTTTGGGGAGGACCTTTACCTGTAAGAGTATTTTTCTCGATCGACACCCTATGCTTTTGTTGGTCCTACTCCTTTTCAAACTCTTGTCGATTCAAAAGGGAATACATTTGGTCAAGTAACCATGACTGAACCAACATCTTCAGTTGGGCCATCTGTTCCAATTACGTCAGCTCCCGCCCTAGCTACTTTTTCGATGTTCACAAATTCATCAGAGTCATATTTTCATGGTGGCCCTTTGGTCCCATTAGGTTACAAATCATTATCTAGAATTTTCTTTGGTGCATCTTCAAATCCATGGAATTTACCAATGTCATCATCCGGTATTTTAACTGGTAATCCTATAGTAAGTACTGAACAAATTGATTCATTATACACATCTTCAGGGAAATATCAAGCCGGTCCTTCTAGGTCTATTCCTTCAACTAGACTCCCAACATTTGCAAAGCAATATTTTATGTCTTATTATCCTCCTCATGCTGGAGGGCAACCTTTGGTCACCCAATATGACAGTACTCCGTCACTTTTTGGTCAATCTAATGTCGAAATGAATGTTTGTCAATGGCAGCCCACTCTGCCTATCCAACCACAAACAGTTGTACACTCACATCAACCAGTTCAACCTGTTACACCCACATGATTTCCACTTGTTAATACATCTTTGCCCCTGTTACATACTTAGAATGTTGTACAACCTTATCAAGAGGGTACTTCAACTCAATATCATCAAATTTTGGGTCCACAGACTCCAAATACTTTGATTAATTTACAACAACCTGCATCCATAATCATTTATTCACAAGTTGGTTTACCATTTTATGGGATGTCAAAACCGCAATCTGGTTATACCTATCAACTGAATCCAATTTATCCAAATTTGGGTTATAACATTGGTGGACAAACCCCTTGGTATCCTCAGGCACAAATGCCTCAAACTTCATTTCAACAAGTATCATATCCAGGTTTTGGTCAACAGAATCCTCAAGAGTTTTCTTTTCAAAACAAACCCTACCTGGGTTACCAGCAGTAGATTCCTTATGCTAGTGCTCAAAGGCCTGTTGCTCAAGGAATTCCCTAGATATGCTCAACCTGACCTTAATCGACAGTTTCCCTTTGTTGCAACTTTAGAGTTACCAGATTTAAATTGGCTAACTAATGATCCAATTAATTATGCTCCTTGGTGGCCGGTGATACCTCACAAATTACCCTCGGATATTCCTAAGTTCAATGGAAACCCTGGAGAATATCCTTCGAATCATGTCATGAATTATCATTTATGGTGTTCATAAAACTCCCTAAATGATGATTCTGTTCAACTATGTCTTTTCCAGCATACACTCTAAGTCTGGCTGCAAAATGGTACATTAAATTACCTAGAGCTTTTTTTGATAATTTCACAGCCTTAGCTAATATATTTTTGACTCATTTGAAGTTACCCATCAAATGAAACTAGAATGGAATTCTTGACCAATTTCAAATAGACTAATGCTACTCACATCTCTGATCATATTCATGAGTGGCGTCGTCATCGTCGAATTGTTAAGACCTTTGTTCCAGATCAGCTCCTTGTTGAATGGTTCATTAATTCCCTGTTACCATCTATAACTGAGGATGTGTCTAAGGGTGGCGTTGTAACAGAAGAGCAAGTTATCGCTCGTGCCCAATATCTAGACATGATTTACACTCAGTCTGGAACGCTCTATGAAAAATTCCTAATGCACCGAGATCCAATTTTACTGTTCCTCCTCAATTAAAAAACTCTCATGATGGAGACGGCTTGATAGGCATTGCAAGCACACATCACACTATATCATATGATCCTGCTCCTTCTTCTGAAATTAATGTCATGTCATTTGACAAAGGAAAAAGTGACAAGCAACTTGAAAGTAAGAAAAAGGGGAAATCTAAGAAAAAGCAAACTTCTAACCCTCAGGAAATATCATCTGATCAACCATCTGGACCTAGGAAACCTCATTATCCATGCATAATATGTAATGAGGAACACTTTGTTAGGGATTTTCCTCACTGCACTGAAGTCTCAAAAATCATCAAGACTTCCCATGCGTTAGCTGTGTTGACAGACCCATTTCCAAATCCGGACACAAACATGGTTGCTACGGATCCAGCTCCTAGTTCCCAAGTGTTAATGTTATCTGTCACAAAACCTTCAACAGATATTTTGGTGTCAACGCATAATAAATATTATGGTATTTAGGCCACTGATCAACCTACTACCTTGACAACGAATCCATCAACGGAATCAGTACCGCTTACTGCTATTCCTGAAATGAAAATCAAGCCACCAAAGGGAGTAATTCACAAATCGACATATAATCCTCGAGAAAGAGCTGCAAAAAATTATAATATAGTTGAAGATTTGGCTCAATCCCCTTCAGGTATGTCTACTCTTGAGGTATTACAAAATTTTCCCTCCCAAAAACAGGCTTTATTGTCGGCTATTGGTGGAATTGATCCGACTGATTCTAATCTTGTTGTCTTTAATGATACGGGCTATGTGCCACAATTACCAGCAGAATTGGCATTCTGCATACAATTAAATGTTCTCAATCACCTTGTTCATCATAATATTATTGATGAGGGAGCATCTACATGTATTATGTCTATAAATTGTTTGAAGTCACTTCTCTTGCCGCGCTTATCACAATCGTCAACGACGTTGAATGCATTTGGTGGACGTACATATAAACCTTGTGGTATTATTAATAACCTGCATGTTGAACTAGGGGGAAAAATAGTGAATATTGATGTCGAGGTTGTTGATGGACCCCTTGACTATAATATTTTACTTGGAAGGCCATGGGTATATGAAATGACTGCAATTGTTTCTACATATTTTAGAATGATTGACTTTCCACATAAAGGTACAATCACAGTCATTAATCAACTATCCTTCTTTGCATCTGCTTTGCAAGTAACTCTAAGCGTTCCATTCATTCAAATACCCCAAGTAGAACTTCAGAACATTGGTGTAGGACTTTTAAAGAATTTCACTTTAATGAGGACCTTTGCATTACTGCCACCCGCGACGTCGGCATAAATTGCAAGTATAGAGACCTGCTACATGATCTCTTCCACTCTATCTGGCTTAAGGGAGAGTATGGGTGATTCTAAAATTTCTACATTGGATGAGTTTCTGCCGCCCAACCCTATTGAGTTGGCATAGCAAACAATCTATCTGGCTTGGGCGGAAAATCCAAAATTAGCGTTGCCAAGTGTTTGGGTTGATCATTCCTTAGATTTTGGTACTCCCTCTGGTCCTTTTTCTTCAATGTTCTTGATAGATGAGAATATTTTGGAAGCCATGATGTCAGAAGGAGAACCATGGGAAGATTATCATCATCATTCCCATCTTCCTGATTATGAAGAAAATAATCTTAGTGAACTATATCACCCATCCATCAAAAATTTCTTTTTGAATTCTTTACCCATTAATGCATTTGATTCTAAGCGAAATCTGTCAAATATTGAAGAAACCATTTCTATCAATATTTCGACCAAACCTAGCATTGTAGAAAATATTCATGTCAGTGTATCTTGTTCTCCATCAGAACTCGAATCATATTGCTCTCTCTTTCGTGAATTACGTGATGTATTTTCTTGGTCTTACGAGGAAATGTCGGGCATAGATACAAGTATTTTTGAACACACTATTAATATGTATCCTGATGTCAAACTAGTGCGTTAATGACTTCATCCTGTTCATCTGAAAAAATTCGTTGCCATCAAAGCAGAAGTTGAAAAACTTTTGTGTGTTGGTTTCATATACCCTATTCCGCTAACTGAATGGGTTTCCAATATCGTTCCTGTCAAGAAAAAGCAAGGAACCATTAGAGTGTGTGTCGATTATCAGTATGTAAATCTTTCTTGTCCAAAAGAAAACTATCCTACTCCCTTTATCGACCAGATTATTGACGATTGTGCTGGATGTGAAATATTTTCGTTCGTGGATGGATTTTCCAGCTACAATCAAATCAATATCCTCCTAGAGGATCAACATAAGGCAACATTCATCTATCCCTGGGGCACATTCGCTTATAGGAAACTACCTTTTGGTTTAAATAACGTTGGGGAAAATTTTCAGAGAGCAATGGACTATGCTTTCAATGACATCAAGCAAATTTTTCAACTGTATCTAGATGATTTACCAGTGCACTCACGAAATCGGACTGATCACCTGATGCACTTCATGAGAGCCATTTTCTTATGTTTCTGACACTACAAAATACACCTCAATACACATAAATGTGTGTTTTGTGTTGGTTCTGGTCGTTTGCTTGGATTTGTAGTCTCAAAAGAAGGAATTCAAATCGACCCATTAAATGTTCAGGCCATTCTTGATTTTCCTATGCCATCAAACTTACTTCAGATACATAAACTTCAACGAAAGGCTAACTTCCTAAGAAGGTTCATTCCAAACTACACCGAAATGGCTAAAGGATTTACTCAACTATTGAAAAAGGGGGTTCCCTTCCATTGGGACCAAGTTGTGCAAGCTTCTTTTGATGATTTCAAGGACACTCTTGTCCGAGCGTCATTAATGTACCCCCCTAATTATCAAAATGATTATTTCCTATATATCATCGCAGCTAAAATGACCATTGCTATGGTATTGGTCCAAGTAGAGGATGGAATTGAACATCTGATCTATTATTTGAGTCGTAATCTCAATGATACAAAAGTTAAGTATTCATACGTAGAAAATATTGCCTTGGTAGCTGTTCAAGTTGTCCAAAGATTTCGTTATTATATCCTACTTCGAAAAACCACTATATCTTTGGATTGCAAGCCCATGACTTATATCTTATCACGTCAATTTCTGGGGGGAAAATATTCAAAATGGATTGTCATTTTGTAGGAATTTGATTTGGAATTCATCAAATCCAAGTCAAATAAGTCCTTAGTTCTGGTTGAGCTTCTATGTGACCTTCCCTTTGATAGTACTGCAACTGCGTCTGAATCATCAATTCCTGACAAGTCTTTGTTTCTGATCGGATAATCTGATCCTTGGTATGGGGGTTTCATCTTTTATCTCCAAACCCAAAATTTTCAACTGAATACCTCTCACTCTAAACAGCGACATATTCGATACCAAGCCAAATATTATCTAGTCGTCGGCGATACACTTATCATCATGGTGTCGATACAATTTTAAGGAGGTGCCTCACTCATGAGGAGGCCAAAAAAGTGTTAAATGATTGTCATGTTGGGGCATGCAGTGTACATTTATCTGGTTATGCTACCATGTAGAATATACTCCATGTCGGTTACTTTTGGCCTACTATTTTTCGAGGCTACATCCTTGCGGTCAGAATTTGTCATGCATGCCATATTTTTTATCATAAAATCCGCAAGCCGCTAGTGCCAATGCATCCTGTTGTCTCTGTGGGACCATTTTCGAAATGGTGTATTGAATTCATGACCTGTAACCCTCGTTCGTCTGAAGGGCATAGTTATATTATTGTCGCAGTCGACTATTTTACCAAATGGGACGAAGTGATGCCTACATTCAACAACACAGGATAGACAGCAACATTGTTTCTCTTTAATCATGTTATCGCACATTTTGGGGTCTCACAGGCTATATTTATAGATCATGGGAAGCATTTTTCCAATCACATGATGGCTAAATTAACTGCCAAGTTAGGATTGTCACATGATAATTCTACTCCTTATTATCCACAATCAAATGGACAAGTTGAAGCTATCAATAAAATTCTTAAACGTATACTTCAGCGAACGATAGGAGTTTGTAAAATAAACTGGCATTTGATCATTGTACTCCTCCTTATGGGCATATCTAACCTCAGTGAGAAATGCAACTGGATTTACCCCTTTTCAATTGGTGTATGGTCTGGAAGCTATCTTACCAATCCAATGTGAAATACCGTTGTTAAAACTCACGATTGACTTGTTACCTGACACCTCAGAAGAAGAAGTGTGTCTCCTTAACCTCATCCATCTTGATGAAAAGCGTCGTGAAGCCCAATTAGCCAATGAAGTGCATAAGAGATGTATAAGGGCGCAATACGATAAAAATTTCCAACCTCGCATTTTCTAAGAGGGCGACTTGGTCCTTCTTTATGATCAAGAAGCTGATGTAATAGGTACAAGATATTTTGAGCCATTATGGCATGGCCCCTATATTGTCAAAAGAGTTCTTTATAAGGGTGCCTATGAGTTGGTTGATTACGATGGAATTCCATTGGTGCAGCCTAGAAATGGGTTGTATTTGAAATGTTACTATGCTTAATCATGAGCATAGTAATTTTTTGTATTATATTGTATATATATGTTGTTGATTTGCATTCACTACCTTAATTTTTTTTTAGAGTTTTATTGATGTTAGTAATCCTCTTTACATTTCATCGCAGATGTCTAAATATTCGAAACCCTTTGTTGGATATGCTGATGGTGCTAGTCATAGTACACAGAATCTATCCTCTGCAGCATTGGCCATTTTCACTCTGAATGGCAAGTTAGTGAGTTTTCAAGGGATTTGTATTGGTATATAGACGAACAATATCGCTGAGTATAGCGTGTTGATATAACTTCTCTCTTATGCCATTTCATTTGGTATTAACAGTATCATCATAAGGTTAGACTCACAACTTGTGGTATTACAACTTACTAGTGTTTATACTGTTATAAATCCAACATTGCATAGATTGTTCCTTAGAGTTCAACTTTTGGAAAGACACTTTGATTTTATTCATAATCAACGCATTTCCAGAAATTTGAACACACTGACTGATTCATTAGCTAATTAAGTTTTAGAAAAACATTTGCAACATATTTAAAGAAAAAATTCACATCGTTGAATAGGATTTCATAATAAACATAGGAAAACACTAAAATTATATAGATAGATAGTTATAGGTTTTAAAAAAAATTGTGCCCAAGACACATTGGTCATCTGACCTCAAAATGTATGCAAAATGTCACAAGTAAACTAGTGGTGCTCGTGGTAACATGCTATAGATCTAGATATCCTACGAAGTAACAACATCCAACGGTTAGGAACCTCAATAGCGTGTCGCTGCAATCACATAGGAAGCTCTTCAATCTAGAAATCTGGAATCCCAAAGGTCAAACCCTCTATGTGCTATTGAAGCTCAGTCAGAGTCCCAGCCATATCAAAATCCTAAAGGACTGCTCTCCCGACAACCCTCTCTGCTGGCACATCTGCTTCATGCTCCAATTCCACTACTGGTTGAACACGAACAATATCTGCATTACATCGAACATTTATTTTAGTCTTGGGAAAACATAAAAATACAAAAAAATTGTATAAACCTTAGGAAAATAAAAAACATGGTCAAAAACATTCTTACCTATTGCACCCCACTGAGCACCTTCTGGTAATGCCAAATCTAGATCCCCTCGGAAATCAATGCCTGCGTATGCATACTCATCGATGGCGACAATATGTCGCCATAACTAGGCGAAGAATGTAGTAGAGAACACAATGGTAGATTATCCAACATGCCGACTCATGAGTTCTACCCATCTCTACATCCGAGGATCTCTAGGACTAGCTATATCCAATGTCACATCTTGTGGCTGCATTAGTGGAATTTGTTCCAAGGCGAAGGATATAAGGATATAACCATAACTAAAATTTGTCTTCCTTCCTCCCTTTTCTTTATTCAGTTTTTCCTTTATCTGAGATAGAACAGCTTCAGACCATTTGAATATTTTTGGCTCCGCACACTCTAGCACTTACTACATATACAATCTATTCACTACATGTAGTGTAACGGTGCCGGCAAGTTTTGCGGTCGTGAAAAGGAAAGTTATAGGGAAAATATCTAACATCTCGGATGTTTATCTTTCCATATTTTCTTCGCTCTGACCCTCGATAGAAATATTGCAAAACATAATCTCTCACTGTCTCTCCTCCAACAATAGACCCTGAGAGTGAAATGGGAAAGCCTCTCCTTGACAAACCTGTAAGAAAGTAAAAATCCTCAACTGTTATAGGAACCACTTGGTTTTTAATATGAAATGCCTCTATATTTTAATCCCATGCTCGAACTAAGAACTCCAATAGTTTTATTTGTTGCCTCATCCCAGACAATTTGAAGTACTTAAGCAGTCCACAATTTCTTAGGGCTCTTACTGTACCTGGATCATTTAAGGCAGTCATATCCTATTCTTCATGTTCTCTTTCCCTCCATGTAATCATCATTGTAATCCAATGGAAACCTGAAATACAACCATAAGGTCCATTAGATTCCATTCATTGCAAAAAACTAGGCAAATTTTGGGCATAATGTGAAAATAAAAAACCTAGATTGTGCCCAACGCACTCCCTAATAAGAGACAGTGCTTTGCATATGCAATTACCCTTCACTGTGCCTGCTATGCAACGTAGGTTTCGACATTTAGGGGTGCGTTTCCCTCTTTTTTGGCAGAATTTACCCTAGGGGCCTTAAAACCCTAAAAAATTGCAGAAATTGAAAATGAAATGAATACTAAAGGAAAGAGGAGGTTCATGTCACTAACCTATATCAAACGACAACTAAAACCATCCACAGAAATTATCATAATTAGTAGCTGAAGTTCGGGGGAAAAATCAGGTTCAGAGCTCCAAAATGAAAATGGTAACTATGGAATGGTAAAAATGAATAGTGAAACTAATTTTAATAGTCATTTAATTATTTTCAAATTGAATTTATTGCTATGACTATAGTTTTATTATGTTTTTATCATGAAACAGGTATTTTTAATCCATTTGATTTTGTTCTAAACAAGTTTTACAACTGATGAACAGATTAGTCGTGCAGATTTATTTCAAATAATGACTTGAAAACAAAGCATACTTTTTCTCCTTATTTTTCGAGCTTTGTTAAAAACGAAAAAGGATTTGAAGGGAACTTTTATCTCTTTTTCGAGCTTCTATAAAAAAAAAAAGGAACCCCTGGAGTCTTATATCAGCTCTTTTGAGACTCCGATAATGTGAAAAGATTGCTGAGCACTTGTCTTTTCGAGCTTGTAAAAGTAAATGAATTGATATCTACTTAGTATAAGTTTAACCCTTTTCTGAACTGAGAAATATTATTTACGAAAAAGGAATACCTTGGTTAAACATGACCAAAGAGGTTCTCTCAGATATTATTTTACACTTTTTCAGATCTGAGTGACAAATTTATGAAAAATTACTTATGGATTTTTCTTTTTTCCTCTTTTCCAAACTCTCTAAATATGAAAAAGGACCGAGATATCACTATCGTTAAGCTTGTTAAAACATAAAATAGCAACGGGCTTTTCGATCATGGAAAGAATCGAGTTTCATTCATCACTAGACTCATTAAATTATTAAATAACGATACTTTATTCACCCGAAGGGTTGAATTATAGATCAAGAAAATGTTATCCTCATCAAGCTTGTTAAAAACTAAAGAGGTACTGGTCGAAAAATGACCTGGGAAAATTTGGGAAAAGTGAGCAAAAATTCTTTATGGAAGCAATTCTCTCTTGAACATGACACTTCCTTCACTCCATGTCTGTGACTGTTTGGGCTGGGTAATCATCTTGACGGTTCATTCATACCTATGGTTCATCATACCTTCACTTCGGTTTTGGGTCATTGCTGCCAACTCATCACAGTGTCGCTGATATGTTCAAGAGAAGTCATCTAGTGAATAAACTCATCCTTCTGCAATACTCATAAACCTTTATTCTCATGACCGTCATCCCTGAAAATTTCTATATCAAGTCATACCCTTGTCTCCGAAATAAATAACTCCCATTTCACAATAAGGTGGCTTCCTATCGATGACAAATCATTATCGAGGAAGTTCACTTAGAAACATCATATTCCAGTACCATGAGGCTTGTTACAACATCGACAAGATCCTCACTTCCAGACTTTTGACCAAAAGATTTTGTTTGGCGTTCGACATCAAATCATCTATTCACGCCTTAAGAAATGTACTGCAGTACCTTGAGGACCATTTTCATTAATGGTGGTTCTCTCGCGTTTGCTAAAAGCTCACATCATTAGCTGGTAATCAAATGATGTCTTTCCATGTTCGACGAAAAATCATATATTCACATGGCTAGAATTGTACTTGAATGATCAAGTGAATGAGATAAGAAGACCCTAGATCTAGTTTCGGCCATCCGGGTTGTGATTTTAGGATTTTTTTACACATCATATATACGATGACCTTACATACAGATCATCATTCAAACATGGGCCTATATCTGTAGGCATGTATGCTTTGGTGACGACTTTCAAAATTATGTACATGTTATTAAATTGTTTATGTGCTGATCATGGGAATGCCTACCCTCAGAAATTGTGATCAAGAGCATATATCATGATGTAAAGTATTGTAGGATTGATGCAGGTCACCACTTTGCTTCATCTCCAACTCATCACAGTGTAAATCATATCAATAACAATATTGTTGCTATTATTCTGACTTCATGCTTTAGGGGGAAATTGGTATACATAAATTTGGGCATCATTCCCAAAGACCTGGTTCACTGGGAATCATCTCTAGGACCAACGTATAGGGTCTATCATCTCCTAACATTTCAATTGCTATATGCCCTAAGACAAAGAACAATACAGATCAATCAAATATTTTTATCTGCAAAGGCTTCCAAGGTTTGAAGTTTATAATATATCATATGAGAGCTCACCAACACTGCCTCTAAAGGGACTAAGTGTGTTTCATATGCAGTTATCCCCATGCAAGGTTGCTCTGCAAAGCACTTCTCGACATTTATGGGTGCGTTGGTCACATTGGGAGAGAAATTCTCATTGTTCCAAAATCTCCACTTGGCCAGTGCCTTCTAGAAGAGTTCACATGTGTCAAACATCAAATCCATGTGTCCATTTGACATCTGCAAGATTGGGAACATGTCTTTCCTATTATTGGAAAGTCATTGATTGTAAAACTACCTCAGCTACTCTATAAATTGAGCACAAATCTTAGTGTTTGAGAAGGAACAATTTGTGTAGAGAAATGCTGGTGGATTTTTCATTGAGGAGATTGATTTGAGTGATAATTTTCTGGAGATATATACATTGTGATGAGGTTGGGATGCAGTTGGAGATGGTGACACAAAATCATTCATTTGGGTTGTAACCTCCCCTTCTATCATTAATAAATAATACAGCTTACTTTTCCCTATATGCATCTATATTGGCTTTTATTTTCCATATTGCAAGATCTTGGTTGATGTATATGGTTTATGCTTTAATGATTTAGAAAACTAACTTGAATAGACATCTGTATTATTGTTACCTTCTCCTATTTATTTTTCATTCTTGTAGGAAATATTTTGCACAGCCGGCTGGAATTTGAAGCTACAACGGAAGCGACTGAAGGAATCATTTGGAAGTGCTCGGATTCCAAGTAAGCATCTAATCCATTATGTGTATCTTTTCTTAGTTAGGAAAAGTAGTCGTATAGTCTTTAACCCGTTGTTCTAGATTAGCACCTATCTAGGGAAGCGTGTTTTATATGTAATTCACAATTTTGTCCAACACCAATGATGGCTTATCCTCATTCATTTCATATAATAGTTTGCAAAAATTTTCAAGAAAAAAATATTTTTTATTTTTGTTTATATTATTTATACCTAAGAGGGAGAGGGAGGTTAATCATTTTGATTCCTTAAATTATTTATCTAGTTTCCTTCTTATCGTTTTATTTTCTTTGTTCAACTATCATTTTTTCCACCAAAGGGTTTATTTCCTTTGTTAATTATAATTCCTTATTTAATACTTTTTATTTCCTTCTTGTCCATTTGGATTATTTATATAGCTATCATTTTATGCCACTTTAGGATTCATATCCTTTCTTGACCATCCAA
The DNA here is from genome assembly GCA_034641835.2 of Pinus albicaulis. Classification (NCBI taxonomy): domain Eukaryota; kingdom Viridiplantae; phylum Streptophyta; class Pinopsida; order Pinales; family Pinaceae; genus Pinus; species Pinus albicaulis. Next base: position 497,019,827 of record CM076583.1, on the reverse strand, counting down.
TATTATTGTACTCTTGTATCAACTTGCAGTTTCATTTCCTTTTGTTTGTTTGAACTTCCCTTTTTTTTATTCAAGTCTCTTCTTGGCCATTTGTAGTCATTGTAAGTTGTTTTCATATTAGTGTACAAAACATGAAACATGCAAGTTATCTTTTAGCATCAAATTAATAAACCCATCAAACTAATCACATTTTGTATTTCAAATCAAACTAAGCTATAAAAAATATTTTGGCCATCTGGTAAGTCAAAAGAAGAACTCGATTTTTAGAAGAATAACTCAAGAGAAATGGTTGAAACCTAAACTCAAAGAAACTCACACTTGAAAATGAATAATTAGGGATCTCAATTTCAATATCGAGTAGATTTTGGGATTAGGGAAGAACTTAAAAAGGTAATTATAGACATAACCTAAGCATCAAGCCTGATCTTGAAACTGACCTTGATTTTCAAATTGGAGGTGCTTGGTAAATCCAAAGTTAATATATATATATATATATATATATATATATATATATATATATATATATATATATATATATATATATATATATATATCATTGGAAAAACCATGGGTTGTCAAAACTTGGAGCTTAAAAACCGTCAATGGTAAATTGATTATTTTACCTAAATTTTGTTTTAATTATTGATTTATTTATTGATTTTTATTTTATTTATTTTTATTTTTATGTAATTTGACAGAGTCAAAATGTTTACACAACAATATAGGACAAGATATTGCAACATATCTTTCATATTTGGATGGAAAGCACATCTCGACACAATACCCATCATCGTTGCCATATTAATTATGCAAAGTTTTTTGAAATAATTTTAAATTATAGCCTTTAATAATAAATTAGTTAACAATATTAAGTTGGGTTTATCTTAAATGATAGCAAGGAATAATTTTTTATCCTCCATGTTAGCACAGTTCTATGCTTAGCCATGAGTGTGTTGTAATTTTTTTGTTTTTAGGATAAATTTGTAAATTAAAAAAAAAAATAGAACGTTATCAGAAGTTCTGGTAGCGTCTGTTTTAGCCATGTCAGAAAGTATATTTTAATTCTATTTATGTTTTCTTTTCCTTTACCCGATGCTACCAGAATTTCCGGTAACCTCCCCTACTTAAAATAAATAAAAAAGCGCATCTGCTTTTGAGTTAGCCACGTGTTCCCATCATCAATAAAGTTTTAAATATTTTATCATGAGCCATGTCATGTGATAGTAAATTTTTACACTTGAATGATGTCGAGTAATTTTGTGGTCATACGTAGAGTGTTATGTGTCAATACGCAGTTAAGAAGAACCAACCGTTGTTTTTCCTCTCTCTCAGCTTGAGTCGTTGTATCCACATGTCAAGGTGCATATTTATTATCAGAAATAAGTCATGGATCTACATTTTAATGTGATGACCATTGGTTAATCATGCACGGGCGCTACCGTAATTTTAGGCCTGCCATAAAATATGGTGGAGGTGACTGCCAGCTCCAATACCGCTCAGCTCCAGCCACCTGTAGTGGAGAATCTGAAACAAAGCAGGCAACCAAAGATATCACAAAGTGTGTTATACAATCCAGGATTTTTCCCATTATGAAAATATTTTATGCATGGAGAACTGAACCAACATATCATTTTAAATCAATGAAATAAATGGAAAGCATTCAGTTTTCGAATTTGGTTGTTGGTGAATGATCAGTTCCAATGAGCATCTTAAAGAGGGAGACCCAGTTTTCAGACAGTTTGCAATCAAGAGACAACAACACATGTTAAGTAAGCTCTCCTAAAGTTGACACCTATCAAATTATAGCAGACAACCTTATTTATTTCTTAAGATAACTAAGAAAGGAGGAAAACTAAAACATATTTAACCTCAAGCAGTTGATTTAATAGATGTAAATCCGAATGTGAGGAGGTTCTTTGTACAAGCTAGGTGGTATCCATTTTTTTCAAGATTAGGAATCTCTCATCTAGGAGTAGCTAAGGAATTTTATCTGTCATTTGATGGAAAAGAAGCAAATGTCTATGGCCTCAAATTGCAGGTATAAATAGAGTCCATTGTTGAATCTTTCCACTTCCCATGGGAAGGAGAAAAACGGTTCAAAAGCCAAGTTATCACTGGAGGACACCTCAATAGCTTCATAAAGGATGAATACAGAGACCCTAAATGGGCTAAAGGGATTCCTGTCAATTCTCTCAAGGATGAATGGGTTGAAACTGTCAAGATTATCAATACATACCTTACTTATGAGAGGAGGTATACTGTTGTTTTTCTTTATCACATGTGGTTTTTGTTTCACATTGCAAGTATGAAGACCCTCAAACTAAATTTCTTTCTACTGAAAAGCTTGACTAAGATGTCAGCTAGGATACAAACCCATGCAGTAGCTTCAGAATATAACATTTATCATCAGACTCTTATCAAGGTGTTGGTTGTTGAAGAACTCACTAAAAGAAACCAGTCATGGGAGCACTTCTTATTTTATAGGGAAGGCCAACCTGCACCTACACAAAATATTCTTGCTCAAATATCTCCACCCTCACGGAAAAATTCACAACGTTCCAAGAAAAAGGGAAAAAGTAAGAAACCAAATACTTCATCAGTTGGTAAAAGGAATAAAATAAAATATAAGAAGGATAACGTCTACAAAAAGGATAAAGGAAAAAAGGAAAAGGCTCCTTCAACCAAATTTGAAGAGAAGTTGGAGAAAGGAGAAGGTTCATCGACCACCAATCCCAAATAAATGAGTATTTTTCTTCCTATTTCTCCTTTTCGCAAGGTTTATACCAGAGCACAGAGATGAAATTATGTATCTATAGAAAAATCAAAAGAAAAGGTGTTGTCGAAAGTTTCGGAAGCAAACATTCAGCAAAAGGTTTAGAAGGACTATCAGCCCACCAAGTCAGATGAGGAGATCCTAAAGGATGCAGGGTATGATATTAGTAGCAAGAGAAGACAAAAACATGCAAAACAAGTTGCTAGTAATGGAAAAATACACACAAGAGGCAATAAAAAATTTAGGCTAAAATCCAAAGCCCTGCATAACCCAAGTTTGCTGACACAAGTTATAGATATTGAGAGGCAGTCTCAAGGGTTACAGGCTGTAACTCCTTCAATTTCAGAGTCTAGTGGGTCCAAGAAGAAGGATAAGGGTAAATCCCCTTCATACCAGCAAACAAAATCCTCTAAAAGAAGAAAAATCCACAAGAGTTCAGAAGAGAAAAATACCATTACAAAAGAGACAGCCACCAAGACCACAAGGTCAAAATCAGCAGTCGATAGACAAACACATTTGGACAAGCTTGCAAAAGTTATAGCCCATATGGAGGAGAGGTAAAAGGATGTCCCAGTGAAATACCTTTTTGCCTACTATTCGTATTTTTGAACAAGCTCAATATTCAAAATGTTCAAGTCTGCAAAGAATTTTTCAAGTATTTTTTTGTGCATTTTCGCAAAGGAAACAGAGTGCTACTGGAAATTCCAGTAGCATTACATTTTTTGTGTAGTTACAGGTTTTTAACGAAATTATCTGGTAGCATTTGTTTTAAATTATTTTTGACAAATGTCAGTAGAATTTTTGAGCTAGTCCAAGAATGATAAGGACTCCTAACGATATGGATTTTTCAAGTGATGGTTGATAAGTGGTTTTTAGGTTGTTAAAATTCACAATTAATGAAGACACATGGGTTTTGAAAAACCAAGTTGATGGAGAGACAAATCAGCAAAAAAGGAGGCAGGTTTCCAACACACTCAACATCATAGTTCGAACTGTTTTCTTTCTTCCTATCTACGTCTATCCTATTAGTTATATTTCTATAGGATATGTATTTAATGTCCTATAACTCCTATGTAATGTGAGGAAGATTGGATCCTTCTTTTTAGAAGAGATGGATTTGGTGCCTCCCTCTCTATAAATATCATTTGTAAATGTCATTTCAGGGTTGTATTTTGGTCGACCTGAAGACTTTTCGTAATAAATAAAAATCCTTTTTTCACTTCATGCTGGAGGATTTTTTGTTTCAAGGACTATCTAATGTATGGTGTGTTTCTCTTGTTATTTCTTTCATTTGATTTATGATTTGCAGCAGCTAGCAAAGTATGAGTAAGAGAACTGTTAGAGGATCTAATAGTTAATTATCTACTGTTTAGTTTTCTGAAAATCATCTATACGTTGTGTAGATCATGTTAGTGAAGGATTTATGAAATTATTTATGCATGTATTATGCTTTCTAAACGTTGTTTCCTTTACATAAAACATAGTTTATGTAAAATTCCACTCTTGTAGTTGTGTGATTGATTTAAGATATGCATATTTCTTAGATTGAGTACTATTTTTCACCTTTAATTTGTTACAATTTTCTCCCCTATACTACCAATTTATCCATACAATTTATACTTGCCACAACTTGCCAAATGCATGAAAGTATAAAAGAGTAAAAATCATTTCAAACTCTTTAAGAAGCCATCCCACCACTCAAAACCGTTTACTTTGAAATGAACTATGATGTGTAAGGCTTGCTCCTTTGCAGTCAAGGAGTGAATCCTTGTGCTAACATATTTGGCGTTGTTTCTAGGGAGGTGAATTGAAGTTTAAGCCTAGGTGAATGACAAAGTTATAAGTTTGGTTATGAGGTGTATAGTTCTAGTTGTTTTTTTTAGACTTCTTTACACCTGGTGACTCCATTGTTGAAGTTTTGTCTCATAGAAGGGATAGAACCAAGGCTGACCCATATTCCCCTTTGAGAATCCTAGTCCCTGGTCCTAAGAATCTAATCAAGAAAAAGAGTAAATGAAATTTTGTTGCCTCTGCTACTGTTTTCTCAAAGGTTGTCCCTAAAGAAATGTTGCAAACTTTGTCCCCTAATTTTGCAAAAAATTATGTACCTCCCTTTTTTTCTAGCCAACGAATATTCTGTACATTAACTTTTGGTGCTTCATCATCTGTTGTTCAAAATCCACCAATTGTTTTTCCACAAATCCCATCAACTCATACCATGGCAAGCCAAAAACCACCCCCTAACTGAATGGATGCAATTGTTGCTGCTAGGTATGCCCCTTTAGTTTTACCTCAACCTATGAATGCATTCCCTGTACAAGATTACCTCAAGTATATGTCTAAATTTAATGGTGAGGGAGAGGTGACAGTTGAAGAACACCTTGCTGATTTTTATGCCTATGCTGAAAATATGAATATTGAGAATGAAGATGTTTGAATGAGAGTTTTTGTTTCAGAGCCTTGAGGGTGATGTTAGGAAATGGTTCAGATCTTTGGCAGCTGGTAGCATCACTGGAATTGAAACTATATATGATACATTTTTAAGGAAATGGGGTGATAAGAAATATTTTCTGTCTTATATCACTGAATTTGGTGCAATCAAAAGAAAAGAAGGAGAATCAGTTTCTGATTTTTCTAAGAGATTTAATAAGATGTATAGAAAAATTCCTACTGAAATCAAGCCTACTGAAGCTTCAACCAAAATCACTTATGTTGGTGCCTTACCCCCATCGACGTATCCTCTCAGGGGGCAGCCTCTAGTTTCATAGCGGCTTCCACAGCTTTCTCCTGTGACTCAAAGGTCTGATGACTCATTGGTGTGCGTAGGTGAGGTAACAACATAGCGATGAACCATTTCGTATGATGTATATCATCGTATTCCAATCCTCCTTCCTTGATTTCTTTCTTCAATCGTTGATCAGCCTCCCATACTGACTCAAACACACCTTGTTTGAAGTCCTTCACTTCTGCTACCAGCTGGGAATAAGACTTTGGCTTCCTAAACTGGTGCTTCAAAGAGTCCTTGATATCTTGGATGGATGCGCTCCCATTCTGGGAAATATACCGCATATACCAATCCAGGGCCTTGTCCTCGAATGCCAACGACAGCTGGGCCCTTTTTACCATATCACTCGCCACATTCTGCGCAATCCATACAGAGTCTGCAATGAACCAAAACCAGTCCATATCCTCATCTCCTACCCCCTTGAAGGTAGGTAATTTTAGATGTGCAACCATATCACTGTCTAGGGGGGGTGGTGGTATAGGTGAATTCTTACCTTTGGGTGGCCTAGGCGGCGATGTAGCTAGGAGATCTTGCATAGCTGGTTCCTACAACAAATTGTAGGTAGATCTCCCTCCATCAAGTTTGGTTAGATAGTATTTACCACTGCGTGTCGCGCTCCCGTCTAGATCCAAGGTCATTCAGCTAGTATGACTACACAGAATACTTTTTCCGCACAGTAATATCTTGATCAGTAACGGTAACGTCCTTAGAAATTTGCCTTGGAATCCTTTGAAGAATCGTCACTCAGCCTCAGAGTATGAGACAAACTGATCAATGGAAAATTTCGTCACAAATCCTCCTAGCACACTATCCACCCAGTGATCCACCGTGCATGTGATAGTATTATCAGTATTTTCCAACTGCTCGAGCAGTTTTGGGGTCCACTGAGTGACTCGCTCATCCTTCCAGCACTTCTAGAATTCCACAAGTCTAGCCAACCACTCCTGGAGTTCAATCACAAAGGTCACAAAGAATATTTCATAGCTTTCAGTAAGGATGTACCTATTTTTCCACCTTTCCGCCGTTAACTTCCCACTACGATTTTTTTTTACTGCGAACTCTTGGATCAGCCTCTCGAACCAATCTTCAATTTATTTTCTTTTAGGCTTCCAGTATTCTCTTTCCATTACATGATCCCTCTCTCAGACTTCTTCGGGTCCCGGCAACGGACCCATTTGTTGGCTTGAGGGGTCCTAGCCTAGGTTCGGTGTGAAAGGTTTGCCAACAAACCCATATACTATTGGCCCTTTTGGTAGTGACCCTCTTGCGCAAGCCAAAGTCTCACCGGAAGTAGTATGGGTGGGTGCTAGAACAAGGTTTCTGCACCCTGAGAAAGGATGGGTAAGGCAAGCAGAGTTGCGCTAGATCCTATGATTCCCAGATTACCTTGTTCTGTGCATAGTTAATTAAGTCTCTATTCGCATCCACGTGCACTAAATCTACAATTATATTCTTTTTATAACATTAACACAACATTACGTAAATAGAACATAACAGATCTAGATCCAAGCAGTACACAGATCTTTCGCAGCTTAAAGACAAAAAATGCACCATACATCAATTATCAGTAATTCATACAACAGTACTCACAGATTCAGTTCTATAACAATCTTTCGCATTCATTCATTCATCAATTCTTCCTTACAATTCCCTTCCCAACCTGCGCACATAGTAGTAGGGTCTACACACAGCTGGACTTGGATCTCCGCACACACAGCCAGCAGGAGTCCTTTGCCCAAAACCCAAACAGATATCTTAAACCACTATCCGCATCAATAGCTCATCATTTCTTATCTTTTACAATACAAAATGAATCTCTATTTATAACAATCTAGCCTAGACTTTCCTATGGTCCGCAACCCATGGTTTTCGGACCCCTAGTTTACCCTTTCACCCATTATAATGCTTTCGGGGCTTTGACCCACCCCAAAACCCCTGCACTAGACTAAATATAATAAAAAATATTCAAAATGGACCAGTTTCGCAGCTTGTTAGGAGACCCCGTTCCAACATTTATTGAAAGAAATAAGATCTAAAACACTAGCACAAATGCATGACAATGAATTGGAGGTAGAATTTAATGTATTAGCAGCTGATAGGCTCATAGGAGGGATTGACAGAGAAAAAAGGAAACAAAAAGTTGAAGTTTCATCTTCATTAAATTCTAACATAGATCCTAAGATAAATGAGCTTACCAAGATGGTCAAGTAATTGACCACTAAGATGTCCAAGCTCAAGATGGAAGCAAGACCAACTACTACTAGAAATGTTTCATTTGATTATCCTAATAGGCAGCAATTTAGAAGACCTAATGCTCCTCAATTTTTGTAGCGAGAAAGAAGAGATGATGATGATCAAAAAGTGCAGCCCCCTTTGCAGAATGTTATGTTTTAAGATGAAGAAGAAGTTGAAGGGTTGGATAAAGGTGTTGATAACAATTGTATAAGAGATAAAGAAGGGTTGATTCATCTTACACAAGCAAAGTATGAAGACTTCATGTCATATACTCAGAATAATAATGTGATTCCTGATCATTCCATGATTGCAACTGATCACTAATGTAGATACAATCTAAGCTCAAAGAAAATTGATGATAACTCCAAGCCTGTTGCACAACCAAAGAAGAATAAGGATGTAGTTAAAATTCCAATAGAAAAGCAAGTGGTTGAACCAATTAACCCGAAAGTTTCGAAAGCAGCTAACCCTCCTTCACTTTAGGTAAAAATTGCTCACAATCTTCCCCATGTTTTCAATTTTGAAAAAGAGATACAAAAGATTAATATTCTTGTTCCTCTCGTAGAACTCATGAAAAATGATTATTTAAAAAATACTTTTATGAAAGCTCTTCAGTCTCCACCTACCGAAGTAACCTCTAATTTTTTTAGCCTTCAAGATGACAAGCCCATTTTTATTTTAGGTCCATTGGTAGAAGACATAGATGACTCTACCCCTCCTTTCTATCTATCTATGAATATTCATGATAAGATCCTGCATAATTGCCTAATGGACTCTAGAACCTCACATAATCTAATGCCCAAGGTATTCATGGATGAACTCAGTCTAGAAGTAACTATAGAATACCAAGATCTCTACTCTTTTGATTCCCATAAATTCCAATGCCTTGGTGTCATCAAAGACCTTATAGTAAGCGTCTTTTAGTTAGCAATGAGAGGGATGGTGATGGATATTATTGTAGTTGACATTCCTCTTATATTTGGCATGTTACTTTCTAGATCATGGATTAGAAGGTTCGGAAAAAATTTGCAAATGGATTTCACTTATGCTATTATCCCTGTTTTTGGAGGAGAACAAAGGATACTTTATAGATAATATCAGCTTGTATATATCATTAGTGATAGAAAACACCCCTCTAATCATCCGATTTATGCTAGAAAAACTAATGTGGGTTGAATAATTTTACATATGGCGAATTCGGCCCTACCTATGGAAATTTTTCAGATTATGAAGACTATTGAAAATCAAATCAGTTATGAGGGTTCTCAGGTGTGGAAAATATATTTTGATGGCTCATGTTTCCTAGAGAAGGAGTCGGTGCAGGAATAGTTCTCATTTCCCCTTTGAAAGAGAGATCCACTTTTTTTTTCAAACTTGAATTTGAATCAACTAACAATGTGGCTAAATATGAAGCTCTTTTAATTGGTTTAAAAATAGCAAAAGACATGAATATTTCAGAAATTTCTGTTTTTGGAGATGTTGAACTTATTATTCAGAAAATCAAATTTTTTTATCAAACTAACCATCCTAGACTCAGAGATTACCAGAATGCAGTATGGATAATTATAAAGGACTAATTCCTGGACTTTAACATTTCTTTTGTTCCAAGAGAAAGTAATATTTGGCAGATGATTCACTTTCTATTTCAGCAACCTCATTCAATATTCCAATACCTATAAAGCTGAAATATGAAGTGGAAGTTAGGTTTATACCTAGCATTCCTTATAATATAAAACATTGGAATTTTTTTGAAGATGACCAGGATATTAGAAGATTCATTGAATATACTGAAGAATTTTTTGTCCTTAACATTGATCAAGATGAAGATCTCATGAAGGATAATGTTGATTATCAAGATACCAAAAATCTGAAGAAGAAAAGAAAATGTTGATCAACCTATCATACAACTCCCTACCAATCATATTTCCAAGGGATTAATCCAACTTGAGAATATTTTTTATCATAGTGATGTTTCAGCTAAACCATAGTCATTTGAAGCAGATGCAGAATTGGAAGATTACAATTTGGGTACATAAATAGAGGCAAGGTATGTTATGTTGTCAAAAGCTTTATCAGAAAAAATAAAGATTGAATACCACAAGCAGTTTTGTGAATTTGTTGATGTTTTTTCCTAGAAATATGAGGATCTTAATACATATGACATAGCTATCATTGAGCATATAATACCATTGAAATATGGTACTAATCCATTTTGGCAGAAATCAAAACAAATCAATCCTCTATTGTTACCAGTGATGGAGAAAAAAGTGAAGAAACTTTTGGATGCTAAAATCATCATTCCATTGAGATACTCATATTGGGTTGATAATCTAGTTCCAGTAAGAAAAAAGAGTGGTGAAGTCATATTTTGATAATCTAGTTCCAATAATAAAAAATAGTGGTGAAGTCATATTATGTGTAGATTTCAGGAATCTTAAAAAATGCTCCAAGAAAGATAATTATCCATTGCCAAATATGGAGCATGTTCTTCAAAGGTAACTGAGTCAAACAAAATTTCCATGTTAGATGGGTACTCCGGATTCAATCAAGTATCTGTTTGGCTAGAAGATCAAGAGAAGACAACATTCACTACTCCTTGGGGAACATTCATGTATGCAAAGATGCCATTTGGGCTTATGAATGCCGGAGATACTTTCCAGCGTGTTATGGACTTTGCATTCACTTGAGAAAAATACAAACTCTTGGTCATCTATTTGGATGATATTACTTTTTTTTCATCTTCAGATCAAGAGGACCTTCAACACTTGAGACAAGTATTTGTTAAATGTTGAAAATATGGTATATCATTGAATCCAAAAAGTCTCATTTTTCTCTTAAAGAAGGTAAGATGTTGGGTCACGTAGTTTGTAAAGATGGAGTGAGATTTGATCCCAAAAGAGTGATTGCAATTCAGGCCTTAACTCTTCCAAGATCCAAGAAAGAGATTCAATCTTTCCTTGGCGAGATCAATTTTCTAAGAAGATTCATTCCCAATTTTGCTGAAGTAGTGAACCATATTACTTGTATGCTAAATAAGGACAAAGAAGTCACTGTGGACATTTGAAGCTAGAAATTTATTTGAGCTAATAAAAAGAGCTATCATTGAAGCACCTCAACTGGTAAGCCCTGAATACTCAAAGCCTTTCTTGATTTTCTAATTTACCTCTCAAGATACTATTGATGTTTTTTTATTACAAAAAGATGTAGAAAATAAGGAATCCCCCATAGCATTTTTTAGAAAAGCTCATAGAGATGCAGATTGAAGTATGAAATGTTGGAAAAGCATGCTTATGCATTAGTTAAAGCTATGAAGGATTTTAGAGTTTATATTTTGCGCGCTCAAATTCTTTCCTATGTACCTTAATCTCCTATTAGAGAAATATTAGTTCATCCTGATATTGATGGAAAAAAAAAGTAAGTCATGGGTGACTAAAGTTCTTGAATTTGATTTAGAGATAAAACCTACCAAACTAATCAAAGGTCAAGGATTAGCCAAACTACTAGTTGAAGAAAATTGTAGAGTTTTGGGCTTGAATTTCATGGGTGACTATCTAGAAGGGAATTTCAGAACCTATTGACAGCATGGTAGCAGATGTAAATCTTGTTGAGTGCAGCTAGTATAAGGATATCATTTATTTTCTGCATCATTTTAAACCTCCTCCAAATTTTGATAAAAGCAGAGTGAGATATTTGAAGCTGAAAAACATTAAATTTTGCATCAAGGATAATTTTTTATATTGGAAATATCCTACAGGAGTTTTTTTTAGGTGCATTGACCTAGAAGAGTCTAAGAAGGTTATGTTTGATGTGCATAGTAGTGTGTGTGGAGGTCATCATTATTGGAGAGCTACAACATATAAAATATTGAGAGCTGGCTATTTTTTGCCTAGATTATTTTTTGATGTATGTTCTGAGGTGATAGCATGTAAAAAATGTCAAAATTTCACTGGTAAGAAACATTTGAAATCTTTGCCTCTCAAGCCCATAGTTGTTTCTGCACCTTTCCAACAATGGGGATTGGATTTCATTAGAGAAATTCATCCACCTTCAAGTGGAAAACATCATTGGATTCTTGTTGCAACCGATTAGTTCACCAAATGGATTGAATCAATACCTACCAAGAATGCTACTCATAAAGTTATCATTAAATTTCTGGAGGGAATCATAACTAGATTTGGATGTCCATTAATGTTAGTAGCAGATAATGCAACTTCTTTTAAACCTACACCATTGGTAAATTTATATGAAGATTATGGTATTCATCTTACTCACTCTACAGCTTACTATCGACTAAGGAATGGTTTAGCTGAATCATCTAACAAAATTTTGATAAGAATAATCGCCAAGTTATTGGAGAAAAACAAGAAAGCCTGGGACTCTAAACTGAAATTTTCTTTATGTGCTCATAGGGTGACAATCAAAAAATCTATTAATACATCACCTTTTCAAATGGTTTATGTAATTGAGGTTGTTTTCCCAGTCCAATTATCTATTCCTATAGCTAATTTCTGTAATATCATGAAGCTCGGCCAAATGACATGACCAAAAGAATTTGTCAGATCATAGAAGTACAACAAAAGCGAGAATAACAATATGATTTGGTAATAAAATATTAGCAAGTTGTAAAGCAAGTTTTTGATAAAGGGATGCACATCATCAAGACCCAGGTAATCATTCCAAGTTTGATGCTTTATGGCTTATTCCTTTCATAATCTCCAATAATTTTCAAAAAAATATTTTTTATTTGCAACATCTTAATGGGATAGAACTCTTTGGAGGTCCATTTAATGGGCACTTCCTTAAAAAAAAAATTTACTAAGGCTGTTGGTAGCCTAAATTCACTGTAAATACCGGTGTGTTTCATAATAAGACTCCATAAACCAATGATAAGGCACTGAAACTACAAAATATTCTTAGAGCCTCACAGGGAGATTTATATCCCCTGTGGAGCCAATTTTAACATAGTTCTATGTTTAGCCATGACTGTGTTGTAAATTTTTTGTTTTTAGGATAAAATTTGTAAATTTCAAAAAAGTTTAGAATGCTGTCGGAATCTCCAATAGCATCTATTTTATCCCTTTCAGAAAATATGTTTTAATTATTTTTTTTGTCTATTTTTCCTTTACCCGATGCTACGGGAAGTTCCGGTAACCTCCCTTGTTTTAAAAAAAATAAACAAGCGCATCCACTTTTGAGTTAGCCACGCGTTCCCGTCATCAATAAAGCTTTAAATATTTTATCATGAGCCATGTCACGTGATATGAATTTTTTATGCTTGAATGATGTCGAGTTAAGTTGTGGTCATACGTAGAGTGTTAGGTGTCAATCCGCAGTTAAGAGGAACCAACCGTTGTTTGTCCTCTCTATCATCCTGAGTCGTTGTATTCACATGTTAAGGTGCGTATTTATTATCAGAAATAAGTCGTGGATCTATGGTTTAATGTGATGACTGTTTGGTTAATCATGCATGGGCACTGCCGTAATTTTAGGCCTGCCATAAAATATGATGGAGGTTACTGCCAGCTCCAATACCGCTCAGCTCCAGCCACCTATAATGGAGAATCTGAAACAAAGCAGGAAACCAAAGATATCATGAAGTGTGTTATACAATCTAGGATATTTCCCATTACAAAAATATTTTACGAATGGATAAGTGAACCAACATATCATTTTAAATCACCAAAAGATAGGGAAAGCAATCAGTTTTCAAATTTGGTTGTTGGTAAAAGTGCAGTTCCAGTGATCATCTTGAAGAGGGAAACCTAGTTTTCAGATAGTTTGCATTGAAGATACATCAACAGCTCTTAAGTAAGCTCTCCTAATATTGACACCTATCATATTATAGTATACAACCTTCTTTATTGTTGAAGATATCTAAGAAAGGAGGAAAACTAAAACATATTGAACCTCAAGGAGCTGATTTAATAGATATAAATCCGAATGTGAGGAGGTTTTTTGTACAGCATGAGTGGTATCCATTTTGTTCAAGATTAGGAAGATCTCATCTAGGAGTAGCTAAGGAATTTTCTCTCATTTGATGGACAAGAAGAAAATTTATATGGCCTCATATTGCAGGTATCAATAGAGTTCGTTGCTGAAGCTTTCCACCTCCCACAGGAAGGAGAAAAATGGTTAAAAAGCCAAGTTATCCCTGGAGGAGACCTTAACAGCTTCATCAAGGATGAATACAGAGATCCTAAATTGGTTAAAGGGATTCCTAGTAGTTATCTCAAGGATGAATGGGCTAAAACTGTCAAGCTCATCAAGATATAACTTACTTGCGAGAGGAGGTATATTGTTGTTTTTATTTATCATGTGAGGTTTTTGTTTCACAATGCAGGTATGAAGTCCCTCAATCTACCTTTATTTCTGCTAAAAATATTGAATAAGATGTCACCTAGGATACAAACCCATGTAGCAGCTTCAGAATATATAATTTATCATCAGGATCTTATCAAGGTGTTGGTCGTTGAAGAACTCAGAAAAAGAAAATAGTCATGGTAGCACTTCCTATTTTATAGGGCAGGCCAACTTGCACCTACCCAGAATATTCCTACTCAGCTATCTCCAACCTCACAACAAAATTCTCAACCTACCAAGAAGAAGAGAAAAATTCATAAACCAGCTACTTCATGAGTTGGTAAAAGGACTAAAATAAAAGCTAAGAATGAGAACATCTACAAAAAGGCTAAAGGCAAAAAGGAAAAGGCTCTGTCAACCAAAGTTGAAGAGAAGTTGGAGAAAGGAGAAGGTTCATCAACCAGCAAGCCCAAATAAATGAATATTGTGCTTCATATTTCTCCTTTTCCCAAGTTTTATGCCAGAGCATGAAGAGGAAAGTCTGTAGCTACAAAAAAATCAAAAGAAAAGGTGATGCCAGAAGGTTCGGAAGCAAACATTCAAAAAAAGTTTCAGAAGGATTATAAGCCCACCAATTCAAATGAGGAGCTCCTAAAGGATGTAGGGTATGATATTAGCTGCAAGAGAATAAAAAAACATGCAAAATAAGTTGTTGGCATCAAAAAAAGACACACAAGAGCCAAAAAAAAATTAAGGCTAAAATCCAAACCCCTGCATAACCCAAGTTTGCTGACAGAAGTTATAGATATTGAGAGGCAGTATCGAGGGTTAGAGACTATAAATCCTTCAATTGTAGAGTCTAGTGGGTCCAAGAAGAAAGATAAGGGTAAATCCCCTTCAAACCAACAAACAGGATCCTCTAAAAGAAGAAAAATTCAGAAGAGTTCAGAAGAGAAAAAGATCATTACAAAAGAGACAACCACCTTGACCACAAGGTCAAAATCAACAGTTGGCAGACAAAAAGATTTATACAAGTTTACAGAAGTTGCAGATCATATGGAGGAGAGGTAAAAGGATGTCCCAGTGAAACACCTTTTTGCCTACTAGTTATATTTTTGAACAAGATCAATCTTCGGAATATTTAAGTCTGCACAAAAATTTTCAAGTATTTTGTTGTGCATTTTTGAAAAGGAAACAGAGCACTACCAAAAATTTTGGTAGCATTACATTTTTTGTGCAGTTACAAGTTTTTACCAGAAGTTCCGATAGAATCTGTTTTAAATGATTTTTGACAGATGTTAACAGAATTTCCGAGCTAGTCCAATAATGATAAGGACTCCTAATGATATGGATTTTTCAAGTGATGGTTGATAAGTGGTTTTGAGGTTGTTAAAAGTCACATTTAATGAAAACACATGCTTTTTGAAAAACCAAGATGATGGAGAGACAAATCAACAGAAAAGGAGGTAGGTTTCCAACACACTCAACAGCATAGTTCGAACTGTCTTCTTTCTTCCTATCTATGTCTGTCATGTTAGTTATATTTCTATAGGATATGTCTTTAATGTCCTATAACTCCTATGTACTGTGAGGAAGATTGGATCCTTATTTTTAGGAGAGATGGATTTGGTGCCTCCCTCTCTATAAATATCATTTGTAAATGCCATTTCAGGGTTGGATTTTGGTCGACCTGAAGAATTTTCGTAATAAAGAAAACTCATTTTTTCACTTCATGCTGGAGGATTTTTTGTTTCAAGGATTATCTAATGTATGGTGTGTTTCTCTTGTTATTTCTTTCATCTGATTTATGATTTGCAGCAGCTAGCAAAGTATGAGTAAGAGAACTGTTAAAGGATCTAATAGTTAATTATCTACTGTTTAGCTTTTTGCAAATCATCTATATGTTGTGTAGAGTATGTTATTGAAGGTTTCGTGAAGGATTTATGAAATTATTTATGCATGTATTCTGCTTTCTAAATGTTGTTTCCTTTACATAAAATAGAGTTTATGTAAAAGGCCACTCTTGTAGTTGTGTGACTGATTTAGGATATGCATATTTCTTAGATTGAGTATTAGCTATCTGTCACCTTTCATTTGTTACAATATGCTCCCCTATACTACCAATTTATCCATACAATTTATACTTGCCACAGCTTGCCAAATGCATGAAAGTCTAAAAGAGTAAAATTCATTTCAAAACTTTAAGAAGCCATCCCACCACTTAAAACCTTTTACTTTGAAATGAACTATAATGTGTAAGGCTTACTCCTTTGCAGTTAAGGAGTGACTCCTTGCACTAACACTCCCCACTTAAGTTTGATTGATAAAAAATAAAAAATAAACTTTATTATAATAACTCATAGTCTTATTGATATGTATGAATAATACTGAAGTCCTTGTATAAAATATAAAAATATTTATTAAAAAAAAAAAAATCACAGCACAACATGGTGTTTATTCAGTAAAATTATATAACACCCTTTAATTTATTTGTCCTCAATAATAAAATCATTAATTTCACTACATAACATGGTGTTTGTTATACAAATATTGATGAAACACAATCAATTTATAATAATTCAGTTCTTACCTTCATGGGGTTTGTTGTATTTACTAATTTAAGGTATTGCACATTATATGGGGGAAGCCTCCTCACCGAATATTTTATATTTTTTGACTCCTATTGTTAAAAATATACTACTGATGGCAGATCTAAGCAAACCCATGGATAAAAAAAATCTATCTTCTTCTAGATGTATCTAACCTAAAGTATTTTTATACATTATGATGGATTATTGCACCAAATTATATCCACTTTATATCATTAATATGTTTAAAGAAGGATTAAATTTAGTTTATAGTGATGTATTGGGTTTATCCTTTTGTAGTCAAGATATTCTATGGGCTATATTTTTATATTTTATATCAACACCTTTCCATCTTCAACAAATAAAAAGTATGAAACACATAAGGTTGAACTACAAAGATTAAATTAAATACATATTTCATATGTGATGAGAAATCAAAAAGTTTAGATATTTTCAATACTATATACACTATTGAATCTTCTAGTTGACAACACACAACGTGTAACATCCATCATTACAATCGTGGTAATTCAAAGTCTATAAAATCGCTCTACTATGAAAGAGCTAGCTATCCTATTGAATAACATGGAAAATCGAAATTTGTTCAAGTAACATGGAAATAATTATGATCTATATTTTTGTAAGAAAATGTATTTACATTATATTAACAGGCAGAAAAATTACATACTTTACATCCAAGAGTGCATTCTTTGCCTCTGTGTGAGGAAATCAGAGATGAGAACTGAAGGGCTCTACCCCAAGAAGGAGAAACCAAAGTCGGGAGGTCTTAAAGTTTTCAAAAAATAATTGAAATTTAACCAACATTCTCCTAAGATATAGCATTACATATATTTGCATGAGAAACCAAAATTGGTGTTCAATGAGCCACAAGGCTCCACGGAACAAGTATTCCATCCACAAGAAAATGAATACTAATGGGGGCATACTAGGAGGCTAGACTGAACTGATAGAACCAACCTGAAAATCGCCATAAGGCCAATGGGCTAGATTCTTCCATGTTGGAATTGCATGGTTGCCACGTTGGTTCCACATTGCATTTGGGCACTACCTTGAGCTTGCATTCTTCTAGTGTCCGTCGAAAGCTCCTCTAGAATGTAGCATTCGTAGGGACTAGGAAGAGGAGGGGAGAAAGGAGGAGCATCAACCACCAATGGGACGGGAGAATGGGAGGGAGGGGGATGGGCCACAGGAGCGCAGGGGACAGATGGAGATGAGGAGCCAACGGGAAAGGAATGTGAAGGAGAGGGAGTGGGAGAGGAGGAGTACTCTGGCCAACTGTCTAAGTGAGGAGAAAGAGTGGCTTTGGTGGGTTGAGAACTCAGTTATCTAGCCAGAAGCATTTAGCCTCTCTTAAGATCTTTCCTTAAGCTATAGGGTCAGGAGGTTCCGGATATCACATAGCGTCGGAATACCTCTGCGAGTCTCCACCTCGTCCATAACAATAACATCTCTTTAAATGGACTCTAGTATGTTGTAATAAAACATTGAAACAATGGTGGCATCATCGAAGGTGGTGGGGAGACGCCCTCGACCTCTGCCTCTGCGAAGGTGTCAGTCGCTCCCCCTATTACGGTTCATTGTATGATGACAGCAGAGAAAGGTTGCAACACCTGAGCTAAAGGGAGCACTAGAGGGAATGACAGAGAGAGAGTGAATATGGGAGAAGGGAATTTCCATGGAGTTAATCAATTTATTGCAGGGGTGCGGGAGAAAAGGAGCCAAGTACGGGGACAGCAAGAGCCAACTAAGTGGAGTAAAGGAAATGATTGCCACTTAGTGAGGGACGTAATCCAAGTGGAGGTTATTGACTAGGGGTCTTGGAAATTGTGCCAGTGGTCTTGGGAGCACCCAGATTCGAGGATTCTAGGATCATAATATCAATTTCCACAATTATTGGTATTTTCTTTATAGCTCTTAAACAATCATTATGAAGGATGAAACATATTAACCCAACCAATTACTTAAAATTAACTCAATGTCATGGCTTCCTCACAACTCTAATATTTCAACCCACGCGACTAAAATACGATCATGGCAACAAATCTTTCACAAAAATAAGCTACACTTAGAGATGGTAGTAGCTCCAAGGCATCGACTAGTATTAAAGAAGTCACACCAATCGAAGGCAACATTGACATGTTTCACGTGATTTTGAATCAAATCATGTCATGTCATTAGCATTTTTTGAACATGGAATTTTCACTTGCATTCAACCCTAACCAAATTCTTTCTTTGGAAAAAAGGAAAATTTATTGAAATTTTATATCTTTAAATAGGCTACATTAGAGAAGAACACCATGGGAAAAACTATAGGTTAAGAATACCATGGGAAAATTCATGGGTTGTCAAAAACCAGAGCACGTAAACCATTAATGTTTACAGGATAGGACAAGACATTACAACATCTCTTCCCTAATGGGTTGGAGAGCACCTCTTCATGCAATTACATGTTTTTCCATAATTTATATTCGATTTTGAATTTTGAATATTTTTTTGTATAATTTTATTAAGGAATATATATATATATATATATATAGATAGTATATATGAAATACACAAGTTAATTGGGTTTATTTGAAGTGGTTGGTAAAAATGATTATTATTCTAATTTCTTTTCACCCATATTCAATTCTCTTACGTAACATCAACAATTATTTGAGCACTTCTATATATATGTCCACAAAATATTTTAGTAGTAATCATGGATAGAGGGTTGAAATTAATTTCCAACATAGTTATACTTTTTTTTCTTTTTAATTTAATTAAAAAAATGTCATGTAAAAAGTGTCAATTAGACTTTCATTTATGACATTAAACTCTTCTTTCTTATTTTTGATTTAGTTTGTTTTTCTCGTTACATGTTTTTAAATGTATATATGTTTAACTCATATATTAATTCTTTTTTATAATTAATAATATTAATAAATTTTATAATTAATATAATAATAATATTTAATTAAAGTTATAATTTAGGTACGGCAAGTGTCTTAAATCTTGTTATGGATTGATCCCTATTAGTGTTCATGGGTCATTTAATTTATATAGTTATGCTAGTTATAAATAAATTCAACAAAACATTATGATCCATTGATTTATAAAAAAATTAAGATCTTTTTTTAAATCGAAACAATAATTTATATTAATTGAAATTTTTGTATGGAGGTCAAAAATTACATTGCAATGCATCATATCATCAAGTTTGCTTGTTGGATGACTTATACAATCTTCATCCCAAACCATAACTTCAAAATGCCAACTTGATACTACCTCAAAACAAGAGAACCAAGAGGTGAAAATCCTCCAAAAAACATCCAAAATCATATATACTTTAACTTCCACACTACTTACACCTTATGAGGAGGAGGGGACCCATCCCAAGCAGAGCTTATTTCTATATCCATATCTGGTTCATTTAAATTTGGGATATCAATTTGAGGAGAGCTGGTAAAGATAATTGTTGAGGAAGGTTCTAAGCATTTTTGTCCCAGAGAAAGCTAAATTTCTTCCAATTTATAATGTAGAGATCAGATTTCATCCTTTGACTTATTTTCATATTGCGATGGTATAACATAATTTCAATGTAAGAAGAAATACTAGATACCAACTAGTTGTGATTTATTTAAAGAACTACTTTTTTTGCATTGTTTTCAATTGTTCTTTCAAAGTGTCATGTTCAGGTCCCAAACTGTTATTCCCCTTCATGGGTGAAGGATTACACCCACTTGGATTCTACTCCTCCACAAAAGTGCTCTGACTGACATGGCTATTTTGGCCACTTTTTCCCAACAACCTCCTCATTACAAGTTGATGGGAATAATCATGACAACCAATTTTATAATCTATACTGCATTTGGCCAAATAATTTGAACGTTCTATTGGGGTCCTGTGATTTGGTAGATTGGCATAAAAAATGACAATGAAACATCAAAACCACTTTCGAATCCTAGGATCTAGTCCTCCTGGATTCATAGAGGGATCTCTCTATATGTGTTTTCAAAGGATATATCTTTATGCTTAGTTTATGATATTAGGCTAGTTATGAAGTACAAGGGGTTTGTTTGATTGTTTTGGTTGGGAATCATTAAATGAGAAGGTCATGTGAATTGAAGGAGGAAATAAGTGGAAGGATGTTTCAACATGGGAAGATAGGTCAAAAAACAGTGCTAAACCATTGGGCTATGGAGTCATAAAAGGATTTAATTGCACAACAACTATTTAAGGTTTTTCATAGGGAAATTCATCTATATCAGAAGATATTTTAAGTTGATTTTGTGGTATGGAACATTTGGGAGTGTGGTGAAAGAAGCAAACATGTCAGAAAACAAAGGGCAACCTAAGATCAGGTAAGGACCTTTAACCTATCCTGCTTTTGACATGCTCTCAGGGGAAAACATTTGAGATAAATATAAAAAGTATCCTAAGTTGAAGTAAGGACTTTTAACCTATCTTTCTTTCAGAATACTTTTAAGGGAAATCTTCAAAATAGTTGTTTAAGACTAAACAAGGGACAGGGCTAACCATAAACTTCCTTGGTTAGGACTCTCCTTAGCATGCAGTGAAAATAATATTCAAGAACAACATCTCAAGTTCTACTCAATAAGACATGGGCTCACCAACATTCTTTGACTGGTTATACCCTATTGAAAATTATTCCCAAACACACTTTTAGAAGAAAACATAAAGATAAAGCTTGTCAGTCAGATTTAGGGTACTTTTAGAAGTAAATCCTAATCTATATTTGATGTTCTTTATTAGAGAATATGAACACAGTGGAAACATAAGGAGAATAACAATTACAGTAAGAATAAAATCACCAATGATTTAGATCAGGATCCAGTGAATCTGCTTGTATATTTGATGTCCAAGACCAATTACATACTTTGAGTCCAATGGCTTTTACAGTCCAATTCTTTTCTTCCCAGCCTACTATATTACAAATACTCAACAACTTCGCTCAATAACAGTTCAAACAATTAACAATTTTCCAACCATTACAATGAGTTTTCTATAAATACATATAGCTACCCAAAGGAAGAGTGTTGTAGAAATGGTAATAAATATTAATTAAGACAGAGAGGGAGAGGTGTTCGAATGCCCATTCTGCTTAATAACCATAGCATTGACTGTTTGTACCATTTCAGTAGTTTTTCCTGTCTGTGATGTATATCTGGTAGGCTGGTAATAACACCGAAGTGTGTTATTTGAAACTAACCGTGGCCTGAAGTACTCTGTTTGACCTCTATGACAACTGTCATTTTTTGGGTTTTGCAGCCCCATGACTGTGCAATAACTATTCTGACGGTTTTAAGGAGTTCTTGCCATCAAGATGGTTGTCACAGTGTCTTTGAAAGGGAAAGTAGACTACAGGTTTCCTTTTGGTCCTTTGGCGAAATAAACACTTCAATGATATGGCATGCTGTAGTCATATTTCATTGATTTGTCTTTGACTTTATCTGTCTCAACTATACTTTATCCTTTGAACTGCAGATTAATATTTTATCTTTGAATTTTATACTTAACGATTTAAATTTCACTAATCTTCTTTGTTTTATTTTGTGTACAAGTGGTTGCACCAGAGGGTTTGCTGTGTAACCAATGCCCATGACGCATTGATTTAAAACTTGGAAATTCGACCCTTATGTCCCTTTTCTACATTGAATTTCAACCACCGAGGATCGTCATCCTCGGCCTTTGCAACTAAATTTCCATGGGACGGCTCTTTATCTTAGGACCGCCATTAAACCTGGAAAAAACATTAAACATATTATACACAACCTACGTGGGGGCTTAACTACTTCAGAAGGCTTAGCGAGGGGTTATGGAACAGTGAGGAGGAAAGGTGAATGCAGCGGGGAAAGGTTTCATGGCACAAAACCATGAAAACTAGGGTTCAAACTGAGTTTGGCGTGAAGATTTGGAAAGATGGTATTAGAAAATTGGGAGCGGTTTTCTCGTTAGGTGAAGGCAGTAAGTGGTTTGGGACCGATCGAATGCAATACAGTCTGGTAGCTAACGCGTGTCCCCTGCAAAACCACCTATTTCATGTTCAAAGTACACGGAGGAGGAGGGGGAGAAAAATGGACACGAAATGGGATCTGGGCGGTGCAGATCTACGATTGAGATGAACACAAAGGGATGAGATTAGCATGTTAGGAGGAGATGGTGGGGTCGGGCTAATGCGAATCCTAGGAACAAAACTGTCTAATTTGTGTTGAAAATGGGTTTTGGATAGCTATGGAGAAACGGGCATGAAAATGCTTGTGGGTCATTGGATCTGAGGGGGGGATAGATCAACGGCAGAGATCACACAGAAACGCAATGAAATGACCCAGCATGGTCGGGTGGGACCAGCGGGGTTATAAAGGGAATTGAAAGAAAAATGCGTATTGTGGGGGCACTTGAGGTACAGACGAAACTGCAGGCCAGGTGCCTCCGCAGTAAATCTGGACCGTTGGGTGAAGATCGCCCATAGTCTGAGGAGTCAACTGCGAGGGCATTCATATAGTTGACCTTTGTGCTGGAAAGTGCCCGCGGGTGGGGAAAAAAAAAGGTAAATTGGTGCGAGCCGTCGGATATGGGAGATGGACGGAAAATATTTACTCAGCAGATCAGCAATCGGCGGTGAAGAGGGTCCAGGGGAAGAATAATTTGGAATTTGTGATGGCCATTGGCTGATGGGAAAATGAAAATGCGATCGCCGATGGGAGCGGACCATCCGATCGGGTAGAGATCAATGGTCGAGATCAAATCGGGGGATCGCATCAGCAGAGAAAAGGAAAGCGGAAGGGAAAAGGGTGAGGCTCAATGTGATGCACCGATGCAGTGGAGGGGCGTGATGGTCGTCGAATCTCAGGGAAATGGATGGTCTAGATATTCTCGGAGGATCGGCCATTGGCGGGAAAGGAAACTTGGAAGCAGGAACTTGGAATCGCCGATGAGCGATGGCGATGGACTTAGCGCTGCGATGGACTGATGTGCTTGAGGACCGTCGGATTGGAAATGAGATCAACGGTGGAGATTTAAATCGGGAAATCGCATCGGCGTGGGAAAATAGGTACGGGGAGTGTGTTAGCCATCAGTAAATTTTTGTCATAGCAAATGATGGCTAAAACAAGTCCTTAGTCTTCAAGAAATAAATTTCCTACAAAATTTGTGACTTCTTGCAGCCTCTTTGTGTCCCTTGTCCAAAAATGTCCATTTCCTTGATATTTTCACTTCAAAACCTTCAAAATCCTGTTGTTTTCGAAGAAAGAACTATTTTCTAAAGGTTCCATTTTCATCATTTCATTCCCCCCATTTCACCTTCATAAAATGCCCCAATATCACTCATTTTCCTTGTAAAAATCCCCCTTTCCTCTCTCATTGATCCTTATTTTCCTTAAAAAACCCTGTAAAACCACTTAACCCTTTATTATTTGGTTTTGAAAAGTCCTTTTACTTCATCCGAAACCTCAAAAAACCCTTAAAAAACCCCTCTTTTGGTCTAAAAAGCGCCCATTTTTTATAACACAAACTTTAACCCCCTGAGGGCTTAAAACCCCAGCTCCTTCTCCGTCATATGACCAAGCCCCACAACCAGGCACTTAAATCCTTTGCTCTAGCCCATTTTTCTCCACCTCAGGTCACCTTATCCCTCCATCAGACCCTCCCCTTCCTTATTCTTTAAGTCCTCGTCCCTTTATATATTTTCCCCGCCTTATCACTCCACAAAACCATCCCCACCATTGATCTTTAAAGATCAATGACCATCATCCTTCGCCCTCAACCCCTCTTCCATTAGCCCCAGTTCTCCTTTCTCCCATGAAACCTTTCCCTCCAGCTTGTTTAACCCCCTCCTTTGTAATTCTATTATCCCGCACTACAATTCTTCTAACTAATCTCAACCGTCGATCTCATTAGATTGGATGGCAGCCGCCACCTCCCCTTTTCCCAAACTCTTCTATCTGTTCACCCCTACAATCAATCCCCATTTTCGATTCATTTGATCTGACGGTACTCCTTTAAATCTGACACCCAACCCCTCCGAACCCACCTCCCACTACCTAGTCGCCTCTCTTAATCGGTGCTTACCACCTGGCTCCCACTAAAAGCCTTGCCCATGCACCTTTCCCATCACGTTCCTCCCCCACCGTTGGATCTGCTCCTCCTCATCCAATGGTCAACGTCGCGTTTCGCGTAACTCTGCCGTCTAGGATTTAACCACCCAAACTCACGCGAAACCATTGATTTTCTGGGGGACGCATGTCATGCAATAAATGATATCACGTTCGATTTATAAAAAAATACTTACCACCATTTACGAATGCGAAAACCATTCGTGGTTTTCACAATACCACGAAGCCATATTTCGCACCAATTACAGTTTTAAACCTGGTTTTTGCAGGTTTCCCCCCATAAAACCTCCCCCTACACGCATTTCCTTTGCCTCACTGCTCCTTCTGCCTTCATCAGCCTTTGCATGTATTTTTTCCAACCCTCGCAGGTTTTATAACATGTTTTTTTGTTTTTTGTAGGTTCTATGGTGGTTTTAGGGCCGGAAGCCCCCCTATAGTCCATAAAAGGACAGGGCCAGAAGGTGATGACCCTCATGGTCCAAACAGAGGAAAAATCATGAAAAAAGGGGAGTTACCAGGGTTTATTTTCATGATTTGACCAGTGCTTCAGAGTGTTGGTTATATTATGAAACCCTCCCGCTTCAATGAAAACCTCCTATCCACAGCAAAGGGAAAAGACACTGAAGCTTGAAGATAAAGGTTAAAGTCAAAAAGCCTGGATATTAAAGACTTAACCAATGATTTAAAGGTTAATACAAAGGATTAAAGGGAAATTTAGTGAATAATTAAAATTAAAAGGGTTAATACATAAGATTGAAGGATTAAAGGTTTAATCCTATAGTTTTAAGGTTGAAAACACGGTTTAAAGGTGAATACAGTCAGCATGAAAAGGTTTTAAAACCCCGAAAATGAAAAGAAGGCACAAAAGCAATACCAAAGGCCTAATTGAAGTTCAAGGTGCCAAATCAGCACAAATCAACGAAGAGAGCCTCCACATGCCACCTCAGTAAGGCAATTAAAGCCAGAAATGCCACCTACAGACTTATTTTCTCAAAATAATACACAGTTAATGCACAGTCAGAGATATTTTTCTAAAGACAACTCATAAGTAATTACAAGCCTATCAAAAGCCTCTAAAGTCAACAAAAGTGACTAAATTTGATGAAGTTAATGTAAAATTGATTAAATCAGAGATAAACATCTAAAATTTTCTCCCTTAGGCCTCCCAAAGGCCGAGAAACAATTACTCTGTATTAATTGCACAAATAACTCTTCCTTTCACTCCACCTCCTCAAAATCACCTATATATATCATATGAAGAGTTCATTATTTTTGTTGGTTGAATACTTATCAAGTGTAAATAGCTATTAAGCCTGTTGAAGCTCTGTTTTGTAATTGAAGAAAGATAGGTTGATAAGAGAGTTTTGAAGATGTAAAAGACCCACTGGACTTGAAGATTGTAACTGGTTTGAACATCAAATACACAAGCTGATTTATGGGATCCTAGTTTATGTCAATGGTGATGTTTTTCTTACTGTAATTTTCATTTTTCTCATGTTTTCCATACTGTCCACTTTCTCTGATAAAGAACAGTGAATATAGATTAGGATTTACTGTCAAGTACCCTAAGTCTCACTAATAAATATTTATCTTTATTTTTTCTGCTAATTGTGTATTTGGGGATAATTCAATAGAGTGTAATCAGTCCAGGAATGTTGGTGAGTCCATGTCTGGCTGAGTAAAACATGAAATTATGTCCTTGAATGTTCTTGAAAAATCTGCTAAGTAAAGTTGAACTAGGGAAGTCTATGGTTAGCCTTGTCCTCTAGTTTATCTCCAACAGTTGCTTTGAAAAGTTCCCTTAAGAGTATGTCAAAAGAAGGCTAGTTTAAAAGTACTTACCGGATCTTAGGCTACTTTTAATGTTCATCTTAATTTTTTTCCTATGAGAATATGCTGAAAGTAGGCTAAGTTAAAAGTCTTTACTTGATCTTAAGTTATTCTTTGTTTTTAATGTTTTCCCTTAAAAATATATCAAAATTAGGCTAGTTTAAAAGTATTTACCTGATCTTAGGTTACTTTTGTGTTTTCCATTAAGTGCATGTCAAAATCAGGCTAGTTTAAAAGTGCTTACATAATCTTAGACTATCCTTTGTTTTTCTTGTGTGTTTGTTTCTTTCACAACACTTTTTATGTTTCCATATCATAAATCAATATAAATAATCCTTTGACATAGATGACTTGCCCCATGGACCACTCTTGAAACTTGTTGTGCAATTAAATCCTTTTGTGACTCCATAGCCCAATGGATTGATACTGCTTCATACCTACCCTATCAGCTGAACCATTATTTCAACCTACTCACACCTTTACCCCTAAAAAAGACTTCCTTCATTTTGATGATATTCATTCCAACCAAAATCAAAAAAAACCCTTGTGCCTTATAACTAGCCTAATATCATACTAACCCTTCAAGATCACATCTTTGAAAACATTGATATAGAGAGATCCCTCTCTAAATCCAAGAGGGCAAAATCCTAGGATTCCAAAGTGGTTTTGATGTAGGCTCTGCAGCATTTTTTCTTGCCAATCTTGCAAATTACAGAGACCTTAACATACTGGTGACCATGCTGGGGAGATTATTGAGTAATAGATAACTTCACAACTCAACTAACCCCTATTTCTAAATGAAACAAGTGTCACCAAGGCTGGTTATTATTGATTTTTGATGGTGAAAAACAACCAAACCTTGAAAACAAGTAAAAATACTTCACTTGGCAACTCCATTGGTATTCAGTGGGCCTGCTGACCCCTTTGGTTTTTCCTAAGACTCCACTGGGAAAATATTTTTCATAACATCATAGAAACTCAATTAATAAGACTTTGAATATTAAGTTTTCTTTGAAAATATTAGTTAGCCTCTTAAATACTTTCATATTTGGCTAAAATTTTCTCATTATTGGGTCTAAAAACACCACATAGTGGCTTCTAGAAGAATTTACACTAGAGCCTATCTTGACCCAAATCCTCCGAAGATAGTTGATAATCCAGAAAGAATCCTTAGGAAATCTCCTAAATCTAAGGCTCCAACTGTTGTCAGACCAATTCATAGAGCTAACTCTGTCCCTGAAAATATCTTAGCTCTGCAAGATACACAAGTTGACTTAAGAAACCCTTTTAGAACTGGGTCACTTGATGATATAGATAAGATAGACTTTGAGTCTCCACACTCACCCCAACATAGTGGTGAACATCCTAGTAGTAGAGAAACCACCCCACCTGACCTTCATTTTATTCATAACTTTGGTTTTTCTCATCCTAGATTTGCTCAATAGTATTTTGTTGGTCCAAGCACTTTTTTTATTCATACACCCACTATTCAAACTAATCCATTCCATCCTCCTCCTCCTTTCATAAACCCTCCACTTATAAACCCCCCATTTTTTCCACAACCTCCTATCATGGCAACATGGTATGCTCTTCTAGTCCTTCCTTTACCTTTAGCCAATTTTCCATAGAACTATCACTCTAAGATCCCATTATATGATGTTGGTGGTACTATTACTACTCAAATACATGTGGACAAGATGAGTGAATATTTTGATAGAAATGAGATATATGATGAGATCGTTAAACTCAGGTTATTTGCTCAAAGTTTAGGGGGAGAAGCAAGAAAATGGTTCAAAGGCTTAACCCCTCATAGTATCAATGATCTCCAAGCTTTCCATCAAACATTCATAAACAAATTTCAAGTGAGGAAGAACCCTCTCCAAACACTTTCAGATTACAACAACCTCAAGATAAATATTGGGGAAAGTGTTCAAGATTATTGCACTAGATTTAATAGTGTTTATAATGCACTACCTCCAGAATTAAAACCTCCACAAGGCTCAGCTTTGGCTAAGTTCCCTGAATGATTTGATCCTGAAATGGCCTATCAGTTAAGAGAAAGGGGTCCCTTAACTCTAGAAGACATGCAGAAGTGAGCTCTTAGTGTGGAAACGAATCTGATTGAAAAAAAAGCCAGAATGAGGACTCAAAAGAGGGTATCATATAGGGAAGACACTGCACCTTCTACATCTGACCCAAAATTAGACCATCTAGCCAAGAACATGCATAAGTTGGAAAAAATGATGGAAAGGTTAGTTTTCCAAACAAATGCTCAAAATAGGAACCAGCCTCAAAATCAGAATTAGAACTTTAGGAGAAATCAACCTCAAAACAGACAAAGAGATGTTGATCAAAAGATCAGACCTCATTTTCAAGAAAATTATGTCAACGAGGATGAAGAAACAAATGAAAAAACAAAGGATGAGCACATAAACATCTTGGGAGTAAGCAATGAGGATTTTGATTTCATTTATGAAAGAAAACAAGGTCTATACACCCTATGATGATAGAAGACCAAAAACTGAATACTATGAACCAGACTTTGAAAATGCCATCATAGGATCACCCAAAAAATATGACCTAAGAAGTAAAAAGAATCAAGAAACTCCCAAGAAGAAAACCTCTGAAAATTCTGCCAAAAACATCCCTGAAAATAATTCTAAAAAGATAGCAGAAAATCATAAAACAATGGCTGAAAGTTCTGATCCAAACAAGGTAAAAAACACTCAAATCAATGAAAAACATAGTGGTGACCCTAGCAGCACTAGCATTTCAGCTAATGCTCCTAAAAAAACCATTTTAACTGTTGTAAATAGTAGAAATCAACAAGATGATTTTGCTGATGAATCAGTGACTAAGAATATTGATTCAAACGTTTTGAAAAATTAGATTCCCTTTAGCCTAGAGAGTGAAATTGCGAAAATTAAAATCTCTGTGACACTCACTGAGTTAGTCACTCAGAATGTATATATATGTCAAGTTTTGAAAGCTCTAAACATAGAAGAAATTCATGATACTGTTAACTTGAATGATGATACACCAGAGCTCTTGTTTGGCCCTAAAATTGAAGGAAAAATTCAAGAAGGAACTACCCCTCCATTCTACATCAGTTTGAACATCCATGATAATATTTTTCACAATGCCATGCTTGATTCAAGGGCATCACATAATCTCATGCCTAAAGTAATCATGGAAAAACTAGGCCTTGAGGTAACTAGAACTTATAAAGATTTATACTCCTTTGACTCAAGCAGAGTGAGATGCCTAGGCCTAATAAAATATCTATGTGCTAACTTAGCTCAAATTCTAGCCAAAAGCTTAGTGATGGACATTGTAGTGGTTGATATACCCCCCAAATATGGCATGCTTCTTTCAAGATCATGGGGTGATAATTTACAGGGTACTATGCAGATGGATATGACTTATGCCACCATCCCTGTCTTCAGTCAACCTAGAATACTTTATAGGGAAACACACATGAAATACATGGTGAGTAGCCAAGAAAGACCAGAAAACTCTCCTCTTATTCCATACACACTAACCTTGACTCATTCATTCTTTACAATGATGAGATTCCTAATGAGCAAGAGTTATTCATTGAAACATCACCCAATATAGTGGTCACTCCACATTCAAACATAGTGGCAGCCATAGACGAAGAGGAAAACAAGGAGAAAACTAAAATTCAGTTGCTAATTCAGAAAATTACAGCAAATAGATCATAGGTCTTGAGGTCCAAAACAGTCATAAAAATAGTGGAGATCATGAAAATAA
The DNA here is from genome assembly GCA_034641835.2 of Pinus albicaulis. Lineage (NCBI taxonomy): Eukaryota > Viridiplantae > Streptophyta > Pinopsida > Pinales > Pinaceae > Pinus > Pinus albicaulis. The sequence goes on along the minus strand of CM076583.1, from coordinate 496,989,407 downwards.
AATAATAAAACCTCAAAATATTGAAAATCTTGAGGAACAAAACAAAATTCAGCATAGTGCAGACCTGCAGGAACAACATAGTGACATACTAGGAAAGCAAAACAAAAAAGACAGTAATGAAATGAATGAAAAATATGAAAACAGTCCTCTTTGGAGTATGAGTTTTGATGGGTCTTGCTCTAAAACGGGTGCAGGAGTAGGCATATGGGTGCATAACACTGAAAACAATCATGCTGAGGGTCATTCCTATAGATTAAACTTCTAATGTACAAACAACATAGCAAAGTATGAAGCTCTCCTTTTAGGCCTGCATTTATTGAAGAAATTAGGGGCCAAAAGAATAAAAGTTCATGGGGATTTAGAGTTGATAATTAGGCAATTAAATGGGTAATATACTGCTAAACATCCCAGAATTAGAGCCTACAGAGATGATGCCATGGACTTCTTGAAAACATTTTCTGAATTCCAACTTACCTTTGTCCCAAGGGACCAAAACATTCTTCTAATGGATTAGATTTTGCTGCTAGAACTTGTCTTACACCTTATGAAACCAAGAAATGCACCACCCAAGTCAAATATAGACCAGTTGTCCCTAATAATGAAAGATACTGACAATTTTTTGATGGAGATAAACAAATAGAAGACTTCCTACAGTCAAAAAATGAATTTGAAACACCAAAATTAGATTCAGAGTATGAACAAGACTGTCCTACTGAAGAAAATCCACTTTTTGAAGAAGAAAAATCTCTGAGATTGCTGAAATAAATCTGTTAACCTATCAACCCAAACATACAATAGAAAATAGCACAGATGGAGAAAATGAAGACTTAGAAGTACTGCAATCTAAATATCATAGCTTTCCAAGAGGATTGGTCCCATTAGAAGAATTGTTTGACTTGAATGATGCTGCCAAAAAGCAAAAAATGGAACCTATTGAATATGAAGTTGAAGAATGCAACATAGGCAGTGAGGAAAAGCCCGAAATGATCAAATTATCCAAGACACTGCAAGCTCACATTAAACTGAAATACATTGAGCTTTTTAAAGAATTTTCTGATGTATTTGCATGGAGTTATGAAGATCTGAAATCATATGATACAGATATAATCTAGCATAAGATACCCCTCAAAGAAAACCAGAAGCCTTTTAAACAAAAATTGTGCAGAATCAACCCTGTTCAATTACCTCTAGTTTAGAAAGAAATTAAAAAAATGTATGATGTTGGAATTATAGTACCTCTTAGATAGTCAGAGTGGGTGTCTAATCTTATATATGTTAGGAAGAAAATAGGAGAAATAAGGCTTTTCATTGACTTTAGAAACTTAAACAAATCCTCATTAAAAGACAATTATCCCTTAACCAAAATGGATCATATCTTACAAAGGGTATTTGGGTCAAAAAGAATTTCTTTGCTAGATGGCTTCTCAGGTTACAATCAAATATTGGTACATCCTGATGATCAACTTAAAACAACCTTTACTACTCCTTGGGGTACTTTCATGTATTTTAAAATTCCTTTTGGTTTAATGAATGCTGGTGCCACATTTCAGAGAGCCATGGATATTGCATTTTCAGAAGAAATAGGTTACTTCATAGTGATTTACTTAGTTGACATGACTTTCTATTCTAAAACAGATGAGGAACACCTAATACACTTGAGAAATATCTTTGAAAAATGTAGAAAATATGGGTTGTCCTTAAATCCAAAGAAAACATTGTTTAGTCTTCAATAAGGAAAACTTCTTGGACATATCATATCAGAAGAGGGAATAAGGATAGACCCAAAGAGGATCGATTGCATATTGCAAATCATCCATCCCAGAAACATCAAGGAACTTCAATCTTTCATTGGGAAGATTAATTTCTTGATAAGGTTCATACCCAATTTAGCTGAACTCCTTAGAAACATGACAAACATGCTTAAAAGAGAAGGAGTTAAATGGACCTTAGAAGCAAAGAAATCATTTGAGTTGGTAAAATAAGCACTTACCAAAACACCAATTCTCATTAGTCCGGATTTTGCAAAGGATTTCTTCATTTTTTCATTTGCATCATAACACACAGTAGTTGTTATCCTATTACAGAAAAGCTTGAATGGACAAGAGCAACCAATTTCATTTTTCAGTAAGGCATTAAGAGATGCACCTCTGAATTATGATATAAAGGAAAAACAAGCCTTTGCCTTGGTCAAAGCCTTAAAAGATTTCAGAGTTTACATTTTACATTCCCACATCATAGCATTTGTGCCTCATTCAGTTGTAAAAGACATATTGACCCAAGATCCAGATGGCAAAAGAGGAAAGTGGATTGTTGTAATTTTAGAATATGACTTAGAAATCAAGCCCACTAAGCTCATAAAAGGTCAAGGTCTAGAAAAAATTATGGCTGAATCCAACTTTCAAGCTCTTGATATAAATATGTTTAATGCATTAGATAAACAGGAGGAGTTGACAACTCCAATTATTAAAGATCATTTTCTGAATTCATCTTGGTATGTTGATATTTTATATGTTTTGTTCAATCTTAATGCCCCTCCTGGTTTATCTAAAACAAAGGAAAGATTCTTAAAGTTGAAAGCTGTAAATTACTACATTTTGGATAAATTTTTATATTGGAAAAATGCTAGTGGATTATTGCTTAAATGTTTTCCTGAGAATGATGCAGAAAAGATCAAGCATGAGTTTCATGAAGGATAATGTGGAGGCCACCTCTATTGGAATTCAACTGCTAATAAAATCCTTAGAGCTGGTTATTACTGGCCCACCCTCTTTCAAGATGTCCACAAAATGATTACTGCATGTCACAAATGTCAGATTTTTGAAGGCAACAAAAAACTGCTTCCCTTACCTCTGCAACCAATCACTGTTGAAGCTCCTTTTCAACAGTGGGGTCTAGAATTCATTGAGGAAATCCATCCTACCTCATCTTCCCAACAGATGATCCTCACATAAACAGAATATTTTACCAGGTGGATAGAAGCCATCCCATCTAGGAATGCCACAAATTCAGTTATCATTTCATTCCTTGAAAACCATATACTATCTAGATTTGGCTACCCTAGGAAGATCATAATTGACAATGCTGCTGCATTTGGATCTAAAAAGATGGTGGAATTCTATCATAACTATCATATTATATTGAGTCATTCTACAGCCTATTACACTCAAGGTAATGGTTTGGCAGAATCCTCAAATAAAAGTTTGGTAAACATAATCAAGAATTTGCTGGAAGATGACAAAAAATGATGGCACAGTAAGCTAGTACATGCATTATGGGTAGACAGATTGACAGTTAAAAAGTCAATTGGGATGTCTCCTTACCAGCTAGTTTATGGAACTGATGCATTATTTCCAACTAGTTTAGGAGTTGCAGTCATGAAACTAATCTAAGAAGTATAGTCTGAAGATGAAGATATGACGAGAAGAATAAACCAGACCATACATCTTCAAAAAACTAGGGAGGAAATATACATCAGAGTACAACAACTACAAGAAAACATCAAGAAGTTGTTTGACAAAATAACCAAGGCAAGTAATTTTAAAATTGGTGATAAAGTTTTAAAATGAGATTCAAGAAGAGAAGATAAGGGAAAACATGGAAAATTTGATAACTTATGGCAAGGCCCTTATCTTATTCAATCTTCTATTGGAAACAATGCATTATTTTTGCAAGAATTGGATGGAGCTGAATATTTTGGAGGTCCTATCAATGGCAGGGTTCTCAAACATTATTTCTGTTAGTTGATATTTTAGTTTCAGAGATTTTTGTTCATTTTATATAACACTGCCTTTAAATTTGAAAAAATAAAAATACAAAAACAATAGAAAAAGAGAAAAAGATGGCAGAAATAAAACAAGAAAGGTACAACCCCATACCAAAAAAGAAAGGAAAAATCTTAAAGTGTGCAAGCTTAAATGCCACTACCAAAAAGAACACTACTATTTAGTCATACAGCCTAATCATGACTATATAGGTTTCAATTTACTGCTGATAGGTTAGTGAATTAGATTTGCCAAATAATGAAATCTTGGCTTATCAGTAGACTAGATTAGGATAGAGAGAAATGGCTCTAATCAGACCAAAATATAAGCCAAAGAAAAAGAAAAGAATGGTTCTAATACACTAAAAACTTCAACCAAAGGATCAAAAGAAATAATGACTCAAAAACATATCAAAATCTGAGTCATAACAAAAAATGAAGGATGTTTTAAAATCTCAGATCTTAAGCCTTCAAGTTTTGTTTTAAATTTTTTGCAAATAAAGTCTATGTGCATCTTGTACATACAACCATAGACATCATAGCAAGTCAAACAGTTTAATCCTAACTTAGTTGTGTTTTAAATTTTTTGTTTTAGAATATAGAGAACAAAATTTGACAAATAGTTTAATCCTGGCAGATAGTAGCTTAGGTAGATAATTAATGAATTCAACTGCTTAATCTGAACTCATGGAAGAAATAAGGGTAGATTTAGATTAGTTTCCTGCTTTCAATAAAATAACAAAATGTTGATGACAAAGGTTTGCAAGTCCAAGTGCACCTTATGAAGAAAAAATGTTAGGAAAACTAGGCTGTGTAGGTAGAATGTTGGGATAAATTTGTTTGCTGATATGAAATACCAATCATCTTTTCTAAGCAACATTATCAAAGAAAAAAGGTTGTCAATGGATAAAGGCACAAGTCTACATCCCAGAGATCAATTTATGAAATTCTTGACACCTCCAAGGAGCTGCCATCCCCAAGTGGAGCCACTGTTAGCCATCAGTAAATTTTTGTCATAGAAAATGATGGCTAAAACAAGTCCTTAGTCTTCAAGAAGCAAATTTCCTGCAAAATTTGTGACTTCTTGTAGCCTCTTTGTGTCCTTGTCCAAAAAATTCCATTTCCTTGATATTTTCACTTCAAAACTTTTAAAATCCTGTTGTTTCCGAAGAAAGAACTATTTCCTAAAGGTTCCATTTTCATTATTTCATTCCCCCCATTTCATCTTCATAAAATGCCCCATTATCACTCATTTTCCTTGTAAAAATCCCCCTTTCCTCTCTCATTGACCCTTATTTTCCTCAAAAAACCCTTTAAAACCACTTAACCCTTTCTTATTTGGTTTTAAAAAGTCCTCTTACTTCATCTGAAACCTCAAAAAACCCTTAAAAAACCCCTCTTTTGGCCTAAAAAGTGCCCCTTTTTTATAACACAGACTTTAAGCCCCTGAGGGCTTAAAACCCCAACTCCTTCTCCATCATATGACCAAGCCCCACAACCAGGTGCTTAAATCCTTCGCTCTAGCCCCTTTTTCTCTGCCTCAAGTCACCTTATCCCTCCATCGGACCCTCCCCTTCCTTATTCTTTAAGTCCCCGTCCCTTTATATATTTTCCCCGCCTTATCACTCCACAAAACCATCCCCACCATTGATCTTCAAATATCAACGACCATCATCCTTCACCCTCAACCCCTCTTCCCTTAGCCTCGGTTCTCCTTTCTCCCATGAAACCTTTCCCTCCGCCTTATTTAACCCCCTCCCTTTGTAATTCTATTTTCACGCACTACAATTATCCTAACTAATCTCAATCGTCAATATCATTAGATCGGACGACAGCCACCACCTCCCCATTTCCCGAACTCTTCTATCTGTTCACCCCTATAATCAATCCCCATCGTCAATTCATTTGATCCAACGGTTCTCCTTTAAAGCCGACACCCAGCCCCTCCGGACCCACCTCCCACTACCTAGCCGCCTCTCCCAATCGGTGCTTGCCACCTGGCTCCCACTAAAATCCTCGCCCATACACCTTTCCCATCACGTTCCTCCCCCACATTTGGATCTGCTCATCCTCATCCAACGGTCAACATCATATTTCGCGTAACTCTATCGTCTGGGGTTTAACCACCCAAACTCACACAAAACCACTGGTTTTATGGGGGACACGTGTCATGCAATTGACGATATCGCGTTCGATTTATAAAAAACTACTTACCATCATTTACGAACGTGAAAACCATTCATGGTTTTCACAATACCACGAAGCCATATTTCGTACCAATTACAGTTTTAAAACTGGTTTTTGCAGGTTTCCCCCATAAAACCTCCCCCTACATGCATTTCCTCTGCCTCACTGCTCCTTCCTCCTGCGCCAGCCTCTGCATGCAGTTTTTCCAACCCTCGCAGGTTTAATAATGTTGTCGACAATTGTTGTCTACCCTAGACACAGTCTAGAGCTGCCATAGACCAGTGCTGAGGACATCTTAGCATAGCAGGAGGCATATAATAAAGTTGGGTTGTCAATCCGAAGGCTTTCCTACTATCTCTTGTTAAACAAGGAAATTGATTTAAAATGGGACCAGCAATCACAGAAACTGTCACAGGGAAAGTAATGTTGCAGAGGCACAATGCAAAGCTCCAATATTAAAGCATCAGACAGTAAAGAGACAATTTACTATAAAGAGGGCCAATTCAAATAATATGTCACAGAAATCAAATATCAGAAAGTGCATGGAGGGAAAGAAACACAAGAGGATATTAGTTAACTTTGGTCTGATACCCAAATACACAACATAACCACATATGGGCTTATCATTCTAAGAATCCATACATGACAATGGCGTTTTAAAAGCACCCTCCCAAAGCAACTAATATAGCAGAAAAGTGGATGAAATGAATATGAAACAGTATATCATGCCTAAGCCTATTTAAAGCGCTTGACTGATCCAAATATGGGCATCAACTAGGATGAATCCTTATCTAAAATCAGTGAGCCACTCGCATTCCAGTAACATGATACAATAAGATGTATGAAATGGAATATTGTATTAAACACATAAGGAAAAGTACATACTGTGAAATACCAAAGACCAGAATCCTCATTACAGATAGAACTCCTCCTCACTGAGGCCCTACGGGCTCTGAGCCTTGATACAAAGGCTTTACAAAATGTATACAAAAATGCCTTTCACAGCACAATTTTCTGATAAAAGTTTGGAACCCTTACAATGTCTTTTTTCCTCCTTTTTATAGAGGAAGGAGAAGGAAAACTAATAAAAGAAGTAGGTGAAACATTTAATTGTTTAGCTTCAACAAAATGGCGGAAACATTCGCGCCCTTGTTTCTAAATTAATATGCTGAACTATAGGTACTCTGAGGCCGGCTCCATGAAATAAATGCTGTAGGTGCAAATTTCTCCAGGGATAAGACATGAAGAATAAAATATGTAACATTCTGTACTTTCCTGAAGAGAATTTGGCTGAAATAAACGCTAAGGACATTGTTTTCTGTGAAAAGATATTTCTAGTAATCTGCATGGCCTTCGATCTGGTACTTTGACTCCAAAAGGGTATGTAAGAGCGCCAAAGTCCTTAAATACGTTTCTTGAATCCCCTGCTCTTCACTGATATTTTCTATCAGCGCCATTAATTCGTCATCTACTCAACTTGTGCATTTGAATGACCTTGGAGGGTTTGATAGATTTAAACCCTGGATTTTTAATGGATGTCATGTCAGCATATCTTCCCAGATCCTTGCTCCATAATTCTGCATTTGATAATTGGTCCACTGGAGCGTACTCGACTTCTGTGGTGATGGACGTAAATTTTGATGGTTCTCCATCACCATAAACCTGAAAAACCCACAAAACGGTTAAAGAAAACCAGGCACCAGGGTAATGGATGAGGCAGTGACCACGGAGTGGTGATATGAACTGAGTGAAACGATGAGGAGAAGCAGGGTGACGGAGAAATGAAGGGTGGCAACGAGAAACACAGTGGGACGACGTTGTGTGGACGAGGCGGAGACAGACAACATAGACATGTAAACGATGCATGGAAATGGTGGAGGCAAACATAAATGACACATGGGCGTGTGGTAGGGGGGTACGAAAGACTGGTAATAGGATGACGTGGGTGTGGAGTTGGTTGATCAGCGGAACACGTGAATGATTCTGGGCCTTACGATCTGTGAACAAGATCAACGGTTGAAACTTGGTGGGAGGGCGATGGACTGTGGGCCCGAAACACTGTACAATGGGCTTAACACATGCACAACTTCACAGCGCGGCGACCGTAGGATGATGCCTTGCAGATCAGACGGCTCATATCGATTTCGCTGCGTGGTTCTGTCTAGACGATAATGCACGATGAGGAGCGGTTTTGACATTGTACTCAGGGACGCATGGCATCTGCTAAATGGAATCGCTGGGATTTTGAGAATACCGCCTGCCTGTGAAAGGCAGTGCGATGAAAACAAGCCTGGTTTTTTAGCGATGGACACGGGGTGGGGACCACTAGGGCAATAGGCAACGGACCATTGATCTTTGTTTAATCGGGCAGCTGAGAATCCAACTGATAACCATATACGGTAAGCACCATTTTGGTTTGACACAGGGTTACGCGCCCGAGTCACGTGAAGGACTAGCTATAGGAGGCTTAGCCCAAAAGGGCTTCAGATTCAAACTCTTTCAACAACGAGCCTTTCGGCCTTCAATTACGAAGTCTGGGTGCGGACAAGGGCAACAATAAGCGGAAAAAGGGTCTCTTAGGCCATAGTAGGAAATTTGAAAGGTTTCAGGAGGGGCTAATGGCCAAAAATTTGGATGAAGGGGATAACATGTACAACAAATAACATGTTTGTTTGTTTTTTGCAGGTTCTATGGTGGTTTTAGGGCTGAAAGCCCCCCTACAGTCCATAAAAGGACAGGGCCAGAAGGTGATGACCCTCGTGGTCCAAATAGAGGCAAAATAACGAAAAAATGGGAGTTACCAAGGTTTATTTTCATGATTTGACCAGTGCTTCAGAGCGTTGGTTATATTATGAAATCCTCCTGCTTCAATGAAAACCTCCTATCCAAAGTAAAGGGAAAAGACACTGAAGCTTGAAGATCAAGGTTAAAGTCAAAAAGCCTAGATGTTAAAGACTTAACCAATGATTTAAAGGTTAATACAGATGATTAAAGGGAGAGTCAGCGAATAATTAAAGTTAAAAGGGTTAATACATAATTAAAGGTTTAATCCTACAGTTTTAAGGTGGAAAACACAGTTTAAAAGTGAATACAGTCAGCATGAAAAGGTTTAAGAACCCCGAAGATGAAAAGAAGGCCCAAAAGAAATACCAAAGGCCTATTTGAAGTTCAAAGCGCCAAATCAGCATAAATCAACGAAGAGAGCCTCCACATGCCACCTCAATAAGGCAATTAAAGCCAGAAATGCCACCTACAAACTTATTTTCTCAAAAGAATACACAGTTAATACACAGTCAGAGATATTTTTCCAAAGACAGCTCATAAGTAATTACAAGCCTATCAAAAGCCTCCAAAGTCAACAAAACTAACTAAATTTGATGAAGTTAATGTAAAATTGATCAAAACAGAAATAAACATCTAAAATTTTCTCCCTTAGGCCTCCCAAAGGCCGAGAAACAATTACATTGTATTAATTGCACAAATAACTCTTCCTTTCACTCCACCTCCTCAAAATCACCTATATATATCATATGAAGAGTTCATTATTATTGTTGGTTGAATACTTATCAAGTGTAAATAGCTATTGAGGCTGTTGAAGCTTTGTTTTGTAATTGAAGAAATATAGGCTGATAAGAGAGTTTTGAAGATGTAAAAGACCCATTGGACTTGAAGATTGTAACTGGTTTGAACATCAAATACACAAGCTGGTTTATGGGATCCTAGTTTATTTCAATGGTGATGTTTTTCTTACTGTAATTTTCATTTTTCTCATGTTTTCCATACTGTCCACTTTCTCTGATAAAGAACAGCAAATATAGATTAGGATTTACTGTCAAGTACCCTAAATCTCACTGATAAATCTTTATCTTTATGTTTTCCACTAATTGTGTATTTGGGGATAATTCAATAGAGTGTAATCAGTCCAGGAATGCTGGTGAGTCCATGTCCGGCTGAGTAAAACTTGAAATTATGTCCTTGAATGTTCTTGAAAATTTTGCTAAGTAAAGTTGAACTAGGAAAGTCTATGGTTAGCCCTGTCCTCTAGTTTATCTCCAACAGTTTCTTTGAAAACTTCCCTTAAGAGTATGTCAAAAGCAGGCTAGTTTAAAAGTACTTACCTGATCTTAGGCTACTTTTTATGTTCATGTTAATTGTTTTCCTTTGAGAATATGATGAAATCAGGCTAAGTTAAAAGTCTTTACTTGATCTTAAGATATTCTTTGTTTTTAATTTTTTCCCTTAAAAGTATATCAAGAGCAGGCTAGTTTTAAAGTACTTACCTAATCTTAGGTTACTTTTGTGTTTTTCCATTAAGTGCATGTCAAAAGTAGGCTAGTTTAAAAGTGCTTACCTGATCTTAGACTATCCTTTGTTTTTCTTGTGTGTTTGTTTCTTTCACAACACTTTTTATGTTTCCATATCACAAATCAATCTAAATAATCCTTTGACATAGATGACTTGCCCCATGGACCACTCTTGAAACTTGTTGTGCAATTAAATCCTTTTGTGACTCCATAGCCCAATGGATTGATATTGCTTCATACCTACCCTATCAATTGAACCATTATTTCAACCTACTCACACCTTTACCCCTAAAAGAGACTTCCTTCATTTTGATGATATTCATTCCAACCAAAATCAAACAAAACCCTTGTGCCTTATAACTAGCCTAATATCATACTAACCCTTCAAGATCACATCTTTGAAAACATTGATATAGAGAGATCCCTCTCTGAATCCAGGAGGGCTAGATCCTAGGATTCCAAAGTGGTTTTGATGTAGGCTCTGCAGCATTTGTTCTTGCCAATATTGAAAATTATAGAGACCTTAACAGAGTGGAAATGGGACTTGCCGAGGTGCGATGCGTCGATGGAGCGCAGACCATTTGATCTAAAAAGAGATCAAGAGCTGAGGTTTACTTCGGGAGATCGGCCATCGGCGGGAGAAAAAACAAGGGAAAAGAGGAAACAGGGAAACTACGATATGCGATAGATGATGAGGTTTAGCGCTTGGTCGCAGGACCAGGCAATATGATGAAAAAGAGGCTCAGGCTTAAGACGAAAAGCGCTTAAGGCCCAATGTTTGAAAAAGAGCGGAAAAGGCCGAAAATGGGGTTTTTTAACCTTTTTAAGAGGTTCTGGTAGGTATAAGAAAGGGGTTTTAAACCTTATAAGAGGGATTTTTACAAGGTTTAAAAGGATTTTTGAGGAAATGGAGGGGTTTTAACAGGAAGAAGGGAATGAAAGAGGGTTTTAGAGTAGTTTTCTTAAGGCAACAACAGGGCTTTCTTTGTAGGTATTAATGAAGAAATTAGAGAAATGGATTTTTTCTGAAGGATAAGGAAAACAGTAGAGGTTTCAAGAAGTCACATATTCTGCATTAAATTTGTTTCTTGAAGACTAAAGACCTGTTTTAGCCATCTTTGCATATGCCAAAATTATGGATGGCTAAAAACGGCTCCAACTTGGGGATGGCAGCTCCTTGGAGGTGTCAAGAACCTCAGAAATAATTCCTGGAATGTAGATCAATGTCCTGCACTTTGACAAATCCTCTTTCTTCTTCGATCATGCTGCTTGAAAAATGATCAATCATTACATCATAACAAATCAGTTTTCCCCAAACAACTACCTACACAGCCTATTTTCGTAACATTTTTTCTTCAGCAAGGTGCACTTGGACTTTCAAACCCTTAGACATCATCATTTTCTTATTTTATTGAAAGCAAGAAACTAATCTAAATCTACCCTTATAACTTCCATGAGTCTAGATTAAACAGTTGGACTCAAAAAATTCTCTACCTAATCTACTATCTGCCAGGATTAAATTGTCTGATAGATTTCATTCTCTATATTCTAAAACATAAATTGAAAACACGGTCAAACCAGGATTAAGTTGTCTGATTTGCTGTGGTGGCTATGACACCAAAACAAACTACACATAGACCTTTATTTGCATAAAAGTAAAACAAAACTTGGAAGGCTTGAGATCTGAAAACAAAGGGAGTCCTTCCTTCTTTCTTTCAACTCTGATTTTGATCTCTTTGAGTTGTCTTCTTCTTTTAACTAGTTCAAATTTTCAGCATGTCAGAACTAGTTCTTTTATATCCTAATCTAATCTACTGATAAGCCCAAATTAAACAGTTTGGCAAATCTTCTTCACTAACCTATCAATAGTAAATTGAAATCTATCTAGTCATGATTAGGCAGTATGACTGGATGGCAGTGCTTCTTTTGGTAGTGGCATTTGAGCTTGCACACTTTTAGATTTTCCTTCTTTTTTGCTATGGGGTTGTACCTTTCTCATTTTATATCTACCCTCTTTTCTCTTTTCTATTGTTTTTTGTATTTTTCTTTTTTCAAAACAAAATAAAACTATGATATTTACAATGGAAAATGAAAGCTTTAAACTGTGAGTTCAGCATAAATAATGCTTGAGCATCCTACCATTGATTTTCTATGGTGGCTTTGACACCAAAACAAACTGCACATAGACCTTTATTTGCAGAAAAGTAAAACAAAACTTGGAAGGCTTGAGATATGAAAACAAAGAGAGTCCTTCCTTCTTTCTTTCAGCTCTAATTTTGATCTCTTTGAGTTGTCTTCGTCTTTTAACTAATTCAAATTTTTCAGCATGTCAGAACCAGTTCTTTTCTATCCTAATCTAATCTACTGATAAGCCAAGATTAAAAATTTTGGAAAATCTTCTTCACTAACCTATCAATAGTAAATTGAAATCTATCTAGTCATGATTAGGCTGTATGACTAGATGGCAGTGCTTCTTTTGGTAGTGGCATTTGATCTTGTACACTTTTAGATTTTCCTTCTTTTTTGGTATGGGGCTATACCTTTCTCCTTTTATATATGCCCTCTTTTCTCTTTTCTATTGTTTTTTGTATTTTTCTTTTTTCAAAACAAAATAAAACTATGATATTTACAATGGAAAATGAAAGATTTAAACTGTGAGTTCAACAGAAATAATGCTTGAGCATCCTGCCATTGACAGGACTCCCAAACAGGTTTGTACCATCCATATTTTGTAGAAAAAATGCATTATGACTAATAACAGATTGAATGATGTAGGGACCTTGCCATAAATTTTCAAACTTGCCATGTTTGCCCTTATCTTCTCTCCTTGAATCCCATTTGAGTACTTTGTCATCAATTTTGAAATCACTTGCCTTTGTCCTCTTATCAAATAGCTTTTTGATATTCTCTTATACTTTCTATGCTTTTTTATAAACTTCTTCCCTGGTTTGTTGAAGATGTATGGTCTAATTTATCTTTCTCATCATGCTATCTTCCTCTGATTGTATTTCTTGGACCAAATTCATCACTGGCACTCCTAAACTGGTAGGAAAAACTGCATATACTCCATAAACCAGCTGATAGGTAGACATTCCAATTGATTTCTTTGTTTTCAATCTATCTGTCCATAAAGAATGTACCAGCTTGTTGTACCATGACCTTTTATTTTCTTCCAGAAGCTTATTTATTATGTTCATCAGGCTCTTATTGGAAGATTTTTCTAACCCATTACCTTGAGGGTAATAAGCTATGGAATGACCAAGCACAATCTGATATCTATGATAGAAATCAACCATATTTTTAGAACCAAATGCAGCAGCATTGTCAATGATGATTTTCTTAGGACAGCCAAATCTAGACATGATATGGTCTTCCAGGAATTTTATGATAACTGAGTTTGTGGAATTCCTAGAAGAGATGGATTCTATCCATTTGGTGAAATAATCAGTGGCTGTTAGTATCCATCTATGTTGGGCAGATGAGGCAGGATCGATTTCCCCAATGAATTCTAGGTCCCACTGTTGAAAAGGAGCTTCAACAGTGATTGGTTGCAAGGGTAAGGGAAGCAGTTTTCTCTTACCCTCAAAGATTTGGCATTTGTGGCAGGAAACTATCATTTTGTGGACATCTTGAAAGACGGTGGGCCAGTAATAACCAACTCTAAGGATTTTATTAGCAGTGGTTTTCCAATTGAGCTGGCCTCTACATTCTCCTTCATGAAACTCATGCTTGATCCTATCTGCGTCAACCTCAGGCAAAAATTTAAGCAATAAACCACTGGAATTCTTCCAATATAGACATTTATCTAAAATGCAGCAATTAACAGCTTTTAACTTCAATAATATTGCTTTTGTTTTAGACAAACCAGGAGGGGCATTGAGATTAATAAGCACATACAGAATATCAGCATACCAGGATGAATTGAGGAAATGATCTTCAATAAGTGGGACTGTTAATTCTTCCTGCCCATCCAATGCATCTATCATGTTTATATCAAGTGCTTGCAAGTTAGATTCAGCCATTAATTGCGATAGGCCTTGACCCTTGATGAGTTCAGTGGGTTTAATTTCCAAATCATACTCCAATATCACAGCAATCCACTTTCCTCTTTTTCCATCGGGGTCTTATGACAAAATGTCTTTTACCACTACAAGAGGCACAAATGTAATAATGTGAGAGTGTAAGATATAAACTCTGAAATCCTTCAAGGCTTTGACTAAAGCATAGGCCTATTTTTCCATGATATTATATTTCAGAGGTTCATCTCTTAATGTCTTCCTGAAAAATGCAATTGGCTGCTCTTGTCCTTCTGGATTTTTCTCTAATAGGACAGCAACCACAGTATGTTCTGATGCAAATGAAAATATGAGGAAGTCCTTAGTGAAATTAGGACTGATAAGAGCCAGTCCTTGGGTAAGTGAAATCTTGACCAGTTCAAAGGATTTCTTTGCTTCTAAGGTCCATTTAACTCCTATCTCTTTCTTTAGCATGTTTTTCATGTTCCTAAGGAGTTCTGCCAAGTTGGGTATGAACCTTCTTAAGAAATTAATCTTTCCAATGAAATATTGAAGTTCTTTGATATTTCTAGGGTGACTGATCTGCAATATACCTTCAACCCTTTTTGGGTCTATTTTAATCTCTTTTTTAGATATGATGTGACCAAGAAGTTTACCCTCTTGGAGACCAAACAATGTCTTCTTAGGATTTAAAGATAGCCCAAATTTTCTACATTTCTCAAAGACCTTTCTTAGGTGTACTAGGTGTTATTCATCTGTTTTGGAATAGACTATAATGTCATCTAAATAAATCACAATGAAGTGGCCTATTTCTTCTGAGAAAGAAATATACATGGCTCTTTGAAAGGTGGCACCTACATTCATTAATCCAAAAGGCATTTTCACATACATGAAAGTGCCCCAAGGAGTAGTGAAGGTTGTTTTCAGTTGATCCTCAGGAAGTACCAATCTCTGATTATATCCTGAAAAACCATCTAGCAAAGAAATCATCTTGGAACCAACTACCCTTTGTAAGATGTGCTCCATTTTAGGTAAGGGGTAGTTGTCCTTTAATGAGGCTCTGTTTAAGTTCCTAAAGTCAATACAGAGCCTTATCTCTCTTGTTTTCTTTCTTACAGCTACAAGATTAGATACCCACTTTGAGTATCTCACAAGGACAATAATTCCAGCATCATACATTTTCCTAATTTCTTTCTCGACCAGAGGTAACTGCACAGGGTTTATTCTGCGTAATTTTTGCCTAAATGGTTTTTGTTTTTCTTTAAGTAGTATCTTGTGTTGAATGGTCTTTGTGTCATATGCCTTTAGATCCTCATAGCTCGAAGCAAATACATCAGAAAACTGTTTAAACAACTCAATACATTTTAGTTTCATGTGAGCTGCAACGCTTTAGATAACCTGATCATTTTAGGCTTGTCTTTACTGCCTATATTTCATTTCTCAATTTCAAAGTCAGTGGGTTCTATTGTTGGTTTCATGGCAACGTCATTAAAATCAAACAAGTCTTCTAGAGGTGCTAGTCCTTTGGGTAAGCCTTTGTCTTTAGATTGTAGTACCTCTATGTCTTCTTTTTCTGAGTTCGTGTACTCTTCTGTTTTATTTTTGAATTCTCTGGTTAGCAGATTTATTTCTGCAATTGGAGGAGGTTCTTTTTCAATAGGTTGTTCCTCATTAAGGCAGTCTTTATCATATTTTGAGTCTGAATTTGGAAATTCAAACTCATTTTTGGATTGTAGGAAATCCTCTATCTGTTTATCTCCCTCAAATACCTACCAACACTTTTCATTGTCTGGGATAGATGGTCTATATTTCACTTGGACTATGAACTTTTTGTTCTCATAGGGTCTTTGACATGAACTAGCAGCATAAGCTAAACCATTGGCAAGAATTTTTTGGTCTCTAGGAACGAAAACCAGTTCATATTCCTCAAAAATTTTCAAGAGGTCCATAGCATCATTTCTATAGGCTCTTAGTCTTGGATGTTTGGCAGTGTACTCTCCATTTATTTGTCTAATGATCAGTTCAGAATCTCCATGAACAGCTATCCTCCTGGCTCCCAATTTCCTCAGTAAATGTAGTCCTAAGAGGAGTGCTTCACACTCTGCTATGTTATTTGTGCATTGGAACTTTAGCTTGTATGAATGACTTTCAGCGTAATTATTCTTTGTGTTTTGAAGCCACACACCTGCTCCTGCACCAGTTCTATTACAAGACCCATCAAAACTCATACTCCAAAGAGGGCTAGTTTCAGACTTGTTGTTGTTTTCATTATTTTCCCCTTCGTCCTGTGTGTTCTGACTGTCATTATGCAGTTTTATGAGTTCTGCAGTATGCTTATGTTGGTTTTTAGCCTTAAAATTTTCATGGATTTGAGGCCTTTCTTCTTGAATCTCATGATTTGCATTAGGCTGATGGACAGTGGGTTGTTCATACTCTCTGTTTTGTTTTCTGTAATTTTCAGGTTTGGAAAACTGTTTGAGAGCCTCTCCCTCCCTATTCCCTCCTTCCATATTTTCTGTTATGTTGGGTGATTGCTCACCTTCCAACTCTAGTTCACCAAAGATTTCATCATTGCAAAGAATGAACGAGTCTACGTCTGTATGGACAGAATAAAGAGTGGAATTTTCTTATTTTTCTTGACTACTCACCGTAAATTTCATGTGTGATTCCCTATAAATTCTTCTAAGTTGACTGAAGACAGAGATGGTGGCATATGTCATGTCTATTTACATGGTACCTTGAAGCTTAGCACCCCATGATCTTGAAAGAAGCATGCCATATTTGGGGGGAACATCAGGCACTACCACATCCATCACTATGCATTTGGCTGGGATCTGGGTCAAGTTTACAAAAAGATCTTTGATCAGGCCTAAGCATTTTACTCTACTGGAGTCAAAAGAATACAAATCTTTATATGGTCTGGTTATCTCAAGGCCTAATCTCTCCATGATCACTTTGGGCATGAGGTTATGTGAAGCCCCTGAATCATGCATAGCATTGTGTAAAATGTTATCATGGATATTCAAACTGACATAGAAAGGAGGGACCACTCCTTGGAATTTTCCTTCAATTTTAGGACCAAATAAAAGGGCTGGTTAATCATCATTTAGGTTGACAGAATCATTATTTTCTTCTATGTTCAAAGCTTTTAACACCTGACATTTATATACATCTTGAGTGACTAACTCAGTGAGGGGGACAGAGATTTTTATTTTAGCAATTTCACTTTCCAAATTGAAAGGGAACTGGCTCTTTGAAAGGCTCAAATCTGTCTTGTTAGGCACTAACTTATAAGAAAAATTAGCTTGTTGGTTTTTACTATGTACATCAGTTAAAATTTTTTTTATAGGGGCACTAGCTGAAGTGCTAGTGCTGCTAGGGTCAACACTCTATTTATCAGTGGTTTGAGTGCTTTTCCCCTTGTTTTTACCAGAAATTTCAGCTGTTGTTTTGTTGTTTTCAGCAGCCTTTCTAATCACCTTTCAAATCTATTTCTAGCAGCAGTTTCAAAGCTATTTGTTTGGGGAGTTTCTTGGTTCTTTTTTCTCCTAAGGTCATATTGCTTATGGAACTCCATGATGTCATTTTCAAAGCCTTGCCTATATTCCTCAGATTCTAAGCCTTCATTATCATGATATGTATATGTGGCCTGGTCATCCTCTGTGGAAGAGTCAGAGTCTCCATTACTTACTCCCAGCATGTTTATAATAGTCCCCTTTGGTTCTTCTATCATTCCCTCCTCTTCATCAACATAGTTTTCTTGGAATGGAGTTCTGATTTGTTGATCAACATCTCTTTGTCTAATATAAGGGGGGTTTCTCCTAGAGTTCTGGTTCTAATTTTGAGGATGGTTCCTATTCTGAGAATTTTCCTGGACATCCAACCTCTCCATCATTATTTCCAACCTATCCATGTTCTTGGCTAGATGGTCTAATTTTGAGTCAGATTTGGAAGGTGCAGTGTCTTCCCTATATGTTACTTTCTTTTCAGCCCTCATCCTAGCTTTTTTCTCAATCAGATTTTCTTCCACACTAAGAGCTCACTTCTACATGTCTTCTAAAGTCAAGGGATCCCTTTCTCTTAGTTGATAGGCCATTTCGGGATCAAATTCTTCAGGGAATTTGGCCAAAGCTGAGCCTTATGTAGGTTTCAAATCTGGGGGTAGTGCGTTATAAACACTATTGAATCTAGTGCAATAATTCTGAACAATTTCCCTAGTGTTTCTCTTGATATTATTGTAATCTGACAGTATTTGGAGAGGGTTCTTCCTAGTTTCCCATTTTTTTATGAATGTTTGATGTAGAGAAGGGAGATCATTTATACTATTAGGAGTTAAACCCTTAAACCATTTCTTGGCTTCTCCTCCTAAAATTTGGGCAAATATTCTCATCTTAATGGTCTCATATTATATTTCCATATAATCAAAGGAATCATTGATTTTATCTACGTGCTGCTGAGAAATAGTGGATTCATTTCCAGTGAAATGGGGAATTCTGGACTGATATTCAATGGGTAAAGGAACCAGAGGTTGTGCTAACACTAGGGGAGCATACCATGTTGCTGTGATAGGGTTTTGTGGGAGGAATGGAGTGGTTTGAACAGTGGGTATTTAGATGATAGAAGTGTTTGGTCCAGCAATAGACCGTTGAGCATATTTGGGGTGGGAGAAACCAAAGTTATGAATGAAATGAAGATCAGGAGTTGTGGATGGAAGGGTTTCTCTGCTACCAATATGTTGGCCACTATGTTGTGGTGAACTTGGAGGCTCAAATTCTGTTTGATCTATACCGATCTATACCACTAAGTGACTTGGTTCTCGATATTCCTCTTGAAAAGGGTAAGTCAACTTGGGTATCTGATAGAACTGTAAGGACTTTAGGCACGGAGTTAGCTCTACGAATGGGTTTGACAATAGTTGGATCCCTAGATACAGGAGACTTCCTAAGAATGCTTTCTGGATTATCAACTATTTCAGGAGGATTTGGGTCAAGATAAGCTCTAGTATGGATTCTTCTTGAAGCTAGTATGTTAATATTCAGACCCAAAGAGAAGAAAGTTAGCCAGATATGACAATCTTTAGAGGCAAACTAGTCTTTAACAAAGAAAACCTAATCCTCAAAGTTTCTTAATCATGGGTGAGCACGATGTTTTAATGGTAGTGTGGGCTACCCCAGTGGAGTCTTTATGAAAAACAGGGGTAATCAGCAGTCCTACTGATCACCAGTGGATTCTTTTGGTCTTTTAGGAGTTTTGGAGTCACTAGGTGGATGATTTCAAATGTTTAAGATGAGTTGTTGTCCACCATCAGTAATTAACTACCAATTATAAGGCTGTTATGGGTATTTTGAGCTCTTAAGGATGTCTGAGATGCAATTCATTTAGAATGTCTCCAGTGGAGTCGCCATTATGTTGGGGTCCTCTGATTTGGCAGATTGGAATACCAAGTGACAATGCAACATCAGAACCACTTTGGAATCCTCGATTATAGCCCTCCTGGATTCAGAGAGGGATATCTCTATATGTGTTTTCAAAGGATATATCTTTATGCTTATTTTATGATATTAGGCTATTTATGAAGTACAAGGGGTTTGTTTGTTTTTTTTGGTTGGGAATCATTAAATGAGAAGTTCATGTGAAGTGAAGGAGGAAATAAGTGGAAGGATGTTTCAGCATGGGAAGATAGGTAAAAAAAAAGTGCTAAACCATTGGGCTATAGAGTCATAAAAGGATTTACTTTCACAAAAACTATTCAAGGTTTTTCATGGGGAAAGTCATCTATATCAGAAGATCTTTTAAGTTGAGTTTGTGGTATGGAACATTTGGGAGTGTGGTGAAAGAAGCAAACATGTCAAAAAACAAAGGGCAACCTATGATTAGGTAAGGACCTTTAACCTATCCTTCTTTTGACATACTCTCAGGGGAAAACATTTGAGATAAACATAAAAAGTATCCTAAGATCAAGTAAGGACTTTTAACCTATCTTGCTTTCGGAATAATTTTAAGGAAATATTCAAAACAGTTGTTTAAGACTAAACAAGGGACAGGGCTAACCATAAACTTCCTTGGTTAGGACTCTACTTAGCATGCAGTGAAAATAACATTCAAGAACAACATCTCAAGTTCTACTCAACAAGACATGGGCTCACCAACATTCTTTGACTGGTTATACTCTATTGAAAATTATTCCCAAACACACATTTAGAAGAAAATATAAAGATAAAGCTTGTCAGTCAGATTTAGGGTACTTTTAGAAGTAAATCATAATCTATATTTGTTGTTCTTTATAAGAGAATATGAACACAGTGGAAACATAAGGAGAATAACAATTACAGTAAGAATAAAATCACCAATGATTTAGATCAGGATCCATTGAATCTGCTTGTATACTTGATGTCCAAGACCAATTACATACTTTGAGTCCAATGGCTTTTACAGTCCAATTCTTTTCTTCCAAGCCTACTATATTACAACTACTCAACAACTTCGCTCAATAACAGTTCAAACAATTAACAATTTTCCAACCATTACAATTAGCTTTTTGTAGATACATATAGGTGCCCAGAGGAAGAGTGTTGCAAAAATGGTAATAAATATTAATTAAGACAGAGAGGGAGAGGTGTTCGAATTCCCATTCTGCTTAATAACCATAGCATTGAATGTTTATACCATTTCAGTAGTTTTTCCTATCTGTGATGCATATCTGGTAGGCTGGTAATAACTCTGAAGTGTGTTCCTTGAAACTAATCGTGGCCTGAAGTACTTTGTTTGACCTCTATGACAAGTAAACTGTCATTTTTTTGGTTTTGCAGCCCCATGACTGTGCATAACTGTTCTGACGGTTTTAAATATTTCCTGCCATCAAGATGGCTGTCACGATGTCTTTGAAAGGAAAAGTAGACTACAAGTGTCGTTTTGGTCCTTTGGCGAAATAAATACTTCAATGATCTGGCATTCTATAGTCATCTTTCGCTGATTTATCTTTGAATTTATCTGTCTCAAATATGATTTATCCTTTGAACTGTAGATTAATCTTTGATCTTTGAATTTTATACTTAACCATTTAACTTTCACTGATCTTCTTTGTTTTCTTTTGTGTACAGGTGGCTGCACTAGAGGGTTTTCTATGTAACCGATGCCCATGACACATTGATTTAAAACTTGGAAATTCAACCCTTATGTCCCTTTTCTGCACTGAATTTCAGCCACAGAGGATCGTCATCCTCGGCCTCTACAACTAAATTGCCATGGGACGGCTCTTTATCCTAGGACTGCCATTAAACCTGCAAAAAACATTAAACATATTATACAAAACCTGCATGGGGGCTTAACTACTTCAGAAGGCTTAGCGAGGGGTTATGGAGCAGTGACGAGGCAAGGTGAATGCAGCGGGGAAAGGTTTCATGGCACAAAACCATGAAACCTAGGGTTCAAACTAAGTTTGGCGTGAAGATTTTGAAAGATGGTATTAGAAAATCGGCAGCGGTTTTCACGTAAGGTGAAGGCAGTAAGTGGTTTTGGATTGATTGAACATGATACAGTCTAATAGCTTACATGTGTCCCCTGCAAAACCACCTATTTCACGTTCAAAGTGCATAGAGGAGGAGGGGGAGAAAAATGGACGTGAAATGGGATCTGGGCTGTTGGATCTGGGGGGTGCAGATATATAATGGAGAATGAACATGGAGGGATGAGAGTATCATGGCGGGAGGAGATGGTGGGGCCAGGCTAATGTGAATCCTAAGAACAAAACCGTCTAATTCGCATTGAAAATGGGTTTGGGATAGCTATGGAGAAACAAGCGCGAAAATTCCTGTGGGCTATTGGATCTGGGGGGGGAGATAGATCAATGGAAGAGATCACACGGAAATGCAATGAAAGGCCCTAGCGTGGTCAGGTGGGACCAGCAGGGTTATAAAGGGAATTGAAAGAAAAATGTGTATTGAGGGGGCACTTGAGGTACGGACGAAACTGTAGGTCGGATGTCTCCGCAGTAAATCTGGACCATTGGATGAAGATCTCCCATAGTCCGAGGAGTCAACTTTGGGGGCACTCATATAGTTGACCTTTGTGCTGGAAAGTGCCCGCGGGTGGAAAAAAAAAGTGAATTGGTGCGAGCCATCAGATCTGGGAGATGGACGGCGAATATTTACTCGGCAGATCAGCAATCGGCGGTGAAGAGGGTTCGGGGGAAGAAGAATTTGGAAGTTGCGATGGTCAATGCACGATGGGAAAAGGAAAATGCGATGGCCGATCGGCACAGACCGTCCGATCGGGTGGAGATCGACGGTGGAGATCGAATCGGGGGATCACATCGGCGGAGAAAAGGAAAGCGAAAAGGAAAAGGGTGAGGCTCGATGCGATGCACTGATGTGATGGAGAGGCGCGATGGCCATCGGATCTCAGGGAAATGGACGGTCTAGATCTTCTCGGAGGATCGGCCATTGGCGGGAAAGGAAACTTGGAAGCGGGAACTTGGAATCGTCGATGAGCGATGGCGATGGACTTAGCGCTGCGATGGAACGATGCGCTTGGGGACCATCGGATTGGAAATGAGATCAACAGTGGAGATTTAAATCGGGAAAGCGCATCGGTGGGGGAAAAGATGTTCGAGGAGTGGAAATGGGACTTTCCGAGGTGCGATGCATCGATGGAGCGCATACCGTTTGATCTAAAACAAGATCAACAACTGAGATTTACTTCGGGGGATCGGCCATCGGCGGGAGAAAAAATAATGGAAAAGAGGAAACGGGGAAACTACGATATGCGATAGCCGATGAGGTTTAGCGCTTGGTCACAGGACCAGGCTATATGACGAAAAAGAGGCTCGGGCTTAAGCCGAAAAGCGCTTAAGGCCCAATGTTTGAAAAGGAGCGGAAAAGGCCGAAAATGGGGTTTTTTAACATTTTTAAGAGGTTCCGATAGGTATAAGAAAGGGGTTTTAAACCTTATAAGAGGGATTTTTACAAGGTTTAAAGGGATTTTTAAGGAAATGGAGGGGTTTTAACAGGAACAAGGGAATGAGAGAGGGTTTTAGAGCAGTTTTCCTCAAGGCAACAGTAGGGCTTTCTTTGTAGGTTTGAATGAAGAGATCAGAGAAATGGATCTTTTTTGAAGGATAAGGAACACAATAGGGGTTTCAAAAAGTCACAGATTCTGCATGAAATTTATTTCTTGAAGACTAAAGACCTATTTTAGCCATCCTTGCATATGCCAAAATTATGGATGGCTAACACGTTCTCCAGTTTGCTATGCTTCCCTATACAATTGAATGTATCCTAGCTCGATGGTATTATAATACCATGAATCCACCCCTCATACAAAATGGCAGTGTTTCCATTAAACCACATACAACTATATTGTAACACCCTCCAATATTATAGGCTATATTGCATTTGGAAAAATAGTTTGCACGTTCTCCAGTTTGCTCTAATTCGTTATACAATTGAGTGTATCCTAACTCAGTGGTATTATAATACCATGAATCCACCCATCTTTCAAAATGGTAGAGTTTCCCTTAAACCACATACATATATATATTGTAACACCATCTTCCCACATCTACCCAATTAACTGGCCAACTAGGGTAAACATGCGACGATAGGCTATTAATAAGATATTAAACCTCCTAGATGACCTTAAGAAGTGGAACCGATGGGAATAAGACAAACACACCTTACCAGCATAAAAAAAATTTCTTAGGAGTTAACCCAACCTTCTAGGCCCCTAAACCCTAAGGGAGACTAAAATTTTAACCCTTTTGAGCCATATTCGTAGCCATGCCAAGGAAAGATAGTAGCAGGGAGCTTATAGCCATAGGCATGCCAATGCAAGGTAGTGGTCAGGGCCCCAAATGGTTAGTTATGTGTCTGCAACTCCCGGATTCATGCCACCTTTTCAGCCCCATAACCTAGGTCACTACCCAAAACTTCATGAAACTATAGGGGATGATGAATAAAATTAAAACAAAGGTACGGAAGAAATGAAATCATCAGGAACTCATTTGGACCCCTCCTATCCATGACATGAATTTCTTCAAACATGTCACAAACATTACATCTATAGGTGTAAACAACAAAATTAAACATAGGGGTCTCATACTTATCTGAGAATCGTTGAGAAGCATTGTTCCCTTACATCATAAGTTGCAATAAATCTTTTTGACCATAGATACATTGTGTATTCAATTACAATTAAAAACACGGATAGAGCCACACATCATCACTCATTGAATACATGCTTATAACCAGCACAATAACAACAAAAATTCAATGGATACAAAACAATAAAATCCATACATAAACCAGTTTGTTTGCATACCAAATACCAAATTAATTAGCTCTTCATTAATGTATGTGAAAACCAACAGGAGATGGGACTACCACGTTCCACCTAACCATAGATTGGTTGAGCCAAATCTCTCTTCATCCAATCACCCCCATGCCATATTCCAAGCATAAATGTGGGACTCATAACCAACCGAAAAGGATCCAAACAATCATGGATGCTACCAGAAATTCTTTTCCTACACCAGGAGAAATTTGAGTGCCTCCTAGTCTATCAAACTTCAATGTAACCCATAGTCTGATTTAAGGGCCACTAAGCCCTACAACAAGACCATCTCTCCAAGCTTTATCGTACATCCCATCCTGAGACTACTAGTCCCAACGGAGAGAAATTCACCTCTTGGTTTTACCATATATCCTACCATTCACCATCAAGGATTCCTAGGCCCACCAAGGCACGCAATCTAGCTTTACCACAACCCACATTCTAGCTCAGGGGTTACTAGGCCAATGGCTTTACCGTGATCCACATTCTGATTTAGGGACCACTAGGCCATGCATTTTTCATTTCAGAGACCCACCCCACTCAACTTTGAATCTGATCTGACCATCAGCCTCAACCAAAGTATGGGAAACCCATCTCATCAACACGATACGGAAATGGAAAGGTTAGGCTGAAAAAACATTGTCACGCCTGGGAAAACCCATGCCAAGACAACAAGAAACCACATGAAATACCATGCATGCTAGATCTAGCATGGAAATTACATGTGCAAATCAATACCTGCAAAGGGTCTCGTTGTAGCTACTTGATCCCACTCTTCCTTGATTTCTTTTCCTTTATTCTCCAATGCCCAAGTGCTTCCAAGAAAAATCTAAGTGTCCAAGAGTGAGAGAGAGAATAATGAGAGAGCTCAAAAACTGAACTGAAAAAAGGTACCAACTAATCCTCAGAAGCCTTTGTATAGAAGAGGCCTCTATTTTCTTCATTTTCCTTTATTTTCCTTAAATTTCCTCCTCACATACAACATGTGACCTTTCATCTCCCTTTTCTCCTAATTTCCATTCTTTTCATAAATAAATGTGGCAAAAATATTTTTTCCTCTTTAATGCCTTAGCCATAGCCTTTGCCAATTTCCTTAGCCATAATAAACCAAATGAACACCCCCTAGGATGTTTTTCCCAACATTCATCTTCAAATAAGTGTCCCATCAACAGTGGTTATTATTTTAACTTTTATTATATGGAATTTTCACCAGGGATCTTATATAACACTCCCCCTTGGGGAAACTATCCTCGGTTTTCAACCACAAATATACCTCAGCAAAACTACTAAAAATCAACCATACTTCCCATGGAGATTTATAACATAGTTTGATGTAGTATTTACAATGATAAATAACACCCCGTTGAAAAGAAAACCAACATCACATCATACTGCTTATTGGATCTTTATAACATAGCTCATGGTAGTATTTACATCCATATACATATGTACATACATCCGATCATCACATAAAAACATATACCAAAACATATGCTAGAAAAAACCAACATCACACTAAAATTGATTTTCCTCAACCGATAAACAAGGAAGGATACATGGCCCACATCAGATCCACCATCTTCCATGTAACTTCATCGGGCCCAAAGTGCTTCCATTGCACTTTAACTTGCTCTATTGCTCGATTTCGGAGCATGAGCACCTTTTTCTGCAATATACACTGAGGCTTCGACTGGAATTCTCCATCTGGTTCTACCTGCAATACAGACCATTCAATCACATGATCAACATCTTTAACATAATTTTTAATAAATGATATATGAAAAAAATCATGGAATTTCATTATGGAAAGCAGTTCCAATCGATGGGCCACTGGTTTGATCCTCTTAATGATCTTGAAGGGTCCACAAAATTGTGTTACCAACTTGGCACATGATTCAATCCACAAGGAGTTATTCTTGGGATTGATGCACAACTACACCTGATCCCTAACTTAAAACTCCTTGAACAACATGTTCATGTCCGCATAACTCTTCTTCCTTTCTTGTGTTTCTTTTAAGTTTCTCTTGATCACCTACATTTATTGTTCCATTTATACCAACATCTGTGGTCCAATTAGTACCCTCTTAACTGGATCACTACAATAGATGGGAGTCTTGAAACTCCACCCATACATAGCCTCAAATGGACTCATCTTCAATGACTCCTGATACCCATTATTGTAATTGAACTCTACCAATGGAAGCTTTTCTTTCCACTTCCACTATCGATGAATCACATACATCCTGAACATATCCTCTAGTATCATGTTGACCCTCTCAGCCTGTACATCTCTCTACAGATGATAAGTTGTGTTGAAGGACAACTTGATGCCCAAACCTGCAAACAACTCCTTCCAAAACTTGAAAGTGAACTTTTCATCCTTATCTGACACAATATTCTTTGGAACACCATGAAATCTGGCTATGTCTCTAATGAAAACGTGTGCTACATCACTAGCTAAGTATGTAGTCTTCACCAGTAATAAATGTGTAACTATTGTTAACCTGTCCACAACAACCATGATGGAATCATGTTTTTTAGATGTCTTAGGTAGGCCCGTGATTAATTCCATGGAAATTACCTGCAATATCCACTCTGGAATCACAATTGGTTGTAGCAGTCCACCTGGATGTTTACACTCTACCTTAACCATCTGACAATACAAACATATGCCTACAAAATTTTCCACATCCTTCTATAGATTCAGTCAATAGTATAATCTCTTCATTGCATTCAATGTCTTCTGGTAGCCTAGGTGACCCGAATATGGTTTCACATGAAAGCATCTCAAGATAACCTTCTTGAGCTCACTTTTGTCCCACACATATATCATGTCTCTAAATCTAACTAGACCATATTTGTGAGATGATAGTCCAAATCCTATACACGTGTACCTGTACCTGTACCAACACCTATACTTGTACTCCTACCAACACCTGTACTTGTACATGTACCAACACTTGTACCTATTCCTGTAATTTGTTGCAGCCTGTGCACAATCTCCATATACCTGTGATCTTATTGAGCTGCCTATAAGATCTTATCCAGTAATTCTATCCCATAGTAGCTCATAGTTGCTAAGTGATTTACCTATATTCACTTGCTAATAGCATCTGCTACCCTGTTCTTATTTCCCTTGATGTACCTGATCTCAAATCCAAACTCACTAATCATAGCTAACCATCTAGATTTCCTGGTATTTAGATTTAGATGGTAAAAAAAGTGCCTCAACCTAATGTGGTCACTCATCAACACAAACCTCCTACCAAGAATATAATTCCTCCACATCTTTAGTTCATGTATGATCACTACTAGCTCAATATCATGGGTCAGGTAGTTCTTCTCTTTCTCATTCAGTTTTCACAACTCATAACATACCACATGTCCCTCCTGCATAAGGACCCCACCAATTCCTCTCTTGCAAGAATTTTTACACACTACAAACTCTTTGTTTGGATCTATAATCTTTAACACTGGAGAATGTGTTAATAACTACTTAAGTTGCTCAAAAATAGCCTCACACTCCTATGTCCAATCAACCTTCCTACCTTTCCTCTAGAATGATGTAATAGGATAACAAAACTGTGAGAATTTCCTAATGAACCTCTTGTAGTAACCTGCCAATCCCATGAATGATCTCACCTTATCTACATTCTTAGGAGCTACCCACTCCATGATGGCCCTTATATTTTCTAGATATACTACATTTCCCTCCTTTGAGACAACATGTCCCAATTAGTGTACCTTAGTCTGGAATAAGCTACATTTTAGAGCTTAGCATACAATTGCTACTCTCTCAACAACCTCAACATTTCTGCCAAATTATTGGCATGCTCTTTCTCATTTTTAGAATACACCAATATTTCATCAATAAAAAAAATCACAAACTCATCCAAATAAGGATGCAACACATCGTTCATCAAACACATAAATGTAGCTACGGAATTATTCAGACTGAATGGAACTACAAAAAACTCATAATGCTTGTACCTAACCTTGAATGTGGTGTTGTAGATGTCCTCTTCCTTGATACGTACCTCATGATATCCTAATCTAAAGTTGATCTCAGAGAAAAATGTTGCTCCCTTTAGTTGATCAAACAAATAATTAATCCTCGATAATGGGTACCTATTCTTTATGGTCACTTAGTTCAAATAAATGTAGTCAATGCCCAATCTCAGAGTGCCATCCTTCTTCGCAAAAAAAACTGGTGCACCCCATGGCGATACACTTAGCCTAATGTATCCCTTGTCAATCATCTCTTTCAGTTGCAAATTTAATTCTACCAACTCAGGTGTGCACATCATGTAAGGTGATTTTTATGTTGGAGCTACCCCTGGCACCAACAAAATATAAAATTCTACCTCCTTGTGAGGTGGAAACTCATAAATCTCAGTTAGAAACACATCCTGAAATTGGTACAAAACATGATATATTATTAATAATTTTGTATCCTCAACTTCCTTAGATTTGTCACTAAAGATATGAACTGTGAATAGCACACACCCTTTCCTACTACTGCGCTTGGTCTGCATGGCTATCACCATCCTAAATGATGCAGATTTCTTCTTTCCCTGTAAGATTCTTGGTTCCCCATTGTCATCCAGGCACTCAATAGCTTTATCATAGCAATCTACCTTGGTCATGTGAAGGTATAACCAATCCATACCCAATAGCATACTGTAGCAACTCTACAGTAATATGTTCAAGTGCACTACTGTAGGCATGCCATTTAACTCTCTTCGTACATGTAGCTAATTTCACTAACTAGGATTTTGCATGCATTTCTTTACTCAAGCCACACTTATTCACCAATTCAAGAATACCATAGATATAATTAGATCTTGGATCAATAAAAATAGAAATAACTTGATCACAAAGCTCACTTTCCATATCAATGATATATGCTTGGTTCTTTGCCTTCCTATTGTCCACAGCTGCATAAATATGAGGAATTCTCTACCCAACATCCCCAACATTCTTTATCTCATGTGCACTGTATATATTAGGCATACCACCCTGGTTCTATAAACAATATCTCCTAAGGTTCTCCTCACTGCATGTAAAACACTCTAACTATCTCGTACCATTACCTCCATGCTGCTATTGTGATATATGATGATTTTACAATCCATGTCCCTCTATAGTTGCATTAAACTTCTTCTGGGGTGCCACATTCTCTTTCTAATTTGTATTATGAGTCCTTAGTCTCTTAGGATGTCATTTACCTTTACCTTGTTCTTTCCCTTTCCATCCTTGCTAAGACTCATTCTTGTGCCTTGATTGTTCATAGCATGGTTCAACTTCCTGATGATTTCCTCAAGTGAATGAGGATCATCATTATCAACCTGGTCTCTAAATGCTAATGGAAAACCACTGAGAATTTTTTGAACTTTAGCCTTCTCATCCTTAATATATGACACATACCTTAGTAGCTCCAGGAACCTGGTTGTGTACTCTCCATCTGTCATTTATCATAAAATTATTTGGCCTTACTGTTATAATACCTCTATGACAAGTACTTATTCCTAAAAATCCTCTTTAACTCATGCCAATTCAAGTCCTTTGTTTTGATGTCTCTAACCTGCTTCACATCTTCCCACCATATGTTTTCTTTACCTTTCAATATGAATATAGAAATCCTAAACTTCATGTTTTTTGTGTACTCATGCAATTCAAAGAATTTTTTCATTTCAAGTATCCAAGCTTCTACATCTTCTGGTTTCTTCAAGTCTCTATCAAACATAGGTGGTTTGGCTTTCTTAAATTCATCTAGAAATTATCCCCTAACACTCCTCCTGTAAGGATGATACCAATGATGATCATGATGTCTATCTAAACCATAACTATAATGGTACGTGTACTCATCACTTCTCCTATCTAGAGATTCCAACAACCTGCCATCTCTCATTGTATCAACTTTATCTTACTTGTGTCTACCAGGGGACCTACTGCCATATGCACCATTAGTTTTTTCCTCCTGCCCATGGTTGATCCGAAGTGTCCCTTGCCACTACAACTCTGACAAGTTGTAAAGAATTATTGCATTCATCTTGTGCCTGTGTGATTATGTCATTGATTTCCTTAAAACTCCTTATTTATTCCTTTAGGATTCTTAATGTGTCTTCCAAATTAGAAGAGTCCCCACCATGCTACTCATATGACTCATAGGGAGAGTCCTTGAATTATACCATATTTCTATCCATGTTGATCTCTCTTCCTACAAATTATAATATGTTAGCTAAACCAAATAACAAAAAACCAACGTACCTTAGTGTAATTTGGGGAAGATACATCCTGCTATATCAACCAATCATCAAAATTCATGTATATTCATAATCATAATCAACATATAAACTAATAACACATGGTATAGTAGCGCATAAAAAACATTCTAGTTGGAGTCCAGTCATAGATGTATAACCATACCAAATAAACAACATGACCTAACACATAACCATACCAATGCCACTTGACCACACACCATCACAAGCATGGACCATACACAAGAATAAGTGACATGTAACCAAGCGTGAATGACCAATGCATTTTCAACATATAACATCACACAAGAAAGCATACACAAACACTACACAAGCATGACTAATATGTGACCTAACATACACCAAAAATGCATATACAACAGGTAACAATATGTAAGCTAATGTGCATGCCCAATACACAAACATGAACAATAGATAATCAACCATACACACATGAAAACATGTTGACAACAACATCATCAACCCTCCCATGGCAACACCACTGCCACCATGGACAACACAACATGGATGCAAAAAACACACACATAGGTATGAGAAACAAAAAACCAATCAACAAAAGCATGACCAACACACCACCCATCCAGACCAGGGGTTGAACCATGCTTTAATACAACTCTATAACACCCTCTCCCCACATCTACCCAAGTAACTAGCCAACGGGGGTAAATATGCGACGATATGATACTAATATGCGATTAAATATCCTAGATGACCTTAAGTATGTGGAACGTGTTATCACTCCCCCCATTTCCCAAGGCCAAGAAAGGAGACTGAAGGAGGTAACCTCAAACCAATATTTAGATTTGGTAGTTATCCCTTCCAAAGATGAAGATGAGGCTAGGTAGGTATACTTAAGAAAATACTTAAATTTTCATTATGTATATGGTTTGAAAAGAGAAAGAGATTCAAAATGAGCATGATACATGAGTTCATTCATTAGTAGAGGTAAAAAAAATTCATGAAAATCTTATAAAACAGAGCATAAAAAAGCAATAATTCTACTCATAGACTCATAAGATCATCATATAGAAGCATATATATGATGGAAAGAAAGCATAAACATTCAAATTTATGGTGTTATAGAGAAAAAACAACGCTAATAAGCATACCCCTGGAGTCCCAAAATTATAGCTGCAACATGTCTTTTATTTCACTGAAAAAGTTTGTACATAAGCTCCACATTCCAAATAACAACTATCTAGCCTCTAAAATGACTTGAGTTGGACTACATATAGAAAATAGAAGAGATGACACCTCCTTGGGTCGAAACCTGATCCAAAATACATCATAAATGCACCCTATGGGCCATTACCTAGAATTTAGAGAAGTTAGAAACAGTCCCCCGAAATTTAGCTAATAACTAGGAGTGTATGTCTCCTTAATTAATTACATGATTCCTCAATAATGAGAGGAAAAAACCAACTCTCTTATCCAAAAGACACCTCGTAGGACAGCTGCAACCTTGCAATTTGGTCCACTCTAGTTTAACACCTGTCTAGAAAGAATCCAAGACAAAAGCCTCATGTCAATTACAGAAGCATCACACCAATTATAGAAGCATCACACAAATTAGCAGAAGCATCGCGCCACTTATAGAAGCGTCGTGCAAGTTAGCAGAAGCATCGCACCAATTTGAGGGTGATTTTGGCTAACCTTAAGGAATTCTCCTGCAAATATGAATATTGGGCTAGGTAGCCATGTGTGTCCTATATCCATCCCAACCTTGAAAGTGAGAAAATACCTCCCAGAATGGCTTCAAAAATCCATTTTCCCAACCTTACTCCAAAAGCGCCACGCACAGGCAAAAATAGTGGCAACAGCATGAAAAAGTGGTTTTTTTGGGTTTTTCTCCAAAACTGGGTGTGTCATCAAAATCTGAGACCATATATAGAAATTACATGGCAAGAGAAATCCAACCATATACAAAAAATCCTCATTTTGAGGCTCTGAGGAAAAGTGTCGCACACCTACGTGACGCTTCTGTACAACCGAAAATTCCAAAATTTCCAAAAATCCAAAATTTTGTTGGAAATATGTTGCAATATGTTGTCCTTGATGGCAACCTACTTTATGAAGTTGTTCTTGATGGAAACCTACTTGATGCATTGCCTTTAGATAATCAACCTATGTGTTAAAGATGTAAAAATGATGTTTCTACAGGTCAGTTCAGATGTGACAGAGAAATGAATTCCGGTAAGTGCAAGAGAAATGAAACAAGAAATATTTCTCAATGTATACGTAGGTTTGATGAAGGAAACCTGCATATGGAGGCAATGTATACTCTACTTTTATGAAGGCAACCCGCCTATACATTCATAATTAGAATATACGCAGTTTTTATGAAGAGAAGTTGTGTATGCACGCGGATACGAATGATCCAAGTCACGTATGCCTTTTGCGCTCTAAAATTATGATACCAAGGGGCATTACCATGGTATTAGCCCACAATATTGAGTGCTCTATTTTCTATTTTATTCTGTCCAAGAATACCATCAACAATTGTGTGGTTTTGACTCATGGTATTGGTAAAGGCTAAATCTATAGAAGGAGAAGAATATCATAGTACAAAGTGTGCATGAGTAAGGGTTGTTACTGAATAATTTTCTCTAAGGTATATCTGCATGGGATGAACTCTGTTATAATTTATAGATCTAAATCTATGATGCACCCATGGATACAATGATATTTTAGGATCTCTAGATCTGAAATGACTATGCTCTTGTGTGATCCATTGAAGAGATGATTAGATCTATGACCTGGCGCAAGTTTGCTAAAGTCAAGTGAAGAAATTTGGGTAAGCTATATGGATCTGGTTCATTCTGCAAAGTTTATATTTACAGATATATACGCTAGTTCATCTTAGTAAAAGTGCGTATATACGCGGGTTTGCTTCAGAAAAGGCGTGTATGGCAGTTAGGGTTTTCTAAAGCTTATTGCAGAGTTTTTCTTGTTATTCCTACTATTTGTCTATTGTCTATCAATGAAATCTTCTTGTAGATCTAGGTTGTTTGAATACTGTATAAGTTTTTAAGTTGATTATGTACAAATCTGATCAATGAGAGAATAAACATGATTGATGGTAATTAACTAATGAAGGGTTCTGCATTTCTAAATGTATCTAACTGAAAGTCTTAGATCTAGATCTGAGACTGATTACATTCTTAAAAGCAGTATTCACAGAGCTATACGCAGGTTGGTGTGAAGGAAAGTGCATATACACGCGGGTTCAGTGAAGCGAAGTAGCATATTATTTTTAAGTTGATGAATGTTCAGGGTTGAGTTTGTATCTGCATATTTATTCTAAAGCCTGGGTTATTTCTGAGTTCTGGTTACAGTGGTCTCACTGTTCTGATTGAAGTATTGGGTAAAGTTTATGTTTGTTGATGTTTATGAAGATTTGTGTTGATTTTGTTTGATCCAGTATGAAAATTGATGAAACATGGTCTCCAGTGGTTCCAAGGGTTGAAGCCTTCAGTATGGAAGTAGAAGCTTCCTGCCAGTAGATGTTGGTGTTCTGATCAGGGGGTTGAAGCTCCCTTCCAGTAGTCGCTGGTAAACGAGATTAGGGGGTCGTAGCTCCCTTCCAGTAGCAGATGGAAAATGAGAGAAGGTTGTAGCCTTCTGCAAGTATATTCCTACGTATTGATATGAGTCTACATTAGTACAATATTGTAAACAGTTTTCCATATAATAAATATTGAAGACAGAGACGACAGCAGTGGTGGTTTTCTCCCAAATTGGGTTCCCATCTTAAATATTAGTGTTCATGTATGTTTCTCTTGTGTGATGATTTATACTACCGTTACTACACATATTTACTGATTATCTAACAGATGCATATCTGGTAAATTGAGTTAAAGATTGTTCCTGATTTTTTTTTTTAATCTGCAAAATTAAATCAATATACGCTAGTTTCTTTTATTATATGTGCGTGTATATGCGAGTTGGGTTCTTCAAAGCCGCATATGGAATTCCGTGAAGAAAAAGTTAAAATATTTTTAGTAAGCTCAAAATATTGATTCACCCCCCCCCCCCCTCAGTACTTTTCCCAACAATTGGTTTCAGAGCAAGTCCTTCTGAAGAAGCTTAATCGCTAGAAGGAAGATCAGCTAAGATGAGTAATCAAGATGGGACAACATCTATCAGGCCTCCTCTCTTCAACGGAAACAATTTAATCTTTTAGAATACAAGGACAAGATCATATCTTCAGTCCCTTGGAGAAAATGTATGGGTTATAGTTAAAGGTGGTTATCAATATCCAGCATCAGTTCCAACAGATGCAGCAGAAAGAAAGAAATATGAAACCAATGCAAAGGTGGTCAATGCATTATTGGGAAGTCTGACTGAATCAGAATTTTTCAAAGTCATGTAGTTGAATACAGCAAAGGAGATATGGGATAAAATCATCTTAAGCTATGAAGGTGATACCAAGGTAAAAAGTGCTAAACTCCAAACTCTGAGAATTCTATATGAAAATATTAGGATGCATAATGAGGAAAGCATTGCCAGTTTATTTTTATGTCTAGATAATATTGTAAATCGTATGAGAAATCTGGGTGAAACCATAATTGACACTACTCTAGTAGAAAATTTTTTAATATCTCTAACTCCCAGATTTGAATCAAAAGTGTCTACTATTGAAGAGAAGTCGGATCTACAAACTCTTACTATTTCTCAACTTCATGGTATTTTTACTGGTTATTAAATGATAAAAGGAGTTCTATCTAAAGTCAAAGAAGTTTTCTTTAGAGCTTTTGCAAAAGGAAAAGAAGTCGAAGAACAAGAAGGATCGGGTATGTTTCAAAATAAGATGAGATAAATTTTGTAAACAAGCTACAACTTAGCACTGGAAGGTTCAGAGGTAAGCTTCCTTTTAACTGATTTGCTTATGGAAGAGTTGGCCATTATGCTGCTAAGTTTCCCCATAAAGAAAAACATCAAAAAGGAAAGGAAGTGGCAAAAGAAAATAAGAATCGGTTTATCAATAGAAAAAGTTATTATACTCATGAAGATAGTGATGGGCTATTAAAGTGAAGAAGGAGAATCTGATCAAGATGTTAGACCACTCATGGCTTTTGAAAGAGACTCTACTGAGGCTAAAGGTACCTTTATGGATGCATTAGAAGAAAATGATTTTCTTGAAGAAATTAATCAGCTAAAAATATGTTTGGAAGAAAACAAAATTGCCATAGATACTCTAAAGAATCGTCTTATAGAAAAGGAGAAGCACAATGAAAAATTAGAATGTGAAATATTAAGTCTAAGAAAGGAAACTGAGAAAGAGAAAACTTTAAATATTACATTTGATAAAGGAACTGAAACCTTAGATGAAATTATCAAGGTTCAATGCTCTCCTTTTGTAAAGACAGGTCTTGGATATAACGTAGAATCCTCTCAGTATTCAGCACCAAGCTATCTAAATGCAGCTAAAGCCAACCTACAACATTTCGTCACTCAGCAAGAGAACAAAGAAACTTCACAAGTAAAACATGACCACTTGAATACAAAGAACAACAGCAGAAATATCAATCAGATAAATACCAATTAGCAGGTAAACACAAATAGAAGGTTTCATAATCGCAGAAATTTCTTCTTTAATGGGAAATGTTTCTCATGTCATAATTTTGGTCATAAAGTTGTTCAATGTGTTGCATACAAAACCATCATGACCAGAGAAGCAAGAGAGCAAAGAAATGAGACTGGAATAAAGAAGAATACTTATAACAACTTTTCGCCTCTTCAAAATGAAATTTAATGTGCTTATTGCAATAACTTTGGTCATGAAGAATCTGAATGCGGGAGAAAACTTCAATCAAAAGAGCATGTACCTTCAAAATCCAAGGTATGGAGAAAGAAGGACTTACAGGTTGAGAACTGTGGCATAGCCTTATTTGTAGAAGGGGAAGAAAATCAATGGTACATTGATATCGGATGCTCAAATCACATGACAGGTGATAGAAATAAACTTCTTGCATACAATGCTCTAGAAAGAGAAAAGAATGTTACCTTTGAAAATGATACTCCTGCTGCCATTAAAGGAAAATTTTATGTTTTTCTAAAAGAAAATGTAAAAGCTAAAAATTTTATGTATGTGGATAGATTAAAACATAACCTGTTAAGTGTGATTCAAATGTGTGATCAAGGAAATGAAGTTGTATTTAGTTCAAAATAATGTGTGGTACGTGAACTTGACACAGGAAAAATAGTAATAAAAGGAACTAGAACACCAAGAAATTTGTATGTATTGAAAGGTTGCAAAGAACAATGTTACTTGGGTAAATCTTCAGAAAATTGGTTATGGCACAGAAGATTGGAGCATTTAAGCTTCTCTAAAATCAACAAATCTAGTAGACTCAAAGTTGTTCGTGATCTTCCCAACATCAATCTGCCTAAAAGTACCATATGCAAATCTTTCCAATTCAGTAAGCAAACCAGAGTGCAATTCAATGCCAAAGAAGGATAAAAAATTAAGCCTCTTGAGCTCATACATACTGATTTATGTGGACCTATGAGGAAAAAGTCACCCCGTGGAGAACAATACTATATTCTATTTATTGATGACTTCTCTAGAATGTGTTGGATTAGGTTACTAAAACATAAAGATGAAGCATTTGAAAATTTTCAGATCTTCAAAGCCCTGGTTGAAGATGAATTAGATCTAAAAATAAAATTTCTTAGATCTTACCGAGGAGGGGAATATATATCAAATGAATTCTTTGATTTTTGTGAACAACATGGCATAAAAAGATAGTTTTTTGTAGCTGGAAACCCACAACAAAATGGCGTGGTAGAAAGAATGAATAGAACACTTCAACAGATGGCTTGTGCTATGCTTGATGATTCTGAAACACCTGATACCTTTTGGGGAGAAGCAGCACATAGCGCAATAAATATTCTTAACAAGGCTCATGTCCATGTGAACAGTGATAAAACTACTTATGAGCTATGATATGGTAATCTTTCAAATGTAAAGCATTTTAGAGTTTTTGGAAGCAAATTTTTTTATCAAGAACAATGATCAAAAAACTTGGTAAATTTGAACCAAGAGTAGATGAAGTAATATTTCTTCACTACTCTTCAAGAAGTAAAGCATATAAGTGTTACAATAAAAGACTTAGGAAGAGGGTTGAATGTATTGATGTTGTAATTGATGAGTCTCTCTCAGCTCCTAAAAAGGAAATCACAACAACAACTGAAGATGATGATGATGTATATTTTCCCTCATCAAATAGCAACAATATAGAAGGTGAACCTAATGAAGTAGTAGAAGAAGATCTATCTGAAAAAGCTCCATCCATGTATGTACAAAATAATCATCCAGAATCTCAAATTTTGGGAGAAAAGGGATCAGGTGTCCAAACAAGAAGAACTCTTGTATGATCCCCTATCTATCTGGCATTCTTATCCACTATTGAACCACAAAATGTAAATCAATCTAGAAAAGATTAATGTTGGATTAAAGCCATGAATGAAGAACTTGATCAGATTGAAAAGAATCACACTTGGGAATTAGTTCCAAGACCTCATGATAAAAATGTTATCAGAACAAAATGGATATTCAAAAACAAGTTAAATGAAAATGGAGAAGTTATTAGAAACAAAGCTAGACTTGTTTGTAAAGGGTATGCTCAACAAGAAGGTATAGAATTTAAAGGAACATTTGCTCCTGTATCTAGACTTGAAGCCATAAGAATGTTTCCTGCCTTCTCAAGCTTTCAACAATTCAAATCTTATCAAATGGATGTTAAATATTCTTTCCTCAATGGTGATCTAAAAGAAGAAGTTTATATAGAACAACTAGAAGGATTAATTTTGGGAAATAATGAAAAAATTGTTTGTAAACTTAAAAAGGCTTTATATGGTCTCAAACAAGCTCCAAGGGCATGGCACTATCGTCTTGACAAATATCTTCATCAACAAGGTTTTTCAAAGGGATCTACTGATAGCAACTTATACACAAAAATTGAAAAACATAAACTATTGATTGTAGTTGTATATTTTGATGACATCATTTTTGGGAGTAATGAAGAGTCCATGAGTTAGAAATTTTCTTCTATTATGCAGCAATAATTTGAAATGTCTTTACTTGGGGAACTAACATTTTTTCTTGGCTTACAAGTGCAACAAGCAACAGATGGCATATTTTTATCACAAGCAAAATATCTTAAGCAAATTTTGAAGAAGTATAGTATGGAAGACTGCAAACCTGTGAGTACGCCAATGGTAAATGGATGTAACCTCAGTTCTCATGATGATTCTCCCATGGTGAATCAACCATAATATAGATCCATGATTGGAAGTTTGCTTTATCTAACCGGAACAAGACCAGACATTATGCATGCAGTTGGGATTGTTGGACGATTCCAAGCTAATCCAAAAGAGTCTCACCTTCAGGCTGTAAAAAGAATATTAAAATATCTACAAGGGACTCAAGACTATGGTCTATGGTATCCAAAGAATGGTGATCTCACTCTTCATGCTTACACAAATGCAGATTGGGATGGAAATGTTGATGATCGAAAAAGCACTAGTGGTGGTGCATTCTATATGGGGCACCAATTGGTATCTTGGTTAAGCAAGAAACAAAGCTCTATTGCCTTATCTAAAATAGAAGCAGAATATGTGGCTATCGCATCATGTTGAACACAACTATTTTGGATGATGCAGACTTTACAGAACATTCAAATCAAATATTCACCTCCCATCTCCATTTTGTATGATAATACAAGTGCCATTAGTATCTCAAAGAATCCTATTATTCATTCCAAGACCAAGCACATTCCTATCAAGTACCACTTCCTACGTGAACAAGTGCTTTAACAAAAGGTTAAATTGGAGTATGTTCCCTCCAAAGAACAAGCTGCTGATATATTTACTAAACCTCTTCCCTAGGAAGCATTCGAATATCTCAGACACAAGTTGGGAGTTGCCTCTGCCTCTCTGATAAAATCTGCTTAATTTCATAAGATTTAATTCAATACGTGGGTTTCATAAAGGAAAATCACGTATATACGCGAGTTTTTGTGCATAAAACCGGATATAGGTTTTGCTGACAGAAATTCTCTGGGTCAGTGTTTCAGAACAGTTGTGGTACTATTGGGTAATCTCTATTGTTGTTCCAGTATTCATCTTTTTATATTATTCTATGATATTTATCTCCTTGATGAAGATGCTTTGATGATTTGGTTATTAAAGGTGTTCAGGATGCACAAACTACGGGGGAGCATTTGTCTTGTGAAAAATGATGCATTGTTGACATTCTGATTGGTTATTGTGTTATGATCTCATGTTTGAGATTATTTGATTTTGCTCATAAATAGTCATATCTGTAATTTGATGAAAAGGTCATATTGAGGCCTATGATGTAAAATTGTTATATTTAGTCATGTAAGGACTTGAGTCAAATTTTTAATTCCACTTGGTTGGATCATTGATGTAAGTATGAGTCCTTGGTGATAAAAAATTTCATACTCGGTTGCTTCATGTACTTCATTGAAAAATTTGTTTAAAGATCTAGCATGAACTCAGGGGGAGCATGGTAAATTGAGTACACATCAGATCTTTATCGCTCATCTTTCTACAAGGGAAGAGAAACGTTGTTTTGGTTTTGATCCGCCCTTTGCTCTTGATGTCAAAGGGGGAGAGTATTTTTGTGTTTGAATAATGGCTATTTGGTGTTTGAATAATGGTTATGATTAATATATTTATCTATTGTGATAATAAAACACCATCATGGTTGCCATCAAGTCCAAAGGGGGAGATTGTTGGCACTATGTTGCAATATATTGTACTTGATGGCAACCTACTTGATGAAGTTTTTATTGATGGAAACCTACTTGATGTGTTGCCTTTTGATAAGAAACCTATGTGTTGAAGATGTAAAAATGATGTTTCTACAGGTTAGTTCAGATGTGACAGAGAAAGGAATTCCAGTAAGTGCAAGATAAATGAAACAGGAAATATTTCTCAATGTATATGTAGGCTTG
Source organism: Pinus albicaulis (assembly GCA_034641835.2). NCBI lineage: Eukaryota > Viridiplantae > Streptophyta > Pinopsida > Pinales > Pinaceae > Pinus > Pinus albicaulis. Next base: position 496,948,541 of record CM076583.1, on the reverse strand, counting down.
ATGAAGGAAACCTGCATATGGAGGCAATGTATACGTTGCTTTTATGAAGGCAACCCGCGTATACATTCAGAATTAGAATATATGTAGTTTTTATGAAGAGAAGTTGTGTATACACGCGAATATGAATGATCCAAATCGTGTATGCCTTTTACACTCTAAAATTATGATACCAATGGGCATTACCATGGTATTAGCCCACAGTATTGAGCGTTGTATTGTATATTTGATTTCGTCCAAGAATACCATCATCAATTGTGTGGTTTTGACTCATGGTATTGGTAAAGGCTAAATCTATATAAGGATAAGAAGATCATGGTGCAAAGTGTGCATGAGTAACGGTTGTTACTGAATAATTTTCTCTAAGGTATATCTGCATGGGATGAACTCTGTTTTAATTTATAGATATGAATATATGATGCACCCATGGATACAATGATAGTTCAGGATATCTAGATCTAAAATGACTATGCTCTTGCGTGATACATTGAAGAGATGATTAGATCTATGACCTGGCGCAATTTTGTTGAAGTCAAGTGAGGAAATCTGGGTAAGTTATATGGATCTGGTTCATTCTACAAAGTTTATATTTACATATCTATACGCTAGTTCGTCTCAGTAAAAGCGCATATATACATGGGTTTGCTTCAGAAAAGTTGCGTATGGCAATTAGGGTTTCCTTAAGCTTATTGCAGAGGTTTTTTTTTTATTCCTGTTATTTATCTGTTGTCTGTCAATGAAGTCTTCTTATAGATCTAGGTTTTTTTAATACTGTATAAGCTGCTAAGTTGATTATTTAAAAATTTGATCAATGAGAGAATAAACATGGTTAATGGTGATTAACTGATGAATGGTTTTTCATTTCTAAATATATCTGAATGAAAGCCTTAGATATGGATCTCAGATTGATTACATTCTGAAAAATAGTATTCACAGAGCTATACGCAGTTTGGTGTGAAGGAAAGCACGTATACACGCGGTTTCAGTGAATTTAAGGAGCATATGCTTTTTAAGTTGATGAATGTTCAAGGTTGAGTTTGTATCTGCATACTTATCTTGAAGACTGGGTTATTTCTGAGTTCTGGTTACAGTGGTCTCACTGTTCTGATTGAGGTATTGGGTAAAGTTTGTGGTTGTTGATTTTTATCACGATTTGTGTTGATGTTGTTTGATCCAATATGAAAATTGATGAAACATGGTCTGCAGTGGTTCTGAGGGTTGAAGCCTTCAGTATGGAAGTAGAAGCTTCCTGCCAATAGATGCTGGTGTTTTGATCAGGGGGTTGAAGCTCCCTTCCAGTAGTGGCTAGTAAACGAGATTAGGGGGTCGTAGCTCCCTTTCAATAGCAGCTGGAAAATGAGAGAAGGTTGTAGCCTTCTGTAGGTAGATGCTTGTGTACTAATATGAGTCTGGATCAATACAATATTGTAAACAGTTTTCCATATAATAAATATTGAAGACAGAGACGACAGAAGCAATGGTTTTCCCCTGGATTGGGTTTCTACCTTAAATATTGGTGTTCATGTGTGTTGCTCTTGTGTGATGATTTATACTATTTTTATTGCACATATTTACTGATTATCTAACAGATGCATGGCTGGTAAACTAAGTTAAATATTTTTCCTGAAAATTTTTTGTTCTTTGGTATCAAAAAAAGTGTAGCGTGGTCTTGAGAGGGCATTTGGAGGCCTTACAAGAGGATTTTTGGGTTGAAAGTGGCATGTTTGTAAATATTAGGATGTCAGCTACAAAATGGAGTCATCAAGCACTGCAAACCCCTACTCCAAACCCCTAAAAATTTGACTTGAATACATTCTATCCAAAAGTGCAGAAAATTACCTGGAGCAATTGTATTTTGGGAATTTCTCTCAAATTATAACACTTGTGCATAAAATGAAGTAGGTTTTTGTTTTTGGTCTATTATTGACAAAAAACTCTTTCAATTTTTTCAAATTCATCTTCATTACTTCAAAAAGTAAATTTGAAGTAGGATTGTCCATGTATGCAATGTAAACCCTAGCAAATGATCACAAAGCTCTAAAAATTATGTCATGGATATGAGTTGTCGCAAACCTAGAATTATTACCTCCCTTATGGGCCTTTCTCTTCTCACCTTCCATGATTTTTTTCAGCAAAAATAAACCCCATCTTGATATGAAGGAAAGGAAGGGTGAAAACTAGGAAAACAGGGGAAAATGGGGCAACAAGTTTAGGGAGGGAAATGGAGGGGCTAGGAGTTAGGGAAAAATCTGAAAAAATTAGGGGAGATAAGGGAGTGTGTTAGGAACACAATATAGGTGGAATTTTTTGAAATGGATAAGGGAAATATGGAAAAAGGGCCTAAACACAGAGTTGACCTACTATCTCTACAAAAGCGTAGTGAGAACTAGGGTTTTAGTGAAAATGATAGGTATGAGAGGTGTGAGTGATATGTAGTGATTTGGTAAGGTATATGAGTGATGTGTGAAGTTTTTAATGTGATGAAAGTAGGGGTTTTCCAACTGAAACAAGCTAAACATCAATGGAACCAAAAACGTAGTTGAAAACCCTAGAAGATGGAATCCACCCTTTGCTGAAGAAATTGAGTTGAATGAAAGCTGAGGGATGATCAGTTACTGACTTAGGAGCACCTGAACCTTGAGAAATGTTCAATTGACCGAGCACCTAAACCTTGATAAATGTTGAATTGACCCTTCTCATTTCTCATTTGGCTTTATTTTAAAATTTTCTAACTCCCAATGAAGGTGATTTGAATGGTGAAAATGACTCTTATTTTCCTTCTTCACATGGCATGATTGCCATTATGATGAAGAAACAAAAGAACCCTAGACCATGACCTAGATGAGGGTATGTTGACTAATCTATGACCTTAGGTGATGATGAATGAAATTGTTATAGGTAAATTTGGGCACCATTCCCAATGACCTAGTTAACTGGGCATCATCTCCAGGATCGATAATCAAGGGTCTATCATTCCCTATCACCTCAGTTGCTACATGCCCTAAGACAAGAAACAGGACAAATAAAACAATACTTTTATCAAGGAAAGTTTTCCATGGTTTGAAGCTTAATATTTAGCATATGAGAGCTCACCAAAGTAGGCTCTAAGGGGCCTAAGTGCATTGCATATGTAGATAGCCCCATGCAAGGCTACTTTGAAAAGTACTTCATGAAATTTAAAGGTGTGTTGGTCACATTGGGAGTGAAATTATCATTGTTTTGGAATCTCCAATTGGCTAGTGCCTTCTAGAAGAGTTCACATGTGTCAAGCTTCGAATCCAAGTGTCCATTTGACATCTACATGACTGGAAACATGTATTTCCTATTTTTGGAAAGCTATTGATTGCAAAAAAACCTACAGTTCATCTATAAATTGAACACGGATCTAAGTGTTTGAGAAGGAATAATTTGAGTAGAGAAATGCTGGAGAATTTTCAATTGAGAGTTTGATTTTTGGAGCTGCTGCTGGAGAAATTTATGTTGTGATGAGACTTGGGAACTCTGCTAGAAGGTCACTTCAAATAAGTCACTAGGTTGTAACCTCTCCTTCTATCATCAATAAAGAGTACTTCTTGTTTTTCCCTACATGCATCTATGTTAACTTTGATTTTCCATGTTGTAATATCTTGGTTGATGAATGTAGTTTATGCTTTACTGATTTAGCTAACTAGCTTGAATAGATATCTATATTATTGCATATTCTGATGTTTCAGTGTTCTTTTTTGCAGGAAGCATCCAGCCAACAAATCTCTTGAATTTGAAGCTACAGTGGAAGCGACATAAGGAGCCATTTGGAAGCGAATGAACAAGTAAGTTTCCAATCCTCTCTGTGTATCTATTCTGAGTTAGGAGAAATGGTAGTATAGTCTTTCACCTGTTTTTCTAGACTAGCACCTGTCTAGGGAAGCATAATTTATCTGTAGATTACAATTCTAGCCCAACAGACATGACCTTGAATTTTATAATGATCATGAATGGGTGAAGGGAGCAGCATCAGACCTAGACAACATTTTAGTGAACAAAATTTTATTTGAGAATTTGTTTGAAAACATGAGATTTTGACCAAGGATAACTACCAAATAAACCTGAAAGAGTATATTTTATCACTGAAAATTTAGACACTAATATTGGCTCTAATTGGAGATGGAAAATCCTTTAGGAGGTGTCAATAACCCCATAGACCAGGTAGCCTCATCCATTAGGCAATGGAGTCAAAAATAAAACAGTAGACACTCAAATGACTAACTGAAACAAAAACAGACTTTGACTCAAAAACTTGACTACTTACTAAAATTACTTATGGAAGCATACCATCAGGATCTTAGTTCCTTCACCTCGGGCTTCAAATCCTGATGATAGCCACCCACCTACTAAAGATATATATACAATCATGTGATATGATCCCTTCAGTTTAACCAATCCAGCAAATGGCTATTTACTTGTATCCTACTCACACTTTCCTTTAGCAGGCAGAAAAACAAAAGTTAGGCAACTCCAAGTGTCCATTGAACATGTGCTTGTGATCCATAAATACAAGAAGATTCATCTTCCCAGATGGCTGCAACAAACTTGCAATAGGGTCTTCAAAATCATGCAAAAGGCCTTTAAAATTTTCACCCAGAACTTCATGATCATTATCAAAATGAATGAGTGTAGCTTGGTTAAATAAATATTCCTTCATATAATTTCCAAAACAAAAATCTGAATTTTGATGAAATATTTCAATAGGATAAATCATATCATTATGCACAAACAAATATTTTTGATCTTTCAAATCTGCAGCACGACATTTTGGGACAACAGCTTGTGTATAAAAAATTTGTTTGTCATTATTTGTAAGCACATCTTCATGAAAACCTTCGAGTATAATAGCCATATCATGTATATCGGGATTGTTCTTTTGTCGATCAAAAAATCCTAATGTAGTCTCATTAGATAATTCTTCTTGAAGGCTATCATCTTGATTTTTATGAAGGAAAAAAATCTCTGACACTTGATCCTCTTGCAATTGTGGAATATTGTCTACATGAATGAGCTCGTTACTTGCACCTTGATCACACAAAACTGAGAAACCAGCTGCAAATTTTCACTTATCTCTAGAGAAAGGACATGGATATCTACATCAATTTATTGATTGATTCCATCTTTGGCTAAAAGAGAAACTATTGATGGTTGTAAGTTTTTTATATGTTTTAAATCCTCTTGCTCATCATGACAACTAACCTAAGAAGAGAAATCATAAAGTGCCTCTAACATATCCTCATCATCCATAAATTCTATATCCTCATCAATACTTTCAGCATACTGAATGAAACCCTCAAAATGATCACAACAATTATGTACCAGAAGAAAAGATGGATAATACTCTTTAACATTTTCAAAGAAAAATGAATGAAAATCCTTTAAAGAACATATATTAGTCGATATCAACCATTCATACCATGTTCTTGCTTTTTCTTCCAGAGTATCCATAAATATCTTCATTAAGAAATCCTCATGAAACTTAACTTTAAGTCTACGTACATGCATATGAAACTTGATCAAGTGCAAGATATCATCATCTTTCTTTCCATCTTTCAACATGGGAAGATAAGATAACCAATCAACACTAGGAATAAGATTTTGAAATCTGGGGATATAAGATTGATCCATAGGAGCATACCTAGCATTCCTTCTTGTAGTTGAATCCATCTTGAAAACAGTGAAGTCACCAAAAATTTCTTAAATCTACCAGTTTTTGACTAGTGGAGTCACCATGAAAACTCTGAACTTTTGGATTCTTCGACACTGGAATCGCTAGGTCAAATATGCATAGCCTTCTTGTGCATGACCACTGTTCACCATCATCAATTAGAGCTAATATTTGTCGTTCTTTCCTAGAAAATATTTAACCTTCGCTTCATGGAAACGACACCAAAAATGTTATCACTCCCCCTGTCTCCCAAGGCTGAGAAAGGAGACTAAAGGAGGTAACCTCAAACCAATATTTTGATTCAGATGCTAGCCTTGCCAAATCAGAGAGGGCTCTCTCAATGTCACTTTTATAGTCAACGAGGTGACTAGAGACGTAATGATCTTAGGCTAGATATAAGCTCAGTGAATTAGGGTTTTGTTTTGAAATTTTGCTGGATAGGAATGTCAGTTAAGGAACTAGTTCTAGGTTTTAGGTCTAATTTCAAAGGTACAGCTGCAAAGATGAAGATGAGGCCAGGTAGGTATACTTAAGAACACACTTAAATTTTAATTATGTATAGGGTTTGAAAAGAGAAAGAGATTCAAAATGAGCAGGATACATGAGTTCATTAATTATAAGAGGTAAAACAAATTCATGAAAATATTATAAAATAGAGCATAAAAAAAAAAAAATTATGTTCATAGATGTTGGAAATATTGTCATTGATGGCAAAGATAAAGATAGGAGAAACACCATAATCATCGGTTATAAGGTAAATGAGCAAATCATGCATTGTGCAGCAAAGAGGGAAAGGAGCATCAATAGAAGTATAACCTAAAGCAGAGGCAGCAAATGTAGCAAAGAGGCAACGAATGCAACTAAGAAGGCACCAAAGATAGCAAGGAAGCAGAGGCAGCAAAACAATGAATACAACAAAGGCAGAAAAACAGTGAATGCAGCAGAGGCAACAAATGCAACAAAGAGGCAGTGAATTTAGCTAAGAAGGCACCAAAGTTAGCAAGGTAGCAGAGGCAAAAAAACAGCAAATGCAATCAAGGTAGAAAAACAACGAATGTAGTAGAGGAAGAAAATGCAGCAAAGGAAATAGAGAGGAAGTAGAGGCAGCAAAACAATGAATGCAACAGAGGTAGCAAATGCAGCAAAGGCAGCAGAGATGCAACAAGGCACCAAAGGCAGTAAGCCAGCAACAGAATAGAGAAGTAGCCAATACAAGCACAAGATGAACAATGTGCAAAAACCGGAGTTACAAAGTGGGACAACGTAAACAAACGGTAAATAGACTAAGGTAGAAAAGTCTTTGAAGAATTCCAAGTGAGGTGAATGGACGGTCATGATTAGATTGCAACAGCAAAGGCAAGAGATGGGCGGCTAATATCAAATCAGGCAGAAGAGGCGAAGAAGAGCCATGCGAAGGCGAGTGGATGGTTGGGATTAGATCACAAAAAAAAAGGCAAGAAATGGATGGATATGATTCATCTTAAAATAATCGAGGCAGAAATATAATCGAATTGCAAGCAGCAACAAGGACCATAGATCTGGGTAGATCAATGGCGATGATTGCATCGGTAGAGATCAAAAGCACAAATCACAAAGTATAGCAGGTAAGTGTTAAGGTGTTGCAAGTTAAGTTAAATCAGTTGTGATGCGAACTGAATAAGGGACATGTAGTGGCACAATGCAATATCGCACATCGTAAGAAATAGAGTATAATCACAAAGTAAATATTATAAAGTGTGAAGTGTGATCAGATGAGGATCGTTATATCTAGGGGCAGATCAACGGCAGATGGTGAACCGCATACTGCACATCGCAACGCTTAAAGGATAGCAATAAGGTGACCGCAAGTTAAGTTAAATATTTTACAATGTGAAATGGAGGAACACGTGTCGATCTTGCCCAACATTGCATACCGCAATAAATAGGAGGTAACTTCAAAGATATCACAAGGAATGTTATGTTGGTTGCGATGCGGTAAGGTTTATGTGATGCAATGCGATCAACGTTTAAGGTTTATCACTAACGGTAGAATGGGAAACATGTGTGCAAGGATTTGCGATGAGATATGATTGGTTAAGTGTTGTGGGACCCAATAGCCTTTGTTCCGTGTATGTTGTATGCGCCATAGTGTAAATTTTACGTTGCTGACTGCTAATTGTATGTATGTTTAAATATATATGCGTTGTTGATTGTTTAAACGTATGTATGTTGATTAAAGCTCGGATTTTTAATCCACCGTGGGTTTAAAGGGAGTTGTATGTGGGCCATATCCCATAGGTCACAAAGGAATAATCTGAATGCAACTAAATGGATGAGGAACATGGACAGAACAGTGGTGCGGCAGCACGAGCAGATGAAAATGTTGAACACAAAGGAAAAGTCACAAGTAATAAAAGAAAAGGGCAGTTATACAGAAAAGGTGGAATATAACGATAGAAACAGAAAAGACAGAAGACAACAAGTAGAAAAGGACAAATGCACAGCAAAGAGAAGAAGCTGAAAGGGCTAAGTAAATATGTGATTGTAACTGAAAATGTATTATTTATTTTTTATTTGTTTTGATGCAAAAGCAAGTCTCCGTAGGCAAAGAAAAACTCCAATGTGTAGAAATTAGCTGAATAAATCACTTATTCAATGGAGATTAACCCGATTACACATCAATTTCGAATTGCATGCATAACACATAATCTCATCTACAATTAATTGTCACATGCGGAAATAACAGAAGCAATCTCACATCAATTCAATCACACATTAACTCAGTATGTATGGGGAAAGCCTATAGCTGAAAACCCCGCGGCTATTGTGTATATTATAATGGAGAAATCAAGTAACCAAACAAGTACAATACTCCTCACAAGTACTCAGTACTCTCTCATGAAGTTACTCACAATCTAGCTTGGTTTTGAACAAGTCTCGGGTTCAAAACACACCACTAACTGCCTTGCCTCTATTGCGCAATCATGGCCTGTATATGAAGAGGTTCAAGGTTCGAATCCCCTTGGCTTGACTGCGCAATTGTCATGGACAATTCCTCCAAGTGTAATGCAAATCCCATGCAAAACCAATCTACCAACTGATAGCTTTACTCACCCTTTCATCTACCTCTTCCACTGGTCTCCACTGAACTGATCATGCACTGTAGTGAACTGAAGTGTTCTCGAGTTGACTAATGAGTTAATATTTAGTAAATTAAATATTATTTAATTTACTCCACTCATATCTAGTTGATTAGTTAGTTAACTAATCCCAACTAGTTCAACTAAAACAAACAGAACACAACTCCACTACTTGTCCCGTTAACTCCTCCAAAAATCCTGCCACTGAAGTCTAACTGAAGCCAACCATGCAAGATGCCATCAAACCCTAGGAACCATGTGATTCCTTGTGTCAGTTGCATGAGTCACCTCCATGACTCAAACTGAAGTGCGCCAAGAGAGTAAACTGTTGTTTATAGTCAAAATATTATTAAGGGTAAATAATATTTGACTTCCATATTTTTAGGAGATCAGTCTAAAAATAGCCTGGGTCCTAAAAAATAGGGTCTCATCTATTTTTACCGACATGTCGCATACTTCAAGAATATCCAAGTAGAATTCCCAAATTATGCTCCGTATGTCTAAAAAATAGACATAGTCTAAAAATAGACTTTGCGCCAGAATTTGCCTGCGGGCCCACTTAGTGAAGGCGACTTCATTTCACTAAGCTCCATCATCTTGCTGCATTCTCAACACTCCCTCTCAGCAAGATATGGATTATCTGCAATCCCTATCCTGCCTCTGTGGAATTCGAACTTGCTCCCGGTGAGCGCCTTCGTCAGGATGTCGGCATCCTGATCCTCCGTGGGAACATATGAAAGCATCATGATCCTCCGCTGAACACAATCTCTGATGTGATGGTACCTGATGTCGATATGTTTGGACCTATCATGAAAAACTGGATTAGCCGAGAGCTTGATGCAGCTCTGGTTATCACAGTAGATCACCGTAGGCTCCAAATGCAACCTGAACAAACCTGCGAGGATCTTCCTCATCCAAATAGCCTCACATGCAGCCAAGCTTGCTGCCATGTACTCGGCCTCTGCTGAACTGAGTGCCACGGATCTCTGCTTCCTGCTGTACCAGGAAACTGCTGTCGACCCAATGCTGAAACCTCCTCCAGAAGTGCTCTTCCGGTCTGTTGGGCTCCCTGCCCAATCTGCATCAGTGAAACCAGAAAGCTTCACTCCATCCTCCTGTCTGTACCATAGACCATATCCCGATGTGCCTCCGATATAGCGCAATACATGCTTGCCCGCCTTCCAAAAGAGCTTGGTAGGCTTAACCATAGCTTGCGAAAGCTGGTTAACTGCATAGCATATATCGGGTCGAGTATTGACCAGATACATCAACGACCCCACCAACTGTCGATAGACAGTGGCATCCACTACCTCCGTTGAAGTAGCATCCTCCTTCCTCCAACCACCAGGAAGAGGAGTGTCAACAGGCTTGCAGCCTTGCATGTTGAACCTCTCCAGAATCTCCCGGGCATACTTGCCCTGAGAAACAAACAGTCCTCCACTGCGCTGCCAAATCTCCAATCCCAGGAAATAATGAAGGATGCCCAGGTCCTTCATCTCAAACTCTCGTGCAAGATCATCCTTGCATGAAAGTATCAACTGCTCGTCGCCAGTCAAAATCAGATCATCTACATACAATACGATGATCAACAGCTTCCCCTCCACCACAATCTGGTACAGGTTTGGATCCGCCTCACTCTTGGAGAATCCAAGCCCGGTGAAGTAGTTGTCTATCCGAGTGTACCAAGCACGAGGTGCTTGCTTCAGCCCGTACAATGCTCTCTTGAGTCGGCACACATGCGACTCACTGCTGAAGATCTCGAAACCTTCAGGCTGCTCTATGTACACCTCCTCCTCAATGACTCCATTGAGGAACGCAGTCTTCACATCCATCCGATGAATGTGCCACCCCATCTGCGCTGAGAGAGCAAGGATCGTCCGTATGGAAGAGTACCTTGCGACAGGTGCAAAGGTCTCCTCATAATCGATCCCCTCGATCTGTGAGAAGCCACCGGCGACAAATCTCGCCTTGTACTTCTCCACACTCCCGTCAGCCGCCTGCTTCACTTTGTAGATCCATCGCGAACCCACCACTGATTTCCCAACCGGTCTTGGGACAATCTCCCATGCACTGTTCCTGATGATCGAATCATATTCTTCGATCATGGCATCAACCCATGCGGGTTCCTCCACAGCTTCCTCAAAAGAGGATGGCTCCGACACAACACATTGACTCATAAGAGCCATGTATCCAGTGTACCGATCCGGTGACTGTCTCTGTCTGCGCTGTGCTGTAGGTGGTCCTACAACCTTCTCCGCATCCCGAGCCAGTCGCTCAGCTTCTGTAGTGCGCATGCGCCCTCTGATGGTTGGCGCTGCCTGGGTGGTTTCTTCCACCTCCTGAACCTCCTCTTGTGGCTGATCCACATCCGAAAGCTCCTCCTTAGGAACTAGCAGCTCCTCATCTGCATGCAAGTGTAGCTCCCTCTCAAGCGAACACTGCATGGCTTTCTCCTCCCGAAATTTTATATCCCGTCGCACAACAGTCTTGCGACTGTCTGGCACATACACCCGATAGTTGTGAGGTGTATCAGTGTACCCCACAAATATTCCAACTTCAGCAGTTGGATCCAGCTTCCTTCTTGCATCCTTCGTCACATGCATGTAGACAGAAGATCCGAAAATCCGCAAATGGGAAATATCAGGCCTCTTGCCAGAATAAGCCTCCTCTGGTGTACTCATGCCAAGAACCTTGTGAGGACAACGGTTCTGCACATACACCGTTGTATTGCATGCCTCAGCCCACAAGTGAAGGGGTAGGCCCTGATCATGCAACATCGCCCGTGCAGCACCCACGATCGTTCTGTTCTTCCGCTCAGCCACCCCGTTCTGCTGTGGGTTATGGGGTGCAATGAGCTCTCTCCGAATCCCTTCTGCGCTGCAGAACTCCTTGAATTCATCCGAGATGAATTCACCACCGTTATCACTCCTTAGAGCAATCACCTTCTTCCCCGACTCCTTCTCGACCAGTGCTTTAAACTCACAGAACTTCACGAATGTATCGCTCTTCTTCTGCATGAAGAAGATCCAGCACTTTCGAGAGAAATCATCAACAAAGATCACATAATACATGTGCTTTGCTGTTGAAGAAACTGAGAAAGGACCACACACGTCTGTGTGAACTCTCTCAAGGATCGTCGTGGCACGACTATCCTTCTCGTGAAAGGTGGTTTTCACATACTTCCCTAAAGTACACCCCTTGCACTGATCTGACTGCGCAAGGGTGCCCTTAGGAAGCCCAGTAGAAATCTGCTGCAGAATCTTCAAAGCTCCATGGTGAAGGTGGCCCAATCTCCTGTGCCACAGTTCGCCCTCATCATCCCGGCTCACCACTTCTCTCGCCTTGCATGCCATAGCTACGCAGTCATCTACCTGCAACTGATAAAGGTTCTGAGTTCGAACCCCTATCTTCCGGGTCTCTCCAGTAGTCTTACTGCGCAGGAAAGCTTTTCCTTCGCTGAAGACCACATCATAACCCTTATCCTCCAACATCGCTACCGAAATCAGGTTCTTCTTCAATCCAGGTACATGCATGACATCCTTTAAGACAAAGGGTTTACCAGACTCCCTCTGAAAGGATACGGTACCGATACCAGTCGCACTGTATCTACCGTCATCGGCCATCTCGATGTGCATACCCAAATCCTTGTCCTCCAGATCTGAGAACAACTCCCGATCTCCCGTCATATGAAATGACGCACCGCTGTCCAAGAACCACACCGATCCCATCACACTTGAAACCAAGCATGCAATCAGTGAAAAGTCAAGCTCGAACCGTGAAGCCAAAGCTTCTCCATCTGCAGATCTTCCCGCTTGCTTGTTCTTCTTCTTCTTTGGACAATTGGTAGCATAATGTCCGTGATCATGGCAGTGAAAACATTTCACTTTCGCCATATCCTGCTTCTTGCCCTTAGCTCCATAATGAGAGGTTTTCTTACCCTTCCCTTTCTTAGCTTTGGACACCAAAGCGCAATTTTCTTCATCAGCTCCCTTTGATGAAGATCCATCTCGAGTAGTCCTCCTTATCTCCTCCTGCATGAGATCCGCCCAAAGGCGCTCCCATCCCGGCAGCTTCTCCCGACCATTGACACTATCTTGATATGAGTGCCAAGCCTTCTAAAGACCAAGGAGAGCCAGGTCGACCATGTCCTCGTCTTCGACAGTCACCCCCACACTTCCCAGCTCATCTCTGCATTGAGTGAACTTCGTGAGGTATTTGGCGATACTGTCGCCCTTCTCCATCTTGATGTTCCTGAGATTATCTTTGAGCGCCAGCTTCCTTTGGTCGCTCTTACTCTGGAATAGATCCGTCAAAGCTTTCCACATTAAATATGGAGTAGCCTTTCCATGCAGGCTGGATACAATATGATCCTTGACGCCCTCCAACAGGATCCTTCGACATTTCGCTATCTTCTTTTGCCATGCATCGACTAAAGCCGCATCAGTGGGCTTTGGGACATCCGTATCTAATTCCTTCAGACCATTATCTTCTAACACTGCTTCCATGCGATCCTTCCATGCAACATAATTCGAACTGCCTTCAAGAGCATATTCGAGTCGCAAACCGTTGAAAGACATTTTCTAACCCTTCGCGCAAGAAAACAAAATTTAACATGAAATTCGAATTCCACACTCCCAGCTCTATCGCTTCCGATCTATACTTGAAAACAAATTATTTCCAAATCAGAGATTGACTGCAAGGGCATTCACCAGATCTTTCACCTTACAAAGAAGGATGAATATTCCGGAGGCTACCTGGCCCGCATGCAGACTCTGTCCGAAGAAATAAGTTTGCAATCACCGTAATAGATCTCGACAATTAATCTTGCTCCGATACCATGTAGAAATTAGCTGAATAAATCACTTATTCACTGAAGATTAACCTGGTCATATATCAATTTCGAATTGCATACATAACACATAACCTTCTTCTACAATTAATTGTCACATGCGGAAATAACAGAAGCAATCTCACATCAAATCAATCACACATTAACTCGGTATGTATGGGGAAAGCCTATAGCTGAAAACCCCGCAGCTATTGTGTATATTATAATGGAGAAATCATGTAACAAAACAAGTACAATACTCCTCACAAGTACTCAGTACTTTCTCATAAAGTCACACACAATCTAGCTTAGTTTTGAACAAGTCACTGGTTCAAAACTCCCTGCCAATTGCCTTGCCTCTATTGCGCAATCATGGCTTGTATATGAAGAGATCCAAGGTTCGAATCCCCTTGGCTTGACTGCGCAATTGTCATGGACAATTCCTCCAAGTGTAATGCAAATCCCATGCAAAACTGATCCTCCAACAGATAGCTTTACTCACCCTTTCATCTACCTCTTCCATTGGTCTCCACTGAACTGATCATGCACTGTAGTGAACTGAAGTGTTCTTGAGTTGACTAATGAGTTAATATTTAGTAAATTAAATATTATTTAATTTACTCCACTCATATCTAGTTGATTAGTTAGTTAACTAATCCCAACTAGTTCAACTAAAACAAACAAAACACAACTCCACTACTTGTCCCGTTAACTCCTCCAAAACTCCTGCCACTGAAGTCTAACTGAAGCCAACCATGCAAGATGCCATCAAACCCTAGGAACCACGTGATTCCTTGTGTCAGTTGCATGAGCCACCTCCATGACTCAAACTGAAGTGCGCCAAGAGAGTAAACTATTGTTTATAGTCAAAATATTATTAAGGGTAAATAATATTTGACTTCCATATTTTTAGGAGATCAGTCTAAAAATAGCCTGGGTCCTAAAAATTAGGGTCTCATCTATTTTTACCGACATGTCGCATACTCCAAGAATCTCCAAGTAGAATTCCCAAATTATGCTCCGTGTGTCTAAAAATAGACATAGTCTAAAAATAGACTTTGCGCCAGAATTTGCCTGCGGGCCCACTTAGTGAAGGCGACTTCATTTCACTAAGCTCCATCATCTTGCTGCATTCTCAACACAATTTAATACTGAAATGTGTACATATTTTTATATTATTCTAAATGTGCTGGGTAAGAAAATGAGAAGGTGGAAGGCAAAGAGTCATACCTATTCATTTCATATTCCCACATGGAATGCAAATAGTTATGAGGTGACCTCTATAAATGATGTTACTGTCATATGCATAAAGAGGTTAGAGAGTGGAAGAATAAGAAGAACAAAGAGCAGATAGAGAAGCTGTGTAGATCTAGAGATGATATAAGGCAGATATGAAGGCTGGAGGATAGCAGTGAAGAAGGAATAGAACAGAGCTGATATACAGGTAAATCAACATGTGTTTTCAATGTAGTGGGAGGAAGTTGGTTCTTTCATATCAAGTTTTAGCTTGATAGATGTCCAGTTGTAGTCGGCTGAGGTAGGAGCCTCCTGTGGGTTGTAGCCTACAGAAAATATATGGGAGTTGGAGCTTCCTTGCAAGTTGTAGCTTGCATAATTGAGGTAGTATCCTCCTGCAGGTTGGAGCCTATATAAAATTAGTGGCAAGAGGGATTTGGAGCTTGCCTTTACATCACAACAATAATAAGATGTGGTTTTCTCCCTTATGAGTTTCCACTTTTATCTGTTGTCTATGTGCATGATGATTATGGGTTGATATTCTATATTTAATCTGATTAATACATGTTGCTCACTTATTAAGATTTATGTTCCATTATACATTAATCTGATTATGAAATTAAGGTGTAAATAAGTATAAAATAAAGTTTAAAAGTCCATGAATGCATTAAATTGATTCACCCCCCCTCTCAGTTTAACTAAGGGTTCAACAATTGGTATCAGAGCTAGTTCCTTCTGTATCAATTTAACAACTGGAATGAGATCATAGGTCCCCAAGAGGCTAGTTTAGAAGGATGCTCAAAAAATAAAGCCCCCTCTTTCACTGGCACCAACTATGCTTTCCGGAAAATAAGAATGGGGACATACATAATGTCTCTAGGAATAGAATTTTGGGTTGTTGTGGAAGAAGGATATGTTCCAAAGGATACTGACATAGAAATATGCTAGAAAAAATTTCATAGCCAATTCAAAAGCCATGAATGCACTTTTGAGCGATCTGTGTGAGTTTAAATTTATCAACGTAATGCACAGTGTGACTGGAAAAGAAATTTGGGATACATTGGAAAGTATCAATGAGGGAGATAAAAAGGTGAAGCTGGCCAAACTGCAAACCTATATATCTTAGTTTAAAAATATAAAAATGAATTAAGAAGAATATGTAGCCAGCTTCTTCTTAAAGGTTGCATAAATTGTGAATAACATGAAAGCTCTAGGAGAAACCATTAAATAATGTGTAATTGTACAAAAGATATTGAGATCTTTACCATCCAGGTTTAACCCTAAGTTTTTGCCATAGAAGAATTAGCTAACTGGGAAACATTAACCATGAACCAATTGCTTGGAAACCTAACGGCCTATGAGATGACACTTCCAAAAAGGAATTCAAATGTAAGGGAGGCGGCCTCTAAGGTAGATAAGTGAAAAGGATAAAAGGAAGATACTTTCTCCTGCTCTGATGAAGAAGAGGCCAAATTTTTCAGAAGATTAGATAGAGGCACAGGTAAGTATAAAGGTAAACTTCCATTTAAATGCATTAACTATGGAAGAGTGGGGCACTATGCATCTAAATTTCCTCATAAGAAAATGGAGAATCAGTCAAGAGGGAAAGAGAAAACCAATTTCGGCAACAAGTTGAAAGGGAACAGATTTAATCGAAGATATTTCTATGTTCACCAAGATAGCAGTGCATCTGAGAACTCAGGCAACTCCCCCAATGAAGAGGGAACATCAGAATTCATTTTGATGGCCAAGGAAGTCCTTGAGGAAGATTCGTGTAATTTGAAGATGAAGGTGAGGTAGATATTGAGGGGGAGATAATTAGTGCCTTGGAGGAAATAGAAAGACTTAAACTCAAGTGCAGAAAACAGAAAGACATTCTTCTAAAATATGTAAAAGAAGAACAAAATTCAGAAAACCTCATTTAGTTGAAAGTAGAACTTGAAGAAGCTAAGAAGGTGTAAGACATTCTACTAAATAAAATTAAAGATAAAATTCATGAGCAAGAGAAATTGGAAGAAGCAGTATGCCTGAGAAAGAAATTAGAAAACGCTCAAAGGGAATTATAAATGAACACTCCACAAATGACAAGCTCTAAACAGTTGGGTAAAATACTAAATGCTCAAAGATCTCCTCTCATAAAGGTTGGGATAGGTTATGAAGGAGAAACCAGCCAATCCAAGGTATAAAATAACAACAGTATCATATTTGTAAAAGCTAGTGAAGCAGCAAAGAGGGAATCCATGGAATTAGAAACCGACAAGACCGTGATATATAACGAATCAAACAGAAACAAACAACAACCTCAAGTAACAAAAAAGAAATGAATATATAGTCAACTACAAAAGACTCATATGCTCCCAAGGATGAATTGAACAAATGTGGAAGATGTCAAAGGAGGTTTCTTCTTCCTGTGAGGAGTTTCACTTGCTTCGCCTGCCACACAGCTGGGCACATCGCGACATACAGTAAGATAAAGAAAATCTATTCCAACCAACAAAAGATGAAAAAACCAAAAATATTACCTCAAACAACTCCCTTTGGTAGAGACAGATACTACTTCCATGGGTATTGTTTTTATTATAAGGGATTCGGTCATAAATCCATGGAGTGTAGAACGTATGGAAAAAGACTGATGTATGAAAACTCAAGAAGAATTATGAACAAGGGAGAATTCACTCATATACATAATCCATTCATAAATATAATCAAATGCTTTGGCTGCCATCAAATTAGGCACAAGTCTCACAAATTTCCTCTCAAATACTGTGGTCCATCTCCTCAGGAAAGTTACCAAAAAAATAGATGCATGCAGTGGAAAAAGAAGCTAAATAAGTGTGATCTGGTTCTAATAGCTCTAGATCAAAAAATACAATGGTATATGGATAGTGGATGCTCAAAACATATGACTGGAGACTAAAGCAAGTTTATAACCTTTGATGAAAAGAATTCAGGAAATGTAACATTCGGCAATGAAAAAGTAGGGAAAATCAAAGGAAAAGGCTCAGTTAGTCTGAATAATGGAAGAGGAGATGCTCAAGATGTATTATTTGTGGATGGGCTAAAAGAAAATCTACTAAGAATTAGTCAAATGTGTGATAAAGGCTATGAGGTCATTTTCAGAGCCCAAGATTGTGAAGTAAGGTCTATCACCACAGGAAATACCTTGATCAGAGGTGTTCAAACAGAAAGTAATGTCTATATAGTAGAAGAAGAGAATGAATCATGCCACATAAGAAAACTTGACAAATCATGGTTATGGCATAGAAAAATGGGACACCTAAACTTTGACCACATCATCAGTCTGAGCAAGAAGAATGTTGTCAGAGATATGCCTACAGTAAAGAAGCCTCCAAATACCATATGTAAATCCTGCCAACTAGGCAAGCAAACCCGCACATCATTCAAGGCCAAAGATCAACTATCTACAAGGAGGCCACTTCAACTTGCACACATGGCCCTGTGCGGACCTTCAAGAACTAATGCACCAGGTGGATAATCTTATTTCATGCTAATAATAGATGATTTTACCATATTTATGTGGGTGGCATTTCTCAAATATAAATCCGAAGCGTTAGAGAAATTAAATATCTTCAAGGCACTAGTAGAAAATAAAACAGGATGCAAGCCAAAATGCATCAAATCGAATAGAGGAGGTGAATTGACGGACTATGATTTTGCAGACCTATGCAATGAATACAGGATAAAACAACAACTTACAATTGTAGGTACACCTCAATAGAATGGAGTGGCAGAGAGGAAAAATAGGTCAGTACAGCAGATTTCCAGAGCCATGATGCAAGAAAGTAACAGTCCCCAAACCTATTGGGCAGAAGCATTACGCACAGTTTTTCACATTATTAACAAAGCTCATCTAAGACCAAATTGTGACAAGACTCCTTACGAATTATGGCATGGGAAACCAACATCAATCAAGCACTTTAGAGTCTTTGGTAGCAAGCATTTCATAAAAAATAATGATGAAAAACTGGGGAAGTTTGATGCAAGAGCTGATGAAGGAATATTTTTGGGATATGCATCCAAGAGTAAGGGTTACAGGTGCTACAAAAAAATACTACACAAAATTGTGGAAAGCATTGATGTGAGATTCGACGAAGATCTACCAAACAGAACAAGAAGCACAAGTTGTGCCAATCCTCCAGATGATCATGAATTTGAGAACCAATATAATGATGAACAAATCAAGACAACATAAGATATTGAATTAAACTCAAAAGGTCCCTCAAGACACACTCAAAATAACCATGCAGAAGATCAAATCATTGGGGAGAAGAGTGCAGGAATCTAGACTAGAAGACAGTTAGTTGAACAGACATAAGAAGTATACCTAGCCATGCTATCACAAATAGAACCAAAGAAGTTCAAAGAAGCCAAAAAAGACAAAAACTGGGTAAATGTTATGAATGAAGAACTAGACCAAATTGAGAAGAACAATACCTGGGAGTTAATGCCAAGACCCACTGGGAAAAATTTCAATGGCACAAAATGGATATTCAAGAATAAGATGAATGAACAAGGGCAGGTAATCAGAAATAAAGCTAGACTTGTAAGCAAGGGATATTCTCAAATCGAAGGACTTGATTATGATGAAACCTTTGCCCCTGTAGCCAGAATGGAAGTAATCAGAATATTTTTGGCCTTTTCATGCTATCATGATTTCAGGGTATATCAAATGGATGTGAAGTCTACCTTCCTGAATGGATATTTAGAGGAAGAAGTATACATGAAACAACCTAAAGTATTCTCCTTAACATATAAACATGACTATGTGTGTAGATTAAAGAAAGATTTATATGATCTGAAACAAGCTCCTCGTGCATGGTATTCAAGGCTGAACAAATACTTACAAAAACAAGGGTTCAAGAAAGGAGAAGTAGACAAAAATTTGTACATAAAGGCTGATGAAAATGAACTCTTAATTGTAGTAGTAAATCTATATGACATCAGGTTTGGTAGCAACAAAGATGAGTTAGAAAAAGTATTTGCAGAAGAGATGAAATCATAATTTCAGATGTCTATGATTGGAGAGCTCACCTTCTATTTAGGACTTTAAATTCTACAAAAGAACACAGGAATATTCATTTCACAAGAAAAATACTTAAGAGAGATGTTGAAAAGGTTCCAAATGGAAGACTGCAAACCTGTGGCAACTCCCATGATCACTGGATTCAAACTATGTGTTGATGATGGATCCGCAAATGTAGATCAAAGACTTTACAGATCCATGATAGGAATTCTGCTATATCTAACTGCCTTTAGACCAGAAATTATTTTGGCAGTAGGACTTGTGGAAATATATCAAGCAGCACCAAAACAAAATCACTTGCTAGCAATCAAGAGGATATTCAGATATCTGTAAGGAACTACACATTATGGCCTATGGTATCCAAAAGGCAAAAACTTCACATTGACAGCATACACAGATGCAGATTGGGCCAGTTGTGTGGATGATAGGAAAAGCACAAGTGGAGGTGCATTTTATTTCAGAGAAAGTCTGGTGGCATGGCTAAGCAAGAAACTTCTATCTCTCTATCTACAGCAAAATCAGAATACATAGCAGCAGCAGCTTGTTGCACACAAGTAATGTGGATGAAACAAACTCTCAAAGACATGAAGGTAAGCATTGATGAACCCATTTCTATCAAATGTGACAATACTAGTGCAATAATTATATCAAACATAATGTACTTAATTCAAAAACAAAACACATCCCAATAAAGTACCACTTCCTCAGAGAACAAGTAGCACAGAAATTAGTGAAGTTGGAATATGTACCAACAAAGGAACAAACAATAGACATATTCACAAAACCTCTTGCTAAAGAACCATTCGAATATCTAAGAGACAATCTAGGGGTAGTGTCTGCAGATGTTACTCTCTGATATAATCAAATATATATATATATATATATAATGGTATCAGGGGGAGACTTTTGAAAATACACCAGCAAAGGCTGCATGCAAGGAATGGGATCAGTGCAAAAGACAAGTGATAGCTAGTATCAAACAAGAAAGCATCATTCCAGGGGGAAAGCAGTCAATAAAATTTGTCACAAAAGAGCTAGAGAAATGGAGCAGTGCACGAAACAGGTCCTCAAGACCAAAGCATTATGAAAAGATAGAAACCACATTGGGAAATGTGCAACCCTTTTCCATTTATGTCAAAGGGGGAGGAAAATCAAGAAGAGGAAGAAAAGACACCTCTTAGAATGAGAAGGGGAGAAAATTCTAGAGGAAGTATTGGAGTATTTCGATCAATTTTGAAGGGGGAGATTGTTGGAGATATTGTCATTGATGGCAAAGATATAGATAGGAGAAACACCAGAATCATCGGTTATAAGGTAAAGGATAATATCACGCATTGTGTAGCAGAGAGGCAAAGGAGTATCAATAGAAGTATAACCTAAAACAGAGGCAGCAAATGTAGCAAAGAGGCAGTGAATGTAGCTAAGAAGGCACCAAAGGCAGCAAGGCAGTAGAGGTAGCAAAACAATGAATGCAGCAAACAAAGAAAAAACAATGAATGCAACAGAGGCAGCAAATGCAGCAAAGAGGTAGTGAATGTAGCTAAAAAGGCACCAAAGGTAGCAAGGCAGCAGAGGCAACAAAATATCGAATGCAGCAGAGGCAGCAAAAAATTGAATGCAGTAGAAGCAGCAAAGGCAGTAGAGATGAATCAAGGCACCAAAGGCAGCAACGCAGCAGAAAATCGGCCAATAAAAGCACAGGAGGAACAACATGCCGAAACTGGAGTTACAGAGCGGGACAACGTAAACAAACAAAAAATAGACTAAGACAGAAAAGTCTTTGAAGAATTCCATGTGAGGTGAACGGATAGTCACGATTAGATCGCAACAGCAAAGGCAAGAGATGGATGGCTGAGATCAAAGTAGGCAGAAGAGGCGAAGAAGAGATGCTTGAAGGTGAGCAGATGGTTAGGTTTAGATCAAAAAAAGAAAGGCAAGAAATGGATGGATATGATTCATCGTAAGTTAAGCGGGGCAGAAATAAAATCGAAATGCAAGAAGCAACGAGGACTGTAGATCTGGGCAGATCAACAATGATGATCACATCGGTGGAGATCAAAAGCGCAAATCGCACATTGAAAGAAATAGAGTATAGCCACAAAGTAAATATTATAAAGTGCGAAGTGCGATCATATGAGGACCTTTAGATCAGGGGGCAGAACAAAAGCGGAAAGTGAACCGAATACCACACATCACAGCGCTTAAAGGATAGCAATAAGGTGACTGAAAGTTAAGTTAAATAATCTGCAATGCGAAATGGAGGGACATGTGTTGACCCTGCGCAACATCGTATACTGCAAGAAATAGGAGGTAACTTCAAAGATATAGCAAGGAATGTTATGTTGGTTGTGATGCGGTAAGGTTTATGTGATGTGATGCGATGAAGGGAACCCACGTGGCAGCACCATGCACGAGCATAGATCAAAAAACTTAAGTTTTAAGGTTTATCGCTAATAGTAGAGTGGGAAACCTACAGGAAAGGATTTGAGAAGAGATATGATTGGTCAAGCACTGTGGGTCCCAATAGCCTTTGTTTCGTGTATTTTATATGCGCCATAGTGTAAATTTTACACTGTGGACTACTAATTGTATGTATGTTTAAATATATATGCGTTGTTGATCATTTAAACATATGTATGTTTATTAAAGCCCAGATTTTTAATCTGCCGCAGGTATAACGGGAATTGTATGTGGGCCATATCCCATAGGTCACAAAGGAATAATCTAAACGCAATTCCCGTTTTTTCAGGCAGATGAAAAGGTTGAACGCAAAAGAAAAGTCACAAGTAATAAAATAAAAGGGCAGTTATACGACAAAGGTGGAATATAACGACAGAAACAGAAAAGACACAAGACATCAAGCAGAAAAGGACAAATGCACAACAAAGCAAAGAAGCTGAAAGGGCTGAGTAAATATGTGATTGTAACTTAAAATGTATTATTTATTTTTTATTGTATGTGATGCAAAGGCAAGTCTCCATAGGCAAAGTAAAACTCCAATGTAATATTGAAATGTGTACATACTGTTATATTATTCTGAATGTGCTGGGCAAGAAAATAAGAAGATGGAAGGAAAAGAGTCATACCTATTCATTTCATATTCCCATATGGAATGCAAACAGTTATGAGGTGATCTATATAAATGATGTTACTGTCATATGCATAAAGAGGTTAGAGAGTGGAAGAATAAGAAGGAGAGAGAGCAGATAGAGAAGTTGTGTAGATCCAAAGATGATATAAGGCATATATGAAGGCTAGAGGACAGCAGTGAAGAAGGAATATAACAGAGTTGTTATCCAGGTAAATCAGCATGTGTTTTCATTGTAGTGGGAGGAATTTGGTGCTTCCATATCAATTTGTAGCTTGATAGATGTCTAGTTGTAGTTGGCTGAGGTAGGAGCCTCCTGTGGGTTGTAGCTTGTAGAAAATAGATGGGAGTTGGATCTTCCTTGCAAGTTGTAGCTTACAGAATTGAGGTTGTAGCCTCCTATATTTTGGAGCCTGTAAAAAATCAGTGGTGAGAGGGATTTGGAGCTTGCCTTTACATCAGAACAATAATAAGATGTGGTTTTCTCCCTTATGGGTTTACACTTATATCTTTTTTCTATGTGCATGATCATTATGTGTTGATATTTTGTATTTAATCTGATTAATACCTTCTAATTACTTATTAAGATTGATGTTCCATTATACATTAAGCTGATTATGAAATTAAGGTGTAAATAAGTATAAAATAAAGTTTAAAGGTCTATGAATGCATTAAATTGATTCACCCCCCCCCCTCTCAGTTTAACTAAGGGTTCAACAATAGACTCTAAGAACATCATATAGAAGCATATATGTGATGGCAAGAAAGCATAAAAATTCAACTTGTTGGTGTTACTGAGAAAAAACAATGCTAATAAGCACACCACTAGAGCCCCAAAACTATAGCTGCAACATGTCTTTGATTTCAATGAAAAAGTTTGTACATAAGCTCCACACTACAAATAACAACTATCCAACCTCTAAAATGACTTGAGTTGGACTACATATAGAAAATAGAAGAGATGACACCTCCTTGGGTAGAAACCTGATCCAAAATACCTCATAAATGCACCCTATGAGTCATTACCTAGAATTTAGGGAAGTTAGAAACAATCCCCCCAAATTTAGCTAATAAATAGGAGTGTATATCTCCTTGATTAATTACATGATTCCTCAACAATGAGAGGAAAAAACCAACTCACTTATCCAAAAGACACCTTATATGAAAGTTGCAACCTTGAAATTTGGACCATTTTGGCTTGACACTTGTCTAGAAAGAATCCAAGACAGAAGCGTCGTGCTACTTAAAGAATCATCATGCCAATTAACAGAAGTGTTGCGCCAGTTAGTAGAAGCGTCATGCCACTTTGACGATGATTTTGGCTGACCTTAAGGCATCCTCCTACAAATTTGAAGATTTGGCTAGGTAGCCCTATGTGTCCTCTATCCATCCCAACTTTGAAACTGAGAAAATACCTCCTGGAATGCCTTCAAAAATCCATTTTCCCAACCTTACTCCAGAAGCGCCACACACAGGAAAAAACAGTGGCAGAAGCATGAAAAAGAGGTTTTTTTTTGGGGGGTTTTATTCAAAACTGGGGGGTTTCATCAAAACCTGAGACCATATCTAGAAATTACATGGCAAGATCAATTCAACCATAGAAGGAAATCCTCATTTGGAGGCTCTGAGGAAAAGTGTCGTGCAGCTCCGTGACGCTTCTATACAACCGAAATTTCCAAAATTGCCAAAAATCCAAAAAAAAAATTGTTCTTCGGTATCTTATGAACGAAAACCTCCTCGATTTTTCAAAAATACTTTCCCATTTGCTCATAATCCAAGTTTTAAATTGGTCACTAAAAATTGCATAAGCATAGCGTGTTATTTGAGAGGGAGTTTGGAGGTCTTCTGCGAGGATTTTTGGGCTGCAAGTGTTATGGTTGGAAATATTAGTATCTCTACTACACAATGGAGTCATCAAGGACTGCAAACCCTTGCTCCAAACCCTTGAAAATTTAAATTTAGGACAGCTTGTCCAAAAGTGCCGAAAATGACCTAGAGTAACTATATTTTGGGAATTTCTCTCAAATAATAACACATGTGCATAAACTAAAGGAGGCTTTTGTTCTTTTTTCTATGATTGAAAAAAAACTGTTTCACTTTTTTCAAATTCATTTTCATTACTTCAGAAAGTAAATTTGAAGAAGGATTGTACCTATATGCAATGTAAACCCTAGAAAATGATCACAAAACTTTGAAAATGATGCCATGGGTTTGAGTTGGCTAAAACCTGGAATGTTGACCTCCCTTATGGTATTTTCTCTTCTCACCTCCCATGATGTTTGTCAACAAAAAGAAACCATAGCTTGACATGAAGGAAAGGAAGGGTGAAAACTAGGAAAACAGGGGAAAATGGGGCAACAAGTTTAGGGAGGGAAATGGAGGGGATATGAGTTAGGGAAAAATTTGAAAACATTAGGGGAGATAGGGTATTGTGTTAGAAACACAGTATAGGCGGAATTTTTAGAAATGGATAAGGGAAAGAGGGAAAAGGGGCCTAAACACAAATTTGACCTACTATCTCTACAAAAGTGTAGTGATAACTAGGGTTTGAGTGAAAATGATAGTTATGAGAGGTATGCGTGATATGTAGTGATTTGGTAAGGTATATGATTTATGTGTGAAGGTTTATATTTTCTGAAACTAGGGGTTTTCCAACTGAAACAATCTAAACATCAATGGAACCAAAAACATAGTTGAAAACCCTAGAAGAGGGAATCCACCCTTTGCTAAAGAAATTGAGTTGAATGAAAGGTGGGGGATGATCACTTACTGACTTAGAAGAACTTGAACCTTGAGAAATGTTGAATTGAACCTTCTCATTAATCCTTTGTCTTTATTTTCTAATTTTCTAACTCCCAATGAAGGTGATTTGAATGGTGAAAATGACTCGTATTCACATGACATGTTTGGAGTTATGATGGCGAAACAAAAGAAACATAGACCATGACCTAGATGAGGGTATGTTGACTGATATATGACCCTAAGTGATGATGAATGACATGAGCTTGAATTTGATAATGAGCATGAATGGGTGAAGGGGGCAACATTAGTCCTAGACAACATTTCAGGGAACAAAACTTTATTTGAGAATTTGTTTGAAAACATAAAATTTTGACCAAGGACCACTACCAAATAAGCTTGAAAGAGTGTATTTTATCACTAAACACTTAGATACCAATAGAACTGATGGAAACAAGACAAACACACCTTACACAACATCAAAAACATCCTCAGGAAGTAACCCAACCTTCGAGGGCCCTGAACCCTAAGGGAGACTCACTTTTTGATCCTTTTGAGCCATAGAAACTGGCATGCCAAGGTAAGGTAGTGGCTGGGAGCCTATAGCCATGGGCATGCCAAGACAAGGTAGTGACTAGGGCACCAAATGGTCAGTTTTGTGCCTACAACTCTAGGATTTGTTCCACCTTTTCAACCGCAAATCCTAGGTCACTACCCAAAACTTCATGAAACTATAGGGTATGATGAATAAAATTAAAACATAGGTACAAAAGCGATCACATCATCAGGAACTCATCTAGACCCCTCCTAGCCATGACATGCATTTTTTCAAACATGTGACAAACATTGCATCTACATGTGTAAACAACATAATTAAACATAGGGGTCTCGTACTTATCTGAGAATCACTAAGAAGAATTGCTCCCTTACATCATAATATGCAATACAATATATTTGACCATAGATACATTGTGTATTCATTTACAAGTAAAAACATAGATTGAGACACAAATCATCATTGATCGAATGCATGCTTATAACTAGCACAATAAACATAAAAATACAATGGATACAACAACAATAAAATCTATACATAAACTAGTCCATTTTCATAACAAATACCAAAGGAATAATATCTTCATTAATGTATGTAAAAACCAGCCAGAAATTGAACTACGACATTCCACCCAACCATATATTAGTTGAGTCAAATTCTCTTAAGCCAATCACCCATGTGCCATATTCCAAGCATGAATGCGGGACTCATAATCAACCAAAAAGGAACCAAACAAGAATGAATGCTACCGGAGTTCTTTGCCTACACCATGAGGAATTTTATTTCCTTCTAGTCTCTTAGGATTTAGCGTAACCCACAGTTTGATCTAGGGGTCACTTCCCTACACCGAGACCATCTCTCTAGGCTTTATCGTACATCCCATATTGGGGCTACTAGGCCCAACGGAGATAAATCCACCTCTTGGCTTTACTGTATATCCTTCCATTCACAGGCAAGGATTCCTAGGATCACTGAGGCACACAATTTGGGCTTACCACAAACCACTGTCTGGCACATGGGTTACTAGGCCAGTGACTTTACCGTGATCCATAGTCTGGTTTAGGGACCAGTCAACCATGTTTTTGTTATTTCGAAGATCCACCCCACTCAGCTTTGAATATGATCTAGCCATCCATCTCAACCAAAGTATGAGAAACCCATCTCATCAACACTATACATAAATGTCAAGGCTAGGCTAAAAACCCTGTCACACCTCGCAAAACCCATGCCAAGATAACAAGAAACCACATGCAATACCATGCATTCTATATCTAGAAATTAAATCACCTATGCAAATAAATACCTGCAAAGAATCCTGCTAGAGTTGCTTAATCCTTCTCTTCCTTGCTTTATTTTCCTTTCTTGCTCCAATGCCCAAGTGCTTCCAAGAAAATTCTACGTGGCCAGGAGTGGGAAAGAGAGAGAGAGAGAGAATAATGAGAGAGCTCTAAAACTGAACTAAAAAAAGGTACCAACTGATACTGAGATGCATTTTTATAGAAGAGGCCTCTATTTTCTTCATTTTCCATTATTTTCCTTCAATTTCCTCCTCACGTGCAGCCTTTGACCTTTCATCTCACTTTTCTCCTAATTTTCATTATTTCCATAAATAAATGTGCCAAAAATATTTTTTGCCTCTTTAATGCCTTAGCCATAGACTTTTCAAATTTCCTTAGCCATAATATACCAAATGAACACTCCCTAGGATGTTTTTCCCAACATTACATGGAATTTTCACCAGGGTTGTTACAGAACCCTCCCCCTTGGGGGACACTGTCCTCAATGTTCAACCACACATATACCTAATAAAAATTGTTGAAAAGCAACCATACTACCCATGTAGCTTTATAACATAGCTTGGTGCACTATTTACAATGATAAATAACACCCTGCTGAAAAGAAAACCAACATGACATCATAACAACATGACAACTAAAATGACATGACACCATACCTCTAATTGGAGATTTATAACATAGGTCATGAAAGTATTTACATCCATATAAAGATGTACATACATCCAACCATCACATCAAAACATATACCAAAACATCGCTAAAATATGTGCTAAACAAAAACCAACATCACACCAAAACT
The DNA here is from genome assembly GCA_034641835.2 of Pinus albicaulis. Lineage (NCBI taxonomy): Eukaryota > Viridiplantae > Streptophyta > Pinopsida > Pinales > Pinaceae > Pinus > Pinus albicaulis. The sequence goes on along the minus strand of CM076583.1, from coordinate 496,920,145 downwards.
GCTTTGCCTCAACTGGAAAACAAGGAAAGAAACATGGCCTACATAAAATATGACATCTCCCATGTAGCTTCATTGGGTCCAATGTTCTTCCATTGCACTTTAACTTGCTATATTGCTCGATTCTGGAGCATGAGCACCTTTTTATGCAATATACACTGAGGCTCTAGCTGGAATTATCCATCTGGTTCCACCTATAATAGAGACCATTCAATCACATGATCAACATATTTAACATAATTTTTAATAAATGATAAATGAAAAACATCACGGAATTTCACCATGGAATGTAGTGTAAGTCAATAGGCCATTGGTTTGATCCTCTCAATGATCCCGAAGGGTCAACAAAATCGTTGTGCCAACTTGGCACACGATCCAATCTGCAAGGAGCTCTTCTTGGGCTTGATGCACAAATACACCTAATCCCCAACCTGAAAATCCTTTAACAACCTATTCCTATATGCATAAATTTTCTTCCTATCATGTGCTACTTTCAAGTTCCTCTTGATCACCTGCATTTCTTGTTCCATTTTTTTCCAACATATCTAGTTCGATCAGTACCCTGTTAACCAAATCAATCCAACTGATAGGAGTGTTGCAACTCCGCCCATACATAGTCTCAAATGGACTCATCTTCAATGACTCCTTATACCCATTTTTGTAAGTGAACTTTACCAGTGGAAGATATTCTTCCCACTCCACTGTTGATGCATCACATACATCCTCAACATATCCTCTAGTATCTTGTTGGCCCTCTTAGTATGTCCATCTATTTGAGGATGATAAGTTGTGTTGAAGGCCAACTTGGTGCCCAAACCTACAAACAACTCCTTCCAAAACTTGGAAGTTAAATTTTCATTGTTGTCTGACACAATCTTCTTTGGAACACCATGCAAACTGACTATGTCTTTGATGAATGCCTATGCTACATTTCTAGCTGAGTATATAGTCTTCACCGGTATGAAATGTGCAACATTTGTTAACCTATCCACAAAAACCATGATGGAATCATGTTGTCTAGCTATTTTAGGTAGACCCATGATGAATTTTGTGGAAATTACCTCCCATTTCCACTCTAGAATTGCAATCGGCTGTAGTAGTCCACCAGCATGTTTACACTATGCCTTAACCATTTGACAATCCAAACATATGGCTACAAACTCCACCACATACTTCTTTAGATTCGGCCAATAGTATAATCTATTCACTACACTCAATGTCTTCTGGTACCCTGGGTGACCCGAATATGGTTTCACATGAAATTTTCTCAAGATCACCTTCTTGAGCTCACTATTGTCTGACACATATATCCTATCTCTAAATATAACCAAGACATCTACTGTGAGACAATAGTCCAAATCTTGTACACGTGTACCGGTACCTGTACCAACACCTATACCCATACCAACACCTGTACCTATACATGTACCAACACATGTACCTATACCCCTACCGACACCTGTACCTATACATGTCCTTTGTTGCAAAATGTGCACAATCTCCATATACCTGTGTTCCTATTGAACTACCTGCAAGATCCTATCATGTAAGTTTGTCCCATATAATCTAACTGCTACTAAGTGATTTACCTATATTTGCATGCTAAGAGCATCTGTGACCATATCCTCCTTTCCCTTGATGTACCTAATCTCAAAGTCAAACTCACTTATTGTAGCTAGCCATCTAGCATGCATGGAATTCATATTCGGTTAGTCAAACAAGTACCTCAACCCAATGTGGTCACTCATCAACACAAACCTCCTGCCAAGAATATTATGCCTCCAAATATTTAGTGTATGTATGATCGTTGCTAGCTCAATATCATGGGTTGAATAGTTTTTCCCATGCTCATTCAATTTTTGCGACTCGTAGCATACAACATGTCCCTCCTACATATTGACCCCACCAATTCCTCTCTTGCAATAATATGTACACACTACAAATTCCTTGTACATATCTGCAATCTTTAACACTAGAGCATGTGTCAACACTTTCTTAAGCTGCTCAAAACTAGCCTCACACTCTTCTGTCCAATCATGCCTCTTACCTTTCATATGCAATGATGTAATAGGATAAGAAATCTATGAGAAGTTTCTGATAAGCCTCCTGAAGTAACCTGCAAATCTCATGAATGATCTCACCTCATCTACATTCTTAGGAGCTACCCACTCCATGATGGCCCTTATATTTTCTATATATAATGCAATTCCCTCCTTGGAGACAACATGTCCCAAGTGTTGAGAATTTGGAGGGTTGGTGATGAATTCAAATTCTATTCTTGATAATTACTTGTGAGCTTACTTGATTTACTTATGTCTTCTCTTCTTAATTTATTTAGCCTTTCATCGAGTCAATTACCAAAATACAAGAGACACAAAGTTAGACTCTACGAGCCAGGGCAAAACCTCTCCCTCTTATAGAGGAAAACCCATGATAAATTCTTCGTACAGATTTTCAAACGATAAGTACCATGACCAAGACTCGGACCCTTGACCTATGTATGCTTCCAAGACCTTTTCACTGCTTCTCTGTCGACTTCTAACGTTGATCCTTATTTTCTACACCAAGTTGCACTGTCTAGCACCAATACTAGAGAACTCGATATCTAAGTCTATCTTCCTTGATTTTTTTCTTGCTTTCTCAAACAATCCTTCATTTCTTAATTTTATTTGTCTTTATTACTCTAAACAATTATATTTCTTGTTGCTCTATAGTATTTCCTTTCCACAAAATTCTTTCTATATAGATATTAGACTAGGTCACTCATAACCCTTCACTTCGCATCACCTTGAGGTTACTTCACTTGAGATATGCTATATCTCCTTTACGTACTGTAGATTAGGAAGGTGAATCACAGATTTACCTTCCTTAATTTCTCACACTGTGATCTAGATACATTCCAACACTTAGCCATAGACTTCAAATAAATCTGCATATATTGTACAGTACCCAAACACAGATCCGCACTTCACTGTCTTTAACTCACATATACTCTAGACTGTTGTATTGTATCTGCACTTCCTTGAACCTGATCTGAATATGTAGATATATTATATTTAACCTTTTCCTTAACTCTACATTTGTCTGAAGTTTCTTCTTGTTGATCTACACTTTAATTTCAAAGCTATCCGCAAACTTCTTTCTCACTTCAGAGCAGTCTGAAATCCTTATCCCAAATAAGTCGTAGATAGGAGCATATATAGAGGCTCCTTCTCTATTATTAGGCCGACCATCCAGCTATCATACAGGCCAAAATTAACACAGTATATAGGCTGACATGAAGAGTATATATTCCAGCATTAATGACAATTTTCATGAGGGTTGTTATGAGCCATTCTTCCACAAGGTCTTAGAGCACATTCTTCAGACTAGACACTTCATATACATGACTCTTAATTACACTTATAGCCAGAAGAAAAAATCCTAAAAGACATCAAGAAGAATTCTATTGACCTGTAATAAAAATATTTCTCATGAAACCCAGGAAGCAAGCATAACAAAAATACATTTTATTATATTTGTCTTCTTCTTTACATAAATACATCATTACATAGTCAATATGAAGACCGATCCTAGTTACACTTTTCAACAATCCCTCTTAACTAGGGAGTTATTCAAACCGGTACATGGTCACTTTCAAAATGAAGAATCTCATAAGAAGAATTAGATTGGTAATCACATATGTATAACATCATATCAACCAGCATTGTCCTAGTGCAAGGCCTTGACTAACAACCCCATCTCCCAATGAGACAATGGGCTACAATGCTAGCGAGACACTTGACTTATAGACACCATAGTCATTGTCTCTCCAAGGTACATACTCCACCCAGGTGTTCCCAAAGTATGACCTTCTTGGACTATTCTTCTCTTGGGTAGCTAGCCCTCAAAGAATATCAGTCCTCGAGTACTCTTATCTTGAATGCCCTATCACATTCTCAAAGAGTATCGAATGTCAAATGATTACCCAATCATCCATTTTGTCTTCCCAAGTGAAGACTAGAATGATGTGCCTATTCATTCTCTCCCCATGGCCTACACTGAGACTTACGGATGTTAGTCCTGGTCAAGTGCATAGCACATGTATTAGAAAATCATATATGTCACTCCCTCTTAACTTAGGAAGGGCATGCTTCAAGTTTCTTCCAAGTAAGAAACTTATCACCAGGCTCCCTCTCAACCAGGGACCTATAGTAGCAATGGTGAGACACCCATATGCTCATGAAGAATTCCTCCCCTCAATGTCATGGATTTTGATATTGAGGAATATTCAACCTTTGGCTTCATAGGGCACAGATCATCCATCACCTTCATCCATGAGTCATGTCAACTATGAGAAAGTGATTCATTAGACGTCCTTATCTGGTCCACCTTTTATCCCATGCTTCTTGCTTTCGAACCATCTCCAAGGATCTTACATCCTTTGAAATGATTGGCAGCCCTGCATAAATTCATCTAGCTAAACATATACATATGAACTTTCAAATCGAATTTACGTCAATGATGATCTTTCACCATGACATCTTCATGTAGGCATCGACATCCTCTATTCAGATTGACACATCTCCTAATGATATGTCATGTCAAGGGTGTTCTTATTTACCAGACTTCTATCAGAGTCTACATATCCTCTCATGAGATATTCTAGTCACTTCTTCTTGGCTTCTGGATGATAATTTCCTCTTGACATGGTTTCACTTCATGATCTCTTCCTTTCTGCACATCTTCATTCCCAGGAACTTCCAATTTCCAATTCCTAGTTCATATACAACCACCTCATATTCCATATGAGGATATATTATGTTTATTTCATTTTTCAATGCACCATGAGAGATCCTCCCCCATAGATCATACTTTTAAATATATAAATCCATTACCTTCAACCATATGACATGACTTCACAACATCTAGTGTCAACATATAAATATATATACCTCATACCTTTTTCCTTTGAGTCATCCTATAGCAATTTTACTAGAATGAAGAACTTCATTCCCTTGACATGCTTCATCAATATGTCGTCACATCCCAAAATTCGGTAGCATATGATTCTTAATGAAACCTTTATCCTTTCTTTATAATCAGTGAATCCATAGAGAAATCCATTAGAAAATTTCAGCACCAGTTTCCATGATGACCCTTTATTTTGATGACTGCCTTCCATCAGTATTATTATCAGCGAGGTTTTCTAGGATTTGTTTCACCAAGAGCTCCTACCATGATTTTATCATGATGATCTTAATATACATTACTTCCTATCATACTATTTTACAACCAACAAAAATCACTTAAAGAATAAGATGATCTCAATCATAATAGATATCTTTCGCTTCTTCTTTCTTAGATTTCTTAACATCGGGTTCTACCCTTTCATCTGTGACATGGGCTTCTTACTTTTTCCTCTTGTCCTTTCCAGATTTAGGACAATCTCTTTTATAATGCCCAAGTTCGTTACATCCAAAGAATCGTACTTTTTCCATATCTCTTCTTTTATTTAGAGGATAAATTTTTCTGAATCTTCCTTTCTTCTTGGATATGGCTGCAAAGGCTTGGTTCCCTTCACTTGATCTTGTATCAACTTTCGCTTTCAATCTTGTTTCCTCTATTTTACTTAGAGACCATAAATCATGGAATGGTGTTGCTTTTTTCTTCCCGTAAAAACTTGAATTCAACTTTCCCCATTCTTCCAATAGAGCATTCAACACCACTTTAGTCATCTCAGTATCAGCCATTACTTCTCCTAGTTCTTGCAGTTGGTCTCTTATTTTAGAAATCCTCATAAAGCATGAAGTGATTCCTTCTTCTCTTGAAAATTTGATTTTTTATATTTCTTTTCTCAGAGAGATTTATTCTCCTGCAGTACTCACAGATAATATCTCCGCCATTTTCTCATATATTTCTTTTGCAAACTTCAGTTTTGATACATAGGGAATGAGTGAGTCCTTAATGGATTCTATGAGAATCCTCTGGGCTCTAATTTCTCCTTTCATGTGTTTGGCATGAGCTGGAGCATCTTATTTTGAGGGTTTAATTGTAGATCCTTTGATGTAATCCATAACTTCATCTTCAATTAAAGTCAAATTTCTCCTCTTCTTCCATGCAGTAAATTTTGACGACCCAACCAATTTGTTGCTATCTTTAAAATAAGTCATCTTGACAGATTTAAGTAAGGTCATAGATACTTACTTGAGTAGAGTGAGTTGCAGCTTCCTTGATGATGATGAAGATGAATTTAGGAGCTTCTTCTAAGATTGAAAACTCCAATGTAGGTGATCTTGGATCCTTGATGATAAACAATATCTTCAAAAGATGATGTTTCTTCCAACAATGTTTTGAATATACATCTTTGATGGAAAATAATATTTTCTTGATGAGTTGATCCTTTGAATGAGATTGAAGGTATTTCTTGAAATAGCTTGAGAGTCTTCCTTGAAAATGTATTTGACTTTTCAACCCAAACTTTGATCTTTTCTTCCTAGAGTGTCTTCTCGTCATGTAGCCCTTGCGTTCAGCACCTTAGCTCTAATTCCATGCTGAGAATTGGGAGGGTTGGTGATTAATTAAAAATCTCTTCTTGATAATTACTTTTGAGCTTACTTGATTTACTTATGTCTTCTCTTCTTAACTTATTTATTCTTTCATCAAGTCAATTACCAAAATACAAGAGACACAAAGTTAGGCTTTTTGAGCCAAGGAAAAACACCTCCCTCTTGGAGAGGAAAACCCATGAGAAATTATTCTTATATATTTTCAAATGACAAGTACCATGACCAAGACTCAGACCCTTGACATATGTATGCTTCTAATACCTTGTCACTGCTTCTTTGTCGACCTCCAACGATGATCTTTCTTTTCTGCACCAACCTGCACTGTCCTGCACCAATACTGGAGAACTTGATCTCTCTCTCTATCTTCCTTGGTTTTTGTTTTTGTTTCTAAAACACTCCTTCCTTTATTAATATTATTTGTCTTTAGTACTCTAAAAAATTATCTTTCTTGCTTATATATAGTAGTTCCTTTCCACAAACTTCTTTCTATTCAAATATTAGACTAGGTCGCTTGGGACCCTTCACTTCGCATTACCTTGAGGTTACTTCACTTGAGATATGCTATCTCTCCTTTAGGTATTGTAGATTAGGAAGGTAAATCACATCTTTACCTTCCTTAATTTCTCACACTGTGATCTGGAGACAATCCAACACTTAGCCACAGACTTCAGAGCAATTTGCATTCACTGTACAATACCCAAACATAGATCCACACTTCATTGTCTTTAACTTGCATATATTCCAGACTGTTGTAGTATATCTGCACTTCCTTGAAATTGATCTGAATATGTAGATATATCAAGTTTAACCTTGTTCTTAACTCTGCACTTGTCCGAAGTGTCTTCTTGTTGATCCACACTTTAATTTCAAAGCTATTCGCAAACTTCTTTCTCACTTCAGAGTAGTCTGAAATCCTTATCCAAAATGAGTTGCAAATAGGAGTATATATAAATGCTCCTTTCATGTTATTAGGCTTACCATCCAGCTATCATGTAGGCCGAATTTAACATAGTATATAGGCTGACATGAAGAGTATATATTTCGGTGTTAATGACGATTTTCATGAGGGTTGTTATGAGCCATTCTTCCACAAGGTCTTGGAGCACATTCTTCAGACTAGACACTTCATATACATGACTCTTAACTATACTTATAACCAGAAGACAAATACTAATATACATCAAGAAGAAGCCTTGATCTGAATTTGAATGTTAGTTTTGTTGTGTTAATTTCATTTTCAAATTAAAAACGTATTTACTGAACTTATGCTTGATGTACAGGTTCCCTTGTTGCTTATGTGTGTCAAAGAGGTAATTAAAACTGAATTTTATGAGTGAATTTGAAAGCATAAAGCATGAATTTAAATGGCTGAAAAACATAAATAAATAACATAAAACCATAAAAACTTATCCATTAAATAGATTTTTGATGAAGGAGTTCACCCCTCCTGGGCTACATCTCCTTAGTCCAACTCCATAGTGTGGGCCTCTGTATTAGCTCATGTGTTCTCAAATTTTTGTTTGCATGCATCAAATTCTCTTGGAAACTATTCCAATGAGTTTAAGATGTCAAAATCTATCAGAAATGACTATTTATTTACTCAATTTGGTTACCATATGCTCTAGTCATGGCCTTCCCTCCTGGTGGCCATGGGCTTCAAAATTATTCAAGGCACCAAAAACCTATGTATATGAGCTCCTATGCCTTTGCAACCTATTCCAATATTTTCATAGCATGCCAAATAGCTAAGAATGACTCTTTGTGAGCTCAATTTGGTCGAAAATTGACTCAGTTATGAAAAAACAAACTTTCCCCCAATTTATCCTCTAAATCTGGAAAACTAGAGTTAACTCCGACAAGTTTGGTGGAATCTTTGAAAATAGAAACTCTGCTAAAAGCACTGCTAATTAAGGAGGAAATTAATTAGTGTTAATCCCATCATTAGGTGCATAAGAATGCGCTTAAAATCTACTTAGTGGAGGTGTTGGAATGTGGTCACATTATTTGGGTCACATGGAGGAGGGTTGGGCAGTGGTCTGGCCCCCTCCTTCCGTCGTCGCAGCAATAAACGCATTTAAATCTAATTCCGTTGCAATATGTTTCAAGATACAGGCTCATGACCCAATGGTAAAGTGCGCAGTTAGCCAGGGGGAGGTCACGGGTTCAAACCCAACCTTGACCCGCTTCTTACCATTTTTCAATGAATATACCGCCCATTCCAACCTTTGTAATTTATACGCTCCATATATATATATATATATAAGCCCCAAGGGTTAGCTCAAGTGGTAGTGAGCCAATACGTGGGCCTCTCCGTTGAGGGAGGTCACGGGTTCAATCCTTGAGTCCTTTGGGGTCAGGCGCCGAAAGTCCGCCGAACGGTTTACCGCACGTACCATCCAGAAATTCTGGGGAAGTACGCCCGGGTTTCCCATGAGCTTTCCCCTCGTGAAAAAAAAAAAAAAAAAATATATATATATATATATATATATATATGCTGACCTTTGTAATAATACAATGTAATGGACTTAGCACACAGTCCATTACTTTAAAATTCCACCATGATAATTAACTTCAGAACCTTTGCATAGTTTAATATCCATTGCCACATAATGTTTAATAAGATTCGACTTGGGTTAATAAAAATATATATGTGTGGACATTAAAATATTAATTAAGAATTGAAATTTATATAATATATTAATATATAATAATCATATAATATAACATATGGTCATAAAACCATACACTATATTATAAATATATTTATACATAATATATAAAAATTAATCCAATCCTTAAAACTAAAAAAACAATTTCCAGCACAAAAATATCATGAACCCAAAATTCAAACTTAGAAGCTCATTGGACAAATTTCACCTTCACAAACCAAACCGGCAAATCCCGCAGTGACACTTGTCACAGTCCCATTGGAGAAAAACAGAAGAATATTACCTAAATGTTGATTGGGCTGCCATGTCATCATTCTGTACATGTTCTGCAATTTTTTAATAAAAATTGCTTGTTCTGAACGACGATCAACAGACCATGACTCCTTCATCCGAACTTGGTTTTCAACAAAAAAAGTTGCGTTGGATTCCTTACAACGGGTCGGTCACTTTTGTTATGGATTCATTCAATTCCTATCACTTTCATTTTTGAGCTAAAATACTGAGCCTTTGATCAAGTTTATTGACCTATAATAAAAATATTTCTCATGAAACCCATGAAGCAAGCATAACAAAAATACTTGTTATTATCTTTGTCTTCTTATTTACATAAATACATAATTACATAGTCAAGATGAAGACTGATCCTAGTTACATTTTCCAACACCTAGTAGTGTACCTTAGTCTGGAATAATTTGCATTTGTTGATCTTAGCATATAACTGATGCTCTCTCAACAACCTCAACACTGCTTCCAAATGCTCGGCGTGCTCTTCCTCATTTTTATAATACACCAATATCTCATCAATAAACACAATCACAAACTTATCCAAATAAGGATGCAACACATTGTTCATCAAATGCATAAATGTAGTTGCATCATTAGTCAGACCAAATGGAACTACAACAAACTCATAATGCTCGTACCTGGTCCTGAATGTGTTCTTGTAGATTTCCTCTTCCTTGATGTGTAACTGATGATATCTCGGTCTCAAGTCGATCTTAGAAAACATTATTTCTCCCTTCAGTTGATAAAAAAAATCATCAATCGTCGGCAATGGGTACCTGTTCTTGATGGTCACTTTTTTCAGCTGCCTGTAGTCAATGCACAATCTGAGAGTGCCATCCTTCTTCTTCACGAACAACACCGGTGCATCCCATGGAGATACACTTGGCCTACTATATCCCTTGTCAAGCATATCTTTCAGTTACAACTTTAATTCTACCAACTCAAGTGTGCTCATCCTATAAGGTGGTTTTGATGTTGGAGTTGCCCCTGGCACCAAATCAATAGAAAATTCTACTGCCTTGTGAGGTGGAAACTCAGAAATATCAGCTGGAAACAGATCCTGAAATTGATATAAAACTGGATATCTTCTCAATAATTTTGAATCCTCGACTTCCTTAAATTTTTTAGTAAAGATATGAACTACAAATAGCACACACCCTTTCCCACGATTGCGCTTGGCTTGCATGGCTATCACCATCCTAACTGATGTGGCTTTATTCTTTCCCTGTAATACTCTTGGTTCCCCATTGTCATCCAAGTGCTCAATAGCTTTATCATATCAATCTACCTTGGTCCTATGAAGGTATAACCAATCCATACCCAATATCATATTATAGGAACCCAATGACAACATATTCAAGTGCGCTGTTCTAGGCATGCCATTTAACTAAAATGCACACGCTTTTACCCAATGGTGAACTCTTTTCTTTGTACCTGTAGCCAACTGCACTAACTAGGATTTTGCATGAATTTATTTACTCAAGCCACACTTTTTCACCAAGTCACGAATAACATAGCTATATTTAGATACAAGATCAATCAAAATAGAAATAACTTGATCACAAATCTTACTGTCCATCTCAATGATAGATGCATGGTGCTATGCCCTCCAGTTTTCCACATCTGCATAAATATGAGGAATACTTTTCCCAACATCCCCAATAGTTTGCACCTCCTATGCACTGTATATCTTAGGCCTAACACCCTGGTTTTGTAGTCAATATATCCTAAGGTGCTCCTCACTGCATTTCCAACACACTAACCGTCATGTATCGTTACCTCCATTTTGTTGTTGTAATCTATGATGTTGTTGTGATCCATGTCCATGTCTAGCTACATTAAACTTCTTCTAGGGTGCCACATTCTCTTTCTCGTCTGTATTCTAAGGCCTTGCTCTCTTAGGCTGCCATTTACCTTTACCTTGGTCTTTCCCTTTCCATCCTTTCTGAGACTCATACTTGCGCTTTGACTGTTCATAGAAATGATTCAGCTTCCCAATGAATTCCTCAAGTGATGGAGGCTCATCATACTCAATCTAGTCTCTAAATGCTAATTGAAAACCACTGAAAAATCATTGAACTTTAGCCTTTTCATCCTTAATATATAGCACATACCTCAGTAGCTCCAGGGAACTAGTTGTGTACTCTTCATCTGTCATTGACCCCATCTTTAGCTCATAATATTATTTGGCCTTACTATCATAGTACCTCTCTAACAAGTACTTCTTCCTGAAAATCCTCTTGAGCTCATGCCAACTCTAGTCCTCTATTTTGATGTCTTTGACCCACTTCACATCTTCCCATCGTATGTCTGCTTTACCTTTCAAGCTGAATATAACAATCCCGGCCTTCATGTTTTCTATGTACTCGTGTAATTCGAAGAATTTTTTCATTCCATGTATCCAATCCTTTGCATCTTCTGTTTTATTCACATCTCCATCAAACGTAGGTGGTTTTTATTTCTTAAATTCATTTGGAAAGTATCCTTTTTCACTCCTCATGTAAGGATTATATCGATGACGATCATGATGTCTATCTGAACCAGAACTAGAATGGTACTTGTACTCACCAGTCCTCATATCCAGAGTGTCCAACAACATTCCATCTCTCACTGTATCAACTCTATCTAACCTGACTCTACCAAGAGACCTGCTTCCATATGCCCCATTAGCTATGTCCTCCTACCCATGGCTAATCCGAAGAGTCCCTTGCCGTTGCAACTCTGACAAGCTCTGAAGAAGTATTTCATTCATCTTGTGCCTGTATGATTTTGTTATTGTCTGCCTTACAACTCCTAATTTAATCACTTAGGATTCTCAATGTGTCTACCAAATCAAAAGAGTGCCCACCATGCTGCTCATATGATTCATAGGGAGAGTCCTTGTACTCTACCATCTTTCTATCCATGTGTATATTTCTTCTTACAAAGTATAATATGTCAGCTAAACCAAATAACAATAAACCAATGTACCTTAGTGTAATTTTCGGAGGATACATCATGTAAGATAAACCAATCAAAAAAATACATGTATATTCATAATCATAATCAACATATAAAATCATAAAACATGGTATACTAACGCATAAACATCATTCTCATTGGATTCTAATCCTAGATGTATATTCATACCAGATACACAACATGACCTAATGCAGAACCATACCAATGAAAATTGACCACATACCATCACAAACACTAACCATACACAAGCATAAGCAACATGTAACCAGGTGTGAATAACCAATGAATGTTCAACATATAACATCACACAAGTAAGCATACACAGACACTACACAAGCATGACCAATATGTGACCTAGCATACACCAACAATGCATATACAATAGGTAACAATATGTAAGCTAATGTGCATGCCCAATACACAAACATGAACAGCACATAATCAATCAAACACACATGATAACATGTTGACAACAACAACATAAATTCTCCCATGGAGACACCACTGCCACCATGGCCAACACAACATGGATGCAACAAACACATACACATAGGTATAAGAAACACATAAGAAATCAACAAAAACATGACCAACACACAATCCATCTAGACCAAGGGTTGAACCATGCTTTGACACCACTCTGTAACACCTTCTTCCCACATCTACCCAAGTAACTAGCCAATCAGGGTAAACATGCAACAAGAGGCTACTAATATGATATTCAACCTCCTAGATGACCTTAAGGAAGTGGAACTAATAGAAACAATAAAAACACACCTTACACATGATTAGAGGCTCAGTATTTAAAAATGAAAGTGCTCAGAAATGCTCCAAACCAGAACGACTAGATATAGCTCGTCACTAGGATTCCAACACAACTCGTTTCATCAAAATTTGAGTTTGTATGAGTAAGTTATGGTTTGTTGTCTGTATTCTGAAATAGGTAAAACATGTGTAGAACAGTGACAGACTGATGACTTGGCAGCCCATTCATCACCTCAAGAATATTTAGGGAATATTCTCCAAATTTCATATGATCACACTATGACAAGTGTCATAATCATATTCGCTAATGTTTCTTGGGAAATTGAAGTTTGTCTTTCTAATGCTAAGGTTGAAATTTCTTCTATGGTGGATTATTATTTTTAATGGTGAAATTTTGGGCCAATGGAGAAGGGCCATGTGGCGCAGCCAGAGGTTGCCACGTGCCCTCCCACATGGAATATTATGTTTCATATATTTTCGAATTGTAATGTTGTGACCCTAACTACATTTGGAGCTTCTAAATTGGAAGACAGGTCTAAACTGGCGGGCTAACTCTTAATACAACAAGGGCATATATATTGAAACTTTGGATATGATTTATTTTATTGCGCGGAAAAATATTGGTGTGGGGATCGGGGTCGAACCGACGAATCCCAACCCCCCCCCCCGCCGTGTCATACCACCACTCTACCGTCTCCACAATATCATGGCTCTTAACCCATAAGTCTGCCACAAATATTTAAATTTTATCTGCTCCATAGTTTGGGGTTTGGAGGGGACCAGCCCCCTCCCACATGTCCAAGCACCATGACCAATGGCTAACCATAGTTCTGGTGGAGATTATTAATGGATTTAAGCCATGATTTATTACCGCTAATCCAGATTTAGTCCATAATATGTAGTGTTAGCGCTAAACGCGCTTAGCACTTAAATGTGCCATTAATTATACTTTAATCTCTGCTTATCTTAAATTAAGTGCGGGATTACCTTAGTGGAAGATTTTTTGGACCCTCCAAATGCGGGGAAGCTCCACTTTTAGTGGATTTAACTGACAGAGTTCCAGTTTTAGTGGATAAATACTAGGAAAATTTGGTTTTTCCATAACTGAGGTAATTTTCGACCAATTTTGGCTCAGGAAGAGTCATTCTTGGTATATTTTGTTGTTTTGGAGCCATTGGAGTGGGTTTTAAAGGCAATAGGAGACTGTAAACAACAATTTTTCATAATCGAAGCTAAAACAAAGGCCCAAGCTATGAAACTAGACCAAGGATATGTAGCCCAGGAGGGGTGAACTCCATCAAAACCATGTGTATTTGACTTAGTTGGCTTTTTTTGCTGCGTTTTTATATGTTGTTTTTCAACATTTAGTTTCCATGCTTTTATGTTCATGAAATACACTTAATCTCATCAAGTAAATTGAATTGTTAATCATAATCACATGTATAAACCCTTGTATAAGAAGAAAACCAAAGAACTTTCATGTTAAATATGAAACTAATATTAGCACAACATTAAATAAAAATCAATTACAAATCAAGTTGGTATCAGATCACAAGGTTGCTAAAGGTTATTGCTTTCTTTGCTTGATATTTTGCAAGAAGGGTTTTAATAGTTGCAATTTTGTGATGCTTACAAGGTTGAAGTTGCAGAGAGGAGAAGGGAAGTTATTGGTTGTTAGTCCTAAGATTAGGAAAAGAATAAAGAGAGTTGAGAGAGCATAATCTTCACCCAAAGTTCCATTCAAAGCTGAAATTGAAGCACCTCAAGTTCTATCTCCATCAGTTGAGATTGAAGAGGTACAAATTGCACAAGAAGCTGAGGTGATTGAAGAGGTACAAGCATCAGGAGTTGAGCTTGAATCCCTAAACATTATGTCAGGTTTTGGAGAGACTCATGGACATCCATAAGAATAATATGTCAAGATATACTTCAAGGACATTCAAATAATGGTTAAAATCATGTTTGATGCATTCACTGCAGAAAGAGCAGGAGAAGGTTCTAAGCCTCCACATGGAGAAGGATATTTAGATGGTAAGAAGGATGAAGAGAAGGGTTCGAAAGGAAATGGAGGAAATCCACCTCCATACACACCATCCTCATCCTCATCATCTTCATCAACATCTTCATCTTCCACTTCCACCACAAAAACCACCCACACTCATTTAAAAATCCCAAAAGGAAAAATTCAATTACTCAAGTTGGACATCAAGTTTGAACTTCCCATGTACAATGGTGAAGTAAATGTAGAGAAGTTATACAATTGGATCCGTAAATTGGAAGTATACTTCAGAATTCAAAATCTACAAGAGGACGACATAAATATCTAGGTGCCTTCATTAAGGCTAGAAGGAGCAACACTTGTTTGGTGGGAGGCAAAGACACAAGAGGAAATGTGAATTCATGGTAAGATATCCATTTATTGGGTTGAATTCATTTCATCCATTAAAAGGTAGTTTTATCCATTATCCTATTTGCAAAAATCAATTATGAGTTGGAAAAAATTTAGGCAACTCAAAGACAAAACTATTCAAGAGTACAGCCAGGAGTTCAAAAATAGGGCTTTTTTGTTAAGAGTAAACTTGAATTCACAAGACACACCCTTGAAATACATTGGGGGTTTACATTACTACTTGAAACATAATATCCTTATGTTTAACCCAAACAAATTAGATGAAGTATTTGTGCAAGCCACACATCTTGAAGCAAGAGGAAATAACATTCAGGAAGAGGGTAGTAAGAAGAAGTCATTCAAGGGTAAGGGAAAAGAGAAGGGATGAAAATGGAAGGGAGAGAAGAATGCAAGAATCAAGAAAGAAGGGGAGAAAACTACATGAAAAAATTGTTCCAAAGAGGGGTATGATGAAGCCCACTGTTGGAAACTACATCCCGGACTAAGGCCAAATAAACCAAACAACAAGGTAAACAAAAGATGGCTGCCACCACATAACAAGATCTTGGATCCGATTCCAGAGATGAGACCAAGATCGTAGCCATGGTTAACAAAGGAAAGGAAGCCATAGAAAGTATTAGTTCCTCAAATAGTCACAAAAACACTCCAAATGAAGACACAAGGATATAATTGTTCCATGCTAGAGTGATTTCAAATCATACAAATATTGATGCATTGTTTGATTGTGGGTCACAAGCAAACCTGATTTTAGAAGACTTGGTCAAAAATATTAACCTTGAAATCATACCACATCATAAACCATACCCTTTGGGTTGGATATTTAAGAATGCCAATTTATAGGTTACAAGGAAATTCATATTTCGATTTCTATTACTGCAAACTTTGTTGATAAAGTCGAGTTAGATGTGGTTCTACTTGACATTTCCGGGATTGTCTTGGGAAGTCCATATTTGTATGATATGAAAGTGGTGTTTTATCACCATGAGAACAAATATCATTTGCTTAAGGATTGGGTGGAGTATATTGTGAGAGCTCATCACAAAAAACTAAATATTTCTTTAGTTAATGCAGGGCAAATGAAGAGGCTAGTTAATGCAAATAAAAATTTTGTGCTTCTCATGATCAATAAAAAGGATGATATCAACTATGAATCTTTTGAAGGATGTGATGAAAAATTAAAATCTGATTTGTTTGATTTTGTAAGTCAGCATGGTGAGATGTTTCAAGAACCAAATGGGTTACCTCCCAAGAGGGGAATTCAGCATGAGATTCAGCTACAACAGAATGTTCCACTTCCAAACATTGGTATGTATCGCATGTCAATTATGGAGAGTTTGGAAATAAAGAAGGAAATTAAAGAATTGTTGAACAAAGGTATCATACTCCCCGACATGTGTTTCACCAATTGTTTTGGTACCAAAGAAGGATGAGACTTGGTGCATGTGCATATATTTGAGTGCAATGAATAAAATCATAGTAAAGAATCGCTATCCACTCCCACGCATTGATGATTTGCTAGATCAATTAAAGTATGCAAGATATTTCACTAAGTTAGACTTACGAAGTGGTTATCATCAAGTTAGAATAAACAAGGGGGATATTTAGAAAAATGCTTTTAAAACTAGACAAGGATTGTTTGAGTGGCTAGTTATGCCATTCGGTCTAGACAATGATCCAACTACTTTCATGAGAGTTATGAATTATGTAATAATACCATTTATAGATGACTTGGTCATTTTTTACTTAGATGACATACTTATATTCATCAAATCAAGAGATAAGCATGTCATGCATGTGAACAAGGTACTTGATGTCTTAAAAAAAGAGTTATATGCATGGGTACAAAGTGAAAATTAATGGAAGCAGTAAGTGATGGGGAAAGAGACCATTATCCATACTGACCATCAGCCATTGCAGTACTTACAATCACAATCAAAGTTTTAGCAATCAAGAAATTTCAGATGGATCAAATTTATACAACAATTTCATTTGGTTATCAGGCACAAAAAGGGAATCTACAATATGGTAGTTGATATGCTCTCTAGGCCTATTGTAAATTCATCTATACTCAAGCACAATTCAGTTTTGCATGAAAGTTACATTGAAAAATATGCAAATGATAGTGATTTTCAAGATGTTTATGAAATCTTGAGTCAAGGAAACCAAAATGAAGAGTTAGATTATCATGTGCATAACAGTTTGTTGTATCACTTGGGAAAGTTATGTATACTGATGGGCCTCTAAATTAGACATAAAATAAGGCCCATCTAACCTTTATTAGGCCCATCTACCTTCCTTATGCACATGAAAAGATATATTAAATCTCTCCTTCTACACTTAATAATGTTTTCTTATGCTTTAATATGTTCTTAGGAAGGTTTAAAGGTAATTTCATATTTGTTCCTAATACTAGTTATTTTTGTAGAATATTGTGAGAATATTGGACAGATTATGCAGATTTGGAGAAGGAAATAATTTAGGGACTTGCTCCCTGCCACTAGAAGATCAAGATTGAAGAATAAATGAGCACAATGTCAGGAAATTATGGATAAATCTTGGAGATATTCAAGGGGGTTTTCCACCCTCCTTAACTATCAAAGGTAGCCAAGCAAACTGAAGATGAAGTGCACTCAATCTATGGTTTACTTGGAGTCAAAGTGGACTCAACCATTATTTTTTAGGCATTTGTTGGTAGCTGCCCTTTAGGATAAATAAAGTTGATCCAGAGCTAATCAGGGTCGATTCCGGTCGATTCTAGTCCATTTGATGCCAGTCCATTCTATTCCATTTGTATTCCATTAAATCCTATGCCATTCGATTCCATTCAGAACTTTTGCTGCAATTTATTAAGCTTTTTATTATTGTACTCAATGATTAAAATTTCAGAAATGTGCGAGACTATTCTTTCATGAAATGAGCAGACAGACGCCATTTTATTGATGATCTAGTTCCAAAGAGTTGGGCTCATGGGTTAGGGCCCAACCCATGTGCCTCAGCTTCTCAGTTTTTTTCAATCTTTTCTTTATGTTATTTAGCTAGTTTTATTTATGATATTTTCATTGTTGTTATAGTTTGTTGTTCTATATTTAATCTTCTTATATACACTGTAGAATATTTGATAAACTCCAAAAGTTGCGGTCAAGCCTCCCACTCTCATCTCTGTCAATAGAGCTCGAGGAGGGTAGACCATCCCACAAACCAAAATTTTTTTTATGTTTATGATTCGTTGTTTCTAAGTTTAGGGTCGAAATTGCATTACCAGTTTGAGCATTTATTTCACTGTCTTATCACACACTTGTCTGGTTTTTTGCATAAGTAGGTAGGTTTGATTGCAGGTACAAGTATCTTCACCCAGAAGAAGTTCATTAATACCTCCCTACTTCATTTCCCATCTCTCTTCCATCACTGCTATTACGCTTCTATTTCAATTATTGCAGCTTTCGCACCCTTTTATTCCCAAAAACACTTCAAAGCCTTATAGTTTGACCTCCTCCCTTTTCTTCTCAAATTTCACGCTTATCACATTTTTCATCCCACAAATCCTCCTCACTCTCCCTTCAATTTTCTTGCTCGTGATGGCGATTGTGATTGCAATAACTCTTCCACCTTATCGTTACCATTTATTATAAAAAAAAACTCCCTAAAACATTGAAATATGACCTTTTTCCTTTAGATTTACCGTAAATTTCCTTTTCTCTCTATCGCAAATCTCTTTTTCCATTGATCCCTCATTAATACTCCTCTCCTGAAACTCCGATTGCAGTGATATATTCCACCACTCGATACCTTTCCACATTACCTTTGCCATTTATCATCACAAAGTCTCCAAAAACATTAAAGTCTGGCCCTTATTTGTTCTTCTCACTTATCACAGTGATCGCAATTGTGCAAACTTCACATTATTTCGTCATTGCCCAAGTGCTGCTCCAAAACCGCAACTACGATATCATTATTTCAGCTTCACCACCCGCCTTATCGACACATCACTATATCGCATTATCTCATTTCATTCTCCCATCGCATCGCATTACTACATTGTATTCTCCCATCGCATTGCATTACCGCATTATTGTGCTATCGCATTATCGCCTTCTCGCATTTTCTCCTTATCGCACTATCACCTTTTCGCATTTCATAATCATCGCATTTCCGCATTTCAAAATCATCGCATTATCCACCCAAAAACACATACATGACTCTACTAACCTTAGGATACTGTGAATTGTGATATCACATATCGCATATCGCATTGCAGTACTCCAATCACACTTCTTCCATCACATATTTGAAAGCCTCCCACTCCAAAGGAATTTTGTGATATAATGAGGTTTTAATAAATCATAACCCCTCATTCACCTTCAAGCCTTGCCCTCATGTGTTTAAGCCTTCTGTTAGGATCCCGTGATTTGGTTGATTGGCGAGCCAAATGACAGTGTAACATCAAACCAGTCTTTGGAGCCCAAGGACCTAGCCTTCCTGGACTCAGAGAGGGCTCTCTCTATTTGTGTAAGGGATATCTATGTGTTTGCTTATTGTGTTCTGATTTTAGGCTAGTTATGAAGTATGTTTTTGGTTTTGGTTTTTAGGTTGTGAGGGATGAACTGATCAAATACATAAGATAAGTAAAAAGATGTCAGATCAACTGGGCTATGGGGTCGAAAAGTTCAAAGAAGCTTTCAGATGGTGATACAAGGTTGTTGAAGGGCTGATTTGATTCGAGGTAAAATGGATATTTGGGCAAAATGGAGTAAGATGGACATCAAGTTTGTGAATAACAAAGGATTTCAAGCATAACTAGTTTAATAGCTAACATAAACATGGTAGGGAAAACCATTAATCATGAGAAATGTAACTATAAGCTAATCAACGCATAGAAATAAGCATTCAAGCCATGCATAGAGATATATAACTCTCTAAATTTAGGAAATGGCTATCATAATTTGGGGAAACACATTTAAGATATACAAACAACTCAAATCACTGTGTTGGAACACCTAAACATAGTACTTCAAGCTATTGGGCACTTTGAAAATAAGATTGCATAGTCTCAGGCAAAGGGCAAGATCAGAACAAGACCTCCTTGGTTCAACAAATGACAATCTAATCAGTCAAAGAGAAATTTCATAGATGGAGCTATGGCTAGCCATGAGTAAGTAGAGCATATCGTAAATCATACTTAGCATGCATAAAACCATGAATGAAACAAGCAACAATATCCTTAAGTTATTAAAGAGAAATCAAGAATTATTTAATGTGACTAAGAATGAAGAAAACATGGAAGCTATGAAGAAACAGGAAATTTGAGGTGCCTCCAAGGGCATGTCTCAAATTTTTTCTCTACTATCCTATAGCAAGCAAGAACATCGATTTATGAATGAAAACTAGGAAACAAATTAGAGAGAGAGACACTATACCATTCTACCAAGTCATGGAATCCAACGACAATCCTCTTTCATCATCCAAGAACATCCAAGAAACTATCCAAAAGCATGAGACAAGTATTTCTTCCAAAGATTACATGACCATATATTGCTTCTATTCATCAAGTTCGACCTTTTTTACAATGAAAGCCTTTGGAATATATAGGCCAAAGTGAGGAAAACCTCTTAGTTCAACTTGCAATCTCATTGGCCTATCCAAAATATCTTATTTTGTCCTTGAGGCTTTGCAAAGCCCAAGGCACAAAATATCTCATAAAATATCTAAAAAATGTTAAAAGAGGGAAATAAATTGACTTTTCATAACTTCTCATGTACAAAAATAGCTAAACGCACGTGAGGAAAAAGCAGTTTTGAAAGGTTCAATTTTTACAAAAATACTCAAAAAATACATCAGCAAAAGGTCCCCTGACTTGCCAACAACTTTTGGAAGCCTTCACGATGTCAAAATGAGGCTCATGATAGCTCGTTCGAAAGCTCTGAGTGTCTACTTTCTGAAAATTTTTATTTTTCTCCCAACTGACCACTATAAGTCCTCCAGAAATATGCCTGTGTGTAAAAACCCAAAAACTAAGCCTTGCTGATAAATGGGGCAGAGTGTAGAAAAAGCAAGTGTTTTTCGCCATTTTGGGGGAGAAAATGATCTTCAAATGTTATGAAAATCACTGAGTATGTGATCCTGAAAATATGGAATCCAATGATACCATTCTCATCCTTTGATGATGTCCCAAACTGAAATGGCGATGCCTGTGAGTTTTGGCCAAAAACCCAAAAATGAAAAAAAACCAAAATATGTTGAATTTCGCCCAAAATTGGTGAGCATGACCCTCAAGGGTTTTCAGCAACATGTTGTGAAGCAGAGGCCAAAATTTGGAGTCTTGAGGTGTCTTTCCTCAATTTTTTTGTTGGGCGCTTTCCTTTAGCCTCCTTGAGTTTTTCTTGAGTAGCCTTCAACTTCTGCCAGGCAAACTGATTTAGCTTTTTATAATGCCTGGTCATCCTCCGTTGAAGGTCCAAGTCCCTATTTGCCTTCTCCAATTTCTTCTCCAAGTGATCATTAACTCTCTCAAGCCATGCTTCCCGATTGTTCTCTATCTCTTGTTTGAACAATGCAGTGAGAGGGGTAGATTAGAGAAGGGCATTTTCTTCTTCTTTTTGTTTCTCAAGGGCCCTTTTTAGCCCCATGGTTCTTGGCCTCTTTCGCCTAGGTTGATCTTCACCTTCACTTTCCTCGAACTCACCCATGATTTTTTCCAATCTCACCTGTGCTTTGGAGGCCTCCTTTTTGTATCAGATGGCCCGTGTCTCATATACAGCCATATGGACACTCATTTGCTTGTTTTGGACTTGCAAAAAGTGATTGAAGTTCCTAGCTCTATGAAGATCAGCCCTCGAGGCATCAATTTGGCTTTCTCTATGGATCAAGAGATTTTCTAGGATCCGAACTTCATTATCACTATCATCACTTTGGATTTGGATGATGTCGAATTCCCTTTCTTTTTCATGACTGCTTTCTTCCTTGCCCTTCCCTTTGCTTTGGGTGGCTCTTCTAGTACTCTTCCTCTTGGGAAATTCGACCATGGGTTTCTTGGGCAATTTTCCCTTGCTTCAAAGGGCCCTAGTCACATTTGGAGTTACAACTCTAGGCACCCATTTCTTTGTTGTCCGAGGCTTGGCGACTTTCGGAGAAGAGAGCATGGCCCCTTGCCTAGGAGAGGCAGCTAGCACATGCTCCATGGGCTCTTTACCCTTGTCACTTTGCCCTTCATTTTTTTCAATGTCTTGGATCTCTTCATGGATGCCTAGGCTGTCTTTTTGCATCTCCCTTTGAGGACTGTCCTCCTCACTATTTTTCATATGTTTATGATGATTCCCCCCCTCTTCTTCTTGAGGTTGTTGTTCCTTTTTATGAGGCTATTGTCCCTCATCCTTAGCTGCTATGTAACATGTTGTGGTTATTGTGTATCATGTTGTGGCTGCCCCTGTTCGGCATATTTTGGCTGCCCCTGTTCATCACCTTCATACAGCTCATGTTTAGCACCTTCATGCCCTTGCTGTTCTGTCTCACTGTGATGTTGCTCATCAGCACTTTCTTCTTCATCCTCTTGTTGCTGCTCATCATCACTTTCCTCTTCCTGCTCATGTCCTTCTTCCTCATCATGGTCATGCTCTTCTCCTTCTTCAGGCTCCTTTGTTTGTTCTGTGGTAAACTTGAGCTTTTTGGGAATAGGTATGCTAGAAGAAGGCGAAGGATGGTGAGTAGGAGGTGTAGGGGATGTATGAACTGGAGGGACAGTGGAAAAATTCGGATGGGTGATGAAAGTATCCCAAGAGACCTCCCTCTTTTCAAGCTGATGAAGAATGATGACTTTGATGAGAGAGTGATGGAAGAGGCAGGCTGTTTTCTATGAAGGAGGATTCTTCTGAACAGTGGAGGCCATTTTCTCAATGCTCTTGTGTAAGAAGAAAGGAAGATTTAGAAATTTGGCCCTAGTGAAATGCATGAGTAGTCTAATGTGATAGGCAGAGACTCAGGAGAATCTTCCCTCACAAGTGAAGTATTTCATGATGATCTTCATGAGGGGGGCGTAGCTAGTCAAAAGATATGAGAAGGGGAAAATGGCAGGACATGAATCTCTGTGCTCAAGATTTAGAAAGGGCTTGTAATCTTCTGAGTCCATGTGGATTTGTTTAAACCACTTCTCCCCAATATAAGGGATTTTAGTGGCCTTGGAGATGGACCTTGGAGAGAATTTGAAGTCTAGGCCTGCCAACTAGAAATACTTGTCTTGAAACCTCAAAGCGCAAAGATGTGTTAAAGGATAAAATCTCTTCACCTCTTGCACTCTTTGACAAAAATCTAAACACCCAACCTCATGGAAATTGAACAAGACTGATGGGTGGGAAATCACTTCTTCAGTGGAAATAGGCTCAAATCTCTTATGCAAGCCACTCCTACTATCCTGCCTGGGAGGCATCTTGTTTTGAATGCTCTCTGCAACACTAAGCTGCCTCAAATGGCTTTTGAAATGATTTCTCAAACACAACTCTGTCCTTTTTGTTAGTCACTGTTTGACCAAGGCGAATTGCCTCAAATGCTATGTGGAATGTTTCTTTAACACAAAACTTCCTGTTCCTTACAAAACACTGTCTGTATTCCTTTGTATGCCAATCAACAAGTAGTTATAATAATAAGCACACAGTCAAACAAAAAGGTACACACAGTCAAATGATTACTGTGTTTGGGTAAGGTCACAAAGCTCTTTGTGTTTTGGTGTAAGCAAGACATCCTTGCAGAAAACAAAACACCCCTCCCAATCAAAAACACTTCTCTTTGTATTTCACTGTCTCACATACACAGGTAGACAAAACACCTTCAGACTGAGTTAAAATATCTTCCACCACAATTTTTTTTATGGGACAAATAAGGCAGCAATTGTTTCACTTATTCAAAATAATCACTATGTTTTCCTTACAAACACTGCTTCACCTTCTAACACTGTTTTCACCAATACATTTTTCTGACAGAGGTTTAGATTTGTCTTATCATAGTTAGGTCCCCTTCAACAATTTGACATGACCTCTAATACTGTGTTTATTTTGACTTGCAGGTAGTATTATGTTTTAGTATTGTTTTGAGGGCAGTTTTTAGGCCTTTTGACATCAACATAAACACACCACTTTCACTATGTCAATGTTGGGCAATCATAGCCACAACAATCTCGGATTTTAAACCAAACACTCAACCCTCCTTGCCACTGTTTTCTCTACTACATATAGCTGACAGATTTTATGGTTTGTCACAGTCTTTGAGGGTAGCTTTAGGCTCTTTGAAACAAAAATGACCACTCTACTTTCATCCCACTGTAACAAACTTCTTCAAACTATTTACCCCAACACACCTTGACTTATACCAAAGAGCTTCATTTTTCCAATCACCATCTAACAGCTCGAATATACCAAGGAGGTAGATGAAAATACCTTGAAAATGGATGACAGCCTTTTTGAAGAGCTTGAGTAGCTTTCAGAGCTTCTTGGATGCGTTTTGTTTGTTAAAACATGTGTGGCACGTTCAAAAGGGTAAGCGCCGTGCAGCAGACAAGGTGTCGGGTCGATAGTGGGCGGTTGTGACCGGTGCCTACAGGCGCGTCGCATGCCACTACAGGCGCACCGTGCAACAATAAAATCTCTTCGTAAATTGACTTCTGAACGCGCCGCGTGCTTTTCCAGGCGCGCCGCGCGGGCCAAAAGGCTCCAAACTTCTACAAACTTGCTTGAAAACTCTCTTCGGTCCAGTGAGTAGCTAAGATGAGATGTTGTTTGCATTTTGAGAATTTAAAATGGGCTTGCAACGGTACTTTTATCCTCTTGAAGTTGAAAAATTCGATTACCTTTGTGGTTACTTTGTGAGGGTTTTGAAAGTCCCTTTTGAAAAAGGAGTTTGTTGTGAAACAACAAGTGAAACCCAACCTTATCATTTATGATTTTTAAAAATAAAACAAACCCAAAATCGACCATGCCTCTTTGAAGTACTGTGGATGACTTTTTTTGGAGGTTTTTATACATGTGACCTCTTTTCACTGTGAGAAAGCCACTTTGAAGACTAATCATCACTCAGTGTTTTTCTTATTGAAAAGGAAACCCAATGATTTGTGAAGCATCTTTTCCACTAATTGCAAGGAGATAACTTATCTTAATTTGACAGTTTCTGCTCCTGCTACTTTAAAGGTGATAATGCTCACTGTGAAGCTGATCAAACTATTAGGTGCTCTTTGAGCTTCTCTTTTGACTGTGGGTGAAAAAACTCATTTGAAACTATAAGTGAAAATCCTGTTTACAAGAGGTCTCCATCACCAAATCCACTAACTATGCTTAGATTGACAAAATAATCCAGTTTTCAACTTTATGGAGATAAAACAGGGGATGATGAACTAGAGTTGAAAAGTGAACAAGGGAAGGTTGTCCCTTTGTTCTTCTGTGAAGGAGGTCTACAAGAAACATGGATTTTCATTCATTTCACCCTTTTTGAGAGCAGTCCTTTTTAAAAAATTTGCCACCTGCAATAATTGCTTTTCATCCTCAAACAATGGTGAGCCCTTTTACTTTGTTTATGAAGGAGGCTTACTTTGACAAATGCCTGGTTTCCTTTCAACCTCTATTTCAACCAAATGAAGAATGTTTGATGAACATACTGATAGTGTTTTCCTTTATACTTGATGGCAAAAGTCAGTTTGAGACCAAGATTGTTTGACTCCTTTGGCCATCTGCTTAACAATATTTCTTCACTGATAATTAACCCATTAGCTTCACATAGTAATTAAATAACAGTGAAACTCATGCAAACAATTTTTAAAAGCACCACTACTTTGCCTCTGTCTTTAACATCATTTTTATTCAGAAACCTTCAATTGTCTTCCACTGTACCTAAAATTTGTCTTTACAGTTAGTGAAAAACTTAAAAACAAACTTTATCCCTGGCCCTCTGCTTATAGATGAAGGAGGCCTCCTCAGTCTTCAACCCTCTGCTTATAAAATGAAGGCGGTTTTCTCAGTCATCAACCCTCTACTTATAGATGAAGGAGGCGCTTATCACAGTGCCTTTAACCCTCTGCTTATAAAATGAAGGAGTTTTTCTCAGTGATTCCATTTCATCAACTTTTAACAGTGTTATTTTTCCTTTCACTGCCTTTTCATGCTTGAGCAAATGAAGAATGACAAATTGATAATAGTCAAGATGGGCACTTCTCTGAGACATGTAATCTTTCTTTTCAAATATCTGTGTGCCATCTTTAGACATCACAAGTAGTTTGGCTAGTATTTGCAAAGCACTTCTTGTCATTCATAATTTACTAACATGTGACTGTGATCACAGGAGCTTAATGAAACAACTCTCTACCCTATAGTTGCATCCCAGGCTCAAAATCACATGAGAAGCAGCTATCTTCTCATGTTGAGCCAAATACTGTCTTCTGGGATGCTAGTACACTTCTGTTCTTGAAAGATCCATTAAAACACTGTAAAACCACCTAATACCAGTTTGACCTAGGGCATGTGCATTGCTGAGACTTTAGGGCTTGTTAGTGGCACGAATTAAGGGTGTAACCAACTTTATTTGCAGAATGGGAAGGTCTGTTATGACTGGTCTGTAGCAGATAGAGTTTCTTTGGCTTATGGATAGTTTGCTAAATGAGAAATGCCTAAAGCACCACTACCTAACTTAGGGGAGACTTCTTTAGACAGATTTGGATAGTTTTCTTTGGAGCTGATGGACAAGCTAGTATGGCTGAGGCTAGATAGGGCTTGATAATGAGGTTTCATCTCGTCATGGGTGGATTGAAAAGGTAGGAGGGAAAAAAATGTTTATGGGTGTTTTCCAGCTGGCAAATTTGACAATTTTTTAGATCAGCTACTAGAAAACTTCGTTGTTACAACTAATCATCACCAACAAGTGAAAAATACTGATGACTAACACCTTCCATTAACACCCTTACCCCTTTCTTCTCCAAGTTGCAAAACAACACATTTTCAAGTTTATTTAGGTCATACATAGTTGCATGAATAAAAGCATGGTATATATAGCATTGGATAAGTAGAAGTGTGTTTGGCCATTTGGCCAGCTAAGTGTGATTAGAATTAGTTTCCTTTCTGTCATTTCCTTGTTGCAATTTAAATAAGTTTCCATTTTGCCATTTCTTTTCAGCAACTTATAATTTGTTTCCTTTCCTGTCATTTCTTTTCAGAAATTTAATTTAGTTTCCTTTCTGTGATTTAGTTTAGTTCTGTTGAAGTGTGACAGACTTCACCGAGAAACCCTAGAAGTAGCACCCTTTCGTAGAGTGGAAGAGGATGAAATGATTAGAATGCATTTGTTGTGTATATAGCACTATCACCTTCAAGTTTGTACGAACCCCGAGTTGATAAAGTAAAGTAGGGAAGCCACTGGGAGTTGCAGCACTCTTGGTGCAATACCAGGGCCCAATACTTTTTGGTGCAGTTGTCGAGGAGGTGTCGAGTAGATGCTTTGATTCTATTTTAGCATTATTTTCTACTTTCCTTTCTCATGTTGTTTCCAAAATATTTAAAAATACAAAAAAAAATCTGATTTTCATGCCTCATAGGAGTAGGGATACTCATAAAATTTTTAAAAATATTTCTCCAATACCAACCCCCCCACTTGACAACGTGGTGTAGTAAGAACCACATCACCATACACTTTTGAAGGTAGAAGAGATGGATGGATATGATGACAATGAAGAAGATATTATTGGGTTTCCCATTCAAGATATGAACATTAGTATACATATGAAGAACATCCCTCCATCTTTGCTTCGCAACTTCCATGGTATGAGGACATAGGATCCGAAAACATTTCTCTTTGAATTTAAGATACTTTGTAGATCTTATGGCTACTTATCACACACTCAAAAACTGAGATTTTTTCCTGTAACATTGAAGGATAGAGCTCTTAAATTGTTCATGAGTTTAGGTACTAATTCAATAAGATCATGGAATGATATAAAAAATATATTTCTAAAAAAATATAAAGATCGTGATCTTAGAGAAGAATTTTTTAGAATGAACCAAGAAGAAGATGAGAGCCTTGAGGATCTAATAGATATGTTCATGTATAATGTTAAGAGGGAAAATTGCATCATCTAGGATTTGACGTACTAAAAACCCTCTTGCTTAAAACAATTAGGGATGAGTGGATTGATCTCCTTAATCTCATGAGTAGAGGAGATGTATACCAATTTTCATTTGAAGAAATTTGTGAAACATGCAAGCGCATATCAAGAGGAAGGGAAAGAGTAAGCAAATCAGCATCAACATTGGTAAGGCAAGAGGAACTTGGAAACTTGCTTGATAACTGTAAAATAGAAATTCTTAGCAATCTAAATGAACAAGTAGAAATGTTAAGAATGAAAAATGAGAAAAAATAAGATGTTGAAATTTTTTTTATCCATGCAGAATCATATGCTACTAAATGTTGTTCATCATTCCCTAGGTTTAAAGAAGTTTACCAAGAAGACAATGGAGCAAGGAAATCACCAAAGAAGCTATGTTTTGTAGCTCCAAGGAGACCTTGGAAACATACTCAACTTGATATGATGCAAGGACCTACTTCACAATGTCAAGCCTATTCACATCCGTCTCAAACTAATTGGGACACACTCCCTCCTAGGCAACCTTGGCCATCTCAACCTCAAACCCAATCTTGGAAACATGGTTGGCAAGGAACTTATTGGGAAAATCCACAACATCCTCAATATTTCCCTCAATATCCTCCATGCTATCCCTATCATCCACCTCCACCACAACCATATCCTCAACCATATCCATCTCATATATCCACCCCCACTCAACTACCTGTACCACCATTTCCAAACCCACACCATGAATTATCTCAGCCCACTTACAATGTTGAGGTACAACACTACCAAACATATCCTCTTGATCTAGATGGTATTCATCTTAGTTCAAGAAAGGTATTGCAAAGAAGAGATTTTCTTAATGTCATTAAAGGACAACATCAAGAAGAATAAGGTCCAAATAAGGAGATCAAAAGATCAAGGGTTGCACTTGATGATGAGTCGGCATCAGAATCAGATGTTGAGAAAGTTTCCTCATGTTTACCAGCATTTCCTCCATGTGTTCAAGAGAAAAATCAACAAAAATAGGAATATTTGAATGTCATAATAGAAGAGGACATCCAAGGTGATCCAATTCATCAAGTGGACCAGGGGCATCAAAACTATATTGACATATGGTTCCAAACAGTCATTAAGTTGAAACAACACGCTCTTCTCCAACCGTACTTGATACAATCCCAGTCAAATAAATTCATCTATCATATTCAAGTACATGTCAAAGCATGTATTCCAAGTGTGCACATGATTTTTTCTGTCATCTTGATGTCTACATGGCTCCATTGGAATTATTCCTATACTTGAAAAAGGTTTTTTTTTTCAAGTAGAGTAGGAAAGAAAAAAAAAAAAAGGAAAAAGAATAAAATATTAGGTGAAAACCTCTTTTGAGGTGTCTGATATTGACTCATTGATCGAAAACCTCCATGAGGCGATCACTAGGTTGAAAAAAAAAAAGAGGAAAAAAAAATAGCCTAGGTGAAAACTTCCTTTTGAGGTGCCTAGGCAGACCTACTAGTGGAAAACCTCATTCAGGTAGCTAGTAGGCCTTTAAAAAAAAAATGCATTTCTCCATGTATCTCTCTCTAATTAATGCAGGTACTCTCCAACCTTTGCAAGCAGAAAAACTGCAAGTTGGCACAAAAAGAAAATTTTGTCAACACCCTAGTCAAAAAACTTGGACTTCCTCCTCCTATGCTCAGAAGCTCCAAAAGGACCTTAAGCAGATTATCACATGCAGCTTCAGAGTAGCTTCAGAACCATCAAAGATAGCTTCAACAACCATATCTGCAGCCTCAATATCACCTGCAAAAACAAATCAAGGGTAAGGCTCAGGTATGCAATCATCTAACCCTTTCTTCGAATCTATTTTAGCTTAAGAAAACATTAGAAAGTGTGAGAAGAAAAGCTTTTTTACAGCTAAAATCAGTAGCAGGGCAACCTTGGCCTTATCTAGCAACTAGCCTCACTTTTTCCACCAAGAAGAGGAAGATAGAATTAAAAAGGACTTGAGAAAGGGGGTAGAAATAAGTTCATGTAATGCAATACAAGGAGTGCCAAAGGGGTAGCCAAGGGTGAACTCAGTTAAAAAAAAATATACAAAAAAAAAAACAAAAAACAAAAAACGATGAGTTTATTTTGCATGTAATAAAAAAAAAGGAGAAAAGAGAACAAAATAGAAAATAAATAAATAAAAAGTGGACCCACCACCTCTTGGCATGCAAAATAGATTTACTTAAGGCATCTGAGGTCCTCGATGCAATGCCTATAAAAATAAATGCAAGAAGAATAGTAAGAAGATTAGTTGGAGGAGTAGCGCATGGGCCAATAAACAAAAAATGAAATAATCCAGCATGCAGAAAGAACCATAAGGAAAGGAGGATGAATAGGTTTCTCAAAGGATGAGAAACAGTTTCAATAGGGGGTGATGATGGGCCTCTAAATTAGACATAAAATAAGGTCCATCTAACCTTTCTTAGGCCCATATACCTTCCTTATGCACATGAAAAGATATATTAAATATCTCCTTCTACACTTAATAATGTTTTCTTATGCTTTAATATGTTCTTAGGAAGGTTTAAAGGTAATTTCATATTTGTGCCTAATATTGGTTATTTTTGTAAAATATTGTGAGAATATTGGGCAGATTATGCATATTTGGAGAAGGAGATAATTTAGGGACTTGCTCCCTACCACTGTAAGAACAATATTAAAGAACAAATGAGCACAATGTCATGAAATTATGGAGAAATCTTTGAGAGATTCAAGGGGGTTTTCCACCCTCCTTAATTATCAAAGGCATCCAAGAAAACTGAAGACGAAGTGTACTCAATCTATGGTTTAACTGGATTCAAAGTAGACTCAACCACTATTTTTAGGGAGTTGTTGGTAGTTGCCCTTTAGGATAAATAAAGCTAATCGAGAGCTAATTAGGGTCGATTCTGGTCCATTCTAGTCCATTCGATGCCATTCCATTCCTTTCCATTTGCATTCTATTCCATCCCATGCCATTCAATTCCATTCAAAACTTTTGCTGCAAGCCATTAATATTTTTATTATTGTACTCAGTGATTAAACTTTCATAAATGTACGAGACTATTATTTCATGAAATGAGTAGACAAAATCCATTTTATTGATCTAGTTCCAAAGATTTGGGATCATGGGTTAGGGCCCAACACATGTACCTCAACTTCTCTGTTGTTTTCATTCTTTTCTTTCTATCATTTAGCTAGTTCTATTTCTTATATTTTCATTGATGTTATAGTTTGCTTCTGTAGATTTAATTTGCTTATCTGCATTGTAGAACATTTGATAAACTTCAAATTTTGTGGTCAAGCCTCCCCCTCTCATCTCCGTCAATAGAGCTCGAGGAGGGTAGATTGTCCCACAAACCAAAAATTTCTTTAGGTTTATGATTCGTTGTTTCTGAGTTTAGGGTGGAAATTGTGTTACCAGTTTGAGTATTTATTTCACTATCTTATCACACACTTGTCTTTTTTTTTGCATAAGTAGGTAGGTTGGATTGCAAGTACAAGTATCTTCGCCCAAAAGAAGTTCATTGACACCTCCCCACTTCATTTCCCATCTCCCTTCCATCTCTACTGTTACACTTCTATTCCCTTCTATTTCACTTATTGCAGATGCTGCACCATTTTATTCCCAAAAAAACTTCAAAACCTTATAGTTTGACCTCCGCCCTTTTCTTCTCAAATTTCACGCTTATCGCATTTCACATCCCACAGATCCTCCCTGCTCTCCCTTCCATTTTCCTTCTCGTGATTTCGATTGCGATAACCCTTCTTCCTTACCACTACCATTTATTATAAAAAAAACTCCATAAAACATTGAAATACGACCTTTTTCCTTTATACTTACCGCAAATTCCCTTTTCACTCTATCGCTAATCGCTTTTTCCATTGATCCCCCATTAATACTCCGCTTCTGAAACTCTAATTGTGATGATATATTCCACCACCCGATAACCTCTCCACCTTAACTTTTCCATTTATCATTGAAAATTCTCCAAAAACATTAAAGTCTGACCGTTATTTGTTCTTCTCACTTATCGCAGAAATCGCAATCGCGCAAACCACACATTCATTTGTCATTGCCCAAGTGCCACTCTAAAACTGCGACTACGTTATCATTATCACAGCTTCTCCACATTCCTTATCGCCACGTCACTCTATCGCATTACCGCATTGCTACGCTATTGCATTATCTCCTTATCATCTTCTCACATTCTCGCCTTATCGCGCTATCACACTATCACCTTTTCACATTTCGAAATCATCACATTTCCGCATTTCGCAATCATCGCATTATCCACCCAAAAACAAATTCACGACTCCGATAACCTTATGATATTGCGAATTTCGATATCGCATATCGCATCGCATTACTCCAATCGCACTTTCGCCATCACATATTTGAAAGCCTCCCACTCCAAAGAAATTTTGCGATATAATAAGGTTATAATAAAGCATAACCCCTTGTGATAGGTCAATTTGGGCACCATTCCCAATGACCTAGTTAACTGGACATCATCTCCAGGAACAATGATCAAGGGTCTATCATTCCCTATCATTTCATTTGCTACATGCCCTAAGACAAGAAACAAGACAAATCAAGAAAGACTTTCATCAAGCAAAGGTTTCCATGGTTGGAAGCTTATTATATAGCATATGAGAGCTCACCAACGCAGGCTCTAAGGGGCCTAAGTGCATTGCATATGCAGGTAGACCCATGCAAGGCTGCTTTGCAAATAAATTCCAGACATTCACAGGTGCATTGGTCACATTGGGAACGAAATTCTCATTGTTCCGGAATCTCCACTTGGCCAGTGCCTTCTAGAAGAGTTCACAAGTGTCAAGCTTCAGATCCAAGTGTCCATTTGATATCTACATGACTGGAAACATGTCTTGCTTATTTTTGGAAAGTTATTGATTGCAAAACAACCTATAGTTCATCTATAAATTGAGCACAGATCTGAGTTCTTGAGAGGGAAGAATTTGAGTAGAGAAATGCTGCAGAATTTTCAATTGAGAGCTAGATTTGTGAAGCTGCTGCTGGAGAGATTTATACTGTGATGAGGCTTGGGAATTTTGTTGGAAGGTCACTTCAAATTAGTCACTAGGTTGTAACTTCTCCTTCTATCATCAATAAAGAGTACTTCTTATCTTTCCCTATATGAATCTGTATTGGCTTTGATTTTCCATATTGCAAGATCTTGGTTGATGTATATGGTTTATGATTTAGCGATTTAGCTAACTATCTTGAATATATATATATATCATTGCATATTCTGTTGTTTCAGTGTTCTTTCTTGTAGGAAGCATTCATCTCACAAACCGCTTGAATTTGAAGCTGCAACGGAAGCGATAGAAGGAGTCATTTGGAAGCGACTGAACAAGTAAGCCTCCAATTCTCTCTATGTATCTGTTCTAAGTTAGAATAAATAGTCATACAGTCTTTCACCTGTTTTTCTAGACTAGCACCTATCTAGGGAAGCGTGATTTATCCGTAATTCACAATTCTGGCCCAACAAATTGGCGACTCCACTGGGGAAGATTTCTCTTAGTTCTAGGTGTTTTAGCCTCTGATTTGCTTTTTTTAGCCACCCAGTAGTTGTTACACATAAAGATTAAACTTTTTCAGAGCTTAATTTGCAAATACAGTGAGTTAAACAATAGTATTTCTCTTTGTATACTGCGCCCAACGCACCCTTAGACTGGACACAATACTTTGCAGAGCACTGTCTCCCTTCCTAGCCTGCGTTGCAGAGCACTATCTCCCCTTGGAGACTGTGTTGACTCCTGAAAGTGACCAAATTCCCTTGAATTTGAATTTACAACTAGCTTTAGTTGTGTTTGCTATTGTGTTCTAAAAAATTTTATGCTCAATTGATCAGTGAATCTATATACTTCTTCCTCCTTTGGCTGAAAAATTGTTCAATGTTTGTTTAAAAAAAATTTTCTTTATCATTGACAAGTTGATTTCAAAGTATTTTTTATGGTCAAATTAAGAATCATTTGCTTTCGAAATAGGAAATTGTCATAAAATCTTCATTTCCTTGATAGGAGAAATTGTTGTTGAAATCCTTGTTTTTCCCTCAAAAGAGAAATTGTTGTTTGTATTCTTCATTTCTCGAAAGTAAAAAGCGTTTGAATTATTGATCTAGTGCACCTAGTTTCTTTTCTGCATTCATAACATTAAGGAAACTGAAAATAAAAAATTTCATTTGCATGTAGGATTGTGTGTGTTTTGCAAAAGGAACATTAGGAAATCTGCATCTAGTTTGTGATTCATTGATTTTGTTTTTTTTCATTGATTTGTTTGCTCACGAACTATTTGCTCTCTTCCCTTAGTAGCTAGGTTCTTCATTGAAAAGGCTAAAAAGTGAAATTTGTTCTATCATTCTTAGCTTGCATTTTAGGAATTTCATATACATCATCGCGGTGAACCTTTGAAAGACAAATTGTTAAGCAAGATCAACATAAAATAAATCTCAATTTACTTAACAATGCATTGGAACCATAACGATAAAATTTATAAGGTCTAGGCTAGAGACATGTTACGACGTCATAAAACATAGCAGTTGTCATTAACTTGTCTGCGATACATTTCGAGTGTGATACCTCACTCCACGTATGTAAGTATATTGTAGCTCGTCCATGTACTTTCGGGTATATCGAGCGGTGTTACAGTACGATAAGTATAAAGGGGTGCTCTCATTGAGTGGTTTCGCATCAGACAACGCTAATACGGACTTGGGCCTCCACGTACCTTCGGGTATATTTTGGAGGACAACATTTAGGTGTTATCCTTCCATAGTGAACCGAGTTGGCCGCCTTGAAATTGTGATACACCGAACATAGCATTCGGGGAGATTACCTGCCCGTACTTCTTGGTTCGCCAAGAGGTATTCTGCAATTCACAGTTTCTTGGTAAACCCTTTTGCCTAGCATTACCCTCTTTTTGTTTATTTGTTTTTTGGTTAAAATAAATCGTTAATCGTGGAATAAAAAAAATCCTATCCCTCGTTGTTCGCGTAGATTAGCTTTAAAACCACCTTTACCACAGGAAGTTACTTTTGGTAGGTGAAGGCAATCACGATCTGTCGAATCAAGTACAATTCGTACCTCTGGTGAAACATCATCTTTTATACCAAAGTTAGCTAAAATTGTTTCCACACATCCCGGTTTGTTTACTGTTGTTGAAACGGAGTCTTTACAACTACCTGTGGTCACGATCCATTCAATTGCTGAGACCATACCTCCTGGACCCAATGTTGTTCAATCAAAAATTGATCTAGATCCTGTCTCTTCTTTGCCAGAAAATCTAAATCCTGAAGTCGAACAACCGGAAGTTATTCCTACCTTGGTCATCCCACAAATTTCTGTAGCCACTGAAACTCCTATATCACACAATCAACCGTCTGAAATATATTTTGGGCCTGACGGTGAAGTTATTCCTCCTGGTTTAATTGCGATTGAAGAAATCCCACAAGACGATACACCCTTAACTCCAACCCATTTTGGGGGGGACCTTTACCTGTACCAGTCTTTTCCTCAATCATTTCCATCTGCTTTTGTTAATCCTATTGCCATTCAATCTCCCATCGATTTTCGAGGGTATACATTTTGTTAAACAACATTGTCTGAACTAACATCTTCGGTTGGGTCTGTTGTTCCAATTATGTCAGCTCCTACCCTCTCTACTCCATCGATGTTCACAACCTCACCAGAGTCATATTTGCACGGTGTCCCTTCGGTCCTAATAGGCTACAAATCATTGTCTGGCACTTTTTCTGGTGCATATTCACATTCATGGTCTTTGTCAATGTCATCATCTGGTATTTTAATTGGTATTCCTATCGTTAGTATTGAATGACTTGATTCATTACATACATCATCAGGAAAATATCAATTTGGTCCTTTTGGGTCAATTCCTTAAAGTACCATATCAACTAGACTCCCAGCATTTGGAGAAAATTATTTTCCGTCTTATTATCCTCATGATGGGGGGAAACCTTTGGTCACCCAATATGATAGTACTCAGTCACTTTTTGGTCAAAATAATGTTGAAATGAATGTTTTTCAATGGCAACCCACTCTGCCTATCCAAACACAAATGGTTGTACACTTGTATCAACTGGTTCAACCTGTTACACCCACTTCATTACCACTTTTTAATACATCTATATCCCTGTTACAGAATCAAAATATTGTACATCAACCTTATCAGGCAGGTTCTTCGACTCAATATCATCAAATTTTGGGTCCACAAACTCAAAATCCTTTGGTTAATTTTCAACAACCTGTATCAAGGATCATTTATTCACAAGCTGGTGTACCATTTTATGGGATGTCATAAACGCAACCTGGTTATACATATCAACCGAATCCAACTTATACTAATTTGGGTTATAACATTGGTGGTCAGACCCCTTGGTAGCCACAAGCGCAAATGCTTCAAACTTCATTTCAACAAGTATCATATCTAGGTTTTGGTCAACAGAATTCTCAAGTGTTTGCTATGAACCCCAATCAGGGTTACCAGCAACAAATTCCATATGCTAGTGCTCAAAGACCTGTTTCCCAAGAAATTTCATCTTACCCTGGCTATGTTGAACCTGACCTTAATCAATAGTTTCCTTTTGTTGCAACCTTGGAATTACCAGATTTAAACCAGTTAACCAATGATCCTATCAATTATGCTCCTTGGTGGTCGGTGATACCTTATAAATTACCCTCTGATATTCCTAAATTCAATGGAAACCCTAGAGAAGATCTGTCGACTCATGTCATGAATTATCATTTATGGTGTTCATCAAATTCCCTAAATGATGATTCTATTCAACTACGTCTTTTCCAGCGTACGCTCACAGGTCTGGCTGCTAAATGGTACATTGAGTTACCTAGAGCTTATTTCGACAATTTCACTACTTTAGCTGCTGTCTTTTTAACCCATTTCCAGTTACTGATCAAATACGAAACTGGAACAAAACTCTTGACCAACTTCAAACAGACTAATGCTACTCACATTTCCGATCATATTCATGAGTGGCGTCACCGTCAACGAATGGTTAAGACATTTATTCCCAATCAGCTCCTTGTTGAATGGTTCATTAAGACCCTGTTACCATATATAACTGAGGATGTGGCTAAAGGTGGCTTCGTCATAGAAGAGAAATTTATCGCTCGTACTCAATATTTAGACTTGATTTACACTCAGTCTGGCATGCTCTATGAAAAAATCCCGAATGCGTCGTGATCTAATTTCAATGTTCCTCCTCAAATAAAGGACTCTCATGCCGGAGATGGCTTGATAGGCACTACAAACACACACCACGCTACTGCATCTGATCCTGCTCCTACTTCCAAAATTAATGTCGTGTCATTTAACAAATTCAAAAGTGACAAGCAACCAGAAGGTAAGAAAAAGGGGAAATCAAAGAAAAAGAAAACTTCTAACCCGCAGGAAAGATCATCTAATCAACTATCTGGACCATGGAAACATCGTTATCCATGCATAATCTATAACGAGGAACACTTTTTTAGGGATTGTCCTCACTGTGCTGAAGTCTCAAAAATCATCAAGACTTCTCATGCATCAGCTATGTTGACAGGCCCATTTCCTAATCCGGACACTAATTTGGTTGCTACGGATCCAACTCCTAGTTCCCAAGTGTTAATGTTATCCACCACAAAACCTTCATGAGATATTTTGGTGTCAACGCGGAATAAAGACTATGGTATTCGGGCCACTGATCAACCTACTACCTCGACAATGAATCCATCTAATGAATCAGTACCACCTACTGTTATTCCTAAATTGAAAATTAAGCCACCAAAGGGAGTAATTCATAAATCGACATATAATCCTCGAGCAAGAGATGCACAAATTATAATATAGTTGAATATTTGGCTCAATCCCCTTCAGCTATGTCTGCTCTTGAGGTTTGCAAAATTTTCCCTCCCAGAAGCAGGCTTTATTTTCGGCCATTGTTGGAATTGATCCGACCAATTCTAATATTGTCATCTTTAATCATACGGGCTATGTACCGTAGCTACCAGCATAATTTGAATTCTCCATACAAGTAAATGTTCTCAATCACCTTGTTCATCGCACTATTAATGATGAGGGAGCATCTACGTGCATTAAGTCTCTAAACCGTTGGAAGTCACTTGGCTCACTGCAATTATCACAATCATCAATGACGTTGAAGGCTTTTGATGGAAGAACATATAAACCTTGTGGTATTATCAATAACCTACATGATGAATTAGGGGGGAAAACAGTAAGTATTTATGTTGAGGTTGTTGACAGACCCCTTGAATATAATATATTACTCAGAATACCATGGGTATATGCAATGACTGCCATTGTTTCTACATAATTTAGAATGATTTCCTTTCCACATAAAGGTACAATCACAATCATTAATCAATTATCCTTTTTTGCCTCCACTTTGTAGGTAACTAGAAGCGTTTTGTTTGTTCACTTACCCTAACTAGAAATCCAGAACATTGGTGTAGGACTCTTAAAGGATTCACTCTTATGGGAACCTTTGCATTACCACCGCCTGCGACGTCGGCAGAAATCGCAAGCATAGAGACCTACTACATGATCTCTTCCACTCTATCTGGCTCAAGGAAGAGTACGGGTGATTCTGATATTTCTACGTTGGATGATGTTTTACCACCCAGCCCTATTGAGCTAGCATTGCAATCAATCTATTTGGCTTGGGCGGTAAATCCGAAATTAGTGTCGCCGAGTGTTTGGGTTAATCATTAATTAGATTTTGGTACTCCATCTGATCCATTTTCCTCAAATTTTTTGATAGATAAAAATATTTTGGAATCTATGATGTCAGAAGGAGAACCATGGGAATATTATCATCATCGTTCCCATCTTCCTAATTATGAAGAAAACGATCTTAGTGAAATATATCACCCATCCATCGAAACTTTATTTTCAAATTCTTTACCGATTAATGCAATTGACTCTAAGAGAAATTTATCAAATATCGAAGAAACAATTTCTATCGATATTTTGACCAAACTTGGCATTGTAGAAAATATTCATGTCGGTGTACCTTGTTCTCCATCAGAACTTGATTTATATTGCTCTCTTTTTCATGAATTTCATGATGTATTCACTTGGTCTTATGAGGAAATGCCAGGCATAGATACTAGTATAGTTGAACACACTATTAATATGTATCTTGATGTCAAACCGGTGTGTCAAAAACTTCGTCCTGTTCATCCAAAGAAAGCCATTGCCATCAAAGCAAAAGTTGAAAAAATTTTGCATGCTAGTTTCATTTACGATGTTCTGCTTACTGAGTGGGTTTCCAATATCATTCCTGTTATGAAAAAGCAAGGGACCATTAGAGTGTGCGTCGATTATCGGGATGTTAATCAGGCTTGTCCAAAAGACAACTATCCTACTCCCTTTATCGACCAAATTATTGAAGATTTTGCTGGATGCGAAATATTTTCCTTCATGGATGGATTTTTTGGCTACAATCAAATCAATATCCGCCCAGATGACCAACATAAGACAGCATTCAGTTGTCCCTAGGGCACATTCTCATATATGAAACTTCTGTTGGTTTAAAGAACACTGGGGCAACTTTTCAGAGAGAAATGGATTATGCTTTCAACGACATCAAGCACATTTTTCAACCATATCTAAATGATTTACCAACACATTCACGAAATCAGAATAATCACCCGATGCATTTGAGAGCCATTTTCTTACGCTATCAACACTACAAGATACGCCTCAATCCACACAAATGTGTGTTTTGTGTTGGTTCTGGTCAATTGCTCGGATTCGTAGTCTCAAAAGAAGGAATTCGAATAGACCCACAAAAGGTACATGCCATGCTTGATTTTCCTGCATCATCAAACTTACTTCAGATACAGAAACTTCAAGGAAAGGCTAACTTCCTGAGAAGGTTCATTCCAAACTACGCCAAAATGGCTAAAGGATTTACTCGACTAGTGAAAAAGGGGGTTCCCTTCCATTAGGACCAAGTTGCGCAAGCTTCTTTTGATGTTGTCAAGGACCATCTTGTCCGAGTGTCATTAATTTATCCTCCTAATTATCAATATGATTATTTCCTATATATCATCGTGGCTGAAATGACCATCGCTATGGTTTTGGTCCAAATAGAAGATGGAATTGAACATCTGATCTATTATTTGAGTCATAATATCAATGATACAGAAGTTAAGTACTCGTACATGGAAAATCTTGCCTTGGCATCTATTCAAGCTGTCCAAATATTTCGCCATTATATCCTGCTCCGAAAAACAACAATAGTTTCGGATTGCAACCCCATGAATTACATCTTATCATGTCAATTGCTGGGGGAAAAATATTCAAAATGGATTGTCATTTTGCAGGAATTTGATTTGGAATTCATCAAATCCAAGTCAAAGAAGTCTTTAGTCTTGGCTGAGCTTCTCTGTGACCTTCCCTCTGACAGTACTGCTACTACGTCGGAACCATCTATTCTAGATGAGTCTCTATTTCTGATCGGATCATCTGATCCTTGGTATGGGGATTTCATCAATCTCCAAACAAAAACTTTTTGTCCTAATACCTCTCGCTCTGATCAGCGAGGTATTCGATACCAAGCCAAAGCTTATCTGATCGTCAGCGATACACTTTATCGTCGTGGTGTCGATACCATTTTAAGGAGGTGCCTCACTCATGAGGAGGCCGAAAAAGTATTAAATGATTGTCATTATGGGGCTTGCGGTGGAAAATTATCTGGATATGATATCGTGTAGAAAATACTCCGCGATGGTTACTTCTGGCCTACTATTTTTTGAGATTGCATCCTTGCAGTCAGAAGTTGTCATGCATGCCAGATTTTTTATCGTGAAATCTGTAAACTGCCAGCACCAATGCATCTCGTTGTCTCTGCTAGACCATTTATGAAATGGGGTATTGACTTCATGACCTATAACCCTCCTTCGTCCAGGAGGCATGGTTATATTATTGTCACAGTCAACTATTTTACCAAATGGGCTGAAGCGATGCCTACGTTCAACAACACGGGACAAACAACTGCATTGTTTTTCTTCAACCATGTTATTGCATGGTTTGGGGTCCCACAAACTATAGTTACAGATCATGGGAAGCATTTTCGCAACTATATGATGTTTGAATTGACTGCCAAGTTAGGCTTGTCACATGATAATTTTACTCCTTATTATCCACAATCAAATGGACAAGTTGAGGCTATTAACAAAATTTTTAAACGAATGATAGGAGTCCGTAAACGGAACTGGCACTTGATCCTGTACTTTGCTTTGTGGGCATATCGAACCTCAATGATAAACACAGCCGGATTTACTCCTTTTCAATTGGTGTATGGTCTGGAAGCTATCTTACCAATCCAATGTGAAATATCATCCTTAAAACTCGCGATAGACTTGTTACCTGAAACCTCAGAAGAAGAAGCGTGTCTCCTTAACCTCATCCATCTAGATGAAACGAGTTGTGAATCCAAATTGGCCAACGAAGCGCATAAGAGACGTATAAAGGCACAATACGACAAAAATGTCCAGCCTCGCATCTACTCAAAGGGAAACTTGGTCCTTCTTTATGATCAAGAAGCTGATGTAATAGGTACAAGGAAATTCGAACCATTATGGCATGGCCCCTATATTGTCAAAAGTGTTCTTGCTAAGGGTGCCTATGAGTTAGTTCATTACGATGGGATTCCATTGGCACAACCTAGAAATGGGTTGTATTTGAAACGTTACTATGCTTAATCATGAGCATAGTAATTTTTTGTATTATATTGTTTATATGTTGTTTATTTGCCTTCACTATCTTAATTTTTTTTTAGATTTTTCTTGACGTTAGTAATCCACTTTACATTTCACCGCAGATGGTGCTAGTCATAGTACACAGAATCTATCCTCTACAGTGTGGGCCATTTTCGCTCCGAACGACAATTTAGTGATTTTTCAAGGGATTTGTATTGGTAGATCAATGAAAAATATTGTTGAGTATAGCGCGTTGATTGAATTTCTCTCTGATGCCATTTCATTTTTTATTAACCGCATAATCATAAGGTTAGACTCACAACTTGTGGTATTACAACTTACTAGTATTTATACTGTTAGAAATCCAATACTTCTTATATTTTTCCTAAGAGTTCGACTTTTGGAAAGACATTTTGATTTCATTCAATATCAACATATTTCCAGAAATTTGAACACTTTAACTGATTCATTAGCTAATCAATTTTTAGACAGACATTTGCGACATAGGTAAAAGAAAACATTCACATCATTAAATAGGATTACACATTAAACATAGGAAAAACTCTGAAATCATATAGATAGATAGTTATAGGTTTTTACAAAATTTGTGCCCAAGACACATTGGTCATCTGACCTCAAAATGTATGAAAAAATTCATAAATAAAATAGTGGTGCTCATGGCAACATGCTATAGCTCTAGCAATCCTACGAAGCAACCACATCCAACAGTTAGGAACCCCAATAGTGTGTCGCAGTAGTCGCATGGAAAGATCTTCGATCCGGAAATCCGGAATCCTGAAAGTCAACCCCTCTATGTGCTGCTGAAGCTCAGCCAGAGTCTTAGCCATATCAAGGTCCTGAAGGACTGCTCTCCCGACAGCCCTCTTTGCTGGCACATCTGCTTCACACTCTGGTTCCTCTATTCGTTGAACATGACCAATATCTGCATTACATCAAACATTTAGTTTAGTCTTGGAAAGAAACCAAAACACAAAAACATTGTATAAACCTTAGAAAAAAGAAAAAAAAAACATGGTCAAATCATTCTTACCTATTGCACCCCACTGCGCACCTTCTGGTAATACTAAATCTAGATCTCCTCGGAAGTTGACTCCTGCGTATGCATACTCATCGATGGTGACGATCTGTCACCGAAACCAGGCAAATAATGCAGTAGAGAACACAACGGTCCATTGACCTGCATAACGACCCATGAGTTCTACCCATATCTGCATTCGAGGATCTCTAGGACTAGATATATCCAATGTTACATGTTGTGGTTGCATCAGTGGAATCCGTTCCAAAGCGAAGGAGATAAGGATTGAACCATAACTAAAAATTTTCTTCCTTCCTCCCTTTGCTTTATTTAGTTGTTCCTTTATCTGAGATAGAACAGCTTCGGACCAGTTGAAGACTATTGGCTCTAAGCACTCTAGCGCATACTGCACATATGATCTATTCGCTACATGTAGTGTAACGGTGCCAGCATGTTTAGCGATCATGAAAAGAATGGTTCTCAAAGGAAAATCACTGACATCCCGGATGTTTATTTTTCCATCTTTGCTAGGTTCTGTCCCTAGATAGCAATACTGCATAACATAATCCCTCGCTGTCTCTCCTCCAACGGTAAACCCTGTGTGATAAATGGGCAAACCTCTCCTTGACAAACCTGTGAGAAAATACACATCCTCAAATGTTATGGGAACCACTTTTTTCTTGATGTGAAATTCCTCTATCACCGGATCCCATGCTCGAACTACGAACTCCAAGAGTTCTATTTATTGCCCTCATTTTGGGCAGAATTTACCCTAGGGGGCCTTAAAACCCTAAAAATTTGCAAAGAATGGAAATTAAATGAATACTAAAAGGAAGAGGAGGTTCATGGCACTAACCTGGATCAAATGGCGATGAAATCCTTCCATACAAACAAACACAATCAATGACTGAAATTTGGGGGGAAAATCAGGTTCTTAGCTCCAAAATGCAAATGGTAACTATGGAATGGTAAAAATGAATAGTGAAACTACTTTATATAGTCATTTAATTGTTTACAAGTTAAATTTATTGCTATGACTATAGATTTATTATGTTTTTATCATGAAACAGGTATTTTTAGTCCATTTGATGTTGTTCTGAACAGAAAATACAACCGATAAACAGATTAATCGTGCAGATTTATTCAAAGAATGACTTGACCACAAAGCATACTTTTTCTCCT
The DNA here is from genome assembly GCA_034641835.2 of Pinus albicaulis. Lineage (NCBI taxonomy): Eukaryota > Viridiplantae > Streptophyta > Pinopsida > Pinales > Pinaceae > Pinus > Pinus albicaulis. Next base: position 496,875,414 of record CM076583.1, on the reverse strand, counting down.
TATTTTTCGAGCTTTGTTAAAAACGAAAAAGGATTTGAAGCACACTTTTATCTCTTTTTCGAGCTTCAATAACAACGAAAAAGGAACCCCTGGAGTCTTCTTTCAGCTCTTTTCAGACTCTGATAATGTGAAAAGATTTTCGAGCACTTGTCCTTTCTAGCTCGTTAAAGTAAATGAATTGATATATGCTCAGTATAAGTTTAACCCTTTTCTGGACTGAGATGGATTGCTTACAAAAAAGGAATACCTTGGTTAAACATGACCAAAGAGGTTCTCTCAGATATTATTTTAAAAATTTTCGGATCTGAGTGACAAATTTACGAAAAAATACTTTTGGAGTTCTCTTGCATCCTCTTTTTCAGAATCTTTAAATATGAAAAAGGATCGGGCTATCACTGTCGTTAAGCTTGTTAAAACATAAAATAGCGACAGGCTTGTCGATCATGGCAAGAATTGAGTTTCATTCATCGCTAGACTTGTTAAATTATTAAATAGCGATACATTATTCGCCCGAAGGGTTGAATTATAGATCAAGTAAATGTTATCCTCCTCAAGCTTGTTAAAAAATAAAGAGGTAATGACCGGGGAAGATTTGGGAAAAGTAAGCAAAGTTTATTTTTGGTAGCAAGTCACTCTTGAACATGACACTTCTTTCACTCCATGTCTATGACTATTTTGGTTGGGTAATCATCTTGACGGTTCATCAAAGCTTCACTTTGGTTTTGGGTCAATGCGGCCAAATCATCACAGTGTCGCCGATATGTTCAAGAGAATTCATCCAGTGATTAAAAACTCATCCATCTGCAATACTCATAAACCTTCATTTCCATGACCGTTATCCCTGAAAATTTCTATATCAAGTCATACCCTTGTCTCCGAAATCAGTAACTCTTGTTTTGCAATAAGGTGACTTCCTGTCGATGACAAATCAATATCCAGAAAGTTCACTTAGAAACATCAGATTCCAGTACCATGAGGTTTGTTACAGCATTGACAATATCCTCGCTTCCGAACCTTTGACCGAATGATTTTTTTTGGCGTTCGATATCAAATCATATATTCGCGCCTTAAGAAATGTACCACAATACCTTGAGAGCCATTGACATTAATGGTGGTTCTCTCACGTTTTTAACAACTCACATCATTGGCTGGTAATCAAACGATGTCTTTCAATGTTCGATTACAAACCATATATTCGCATGGCTAGACTTGTACCCGAATGATCGAGTGAACGAGATAAGAAGACCCCAGATCTAGTTTCAGCCATCTGGGCTTCAATTTCAGGATTGTTTTACACATCATCTGTATGGTGACCTTACATACAGATTGTCATCCAAACATGGGCCTATATCTGTAGGCATGTCTGCATCTGGGCAACATTCCAATGAAGACAACTTTCTGAATTATGTACATGTTATTAGATTCTTTTATGTGTTGAATGGGAATGCCTACCCTCAAAAATTATGATCAAAATATGATATATCATGATGTAATGTATTTTAATATTGATGCAGGTGACCACTCCGCTTCATTTCCAGACTCATCATAGTGTAAAGCATCTCAATCAAATGTTCTTATTATTTGGATCTCATGCTTTAGGGGGCAATTGTTATAGGTCAATTTGGGCACCATTCCCAATGACCTGGTTAACTGGACATCATCTCCAGGACCAATGATCAAGGGTCTATCATTCCCTATCATTTCAATTGCTACATGCCCTAAGACAAGAAACAAGACAAATCAAGCAAGACTTTCATCAAGCAAAGGTTTCCATGGTTTGAAGCTTATTATATAGCATATGGGAGCTCACCAACACAGGCTCTAAGGGGCCTAAGTGTGTTGCATATGCAGTTAGCCCCATTCAAGGCTGCTCTGCAAAGCACTGCCTGACATTCACAGGTGCGTTGGTCACATTGGGAGCGAAATTCTCATTGTTCTGGAATCTCCACTTGGCCAGTGCCTTCTAGAAGAGTTCACATGTGTCAAGCTTCGGATCCAAGTGTCCATTTCACATATACATGACTTGAAACATGTATTGCCTATTATTGGAAAGTCATTGATTGCAACACAACCTACATTTCATCTATAAATTGAGCACAGATCTAAGTGCTTGAGAAGGAAGAATTTGAGTAGAAAAATGCTGGAGAATTTTCAATTGAGAGCTAGATTTGTGAAGCTGCTGCTAGAGAGATTTATACTGAGATGAGGCTTGGGAACATTGCTAGAAGGTCACTTCAAATCAGTCGCTAGGTTGTAACCTCTCCTTCTATAATCAATATAGAGTACTTCTTATTTTTCCCTATATGCATCTGTATTGTCTTGGATTTTCCATATTGCAAGATCTTAGTTGATGTATATGGTTTATGATTTACTGATTTAGCTAACTAGCTTGAATAGATATCTATATTTTTGCATCTTCTATTGTTTTAGTGTTCTTTCTTGCAGGAAGCATTCAGCCTACAAACCACTTGAATTTGAAGCTACAATGGAAGCGACAGAAGGTGCCATTTGGAAGCGGCTGAAAAAGTAAGCCTCCAATCCTCTCAGTGTATCTATTCTAAGTGAGGAGAAATAGTCGTATAGTCTTTCACCTGTCGTTATAGACTAGAACCTGTCTAGGGAAGCGTGATTTATCCATAATTCACAATTCTAGCCCAAAACCCCTCATTCAGCTTCAAGATTTTCCCTCATGTGTTTAAACCTTCCATTAGCACCCTTACCCCTTTTTTCTCCAAGCTACAAAACAACACATTTTCAAGTTTAGTTAGGTCATACATAGTTGCATGAATAAAAGCATGGTAGATAGAGAATTGGATAAGTAGAAGTGTGTTTAGCCATTTGGCTAGCTAAGTGTGACTAGAATTAGTTTCCTTTCTGTCATTTCCTTTCAACAATTTAGATTAGTTTCCTTTCTGTCATTTCTTTTTTGAAATTTAAATTAGTTTCCTTTCTGCCATTTATTTTCAGCAAGTTAGAATTAGTTTCCTTTCCTGCCATTTCTTTTCAGCAATTTAATTTATTTCCTTTTCATTGAAGTGCATGAGTTCAATGCCAGGTCCCTAGAAATATCACCCTTTCGTAGAGTGGAAGAGGATGACATGAGTAGAATTCATCTGTTGTGTATATAGCAATGTCACCTCCAATTTTGTACAAACCCTAGGTTGATAAAGTAAAGTAGGGTAGCCCCTGGGAGTTGCAGCAATCTTGGTGCAATACCAGGGCTCACCATATACCACAAGGAGGAAGAAACAATATCATAGGGGAGGCGTACACTTCATTTATTGCTAGAAATTTCGGTGTAGGCAAGACAGTAGTGAATCTCCAAAGGTATTTTTATTGGCCACACGTGATTGATAGTGTATCTCCTTTTATTAGAGGATGTTCTTTATGTGCAACAAGTAAGCCTAGTAATAGGAAACTTAGATTGTACACTCCACTTCCGGTTCCTTCACCGATCCAGGATATTGGTGGCTACCCACCTATTCCACTTGGCCCCCCACCATTGTCTCTTTCAGTTTTTCAGTTTCGGCATAACTTACTATTTTTAGCAGTTTTTCGGGTCCTGAACTTCCGGAGCCGTTTTGAGGCCCTAAACGACGCTTTTTGGGTATGAAAGCGCCAGCGAATTTTCTGATAAAATTCGTCCTGACAGCTGTAGTCCTCGGATAGAGCTTTCTAATGATGTATCATGTGCATCAAACGGAGATAGTATGCCAAAGTTACGTCCCTGGGAAGTTGAAACACCAATTTACCCAAACGGGGCCCATAGTTTTGGCGCTTCATCTCCTAGGTTTAGGTTTTTGGGATGTTTAGGGTTCTCCATTGTTTCTCAATAATAAATAGGCCCTCGCGCCTCATTGTAAAGCAGTTCAGAGGTCTGTAGCCACCACATCTCTTCGCAGAGATAGCTACCAGTACCCTAGCTAGTTTTATTTCCATTGTCTGTAAGCAAATTTCAGTTCTTTGATATTAATGAAATGAAGTGTTATTTCCGCTGCATCTCTGTATTTATGGTTATGTTCTGCATAAATCCGGATCAGTGGTATCAGAGGGGTCTGCTTTTTCTCGATCCTTCTTTGCATGTCCCCAACGAGGTCGGGGTATAAGGAGCTAGGGCTTGATCTGGTGGAACCTTTGCAAGATCAGCCTCGTAAACCAAGACGGACGCCCATGGGGGACGAAAAGAAAGATGAGGGAGCAGGAGATCCTATCAAAATATTGCTCGAGGAGGCCCTCGAAAAACAAAGGAACGCGATGATGGATAGTTTTGCTCAGATCCTTCAACGGCTGCCCACCGGCGGCGCATCTGCATCCAGTAGCCACTCTGGAGTTGCGACTCCCTTTAAGGTACAAGTAAATTTTGACATTTCCATATTTGAGGGTCAAATAGATGTAGATGTCGTAGATAGATGGTTGAATCTATTAGAAGGATATTTCTCGGTTCATGACTTTTCCGACAGGGAGAAGATTATTTTTGCACTCCTCAAAGCTGCCCCCATGTCAAGGACTGGGAAACCTCGTGAGAACAGGACGGGCCAGGGCCCTCCTCTGTTTCCTTGAGCATTTAACGATTCTGTTCACGAGACGCAGTCAAAGAGCAGTACTATCTGTGTTATAATTATGAGGACAGTATCCAATAATCCACAGCAGACAACAAAGGGGTCCAGATGTGAAATTTGCACGGTAATGATCATTCCTGAACCGCACAAAGTTGGGTATCAAAGATTCAGAGAAACATTTGGTGCTAAAGTATCGCAGCTGTCTGCACAGATACATTCGGGAGGAAATGGAGTTCCTCGACATCTCCTCGCTTGGTACGGCATACCGGTATGCTGCCAAGATTGAGCAGAAATTCAAACAGAAGAAGCGAGACTTTGGATCTGCGAATCAAAAGCAAGGGAAAGGTGCTTCCAAACCGCAAAACAAAGGACAGAGCCAAGGCATGGCGGCTAAAGACAACCCGTCAAAGCCACAAGAAAAGAACAACACCGCAAAGCCAAAGAAGGACACAGGAAAGTGGTGTGAGTTCCATAAAAGCTCCACTCACAACACAAGTGAGTGTCGGGCCAAGCAGTCGCTAGTGGCCGAGATGAGGGCTTCTGAGTCAGATGCATGCTCTGACTCCGAATCAGAACCTGAAAAAAGGAATGAAAAAGGGAAACAGATTATTGATGCGGAGCCCAACGCCACTGTTGCCACTACAAAGGTCCAGAAGGAGGAACCGGAAGATCCAGAGGAGGAGGAACGTCTCTTCCACTCCCAGATGTGGGTAAAGGGCTCCCCTGTAGAGTTCATTGTCGACAATGGGAGCCAAAAGAACCTCATTTCAGCAGACGCCGTGAAGCGGTTGGGCTTGCCGACCACAGCTCACCCACATCCATACACCATTGGGTGGCTTCACCAAGGATGAGATCTCCGCGTCAGCCAGCAGTGCCGCCTTCCCTATAGCATCAAGCCCTTCACGGATGAGGTATTATGTGACGTTGCTCCTATTGATGTTTCTGATGTATTATTAGGACAACCATACTTGTGGAAGCGTCATGCTGCGTATGAGTCTCGACCTTGTGCTGTTATTATTACTTTGGGGAATAAGTTGTACAGGATACCAGAGGTACCACCTCCTACGACTATCTCTTTGGTTACTGCAAAACAATGTGATAGCTCAAGTGAAGGGGAGGGGGGCAAGGAAGAAGGCGGCCGATCGAGCGGGGCCTGCCGCGACAACAACAAATGGATAAGGTCGTGGAGGAGTACGAGGACATCTTCACCTCACCCACGGGGGTTCCTCTGCACTGCCAGGTCAAGCACCCGATTGATCTGACCCCAGGTGCGCCACTACCCAATGGACCGATCTATCGACGCTCTGTTCTGGAAAATGATGAAATCAAGAGGCAGATTCAGGAGCTGTTGCAGAAAGGTCACATCAGACCAAGTTCATCGCCATGTGGGAGCCCGATCGTGTTGGTACAGAAGAAGGATGGGACGTGGAGACTCTGTATTGACTATCGGGCGCTGAACAAGATCACTGTCCGGAATAGGTACCCAATCCCACGGATTGATGACCTTGTGGACCAACTCCAAGGTGCAAAATATTTCAGTAAGATCGACCTGAAGTCTGGGTATCACCAGGTACCAATTGAACCCTCTGATGTGTGGAAGACTGCCTTCAAGGCTAAGGAAGGCCTTTTTGAATGGCTGGTCATGCCTTTCGGGTTGACGAATGCTCCTGCAACCTTCATGAGGATGATGGACGACATCTTGCGGCCATTCACCAACTCATTCGTAGTGGTGTACTTGGATGACATTTTGATCTTCAACAAGACTTGGGAAGAGCACCTTCATCACATCCGACAAGTCCTCCAAACACTGCGGCAACACAAGTTGTGTGCCAATTTGGAGAAGTGCATGTTTGGCATGACCCGGGTTCAATATCTGGGATACATTATTGATGAAAGGGGGGTGCATGTGGATCCAGCCAAGATCCAAGTCATTCGGGATTGGCCAGCCCCGACTACTATAACAGAGCTTCGCAGCTTTCTGGGTCTTGCTAATTTCTACCATAGATTCGTGTTGGGATTCTCTCATATCACTTGGCCCTTGAGTCAAGTTACCAAAGGAGGAGCGAGAGCAAAATTCTTTTGGTCGGAGCCTCAACAGAAGGCGTTCAAAGAATTGAAAAATCGCCTCTGTTCTGCCCCAGTGCTCACCTTACCAGACTTGCAGCAGCCATTTGAGATCGAGACGGATGCCTCTGACTATGCTATTGGGGCAGTTCTTACTCAACAGGGACATCCAGTGGCATATCACAGTGAGACATTGTCTGAGACAGTTCGCAAGTATCCCACCTATGACAAAGAAATGTATTCCATTGTGCAAGCCTGTCGACAATGGAAGCATTACATTTTGGAGAAGGAAACAATCATCCACACAGACCACCGGCCCCTGCAGTTCATACAGACACAAGGGAAGTTGCAGAATGATCGCCATCAGAAGTGGTCCACATATCTGCAACAGTTTCATTTGAACATCAAGTACAAGAAGGGTAGCACCAATAATATTGCAGACTGCCTCAGCCGACCACCGATCGTGGCGCTCACCACCGTGCTCAACTCTTGTGGGCACGAGACTTCTGATTGGCCGCTTCTCTATGAGAGTGACCCAGAATTCGGCCACACTTACAAGGCACTCTTGGGGGCACACAAGTTCCAAATTTTCACCTCCAAGATGCACTTTTATGTCACCTGGGACACCTTTGTGTTCCTTCAAGCGAGCGTGCCAAGATGATATGGGAAGCACACTACGGTCGAGTCGCTGGGCATTTCGGGGTCGAGAAAACAGTAGCAATACTACAGAAGTATTTCTATTGGCCGAACCTTCGAAAGGATGTCGAGAAGCACATCAGATCCTGCACTGCTTGTGCCATTGCCAAACCGACCATCAAGAAGCAAGGCCTATATGCTCCACTACCTACCCCTAGTCGACCGTGGGAATCCATCTCCATGGATTACATGTCGGGCCTGCCTTCTACTAAGAATGGAAATGACTGTGTTTTCGTGGTCGTTGACAGATTCTCGAAGATGGCCATTATGGCGGCTTGTAAGAAGAATATCACAGCAGAAGCCACTGCTAAACTCTTCTTTGAACGAGTGTGGGTGCACTTTGGGATCCCATAGTCTATCATATCAGATCGAGATAGCAGGTTCCTCAGCACATTTTGGTCCAGCCTTTGGTCAATGTTGGACACAAAGCTCACCAAGTCCACAGCTTTCCATCCCCAAACAGATGGCCAGACAGAGGTAGTCAACAGAATGATTGTACACATTCTGCGCATGTACAACTCAAAGCATCCACGCACATGGGACGAGAGCCTCCCCTATGTACAACACAGTTATAACCGGGCTCTCCACGGTTCAATTGGCCATAGCCCCTTTCAGGTGGGCTTGGGATTCCAGCCACTATGTCCCATTGACATAGCCATGCCGTTTGCAGCTGCTCAGGCCGATTCAGCTCATGTCCAATCTGAAGTTGACAAAGCAAGTAGCTTCATCGAGCGCATTCAACACATCCGCCAACAGGTTCATGATATATTGGACAGAGCCAATGCCAAGTACAAGCAACGCCATGATCAACACCGGGTGCCACACAACTTCCAGGTGGGTGACAAGGTATGGCTACATTTGCAGAAGGAGCGCCTCACTGGACCCCACCGCAAGCTTCGCCCGCTCCGATACGGGCCGTACACCATCACCAAGGCTGTAGGGAACAATGCATTCGAGCTCAGTATTCCACCATTCCTTGTTCTGCACCCAGTCTTCAATGTGGATCGCCTTCGTCCTTACTTCCCACCTCTATTGGACACCTCGGACATTGCAGAACAACTCACACCAACAGAGTTAAACCCAGACTGCATGGAACAGGCCACCACAGATTGTATCATGGACATGCAAATCAAGAACACTCGTCAACAGCAGACCTGTATCGGGTTGTCAAAGCTGGCCAACTCCTGCACCAAGGAAAGTGGTTCACCAGGGACCAAGTTCAGCAGAAATTTCCTCATCTCATGGAGGAACTTAACGCAATGGGGACCATTGCTTCCTAAGGGGGAGGAATGATCCAGGTGGATATTGGTGGCCACCCGCCTATTCCACTTGGGCCCCCACCATTGTCTCTTTCAGTTTTTCCGTTTTGGCATAACTTACTATTTTTAGCGGTTTTTCGGGTCCTGAACTTCCGGAGCCGTTTTGAGGCCCTAAACGACGTTTGGTATGAAAGCGTCGAATTTTTGGATAAAATTCGTCCTTGATGAAATCGTAGTCCCCTGAGCAGAGCTTTTCTAATGATGTATCATATGCGTCAAACGGAGATAGTATGCCAAAGTTACGTCCCCGGGGAAGCGGAACACCTCACCTACTCCAAACTAGTCCATAGTTTTGGCGCTTCATCTCTCAGTAAGGTTAGGTTTTTGGGATGTTTAGGGTTCTCCATTGTTTCTCAATAATAAATAGGCCCTCGCGCCTCATCAGGAAGCGTGCCCGCAGGTCTCAGAAATTTCACCACATCTCTTCTCAGAGATAGCTACCAGCGCCCTAGCTAGTTTTATTTCCATTATGTCCGTAAGCAAATTTCAGTTCTTTGATATTAATGAAATGAAGTGTTATTTCCGCTACATCTCTGTATTTATGGTTATATGTTTATTATGTTGCGTTCCTGCATAACCGATCCTTCACATCCTTGGGAGAGTATCTCAATGCATTTTGTAGGTGGTCTTCCAATGTCAAGGAAAGGTAATGATTACTTGTATGTTGTGGTAGATAGGTTCAAAAAAATGTGTCTTTTGATGCCATGTAAGAAAAAAATATTAGCTTAACAAACCACTCATATTTTCTTTCAAAATGTATGGGTTCATTTTGGTCTTCCTACTTCTATTGTAAGTGAACGGGATTCCCAGTTTGTTAGGAATTTTTGGTCAAAATTATGGGACATGATGGAAACAAAGTTGAAGACAAGTACATCATTTCATTCACAAACAGATGGTCAGACAGAGGTGTTAAATAGGATAGTCATTCATATCCTTAGAGGCTATTATAGCAAACATCCCAAGTTGTGGGATGAAGAGTGACATTACATTCAACATTCGTACAACATGGCAAAGCATTCTTCCACAAACACATCGCCATTTGAGGCATGTCTGGGGTACTTTCCAAGACCACCGTTGGACTTCATCTTTGAGAAATATGTTGCTATAGATGGTCATAGTGACATAGATAAGGCAAGGAAGTTAATTGAACAAATTTAGTTGGTACATCACATAGTGCAAGAAAAACATGAAAAGAGTCAAAGAAGCTACAAGGCAAGGCATGATAAAACCATGTTGATCACAAATTCCAGGTTGGAGATGAAGTTTGGATATATATCAGCAAATAAATATTGCAATGGGAAGGTAAAAATCTCAAGCCAATCCATTATGGTCCATTTGAAATTCTGGAAAATATTGGTACTAATGCATTTAAGCTAGATTTTCCTCCTTATATGAAAATATATTCTGTCGTTAATGTTGAGAATTTGAGTTTGTTTGAGCCTCCTTTGATTGATGATATAGGAGAGCATGTTCAACTGCCAAAAATAGATAATTTCTCGCAAGAGTATCTTGATGAATTTCAGCAAGATCTCATATTTGAGAGAAGAATCAGAACTTCAAGGAGAGGGAATGTCGAATACCTTAGAGTGGGACTCAAGGGAAAAAATCCTTCATAGGCCAAATGGATAGAGAGTGAAAGGGTGAGGGAGATGTACCCTCACTTGCTAAACAATTGATAGTATCTTTTGGGGTCCAAAAGGCTTCTAGTGGGGAGGAATGATTAGAGCCTCATTATTTAACTCAAAAATTAAAGCGCTCGGAAATGCTCCAACCCATAACGACCGGACAGAGCTCGTCACCAGGATTCCAACACAACTCATTTCATCAAAATCTGATTTTGTATGAGTAAGTTATGGTCTACTGTCTGTATTCTCAAACAAGTAAAAAATGTGCAGAACAGTGACAAACTGATGACTTCGAAATCCAGTCAACCCATCAGGAATATTCAGGGAATATTCTCTAGATTTTAGCCAATGACCCTATGACAAGTGTCACAATCATATTCGCCAATGTTTCTTGGGAAATTTAAGTTTGTCTTCCTAATCCTAAGGTTGAAATTTCTTCTATGGTGGATTATTATTTTTAATGGTGAAATTTTGGGCCAATGGAGAAGGGCCACATCGCGCAGCCGTAGGCTGCCACGTGCCCTCCCCCATGGCATATTATGGTTCATATATTTTGGAATTGTAATGTTGTGACCCTAACCATATTTGGAGGAACGAACTTCTAAACTTGCAGACAGGTTTAAACTGGCGGGCTAACTCTTAATACAGTGGAAGCATATATATATATGTGATAATCCAAAGTTTCAAACTTTGGATATGAGTTATTGTATTGCATGTCAAAATCTTGGTGCGGGGGCCGGGGTTGAACTGACGACCACCCCCGTGCCATACCACCGCTCTACCATCTCCACTATATCATGGGTCTTAACCCATAAGCTTGCCCTGAATATTTAAAGTTTATCTACTCTAGAGTTTGGGGTCCAGAGAGTGCCATCCCCCTCCCACATGTCCAAGCTGTAATATTCCCAAATTTTGCAGCTAATGGGAATATAATATTTTATTTTTAGTTTGCCTAACTCATGAATAAAAGTGTAAAAGAGAAAATCTAAAACTCCAAAAAACCAAAATAAATCAATGCCCCATGTGAACAGAGTCAAATCCGGGCTTGCTTAATAAAATCCACTTGTATGTGAAACAGGTTCAAGCTGTTTGAATGGGTCAACAGGACCAAATCATAACACAGTCCAGATACAATAAACCTCCTAGATGATCAGCGTCGTCCTATGTGGAGGTCCTCCATGTGAAAGGGGACAAATGAATGAAGATGGTTTAGGGTTTTGCAAATCCTAATCTTATATAAGGAAGGGAAAGACTCAAGGAAGAGGTTTTTGAGGAGATTATTATTCTTGAGAATTATTCTCTGGGTTGTTTAGCAAGAGGATAGAGAGGGTTTCCTATTTAGGAACCCTCCCTCCTTCCTAGAGGGTTTCTTGGAGGAGATTGTGTTGCATTGGTCCATTATCTGGCATTTTGGCCAAGCCTCATCTTACATCTATAGCACAGTCCTGTTTGGGGTGAGTTGTCTATGTAGGTTGATGCAAGTGGAGTTCTAGATCTGCAGAGATCTAGTTTGTTTTGGGTGTCTCTTCTCATGGAGTGTGTCTTTTAACCTCCTGGAAGAGTGCCTCTTCAGTTTGAGCTTCAGATCCACACATTGGCATCAAGCCATAGTCTATTCAGAGCTACAGCGCAGTATTCCCTCCATGAATACGTTAATTTGGTGAGCAGAATTGCAGAGCATCTTAGCACTATCATTTGAGGAGAGATCTCTAGTGAATGGACTGATCCTTCACTGTGGTGATCCATAGATTGGCCAACCAATATATATCCCATTCAGATCTGATATTGTACATGTGCATGATTTAGTAATTTTCTGAATACTTTTGCAGATCTGTAAATTAGATCTCAGATCTACTCTTTGTTTTTCATCTTTTGCTAAGATCCCTAAGGGGAATGTAAAGAGGGGCATTTTTGTATCCAGATCTGTAAGATATCTGTGTTTTTATGTAGAGATCTGTCATAGATCTGATTTCAGAATTAAATAAGCTTCAATCTTTATAAATTTACGCTGAAGACTTTTCTATTCCATTATAGTGTTGCACCTCATCAATATTGAGGGATTCTTCATGTAATTCACTGTATTTCTCATGTAAAGTGCTATGGCCATGTCTTAGATGTATTTCACTGATTTTCATACTCCATATTCACTAAACCATTCATAAAATTACACTCTTGTGCTTTAGTAAATTTCTGCATACTCCAGGTCCTGGGAAATCAGGGTTTTCTATCCTAGTTAGGAAAGGAGGAATTGTTTAACATAGAAAAACGCATTTTTTTTTGCTAAAATTCGACATGGGAGTCCCTCATAACCCTATATATCATATCCAACCACTTTACCATCTTATTTTTACGCATATCTCTGAATACATTCGTTTTAGGGCCTAAATCCTCACTTTTCCCCACCTTTTAGTTTGTAAAACGTTGTATAAAGTTTCTGCTACATATTTTATTGAAGGTTAAGTGATTTTACATCTCTTATAAGTCATAGTTATTCATCTCAAGCTCTATAATACCTTAGGGTATTCTCATTGTTGTAGAAATTCCAGATTTGGAACATTACAGTGGTATCACAGCATGATCTCTGGCTCAGCCTGTGAGATCAAGCTATCAAAGGAGTAAAGAGGAGAAGTAGAGATTATAATTATGGAGAGGATGATATTACTCTCATTAGTGTTCAGATCTAATGAAGGCCTCTCCCAAGAGGTAAATCAGAAGAGAGAAAGAGGGTGCACCGAGACTCCTAGAGGGTTGCGAGAAGAAGCAAGATGCAGTGAGATCTGCATGAGGATTCAAGAAGAATAAGGAAGCCCCAGCACTTCCTATCAGCAAATCATAATACCAGAGAATCGTAGATCTCCTCATATATCCACTATGCCTACTTTATTTGAAGAAGAGAGATGCAAAGAAACTCCTAAAGGGTTTCAAGATGAAGAGGAAGAACTGTTGGGAAAAATACTGAGAGCGGGGGGTGAATCAGTATTTAGTGCATATTCAAAACTTTTACTTTTTATGCTCCAAAACCCATACGCTACTTTGTTGAAGCCAACTAGCGTATACATGCGGATATCCTTCATAAAACTCGCGTATACACAGAGATCTAATTATGCCATTAATTCTTCACTTATATCATTCCATCATTCATTCATTAGATGTTCTATAAACAGTAAACATGTGCAGTAAGAACAGAATAAACCATCACACATAAGCATCACACATGAACACCGAGATTTTAGGTGGAAACCCAAGTCGGGAGAAAACCACCGCTGCAGTTGCTCAGCCTTCAATATTTTATTATAGAGAAAACATCTTACAACATATGTGCTGGCGCGGACTTGACCAGCACGCAGGCACCCACCTGCGCTCGTTTACCAGCCTCTCCTGGAAGGGAGCTCCAACCCCCTGACTCGTTTACCAGCCTCTCCTGGAAGGGAGCTACGACCCCCCGATCCCGTTTACCAGCCTCACCTGGAAGGGAGCTACGACCCCCTGACTGAAGGCTACAACCCTCAGCACCTCTATGGACCACGTTTCATCAATTTTCACACCGGATCCAAGCTTCCTTTAGGACACAACTTGCAGGCCACGTTTCATCATATTTTCAGACTGGACCCTTTCCATACTTTTAAGCACAGTCAACCATGAAACAGATACATATAACTCACTGACAGATATCAGTAAACCAGCAGAACAGATCAGACATTTCTTACCACAGACTTCAGCAAACCCTAGTTTGCATACGCGCTTCCCTTTCACTGATGTCGCGTATATACGCGCTTCCGTTCACATAAACCAGCGTATACTTCTGTACATATTACAGATCCAATTTCATTGCGCATACGTGCTTTCTCTTCATCGAAGCCGCGTATATACACGCTTCCTCTTCGGCGAACTAGCGTATGGTTCTTCAGACTTTTATGTCATTGCAATTCTTCACAACAGATACATCACTTCAGATTTTACCCTTTACCTCAGACAGATGTTCGCCTCATCACAGATCTAATCATTCCATAAACAGATCTAGCAAGTACAAGTACATTTCAGATCTAGATCCCCTTCTTCATCATTGGTGCATCATACATTCAGATCTATCATTCAACTGTAACCCTTTCCATTCAGATATACTTCAGAGAGAAGTATTCATTCAAGCTCAGACATCTTGCACCCACGCTCATGATTTGCACAATGAATTTCTTCTCTTTATATAGGTTTACCCTTTTTCAATACCATGAGCCCCTTTTTCAATACCATGAGCCAAAACAATACCATGAGCCCAAAACTACATTACTTCCGATGGTATTCCTGGACGGGGTCAATTAGGCGGATCATTACCCAATACAATGGGTCAACACCATGGTGGTTACCCCTGGTTTTGCACTTTATGAGCGCTTTTTGCCCATACGCGACTTGGAATGTTCTTTTCCGCGTGCATACGCGACTTCCCTTAGACAGATCCGCGTATGCCTTGAGACATACTCTTTCACCATAGATTTAGCACAATGTTGAATTCCTTTCTTCATTGCCTTCTGTACTCACTGTAGATACATCAGATTTTCATCTTTAAACAGGTTCATCAAGACATATTCTATCAAGCACAACTTCATCAAGTAATTTGCCATCATCTTCATCAGGTGGGTTGCCATTCAAGAACAACTCTCTACATCATACTGTCAACAAACATCATATCACATCAGATTTACATCATTTACCAAGTCCATCAAGTCAAGAATAACTTCATCAGGTGTATTTCCATCAAGGACAACACATGCCAACAATCTTATGTCTTCATCTTCATTCAGTGGGTTGCCATCAAGGACAACACTCTGCATCATATTGCCAACAATCTCCCCCTTTGGACTTGATGGCAACCACGATGGTGTTTGGTTACCACAACAGATAGGTACATTAAGAATATGACACCATGTCACTTTCTCCATTTTTGACACCATTCTTTCTCTGCATTCAAACACCATGTCACTCTCCCCCTTTGACATCAAGGGCAAAGGGCGGATCAAAAACCAACATACTCTCCCCCTTTCTCCGCATGTGGAAGAAGCGTTCTATAGATCTGATATATACAGAAGTGACCAAGCTCCCCCTGAGTTCATGCTGAATCTTCAAAACATATTTTTCAATGAAGTACATGACTCTATGACTTTCCTATCACCAATGACTCATACTTACATCAAATATCCATCCAAGTGAATTTACATATGAGACTCAAGTACCCAACCAAGTGGGTTTACACATTTCAACTCAGCTACCCAACCAAGTGGGTTTACAAAATTTGAGTCAGCTACCCAACCAAGTGGGTTTACAAATTTGACAAGTCCTTTACATGACTGAATATTACAATTTTACATCATGGGTCTCAACAAGACCTTTTCACCAAAATATAAATATGACCATTTATGACCAACACCAGAAAGTCCTCAAGAAAGAGAACATATTTCAGAACCATCATAATGCCAACAATGCATTATACTCAGCAAAGCTAATGCTCCCCCTGAATCTGTGCATCCAAGCATCCTTTCCATATGACTAAGGCTCCCCCTTAGTTTGTGCACCCTGAACATTTTGACCAACAAATCATCAAAGCATCTTTATCAAAACATTAGAAATAGAATTATGAGAACTGGAACACCACCAGAGATACCAAACAGCACTGCAGCTATGCTGAAGAGAGCTGACCCCAAACAGAAATTGTCAGCAATCAGACATACGCGGTTTTCTGTGCATAAACTCGTGTATATACGCGACTGTGTTTCAGGAAATCCGCGTATCCAATACCATCTTCTATATTTTAACCAGATCTGATCCTCTTGTGAGAAAAGGACAGTGTTCAGCTTCTTTCTGGGAAATTTGAATGCTTCCCTAGACTACAGATAGATAGAACAGTGTAGTTGTGTCTTCAAGCGTCATCCAATGGTTGTAGCATAAGCACATTAGTAACCAAGCCTTCAGATTCTTTGCAGCATCAATACAATCTTTCCAAGAGAGATTATCATATCAGAACAACATCTTCAAATATGTGTCAAGCAATCATCCATGTGGTCCAATATCATCAAGATCTTCAAGATTTAACATGAAGTAACATATGTAGGCGAAAGATCTCAACCATAGTAACAAAATCTGATGATCTATTCTTATTTCTGAATCAAACGACATCCAACTCATCCATGTGTGAGCACAAAAGATCCTTATCAGCAACCAGGGTGTAAAATCTCATCATAATAAACCATGTACCAGGTCATCATCATGAGTATCACAAAAACCAAAGAATAAGCAGTCATATTGCCAACAATGCAATCATTAGTATTCAATCTGTTGCTCCCCCTGAACTAGTGCTCCTTCTTAACTTGTGCAACCTGAACATCTTCATCAGCAAGTTATCAGCAACAATATCTGTATGATCTGTCCTTATCTTTGAATTATAAGACTTTCATCTCATCAACGAATACTCTTCATCAAAAAGCAAACAGGACTCATCCATAATCTTCAACATAATACATCAAGTATCATATCATCATTTTTGAACTGAGAAGTTGAGTCAATAATACAGTTATTAACAGTCAGACTGATGCTCCCCCTGAACCTCTGCTCCAGATATTCAGCTGTCATCCCAATTCTCTTATCATAAAAGAATACGCGATTGTGTCTGCTGGAACTCGCGTGTATACGCGACTTGTGTTCATCGAACCCGCGTATGGAAAGTGAAGCATAGAAATTTTTCACATTCCTTCATCTCCCCCTGAACTTGTACTTCTTGTACCTGTCTTCTTCATGTCAGATGCTCTGTCAGAAATACATATAACCAGAATAATCAAATCAACCATGAGAGACATCATACATTGCTTCCCCTGTGACGATACATTACTAAATCTCATAATGTATCCCACATCATTCCTGCAGTCAATCAGAGAAGTAAGCTTCAGAAGCGGATGACTGCAGTAGGGTCAATATTCCCTACGTTTCTGATCGGTCCTCCATCTTTTTCCAGATTTGTTTGATCTTTCTATTTGTGTGCTGGAAGCTATCCAATTTCTCATATCTGTTCAGCCTGCATTCCTTTTCTACATTTCCATACTTGTTACAAGAATAACATCTCATATGTCCAGAAAAATAAGCATAAGAATCATAATGAGTATTTCTATTCTTCCTCTTTTTACAATCAGCTACTTTATGTCCATACTTGTTACATGAAAAACAATATCCCTTGAAGCTACCAGAGTACCTTTCTGAGTAGAATCTATTTGTTTGTGGCTAAATTGTTCTGCTTCTGCAATTTGCTGCAACATGCCCATAATTATGACATTTAAAACATTCAACATTCTTGAATGAATTCCTTTGAGAATTCATGATTGTTGGTTGATCTTTTGTCTCTTTCAACACTTCAGGTTTTGCATTGACATCCTCTGAATTTTTAGCACTTCCTTGTGAGCTAGATTCTCCTTTAACAGTTTCATGGAAACCAAGACCAAGTTTGATAGCAGGAGACCTTTGATTACTCAAAATATTGTCCAAAATATTAGTACTATCTTGAAACCTCAAAATTTTAACCTTTTCTTCTAATTTACCTTGAGAATGTTTACCTCAACCTCCAAGGCTTGACATTGCTTTGTCATGCTTTCTTCTTTCCTTCTTCCATCTTCTACTTGATCCTTCAGATTTAGAATCTCTTCTTTCAACCAATTTTTGTTTTCTTCACATGTTTGTTGTAGCTCTTCATTCTTCTTATTTGATTTTTCCAGATCTTCTTTGAGAGAGATGATTTCTGCTTCAAGGCCTTCCTTTTCAAATGGTTGTAGAGGTTCCTCATTCTTCTTACTTGATGCTTCTAGATCTGCTTGTAGAGAGATGATTGCAGCTTCAAGTCCTTCATTATTCTTGCGTGATTCTTCGAGATCTGCATTTAGATCGTTGATTTCTGCTTCTAGTCCTTTAATTCGATTGGATGCATAAGTATGAAACCTTTGATACTTGTCCACCTGTCCATTCAGCATTTCTATTTGTTTTTCCATTTGAGAGATCATCTCTTTGTAGGTAGTTTCTTGCTTATTAGATGAACTTTGTAGTTCTTCAATTTTAACCTTGAGAGCTTCTTCTAGATCCACAACTTTACTTTCACTATCTTCACTATTGTTTGCACAAAGAAGAGTATTACAAGGACCCCAATCACTATCTGATTTATCTTCTTCAATTTCTGCTATACAATTTTTCTGAGACATCTCCTTGCTTTGAGTGGCCTTTCTCTTTTTCCTCTTTGCCATGAGTACTTGTAGAGCTTGGTCAGAATCTTCTTTATCTTTAATTTCAACAGCTTCTTCTAGATCCATACTGTCACTTTCACTATCATTACCTTTGCATATACAGTTAAGTAAAATACAGGAACAACGATTAATACCTGTTTCATCTCCTTCAATTTCTGCTAGACATGATTTCTGAGGTATCTACTTGCTTCGAGTAGCCTTCTTCTTTTGCTTCTTTGCCATGAGCACTTTCAGATCATGGTCAGAATCTTCTTCATCTTCACTAGACACTTCATCATCATCTTCATTTGTATAAAAACTCTTCCTCTTTTCAAATTGTTTCCCTTTACCATGTTTTTCTCTATAAGGACATTTAGCAGCATAGTGACCGACTTTTCCACACTCAAAACATTTGAAGGGAAGCTTACCTTTGAATCTTCCAGTACCTAGTTGGAGTTTTCTCATGAAATTCGCTTCTTCTTCTTTGGATATATAGCTGGACTCTTTGACAACTTCCTTTTCCTTTCCTTTTGCAGATACCTTAAAAGTAGCTTCTCTGATTTGAGAAGGACCTCCTTGTCTCATTTCAAAAGCAGTCAGGATACCATGTAATTGAACAATAGTAAGAGTTTGCAGATCTTGCCTTTCTTCAATAGCCGAAAATTTAGAGTCAAATTTCGAAGTCAAGGATCTTAAGACCTTTTCCACCAGAGTAGTATCAGTTATGGTTTCACCCAAATTTCTCATTCGATTTACAATATCATCTAGACGAAGAAAGAAACTGGCAACACTTTCATCACTATGCATCTTCAAATTTTCATATTCAATTCTAAGAGTTTGGAGTTTTGCACTTTTTACCTTTGTGTCTCCTTCATAGCTTAGAATGATTTTGTCCCATATTTCTTTGGCTGAATGTAGCTGCATCACTTTAGCAAATTCTGATTCAGACATGCTTCCCAATAAGACATTCACTGCTTTGGCATTGATTTCATACTTCTTTCTTTCAGCTGCATTAGTAGGAATACTTGCCGGGTATTGATAACCTTCTTCCACGATTGCCCATACATCTGCACCAAGACTTTGCAGATATGCTTTTGTTCGTACCTTCCAGAATATCAGATTGCTTCCATTGAATAGAGGTGGCTTTATAGACATCACTCCTTCTTGACTTCCCATTGCGACGGATCTCCTTCAAGTGATCAAGCTTCTGCAGAAGAACCTGCTCTGATACCAATTGTTGGGAAAAATACCGAGAGGGGGGGGGGGGTGAATCAGTATTTAGTGCATATTCAAAACTTTTACTTTTTATGCTCCAAAACCCATACGCTACTTTGCTGAAGCCAACTAGCGTATACACGTGGATATCCTTCATAAAACTCGCGTATACACAGAGATCTAATTATGCCATTAATTCTTCACTTATATCATTCCATCATTCATTCATTAGATGTTCTATAAACAATAAACATGTGCAGTAAGAACATAATAAACCATCACACAAAGCATCACACATGAACACCAGGATTTTTAGGTGGAAACCCAAGTTGGGAGAAAACCACCGCTGCAGTTGCTCAGCCTTCAATATTTTATTATAGATAAAACATCTTACAACATATGTGCTGGTGCAGACTCCTACCAGCACGCAGGCACCCACCTGCGCTCGTTTACCAGCCTCTCCTGGAAGGGAGCTCCAACCCCCTGACTCGTTTACCAGCCTCTCCTGGAAGGGAGCTACGACCCCCCGATCTCGTTTACCGGCCTCACCTGGAAGGGAGCTACAACCCCCTGACTGAAGGCTACAACCCTCAGCACCTCTATGGACCACGTTTCATCAATTTTCACACTGGATCCAAAGCTTCCTTTAGGACACTACTTGCAGGCCACGTTTCACTACATTTCCTTTCGGGGATCGGACCCACCCATACTTTTACACAAATAACCATGAAACAGATACATATAACTCACCGACAGAGATCAGTAAACCGAAACTGCAGTAATTGCATCGTACATTAAAAACTGACAGCATCAAAGAAACCCTAGTTTGCATACGCGCTTTCCTTTTCACTCGATGTCGCGTATACGCGCTTCCCGTTCATAAACAAAAATATACTTCTCCGTACATATCACAGACCAATTTCATTGCGCATACACGCTTTCTCTTCAGCGAAGCCGCGTATATACGCGCTTCCTCTTCGGCGAACTAGCGTATGGTTCTTCAGACTTTTATGTCATTGCAATTCTTCACCACAGATACATTACTTCAGATTTTACCCTTTACCTCAGACAGATGTTCGCCTCATCACAGATCTAATCATTCCATAAACAGATCTAGCAAGTACAAGTACATTTCAGATCTAGACCCCCTTCTTCATCATTGGTGCATCATACATTCAGATCTATCATTCAACTGTAACCCTTTCATTCAGATATACTTCAGAGAGAAGTATTCATTCAAGCTCAGACATCTTGCACCCACGCTCATCATATGCACAATGAATGTCTTCTCTTTATATAGGTTTACCCTTTTTCAATACCATGAGTCCCTTTTTCAATACCATGAGCCAAAACAATACCATGAGCCCAAAACTACATTACTTCCGATGGTATTCCTGGACGGGGTCATTTAGACGAATCATTACCCAATACAATGGGTCAATACCATGGTGGTTACCCCTGGTTTTACACTTTATGAGCGCTTTTTCCCATACGCGACTTGGAACGTTGTTTCCCGCGTGCATACGCGACTTCCCCTAGACAGATCCGCGTATTCCTTGAGACATACTCTTTTCACCATAGATTTAGCACATGTTGAATTCCTTTCTTCATTGCCTTCTGTACTCACTGTAGATACATCAGATTTTCATCTTTAAACAGGTTCATCAAGACATATTCTATCAAGCACAACTTCATCAAGTAAGTTGCCATCATCTTCATCAGGTGGGTTGCCATTCAAGAACGACTCTCTTCATCATATTGTCAACAAACATCTTATCACATCAGATTTACATCATTTACCAAGTCCATCAAGTCAAGAATAACTTCATCAGGTGTATTGCCATCAAGGACAACACATGCCAACAATCTCATGTCTTCATCTTCATTCAGTGGGTTGCCATCAAGGACAACACTCTGCATCATATTTCCAACAAGAACTATACACTTCCTATCATCAAAAATCAGGGAGAATGACTGAAGAAGAGATCTCATTTCTTCTTTTCCAAACATTGAAGGGTATTTAAGAAGATCTCAAAGAGTTCGAGGAGAGGAGGAAAAAGATGAGCCACAAAGAGACATCTCCCAAGAAAACCAAGGAGGATGTCAATATTGTCACTTTGGGCAAGAGATCTCCATTTTCACCACCTGCTGTTAAATTACTTGCATCTGGAGGAGAGGCACTTTCATTTCTGCAAGGTAGCCTTGAGCTCTTAACATATGGAGTCCCATGCATGAATCAGGAAATGCATGAGGAAGAGGAAGATACCAGTGCTGGTATACTTGAAGGAAGGAAGCCATCATTCTTGACAGCAGTTGGAGACATCATTGATTTGGGTGGAAGAACTCTCGTGTTCTATCAAGAGGTTCCCACATATCAATTGATCCAAGGTATGCATAAAACTTCAGCACATATTAATTCAAGACCAATGCATAGCCAAGGATTAGATCAAACTGCTGATTTGAAGCAAGGACATATCACAGCACAGAGGACCCTTGATCTAATCAAGGAGGAGACTGGAAACTATCCCTGTGCATCATTTTTAAGCTGCATTCAATCTCTTGAGTTGATATGTAGAGTTTCAAAAAAGGAGATTAGTACTATCCTATGTTCAATGGCTAATTGTGAGATCAATAATGTAACTTGCTTTGAGATAGTGCATGCATCACCCTGCAGACCTACAGCGCTGTCACTTAGTGATTGTGACAAAGAGGCTTCAGCTCTCTTGAAGCATTCTAGAGGCAGCTTCAACGTTGAAGCAATGGAGAAGAAGAAGAGGAAGAGTATACATCTTGAGATAAGAAGCATTTTCTCCCCTCTAGATGACACTCTCTCAATGAGCATGCTACAGCTCAAAGAGAGACTTCTACCTTCAAGGGTTCCCTACTTAATCGA